>CM044402.1:16005000-17335000 GCA_024322285.1 Musa beccarii
ATAAATAGATACACAGGCATCGGCTGCACCAGCAGCAAGTAGCACTCTGTATGGATGGAAAGTGAGGCAGCTAACAGAACCTATTCTCTGAGCCATAAAAGTAGGGTAATATCTAATGATGCTTAGCTGCTCTCCCCTTAGGCTGAACACCTTCACAATCTGCTTGGCTGAGCCACTCGCAATGATTGGGGCATGGCGGTGAATCGCCAAGGCAGTAAGTGAGCCCCTATGTGCATCAATAGTGAGATATGGTTCAGTTTGGTTTCTTATATCCAGAAATTGTATATCCCCAGCTTGAGATGCACTGACAATCTGCATTTAAATACATAAACATAGACCAACATATTTTACACGATCTCGACGAAATTTAGTCGACATGTACATCAAATAGAACATCCAACTAGATGTAAGACAGCATACTTAAAAATGAATAAAAGAAACAATAAACAATATTTGAGCTACAAATTTTCTGACCTTAGTCGGATCAAGTCCCGGTTGAAAACCAATACCAACAACTCTTTCCACTCTTTGGGTATGTGGTCTCGCTGTGCAAACAGGCCTACAAGACCAGATGTGATGCTTCAGAAAGAATGAAAGAAAGGATACTCTGGACAGTGGATAGGAATAAGAAAGACAGCCTTCCTTCACAAACTATAAACATGATCCATATAATGTTTCTTACCACAAAGCTGGTCAAAAAAACATGTAAAACCTCAAACCATAAAGTAATGTTACAAGTTCTGCAGAAATCCCATGTACTTCATCAAATGATCAAAATTTTGAAAGAACAAGTACAAACATAAAAATCGAACCACATAAATCAACTATTATGCAGCAGCCTTGCATGAACTTTTAAGGCTGCATATGTGCCTTTGTGCAGTCGCATGTTATATGCAGCCCAACCATGCAGATAGCCACATGCTGCTACCACATATGACATATGTGATGTGGTTTACTCACTCTTCAGTGAATTATGTGGCTGCATAAACCTTTCTTTAAAACTACAACACAACTGGATTATACAGGACAAGTGATATTATAGGACAAAACACCAGGCTAATTATCATGCAACTACATATGTGATTCTCACATTTCTGGAGTGCGAATGTCAAATATTCTGATAGAACCATCAACGAAACCAGCTGCAAATTGACCCCCATGGACTTGAGAAGCAGACTGCAAGAGAGGAACAGACTCAGAGACATCACCATACAGACAATCAAAGCATAGAACAAATAAAGAAAATATAAAAGTTATAGTCACAAGGAACAAGTTAAAATATCTAAAGTAATTAAGCTGAGGAATAATGGATTGCCAAGTACCCAAATATATAGCTTCAATAATGTGTAAAATTTTCTTCAACCTCGTACGCATAATAGAAGATCAAAATTTAATATCTCCTCAAATAGTTATGAATGTAGTTCTTTAGAATAAAACCCCAGAATCTGCAAATTTAGGTACTTTGATAAACTATGATACAGGTATTTTTCAGTGAAAGTAATCTTTCTGTAGAACAGACTTGAGCTTTCTGCCAACTTGCACGACAATGAAGCATCCAACCAGTTGCAACCAGATGAAAACAAAGAGTAATATCACATAAAATTTTAAAATAATGATGTCATTAATTCACAAAGGAGTAATCAGTTACTATTTTGCTTTTTAATATAACTCTAAGACTAAGATTCAAATATCAAATTTGATTAAAAAAATTTACATGTTTCAGAATTAAGTTGAAAACTGCTCATAACTTAATTTAAAAAAGGGATGCATATATATATATATATATATATATATATAAACAGAACAATAGATTATATTTCACATTTATATAAATGTATCATAACTTTTGGAAGTGCCTATTATTGTTCACATTAACTGCTAGTTGCTTGCTGATAAACATACAAATGCAGTAATCATGACTCATGAGGTAGAGAATTTAAAGAGTGGAATAAAGACAAGCAGAGAGATGAGCAGAGAACATGGTGCCATTCATAGTAGACCAACTTTTCAAATGTGATATTATAATTACCAAATAGTGAATCAAACAGAAATAAAGCATGTAGGAGAGACACACAAGCAACATAAACTCCTAGAAACTTGAAGGGTCAAAATTTCTTGTTCATTTTTTATGTCCCCAGAAGAAGGAAGTCACTGCCAAGGAACCATCCCAGTCTCGCATATACCATGGAGCATGGACAACTTAGTATATGAATTAATATCCTAGAGAAAATGTAATAGATGAGAACAACCACCCAAACTATAAGTATATAAAATTTAGCATACTTGAATAATCTCATGTCTTGAGAGTTAACAAGTCTAAATGTGAACAAAGAGGAAATTTACTTGACACTTCAAAAGTAGCTTCACAAAGGATTCAAAGGTTTGGACATAATGATTCTTTTGAGAAAATACATCAACACAATCAGCCTATCACATTTGCCACACATGTATAATGAATGCATGACCTAGCTATTGACTTGAAGAAGGGAGAGCACTGAAACCTTCGAATCTAAAGATGCATTTAATCACAGATGGTACCAACTTCAAATGGCAAACCTCATGCTTTGAGAACAATACATTGCCTCCTGTTGCATACTCTTAAGAGTGTTTCTTGCATTGGGTTTTAAAGGTGAAAGTAAAAGATCAGTAGGTAGAACTAAAGATTAAAAGGTTTGCAAATGCCCATTAACCAAAACTGCAAACTGTTGTCAAGAAATATTCTAATTTAGGAACTATCTTGGTGATGAATATTCAAGTAGAAAAACTACCAACACCCAGCGATCCATGCAACTCCTTGGGGTTCGGCCAAGTTCATACTCCACCAAATTCACATTTAACTTCTATATATATTAAGCTTTACCAAAGAAATTCAACAAAAAGGAATGATTTAACAATTCAAAGACAATGAAAGAAGCCCAACATTTCCACTTTAGTACACCTAGAAACTCCACATGTACTAATTGCATGTAGCAGCACAAGAGTCTAACTTATGAATAGAGGAAACGATTTGATGCAATTAACATCATGATCTCGAGTTTTGGCTACAAGATCTGAATTCTGGGAAGAGGGGAAATATACCAGCCCAGAATTCAGGTTGAGAAGTCATCCTAGTTCCTTTTTAGTTAAGATTCAATAAACAAATATACATCCCATCCAACCACATCCACCGTGGCCAAAAGCAACATGCACATGACAACAAAAATATACCAGGATAATAATCAAATTCTAAACACTTATACTGAAGAATTGTAGGTGAAGAAAACTGATATTAATAGCAAAGGCTTAACAAAATTTCCTTAAAAGAGAAACACAGGACAACCGGGATTTCATACGAATTACGCTACATGCCTATGCTACACTTAATTCCAAGAATCACTTTTAGTCAACTATGCAAATAAGAACCAAAAAAGCCCTCACCAGTGCTGATATGCTGCTATCAGATAATGATGGAATAGAGCTGACAAGTTGCTCTTTGTCCAGATCCCAAAGCAAGATAGATGATATCTCACCAGAGGCATACTAATTAAGTCAAATAAAAAAGTGTCAAAACGACATGCATCACAAACTGCAAGATATTCACACAAAGTGGTTACAAATTGGGAAACATAGTACCAAATAACCAGATTGCTGCTGCCAGTCCACTACTGCATTTGTAGCACGAGCAGCACCTCGATGACCTTGAACTGAAGAAAATGCAGTTATGAGCTTCTGCTTCCCCTTTACAGTGTAATTTTTCCAAAAGCGAACATTTCCATCACCTGCATTACACGTGAATAACCCAACCACAAGTTTATGATATGCTGTTCTCTACTAAAACTACAGCGGCTGCTTAATCACAGGAGGCTTACTCGAAGCAACTAGAAGCAAACTGTCGTCAAGTTCATTCACAAGACACAACTTAGATATTCCTCTATCAGAAGAATCATGATTATCAAAGCTGTTCAATGGAGTAGCTTCTTCATAATTCCATATCCTGTGAACCAATTCAGTTTTAGGATAAAAAGGATAATGTAATCTCAATGGCCAAGACAGGAAATTGATAAATATTTCAGATCAGTATCTGATATTCAGCAAGGAAATTAGTAAATATTTCATATCAACATCTGACATTTAGAAGTACAATTTACTGACCAATTGTTAAAAACTTTTATTAGAACATGAATTTTATATGCTAAGCATTGAAAAGGCCACATGATTCTTGAAATATTGACCTTATTATCATCAAGTACAAAAGACTATACTGTGGCCCAAAACTTAACGCCCTAAAACAAACCACACAGACTTCCTAGTGAGGAGAAACACAAGGAAACTCATAGAAGTCCATACTGGAACTGCCACAATAAGAACTTCTCTTATAATGAGCTTGTTACTACAAATATGCAACAAATATACCATGTATCATACATTAATGTTTCACTAGTACTCGAAATCATAACATATTGAAAAGTTAGAATATGTATACTGCATTCCTATAATAAATATACATAAAGAAAAGGAAAACCATACCCATCTTATAAACCTGCAAAAGGGGCAAGGAGAGAATATATTAAGCAGCATCAGTTCTCCAGTACCTCTTGAAGCAACATTCAGTTTGCAGCTACATATAGTTGTCCATAATAGTAGATTAGATCTAAACACTGATAGAGACCAACACTACCACAACTAAGAGCTTACACACAGAATCTGAGAGAGAGAGAGAGAGGGAGAGAGAGAAAGAGAGAGAGAGAAAGAAGTTCTATGCTGATCATTTTTCTATTGGGGCTAGGCATCCTGCAAGCCTTTCTACACCAGCAACCTGGTGAATTTAAGCATAGAACCAAGCGTGATCCTAGGATCCAATTCACATCATAATGATGAACCAAGAAGCACTCCAATTATTAACGGGGCCTAGTTTCACCAGAGATGTTTCTAGGTTCAACTGGTCATTCAAGTGACCACACCTCACTTGAATGTCCTACATCAACTACATCCAGCAAACCTACATCAACTACATTAAGGCATATTTCTCAACAAAATAACATTGAAAAGTTGATCATGATGAACTCAAAAAAGGACCAACATATTCAGATTTTGGTTCCAAGGCTTTTCAAGCAGAGTTATCTTTGGTCCAAGTAGCATAGGTGATTAGAATATTTACAGGATAGCCCCTAAATTTATGTGATTAGATGGTTTATATATCTCATAGGGGACTAAAGATTTTGAAGGTCCAAGTTCTGTGTTCTAACATCTAAAATGTGAACAAAGACAAGGCATGGATTTTCTAGGATCTTCTGGAAAGAGGACTTCATAGTTTGTACACATCAAATTTCACGAATTCTATGAACTTACACATGACATGCAACTTCCACGTAAAAGCCCATTGACCTACAGATAATATTGTTCCAGGGAAAATAAAATCCCTTGGCTGTCATCCAAAACTCTAACATACTTAAGTGCGATAGATGAGTCTCTGGATAGATCAATAGCATTGATTTGGTATTGTATGAGATGAATGAATAGCTCACAAAATCACATGGGCAATGGAATTGGTCAGGGGGAATATGACAACGATCAAGAAATCAATTGGACAGACTCAGTAAGACAAGAATTTAATTGAAAGATAATCTAAGAGTAGAAATTAAAATATTTTAAAAAACACAAGAAATAAATTATAAATTAAAATTTGAAACAAAAACTGATATGTTAAATGTTCTGAACTTCATATTTCATAATATACTAACTTGCTAAAAGAAAACAAGATCAAAATGTAAAAAATGAAAAATTGTATAGAAGATAAGAATGAAATAACGTGTAGAACAAGCAACCTAATAAATATTATTGATTTATAAGATTAATCATATTATACAAAGATACAGATGTAGTAAGTAACTACGTATGTCTTATAGAAGACCTAACATCCTGTCCTCTTTGTTCCATTGATTGTGGATGATGAATAGTGCAACAATGGTATAAACAGCAAATACTACTATTGCGGCAAACAATCATAGTCATGTTTTCCTTTTTGGGGGGGGACTCATCTTGTACTCCAAATTCCCTCCTCTTCTTTCCCTTCCTCCACTTCTTTTTACGATTTTAAATATATCATATTACCCAGAACTTGCCAAAAATATAATTACTCCCAACGAGTTTGATAGATTCTAGCTGTTGTATAATTTCTAGCCATGAGTCAAAGAACTTTGTCATAATTGAATCAACCTTTAATAATATCAATAAAGATCAAGAATACATTGAAATCAACTGACAGCATGAACTATGGTATAGTGTACCTCTAGCCAAAACATTGGATCAATAGACTCATTAATAATTTGATTGAATCATAATAAACAGACTGGCCTGTGAGTTCTGCAAAATCTATTTCATACAAACTTGTTAACTAGCCTGTCTCCGTGTCATTTAGCTTTCAGAAAGGCCTATCCACGATTAGCAAACAAGACTTAAAGACCAAACATAAAAAGAAGAGGGGGGGGGGGAGGAGGGGGGAGGGTGGGGGCTACGAGGTTCCTACAAGTGACTGTGGGACCTAGTTGGCTTGGATTGAGGAATTTCACAAGGGCATCGACAATGTGTAACAAAGGAGGCCACTTACGGACCAAATCAAAAAAATTTAGTTTTAGCATTAGGACAAGATTTTAATGACAAAATGTCCTCAACTTCCACTCCGACGTGCAACAAGAGAAAAGGAACAATAAGAGGCCCCACAAGCTAGCAATCTAGAATCAGGTACAATCCACTTATTTCAAAGATATTCAAATTATCCAAACATTTATTGACCCTAAGAACGATTGTAACCAATAAATTATCCTAAAAAGTTTATGTAAAAGTCAGCCTGTATCCTTGAAAAATAAAAGAATATAAAAGATGCTTTTGAACATGAAAATGACCATAACTGTGATAGAAATCTTAAGACGTGTCAAATGTTTCATAAACAGTTAAAAGTCTCACACCATAACTAGTGATTGCTTACAGTAAATAGCAACTGACCATAAGGCACACAATCAAATTATCAAACCAGAAAATTATTAAACAAAGAAACTTATCTGATGCAGCTAAAGGTGTACAGTCTAGAAAGTCAGTCCCAGAAGATGTACTGTAATATAATATCTTGCTATCATGCAGTGCACTGTTATATTACGATGTTTTAATTGGAGAAAATGGTAAAAATAGAAAAGAAATTAATCACCCAAATTACCTGATCCGTTCATTCTCATCAGCAGCAACTACAATAGGAGAAAAAGGCAAGAGCAAAGCAGCTTTTGTGCCAGTTTCAAACTTTGTGTCCCAGCTTGCAATTTGATTACCAAGTTTACTATTAGCTGAAACATGCATATACATGTAGAGAGTCAAATCCACCCGGATGGACAAAAGAACCAACAATGAAACATGATCAAACATCAATGCAACATAAATAGAAATACAACAGAATAACTAGCATCCTACTCACAGGAATGTTGGCATTTAGCTATGCGATCTAAAGCAATTCTCTCTCTTTCTTCTCTTCTAGCAATAGTTTCTTCACTGTCATCGGCACCAGCAAGAAGTGGCCTCGAAAAATGACCACAACTCCAGTTGTAAATAGTTGATTGTGGGAGTAAGCTACGCTCAGAACCCCCAGAAGATCCAGAAGCTCCTAAAAGTGGATCAGCTAATCCAGTGTCTGGAGAATTCAGTTGGTGTGGCCTGAACTCCAAAGAACACACACGACGCAATCCTGTCAGATAATTTTGTCGAGGAGGGCTAACAGGAGGAGTTCGGAATGTCATTGATAACTGGCCTGCATAAATTAATCATTGAATACTGAAAAGTGCATATATACATAAGAATAAAAACCTAAAAAAATATCTTCTCTGCCGAAACAGCACATAATTAAGTGATGCCAAATGATAAACCAATAGAAAACTATAAACAGGATAAAGAATGCTACATGTCACAAACAATAAGAATCAGGAGTTACCAGCATTTAAGTCAAACCATGAAGATGAGCGTGCTAACCCAGAAAGATTTGAAAGATGAGATGGAGCACAAGAATCTCCTTGGTGTATACCCCCAGCACCAAACCTTGCAGCTTTTGCAACCACTAGTTCGATACCAATTATAGAGAGTGCCCTTCGGCCAAGGTTTGCAACACGAGGAGATGGATCTTTTGCCATATTACACGTGGCCAAAATAAATTGAGAATATTGAGCATTATCAAGAGGTCTTGCTCTAGGGTAATCAATGACCCCATTACTAGCAGTTTCTTTAATCAATATACCAGAATCAGAATGATGTGAAGAATCATCAGATAGCGGAGAACCAAGCATAACACCAGTTGATGTGACGGGACTACTTGTAGAGATCCTTCCATCTCGACCACCAGCAGTGTTGTCGCTGCTACCCCTTAATACAGGACCAATGCTTGAGGAAATGGTGCTCCCTACCTGAATAAACTGACTTGGGTTATAGCAACTAGGATTGCTAATGCTAGCCAAAGATGGCAAGGAGCTCAGAAGGGAGTTAGCCTGGGGCTTCCAGTATTCAGCAGCAATTGACTTCAGATGCTTGTTGTGACCAAAGGCAAAGCGAGCAAGAGCTGTTTAACATGTATATTTCATAAATCAAACTAAGCAGATTATTCATCAAAGTCAATTTTTATTTGTTATAAAGAAATGCAAAAATGTTGTAAAGCCATGAAGAGGTAAATCCCCCAGCAAAATAAGAACCCAAAAAAGACCTTAAGAGAATCTAGGTTTTCATGTACACTAAGAATGTTTTGATAATTACACATACCAACAGCAACCTCAGCCCTAACCAAAGGACTTCCATCTGCAGCAACTTGTAGAAGACTTCTAATAATATTCAGCTCAGATTTTATTTTTTCATCAACATCAATGTCCTCAACACCTCCATGTCCCTCACCAAATGTGATGGTTCCAACATCAATAAGAGTGCCCAAAGCGAAAGCAGCAGCAGCTCTGACCTGACAAACAGATTTTAGAATACATTAGATTGAAATTGGAGGATTTCAAATATTGATTACAAATATACGAAAGAATTCCTACCTCAGGTTGTGGTTCTGTCAATAAAGGAACAATTATTGATGGCCCATCTGCTTGCAGACCTATGATCTGTGCTTCTGGAAAATCCTCCCAAAGTTTTCCCAGGCATAGACATAGCCACTGAAGAAGTAAAGGTTCTGTTTGCCCATCGCTTGGATTAGCGAGTTGCAAATGTTTCAAACAAACATGTATTAGGTTTGCTTGAATGCACGCTTCTTGTCCTCGCCGATGTCCATCCACAACAACAGCTAAAACAAAAGCTGCCATTGCTCGTTGCTCAGGATAAGCATCCATGCTGTCCAGAAACCTGATAAAATATGTGTGACCTCCATCTTTCACCAGATCTACCTGACAAGACTAATATTGCAGAAACAATATAAACTCTGAATTAGTCAATTAACATATAGCAGGCCAACCACAAATACGAAATTACCAAAGGCTTTGTTTTCTCCAGAATATTTTGAACCAAACCAATTGATATAATTCAATTAGATCTACAACAAAATAAGAATTGACAGAAACACTATAATCCATGGTACACTATATTGAAGTAATGTACCTTATCAAGCGCAAGAATCTTGGTCCAGATGAACACAAGAATTTGACGTAATTCCGTTGCAGTAGTTTGTAAAAGCTTTAGAACATAAGGAAATATCCCAACAGACAAGGCCTGAAAGAACCAAGGTTTTCAAATGAAATAAATTAGAACAGAAGTATGTCATTGCTAACTACATGTGCAAATAATGGAACAAAGACTAGAAATTGGCAATCACAGACCAGATCCACAGCCCAAGGTCCCATATCAAGGAATCTTCCTAACAGCACCAATGCTCGGAATCGATGAGATTGGCTTAACAAAACCTAGAGGAAAAACAATAAATGAATGAATTCAGCAACACTCAGGAGACTAACAAAGTAGAAGAGGAAATTGTAAAAACAATATGGAAAGTGAATCTGTTGTTAAGGACAAGATAAATAAATTATCCTCCATTATTTCTCAATGCTATTTTTTATACAATTTCATATCTTCTAGTTTCACAATTTTTTAAAAAGTTATATATCTTATGAAATATTAAGCTAACAAATTTCTGGTATATAACATAGCTAAAACCTTGAATTTTATGTTCTGTTTCACTAATATTCTTTTTATTTTTATAACTTTTAAACAATTTTCAAGATCAATTCCAATCCTGCCAATCTGATCCAACCGCTTCTGCCAATCCAATTATATCATCCCTATCCAATCCGATCTTGACGCCAATCTTGCAAACTATAAAAAAAAGGTTCATGCATATAGTTGCCTTACATATGCAAAAAGAACACTTCCAAATAGATAAAAATGGTCGCCTTAAGCAATATCTGCGTGCAAAGTTGCAAAAGAGAGGAATGCACTGACTTTTCTGCAGCACTGCAGCTGCCTAACTCCACTATACTATCACTAGTAGCTTCCTCATCACAAAATATTATATTACACTAAGCAATCTAGCTTGTTCCATTTAGAGAAACTCAAGGTCTAAATTACATCATACAAACCCTCTTTTGTTGGTCAAAAATTAGTAGTTTACCAACATATGATGGTATATTTTTCACTTCCTGATTCAAGTATGGTGGTATTACTAAATACTGGTAATTGCAATATGGAGGTTCCCTGGCAGATGTAATATTTCTAGATAACATTTCCTGGAGTGAATTACACACAATATAACAGGTAAAATAGAAAATTGCAAAAGGACAGCAGAACCAGCAAAGTGAGCTTGCTTTAGCATATAAGACAAAATACTAAACAAAATGATAGGAAATGGGTATGTTCCTCTATCGTGAGCACTTACCTGGAGAACTATCGGCAACTGCTCTGGTGGCTTCTTATGCTCAGAACCATGATCTAGCCACACCTCAAAAGCTGTCAATTGCTCAGTGAAAAATGGGCTTGGCTGACGTAAACAAGTCAAAATATCAATCAGCAGCATAAGAATGATAACATAAAGAAAGCAAACCAGAATACTATATGAGAAATTTGCCCATTCTATAGTATTCAGCAAGATGCTAAGACAGAAAATTAGATGATATGATAAACAATGTCAGAGCAAGCTGATACCTGAAATTCTGCATTTGGATCGGCAATCAACTGTGGAAGCTTAGACAAGCAAATCTCAGCAGCCATGTCCCATGCATCCCTGAAACAGGTATCACTTAAGCTAGAACAGAGCCTCATAAAAGTGTATAATATTACACAAATGATACAGAGAAAAAAAAAAGAAAAGTTCCATGTAGCTACCACATATGGTGCTGATGAGTTGGTGGCAACAATGGATAGGAAACAGGAGAGCAATTTGCAGCCCGCATTATTCGCTCAGCAAGTAGGAAATTTCGAAAAAGACTTGCAACTAGAAGATCTTGCCGAAACAACCTCTGAAAAAGATCTGCACAATTACATTAAGACTTTTGAACACCATCCTTCATCTTACTGGAAATTCAGAAAGAAAACCAATTCTAATACCATGAGGTAGGACATTCCATGCAATTGTGTCAGTGACAGCAGTAAAAATCCAATTCAACTCTCCTAGAAGTGTCTTTCGATCATTTTGACGACCAGGAATTTGGTCGATAAGTGAGTAACTAAGAGAACCACGGAGTAAAGAGCGAGAGCAAAACCTGAAAGAAAAGAAGAGGCTATGTTAAACACTTTAAATGTACTACAAGAAGTTACCAGAAATTGCAAATGCATACATAAATTCATGAAAAATATTTTTTCTTTTAAACAATGTACAAAAATACAACAAAAGATCAGGCTTAAAAGTTCTACATGGTACACAAAATTGTGAATGAAATGAATATGTCATGATAACAGAACCTCTAAAATTCATGAGCAAATACTTGAGATCAATTTTCAAAAAGCACATAAAGAAAAAAATAAAAGGAAAGAAAACTGACCATCGCAATGCCATTTTAATTGGAGTCGTCAAGCAGGATGTGAACACATCAGCAGGAAATTCAGCACTCTGTGGAAGGGTTTCATGAGCTTCACAAGCAGCAAGCAGAATACAGTCCTTTGATGATGAAACTGTGGCACCAGAAGAATTCCACTCTTGGCGCTGGGTACCAAAGAACAAGATTCAAAGATCATCAAAACATTGTATACCAACAAAACTTGCGCATTGAGAAACTGTGGTTAAAATAGTGAACCTCTAAAAAACCACTGATAATCATCCCCGCCGCAGAGCAGTCAAAGACATATATTGATGGTGTTTTAAGCCAAGAATCAAGCTCACTAATTGGCAATGGAATATATTGTGTATAACTCTGTTTACAAGGAAAAAGATATCAGACAATTAAACATCTAGACAAAAGTAAAAAATCAGGCATAAATCACCATACTAGTATTATGGAGAAAAACCTTGTTGAAAACCCAAATTTCTCCATTAGCAGTAGGCTTTGGTACTCCATGCCCATTATAATGGAAGAGAACTCTTTCTGACCTAGCATATTTGCGACAGGTATTGCAGAGCTTCTTTACTTCCTCAACAGTAGGATCCAGTTGAAGTTTATAACGAGCCTGCCATCCAGTTAAAGGTCATATCTACACCCAATGGTAAATACAATGTGTAATACAACAGCACCAAAGGTCAATTTTGGCTTTACCCGAGGTTGCCAACGCTCATATTGAGCATGCAATGCCTTTCCAATTGTTTCAAGGGCTTTGGGAGCAGCCATAGAATGTGGATCTGATTAAGAACAAGAAAATATTCAAGTTTAGAAAGTTGATAGCAACTCAAAGTCAAAAGTGCGATCAACATTATAGAATATTAGCCAGAACAGCCTACACAAATTAACTTCTACATGCTCACATATGACAGTGCATCAAACACTGACCCAAAAAGTGAATCTGCAAAGCAAAGCCCTCAAGTATAAGATCATAATAGACCACGGAAAAGAAGTTCAAAGTCAACAAAAAAATACTGTGGCCTGAGTAAAAAAACATAGGAAATGTCGCCGCACGACAACTTCTGATTTTTAAAAAAAAATATTCAGCCAAGAAAATTTGGTCCCACATCACTGAGTTGCATAACTAAAGGAAACATATTAAATTTTACAAATCCATCATCAGAGTAACTGCAAAATGCTTTTGCAACTGCAAAGCCAGAACTATTAGATAATTAGCCAGATCTCCAAGACCAATAATGAACAGATTAGTTACTAGGGATCAAAGCAAACACAAACATTATGATAATATGGTATTCCGGAAGTGATCAAACATTGTTATCTATCAACTTAACATGGATGATTCTGAGTAAAACAAACCCAATTGCAGCAGCAAGATTAAGCAGCAATTGAATGATTGAAGAGAACCTACATAGAAACCTTGTGTAACTAAACTATAAATAGCCAGCAAGAAAGACAGCTGGCATAAGAAGTACAAAACAAAAAAAGGCAGCATACCTGATAACATGTAAAAGGTATTTGAGCAAATGTGAGCCAATAGATCAACATATAGCGAGTAAAAGTAACCATACTTAACAAGAAATCTGATGCAGGAGCAATATAGTTTATATATTATCTGAATAAATTTTATTAGTTAGAGATTATTTGCATATGTGATAAGTTGTTAGATGACAACATCTACTCAAGGTAAAGAAAAAGGAAACAAATGCAGAAAAGAGTGAAAGAAATCAAATTCGTTATGGCTTGAAGATTGTAAATCTTGATGAAAGATTTTAAAGATTCATCTCTAGATACATGGAAGTTTATCAATTAATAATATCGTTAAACAAAGGAAGATTATCCTTCAAATCAAATCAAGAATATTATCTTCTTTGAAGAAAGGAACAGATCATATATTTGATTTGATGTGATTGTAATTTAGTAATTTTCTTTTTATTTTTGTACTTGAGCCTATAAAAGGGGTCAGAACATTGTAATGCATCAATGAGTGATGAATTAATGAATCATGCTATTTTCCCACCTTGTAAGTAGTGTGAGGCCACAATTATGTTTCTGATGGTATAATTCAATCATCCACATGTGAGACATGCGGAGGTGCGAGGCTTTCACCACGAGAATTCGCTCCTTGAGCCAAAGCGAGTCTATATCTCTTCATGTTTTTCAATTATCTTTCAATTCTTCTCTTTTTTTTCTCTCTTTTTATCTCTCTATCACCGAAGAAAAAAAATCCATTGCTACTCGTCCTACATCACAAGCAACCTAAAAGATCCAACGGACAAAAGGAAAAGAAGCATGAAATACAAGATCCTCGACATGATCAGCACCTCAATGCTACAAAGAAAAGATGATGCATCTCAATAAAAACTGAGCCAAATTTCAGTTAAATTGGTTAGGTTGACTCATTTTTTTTATATATTCTAGGATTTAAAGTATTCCATGAGCAGATTATGGGTGGTGGTCCCTATGTCAAAATGCTAATCTTAGTATCATTACTTCAGCATTCTCCTTTAGTTAAAAATTGGAAATATACAACTTAAATCTTAGCTCAAGGGAGTTCCAGTTGTGTTTAAATTGGAAAGACAAGTTTTGAAGTCCACCAATCGTAGGAGGGACTAAACTCTTCCATTTAGTACGAGTGAAGCATTACATACTGAAATATTACTGACATAATGGACTATTAACAGAGTCAATTCTTTATGACTGACACCTCATTTTTTTCTTCCTCCTTCATGCTTGATTCATGTTTGTAGCATACTTGCTTCTCATGGCTTCAATCAAGGATAGCGATGAGGTGTGGAGCCGCTTAGCTCTCCACTGCCCACTGTGAATTTACAAGCCCTCTTATCCATCTCGACACGGGGAACCCATTGTGGTCCACCACAGCACATCACCAACCTCTATTCAGGTATGCTTCCTCCACCGCCGCCTATTCTTTCTTCCTCCTTACTCCTGTTCGTCTTCCTCCATCACTTCCTCTTCATCCTCTTCTTCCACCGCTTCCTCTTCTCATTGTTCCTCTTAGTACCTACTGTTTACACTGGCATCAGCACTAATGGTATGTATCGGTCCAGCAGGGACCAGTACAATGTCTGGCACGAGATTGCATTCCTTGGTTGCAATCCCCTTGTTTTTTACCCATTTGCTACATTTATCCTATGATAGATCCACAAATCAAATTATGGCACAGTCCAATTGATCCAAACAATGACCGCTGAGCTTTTGACCCTCTTTAGCAGCAATTAAAACATGTGGTGACAATCCTGGAAATTTACCTCAAAAACAGAAAGAATACCAAGAGAAAGTAAACTGGAATAAATTATAACTAGATAATAGATTACCTACACAATCTAGATAATAGATTACCTACACAATCGTAACAATTCTTCCATATGGCTGACACAACCAATCCAATCTTATTCTAATAACAATTCATCCAAAAGATTAACGACATATCCAATCTTAATCTTATAGATTTACTTGACAATCATCACAATTCATCCAAAAGGCTGACAGTCAATCCAATTAGATTAGGCCAATATCCTATTGAGGGATCAAAGCATCACTTTTCTTGGAATGAGAAGACCAATTGTAGCCATAATGAACAAGAAATGTCCCTAGTAATATCCCTCAAATTGTAAAAGATATGTACCAGGAACCAATGTAGCTTCCATTACTAGACTATGAAGTGTGACTTGACGATACTATTTCTATAAGCAGTTGAAAAAAATGTTGCAACTTCATATAAGAACTCGCCTCAACCAGCCTGAAAATATCCACAAACTAAAACAGATTTAAATTGGTCTACAAGATCTCATATTTCCTGATTCTGTACATGAAAATTTTGGAGAAACTTAAATTCCATACTTTGGTGATACTACCCAAGTAACAGATTGATACTTTGGGGAAGCAATGAAACACCTTAGAAGCAATTTCTAATTTCATCTACGCATAAGACAAATGTCAAAGAGCCTTCTATACTATAAACCAAGATTTGTAATTTTGTACCATACCGACATTTTCGAGCTCAGCTTGGTATGGTAGGTATGAGCGAACCAAGCGGTACGCTCTGGCGTACCGATCTGTCACAGACAAATTGTAAACGACTTGTTCGATGTAATGCTTTTATGCATGACCGTGTCTTTTGGATTTATTTTTGCTTTGCCATGTAAAGGGCTGGTCGAAGACTTAACAGCTCCATTTGAGTGAGTTTGGTGGCTATTGTAGGCTTGCACATAAAGTTTGTGTCATGTGGACACTTGTACTAGACTTCGATCTGTGATGGACCAATTTTATACCTTTGTTATGCAACAATTCTGAGCTTCTAAAGTCAATAGTTATAATTTGTATTGGCAAGGAAGTGTTTGCTAAAATGGTTGCTTGTGGATCCCGTGTGAAGTGCTTTCTCTACCTGTCTTCTCTTTTGTAGATTCTAAGGGATCGTAGGAGGTTTCGGGGAAGCTGACTTTTGCAGACGGACACACAATAGTGCCGCACAACTTAGGCAAAACCAGCTAAGTGTGTGACATTTGATATCGGAGTAGGATAAGCACACATAGAAACACTTAGCATTCAAACATAAGGGACCTAACGGGGCTGCGTGAGGGCAACTAACATGCCGACCGTTTAGGGGAAACGGACATGGAGTTGTAGGGAAAGGAGTCACTCAGAGGAGCGGGCATTCGAGAATGGCATTCAGAGGAATGGCCAACCCTTCGCGCAAGAGGCACCACGAGGACAAACAAGCTAAGAAAAATGTGTAACGCACAAAGGTTGGGATGGCCGAGTTCGAGCAGTGGCTCGACATTGGCAACCAAACTTGACGATGCTCGAGGCAAGCGAGGCGCTTGGTAAAGGATGAGACCGTGCAAGGTGGGATGGGTTGTTCAGCGATCGAAAGAGTTGTGCAAAGCTCACAGAGGTGAGGAAATTACAAACTCAAGGAAATTGATACTCATGTAAGGGCTTGTATGCGGACGACAGACTGTCCATGGCCATCCCAAGACAAACGAAGGTCAGCGCCATGGAGCGTTGAAACTCTTTTCGACATGAGAAGGGTACGTCTGTAAAAGGCTGAAGTGTGCAACAGGTTCAGCATGTTGCTAGGCCCAGAGGGGTGCAATGGGAGCTGTATTGGCGAAGAATCGCAATCTAGTAGGTGCGTTTGCGGAGCTAGAACAATGCATAGTTTGTTCAGCAATACGGAGTAGTCCAAGGGGATGGTAGTCTCCAAAACTTCCAGAGGGAAGGATGCGAAGAGAGAAGTTGCTCCAACGGGACAGATATCCAGGAGGGATAAGTCTCGGTTCTCTAGAGGGAGAATCATGTGCAACAGACCGCACATGTTGAGGAGGAGTACCTCAAGACAACAACTCTACAAAGCTCAACGAACCGAGCGAGCGACGAAAAGTCATCGCATGATCTCGCAAGAGGTAATGCGTTGGTGGATGCACAGCGAGATCAAGTGAGGGAGTGACTCAAGGCAATACTAAGTGAAGGCACACTTGGAGCCAGTATGGAGATCGGACTCAACGAAGGACTGACCCATGGAATGGTAGGCGCGAGGGCCACCATTAACTCAATGCAAATTGAGAAGCGAAGCAACTTGAGAGTAACTTGGAGATGTACCCAAGCCGCATAAAGGGAGTTGGCATAGAAGATGAAACATAGAGCAGAGGCATGAAACTTTCCTTAGACAGAGGTCAAGGACATGAACTCTTGCAAAGGCAGGAGCATAATATTGTCGTTCCATGGGTCCCTTATTCTGATGGAGTAAACTCATCTTGCATGGTGTTAAAGGCAAAGGAAACTTCGAGGCACATGTATCTTATCTCAATGAAGCATTTGATAGAGGAACTAAGGCGACACAACTTGCAGAGGCGAAATTAGTGTCAAAAGACCTTGGCACAGGGCAAAAGGACACAGAGGCGGATGCTCTTGAAGAATATGCCACAGTGCTACCATTTAAGTTGCCATGAGAAAAGCGATGCACAGCGGAGATTATGCTGGTAGGGGCAAAGGCCCAAGATCCAAACGATGGTGCACCAATTTCAGCAAAATCATGGGACTTCAAGAGCTGCTAAGCAACGGACTGTCCTAGAGCTATGCTTCGTCCGGGTGTGACCCGAGAGCAGATGGACGAAGATCGATTGCCAAAGGAGCGAACAAAATCAAAGATGACAAAGGCCCTGCGATGTGTTGGTGGAGGCCACACATGGAGAGATCGTAGTTCGAGTTTATCCCACATTGATTAGAATGCAAGGAGATGTCACTAGGAGGCGACATGGTACAACGGATCGTGGTGGAACAGTTCGAGGCAATGCGACACACAGAAGATGTCCCGTGAGGGACGGGAACATACGGAGGTATGATCAGGAACGTTACTGGGAGCTCCACTTCGATGAACAACACAACGGCAAAAAGGGCTATCGATTCAAGGAGGGAATGCCATGGTACCGCAAAGACGGGTCTTCCGTACGTGCATCGAATGTTGCATTGAATGAAAGTCTTGGTTATCAACATATGGAGGCTATACACCACCGAGAGAAAAGTTCTGGATGCAAGTACCAGTGAATCCCATGGGGGGACTGGATTATGCAGAGATATGATTGGAGCAGCTAAAGAGTTGGACTACTTCAGAGCTCACATTCGCTTAAGGGAGCCCGACAAGTCAGAGGACAAGGCCGAGTAAGCGAACGTTTTAGTAACCAATGAAGCTAAGGAGAACAGAATCGACGCAAGCCCTACAACATGATGGCGGAGGCCATGCATGGGAGTTGCAGTCTGTCTTTCTATCGACCAAGGGGAACTGCTCAGAGAACACAGAGGTGTTGAAGCAGGTGGTCGAAAAAGGGCGAGGAAGCAATGACGAGTCCAGAGGGACTCCGCTACCCAAAACCAAGCATTGATTAGAATGAAGGTAGGCTCAGAGGAGCACCACAATGTCGCAGAGACGGATCTACCGATCGCGAAGGGACGCAGATGCGAGGCAACGGATAGTAATGTCATGGGCATGGCAGCGCCATCGTACCGCAGAGACGGGACTTCCGTGGAGACATTGATCCCTTACTCTCATGGAGGGAAAGCGCTTGGTCGCAAGATAGGCCGAAGAGGAGGAGAATGCAGAGGCAAACTCCAAGTACCAAGACAAGGCTGAAGGGCAAAGGCCATGGAACTTCGTAAGATCGATGTCAAAGGGCTTCTCATCAAGATAGCTGTAAGTGAAGGACTTCGGGTCGATGTAAAAGTGCACGACTAAGGAACGAAGCAAGCATTACACGATGCTATACCTTTGCTACTTAGAGGAGTAGGCGACAGAAATGATAGAGAAGACGATACAATCCCAAAAGCAATCAAAACTATCAGAGACTTGTTCCAGGTTGGAGTGACAACTTCTTGCATTCTAGAAGTTCAATGGCATTGAGAAGGTGAATCACAGTAGCTGACTCAACACAATGATTGCAAACACTTTGAGTGCTTCGGAAGTGTGAGCTAAGAGCAAACAAAGGCTAGTAACCAACTCGACGCACGGAGTACAAACCTCGAGGAGGCGGGCGAAGTCAAGTAACCTTTACCTTTTCAACTCTCAAGAGAATGGGCGAAACTAAGTATCCCAGTTCTCTTATTTATCCAGCAGAGGAGCTCTGCACAAATTTAAAGACCCTTAGAAGAAACCTAATGGAAGACAACAGTTGTCAAATCCTCACCAATGTTGATCAATGCTACTGAGAGTAGACTGTCTGCTTTATTTCCCAACTGAATGCCAATCGAAAGCGAAAGTGATGCAAACCTACTTGGACGAGACAACTAAGAGGAAGAAGATTCGATGGGCAAATTTTGCGTAGGAAGGACCTGAAAACTTCAAAGTTTACGAGACGATGCTTGTTAAAGCTCCAACAAGCATCCACCCAGTTCAAGCGACATGAGGCATTTAAAGACTAGCGCATATCAAGGATAGTCTTTTCCTTCATCTGAAGAATCCGCAGGAACCAGCAAGGATCAACACAACTCAGCCGACCACACACTAGAGTCAGAGTCATTGACGAGTTGAAGCAACATGACGGATCAAAGTTCGACGACTCAACAACAACAAACGGAGCGTAGCTGGGAGCCAAGGGGTGTATGCAGCAGGAGCAGAAGATTGAAGATTCAGCAAAAGCGAGGAGTTGCAATGTCAACAAAGGCTTCAACGAGGACGTCGAAGGAATAAGTGGGAGAAAATGTCATGAATAATACATGTTCGTGTCTTTTGGATTTGTTCTTAATTTACCAAGTACGTAAAGGGCTGGTCAAAGGCTTTATAGCTCCATTTGTGTGAGTTTGGTGGTCGTTGTAGGCTTGTACATAAAGTTTGTATCATGTGGATACTTGTACTAGATTTCGATCTGTAGTGGGCCAATTTTGTACCTTTGTTGTACAACCATTCTGAGCTTGTAAAGTCCATGGTTATAATTTGCATTGGCAAGAAAGTATTTGTTAAAATGATTGCTTGTGGACCCCGTGTGAAGCACTTTCTTTACCCGTCTTCTCTTTTGTAGGTCCTAAGGGATTATAAAAGGTTTCGGGGAGGTGACTATTGCGGACGGACACGCAAGGGTGCCGCACGACTTAGGCAAAGTGCATGACAGATCGGTGTATATGTATATATGTATGTATACGTATACATATATATATATATATATATATATATATATATACACGCAACGTCACCTCGTTTCTTCTCCCCGCGCAAATGAGAAGTCGCCAA
This sequence comes from Musa beccarii, assembly GCA_024322285.1. NCBI lineage: Eukaryota > Viridiplantae > Streptophyta > Magnoliopsida > Zingiberales > Musaceae > Musa > Musa beccarii. The sequence continues at coordinate 16,025,719 of CM044402.1, forward strand.
CAACGCCGAGGCCTTGTCGCCTCAGACAAGGAGGAGGCGACATCTTATTTACGACGTCCAACGAGGGAGGGCGGCGACAGATTGGGGTCGTTGAGGGAGAGCAACGCCAGATCTTCAGGTTCTCCCTTTTCTTGTCCCTCTTCTTCCATCTCCTTCCGCTAATACCGCCAGTAGCAGGCGGCGACGGTCGAAATCGACCGTTACCGATTGATTTCAGGCGATAACGAAGAAGAAACAACCCCAATCGCGATCTTGCTTTCGATGCAAGCGAATAAAGTCTCCGATACCTGGCTCACAAGTGACCGGCATTGTGCATTATCATTTGAAATTAAAATCCTTGCTATAAACATGAACAGTGGACCCCATAACAATTACTAGCTTATGCAATTAGGAAAGAGTCCTTAACTGGTAGTACAACAGCACTCAGCTATATGGTAACAAACTACTTTTCCTTTTAGGTTTCACATACAAATCTTAAAGGATGAGTGGTAAAATTGCTACTTTGCAATCTAGGAAATTGCTCCTTTGCGATCTAGGAGCCGAGGATTCAAGTCTTAAAAAAATTCTCTAAATATAGAGGTAATGTAAGGCTAAGTATGTTGACCCTCACCAGATCCCATAGAGTTCCTTGAGCACCAGGTTTGTCCATAGTTCAAATATTATCAGAACTAAAGTCAATCAAAAAAATAGCAAAGATTCTTTTGGTAAAATAAGCCAAAAACTAGTATCAATAAATATTGAATTACCAAGCCTAATGGTTCCTTTTCTTTTTGGAACAACCATGAAATAAAGACAACAATTGAGGCTATCAAATTAATAGGTAACAGCAACTCTGACTTGAACTATAGGACAACATGATGTTGTTCTGCAGAATGTGCTTGCAAAGAGAATTCCAAAAAATTCAGAACTAATATCACACATCAAGAAGAGAAATCCTTTGTAGTATAAGTTAAATCAAACTGAGGTTTTTAAATTTGGGTGTTGGACCCATGCTGGTCCTAACCCAGACCAGTATGGGTCCAACCATTCCAGCATATCATGTACATACATACTGAGTTCCAAGAAAACACGAAAAAGGTTGAAAATATAAAAAATTTAGCACCTCGTATAAGCCATGTACTGGTACTGGTCATGTACCTGGCATACTGCTCGATTTACCATGTTCCACGAGTCGATAAGTTATCGAATCAGTAAAGGAACCCTACCAAACGACATGGTTCTCCCTTTCACCAGGACTGGTGTCGACACATACAGGTCCAGCCAGCAACCAATAAGGGTCTGGTATGCCAAATAGCATTCCTTGCCGGGAGGTGTTGCAAACCTTCCTTCAAATCACTTGCCAGATTATCCTTCCGATTTGCATAATTGAAGCCAAGTTATGACGTCAAAAGCATCAACTAGTTTACCATAGGTTTCATGCTTTAAAACCATAAAGACTGTAACCATGCAACAACCTATCACCAATTATCCTTAATAGTTGCATGTGTCAACTTCTTGGAAGCAATTTAAGTGCTCCTTGCCATTCACATGCCACATGACCAAAGACAAGAATGGTACCAACTGCCAAGGCCTAAAAGCACAGTCTAGTATTGGACTCAACACCTCGCCAGACAACTGTGGTACAGTATTTTGGGAGGAAGCTAACTATATGCTCTACTACCAGTCTTTGGCTGGAACAACTAATACCATTAGCATGTACCACCCGACTGGTATGTGAGACCTTGTCATGTACCAACAACAAGGCAGCAATAAGAAATCTCCAGAAACAAGATGTGTGCAGGTTACCAAGTATTATCCATACACAATGTGTCATACATGATAAGTTATGGCATGCAGCAACAGGAATGATAAAGGGGAAAGCAATACATGACTTGACAAAAATTAAGTACTAGAAAAAGAAGAGGAAAAAGGATTACTTCTCATAAGAATAAATGCATATATTTTGTTGTATTTAATTATTATTATTATGGCAGCCAAAACATAAAAAACATGACTTGGCAACATTAGAATAAAGAGCATCCAGTGAGATAGCAGGAAGGAAAAAGTGGTAGAAGTCCCAAATCACCTATCCAACATTCCATTCGAGCACATGGAGATATTTTTATAACATCAGGCGGGTCAACACCAATATTTAAACATAACACAAGCGCAACGCACCCAGTCTTCAGCTGCACTACAAAACTTATTATTAAACTAATATGCAAATTGAACATCAAAATTCAGTTAAAAACAGAATGGAATACCAGGACACTTTCATCAGCAATACTTATGTATTAAACTATGGGAACCACAATGTTGGAACAATCTTTTATCTATTATAATATCACCACCAGAATGAAAGGAATAATCTGAAAATAAGAAGAAAAGTCACAGACATAATTTTTCTACAGGGTCCAGAAGCTAACCAAAGAGAGACTAGAAAAAAAATTCAAATTGTCATCTTTACATGCAAAAGTTTGATAAATCAAAAACAAGTGATGGACACACAAGGAGACAATTAGCATCAAATTTAGCAGCCTTGATCTCGATGTCAAATGCATTTGGTTTAAAATGTATGATGCCCACACATTCCCTCAAGGCCCGAAGCCATGTCCAGGAAGCAAATAAAAAAGAATGCAGAAAAGCATTGCACAATCCCAATGATACTGATATAGTGGGCTACCTGTTCATTCAACACAACAATTGTATTAAGTAGTAACAATCAAGAATCCGAATGAAGAAAACTACCGTCCACTAAAGCTTCAGCAAGAAATATTTTCAAATTTATTAATAATCTATGCGGCAAGAAATCTCTGCTCAAAAAGTGCACCGTCTGACTAAGAGAAGTAATGCCACTATTTGATGGCATGACAAATGTAGTGTCCTTTCCAGAACTAAAATAAACAAATCTTAAATTACAGCAGGCGAACCTTATCGGATCCAGAAATTTTCAAAACGCAAGCAAATACAACCTCTTACTTTAATACAAGTTAAAACCAAGGTTTTAAATACTACTCTTATACCAGGTTCAATAATCCATCGGATAGGTACATCATGATCTACCAAATGGTATACCAACTCATACCATGTGGTATCATTAAATTAAAATAAATAAAAAATGAGTAGTATATGTACCCGTACAAGCTACATATTTTGATATCAATACTAGGTCAAATGGTAAAAGTACCAATCGGTATACATTGGTACAACCTCTTACTTTAATACAAGGTAAAACCAAGGTTTTAAATACTACTCTTATACCAGGTTCAATAATCCATCGGATAGGTACATCATGATCTACCAAATGGTATACCAACTCATACCATGTGGTATCATTAAATTAAAATAAATAAAAAATGAGTAGTATATGTACCCGTACAAGCTGCATATTTTGATATCAATACTAGGTCAAATGGTAAAAGTACCAATCGGTATACATTGGTCCAATCAGTACTAAAAGCCTCCATTAAAACTAAAATAGGCATTTTCTAATATACTTTTACCCCACTAGCAGTTCCATTGTTTGCAACAATGGCATCTCAATCAATTAAATCAGGATGTGTCATTTTTCTTTTTAATATACAACAGCAATATGTGCCAGTTTCCTATAGGATCTACAAATAGGAAAATTACTTGAGGATCTAATCATGATGTGGTATATGAGCAAGCAATCATGTTATTGTCATTATATTGCATATTATCATGGAGTCACCATGTATGTGGAAATTAAAATCATGAAATAGTTTCAAACTGGGCCTCGATGTTAAAAGATCTACCAATTTGGAAAGATAAAAGGCTTCTCATAAAATGCTTCCCCGATCATATTGTGTTAAACAGATTGACTAGATTCATAAGTCTTATCATCCTAACAAGGTCATCATACTACCAAAATCCATATCCAAAATGCACTTGTTCTTTTTAATGTCCTAAATAACAAAGATTTGTTCTTCCCATAATTTCAACTTGTCTTGCCTCCTAATATTTTTCCCATATTTTTAAATTGTACTAAAGAAAAAATTGTTGAATGCAAGAGCATAGACATAAACATGTGCTCTCCATAGTTTCCAATTTCAAGAGGTTCAATCTTCAGCATGCTACAGATCTGAACAAGCATGTTGAGTTATTTACTATGACCAAGCGATAGATCTTTGTTATGAGAACATCACTGCAAAGTGAAAAATCAAATAACAGACATTAGCAAACAAGCAAACCCTTTTTGGAACCAAGCGACTCATGGTTTCAATCAAAAATACAAAGTCCAAAGAACTTAATCAGTTATCTGCCGCATGATTTATGATTGATATAGGTTGCTATGCTCCCCTTCTGCGGCAGAAGTTCAGCAAAATGCAAGTATTCCAATCTCTTCTAACCAATTTCAGTGAAAAATTGAATCCCTCCCCCAGAAGAAAAAAAGAATAACAATAGGTTTGTTCATTTTTCATTTCTATTTCCAATATTTATTTTGTTCTTGTGGTCCTCCTTTCAAGAAAATCAGCTATCCACCTCGTGATGTATGATTGATACAGGTTGTATGTTTCCAAGAATTCCTTTGTTCTTCTGGTCCTCTTTTCAAGGAGTGCTCTTGCTCAACAATAGCACCATCAACGATCAGAGAGAACCACAAATACCATTTATTCACCATGGAAGACTACGAAAGCATATCAGTTGAAAGGCAAACCGAAAAGGCATTGGAAAACACATTACCCGGTCCTTGGGCCGCCACTTAGACACCAACCCGTTATCCGAGGGTCCCACTGCGGCGCAATCCTCGAAGCCCTCGTGCCGGAAATCGGACAGCACGACCGTGTGCGGCAAGTACACCATGCTGGTGGCCGCAGCGGACGCCCTTACCGGTAGGATACCCCCGGCCGGGGTGGCCACCTCAGGCTCGCTCCCCCCTGCGGCTGTGGCCACGTCCCCGTCCTCCCGGCCGGAGAACTCATCCAAATGGTTCGAAACGGACGCCGAAGACCCGGACAACCCGGACGCCATCAGATCTCCCAACGCCATCCGATCAAAGCTCCCGATAACCCAAACCCGGCCCGCCTGGCCGCAACCGTCGCCTCGAAAGCGGAATCCCAACCCGAGGACCGACCCGCAGTTCCCTGGCACCGATCGGCGGAGATCGCGGGCGCCGCCTAATCGACGAAGCCGCTGGCCCAGCGGCGCATGGAAATCCGCCGAAGGAAGGAGGAGCAATCCAGCTCTGTGGTGAGGCGGGTGTGGGAGGATGGAAACAGAAACCCTAGGTTTTTCTCGAAAGGGGGGTGGTGTGGAGGCGGAGGGAAATGGCGAGAGGAAAGAGCCGAGCGAACGGAAGAATAAAAAAATGATATAATAATAAAAAAGACACACTCGACCAAATTAAAGGAATAGTAGTTACTCTCTTCTTTTCGCCCTACTAATTGTTATAATATTAGTAGTAATAATAATTAAAACCCGTTCTTATAGTGCATTACAGGAGAGAGATATAAATTAAAAACTAAGAAGAAAAAAAAGGCTAGAAAATTAAATTTCGGAGCCGCCCTGCTCGTTCTGCGCCCTTTTGCCTTTTAGCTGGAATCCTGATATCCCCATAATGCCCAAAAGCATCTCAGCCGTCCAAACATGAAACGCAAGTCACGCGAGCGGGTCGGCAGGCGTCTGATGAGGGATGGAGGGTTTGGGACTTTGCTTCCTTTTTCGAGGAGAAGGAAGGCGAGGTGGGTGGACAGAGAAGAGGACGACGACGAAGACGATGATGGATTCACTCCATGGAGGATAGTTGGGAAAGCGCTCTTCCTTCATCGCCATGGGGAAGAAGGGGCGAGGGACGGAAGAGCATACACAGCTCAGCAGCGTGACTGCTTGCCAGCTCAGCAAGTAGCATGCGTCCAATGAGGAATAACTGGAATGTGGCAGTGAGTTGGATTTGGCCCCTCGCCTTGCTCTTTAATCACCAACGTGCCCTTTCCCTCCCCAAACCGCCGCTTCTCCGCCGTCCGAGCGGAAGTGAAGCCCTCGTGGGTTGCACCCAACGAGATGTCATGTCTGTCTTCTGCCATCAACGGAGGAGGAGAGCTTTGTGAGAAAGCTCGGTTTGCGATTTCAGATAATGAGATAAGGACGTTGCTAGAAACTGCATGTCTGAAGCTTTCTTTTAGTTAATTGTGTTATGAGATTGTAGAATAGAATCACGTGAACAAGAGCTTGGAGGTCACCAAGAATCGAGTTTGGTCGCAAATAGTATCGCCAACAGGGAGGGGGCAAAGCTCGACGGCGTGCATGCCGTGAGAACATGTTTCTCGTGGAAGTGTCGGTGAATAGAGCGGGTGGGGTATCTCTAGGTGAGTAATGGGAACCAAAGGGTAAAAGACGCCATTGGGCACATCGTATACGTTCATCCATCTCGGACATCCATTGATCACAGACAGAGTCGGCCTCTCTCGTGAGAGCTCCGTCGATCGATGATGTCCCGTCTCACCCTGTGCTTAAGTTTGTTTCTATGGGGACAACACAACGATAATGAACCACATCACCTACCACTAATTTGTTTCAGGCAAATTAAGGAATAGGATGATGCGTCGTATCTGTATGAGTCAAAGAAAGAAAAGCATCAGGGAAACTTTATATAATTATTTACACGAGAGACACGAGGGAATCATGCAGATTCATCATTGACGTTTGCATGGCATTGTCTTCCTTTATAATGAGTATAACTTGCTTGAAGCCACGTTAATTTGGATGGTCTAATTCTTGTACTTAACACAGATACTTAAAGTATTAATTTAGTGATAATATACTATACCAATTTGTTAAAGATTAAAATTCTAAAATCTCATTCGATATAATTGATTAAAAATATCAATTCATTTAGTTGATAAAAATTTTAACAATTTATCATAAGATCCTTTGTCACTTATCTTCATAAAAAAACTTTACCTTAATAGCCCTATCATATATAAAAAAAAAAAATAGGTACAAAGTTATATTTGCTGCTATCAGCAATAGCTATAGTTGGGTGTACTCCGATAAGTCGATCTGTATTGACTGATAAGAAAGTCTTTAGGAAAATTTTAGAAAACAAAAATAACGAGCTAAACAAATATTAACATTATCTTTTTTAACAAAGTGAGCCATTAAACGTGTTTTCTTGTTTCCACGATCAGATGTTATATTTTCTATAAGGAGAACTCTATGAAGCCTAAAAAAAGGCCAAGTAGATTTGTGATGGATGGGACAGAATTGGTGGTTTGGGCTGCAAACAAAAAGATAGGTTTGTGACCATTTTTGTTGGTCACAAACCTACACTTTTTTTTTTTTTGCTTTCACGTTCTTGCAATCAAATAATAAAAGGGCCCACCAAATATACATGAAGAGAAATCACAAACATTGAACCCCAACTAATTTCCTTTGGAAGACGAAACGTAGATTTGGGCCTCGGCCATTTGGCCTGCCATGGTGATGATGATCTCTAGTTCTTCCCCAAAAAAAATATGGAAACGATGTGACTACAAGAGCTAGTTAGTGGAACCACCAAGGTTACGGAAATAGTATCTACCTAACTATATGACCTATAAGTAAAGGACACTATTTTTATTTCCCACGTCGTTAAATGGCAGAGTTAGATCGGACTTTCTCAGTCCAAACTATATAGTCGATGGAGTCAATTAGAAATGGTTAGATTATGTAATTTAACAGTAGGTAGTCGATGGAGTAGATTAGAAGCAATTAGATTAAGTAATTTAAATTATTAAGAGATTTGAGAGAGTTTTAGATCAAGAGAAAGTTTACTTGATTTATGACTTTTAGATTAAGATTAGATTTGTAATCTATGTCAAGTATAATGATGTCACGTATCTTTTGATGTAAATCAATAAAATATTTTAAACGTCATGAAACACAATATAAACACCATATATCTACATAAGAAAAAGTTAGATCCTTCTCCTCTTTTATTATTTTTCACAAAATTATTATGATCGATTGAGTGCTGACTAATAAGCAAGGTAAGAGAATATCCCTTATTATTTTTTACAATACAATAAAAGATACTATCGTTATATATGTGAGATTAAAAGATTACATTCCAAATATAAAATATAAAGGACTAATAACATCATATGATATTTTTACATGCAAAATCACTAAAATTTATTGATCACTGAATAGAACTTAAATATATATATATGTATACATATGTATATATGTATATATATACATGTATATGTATACATATGTATATATACATATACATGTATGTATATATGTGTGTATATATACATATAAATATATATACATATGTATATATATATATACATGCATATATATGTATATATATATTTATATATACATATATATATATATGTATGTCTGTATGCATATGTATATGTATGTATATGTACATATGTACATCTATATATATATATATATATATATATATATATATATATATATATATATATATATACATATATATACATATATATGTATATATATATATATATATATATATGCATACATATATATACATGTATATGTACATATATACATATATATATATATATACATGTATATGTACATATATAGATGTACATATACATGTATATATATGTATATATTTATACATATATATATTGTTAAATCTCAGATTTTGATGATGAAACTAATTGATAATGTTTGTAATCTGATCTGTGTTTTAAGTAATATAGGACTAGCTTTAATTAAGAAGAGACAATTAAAGTTGGAAGAATCCATGTTGGGATGGAGTAGAACTTGTCATAAGATTGGACGTCAAGCCAGAGGATCGGTCGACATATCGGCAGAAGACTTCGGATGATGAGTTCAAGTATCAAGCCAAGAAGAGCGAAAATTACACTAAGAAGATCGGAGTTGTAGATGTCAATTGGCCAATTGAGCAATAGGTAAGAGAGAATAATACGCCAAAGAATTGGACGAAATATCGATGAACCAATGATATACCGGACAATATTTGATTAAGCTTTATAATAATTATCTAGATCGAAGTAGGTTTTAGGTGTAATTAGGTTGGAATTAGGTCAACTCAATTAGGAGCCAATTGGGCCTAAGTTTGAGCTGTGTTGGGCCAAGTAAAAGACTTAAACAGTGACCAAATATGTGGGTCAAGTGATAGCATCGCCAGAACAAGCGGTGGAACCGTCGGTGACTCAGTCTCCGAGACTATGTCAAACAGTGGTATCACCTAGTATTAGAGAGCCTCGGCAGTGGTACCGCCTAGTACTGGCAGTGGTACCGCTAATACCCAGATAGTTGTAAGGATAGTAAAAAAATGCTACTATAATTCTTTCTCTTCTCTAGTCTTAAGTTGTTTTCAGTTTAAGAGAAAAGTGAGTGCTTGTTAAGATTATTCTCTTAAACTTATGAAAATGTGAAGATGGTTGTAAGAATAGTTAGTCTTCACCCATTGAAAGAAGACTATTAGTGAAAGCCAGTGGCCTCAACGAAGGAGGAATCGAGAGTGGACATAGGTCGGATGACCAAACCACTATAAACATTGGTGTGTAATTTCTATTCTACTTTTTATTATCATTATCATTACTTTCTAAATTAATTACTTAAGTTCACTTACTTTAAGTTATACATACTTTCAATATCGATTTTCATTAAACGAAAAATTATATTGAAATGAAAGGATTTTGATCGAAAGAAGTCTTCCGAAATTGATGGTTGCACTGATCGAATGAAGTCTTCCAAGTTGGGTGCCTAGCTTGGGCTTAATCAGGATGTGGTCGGGTTCGACTGGAAGGATTAAGTTCAATCTTATGTATGACATGGGTTCAACCAATGGAAGCTATGTTCAAGTTAAGGTTCAACCATCTAGGTTCAATTTATTCTAGCCCAATTGTACTGATTGGCTAGGTGATTGGGTTGGACCATTTGGTTCATGTTAATTCGGATGTAGTCGGCAGTTTCAACAATCATACTGATGTGGCAGGGATCAATGCTTATGTGGCAACAATCGATGATGACATATCAAATTTGTGTGAACTGCAGTGCAACTTACTGTGTCAACAATCGCAACTGACATAACTCAATACTAATGTGACAGTTGTCAACGCTGACATGGCACCATCAGTGATGATATGGCATGGCACAATCAGTCCGTTGTGTTAACAATTATCGCTGACTTGACACAACTCAACAATGGTTGAGGTGGATGTTGACGTGGAAGATTATGTAAATTGTATGATATCTTATTATCTTAGAAGATAACAACAGACCCGAATTCAAAATATTTTTTTATTTAATAACACATAATTCACATGAAATGATGATAAAAAGCTGATAAAAAAACTCTAAATAGGAAGATTGACATATGATTCATGTTAATAAATCCATCTATGCTTAGCAGGAAGCATGAATTTCTAGTATGAATAAATAAATAATATAGTGAGCCTTTGTAGCATATGAATGGATTCAGGTTAAGGAGTTTAGAGTTGAAAATATAAATATGGTAACATGGATTATATGTAATGCAATTTGTAATGGGAAAAAAATTTTAATGTCAAAATCTAAAATCAAATAATAATAGATCTAAACAATATTACGATAGTATACATCATCGTCAGATCTGAAATATTAATCAGTAAGAAGAACTAGACTCACATTCTCCTTTTTTCCTATCCTTTCACAAGACCACTTAGATTGATTGTTAGGGAGATCGAGAGAGATTATAATAGAGAGATTGAGAGAGAAACTATAATCTCTTAACTGTACTCTCTATTTCTTCTTCTTATATTCTTATGTGTTCATGATGTTACATCCTTAGAGGTTCTGTCTATTTATAGATCAGAGCAGAGGGTCTAAGATAAGTTATTATGAGAGTTCCTCCCATCAAGAGCTTCCCTTAACAAATCCTACTTTAATTGGATTTTTTTTCTATTAGCCAATAACCATAATCTAAATCCAATCATATACTTAATATATTTTACCTAATTAAATAGGGTCATAAAATCTAATATTCTCTGGCCCATTAATTGGTAAGATATAAAAGATATTCAAAATTAAAATAAATAAATAAAATTTATTTAAAAATAATTTTATATAATTAGATTATGAAATTTTAAAAAAAATATTTACACGCATGCGAATTTTAAAAATAAGCTAATAAGTCCAATGAATATAATAATATTACATTAAATCTAACTAACAATGCGAGTAATAGCGGTTATATGTCATTAATGCCATACTTCATTCTATGTACCACAACATTGTTAGTCTTTCCTGATGCAGTCCAAAATGACTCTTGTAATTTGTCTTGTCAAGATAATCCTGTTATCACATTCAACCATAATATATACATACATAACTATGAATAGGATAGCAAAAATAAATACTTTTAAATACGTAAGTAAAAATATTAATTAAAATATCCACTCAAATATATATCACAATATCCTTTATGGGTTGCTCACAAATCCAATCAATAGAACGTATCATTTTAAAAACACTTTAAGTTGTAAGTCCTAAGTAAATAGATTATTAATCAATATAGTGTAACTCAAGTAATTAATTGACATTAGATGTTTCTGGACTCCTCTTCTCTAACCATCAAGTACTTTCTACCATAATGCATAGAGATGCTATAGTACTTGTCATTCTTATAGAAGAAAACTACTGCGATATCATAAAATATCTTCAGCGACTTGGCAATTGAGTTTGACTATACCAATTCCTAAGATAAAAATTTTACAGTTATGAAGTTTGATCAGTGACCTCAAAACATACCACAAAATTAACTTTTATTAATAATAATATAATAATAAATTACCCCTCTAATTGATATAGATACTAACCGTAATGTGGACTTCTTGTTATTGAGGTAATTTATAGAATTAACATCTGAAAAATATCATCATTTTAAGCTAATATAATTTGATATATGTGAGCATATACTCTTTCATCCCTTCTAAATATCTTATTACTTTTCTTTGCAGTCCTTTAATATTTTTACTTCTAGATAACTCAAATATCTATCTAGTATTTTTAACTACAAAAATTGATATCTATTCTGACATAGGTTTGAGCATAGACTTTTAATTACGCATATATAAAGAATATTCTCTTTATCTGATTCTTTTCAAGCCATTTTAAAGTATTCACTTTTGACTAAAATTATATTTTTATAATTTGTTGAACAAAGTTGTATATTAAATCATCTCAAGACTCGGTTAATATATCTTTTCTAAGATAATCTTAATAATTATTGAGATATATCCCTGAGTATCTCAATACTAATAATATAAGTTGTCTCATTCATATTAACCATTTTAAATTTTTAGTAATAATTTCTTGATTTAATATAATAAATCAAGATCAGTATTGATAATACAAAATATTATCTATATATATGATTAATATAATAAACTTGCTCCTATTTATCTTTAGATATGAGTACTGATAGACAATATTTTTCTTAAATCTAAAGAAATCAATAATATTAAGAAACTTTATATATCATTATCTAGAAGCTTGTTTAAGATCATAAATAGATTCCTGAATTTGCATACCAAATTTTATATTTCTTTCATTTTCTGTACGAGTCATTTAGAATAACTCATATAAAGCTAGATCCTTAATAAAAAATATGTTTTCATATCATTATGATGTAACTCAAACTCATAATGAGTTATTAATGTAATGACGATTTTTAATGAGTTCATTTAAAAACTATATATTTCGTTATGGTCGATATATTTTTTATGAGTAAAATCTATAACCATAATAAAAACTAAAAGTCTAACCATTATATCATTCGATATTGTCCTTTGAGTCATATTTATATAATAGACTCTTTTACAATTATTCGACAATTTGACAAATTCATCAGATACCATTCTGGTTGTTGATTTTAACTCTTCTTTTATTGTATTATATTATTTTTCAGAATTGTTACCTTTCATGACCTATAAAAATAATAAGAGATTCATTCTGGTTCCTATATCAAAATATAATTTTATAGATATACCACATAATAATCATAAATGACAAGATTCCTTTCTCTTTGAGATATTCCCAAAGCTGTCAATTATGGTTATTCTATAAAACCATTAATAATGCTATCAATATAATGTGGGAGTTTGATAATATTATTTTGTTGTTTACTTTTATCAAATTATTTAATAATTTGATTAACAATAATATCTTGAATAATAAAAAAGTATCAACATGTATCTCCTTTATATTAAATTTTGAGATTTTCACTCCCACTGATTCGTTATTTATAGGAACCTAATATTACTATATTTAACTATTCTCGTACCATAATTAGAGCAATAAGATATGTACCCTTTTAAATTTTTCTAAATAAATAATAAAATATTTAAAAATAATTATTAAATTTAATTTTCTTTTATGTGAGTTTAAGATCTTTATCTCTATAGGACAATCTCAAATATGTAAATATCTTAAATTAGGTTTCCTATCATCTATAACTTAAAAAAAATCATGCAATTTACTTATTAGGAACCTCATTTAAGATATACATAGTTATCCTTAGAGCTTCTTCTCACATTGATTTAAGTACAAAAGAATAATCTATCATGCTCATAATTATATTTATAAGTATACGATTATACCTTTCAACAATCATATTCTGCTACGACACATCTGGTAAATCATACTGAATATATATATCTTGTTTTTCCAAGAATCTAGTAAAAAAACTAGAATTATAATTGGATTCATTATAAATACCATAAAATTCATCACCCCTATCAGATACGATGATTTTAACTATTTTATCTAATTGTCTCTCAACCTCATTTATGCACACTTCAAGAGTGTCAATAGCTCGAGACTCTACATGAATTAGATATATATAATCATATCTCAATAAGTTATCTATATAGTAATAAAATATCTCTATTTAATGAGATGAAAATATAAAGTGACTCACAAATGTAAGCATAATCTCAAGAAGTTTATGAAACTATATTTTATTTTAATATTTAATTATAGAAGCATTGTAAACTTAAGATTCATATTAATTTTGTATACACACTATTATATAGAATTCAAAGATTAACTTTTATTGGATCATACTAAGTTCACAACTACTAAAAGAGAAACAATATTCTAACAATTCTAGAATAAGAATCCAAATTCCCAGAATTATAAGAATATAGCTTAGATCCTCAAGATTCATCAAATGAATTATCTTTAGACGTAGGCGATAAATACAAACTACTATCACTTTTACTTTAAGATGATTCTCTGTAATGATGAATATTTTATTCTCCTTTAGTTTTATCCCTTTTTTAATTATTAAAATGAATCTCTATTATTGGCAACATATGTTGAAGCATCAAATTAATCTATCAAATATTAGAAAAATAATTTCTATAATATGTGATTTGAACTATATAAAAGTTATATTTAAACTTTTCATTTCAAATCAAATCTTATAGTTATTCTTCACATAACTTTCTTTGTTACACAAGTAACACTTAATTATGAAGAGATTCTTTTATGAGTTTATATAGTAATTATAAACTCAGGTGACTTATGCTTTATCCTTTATTGTTACCCATTTCTTGAGTAGTACTCAAAATATTCTAAATCTTGAACTTATAACTTTGTAATTATATTGAGGAGGTAATCTTAAATTCCTCAAATACTATCATTTTTTGTCAGTTCTTTCATGTCAGCTAATGACTTATCAAAAAATTTAAATTAATCCTTAAATATTCTCATACGCTAGTTGTAAACTATATTGAAGTCTGAGTATCATAAAATTGAGTCTTTCAGGCTATCCTGATCAGTCGTCTTAATTATATATTCCATAAAATTTTTAGTAAATAAGTCTATGTTCCCTTCAAATAATCTGATCAAGGTCTTACTCATTCAATATAACTTACATATGCTTAAGCCATTTATTTCAAAAAATATATTCTAGAAAATATAAGAATATTTATAAAAATACAATGAAGGAAGTACCATTGTAATAATATAACATTGATGCTTTGAGTTTTTCAATGAATGTTAAACTATTGATATCATTAATATTTTACCTTTAATATTGATATATCTAGTGTTCACACATATAATCATTTATGGAGGACTAATACCATCATTGTGGAATAGTGTTATTATCTTTGGGTATATAACGCTAAACTGCAAGGATATTGTTAGAACTCTTGTGGATTCTAAGCTTGGGGTTTATCTCTTTAGAGGATCGGCCTCCTTGGAACTATATAGGGGTTCCTTCCTCCAAGTTGTTGCTCAAAGGCTGCTAAAAAGATGATCTATTTATGATAAAAAGAGGGTGAATACATGGCTATTTATAGAGCTTCTAAACCCCAACTCCTTATATGACTTCTACTCAAGACTCCTACTTCTAACCAACTCATACTTCTAATTAGGACTCCTTCTCTAGTAGGACTCTTAATTCTAATAGGACTCTTTCTCTAATAAGACTCTCATTTCTAATAGGACTCCTTCTCTAAGAAGTAACCTAATCCTAACCTAGCCAGTCTCTTCATCTCTTTAATAAGGGTCGGCTAGATAGGATTTACATGAATACTCTTATCAATGAAACTAAATTATGACTCTCCTAGCTAGAGTCCCAACAGATTAGGACTCTTATAGCTAGAGTCTTAACAGACTTGCCGTCTTCAAATCAGCCTTACCCTCGAGGCTGATGTTCCATGAATTCTAAAAATTTGATCTTCAAGTCATTATAGTTTTCCCAAGTAGCATCTTTTGCTGGTAGTCTTGCCCACTGTATTAGCACATCAACAATGGGTCATGGTCATCGAGTCACGATCCGTCGATCAATAATGACACTCAGTTAGGCCTGGAGCTCTCCTTGGGTAGTCATATTTGGTAGATGACTTTAGGCTATCTCATTTTGTCCTAACTTGGGCTTCAAACATGACACATGAAAGACTGGATGGATTCGGGAGCTGGTAGGTAAGGCCAATCTATATGCTATTGCTCCGATGCGCTCTAAAATCTAGTAGGGTCCATAGAACTGGGGTGAAAGGTTCATAGATGCTCTAGTCTTTGGATCATCTTGCCATTCCCCCCTATTATCCTCAAGGAAGTCATTGGTTGAAAGTGAAATGACCAAAAATTCAGCTTGCTCGGGTAGTCGCGAAAGCGCATCTGTAACAATATTCTCTTTCCCCTTTTCATAATCATATCTAAGAAACTTTGTTACCCATTTTTGCTACTTGGGGGAAGATATCCTTTACTCTAAGAAATATTTTAAGCTTTTATGGTCAATCTCGATTTAAAAGCATCGCCCGATCAAGTACGATCTCCATTTGGCCATCGCATGCATAATCACAAGCATCTCCTTGTCATAAATAGTTATCTTGAGATGGGAAGGAGATAATGCCTTACTGGTATAAGCGATGGGGCAGCCATCTTATATTAGTACAACATTAATTCCAATTCCAGAGGCATCAGTTTCAATAATAAAAGTCTTGCCGAAGTCGGGTAATGCTAGTACGGGCGTTGTCGTCATTGTGGCTTTAAGTTCATCGAAGGTGGTGGTGGTTTTGTCGGACCATTGGAAAGTATTCTTTTTTTAGTAAGGAAGTAAGGGGTACACTGATCTTTCCATAGTTTTTCACAAACCTACGATAGTAGCCTATTAAACCAAGAAGGCCGCGTAGTGATTTTATGTTCCTGGGGGTCAGCCAGTTTTGTATTGCTTTAATTTTGGAGGGGTTCACTGCCACACCTTCCTCCGATATGATATGCCCAAGATATTTCACCTTCTGTTGAAAAAAGTTGTACTTTAATTTTTTGACAAAAAGAACATGTTCTTGTAAAATCGTCAAAACAAGTCGAAGTGCTGAAAATGACTTTCCAGAGAAGGGCTGTAAATAAGGATGTCGTCGAAGAAAACTAGTACAAACTTATGAAGATAACTCCAGAAAATATCATTCATAAGACTCTGGAAGGTGTAGGGAGCATTGGTAAGACCAAAGGACATTACCAGACTTTTGTAGTGACCGTTGTGCGTTCGAAAGGTAATTTTCGATATATCTTCTTCACACACTCATATTTGATGATACCCGGATTGAAGGTCCAGCTTTGTGAAGACTCGTGCTCCCTTTAATTCATCAAGAAATTCATCTACTATTGGAATAGGATACTTGTCCTTAACGGTCATGCCGTTGAGAGCTCGGTAATCAACGCACATTCGCCATGTTCTATCCTTCTTTTGTACGAGGAGCACTGGTGAAGAGTAGGGGTTGCAACTTGGCCGAATAACTCCTATTTCGAGCATCTCTTTTACAATCTTTTTTATTTCATTCTTTTGGAGATGTGGATACTAATATGGTCGAGTATTTATTGGAGGTTTGCCCGGAAGAATCGGTATACGATGATCATACCGGCGGGTAAGAGATAGGCTACGCGGTTCATCAAATATATCTAAAAATTTAGCAAGTAAGGGAAGTAGGTTTGAATCTTCCAATTCTATTGGCTCTCCCTTAGATTGCTGCTCAAGTTATACTAAAAAGCTGCTGCATACTTTATGTAAAATTTTCTCCATTCGTTGTGTGTAAATTATCGTTATGTCGCCCCCACGTTTTCCGCGTAGTATCACCTGTTTCCCCTTACTATAAAATTTCATAATTAATTTCAAAAAATTTTAGGAAATATCATCTAACATTGTTAGCCATTCGATGCTAAGCATGGTCTTATAATCATCAAGAGGGAGGAGGAAGAAATATACAATTATCTCTTGGTCCTGTAGCGATAGTTTCACTTGCGGGCACCTACGATCACACTTCAAAATTCATCCGTCGGTGACCTTAACATCAAACCTGCTATAATTCTCAATAGATAAGGCCATCCGGATAGCAACCTTGCTGTTCATAAAATTATTAGTGCTCCCGGTGTCAATAAGAACAGTGATCAGTTATTGCTTTAGAAGTCCTCCCACTTTCATTGTTTGCGGGTTCGCATAACCTGTAAGGGCATGCATCGTAATATCAACTGACTACTATTCTTCATCCATGAACTCTTCCTCATGTTCCTAGATCTCATTCTCATCCATGCCTTCAAGAGGTTCAATCAGTAGGAGGCGGCCCCTTTTGCAACGATGATCACGGATCCATAACTCATTACAATGCCAACAAAGACCCTTTGCTGATCGGTCACGTAGTTCTTCTCTTATCAATTTTTTTGGCAGTGAAGGATAGCTGGGAGTAGAAGGAGATTTATATGCCATAGGCCCAGGAGAGGTTCTCATCCTCCGAGCATCTTGGTTGAGCCATTCTTCTTGTATTCGGGTGAAAGAAATTGCAACCGTCATGGTACGGGGCTGCTGAGCCTTAACCTCCCCTTTTATCTCTGGCTTGAGTCCTTCGATGAATGTTCATAGTAGTTGATGGTCAGTCCAATCATGAGCAAGGTAGGATAGCTTCTCAAACCTAGTTTGGTACTCTTGAATCATAGAGGTTTGTCGAATCTTTGCGAGTTGGCCGTCGATATTTTCATACTCCATAGGTCCAAAATGGTTCAGCAGTGCGTTCTTAAATTGATTCCACATTGGAGCCCCATAATTGTATTCCAGCCAATTATACCATTGAATAGCAGCTCCTTCAAAGTAGATGATAGCAATTTCCACCATAGCATCATCCGACATTCGGTAGTAGCGAAAGTAACGTTTGACGCACAAAATCCACCCCACCGGGTCTCCTTCTTCCTATCGCGAGAAGTCCACCCTCATGTATGGCTGAAGCATATCTGAGGGTTGTCCCTCCTTTTTTGAAGGCCTCTCTAAACTCTCTCCTTGCTAAGATTTGGTTGGACTCGATGGTTGTCCAATTCTGAATTCTGCAAACAAAGCGCGTAATTTATCCTCCAAGTGCGATTCAAGCCGCGATTCAATTTGAGATTCCCATTCTTCAAATTTGGCATCAATTGGATCTTGAGAAGCCATAGCATATACCTAGAGATCAGAGATATCCTTGTCTTTTTTCTGTTGATAGGTTAATGGCATGAGGTGGTGGAAGGTTCGGATAATAGATTGGTGATAGAAGGGTTTGGCTATAATGGTTTACTATTTTGGGCTACAATTTTTTATGGTGCTAGGATTATGAAAATAGGTTATGATGGCTATGTCTTATAGCTAGAGAGATAACCTAAAGATATCTTAGTTGGTGGCAGCAAGGTGGCTAGGGTTTGGTATGTTATGGAGAAGAAAAAAGGACAAAGCTGCAGCACCAGATTTTTTATCAAAAAAATTCCAACAGTAAAGATATAATTTTTTCTAGAAATTTTTAATAGAGATTCAAGTAAAACTCAAAGAGAATCTACTGGTAAGGGAGAGATAATGTTGTTAAAAATTTCATAGAAAGAAATGACAACAAGAGGTTTGAGAAAATTAAGGATTAATTAGAGGTACTGCAGTAGATTTTTACGTCTAAAGTGTAGCAGTTTGGACATAAAAGATAAGTAGTTTATATTGAGAATTTTTCAAAAACACCAAAGGGAAAACCACTGTTAGGAAGTGTCAAATCTTTCATAAAAATTTTGTGAATATTTGAATAGAAAAAATACAGTAGCAAGATAAAAAAGACAGTGCTATGCGGCTGGAAATCTGTAGTGCACCTTTTGTTATAGAGATGAAAACTTTACGATGAAAAGTTTATGCAGCAATATGGGAAAAAAAAATTTTAGATTTTTTGAATAAGGATAACCAAATTACAGCAATAGTAAGGTAGAAAACCAGAGCTTATTGTAATTCATGGGGAGATTAAAGGATGATATGTGGTAGTGGAGATGACGGCAGAATTCGACGATGATTTTCTAAGCAATTATGGGAATTGCTTTAGGCAGTTATGGAGGGCTGGTGGATGGCTGTGGAAGGGCAGTGAGACACCAAAAATGCTACTCTGATACCAAGTATTAGAACCCTTACGGATTCTAAGCTTGGGGTTGATCTCTTTATGGGATCGACCTCCTTGGAACTCTATAGGGGTTCCTTCCTCCAAGTTGTTGCTCAAAGGCTACTAAAAAGATAATCTATTCATGATGAAAAGAGAGTGAATACATGGCTATTTATAGGACTTCTAAACCCCAACTCCTAATAGGACTCCTACTCAAGTGTCCTACTTCTAACCAACTCCTACTTCTAATTAGGATTTCTTCTCTGGTAGGATTCCTAATTCTAATAGGACTCTTTCTCTAATAGGACTTTTAATTTTAATAGGACTCATCTATGAAGCAACCTAATCCTAACTTAGTTAGCCTCTTATCTTTTTAATAGGGGTCGACTAGATAGGATTTACATGAATGCTCTTATCAATGAAACTAAATTAGGACTCTCCTAGCTAGAGTCCCAATAGATTAGGACTCTCATAACTAGAGTCCCAACATATTAGGACTCTCCTAGCTAGAGTCCCAATATATTAGGACTCTCCTAGCTAGAGTCCTAACAGATATTTAAAACAGTATCATCCTACCCCATCATATAATTATTCAAAATAGATTCTCCTTTAGGATTATCTAAATCTCCTAATTATGTGTGCTATTATGAATATTATTTTCTTTAATGTCATTTAGGACCAATTCGATAATGTATTTTATAGATTATTGGTCTAGGTTACTTTGGTGGCTGTAAGACTAATACAAAAATATAAAACACAATCTAAAATATCCTATAAATGATAAGACTTTATTATAATTCATATCCCATAAGCCTACAATCTCAGACTACTTTGGTAGCTACTGGTCATATAAAACTTAGGAAGATAAATTATAAATAATATTTATTAAATTTCTTTAATATCATTTGTTAAATCTCGGATTTTGATGATGAAACTAATTGATTATGTTTTGGTAATCTAACTATATTTTAAGTAACGTAGGTATACTCTCGATCAATATTAGACAATTGACGCAGGAAAAATTGATGTTGCGCCGGAGGAAATCACGTCAGGAGATTGGACGTTGAGCCGGAGGTCCAATCAACGATTGGCAGAAGGCTTCGGATAAAGAAATCGGACATCGGGCCAAGAGGAGCGGAGTTGTACTAAGGAGATTGGGGCTGTGGAGGTCAGATGCTGATTAGGCAATAAGCCGCGAGAGAGAATGATGCGCCGAAGTGTCGGACGAAGCGCTGATAGACCAAAGACCTATCGGGCAACTAATTATGGTTCACATTGTAATAATTATCTAGATCGGAGTAGGATTAGCTTAATTGGATTGTAATTGGGTCAACCCAGTTAGGGGCCAACTAGGCCTGCATTGGGGCTGTGTTGGGTTGAATGAAAGGCCCAAACAATGCCCAAGTGCCACGTCAGGCGGTGGCACCGCCAAAAGACTCAATCTTCTAGACTGAGTCTGGGCGATGGTACCGCCTAGTGTTAATGTACCTAGGCGATGGTACCGCCCAATACACTAACAAAACCAGAGTGCACTAGCGGTGGTACTGCTAGTGACAGGTGGTTGTACCACCAATACCTGGTATGTCACATCCCAAAATTTATAAAATATAATAAATCATCATTTTATTATTCATAATTCATAAAATATACTCATTTCTTGAATTCAAATCCTTGCCTTTACAATAGTAAATATTTTTATTAACAAGAAAAGATCACATCTTCTTAGTAGGGTCATTAGTCTCTTCCACCCAAGCTTCATATCTATTACAAAATTGTAGATTATGCTGAAAATAAATATAAGATAAAAATATATCAACAACCACACATGCTGGTAGGAACCTCAGAAAAATCATAAAAATAATCTAACATTCATGAAACAAATGTTAATAATTTAATAAGAAATAATAATATATCAATTCATTATAAAACTTAAACATCTAAAAAACAATGATAATTTCTTAAGCAAAATCATGCATCAGTCACATGCAACACATACGAGATAACTGAATAACAAAGGCATACATCACACCTGATGGTGCACTCTCCCAATAGCGAATGGAGAGGCATACTCCATGGGATGGATTCCTCCCAATAGCGGATGGAGATAATCCATATCGCACTCCCAACAGCAGATGGAGTGGTATCCCTCACCCGCCTAAGTGGGGACACGTTCCTCCCAACAGCGGATGGAGGAATCGTCTAACCATCATGTTTGATGGTCCGCTAATCCCCAAAGGGAATCGCCATACCTACTCTTGGTAGGGATACATAAACATCCATGATCATTCATTTATATTCACTCATTCATTCATACATGCATCCAAGAAATAGTATTATCAAATATTACAAGAGACCATACTTTATATATGATCTACTAGATTATGTCCATTGGTGGCTTCTATACTGTGATGGGCTCATAGCTCCTTTCACAGGTTGCACTTCCAATATAAACTATTAGCCTAGTTATATCTACTATATGGTACAATCATATCAATATCATAAACTTAAGAAAAGTAGGAAACTAATAATCATTTTCAAATGACATCTTCAAATAAACCTTTAAATTCATCAAATCATAAAGGCTTAAAAATAATAATCTCTTAATAGTATTCGATAAACCAAAACCCTAATTGGAATAGCTCAATTGGCTTAAATCAAATTCAATCCAATTATGGCCTAATAGAATCAACCTCAAATCCTTATAGAACCGGTCTGGAATCACCCTAGACTAGTCTAATTTAGATTTGATTGATCTCGATTAGGTCAAGTAGATTTGAACTAGTCAAGTTAGTTTTGAATCACCATAAACTAATCTTAACCGATCAAACATGTCTAATTTAGTCAAAAGAGCTCAAACCAATAAAAGGAAGAGGAAATTAGACTATATCATACAGTGCTAGTTTAAAACTGAACCAACCCACCTGAGTCTTGGATGGGTTATATATGCTACACATGCCTGTCCTAAGTAATATATTAAGTTGAGGTAAAACGGGCTAGATAGAGGAGTGATGATGTATCTAACGCCAATCGCATCACTGAGCAAGCTTAACTTCATGGACTAGGCTAAGCCTTACTCATAAGTTGGGCTAAGCCTTACCACTGAACTGGACCATGCTTGGCTCGCGAGTTGGATTATGCTTAGACACATGATTTGGGGTTGTATCTGACCATATGGAATAAGTTATACCTAGCCGCATAAGTTAGCCTATGCCTAGCCATATGATTAGGTCGTACATTGCCACATGGGCTAGGATGTACAAAGCCACATGGACTGGATCATACCTAGCCACATGACTGAACAAGCCTGGCCACATGGGTTAGATCATATCTGGCCACATGGACTGGCTCTTACCTAGCCACATGGGTTGGGTCATGCCTAGTCACATAGGTTAATTATACCTAGTCACATAGGTTGGATCGTACATAACCATATGGGCTGAGTCGATCTAATTCTAGCAGATCAATTTAACTCAAGTCAGACCCCAACTAGAATTCTCTTATCAAATTATATTTTAAAATATAAATTATCAAGAATAACTCAAATCCATGAATTAAAAAATTTAAATCCGTAATCTTAAATTTAAAACTAATTAAATCATAGGAATTCACACATAATTCTTAAAATACAAAAATATCTAATTAAATAAATTAGATCCATTAATCTAAAAATAAGAATTTTAATAGTTAAATCAATATTAAAACTCACTTAAGCTTAAGAGATTAATATAAATCAAATAATCATTCTAATATCAAGAATCAATTATCATTATTTATTAATAAATTTTTTTCGAAAATTCAAATATTGTTATGCATCATAAAATTTATAACAATTCCAATATCAATATTTTAAAACATAAATCAAACCAAATAAAAGGGAGAAAGGATCCTACCTCTCCTCGGTTATCTTTTTCTCGAGATCATCTCTTTGGGAAGTCCTCTCTTCGATCCTCCCATTGTTAGGTTTGGTGAGGAACGAGGGAAGAGGAGCCCCCTTATATAGGAGAAGATGAGATCTCCTCAAAAGGTAAGTAAATATTTAATTTTATATTAAATTTATTTTTATTTTACTTTCACACACAAGAAACATAATATTCATTTATAATGGTTCACACTTAAAAATGGAATGTATACTATTTACTTCCTAAAAATCATATCACTTATTAGGAAATCAATCAATCAATAATCTAATTAATTAGTAAGATTTCTAACTTATCCACGTGATTAAGGAATTCAAGTTTAATTATTTCCTTAACTATAATACATAAACATGAAAGTTAATAATAAAGCAATACATTATTTATAGTAATTAATTTATGTTAAGGGAGAAATCATCGACGATTATATTTCTCCCCCACTTAATAGAAATTTGGTCCCTAAATTTGATTAAAAATAATATTAATCAATATAGTTAGCTCTTGAAATACTAAGTCAAAAGACAAATTTGAAAAATATTTAGATTAAATATACCACTCAGACTTTAAGTTAAAAGATTTTTTAAATATATTTTTAACATAAAATATATGATAAATTAATAAAATTCATCGAATAAATTTGATTTCAGATTGCTCATAACAAGTGTATCAAATTCTATATCGAATAAATCAGTGAAAATTTTAAGTTTTAAAAGTTAATTGATTGTTGACAAAAATATAAGTTGAGGTGTAACTTAAAAGCAATTGAAATGTTAAAAATTTATCAAACAATTCAACATATATTCTTTTATAATTTCAAATGATTTATATATTATATATGTCAAAGAAATAACATTATATTTAATTCTCATTTGATTCCATCATTGTCTTAAATAATATCTAATAATTAATTTGATATTAAGTCAAAATTCTGTTCAAATTAATTACTCATACAATTAATGCATGATCAAATTTATTCAACTACAAAGGTACATATTTTATTAATATCAAAAATAATTTCTACAAATCATCCTAACATATGTCAAATCTAACATCAATTTTAAGAATAATATATGATAACAAAAATTATAAAGATAAAAACTTCTTAATTTATATTTTTAAAAGATCCTATAAAATTTTTGCACTTAAAGTTATCAAAACTTTTACCTCCAAGAGAATAACTGAAGCTTAGTATAATCTTTAATTAGTAAAACTAGATATGTTAACTATAAGCATTCATAACGATGTAAGATAAAATAATAAAAAAAAAGATAATTAATTATCAATCCTAAAACTACACAATAAGTAACAAATATATTTTATTTATCTTACTCATAATTATAGATAAAATAATATTCTAGAACAAAGTGTAACAAAATAATATGTCAAACTATAGAAGAAATTTTATCAAACTTCATTCATGTATTATCTACCTTAAATTTACAACAAAATTATATGGATAAATTTTTGGTCCCCAACATGAAAATGACATGGTCAAAATACTAAATGTTATAAGGCTTATGCAATAAACTTAATTTATTTATAAAATAAAATTTTAAATATTTTACGGTAAACATAAGCATCATAAAATATTTCTATTTAGATGATCAACTTATTTTTATAAATTTAATATGTGCATCTTCATAAATAACTAAGTTTACTGTATGTATATCAAAATATATACATTCTATAATCAATTTCACAATTCTTATCTACTTTTCAAAAGAAGACGAGTGTTATGACAAAATCACATTCAAAATGTAAAACTTTATGAGAGTGTTTAAGATTAACTAATACAATACTTATTTTAATTTAGAGGAAAAAATAAAATTTTGGCCTTTTACTTAATAATCCTATTGCAAGTAATTTAACGAGATTCTTTGCATAACATCTTTAATCAATCAATTCCGTATCAAAAAATAAATCATATTGGCCTCAATAAAATAATCTTATAAATCATATTCGGCTCAACGAAATAATCATAATCTCCTAAAATCATGCTTTAGTTGCATTCCTATGTAATTCTTAAAATATACATCTCAAAACTAATTGTATCATCTAATATTCCAATCTTAGGATCCCATATTCCAACATGTCCTCAAAATCATTGCTTTGATACCATTAAAATTGTCACATCCCAGAATTTATAAAATATAATAAATCATCATTTAATTATTCATAATTCATAAAATACACTCCTTTCTTGAATTCAAATCCTTGTCTTTACAATAGTAAATAAAATGCAAGGGAGAAATCATCGATGATTATATGGTAAACCTTAGATGAGAAGGTTTTTGACACCAAATTTGAATCAGATTGGAGCATATAAAAACCTCTCCCAACCCTGGGTTGAATATACAAGTACACATACTTTAAAAGTGAGAAAATGCTATTCAAGTCACTTTAGAAATCCCTCATCTAGTTCTCATTTGTATTACACTGAAAGAGAGGAGTGAAGTGCTTGTAAGAGTTATCTCCTAAGCCCATCAGAAGGAGAGGTGATGTAAGGGAGTTCATCTTTACCTGTTGGAAGGAAGACAACCAGTGGAAAAGCCGGTGGCCTCAAGAGAAGAGGAATCAGGAGTGGACATAAGTTGTATGACCGAACCACTATAAAAATCAGGTTTGCATTTACTTATTGTTCTTTATATTTCAGTAAACTTTATTTACTTGCTACTCCACTTTCTCATTTCTTTCTTACTAATCATTTTAAGTCTAAACACAATCGAAACCAGATTTTATCGAAACAAAGTTTTCAACGTATGAAGTTTCTAAAATCATTTAAATCGTCAAAATTATCGTACTAAACTACTGCACTAATTCACCCCCCCTCTTAGTGCCGCTCTAGATCCTAACATCATTTAGGATCAATTCCATAATATATTTTTATAGATTATTGGTCTAGGTCACTTTGGTGACTGTAGGACCAATAAAAAATAAAAAATATAATCTAAAATGTCTTATAAATGACAAGGCCTTTATTGTAATTCATATATCATAAGTTTATCATCTTTGGCTACTTTAGCAGCTACCGGTTAGATAAAACTTAGGAAGATAAATTATAGATAATATTCGTCAAATTTTTTTTCTAATTTATGCTGAAATAGTTCAATAATAGAATAACAACCATAATAATTATTGAATATTGATTAGCATAAAGAAAACTCATATGATAACTATAATCATGATAACATATAAATCATGAAAAGTTTTTATGTGAAAGATAACTATGATTTCACAATTTCAAATATATACATATGAATAACCAAACAAATATCCAAGAATAATAATTAAATTTTATTTATAATTTATAATCAATAATTCATATATATTGATCAGCATAAAGAAAATTCATATGATAACTATAATCATGATAATACATAAATCATGAAAAGCCTTTGTGTGAAAGATAATCGTGATTTCATAATTTCAAATATATACATGTGAGTAACCAAAGAAATATTCAAGAACAATCATTGGATTTTTATTTACCACATGTAATCAATAAATCATATAAGAAAAACTATAAAAAAAATAATTTATATTTTTTTAATAAAATATTAAATTAAATTAGTTGATTTTATTTAATTTGGGTAAGCTCAGAATTGGGTTAAATATTAGCCTAATTAAATAAATCGATCAAAACCAAAAATTGATCAAAATTTATTCCTTTCTAAATTTAATCAAAATTAAATTTAATCAATAATTAATCAAAATATAATCATGATCAAATTCAATTAAATTTTATTAATCAATTTTATAATTAAGGATATAAATAAGAAATTCTCAATTTTATAAGGGTAAAATTATAAATATATTGATAAGACATAAACTCAAATTACCAGATTTATAAAGGGCAGAACTGTTAAAATACTAAAAGGTATTAATAAAATACAGAAGGGCACAACTATAATTTGGCAAAAACCCTAATCCAAAGAAAATGGCAAAATTATAATTTTGCCAAAACCTCTTCTTCCGTACGTCGCCACCGCCTATGCACGATTGCGATTGCCGCCGGTGTGGTTGTGCCCGTGCGACTGCTGCTTGGGTACGGTTGTGCTTACAAGGTTGTCGCCTGTGCGGCTGTGCTTGCGAGGCTGTCGCTGTGTGGTTGTGCCCGCGCAAGGCTATCGCTTGTGCGGTTGTGCCCAAGCGAGGCTGTCGCCGGTGCGACTATGCCCGCGCGACCTACCTGCATGTGATTGCCGCTTGGGTGCGGCTGTGCCTACGCGTGCGACCGTTGCCTCTGCCTGCATTGGTCGTGTCAGCTATCCTCTTATAGCCATCACTTGGACGCGGGTTCTGCCCTTGTGCGATAGTTTTGCGTGACTGCAGCAAACACGGTGATGCTGCACTGTTAATGATTGAACATGCATTCGAGAGAGATCGTTGCCTTAACAACACTAATCCATTGATTGAAATCATAAGAAACAGATCGATAATACCTGACGAATCATTCATGCATCGTAAACAAATATCCGATCAGCATCTTCTTTTGTAAGCGAAAGATGCTAATAAATAGATCCAAAAGTATTTAATTTCAAAAACCATGGCTCTGATACCAATTGTTAGCATAAAATCTATAATCATGCTATCTATAATGCGAAAAAAATTTAATGCTAAAATCTAAAATCAAATAGCAATGGATCTAAATAATATTACGATACATACCTTTTGTTGTTGTTTAGAAAAATAAACTTTATCTGATCTATAAGCACATCATCATCAGATCTGAAATATCAATCTGTAAGGAGAACTAAACTCACATTCTTCTCTCTTCCTATCCTTTCATAGGATTACTGAGATTGATGGTTAGGGAGATCGAGAGAGACTGTAATATACATATTGAGAGAGAAGCTATAATCTCTTAATTGTACTCTCTTATTTCTTCTTCTCATATTCTTATGTGTTCATGATGTTACATCTCTAGAGGTCCTGTTTATTTATAGGTGAGAGAAGAGGGTCTAAGATAAGTTATTAGGAGAGTTCCTCCCATTAAGGGCATCCCCTAAGGAATCCGACTTTAACTAGACTTTCTTTCTATAAGTCAATAACCATAATCAGAATCCAATCATAACTTTAATATATCTTACTTAATTAAATAGGGTCACATAATCTAATAATTTAGAGTTAAGAAAAATATAAATATGGTAACATAGATTATATGTGAGATTAAACTAAGGGATACATCATGTGAGATAAAATACCTTTCTTTATAAAACATGAAATAGAAAGTGATTTGTAGATATCATAATCTCAATGAGTTATTAATAAAACTATTTTATTTTAATATTTGATTATAAGGTTATTAATATTTTTGTAAACTCAAGATTTAAATTAATTATGTATAAACCATTATATAAAATTATATATCAAATTTTATTGAATAAAAAATATATCAAGTATTGTCATCATAAAAAAGAAAGATAATATTCTAACAATTCTAAATAATGAAACAAAGTTTTTTAAATTTTATAAATATAATATGTACCCTCAAGATTTATCAAATGATTCATCTTTAAGAGTAGACAGAGTAGACGATAAGTTCTTGTTACGATTATTTTTAATTTGAGATTAATCAGAATCAATCCAGCAAGCTTTAAAAAAGACTATTATAATATTCAATTTGAAACTTATAAAGATAAATTTTATATTTTTTTTTTCAAAATAAACGTTGTTGTCATATGTAACATTTTACTA
The DNA here is from genome assembly GCA_024322285.1 of Musa beccarii. NCBI lineage: Eukaryota > Viridiplantae > Streptophyta > Magnoliopsida > Zingiberales > Musaceae > Musa > Musa beccarii. Next base: position 16,055,183 of record CM044402.1, read on the forward strand.
TGAAGAGTTTTTTTTTATGAGTTTGCATAGCATTTCCAAACTCACTAATTTATTTGGTTGATGTTTCTTTTCCAACTTTCTTTTCCTGTTATATAATGAGAGATTTCCTATTTTAATCTTAATTTTTTTAAAATATATATACTAGTAAGTTCATTTAAGTTTTACTTATCCTTTGTGTAGCATGAATTAATTCCAAATGGATCAAATTTAAAAGAAAGAGAATTAAAAATAATCTATATTTATGCTTAATATTTTGAGCTTTACACTTTTATCAATGATATGTTCTTAAATTCCTCAAGTATTATCATATTCAATTATAGTCGATTTTTATATTATGGTAACAATCAACGACTTGTTCGCATATTTAGAATAATTTTCTATAGTCTTTAAATATTTTAGTGTGTTATTTGTAGATTGTAATGAAGCTAGAAGTTATTAGCAACTAAACTTGTTAGATCTTACTAAGATAAGATTAAGATCTAATACACTTAGCATAAATTAGCTCAAGTAATTTAAAAGAATTTGATCTAAAAAGTATAAAGGCAGTAGAAGTATAAAATTTGAAGAAAGGAAGATCCATTGAAACAATAAAAATAAAAGAACATTAATGTTTTAAGTATTTTCTATATTATGAAAAATTATTAATATCATTTTCATTTTATCTTTGGGTAAAATATTGACATATCTATTGTTTACTTAAAATTTTATAATTATAAAAGATTAATACTATCCTTGTGTACTAGTGTTATTATCTTTAGGTATATTATCATAAATTATAATAATATTTAAATAGTTTTATTTTATCTTATTATATATTATTTGAAGAAGATTCTTTTTTGAAATTATCTAAATCTCCTAATTATATGTATTATTATGAATATTATTTTTCTCAATCTTATTTAAGATTATTTTCATATGATTTTATAAATTTATTAATTTAGACCACTTTGATAACCACAAGTCTAATACAAAGATATAAAATATATTAAAATGATCTATATTATTATAATTTACACTCTGTAAGTCTATAATCTTAGGTCACTTTAGTAAATATTAACTAGATAAAACTCAGAGATATAAATTATAAATAATATTTACTAAATTTTTTTATGATAATTATGTAAAATTTTGCTTAATAAAAATGACATTAATGACTATTGAACATAAAATTTAATCAGTAAAATAAAAACTCATATAATTATAATTATTATGATAAAATAAAAATTATATATTTATCCAAAGATAAACTTTATTTAACAATCTTAATCATATGCTTGTGTATTTTAATACTCACATAATTATCCAAAAATAATAATTAAAAATTTAAATATAACTAGCAATAAACAATCAAACATTTTATCAATGAAAAATTTTACCAATATTTTATATCATACAAGAAAATTATAAAGACTTGTAATTTATAACTTATTTGTTCCTTAATATTACACAAGGTCAAAATTAAGACTAATTTAATTGGACAGCTTGACTATCGACGCTCAAATTTAGCTTATAAAAGAGTGAACCCAATAAAAATTAGGCCGGTGAAAATTGTAATCAAGAGAATCAGATCACATGGGGCGGCAAAATCCAATTGAAGCGCTGCCTTCGCCAATCGCAGCAGCCTACACGGCTTGCCTGCCGGCGATGTTGCACCACCGACCGTGCGCCGCCGTCCGCCGCACCGCGAACCATCCAAGTCGCTGCTCCCTGCGCCGCCGCCTCATCGCAGCGCCCATCTTCCAATCGGAAATGCGCAACAGTGCAACACAGTCCGCCGCCTGTCGACGCTCAATTAGGTCGCTGCCAAACACCGCGCCCTCACCCGCGATACCCTTCCCGTCGAATCCCAACGCCCCGACGCGCTGTCCGCGGCAACCTTTCCTGCCGCGACGCGCCACGACCAGTCGAGGCCAGAAAGAGACCGTCGCGACCCCTCGTCTTCCAGCGTCCGTGCGGCCGCCTACGGCGCTCCACCGCAAAGCCATCATCGCCCTCGGCGGCGACCGAACAGCAGGCTAGAGGACCCACCGTCACGGCACCTCTTCCGCGACGTATCTGCGACCGCGCTGCTGCGCCACTGCCTAAGGCAGTGCTGGCGACCACAGTAGGCCACGGCACCCTGCTACGCCACTGGCTACGGCTTGGCCGGCGACCACGGTAGGCCGCATCCTTCCGCTGCGATGCCGCCAACAACAGCAATCACGCCGCCGCACACAGCAGCGCCGTCGTATCCCGGCAGGGCCAGCGACCACAGGACGTTGTCAACCATCGCTGCACCGCCGACGACAGCGAACTATCGTCCACAGCCGGGCAGCACGCCTCCCCTTCGTCTCCGCCGTCCGCGGATCCTCCCGCGTGTGCGTGGTAACTTGCATCGCCCCAGGAGGCGAAAGGCAAAGAACAAACTCGGGATGATCCGATGCATGCGGCCGGCCTGTAAGGGCAGGGGCTCGACACTATTGGATCAAATTGTGCAAGCGTCACACTATTGGATTAAGTAAGAATAGTAACAATAATCTAAATATTAATTCAATAGTAATCTGTGATTAGAATATATCTGATTTCTTCTAACTTTAATGCCAAAATTGCTAGAATTGAAGTCTAATATTATAGATCAAGGATAGATTTGCAGAATACGGATAGGAGGATAGATCTGGCATGTCATAATAATCAATAGGATGCCATGTGAAAGAGATGTTGATGTGAGATTAGATCCGTGGAAGTTTGATCATTATAGTGGCGAGAGAGACTCTAGAAAAAAATAATTAGAGAAGATTTCCTATGATATAGACTTCCCATCATTAATTTTAATCAGATTGTAATTAACTCATTAATATATCTCATCCTAATTTATTGGAGCACATAATCTAACATGAACTCTTATCAAACATGTCAAATCACTTATCCGTTGCCAAAAAAACATGATGTCTTCTCCAATGACATTTCAGTATTTTTTTAACACTAAAAACCTTAGAGCATCATCTAACTTCTCTCACTTCCAATCACATAACATCTTTTTTTTTATTTAGGGACCACCATAAAAGTTGTTTTTTAAAAAAATGGATCTTTGTACAGCAAGCAGTAACTTTGTACGTTTTCTTGTATCAATGTGTACACCTTTACCGTACTCAATTGTACGCATGTGAGGACAACTTGTTTTCAGTGTAGCCATGTTTTCTAGCATGGCGAACTCCTACGATTCTGCAATCTCCTTTGCTGTTTCTATTCCGATACTTGTCCGCTCATCTTATCCTATTAAAACCACATAGTTTATCTTGAAGCTCGGTTTCATATGACTAATCTTTTAGGCTTGGGGAAGGCAACACTTGCAATGGGAACCACACCAGAAGGTCCACGTCCTTGATAGTACTGTGCTCACCGGTACGTGATATCGTAGTTATCTTGTTAATGGTTCTCACGTTTTCAACGTTACATATGTGAAGTATAAGCTGAAAGCAAAAGAGTGGAGGCGTCGTCTAAGGAGACGAGAGTCGAGGGATAATGGTGAACTAGGAAGCTGCACTGGCCATGGCAGTGGGCGTGATACTGAGGAAGAGCATGTGCCGGTTTCGAGAGGTTGGCAACATAGCCTTTGAGTTAGTGTGGCGCTTCGTATCGGCGATTCGGTCCTTAGGTCTCGTCTATGGAACGCCGGTCGCGGCCTCGACGACGTACTCCACGATGGTTATCCATGGGAGCTACCTGTGACAGATGTACTGGTGAGCTAATTGCCGGGCACATTAATCTTTCTCGTTTGTGTCTCCCTGGGAATATGTTTATAATGGGTTTCGATCCTATTTTAAATGAAACAAATTGAGGGCTTTTCTTGAACAAGCAATTTAATCCCGAATTGACATAGTATGCAAAGATTATTACATAGGCCTATTTATTAGGATTAACTATTGAAATTTATAAATGCTCTGATTGAATGATTTATTATGCTAAAAGCCTAAGCCATTGGCAAAAAATTTATTATTTTTATCTCTTCTCATGTCGGTTTAGGCTGATTGTTTAGTCACATTAATTAGTTGTGATTGTCGAATCAGTGTCGTGCCCAAGTAACATTAGTTACCGAGGTAAGCTTAGATCTTAACTCATGCAATCCAGATGTGTACAAAGAAAAAAAAGCGCCGGTGAACATGCAAATAATATTTTGTCGTGATATAACAACAAGGATCAGAAGAACATAAAAAAATTCACTTTATTTATATATAAAAAAGCTTTCACAAATATGCTAAACGATTACACAAATGGATTCTGAAAGTAATTACAAGACTAATGGTCAAATAATATTTACGCTGAAAGACTCGTAAAGATATCGCATATCCTTCAAACATATAAGTAAGCCTCCATCTGGCCAAATGTATCATAACCTAAGCCTGATGGACTATTGACCTATCAATTTTGTTTGACTCAAACCGTTAATAAAAATATTTAAGTTGAAGTTGATAGTATTACACCCATCAAACTCTTATAAGTTCATCTTAATCTTGCCCACTTCTAATATGAGACTAATTGGATATCCTTATTAGCTAATTTCTCAATTCAAAAGCTTAACATCCTTTTCAAGGTTCAGTAAAGCCCAGATCAAATCCCAACATGATATATGTGAGGCGTAGCCTAGTGGCAACTCCATGCCAAGTTGAGTCTTTTAACTTTATCCACGGATAACCTGTTCTTATTTGAGTCCCATTATCATGTATAAATACTAGGTCAGTTTTGATGCCAAATGTTACAACCTAAGTCTAATGGGTTATCTGACCTGTCAACTTTATTTAGCCAAAACTACTATCAAAATGTTTAAGCTAAGTTGATAGTAGTACACTCATTAGATCCTTATAAGTCAATCTTAATCTTGTCCACTTTCAATGTGAGATTAATTGGAGTGTTACAATCTTTCCCACTTAATAAATTATGAATTGATATGATTGTTATCACGTAGTATATGTGACTATGTTAGTGGTTCACATTAGAATTTCAACCTGCGAAAGGAGCTATGGGCCCATCATAGTGTGGAGCCACTAATGAATATTATCTAGTAAATTATACTTCAAGCATGGTCTCTCATAATATTTGATCATACTATTTCTTGAATGTATGCATGAATGAATGAATAAATATAAATGAATGATCATAGATATTTATGTATCTTTGTCGAGGGAAAGAATGATGATTCCCTTCGAGAATTAGTGGGTCGTTATGCATGATTGTCAGACGGTTCCTCAATTTGTTATTAGGAGAAACATGTCCCCACTTGAGTGGGTGAGAGATACTGCTTCATCCGCTATTAAAAGTGCAATATGAGTTATCTTCATTCGCTATTGGGAGAAATTCATTCTATGGAGTATACCTCTCCATATGTTGTTGTGAGAGTGCACCATCAAGTATTATTATGTATGTGTTATATGCGGTTGGTGTATGATTTTGTTTATTGCATAAGAAATTATAATTATCTGATGCATAAGTTTTATGATGAATCGATATATTATCATTTTCTATTAAATTATTGGCATTTGCATATATTTCACAAATATTAAAGATTATTTTTATGATTTTTCAAAGGCTCCTAGTAACATATGTGATTATTGATATATTTTTATATTATATTTACTTTAGAGTAATTTACTATTTTATAATAGATCTGAAGTTTGCTATATCATATAGGCTGGGTCATGATTAGTCACATGGGTTGGATTGTATCTAGCCATATGGGCTAGATCATACATAACCACATGGATTGGGTTAACTCAGTCTAACAAGTCAACCTGACTCAAGTTAGACTCCAATTAGACTCATCTTATCAAATTAGATTTTAATATTTTAAATTATTAAAGAATAACTTAAATTTAAAAATTAAAGAAATTAAATTTATGATATTAAATTTAAAACTAGTTAAATCATAAAAAATCATACATAATTATTAAAACACAAATATATCTAATTAAATAAATAAAAACTATTATTTAATCTTAAAATTTTTTAATACTAAATCAATATTGAAATTCACTTATGCTTAAGAGACCAATATAAATCAAATAATTATTCTAACATCACATATCAATTATCATTATTTATTAATTATAAAAATTTAAAATTAAAACATTATTATACATTATTAAATTATAACAATCTCAATATCAATATTTCAAAACATAAATCAAAGCTGATTAGAAATGAATAGAGGATCATACCTCTTATCGACTATCATTTTATCAGAAAGTTCTCTTATCAATCCTCATATTGTTATACTCGATAAAGAATGTGGGAGAAGAAGCCCTCTTTATATAGAAGAAGATAAGATCTCTCAGAAATTATTTGATAATTTATATTTATATATGATATATGTTGGGAAACCTTGGAAGAATATCATATGTATAGCGGAAAAAAAAATAGTTTTCCAAAAGAACGATATATGATCTTTGTGCGACGATTGGGAGTGAAAAACTCATGAAACCGAAAACTACGTAAGATTCATGAGACACTCTCATTTATGGGAGATCGTATATCCCTAAAATTATAGATCCAAGTCCGTGGATAAAGGAGTTCTCACAAGCTCCTCTTTAGTGGTGATCTACACGATGGATGAAATGACAATGCACCTCCTCGTGTAAGGTATTTTTCGCTTTTGTGCACCACCACACAAATAGGGGTAGCAACAAAAGGGCAAGCGGACTAAGAGGGGGGGGTGTGTGAATTAATGCAGCAGATAAAACTTAACGATTTAAACGATTTCGAAAACTTTGTATGATGAAAATTTTTTGTTCGACGAAAATCGTTTCGGAAAGACATTGACTCGAGTGAGTTCGTAAGAGAGTAGAGAAGAGGAGATTAGATAGTTGCAATGAAGTAAAGATTGAATGTAGAAAATGAAATTTACACACCAAGAGAAGAACATGCCAATTTTAATGTTGTTCGGTCGTCTGACCTATGTCTACTTCCGATACCTCCTCCGATGAGGTCACCGGCATCCACTATCGATCTTTTTTGAAAGGGATAGATCAATCACCCCTTTATAGAACTTTACAAGTGGCTCACTCTCATTTTACAAACTTTTAAACTTAGAGAAAGGTAGAGGTGAATGCTCAACTTTTGAAAGCTATTTTACTATAGTTTTGGTTCAGTTCTTATCACTTCTCTTCGTACTCAACCAACTGAGAAGTAGGGGGTATTTATAGGCCTCAATTAGCTTCAAAATTAGAGTAAAAAAGGTCCCATCTCAGATTTTTGGGTACTACCAGTACCATCGCCTGTCCCTGGCGATACTACTGCTAGTTGACCCTGATACTAGGTGGTACCACTGCCCAGTCTAGTGGTACTACCGCTAGATAAAGTCTTGGGTACTGACCTGGGGTGGTACTGCTAGTTATAGGTGCCCTACAAGCCAATCACGTGAGTGATGATATGCTAGTTATATGTGCCCTACAAGCTAATCACATGAGTGATGGTACTTGTGACTTGATATGCACTCTTTCTCTTTGTTTATTATTAGGTATTTTATTACTTTATTTTGCGTGTTGCATATATTGTGATGTCTTTGGATCTGTGTAATGGGAATCGAATCGTGATGAGATCACGATAATGAGACCGATTCACCTTTAAACACAAACCCTAAATAATCCTGGTCATAGGTTACTTAAGAGGGACATCGAGATAACCGGATAGACTGGTGTGCTGTATACTCGTCCATATGATGGAGGTGGCTGGTCTCATAGCTACTCGTGTGGGGATACTAAAGGTACAGTGCAGGTACTCATTGGGGAATGAGTTCACTGATTGATCCACCTATGGAATGTTGGATGGTTATCGATTCCTTACATCAGACATCAATTCCATAGTCCCAGTAGTGTATCTGGTCCTTAGACTTGAGACACCAAGGATGTCCTATATGAGTACTCCACTCTTTGATACCGAACTTATAAGTTTGGAAAGTTCAAGATCTAGTACAGCCGGTTATTGAGAGTGGTAGCCAACCTTACGAGGGCTATTGAGTGTCAATAGAGGATCATCCACTCTCGGTATCATCAGAGACACCAGCGGAGGCAACGACGGCTGCAGGTGCTACCCCGCAGCCCGCGAGCAGAGGCACCCGCGGTGGCAGCGTTGCCTGTGGGGCAACGACGCCTACGGACTGCTTGCCTACAAGGGTGGTCGGCATCCACAGCAATAGCACCGCTAGTGGGTAGCGCTGTCATGAGCGTAAACGCCACGCGGCGGCCTGCGCGCCAGTAGGAAGGCGCGCGCCAAAGATGGAGTGGCTGCCGCCGACAGAGTGGCGATGGCCGCAACGCAACAGGTAGAAGAGGGATTAGGGTTTTCTGGGCAAAAGACATTTTTACTCCTCAAAATTTTAAAAATTCTAATTTTATCCGTTTTGGTCGAATGACCAAAATACCCTTGGAAATTCAAAAAATTCCCTCTATGTCCCTGATTTCAGAAAGATATATATGTTAATTAAATAATTTAGTTAACTATTATTATTTATCTAGTAGTCCTATAAAATAACATATATATGTAATGTATGATGTGGACAGATAATCATGGACCATATGATGTGATGTGTGTACATGTGATTATTATTATTGGGGTCTGTGAGCCTCTATTTTTCTCATTTATTGTTGGGCCTGCGGGCCTGTAATTATGTTGTAATTACATGAGGAGGCACAGTGGTAACGGGACCCACGAGGTCGAGACGGACAATTCGATGCATAAAGATGCATTGAGATGTCGACGGAACCGACGAAGCGAGAAGAATGATCACAGGGCATAGAGATGCGCTGAAGCACACATAAATCTTGATGTGAGTGATTGGGCCCACTGGCTCGAGCCTGATCACATTAGGATGGGTCCATGATCATCTGGTGTGATTGCTCATGTGATGTGTGATTGATTATACACCTACTAGATATGTATATATATTTGCATATGATGTAGATGTATATTAAATATGCATATATGTTACATATTTTGTTAGGAGATCAAATCAAAATCTCCTATATTAATAATATTAAGTCAGTAAACGTGAGGCAATTAGATTGACCCACGTGGCCTTCCATCGTTATAGGTAGGAACCGATTCCCGATGTAGGTTGAGTTGGTCGAGTCCTTCGAGACTCACCTATATCGTATTTCGCTATCTTATCTATGACATAGAGATGTCACCGGTGACTTGAGGACATGGTATGCTTGATCGAGTCCCTCGAGAGTATATCATTGAATTAGACTAATCTTGTAACGATGGTGATGACTTAATCGAACATCATGGTTGGTCGAGTCCCTCGAGGCCATGGTGGTTCAGGGGCCGAACATGACGGGAATCACGAGGGGTTGTGATTGGCAAGAGTTGTCTACCTTTACGAGCTTAACATGATTGGTTGAATCTCTCGAGGTTACGTTAAGACGCCGATTGAATCCCGATCCCCACTAGAGATCCGTCGAGGGTCTCCGATTCACATATCGGAGGGTGTTGTGTGTCTCACGAAAAATTAGTGAGAATACATTAAGATAGAAATCCTTATCTTAACTATTTAATTTTTATAAAATTTGCATGTTATTTATTTCTACTATATCTTTAATTTTAGAAAAATATCGCTTTCAAATCCTTTACGTGGCATACTTGATGCCAACCGCCTCACTGGTCCAAATTATATGGATTGGCTTCTCAATATGAGAATCGTTCTCACGTCAGAGAAAATTGTGTACGTCCTTAATACAGTGATCCCTACATCCGACGAAGGGGTAAGCGAGGATGAGATCACTTGTTATGTGAAGTACATAGATGATTCCGCTCTTGCTTAGTGTTATATGTTGGCCTCTATGACTACTGAGTTACAGAGACAACATGAAAATATGGCTGCTAATTCCATGCTCATGCATCTCCGTAAACTATTTGAGGAATAGGGAAGAACTCAGTGATATGAGATATCAAAGAGTCTTTTTCGTGCTAAGATGACTGAGGGGACACCAGTTCAGAACCATGTCCTTAAGATGATTGAATGAATCGAGAAACTCACAGGTCTAGGAATGGTCTTAGAGGATAACCTATATGTGGATCTTGTGCTTCAGTCCCTACCAGATTCCTTTTCTTAGTTCATAATGAATTTTAATATGAACAAACTTGAGGTGACCCTCCCAGAGCTCCTCAATATGTTGAGAGAAGTAGAGAACACCATCAAGAAAGAGAAGTTAGTTCTCTATGCTGGTGAGACAAAAAAGAAAAGGAAGATTAAGAAGTCCCTTAAGAAAGACAAGGGCAAAATGGGTAAGGCAAAGGTTGCCAAGAAAGACCCAACAAAGGACAAAGGCCAGTGCTTCCACTGCGGCAAAGATGGGCACTAAAAAAGGAACTACAAAGAGTACCTTTCAGAGAGGGCGAAACAGAAGCTTGGAGAAGCTTCAAGTACATTCATGACCAGTCTCCATTTGCTAGAATCTTATGATAACACATGGGTATTGGATACCGGGAGTGCTTATCATATCTGTAATTCGTTGTAGGTTCTAGCAGGACCTAGAAGATTGAATAGAGGCGAGATGGACCTTAAATGGGCAATGGAGCAAAGATTGCTGCAAGTTTCCTTACATCTGCCTGGTGGAGCTATTATTGCATTAGATGCATGTAATTATGTTCCTATTATCAAAAATATTATTTTTATTTCATGTTTGACAATTAATGGATATAAATTAGTTTTTGAAATAATGGTTATTCAATAGCATTAGATGATGAGATTATCACGAGAGGAACATTGCATAATAGTTCATTTATGCTAGATACAGCTCCACATATCATGAGTGTGAGTCTAAGAGGAAACAAGAAGAGGTAAATAATGTATATCTGTGGCATTGTAGGCTTGTCACTGTTGAATCTCAGATTTTGATGATGAAACTAATTGATTGTGGTTTATTGTTTAACTGTGTTTTGAGTTACGCAGGTCTACTATCGATCAGGATTAGACAGTTGACACTAGAGGAATTGACGTTGCGCTGGGTGATCACATCTAGATTTTGGATGTCGAGCCGGAGGTTCGATCGACAATCGGCTGAAGGCTTCGTACGTTGGGCATCGGGCTAAGATGCATGTTGCGCCAAGGATATCGGGGTTGCGGAGGTCATCCGCCGATTGGGCAACGGACCGCAAAAGAGGACGATGTGCCGAAGGATCGGACGGCACCGACCAATGACGTCTTCGGAAATCGAATATCAATTCGTGTTGTAATAACTGTCTAGATCGAAGTAGAGTGTGTTTGTTTATGCAGGAGTAACTACGAAAGGGATGAAGACGTAAAGCGAAACAAAGGGCCGAAGACAAGGTTGATGAATCATTGGGAGTGCGAGTGTTCAATGGAAGTCGAAGATTCGTTGGGAGCGTTGTTCGGAACCGACCGAGAACGAGTAGGAGCTTGCCGAAGGGTTTTCAAAGTTCACGGGAGGTTCGTCGGAAGTTCGCGAGCTTGCCAAGAAAGATCGGAGCTTGCCAAAGAAGCTGGGGAACTCGCCAAGATCATCGTGAAGTCCGAAAGCTTGTCGGGACTCGCGGAATGGTTTCCAGAAGGTTCGTCGGAAGACCGCCGGAAGTTGACCGGAAGCTCGCTGGAAGAAGTTATCATGTGGACTTTGTAATAGCTTAGGAAACGTCTTTAAAATTCGTGAGTTAGCACGTATTTTGGGTTAGGATTAGATAACCCAAAGTGGGGACCCATTGGGCTTTGATTAGATGAGTTTGGGCCAAAATTTTGGCCCAAACCGAACCACTTTACGCATTGACGTTGCATGCATCTTTGGCGGTGGCACCGCCAAAGAACTTCTTGGTGAGGCGGTAGCACCGCCTGCCATCTGTAGCGCCGACATCGTAGTGCGTCCGGATCATGTAGCGGCGGTAGCAGCGCCGCTGCATCGTGCAGCGCGAGTAGCACATCGCTGCCTGGGGCGTAGCATCGACCGACTGGGCGGTGGAATCGCCGCACAGAAAGCGTGGCACCACCTGCACGTCGGGCCAAAGATCGACACTGCGGTGGCACGCGCCGACAAAGTGTGGCACCGCCTTGACCACTGTGAACATGGGAACTCCAAATTCACTTGGAATTTGGAGCCCAATTTTGAATCCACTTTGGATCTATAAATACCCCCTTTCTCACCTGAAAGGGTACCTTTTGAGCAAGAAAAAGTTTGAGTCTTGAGCTTTTGAAGAGTTTTGAAAAGTGTTGTTTTCTTTGCTAAGTGTTCACCTTCTTCTTCTTCTTCTTGAGAGATCTTGTACAAGTGTGAACATCTTGTAAAGGGTTGTAAAAAGGGGTGTTTGATCCTTCCCCTTCAAAGGACTTGCTAGTGGAAGAGCGGAGCCTCATCGCAAAGGCTTCAAGAGTGGATGTAGGTCATTTGACCGAACCACTATACATCATTGTGTCCTTAAATGTGTGAGTGTTTATATTTCTGAATCATTTCATTTCTTGGCTACAAGTTCATAGTTAGTTCCTTTTCATAAGCAATTACTTTCAAGTTCTCTTTCGTCAAATCGAAATCTTCCTACGAACTTATGTTTCTTTGCGAAATCGGTTTCAAGAATACGAGTTTAATCCGCTGCACTAATTCACCCCCCCCTCTTAGTGCCTTTTGATCCTAACAATTGGTATCGAGCCACGTTCTTTCTCTTTCGGATTTACACCCGTGAGAAATGGCTCTAAATGGTTTTCAAGAGGGCTTTTCGATTTTTCGTCCACCGTTCTTTAATGGTTCGGACTACACATATTGGAAAACTCGAATGAGAGTTTTCATGCTTTCAATGGATTTGGATTTGTGGAACATTATCGAAAATGGCTTTCAACTTCCCTCTAAACCGACGAATGAATGGTCGGACTTAGAGAGAAAATCTTTTTCTTTAAATGCAAAGGCTATGAATGCCTTATTTTGTGCTTTAAACAAAAATGAGTTCAATCAATTTCTTCTTGTGAAACGGCTTTTGAGATATGGCGAACACTTGAAATCATGCATGAGGGAACTAGTAGAGTTAAAGACTCGAAAGTAAACCTCTTGTTGCATGATTTTGAGCTCTTTCGAATGACACCAAGCGAAACTATTGGCGATATGTACACCCGCTTTACGGATGTCGTCAATAGCTTGAAAAGTCTTGGTAAATCTTTTTCAAGTTTTGATTTAGTAAACAAGATTTTAAGATCCCTTCCAAAAGAATGGGATCCAAAAATTACGGCTATTCAAGAGTCTAAAAACTTGAATGATTATTCACTTGAAGAATTAATCGGGTCATTAATGACCTATGAAATGACACTCTTGGAACATGATGAACATGATGAACATTTGAACCACCTTCTAAAGAACAAGAAGATGTTTGAACTTAGAACAAGAGAATGCCACTTGAGTGATGACTCAAGTGATGAGGACAGTGAAGAGGACTTTGAACCTTTAATCGATCTTAATAAGTTCATTAAACAAAAATCTAAAATCAACAATGAACTTGAACGGAGGAAGAGACCAATGAAGAAGAAGAAGACTCATCAAGAAGAATCAAGGAAAGAAGAAGCAAACTATGCTTTAATGGGCTTCGACAATGAGGTAAGTAACTTAACTTCCTTGAATTATTTTGAAATTACATGATGCTTTCCATGAATGCTTAACTTAGTTAGTAGTTTTTTTTTGTTTTTGTCATGCTTCTCTTGTGTTTTTGGAAATTTAAAAAAATATTTTAAAAATTATACTATGCTTTTCCTTCTAGTATTTTTGAAAAGTAAAATTTTTGAATGGTGCATGCAACATTATGAATGATGATTGAATGATTTGTAACAATGATTGCATATCAACTACATGTTATTCTTGAAAATGTTTAATGATAATTTTATAGTATCATGCTTACAATTTGAAAATCTCTATCTTGGATTAATGGCTCCTAAACATTTTTATGATGAAATTTTTAGATGATGTATACCTATATGAAACAAATGAAACACATAAAAAAGGGGAAAGTATATGATCATGATAAGTTTATGAATCTTGATGATTTAACATTATTTTTGATTTCAAACAAGATGCATGATGTTTGACATAAAAATTTAATAGCATGTTTCAAGATAATGCTTGCACACCAAATATGATTAAAAGATAGAAGCAAGCATATTGATGACTTTGTTTTTACGTGAAAATTTGAACATGCTTATATAAGATCAACCACATAAAATAAAACACAAAAGTTAAAAATGTTTTATTCATGATGTTTTATTTGTGATGTGTTTGATCTTAATGGTTTTTATGACAAAACTTATGTCTTGCTTTGAAATGTTGATACATACACACATGCAATCAATTTATGTTGCTCTGATTAAAATTTTCGAATGAAAGATTTCAATGCACTTGATCATGACTGGTTTAATGATAAAACTTATATTTTGAATTTATAAGATGATGGCTTTCATGAAAATATTTGAATATACCTTATGAAATCATCAACGATACAATGAAAATGTTAAATGGTTGTTATCATGTTTAATGACTTTATGATATCATATCTTGATGATAAACTCATGTTTGGTTTTAAAATTTGACACTCATCTTTTGAAACATGAGCACACTTGTTTGAAACAAACAACTTAAAATAAAAACACATTATCATGATAAATTGAATCATAATGTATTATATTTTGTCTTGATAATTAAGTTTGTCTTTCGGTTTTGAATATTTGATTTGGCATGAAAAGATAAAAGCATGCTTAGAGCGAAATGAATTACTCAAAAGAAAAGCCTCTTCTCTATCTTATCGAGATTGAAGTTTTTTTTTTCTTTCTTGTAAATGATTTTGATGATTCATTTTATAAAATAGAATGAGATTTTGCTTCAACCGAATCATGAACCTTCTTTTGACCTCTTGGATTGAGAATTTTCAAGAAATATGATTATTACTTGATTCTTGAAATTTCTTATGAAATATTATCTTATTGAGATTTCTTATGCATCAAACAAATTGTTCTCTTTGCTATTTGCTACCAAATGAATCATGAAATTGGTAATCTATTTGTCATTTTGAATCTTTAGAAAATTGATGATGTAAAAGTGGTTTTGCACTTAAATGAATCACCTATCGATATTTACGATTGCAATATATCCTTTTGAAATATCTTTCTAAAAAGATTTTGACAGATTAAGATGTCTTTTGGAATTCATCACTTGATCGAATTATTGATTTATTCTTCCTTATCATGAATTGGAAATTGATGTTAATATATATATATGTTTGAAAATCATGATCTTGATGCTTGGAATTTTCCTTAAAATACGATTTTGATGGGGATGCTTCAAGTAGCATGTTTTGCTATTTATTACCTCATGAATCTTGACCTTGATCTTGTTGAAAAAGAACATATTATTTGAAGTATTAATTCTTCTCTTCTTTTCGACAATGACAAAGGGGAAATTAGCATGCTAGCTTGGATATCACAAGAGAAAGTGGCAAACATAGCTAGCTAGAAATTACAAAGTTTTTTTTAAACTTGTGAGCTTGCATGTTTAAGAATGCTGTAAATTTTACAAAATTGTTAACTCATTGCAAACAAAAATTTGATAGCTTGCGAAAGAAAAACTTGGTTGCAAAAATTGAAAGAGAGCTAGCTTGTGTATTGCAAAGAATGCTTGCTTGCTTATTAACAATTAGTATCATGATTTAGTTTTTCTTAAATGGTTAATTCGTATTCATGACTTCAAAATTTTGATGATTGAAGCATTAATGTCAATATTCATTTTGATATCTTGCTAGCCATAAAGGAACTTGCTATCTTGACAATAACAAAATTGCTACCTTGCAATCTCAAGAAAAGCAAAGTGCAAACTAGCACAAGAAGCAAGTGTTGAATTATCATCATCACAACAAGTGCTATCTTGCATATGATGATAAACTTACCGTGATTGAATGGTAATGAAAATCTAGCTAGTATGATTTAAAACTTGAACCATAACTTTCAAAAACTAGCAAAATATTACTTCTCCTTTTTGTTGATGACAAAGGGGGAGAAGTGTAGATTGATGAGTTCATGCAATGGGATGCTGATTGAGTATTTTATAAATTTGCATGATGGTTTGATTGATTCTCTTAATATTATGATGAATGTTGCTTGGATTTGGGATAATCCAAATGTTCTATCAATGGCATATTGATAGGGGGAGTTTGGGTTAAAACTCGGGGGAGTTTGGGTTAAAACTCCGAGGAGTTATGGTTAACTCCGTTAGTCATCAATTAGTTGTCATCATCAAAAAGGGGGAGATTGTTGAATCTCAGATTTTGATGATGAAACTAATTGATTGTGGTTTATTGTTTAATTGTGTTTTGAGTTACGCAGGTCTACTATCGATCAGGATTAGACAGTTGACACTAGAGGAATTGACGTTATATCTGGGTGATCACATCTAGATATTGGATGTCGAGCCGGAGGTTCGATCGACAATCGGCTGAAGGCTTCGTACGTTGGGCATCGGGCCAAGATGCATGTTGCGCCAAGGATATCGGGGTTGCGGAGGTCATCCGCCGATTGGGCAACGGACCGCAAAAGAGGATGATGTGCCGAAGGATCGGACGGCACCGACCAATGACGCGTCGCAATCGAATATCAATTCGTGTTGTAATAACTGTCTAGATCGAAGTAGAGTGTGTTTGTTTATGCAGGAGTAACTACGAAAGGGATGAAGACGCGTAAAGCGAAACAAAGGGCCAAGACAAGATTGATGAATCATTGGGAGTGCGAGTGTTCAATGGAAGTCCAGAAGATTCGTTGGGAGCGCGTTGCCGAACCGACCGAGAACGCAGTAGGAGCTTCTTTCAAGGGTTTTCGGAAGTTCACGGAGGTTCATCGGAAGTTCGCGGAGCTTGCCAAGAAAGATCGGAGCTTGCCAAAGAAGCTCGGGGAACTCGCCAAGATCATCGTGAAGTCCGAAAGCTTGCCAGGGACTCGCGGAATGGTTTCAGAAGGTTCGTCGGAAGACCGCCAGGAAGTTGACCGGAAGCTCATTTGGAAGAAGTTGTCATGTGGACTTTGTAATAGCTTAGGAAACGTCTTTAAAATTCGTAGTTAGCACGTATTTTGGGTTAGGATTAGATAACCCAAAGTGGGGACCCATTGGGCTTTGTTTAGGATGAGTTTGGGCCAAAATTTTGGCCCAAACCGAACCAGCTACGCGTATCGCATTGACGTTGCATGCATGTTTGGCGGTGGCACCGCCCAACTTGTCTGGTCGAAGCGTAGCACCCGCCGGCCATCGTAGCGCCGACATCGTAGTGCGTCGGATCATCGAAGCGGGCGCCATCAGAAGCGCGCCGGCTACTATAGCAGCGGTAGTACCGCCTGCCTGGGGCGTAGCACCGCCATCAGAGATCGACGGCGGTGGAACCGCCGTCAGCGGTGGCACCACCCTCAGACGTCGATCAAAGATCGACACAGCGGTGGCACCGCCCGACAGCGGGTGGCACCGCTTGACCACAGAACATGGGAACTCCAAATTCACTTGGAATTTGGAGCCCAATTTGAATCCACTTTGGATCTATAAATACCCCCTTTCTCAGCTGAAAGGGTACCCTTTTGAGCAAGAAAAAGTTTGAGTCTTGAGCTTTTGAAGAGTTTTGAAAAGTGTTGTTTTCTTTGCTAAGTGTTCACCTTCTTCTTCTTCTTCTTGAGAGATCTTGTACAAGTGTGAACATCTTGTAAAGGGTTGTAAAACGGGGTGTTTGATCCTTCCCCTTCAAAGGACTTGCTAGTGGAAGAGCGGAGCCTCATCGCAAATGCTTCAAGAGTGGATGTAGGTCATTTGACCGAACCACTATACATCATTGTGTCCTTAAATGTGTGAGTGTTTATATTTCTGAATCATTTCATTTCTTGGCTGCAAGTTCATAGTTAGTTCCTTTTCACAAGCAATTACTTTCAAGTTCTCTTTCGTCGAATCGAAATCTTCCTACGAACTTGTGTTTCTTTGCGAAATCGGTTTCAAGAATACGAGTTTAATCCGCTGCACTAATTCACCCCTCCCTCTTAGTGCCTTTTGATCCTAACAGTCACATCTATGAGGGAAGGATTCAAAAGTTGCTGAAGAATCGATATCCAGATCTATTTGACTATGAGTCATATGCGACTTGTGAACCTTGCCTTCGGGGAGAGATGACCAATTCTCCATTTAGTGGAACTGGAGAGAGAGCTACTGAGTTACTGGAACTCATACATAGTGATGTATGTGGTCCCATGTTGACTCATGCCATAGGTGATTATTCATACTTCATTACTTTCACTGATGATTTCTCATGATATGGATATGTGTACTTGATGAAGTACAAGTCTGAGGCTTTTGAGAAATTTAGGGAATATAAGAATGAAGTGGAGAACTAGACAGGAAAGAGTATTAAAACCCTTCGATCAGATCAAGGAGGTGAGTACTTGAGTACAGAGTTCACCCAGTTCCTCAAAGTCCATGGGATTTTATCCCAATGGACACCTCCTTATACACCGTAACTTAATGGTGTATTAGAAAGGAGGAATCACACACTGTTAGATATGGTACATTCCATGATGAGTTTTGCCGACCTACCCATCTCATTCTGGGGATATGCCCTAGAGACTATAGCTTACCTTCAGAACAGAATTCCAACTAAGTCAGTAATGTCTACTCTATATAAGATATGGAATGGAATGAAGCCCGATCTTAAAGTTGTTAGGATTTGGGGCTGCCCTACCCATGTTAAGAGACACAACCCCGACAAGTTGGAATCCAGGACGGAACGGTGCACGTTCGTGGGATACCCTAAGAAAACTTGTGGGTATTATTTCTATCATCCTAACGACCAAAAGGTCTTTGTAGCCAAGAGAGCAGTGTTCCTTGATAAGGAACACATTCTTGGTGGAGACAGTGGGAGCATGATAGAGTTGAGCAAGATTGGAGAACCTAGCTCAAGCACCATTTCACAGCCAGAATCTGTTTAGATACCTAGCACATAAGTTCTAACTTTACATAGGTCTAATAGAGTATTCCATCCTCCTGAGAGATATGTGGGACATATCAGAGGAGAGGATGTTGACGATATTGATCCTCAAACCTACGAGGAGGCTATTATGAGCATAGATTCAGGGAAATGGCAAGAAGTCATGAATTCAGAAATGAATTCCATGTACTCCAATAAGGTTTGGAACCTAGTTGATTTACCCGAGGGTATTATACCCATTAGCTGCAAATGGATCTTCAAAAAGAAGATTAGAGTAGATGGAAAGGTAGAGACCTTTAAAGCAAGGCTAGTGGCCAAGGGGTATTGTCAAAGGTAAGGTGTTGACTATGACGAAACTTTTTCATTTGTAGCCATGCTAAAATCCATTCGAATTCTATTAGCTATTGTAGCACACTATGATTATAAGATTTGGCAGATGGACGTCAAAACCGCATTCCTCAATGGCAACCTCGAGGAGAAGGTATATATGATACATCCTAAGGGATTTGTGTCCAGGGATAACCCAGATAAGGTGTGCAGGTTGTTTAGGTCCATTTATGGACTGAAGTAAGCTTTTCGAAGTTGGAACATAAGATTTGATGAGGCGATCAGATCTTATGACTTTATTAAGAACGAAGATGAGCCTTGTATGTACAAGAAGGTAAGTGGGAGCACTATCACCTTTTTGGTATTATATGTGGATGACATCCTGATCATTGGGAATGATGTAGGAATGCTCTCCACAGTAAAGGCTTGGCTATCTAGGCACTTCTCCACGAAGGACTTAGGGGAAGCATCCTGCATATTGGGGATACAAATCTATAGAGATAGATCTAAGAGGATGCTTGGCTTGTTCCAGTCCAGGTACATAGACACCATTGTCAAAAGGTTTGGCATGAAAATTTCCAAGAGAGGTCTCATACCAATGAGACATGAAATATCACTTTTTAGGAGTATGTCTCCAAAGCCTCCTGAAGAAAGGGCACACATGGATATGATACTATATACCTCAGTGATAGGATCTATCATATATGCTATGCTATGTACCAGGCCTGATATAGCGTATGCTCTGAGTGTCATGAGTAGGTATCAGGCAGGTATTACCTTTAAACACAGACCCTAAATAATCCTGGTCATAGGTTACTTGAGAGGGACATTGAGATAACCGAATAGACTGGTGTGCTACCTGTCCATATGATGGAGGTGGCTGGTCTCATAGCTACTCATATGGGGACACTAAGGTTATAATGCAGTTGCTTATTGAGGAATGAGTTCACTGATTGATCCGTCTACGGAATGCTGGATGGTTATTGATACCTTATGTCAGACAGTGATTTCGTAGTCCTAGTAGTGTATCTGGTCCTTAGACTTGAGACACCAAGGATGTCCTATATGAGTACTCCACTCTTTGATACTAGACTTATAGGTTTGGAAAGTTCCAGATCTAATATAGCCAGTTATTGGGAGTGGTAGTCAACCTTACGAGGGCTATTGAGTGTCAATAAATGATAATCCGCTCTTAATATCATCAGAGGAATATCCCATGTATTCTTGCTTGAACAAATCTTTAGCCAAGGTTATTCGGATTAGGAGAGAAAGAGTTTTCTGGGAGAATCCGACAAGAGCAAGACTCGAGGAGAGACCATATGGGCTTGACAGCTCTATGCCCGGTATAGGGTCTCTGGGATATTAGTTGGATAAGGGACTATAGATACATGGTAACTGAGGACAGATAGGTCTAAAGGATTGGAGTCCCCTATATCATTTGGGGGTTGCAGCGTAGTGGCCTAGTACGTCCGCAATCGATGAGTTAGGTGAATTATTATAGAGATAATAATTCACTAAGTCAGAAGGAGTTCTGACAAGTATGACTCACGGCCATCTCAATATTGGGCCTAGAGGGTTACATACATATAGTTGGTGTTGTGACGAGTAGAAGTTTAGATATGAGATATCCGCTGGAGCCCCTATCTTATTGGATATCCATTAAGACCTTGAATTATTGGATCTTAAGATGACATCCAATAATTGCTAATAAGAGATTATTGGGTAGAGACCTACTAATCTAAGAGTCTTGGGTAATTGGATGGAGATCCAATATCCAACAGGGCAAGATCCATTAGGGTTTACAGGGGATCTCTTTAAATAGGAGGGAACCAAAGCTCTATAGGCTAGGGGATTCTTTTAGTAGCCACATTCTGTTCTCCTCTCCCCAGAGAGGTACATCGTCGTAGTCCCTGTCATGTGACTACCGCTAGAGAGGAGGACGCTTGACCTCCTTCATCATTCTTACAGATCTACAGGGATTCAAGGATATACGATCTCCCTAGGTATTTTCTTTTACACATACAGTTTTCGCGGATTTGTTTTTGACACACCAATCTTCACACGACGACGAAACCTTTCTACGGAAAATCTGTGGTTTTATTTTTTGTTTTTCCACTACACATGAGATGTCACCCCATAGGATTTCCCAACAGTGGTATCAGAGTTAGGTTGTTCATGTGAAGATCGGATCTTAAATTACGTGTGTTATGATCAAGACTAGTTTTTATCGTCAAAATCATTAGCGCAAAAGGTGAGGAAGGGCAGCAAGTGTTACTACCGTTGTTGCGATCGCATAAGTAGCCGCAAGGCTGCTTGCAACGATAGCGGTGCAACTGCATGCAAGGAGCGCACAAGCAAGCAGCAGGCGGCGCCCGCGGGTAGAGACACCCCCGGAGGCTGTGGCGATTGTAGGCGCTACCCCGCAGCTCGCGGGCAGAGGTACCCGCAGTGGCAGCACTACCTGCGGGGCAGCGGCATGTGCGGGCTGCTTGCCCGCAAGGGTGGGCGACATCCGGAGTGGCAGCACTGCCAGTGGGCAGCGCTCGCCCGCGAGTAGAAACGCCCGGTGCGGCGGCGCCCGCCGCGGGCAGGGGCAACGTGCCAACACGGAGTGGCCATCGCCGGTAGGGTGGCGGCTGCCGCAATGGAGTAGGCAGAAGAGGGATTAGGGTTTTCTGAGCAAAAGATATTTTTGCCCCTTGGAATTTTAGAAATTTTAATTTTATCCCTTTTGACCGAATGACCAAAATACCCTTGGGAATTTAAAAATTTCCTCTATGTCCCTGATTTCAGAAAAATATATATGTTAATTAAATAATTTAGTTAACTATTATTATTTATCTAGTAGTCCTATAAAATAACATATGCATGTGATGTATGATATGGACAGATGATCATGGACCATGTGATTATTATTATTGAGGTCTACGAGCCTCTATTTTTCTCGTTTATTATCGGGTCTGCGTGCCTGTAATTATGTTGTAATTACAGATAGATGTAAAAATCGTGTTCCTCAATGACAACCTCGAGCAGGAGGTGTATATAATATAGCATGAGGGATTCGTATCCAAGGATAGTTCCGATAAGGTGTGCAGGTTGCTTAGATCCTATATGGACTGAAACAAGCTTCCTAAAGTTGGAACATAAGATTTGATGAGGCAATCAGATCTTATAACTTCGTTAAGAATGAAGATGAGCCTTGTCTGTATAAGAAGATATGTGAGAGCACTATCACCTTTTTAGTGTTGCACGCGGATGATATCCTGATCATTGAGAATGATATAGTAATGCTCTCCACAGCAAAAGCTTGGCTATCTAGACACTTCTCCATGAATGACTTAGGGGAAGCATCATACATATTGGAGATTTAGACCTATAGAGATAAATCAAAGAGGATGCTTGGCTTGTCCCAGTCTAGGTACATAGACACCATTGTTAAAAAGTTTGATAAGAAAAATTCTAATAGAGGTCTCATACCGATGAGACATAGGCTATCACTTTCTAGGAGTATGTCTCCAAAGACTCCTGAAGAAAGAGCAGACATGGATAGGATACTCTATACTTCAGCGATAGGGTCTATCATGTATACTATGCTATATACTAGGCTTAATATAGCGTATGCTCTTCAGATATCAGGCGGATCCAGACTTGGAGTATTGGAAAGCGGAAAAGTGTATCCTTAAGTACTTGAGAAGGACTAAGGATCTTTTACTGGTATATGGAGAAAGTAGCTTCAGAGTTGAGAGCTACACGGACTTGAGCTTCCAGTCCGATGTCAATGATAGCAAGTCTAATTCAGGATAGGTGTTCACCCTGAATGGAGGAACAGTATGCTGGAAGAGTTTCAAGCAAGATACTACTACTGACTTGACCACAGAGGCAAAGTACATTACTATGATAGAGGCAACAAAGGAGGGAGTCTAGATGAAGCAGTTCATCATAGATCTGGGAGTCGTGCCGAGCAGCAAGGAGCTGACACCCTTATATTGTGACAATTATGAGGTGATTACTTAAATAAGGGAATCCGGGTCTCATCAGAAGTGTTCTGACGAGGTTCCAACTTATTAGAGAGATCGTGGCCCGAAGAGATGTAGCAATGGAAAGAGTTCCATATGAAGATAACATTGCAGATCCACTAACAAAGACATTATCTCAGATCATCTTTGAGCCTCATAGAGGTTTGATGGGGATCAGACACGTAGGTGATTGGCTTTAGGTCAAGTGAGAGATTGCTAGTTATAGGTGCCCTACAAGCTAATCATGTGAGTGATGACACTTATAACACGTTGGTCAATCTTTTTGCATATGATTATTAGCATTTTATCATATTATCTGGATATATATTATGATGTCCTTGGATTTGTACAATGAAAATCAGATCGTGATGAGATTACAATAATGAGACTGATTCATCTTTAAACACAGACCCTAAATAATCCCGGTAATAGATTACTCGAGAGGGACATCGAGATAACCGGATAGACTGGTGTGCTATATACCCATCCATATGATGGAGGTGACTAGTCTCATAGCTACTCGTATGGGGGCACTTATGGGTATAATGTAGGTGCTCATTAGAGAATGAGTTCATTGATTGATCCGCTTATGGAATGCTGGATAATTATTGATATCTCATGTCAGATAGCAATTCTGTAGTCCTAATAGTGTATCTGATCCTTAGACTTGAGACGCTAAGGATGTCCTCTATGAGTACTCCACTCTTTAATACCAGATTTATAGGCTTGAAAGTTCCAGATCTAGTACAACCGGTTATTGGGAGTGGCAGTCAACCTTATGAGGACTATTGAGTGACAATAGAGGATCATCCACTTTTGGTATCATGAAAGGAATATCCCATGTGTTATTGCTCAGACAAATCCCTAGCCAGGGTCATTCGGATTGAGAGAGAAAGAGTTCTCTAAGAGAATCCGATTAGAGCGAGACTCGATTGGAAACTATATGAGTCTGATAGCACCATGTCCGATATACGGTCTCTGGGATATTAGATGGATGAGGGACTATAGGTACATAGTAATTGAGGATAGATAGGTCCAAAGAATTAGATTCTCTTGTATTGTCTAGGGACTACAACATAGTGACTTAGTACGTCCGAAGTCGATGAGTCGAGTGAATTATTATGGAGATAATAATTCACTGAGTCAGAAGGAGTTCTGACAGGTATGAATCATGGCCAGCTTGATATTGGGCCTAGAGGGTCACATACATATGGTAGGTATTACGACGAGTAGAGATTCGAATATGAGATATCCGTCGAAACCCCTATCTTATTGGATATTCAATAAGGCACTATATGAATGGATCCCATGGATGAGATCCATTAGGAGCTAGATTATTAGGTAGAGACCCATTAATCTAAGAGGTTTGAGTAATTGGCTGGAGATCTAATACCCAATAAGGCAAGATCCATTAGGGTTTACAAGGGGCCTTTATAAATAGGAGGAAACCAAAGGTCCATAGGCTGAAGTCTTCTTGGTAGCCACATTCTATTCTCCTCTCCCCAGAGATGAGCATCGTTGTAGCTCTTGCGATGTGGATTATGTTGGGATCTAGAGCAGCACTATGAGGGGGGGGGGGTGAATTAGTGCAGTAGTTAATAACGATAAATTCGATGATTAAAAATGCTTTCGGAAACTTTATGCGATAAAAATATATTTCGATGAAAACCAATCTTGATTGCACGTACTGAAAGACGTAAAGCTTGAAGCCATTCGTAAGAATAAGAAGAGAAGGTGGAACAAGTAAAGCAAAGGCTTGCAACTATGTAAATGACAATAAGTAAATGCAAACCCGATTTTATAGTGGTTCGGTCATACAACCTATGTCCATTCCCGATTCCCTTCTCTTGAGGCCACTGGCTTTTCACTAATTGTCCTCCTTCTAATGGGCGAGGACTGACTCTCTTATAACTTTCTTCTTTTGACGAGCTTAGGAGGTAACCCTTACAAAGTCTCTCACCCCTCTCTTGGACTAGAATCACACTTAAAGCTTAGAGGGAAGATTTTGACACTATTACAACAAAGTTTTCCCTTTTTCTTTCTCAGGTTTTGTGTGTATTTTGAAAAGAAGGGAGGAACCAATGATATAGACTTTTATATCAATTATAAATTTGTATCAATCAATATTTCAATCATCACATGATGCATACAAGACAACAATGCAAAGAAATCATGTCATGAAGGATATCAATATGAAAATTCAACAAGGATCGAAACCAAAAAATATCATTCATGATTCATAACTTTCTTTTTAGCAAGATCAAGATCAAGATCAAGATTCATGTATCAATTTTCAATTCATGATGAAGGGTATATATCCAAAACATATCAATATCAAGTCATGATTCATTTGAAATCATTTCATTCATAAAAGAATCATATGAGAACATGTTTCATGCATAAGAATTCTCATCAAGATTATATTTTAAAAAATTTCAAGTATTAAATATCAAGATATCAAAATCATGAAAAAAAAATTCAAGTAAGGAATAAAAAATTATTGATTCATGCATTCAAGCCAAATAAGTCATGATTCAATAAATTAAAGTTGTGATTCTAAAAGTTTAAAAATATAAGTCATGAATCATCAAGAAGTCATCAAGAAATCAAGTGACAGATCAAATCATCAATATCACAAAAAATTTCAACTATATAGTTCCAAGAAATCAAGAGACAAGTCAAATTTTATTTGAAAAATTCTCTTTTGATAAATGAAATAATCATGGTATACGATCTTGATTTATAAAAGTTTTAAGTTATAATAATCATGATCATGAATCATAAATATTTTTTTAGCAAAGAATCATTTGAGCACTTGATTATTGCATAAGAAATCTTATTGCATCATGATTTATAAATTCTTTCTCTACAACATGAATCATAGGAGGTGTAATAGCAATGATATCAATCATGATTCATTTGGTAGCAAGTAGCAAAGAGAACAATTTGTTTCATGCATCTCGATTCATAAAAGTTAAGTTATGATTCCAAGAGATTAAGAGACGAGTCAAGAATAAAAAAAATCATTCAAATTTAACTTGACAACTGCATACTCATTATTAAAATCATTTTCAAGATTCAAGAGATTTACATGAACATAATATGCATGGATTCATCATTTGTCTTTTATCGAGAAATCGAAAAACTCTAGAGATGGAAAAATTTCAAGAAATATACATTTTCTTTTTATGATTTACTTCATGTAAGCATATCTTTGTCTTTAATAAAAACAAGTATTACATTTAAGAGTGAAAGGCAAATTTTGTAAAATAAATCATAATATGCATTATCGTATAAGTCCGAAATCAACATTAAGAACTTTCATTCGAAAAATTTATTGAGAGCAACAGAGATTGATTACATATGTAAGCATGCTCAAGTCCCTTTTGTATGAAATATATGTATCAAGTTTAAAGCCAAAAAGTGATACGAAAATTATCAAGATTTATGGATTCATCATGAACATACACATTCCTTTTTACGTGTTTTTTTTAAGTTGTTTGTTTCATATAAGTGAGCTCAAGTTGTAAAAGATGAGTATCATGTTTAACACCAAAATATGAGTTTTATCATCAAGACATAACACCTTCAAATATTTATATGAAAGCCATCGTCGTATAAATTCAAAATATAAGTTTTGTCATTAAAGCCATTAAGATCAAATGCATCAAACATAAAACATCATGATAGTGCATTTTCTCATTTTTATGTATTTTAATTTAAGTGATTTGATCTTTCATAGGAATGTTAAAAAACACTTTATATGAAAGCCAAGTATATAAATCTGAAACAAAGTTATGACAAAACCATCAAGACGAAAAACACATCATTCCAAAACATAGGATATTAATTTATCATACACATGTATAATGTAAAATCATTAAGCATCATGTTTAAAGCCCAAATCATATATTTAATAATTTCATTTTATCATAATCAAGCATGATTTCATATGAGCATGCCCAAGCATTTATGCCAAAATCATGCATTTAAGAAAAGCAATATAGAAATCATCAAGATCAAAATTCATGGGTTTAATCTTGTACAAGCATTATCACAAATCATGCAAGTATCATTTTAATTTTCAAAAACACAAAAAAGCATGATATAAAAAAAAATTATTTTTGACTAACTAAGTTAAGCAATTCATGAAAAAATATCAAGTAATTTCATAACAATGTATAAACATTTCGGGTGAGTTTCTTACTTTGTTGACGGAAGCCGTCAATGTCCAATTTGCCATTTTGCCTTCGAATGCACTTGATTCATCCTTGGGTGCCTTCCTCTTCTTTGGTCTCTTCCTCCGTTCGATTTTATTTTCAATTTTAGATTTTTTTAATGAACTTATTAAAATTCATTAAAAGTTTAATATCCTCTTCATTGTCCTCATTACTTGAGTCATCACTCAAGTGATATTCATTTGTTTGAAGTTCCAAATCCTTCCTATTTTTTGGAAGGTGATTAATGTATTCATCATGTTCCAAGAGGCTTATTTCATATGTTATCAATGAGCTGATAAGTTCTTCAATAGGTAAATTGTTTAAATCTTTAGCCTCTTGTATTACGGTTACTTTAGGATCCCACCTTTTTGGAAGGGATCTTAAAATCTTATTTACGAGATCAAAATCCAAAAGAGATTTACCAAGAGCTCTTAGACTATTGACGACATCCGTGAAATGGGTGTACATGTCGCCGATAGTCTCGCTTGGTTGCATTCGGAAAAGCTCAAAATCATATGATAAGAGGTTTACTTTCGAGTATTTGACACTAGTAGTTCCCTCGTGCATGATTTCAAGTATGTGCCAAATATCAAAAGTCATTTCACATGTAAAAATATGATTAAACTCATTTTTATCGAAAGCATAAAATAAGGCATTCATAGCCTTTTATTTAATGAAAAAAATTTTCTCTCTAAATCCGACCATTCATTCATCGATTTAGAGGGAAGTTGAAAGTCATTTTCAATGATATTCCATAAGTTTAAATCTAAAGAAATTAAGAAAACCCTCATTCGAGTTTTCCAATAAGCGTAGTTTGATTCGTTAAACAATGGATGACGAACAATCGAAAAACCCTCTTGAAAGCTGTGAAGAGTCATTTCTCATGGGTGTGAATCCAAAAAAGAAACAACGTAGCTCTAATACCAATTGTTGGGATCTAGAGCGACACTAAGAGGAGGGGTGAATTAGTACAGTGGTTAATAATAAAAAAGTTCTGCGATTTAAACAAGTTCGTACGTTGAAAACTTTATAGGATAAAATCACATTTCGATGAAAAGTGATTTCGATTAAAGTGTATCAAAAATGAATTTAACTTACAAGCATTTAGAGATGAAGAAATAGAGCAGCAAGTGAAGATGGTTTGCTGAAATGTAAATTATAAGAAAGTAAATACAAACCGAGTTTATAGTGGTTCGGTCATACGACCTACATCCACTCCCGATTCCTCTTCACTTGAGGCCACCGACTTTTCACTAGTTGGCTTCTTTCCAATGGGCGAAGACAAGTCCCTTACAGCGCTCTCTCCTTTTGATGGGCTTAGGAGGTAACCCTTACAAGCACTCACACACTCCTCTCTTTTTGCTGAAAATAGATGAAAGCTAGAGGAGGGATTCTAAAAGGATTTTTATAACATTTTCTTCCTTTTAAAGTTTGTGTGCTTGTATGTTCAACCCAGGGATGAAAGAAATTTTTATAGGCTCTAATCTGATTCAAACTTAGAGCTAAAAACCTTCCCATCTTGGGTTTTACTAGGTACTGGCGGTACCACCACTAATGCACTTTGGTTTTGTTAATGTACTGGGTGATACCACTGCCTTGGCACACTGACCTTGTTAGTGTAGGCGGTACCATCGCCCAGCCAACGGTACCACCGCCCAGGTTCACTATCTCTGGGCGGTACCATTGCCCAGACAACTTGGGAGATTAAGCCCTAGGTGGTACCACCGCCCTAGTTTGGCGGTGCCACCGCTAGATAGGGTTCAGCAACCCTGTTTGGGCCTTGAGTCCAGCCCAAACTCATCTGGGTACGGGCCCAAATGGCCCCTAATTGGGTTGGCCCAATTACAATACAATTAGTCCTTAATCCTACTTCGATCTAGATAATTATTATAATGCTTAATTGAAATGTCGCCCAGCACGTCATTGGCCAATCGGCTCTTCGTCCGTTTCTTTAGCACATCATCCTCTCTTGTGGCCTGTTGCCCAGTTAGTAGTTGACTCCCGCAACCCTGATCTTCTTAGCATAACTCTGCTCTTCTTGGTCCGATGCTCGATTTCTTTGTCCGAAGCCTTCTATCGATCGTCGATCGATCCTTTGGCTCGACGTCCAATCTCTTGATGTGTTCTCCTTGGTGCAACGTCAATTCTTCCTACGTCAATTGTCTAATCCTGATCGAGAGTAGACCTATATGATTGAAACCGCAGTTAGATAAACAAAACATGATCAATTAGTTTCATCATCAAAATTCGAGATTCAATACGCACTACTCACCTTATCTCATTTTTATGATATGTGGAGCAATATCTAGCATAAATAAATTATTATGCAATGTTTCTTTAGTGATGATCTTCTTATCCAATATTATTGAATAACTATTGTTCTTAAAAACTAATTTATATACACTAACTATCAAATATGAAATGAAAATAATATTTTTGATAATAGAAGGAATGAAATAACATATATATAATGTAATGGTAGCTTCACCAAGCAGATGTAGGGTAACTTCGCCAATAGTCACTATAGTAATTTTTGCTCCATTGCTCACCTTGAGGTCCATCTCGCTTCTCGCCAATCTCCTAGGACTTACTAGAACTTGCAATGAATTGTAGATGTGATAGGCACTGTTGGTATCTAATACACATATGTTATCATAAGAATCTAACAAATGTAGACTGATCATGAATGTACTTGAAGCTTTTCCAAGCTTTTATTTTGCCTTCTTTGTTAAGTACTCTTTACAATTCCTTTTCCAGTTCTTGTCTTTGTTGTAGTAGAAACACTACCCTTTGTCCTTTGCTGGATCCTTTTTGGTAACCTTTTCTTTGCCTGGTTTGCCCTTGCCCTTCTTAAGGGACTTCTCTATTATTCTTTTCTTTCTGATCTCTCCAGCATAGAGAACTAGCTTCTTTTTCTTGATGGTGCTCTCAACCTCTCTCAACATATTGAAATGCTTAAGAAGAGTCACCTCAAGCTTGTTCATGTTAAAATTCATAATGAACTGAGAAAATAAGTCAAGTAGGGATTAAAACATAAGATCTACACATATATTATCTTCTAAGACCATTTCTAGACCCGTGAGTTTCTCTATCCACTCAATCATCTTAAGGATATGGTTCTGAATCGATGTCCTCTCAATCATCCTGGCATGGAAGAGACTCTTGGATGTCTTATATTGTTGAGTCTTTCCTTGTTCGTTAAACAATTTATGGAGATGTAGGAGAATGGATCTGATATCTATCTTTTCATGCTGCCTCTATAACTCGGGAATCATGAAGCTCAAAATGTAACATTGAGCAAGAGTGAAATCATTTCACGTAGCAAGCGATCTCATCCTCACTTGTCCCTTCCTCGGGCGTGGACATCATTGTGTTAAGGATATATATGATTTTCTCTATTGTGATAATGATTCTCGAGTTACAGAGCCAATATGTGTAGTTTGGATTAATGAGACGGTTGACATCAAGTATGCTACGTAAGGGATTTAAAAATGATATTTTCTGGAAATAAAGATGTAGCAGAAATGAATATGTAGATTTTGTAGAAAAATATATAATCAAGATATGTATTTTTATCTTAATCTACTCCCACTATTTTTCTAGTGAATCATACGACACCCTTAACATGTAAAATGAAAATCTTTAGCAGATTTCTAGTGTGGATCAGGATCCAATCGGTGTCTTAGTGTAATCTTGAAGGACTCAACTAATCACACTAAGCCTGAAAAGATAAACAACTCTTATCGATCATAACTCCTTGTGATTTCTATCTTGTTTGGCCTTCGAACCATCATGGCCTTGAGGGACTCAACCAACCATAATGTTTGGTTAAGTCATCACCATCATTACAAGATGAGAATGATTCGTTGATATGCCCTCGAGAGACTCGACCAAGTATACTATATCCTTAGATCATCAGTGGTATCTCTATATCATAGGCAAGATCTCAAATCGCAATATAGGTAAGCCTCGAGGGGCTCGACCAACTCAACCTACATTAGGAATCAATTTTTTCCTATAATGATGGAAGACCATATGAGTTAATCTAATTGTCTCACGTTTAGCGACTTAATATTATTATGAGAGGAGATTTTGATTCGGTCTCCTAATATTATATGTCATACATATATATATTTAATATATATCTATATCGCATGTATATATATATATATCTAGTAGATGTATAAGCAATCACATATCACATATGAGCAATCATACTGTTAGGACTCTAGCTAGAAGAGTCCTAATCTGTTGGGACTCTAGCTAAGAGAGTCATAATCTGTTGGGACTCTAGTTAGGAGAGTCCTAATCTATTGAGACTCTAGCTAGGAGTCCTAATTTAGTCCTAATTTAGCTAGGAGACCCTATTAAAGAGGTGAAGAGGTCGGCTAGGTTAGGATTAGGTTGCTTCTTAGAGAAGGAGTCCTATTAGAAATAAGAGTCCTATTAGAGAAAGAGTCCTATTAGAATTAGGAGTCCTACTAGAGAAGGAGTCTTAATTAGAAGTAAGAGTTGGTTAGAAGTAGAAGTCTTGAGTAGGAGTCTTATTAGGAGTTAGGGTTTAGAAGCCCTATAAATAGCCATGTATTCACTCTCTTTTTCATCATGAATAGATTATTTTTTTAACAGCCTTTGAGCCACAATTTTGGAGGAAGGAACCCCTATAGAGTTCCAAGGAGGTCGATCCCCAAAAGAGATCAACCCCAAGCTTAGAATCCACAAGGGTTCTACCACTTGGTATCAGAGCAATGTTCTTGGCATCTCGCTGCTCTTCCACAGCCATCCACCAGCCCTCCACAACCACTCAAAGCAATTCCCACAATTGCTTAGAAGATCATCGCTGAATTCCACCGTCATCTCTGCCACCACAGATCATCCTTTGATCTCCTTATAAATTGTAACAGGTTCTAGTTTTCTATCGTACTGCTATTGCAATTTAGTTATCCTTATTCAAAAAATATAAAAAAAATCATGCTTATATTGCTGCATAAACTTTTCATCGTAAAGTTTTCATCTCTATTGTTTGATCTTACTATGATATTTTTTCTATCCAAATCTCCATAAAATTTTTACGACGACTTTGACACTTCCTAACAGTAGTTTTCCCTTTGGTTTTATTAAAAAATTCTTAATATAAACTACTTATCTTTTATGTCCAAACTACTACACTTTAGACATAAAAATCTACTGTAGTACCTTTCCGTGATCCTCAATTTTTCCAAACCTCTTGATGTCGTTTCTTTCTACAAAATTTTTAACAGTATTATCTCTCCCTTACCAGTAGATTCCTTTAAGTTTTACTAGAATCTCTATTGAAAATTTTTGGATAAAATTACATCTTTACTACTGAAATTTTTTCGACAAAAAATTTGGTGCTACAATTTTGTCCTTTTTTCTTCCCGTAACCTACTAAACCCTAGCCACCTTGCTGCCACCAACCAAGACGTCTTTAGGGCATCTCTCTAGCCTTAAGATGCAGCCATCATAACCTATTTTCATAATCCTAACAATGTCAAAAACCATAGCTCAAGACAGTAAACCATTACAGCCGAACCCTTCTATCACCAATCTATTGTTCGAACCTTCCACCCCCCTATGCCATTAACCCATCAACAAAAAAAAGACAAGGACATCTCTAATCTCTAGACATATGCTATGGCTTCTCAAGATCCAATTGATACTAAATTTGAAGCATGGGAATCTCAAATTGAATCGCGACTTGAATCATGCTTGGAGGACAAATTACGCGCTTTGTCTGCAGAATTCAGAATTGGATAACCACCGAGTCCAACCAAATCTCAGTAAGGAGAGAGTTCAGAGAGGCCTCCAGAGAAGGAGGGACAACCCTCAGACATGCTTCAGCCATGCATGAGGGTGGACTTCCTGCAATGGGAAGGAGACCCGGCGGGGTGGATTTCGTGCACTGAACGTTACTTACACTACTATCAAACGTCGGATGATGCTATGGTAGAAATTACTATCATCCACCTTGAAGGAGATGCTATTCAATGGTACAATTGGCTGGAATACAATCATGGGGCTCTGATGTAGAATTAATTTAAGAATGCACCATTGAACTGTTTTGGACCTACGGAGTATGAAAATATCGACGGCCAACTCACAAAGATTCGACAAACCTCTACAATTCAAGAGTACCAAACCAGGTTTGAGAAGCTATCCTCCATTGCTCATGATTGGACTGATCGTCAACTATTAGGAACATTCATCGAAGGACTCAAGCCAGAGAAAAAAGGGGAGGTTAAGGCGTGGTAGCCCCGTACCGTGACGACTGTAATTTCTTTTTCCCAAATACAAGAAAAACGGCTCAACCAAGATGCTCGAAGGATGAGAACCTCTCCTAGGCCTATGGGATATAAACCTCCTTCTACTCCCAGCCATCCTTCGTTACTAAAAAAATTGACAAGAGAAGAACTACGTGACCGATCGGCAAAAGGTCTTTGTTGGCATTGCAACGAGCCGTGGAACCACAATCATTGCTGCAAAAGGGGCCACCTCCTATAGATTGAACCTCTTGAAGACATGGATGAGAAGGAG
Organism: Musa beccarii; assembly: GCA_024322285.1. Taxonomy (NCBI): domain Eukaryota; kingdom Viridiplantae; phylum Streptophyta; class Magnoliopsida; order Zingiberales; family Musaceae; genus Musa; species Musa beccarii. The sequence goes on from CM044402.1 coordinate 16,089,252, forward strand.
GTCTAGAAACATAAGGAAGAGGTTGTGGATGAAGAATAGTAGCCGGTTGAAATTTATATGCATGCTCTTGCTGGTTACGCAAACCTACAAATAATGAAAGTGGGAGGACTTCTGAAATAATAACCGATCATCGTTCTTATTGACACCAGGAACACTAATAATTTTATGAAAAGTAAGGTTACTATCTGGATGGCCTTACCTATTGAGAATTACAGTAGGTTTGATGTTAAGGTCACCGACAGACGAGTTTTGAAGTGTGATCGTAGGTGCCCACGAATGAAACTATCGCTATAGGACCAGTGATAATTGCAGATTTCTTCCTCCTCCCTCTTGATGATTATGAGGCTATGCTCAGCATCGAATAGCTGATGACATTAGGTGATGTTTCCTGGAATTTTTTAAAATTAATTATGAAATTTTATAGTAAGGGGAAACATGTGATACTGCGCAGGAAACGTGGGGGTGACGTAACGATAATTTGCATACAACCAATGGAGAAAATTTTACACAAAGCATGCAGCGGCTTTTTGGTACAACTTGAGTAGCAATCTAAGGGAGAGCCAATTGAATTTGAAGATCCAAACCTATTTCCCTTGCTTACTGAATTTTCAGATATATTTGACGAATCACATAGCCTACCTCCTACCCATCGGCATAATTATCGTATACCGATTCTTCTGGGCAAACCTCCAGCAAATACTTGGCCATATCGGCATCCACATCTCTAGAAGAATAAAATAGAAAGATTATAAAAGAGATGCTAGAAACAGGAGTTATTCGACCAAGTTACAACTGTTGGTTATAGGTGCCCTACAAGCCAATCATGTGAGTGGTGGCAATTGTGATATGTTATGTTGATCTCTTCGCATATTATTATTTGTATTTCTCACATTATCTGGATGAATATTATGATGTCCATGGATTTATACAATGGGAATCGGATTGTAATGAGATCACGATAATGAGACTGATATACCTTTAAACACAGATCCTAAATCATCCTGGTCATAGGTTACTCGATGAGGACATCAAGATAATCGGATAGACTGGTGCACTATATACTCGTCTATATGATGGAGGCGACTGATCTCATAGTCGCTTATGTGGGGACACTAAAGGTACAGTATAGGTGCTTATTAGAGAATGAGTTCACTGATTGATCCGCTTACAGAATGCTATATGATTAATGATACCTAATGTCAGACAATGATTTCGTAGTCCCAATAGTGTGTTTGGTTCTTAGACTTGAGGTACGAAAGATGCCTTATTCGAGTACTCCATTCTTTGACGCTGGATTTAGAGGTTTGGAGAGCTCCAGATCTGGTATAGCCGGTTCTCAGAAATAGTAGCCAACCTTACGAAGGTAATTGTGTGTCAATAGAGGATCATCCACTCTCAGTATCATGAGATGAATATCCCGCGTGTGCTTGCTCAGGCAAAATCCCTGGCCAGGGTCGTTCGGATTGAGAGAGAAGGAGTTCTTCAGGAGAATTCGATTAGAGCGAGACTTAGATAGGATTCCATATGGGCCTGACTCTACCATGCCCAATATACGGTCTCTAGGATATTAGATGGATGAGGGACTATAGATACATGGTAAATAAGGACAAACAGGTCCGATGGATTATATCCCCCTATACCGTCTGGGAAATATGGCATAGTGGCCTAGTACATCCATATTCAATGAGTCGAGTAAATTATTATAGAGATAATAATTCACTATATTAGAAGGTGTTCTGAGTCAGAAGGAGTTCTGACGGGAGCGACTCACGGCCAGCTCGGTATCAGGCCTAGAGGGTCACACACATAAGGTGGATGTTGCGATGAGAAGAGGTGCAGATATGAGATATCTGCGAAGCCCCTAATTTGGATCATGTGGATGAGATCCAATTAAATGATTGGATAAGATCCAATTGGATGAGATTAAATTGGATCATGTGGATAAGATCCAATGAGATCCAATTGGATAGAGATCTAGTGTGAACATGATCTATTAAGGATAAGCTTCCTCCATCTCTATAAATAGGAGGAACCTCCTGGTTCATAGGCTGAGAGCTCTAGGTAGTCGTCCTCCTATTCTCCTCAGTCTCCTCTCCTCCTCCTTGGCTCCAGTAGCCTTGTGGTGTATGTGGAGAGAGATCTCGTGGTGATCTGAGGAGCATCGATGCTGCGTCTGCTATGTGGATTACCACTAGAGAGAAGTACGCTAGTGCTCCTTCATCCTCTTCATCGGATCTGGAATTTTTAGGGATATAAGATCTTCCCAGGTAATGCTTCTGACATGATACATGTGGATTTTTTGGATTTACGATTTTTGCGTACCAATCTCGCACGACGGCCAAGTACGTAACTATGGGAAATCCGATCTTATTTTTGTTTTTGTTGTGCATGAGATGCCGAATCTCCTGATTTCCTAGTAGTGGTATCAGAGCTAGGTTTGTCGTGCGATGATTGGCTTATAAACTGCATGTGTTATGTTTTAGATGCGCTTTTGACGCCAAATTCGTCGACGTAAAAGCATAAAATGGCAGTAACTATTACTGCATTCACAAGGCTGCTTGTAGCCTCGGTTGCCATTGACAGCTTGCTCACAGCGACGGTGGCTGCGGGCAAAGGGGACTCGTAAGCAGGTTGCCTACAGGCTACAGGTGGCGCCCCCCTAGCCACGTGCGAGGGCAGCGTCTGCCAGCAATGGCACCACCCGCGGACACGCCACTCGCAGGCATGGGCGACGCCCCCCGTGGGCGAGCTGTCACAGCCACGTGCGAGGGCTATGTCTGCCCGTAGCGACGCCACTCGTGGGCACACCACCTGCGGGTGAGTCGCCCGTAGGCATGGGCGGCGCCCCCTACACGCATGCCGCTGCCGACAGGGTGGCAGCGGCAATAATGCAGTAGCAAGAAATGGAGGCAATTAGGGTTTTTGGACCAAAAAATAGTTTTGCCCCTTATAATTTATGAAATTCTAATTTTGTCCTTTATGACAGAATGACCAAAATATCCCTCAGAATTTAGAAAATTCCATGCATTTCCTTGATTTCAAAATTTAGTTAGTTAAAAGGTTTAAGTAACTATTATTATTTATCTAGTAATCCTATATGATATATACATGTGATGTGATGTGGGAAGATGATTATGGACTTTATGATATGTGTATGTGATTATTGGGGCCTACGTACTTGTAATTATGTTATAATTATCCTAGAGGCACGACAGAAGCCTGGAGATGGTAGCGGGACTCCTGAGGCCGATTCAGATAATCGTGACACATGGAGATGCGTCGAGATGCCGGCAGATCCGACGATGATGAGATGGATGATCACTATGCATAGAGATTTACTGATATGCACATAGATCCTGATGTAAATGATTAGGCATACTGGCTCAGGCTTAATCATATTAGGTTGAAGTCCATGATCATCTGGTGTGCTTGTGCATGTGAATGCTATACACCTACTAGATAAGTATATATATATATATTTGCATGTGATATAAATATATTAAATATGTATGTGTGTGACATATCATATCACGAGATCGAACCTAAAACCCCTCTTATGATAATATTAAGTTGGTAATCATGAGACAATAAGATTGACTCACGTGGCCTTCCATCGTTAGAAGCAAAAATCGATTCCCGACATAGGCTGAGTTGGTCAAGTCCCTCGAGGCTCACCTATTTCACGTCTCGCTATCTTGTCTTTGACATAGAGATGTCACCGGTGATCAGAGGACATGGCATGCTTGGTCAAGTCTCTCGAGGGCATATCGCCGAATCAGACTCATCATGTAATGATGGAGATGACTTAACTAGACATCATGGTTGGTCGAGTCCCTCGAGGCCATGGTAGTTCGGAGGCCAAATATGACGGGAATCACAAGTTATGATTGGCAAGAGTTGTCTACCTTTTGAGCTTAGTGTGATTGGTCGAGTCCCTTGAGGTTGCACTAAGATATCGATTGGATCCCAATCCTCACTAGAAGTCTGCCGAAGACTTCCGTTTCATGTGCATGAGGGTGTCATGTGACTCACTAGAAAAATTAGTGGGAGCATGTCAAGATAGAAGTCCATATCTTGATTATTTATTTTTGTGAAATCTATGTTATTTACTTATGCTATATCTCCTGTTTATCAGAAATATGTCGTCATCAAACCCTTTACATGGCATATTTGATGCCAACCACCTCACTAGTCCAAATTATACGGATTGGCTCCGTAACCTAAGAATAGTTCTTACAGTAGAGAAAATCGCATAAGCCTTAGATACGGTCATGCCCCAACCTAAGGTAGAAGCTCCTCAAAAAGAGTTTGCCCAATATGCGAAGTATATAGATGATTCCACTCTCACCTAGTATTACATGTTAGCCTCTATGACTCCTGAGTTACAGAGACAACATGAAAACATGGATGCTCATTCCATACTCCTGCACCTCCACAAACTATTTGAGGAATAGGAAAGAACTCAGCGATATGAGATATTCAAGAGTCTCTTCCATGCCAGTATGACTGACGGGACACCGGTTCAGAACCATGTCCTGAAGATGATAGAGTGGATTGAAAAAACTCATAGGTTTAGGAATGGTCCTAGATGATAACCTATGTGTTGATTTTATACTTTAGTCCCTACCAGATTCCTTTTCTCAGTTCATTATGAATTTCAATATAAACAAACTTGAGGTATCTCTCCCTGAGCTTCTCAATATGTTGAGGGAGGTAGAGAGTACTATCAAGAAAGAGAAATTAGTTTTTTATGATGGTGAGACTAAAAGGAAAAAGAAGGCTGGGAAGACCCTTGAGAAGGGTAAGGGCAAGGGCAAATGGGGTAAGACAAAGATTGCCAAAATTGACCCAGCAAAGAACAAAGGCCAGTGCTTCCACTGCGGTCAAGATAGGCATTGGAAGATGAATTACAAGGCACATCTAGCAGAAAAAGTGAAACAGAAGCTTGGAAAAGCTTCAGGTACTTTCATGATTTGTCTCCATGTGTCAGATTCTTGTGATAATGCATGGGTATTAGATACCAGTAGTGCTCATCACATCAGTAATTCGTTTAGGTTCTGACAAGGCATAGGAGATTGGCAAAAGGCTAGATGGACCTTAAGATGGGCAATGGAGCAAGAGTTGCTACTGTTGCTGTCGGCGAGGTCACTCTACACTTGCTTGATGGAGCTATTATTGCATTAGATGCATGTTATTTTGTTTCCTCTATTATTAAAAATATTATTTCCATTTCATGTTTAACATTACATGGTTATAAAGTGCTTTTTGAGAATAATTATTGTTCAATTAGTAAGAATGATAAGATCATTACTAGAGGGACATTGCATAATGGTTTGTTTATGCTAAATACTGCTTCACACATCATGAATGTAAGCATGGCTAAGAGGAAATGAGAAGAGGTGAACAATGCATATTTGTGGCATTGTAGACTAGGTCATATCCATGAGGGAAGGATTCAAAAGTTGTTAAAAAATGGATACTTAGATCCATTTGACTATGAGTTGTTGAATCTCGGATTTTGATGATAAAACTAATTGATTTATTTTGTGATCTAACTATGTTTTTAGTGACGTAAGTCTACTATCGATCAGGATTAGACAGTTGACGCTAAAGGAATTTGTTGAGAAATCCGTTAGGGGAGCGACATCTCATGCGCAACGGAAGAACAAAAACAAAACACCCTAAATTTCCAGTAGAAAGTTTTTATCGTCGTGCGAAGATCGGTGCGTCAAAACAAGTCCACAAAAATTACACGTGTAAAAGAAAGTACCCAGGGAGATCGTATATCCCTGAATCCCTACAGATCTGTGGGAGAGGACGAAGGAGGTCAAGCATCCTCCTCTCTAGCGATATCCACATGACAGGAACTGTGACGATGCACATCTCTCTCTAGGGAGAGGAGAATAGGAGGTGGCTACGGCTACCAAAAGAAACCCTCAGCCTATAGAGCTTTGATTCCCTCCTATTTATAGAGGCCCCCTGAAAACCCTAATGGATCTTTTGCCCTATTGGGTATTGGATCTCCATCCAATTACCTAAGCCTCTTGGATTGTGGATCTCTACCTAATAATCTCTTATTAGCAATTATTGGATCTCATCTCAGGATCCAATAATTCAAGGGGCTTAATAGATATCCAATAAGATAGGGGGTTCAGCAGATATCTCATAACAAAACCTCTACTCGTCGTAACACCTGCCATATATGTGTGACCCTCTAGGCTCAATATCGAGCTGGCCGTGAGTCATATTTATTAGAACTCCTTCTAACTTAGTGAATTATTATCTCTATAATAATTCACCCAACTCATCGATTGTAGACATACCAGGCCACTACGCCGCGGCTCCCAGACGATACAGGAAAATCTAATCTTTTGGACCTATCTGTCCTCAGTTACTATGTATCTATAGTCCCTCATCCAACCAATATCCCAAAGACCCTATACCAGGCATGGTGCTGTCAGGCCCATACGGTCTCTCCTCGAGTCTTGCTCTTGTCGGATTCTCCCGGAGAACTCTTTCTCTCTCAATCCGAATAACCTTGGCTAAGGATTTGTTCGAGCAAGGACACATGGGATATTCCTCTCATGATACTGAGAGCGGATGATCCTCTATTGACACTCAATAGCCCTCGTAAGGTTGGCTACTAGTCTCAATAACTGGTTGTACTACATCTAGAACTTTCCAAACCTATAAGTCCGGTATCCAAGAGTGGAGTACTCATACAAGACATCCTTGGTGTCTCAAGTCTAAGGACCAGATACACTACTGGGACTACGGAATTATTGTCTGACGTGAGGTATCAATAACCATCCAGCATTCCATAGGTGGATCAATCAGTGAACTCATTCCCCAATGAGCACCTATACTGTACCCTTAGTGTCCCCACACGAGTAGCTATGAGACCAGCTACCTCTATCATATGGACGGGTATATAGCACACTAGTCTATCTGGTTATCTCGATGTCGTTCTCGAGTAACCTATGACTAGGATAATTCAGGGTCTGTGTTTAAAGGTAAATCAGTCTCATTATCGTGATCTCATCACGATCCGATTTCCATTGCACAGATCCAAGGACATCACAATATATGCAACACGCAAGATAAAGTGATAAAATACCTAATAATAAGCAAAGAGAAAAAGTGCATATCAAGTCACAAGTGCCATCACTCATGTGATTGGCTTGCAGGGCACATATGACTAGTAATATCCCACTTGACCTAAAGCCAATCACCAACATGTCTGATCCCCATTAGACCTCTGTGACATTCAAAGACAATCTGAGTCATGGCTTTGTCAGTGGATCTGCAATGTTATCTTCGGATGGAACTCTTTCCATTACTACATCTATTCGGGCCACGATCTCTCTATTAAGTTGGAACCTCCTCAGAACATTTCTGATGAGACTTGGGTTCCTTTATTTGAGTAATCGTCCCATATTTGTCACAATATAAAGAAACAGCTCCTCGTTGCTTGGGATGACTCCTAGATCTGTGATGAACTTCTTCATCCAGACTCCCTCCTTTGCTGCCTCTACCGCAGCAATATATTCCGCCTTTGTGGTCAAGTCAATAGTAGTGTCTTGCTTAGAACTCTTCCAGCATACTACTCCTCCATTCAGGGTGAACACATACCTTGAATTAGACTTGCTATCATCGACATCGGACTGGAAGCTCGAGTCCGTGTAGCCCTCAACCCTAAGGCTACTACCTCCATATACCAGTAAAAGATCCTTAATCCTTCTCAAGTACTTAAGGATACTTTTTACAACTTTCCAGTGCTCCAAGCCTGGATCTGCCTGATATATGCTCGTGACACTCATAGCATGCGCTATATCAGGCCTGGTATATAGCATAACATACATGATAGATCCTATCACTGATGCATATGATATCATATCCATGTGTGCCCTTTCTTTAGGAGTTTTTGGGGACATACTCCTAGAAAGTGATATTCCATGTCTCATTGGTATGAGACATCTCTTGGAATTTTTCATGCCAAACCTTTTGACAATGGTGTCTATGTACCTTGACTGGGACAAGCCAAGCCTCCTCTTGGATCTATCTCTATAGATCCGTATCTCCAATATGCAAGATGTTTCCCCTAAGTCCTTCATGGAGAAGTGCCTAGATAACCAAGTCTTTACTGTGGAGAGCATTCCTACATCATTCCCAATGATCAGGATGTTATCCACATATAATACCAAAAAGGTGATAGTGCTCCCACTTACTTTCCTCTTGTGTGAGCACTATCAATGATCAGTGTGCGATACCCTAGAATGAAATGGGTAGATCGACGAAACCCATCATGGAATGCACTATGTCTAACAGTGTGCGATTCCTCCTTTCTGATACACCATTAAGCTGTGGTGTAAAAGGAGGTATCCATTGGGATAAAATCCCATAGTCTTTGAGGAATTGGGTGAACTCTATACTCAAGTACTCACCTCCTCGATCTGATCGAAGGGTTTTAATACTCTTTCCTATTTGGTTCTCCACTTCATTTTTATATTCCCTGAATTTTTCAAAAGCCTCAGACTTATACTTCATCAAGTACACATGTCCGTACCTTGAAAAATCATCAGTGAAAATAATGAAGTAGGAATAACCACCTATGGCATGAGTCGACATGGGACTGCATACATCACTATGTATGAGTTCTAGTAACTCAGTGGCTCTCTTTCCAGTTCCACTAAATGGAGAGTTGGTCATCTTACCTCGAAGGCAAGGTTCACTTGTCGCATATAACTTATAGTTAGATGGATCTAGATATCCATTCTTTAGCAACTTTTGGATCCTTCTCTCATGGATATGACCTAGCCTACAATGCCAAAGATTTGTATTGTTTACCTCTTCTCGTTTCCTCTTAGACTCATTTGTTCTCAAAAACTAATTTATATCCAATAACTATCAAACATGAAATAAAAATAATATTTTTTATAATAGAAGGAACATAATAGTATGCATCTAGTGCAATAATAGCTCCGCCAAGCAGATATAAGGTGACCTTGCAAATAGCCACTACAGCAACCTTTGCTCCATTGCCCATCTTAAGGTCCATCTTGCCTCTATTCAATCTCCTAGGTCCTGTTAGAACCTGCAACTAATTGCAAATATGATAAGTACTCCCGGTATCCAATACCCATGTGTTATCAAAAGATTATGACAAATGGAGACTGATCATGAATGTACCTGAAGCTTCTACAAGCTTTTGTTTTGCCCTCTCTGCAAAGTACTCTTTGCAGTTCCTCTTCCAGTGCCCATCTTTGCCGCAGTGAAAGCACTGGCCTTTGTCCTTTGTTGGGTCTTTCTTGGCAACCTTTGCCTTACCCATTCTACCCTTGCCCTTGCCCTTCTTAAGGGTCTTCTCTGTTAGGATCAAAAGGCACTAAGAGGGGGGGGGGTGAATTAGTGCAGCGGATTAAACTCGTATTCTTGAAACCGATTTCGCAAAGAAACACAAGTTCGTAGGAAGATTTCGATTCGACAAAAGAGAACTTGAAAGTAATTGCCTGTGAAAAGGAACTAACTATGAACTTGCAGCCAAGAAATGAAATGATTCAGAAATATAAACACTCACACATTTAAGGACACAATGATGTATAGTGGTTCGGTCAAATGACCTACATCCACTCTTGAAGCCTTTGCGATGAGGCTCCGCTCTTCCACTAGCAAGTCCTTTGAAGGGGAAGGATCAAGCACCCCTTTTTACAACCCTTTACAAGATGTTCACACTTGTACAAGATCTCTCAAGAAGAAGAAGAAGGTGAACACTTAGCAAAGAAAATAACACTTTTCAAAACTCTTCAAAAGCTCAAGACTCAAACTTTTTCTTGCTCAAAAGGGTACCCTTTCAGCTGAGAAAGAGGGGGTATTTATAGATCCAAAGTGGATTCAAAATTGGGCTCCAAAATCTAAGTGAATTTGGAGTTCGCGTTCTCAGTGGTAAAGCGGTGCCACACTGTGTCGATCTTTGATCGACGTCTGAAGCGTGCCACCGCCCAGTAAGCGGTGCTACCGCTCGATCCGGATCGAAGCGGTGCCACCGCCACCAGCGGTTCCACCGCCATCGATGTATAGAGGCGGTGCTACCGCTTGACAGCGGTTCCACCGCTGCGGTGTGTGTGTGCAAAGTGCTACCGCCCTTCAGCCGGCGGTTCCACCGCCCAGCTTGGCATGTTCCACCGCCCCAGCTTGGGCGGTTCATCTTTGCTTGCCCCCATTGACACGAGTGAATGGGGCCTGTTTAGATCTCAACTTGACACAAGAGTGGCCCCGGTTGGCTCCTACTTTGAATTTTGGGCAGGATTTATTTCTTAAATCCTTGCTCTACTCATGTGCAAATTACGAACATAACTTAATGTGATTTGATCTTCAAGTCGACTTCCGGCGAGATTCCAGCAGCCTCCGATGCTTCCTCGGATTGCTACAAAGTGGTCTCCAAAGATACTCCGGAGCTCAACTAGTCTTGGTGGTTTCCGAATCTTCCTGGAAGTTCCGCGAACCTTCGACAATCTTTGAAATGGACTTTGAAAACTTTGACAAGTCCCACGATTTGATCTTGGATGGTTCCGGCAACTCTTCCGAAAATCTCTCGGACTTCCGATGAACTCTTGAACCCCCGACGGACTTGGCCTCGGTAAATCACGTTATGTTTTCTTTCCATCGTAGTTATTCCTGCACACTCATCTCAACAAAGAGATTAGTACAAATATTTCACCAATTGATTTCATCATCAAAATCCGAGATTTAACAATCTCCCCCTTTTTGATGATGACAATCAATTGGTGATGGAGTTATTCTTAACTCCCCCTATGTATATGCCATAAAGAAAAATTGCTTGAATTCAATTTTTGAATTCAACATAATTAATTTTAATTTCAAGATTTCAAAATAGATATCAAGGATATCAATGAAGTATACATATTCAAAAAACATGATATCAAGAACCCAACTAAGTTTATGTTGGACAACGCATATCATATGGCAATACACATATCATTTCTCCCCCTTTGTCATCAACAAAAAGGAAACGAGGGAATCATAACAATAAGGAGGGTCGGAAAACATCACAAATGTGGAAAAGGAAATCAGAAAACCGAAAACCATTCCACAGTGGCCGAAAAGATGTAAGATAACACAGCATGAAGTTAAGACAACATAGATGTCAACAAGAAGATGTCACGATGTAAGGAATACAACATAAATGTCAACATACAACACAAGTTTACATCGTTCAAAAAGAAAACACAGCAAGCTACTCCTCAGGAGGAATGCCAAGATGCCTATACATGTGATCGATCTTTAAGTTCATCTTCCGCATTTCCTTCAAAATTTTAATTTGCTGTAGTTTTACTTCATTTAACTCTCTCATGATCGGATCAGTAGAAGATGGAGCAGAAAATGTCACTGATGTAGCTGCAACAAAAGGATTAGGAGGAGGAGATTCATTTCCCCTAAGGACTGGTGTTTCAGGATGGTCTACGGCTGGGGGAGGTATATCACATCTCCTAGGTTGCCTAATTGGGGTGGTGAAACCACCTAGGGTTCAGTTTCCTAGGAGCCTAGACGGTGGTACCGTCTAGATCAAGCGGTGGTAACGTCGATAGTTAATAACTGCCAGGCGGTGGTATCGCTTGTCAAGTGGTGGTACCAACCCACCACAAAACCCAAGACTCTGTTAGGCAGTAGTACTGTCAATCTAGGTGGTGGTACCACCTAATGTCAGAGTCAACTAGAGGTGTCACCACTAGGGACAAGCGGTGGTACCACTAGGGACAGGCAATGGTATCGCCAGTACCTAAAAATCCAAGATGGGACCTTTTTTGGCTCCATTTTTAAAGTCAATTAAGGCTATAAATACCCCTTACTTCTCAACTAGTTAAGTACATTAAGAAGTGATAAGAATTGAACCGAAACTATAGTGAAATAGCTTTCAAAATTTGAGATCTCACCTCCACCTCTCTAAGTGAAAAAAAGTTTGTAAAAGGAGAGTGAGCTACTTGTAAAGTTCTATAAAAGGAGATTGATCTGTCCCCTTCAAGAAATATCGATAATGGAAGCCGGTGACCTCATCGGAGGAGGTATCAGAAGTGGACATAGGTTGGATGATCGAACCACTATAAAATTATTGTGTTCTTCTCTTGGTACATAAATTTCATTTATTGCATTCAATTTTTTACTTCATTGCAATTGTTTAATCTCCCCTTCTCTACTCTCTTATGAACTTACTTGAATCAACCTCTTTCCGAAATGGTTTTTGTCGAACAAAAAATTTCCATCTTATGAAGTTTTTCGAAATCATTTAAATCGTCGAGTTTTATCTGCTGCACTAATTCACACCCCCCCCCTCTTAGTGAAAGGATCAAAAGGCACTAAGAGGGGGGGGTGAATTAGTGCAGCGGATTAAACTCGTATTCTTGAAACCGATTTCGTAAAGAAACACAAGTTCGTGGAAGAATTCGATTGGACGAAAGAGAACTTGAAAGTAATTGCTTGTGAAAAGGAACTAACTAAGAACTTGCAGCCAAGAAATGAAGTGATTTCAGAAATGTAAACACTCACACATTTAAGGAGATAATGATGTATAGTGGTTCGGTCAAATGACCTACATCCACTCTTGAAGCCTTTGCAATGAGGCTCCGCTCTTCCACTAGCAAGTCCTTTGAAGGGGAAGGATCAAACACCCCTTTTACAACCCTTTACAAGATGTTCACACTTGTACAAGATCTCTCAAGAAGAAGAAAGGTGAACACTTAGCAAAGAATACAACACTTTTCAAAAACTCTTCAAAAGCTCAAGACTCAAACTATTTGCTCAAAGCGGGTAACCCTTTCAGGTGAGAAAGGGGGTATTTATAGATCCAAAAGTGGATTTAAAATTGGGCTCCAAATTCGAGTGAATTTGGAGTCCCAGATTGGTGGTCAAAGCGGTGCCACTGCTTTGTGAAGCGGTGCCACACGCTGTGTCGATCTTTTGATCGACGTCTGAAGCGGTGCCACCGCCTTGAGCAGCGATGCTACCGCTCGATCCGGTGATCGGGCGGTGCCACCGCCCAACCAGCGGTTCCACCGCCGTCTGAATGCTGGCGGTGCTACGCTTTGAGCAGCGTTCCACCGCTGTGTGTGTGTGTGGCGGTGCTACCGCCAGTGGCGGTTCCACCGCCCAGCTTAGCGGTTCCACCGCCCAGGCTTGGGCGGTTCCACCTCTTGCCCCCATTGGACAGAGTGAATGGGGCCTGTTTAGTCCTCAACTTGACACAGTAGTGGCCTGGTTGGCTCCTACTGAATTTTGGGCAGGATTTATTTCTTAAATCCTTGCTCTACTCATGTGCAAATTTACGAACATAACTTAACGCGATTTGATCGGACACCCTTCAAGTCGACTTCCAGTGAGTACTACGGCGAGATTCGGCAGCCTCCGATGCTTCCTCGAAATGCTACGGTGGTCTCCCAAAGATACTCGGCAAGCCCAACTAGTCTTCGGCTGGTTTCGAATTTTCCGGAAGTTCCGCGAACCTTCGACGATCTTTGAAATGGACTTTGAAAACTTCGACAAGTCCCGATTTGATCTTGGATGGTTAAAAGCAACTCTTCCGAAAATCTCTCGGACTTCCGATGAACCCCGACGGACTTGGCCTTGATAAATCATGTTATGTTTTCCATCGTAGTAATTCTGCACACTCATCTCAACAAAGAGATTAGTACAAATATTTCACCACTTGATTTCATCATCAAAATCCGAGATTTAACAATCTCCCCTTTTGATGATGACAATCAATTGGTGATGGAGTTATTCTTAACTCCCCTATGTATATGCCATAAAGAAAAATCGCTTGAATTCAATTTTTGAATTCAACATAATTAATTTTAATTTCAAGATTTCAAACTAGACATCAAGGATATCAATGAAGTATACATATTAAAAAAGCATGATATCAAGAACCCAACTAAGTTTAATTTGGACAGCGCATATCATATAGCAATACACATATCATTTCTCCCCCTTTGTCATCAACAAAAAGGAAACGAGGGAATTATAACAACAAGGAGGGTCGGAAAGCATCACAAATGTGGAAAAGGAAATCAGAAAACCGAAAACCATTCCACAGTGGCCGAAAAGATGTATCATGAAGTTAAGACAATATAGATGTCACGATGTAAGGAATACAACATACATGTCAACATACAACATAAGTTTACATCGTTCAAAAAGAAAACACAGCAAGCTACTCCTCAGGAGGAATGCCAAGATGCCTATACATGTGATCGATCTTTAAGTTCATCTTCCGCATTTCCTTCAAAATTTCAATCTGCTGTAGTTTTACTTCATTTAACTCTCTCATGATCGGGTCAGTAGTAGATGGAGCAGAAAATGTCACTGATATAGCTGCAACAAAAGGATCAGGAGGAGGAGATTCATTTCCCCTAAGGACTGGTGTTTTAGGATGGTCTACGGCCGGGGGAGGTATATCACATCTCCTAGGTTGCCTAACCCCTATTCCATGCTCGACAGTACATCTAAGTCGTCTCAGTAGTTTAACATTAATAACATTAAATTTTTCGATTTGTATTGCTTCTTCATCTGGTGGAATGCAGATGTTATGGGCATGCAATAGTCTAGTTATTAAACCTCCATATGGTAACATTGATCCTTTAGAAAGGACCTCTATCATGTGCTGCCTGATTAGGTAACCAAAACAGAAATGTTGTCTAGTCATAATCCAATATAAGGTACCTAATTCAAATTGAAACCGATCTCATCATGATGAAAGCGCTTAGGAATAATAATGTTTATTAGAATGTGATGCAAAATTTTAGAGTTAAAGGTAATAAATGTTCACAACTCTTGGGAATTATTCCTAAATTTGGGTTTGCAAACACAGTTTCTAAAGCTTCTGAGTGAGTGGCACCAACTGTGTCCATATCCCATTTTCCCCGAAAATAACATCCTAGCTCCTTTTCAACAATTCCAATTAATGAGCATATAGTATTATCACATATTTGAATCTCATTACCTAGAAGATAAGTTGACAAGCCATCATCGATCCTGATTAAATTAGCATAGAACAACTTAACTAAACGTGGATAAATAGGTTCAATAATTTGCAGAATAGGTAAAGCCTCTAAGTCTGCAAACCACATGAAAGGTTCTAAGTTTCCTAATTGATTCAAATCAACATACTTTCCTTAGTGAATGGGTCTAGAACCAAATTCAGAAAATCTAAGGGAGGCTTCTTGTGATTTAAACAAGGATTGGTCAAATGAATCTACCTCCATCCTTTTTCCTTTGTCTCTTGATGTTCTTCTAGGAGCCATTTCTATTCATGAATAATCGAAAATTAATTGAAGAAAGGAATGAAACTTCACAAGAAAATGAAAGAGAAATAATTCTATTTTTACCTTAGATTGGTTCTTTGAGATGTAGGAAGAATGAATCACGATAAAATCTCCTCCTTAGGCTTCTAGATAGGAAGAAATCACACCAATTTGAAGTTTAGAAGAGTTTGGAAGAGTGAGGAGAGGCGGTTCGCAGATTAGGGGAGGCGGTTCTACCGCCGGCCCTAACACATTTTATAGGAGGGTGTTAGGCGGTTCCATCTGCCTTGCCAAAGACAGTGTTCCACCGCTGTGGTCTGACTACCTGTAGTGTTCCACCACAAGATCATGATGCTACGGTAGCACAAAACCACTTCGGATTTAATGTTTTTCCACCTCTCCTTTTTTTTTTTTTAAAAAAAAATCTCAGAGATGGGATGAAGTCAAAAGAAATAAATCCATGGAAAATCCGAATCAAATTGATGGAAATCATAGTTTAAACATAATTTCAAGAAAAGACATCAGAGAAAAAAAAAGGTTACTTACTTGGACAGTTTAGCATGCCTAATTCCCTTCTAATAAAATCAAATTGTTCCTCATTTAAAGGTTTCGTAAAAATGTCCGCTAATTGATGATTTGTATCAACAAAATCAAGAGTGACATTTCTACTACTTACATGATCACGTATAAAGTGATGCCTGATGTCAATGTGCTTAGTGCGAGAGTGTTGGATTGGATTTTTAGTTAGACAAATTGCACTCGTGTTATCACACTTTATAGGAATATTTTTTAAGTAGATTCCATAGTCCTCTAGTGTATTTTTCATCCAGATAACTTGTGCACAAGATGCACTAGCAGCTATATATTAAACCTGCTTTGTAGATAGTGCAATCAATTTTGTTTCTTGGAAGTCCAAGAAACAAGTGCATGTCCTAGAAATTGGCATGTTTAGGATGTGCTTTTTCTATCTAGTTTACATCCACCAAAATCCGCATCTGCATAAGCTTTCAAACTAAAATTTTCAGATTTTGGATACCATAATCCAAGATTAGGGGTCCCTTTAAGATATCTAAGAATCCTCTTGACCGCTTTCAAGTGAGATAGCTTAGGATTAGCTTGGAATCTTGCACATAGCCCTACACTCGAACATGATGTCGAGTCCAGTTGCGAGTGAGATAAAGCGAGCTACCTATCATGCCCCTATAAGTTTTTTGATCAAAGCTTTCTCCATTTTCATCCATATCTAATTTAGTGGAGGTGCTCATAGGAGTGCTAATTTCTTTTGATCCATCCATATTGAATCGTTTTAACAATTCCAATGTGTATTTTGATTGATTTAGAAATATACCATTACTTAGTTGCTTGATTTGAAGTCCTAAAAGAAATTTAGTTCTCCCATTAGGCTCATCTCAAATTCATCACTCATATCCTTAGCAAATAAATCACATAGTGATTTATCACAAGATCCGAAAATGATATCATCAACATAAATTTGAACAATAAGAAAATTGTTTTCAAAATGTTTAATAAACAATGTAGTATCAACCTTGCCTTTAGTGAAATTATTTGAAATCAAGAAAGAACTAAGCCTCTCATACCAAGCCCTAGGGGCTTGTTTAAGACCATATAAGGCCTTAGTTAGCTTAAATACATGGTTAGGAAATAGAGAGTTTTCGAATCCAGGGTGGTTGTTCAACATAAACTTCTTCGGAAATGAAACCATTTAAAAATGCACTTTTGACATCCATTTGAAATAATTTAAAATCTTTACTACTAGCATAGGCAAGGAGCATCCTAATGGCTTCCAATCTTGCCACACGGAGCGAAGGTTTCTTCATAATCGATACCTTCTTCTTGGTTGAAACCTTTGGCCACTAGTCTAGCCTTGTTTCTAACCACGATACCGCATTCATCTTGCTTGTTTCTAAAGACCCACTTAGTACCAATAACTAAGTGGTCATTAGGTCTAGGAACAAGCTTCCATACCTCATTCCTCTCAAATTGATTCAATTCTTCTTGCATTATTGCGATAACCCAAGAATCATCTTTTAGGGCATCAACAATGCATTTTGGTTCAACTTGAGAAAGAAAGGCAGCATGGGCACAAAAATTTTTGAAAGAAGAGCGAGTTTGAACCCCTTTCGATGCATCTCCTATAATTAACTCCTTGGGATGAGCATCTACATACTTCCATTCCTTTGGTAAGGAAGCTTGGGAAGAAGATGCATCCAAGATGTTATTTTGAGGAGAGGGTTCATTCAAATTCAAATCATCAAGACCAAAATCATCATCAAAATCTTTTTTCTTAAATTCGGAAACTTCATTAAAAACCACATGAATAGATTCTTCTATAAGTAAGGTTCTCTTGTTGAAAACACTAAAAGCCTTAGAAACGGAAGAATAACCAAGAAATATGCCTTCATTGGATTTTGCATCGAATTTTCCTAAGGCATCCTTTTCATTCAAAATAAAGCATTTGCAACCAAAAACTTTAAAGTAAGAAACATTGGGTTTTTATCATTCCATAATTCATATGGAGTTTTGGATAGGGATGGTCTCACTAGAACTCTATTCATCACATAGCAAGCCGTATTCACGGCTTCGCCCAAAATATTTTGGTAAATTATATTCATTTAACATGGTTCTAGCCATTTCTTGCAAACTTCTATTTTTCCTTTCTACTACTCCATTTTGTTGTGGATTTCTTGGAGTAGAGAAGTTGTGATTGTATCCGTTTGTTTCACATAAATTTTGGAAGTCATGATTTTGAAATTCACCTCCATGATCACTTCGTATTGATGAGATCATAAAGCCTTTTCATTTTGAGTGAGTTTACAAAATTTAGAGAAACATTTGAAGCAATCACTTTTATGAGCCAAAAATAGGTCCAAGTGTATCTACTATAGTCATCCACAATTACAAAAGCATATTTGCTACCACCTAGGCTTGTTATGTCAATTGGTCCAAATAAGTCCAAGTGGATCAATTGCAATGGTCTAGTGGTGCTAATGTGATTTTTTGATTTGAAACTAGTCTTTATTTGTTTTCCTAGTTGACATGCATCACATACCTTATCCTTAACAAATTTCGTGTTTGGGATACCTCTTACTAAATCTCTAGATGAAATCTTAGAGATTAGTTTCATGCTTGCATGGCCTAGCCTCCTATGCCAAAGCCAAGCGTCATCATTCAAAACCGAAAAACACATTTCATTACTTAATTTATCAATATTTATTGTGTAGACATTGTTTTGTTTTAAAGCAATCATGGATATGTTGTTGTTGGGTTTTTCAATAATGCAAACATTGGATTCAAATCTAACAACATAACCTTTATCACATAGTTGACTAATACTTAACAGATTATGTTTTAAACCATCAACTAGTAACACATCATCAATTGAAAAACTCGATTTGTTACCTATGGTTCCCTTGCCAATGATTTTACCCTTGTTGTTGTCTCCGAAAGTGACATATCCTTCTTCTTTGCTAGAGAGCATAGAGAAATGAGATGGATCTCCGGTCATGTGCCTTGAGCATCCACTATCAAGATACCATTTCTTGCTCCTAGCTTGTGAGTTTGTCTACAAAAGAGGATTGTTTTTAGGTACCCATTTGATTTTGGGTGCCTTACAAATTGATCTACTTATTTTGTAATTTATCATTGAATTGTTTATGGTTCCTTTAGGAACCCATATCAACTTTTGTGGACTAAATTTCTTGAATGGACATTTGTAGGTAACATGTCCCGTTTTACAACAAAAATTACATTTCAAATGGGGTGATACATGCAATGTAGACCCTTTAACAAAGGTGGTGGGATTTTGGTGAGAACCTCTCACAAATCCGATACCACTTCTATTTCGACATGACCTTTGTTAGCAAGAATCATGTCTAAGCCCTTGCTACCGACCTTAAACTTGTTTAGGGTCTCTTTGAGTAGCAAGTTCTCCCTTTTTGTTGCATCTAAGTCTTCACACTTAGAGCATGGGGGTAGAGAAGGGTTTTGAAGACTATTGAATTTACTTTGTAATAAAGCATGCTCTTTCTTAAGTAAATTGAACTTCTTACTAATAGTTCTACATTCATCAAACAACTCATGAAAAGCCATAGAAAGTTCATCGAAAGATAACTCTTCATTAAGTAACTCACTAACCTCTTCTCCAAATGCCATTAGAGCGAAATTTGCCTCCTCTTTGTTGCTAGCCTCTTCAATCTCGGAGTCACTTGAATCATCCCATGTGGCCTTCAAGACTTTTTCTTCTTGAATTGCTTCTTCTTGGCTTGAGGGCATTCATTCTTGAAGTGTCCCGGCTTCTTGCATTCGTAGCAAATGACTTGGTCCTTTTGTGTTCAAATTTGCTTTTGTGTCATTTTTGAACTTGTTCTTTCTTATGAATTTCTTAAACTTTCGAGTTAGAAGTGCAATGTCATTGTCACTATCCTCATCACTTGATGTTCCTTTCAAGTGGTCTTCTTGTGTTCTAAGTGCCATATCCTTCCTGTTCTTTGGAAGGGGTTCTCAAGCTCTTCATGAGCATGGCACGTCATCTCGTAAGTCATTAGAGATCCGATAAGTTCTTCAATGGGAAATACTTTAAGATCCTTGGCCTCTTGAATGGCCGTGACCTTTGGATCCCAACACTTTGGAAGGGATCTTAAAATCTTAGTTACCAATTCAAAATTCAAAAGCCTTTACCAAGAGCTTTAAGTCCATTGATGACATCCGTAAAGCGGGTGTACATGTCTCCAATGGACTCATTTGGTTTCATCCGAAAAAGTTCGTAGGAATGCACAAGAATGTTGATTTTGGACTCCTTCACTCGGCTAGTGCCTTCATGAGTGATTTCAAGAGTGCGCCAAATATCAAAAGCCGATTCACAAATGGAAACCCGATTAAACTCATTCTTATCAAGTGCACAAAATAAGGCATTCATAGCCTTTGCATTGAGAGCGAAAATCTTCTTCTCCGACTCATTCCATTCACTCATCGGAAGAGAAGATTTTTATAAGCCATTTTTGACAATGTTCCAAAGTTCAAGTCCATGGAGATAAGAAAAATCCTCATACGAGTCTTCCAATACGTATAATCCGACCCATTGAACATAGGTGGACGAGTAATGGAGAGACCCTCTTGCATACCGGAGTAGGCCATCTCTCTTGGGTTTTAAACCAATATGAGAGCAAACCTTGCTCTGATACCAATTGTTAGGATCAAAAGGCACTAAGAGGGGGGGTGAATTAGTGCAGCGGATTAAACTCATATTCTTGAAATCGATTTCGTAAAGAAACACAAGTTCGTAGGAAGATTTCGATTCGACGAAAGAGAACTTGAAAGTAATTACTTGTGAAAAGGAACTAACTATGAACTTGCAGCCAAGAAATGAAATGATTCAGAAATATAAACACTCACACATTTAAGGACACAATGATGTATAGTGGTTCGGTCAAATGACCTACATCCACTCTTGAAGCCTTTACGATGAGGCTCCGCTCTTCCACTAGCAAGTCCTTTAAAGGGGAAGGATCAAGCACCCCTTTTTACAACCCTTTACAAGATGTTCACACTTGTACAAGATCTCTCAAGAAGAAGAAGAAGGTGAACACTTAGCAAAGAAAACAACACTTTTCAAAACTCTTCAAAAGCTCAAGACTCAAACTTTTTCTTGCTCAAAAGGGTACCCTTTCGGTGAGAAAGGGGGATATTTATAGATCCAAATGGATTCAAAATTGGGCTCCAAAATCCAAGTGAATTTGGAGTTCCGCGTTCAGTGGTCAGGCGGTGCCACACTGTGTCGATCTTTTGATCGACGATGAAGCGGTGCCACCGCTGTCGATCTTTGATCGACGATTGAAGCGTGCCACCGCCCAGGTAGGCGGTGCTACCGCTCATCCGTGGATCGAAGGCGGTGCCACCGCCACCAAAGGTTCCACCGCTTATCGATTATCTGGCGGTGCTACGCTTTGCAGACAGCGGTTCCACCGCTGTGTGTGCTGGGCGGTGCTACGCTTCAGTCGGGCGGTTCCACCGCCCCAGCTTAGATGTTCCACCGCCCCAGGCTTGGGCGGTTCCACTTCTTGCCCCCATTGGACAGAGTGAATGGGGCCTGTTTAGATCTCAACTTGACACAAGAGTGGCCCGGTTGGCTCCTACTGAATTTTGGGCAGGATTTATTTCTTAAATCCTTGCTCTACTCATGTGCAAATTACGAACATAACTTAACGTGATTTGATCTTCAAGTCGACTTCCGGCGAGATTCCGGCAGGCCTCCGATGCTTCCCTCGGATTGCTACCAAAGTGGTCTCGGCAAAGATACTCCGCGAGCTCAACTAGTCTTGGTACTGGTTTCGAATCTTCGGAAGTTCCGCGAACCTTCGACGATATTTGAAATGGACTTTGAAAACTTCGACAAGTCCCCGATTTGATCTTGGATGGTTCCGGCAACTCTTCCGAAAATCTCTCGGACTTCCGATGAACTCTTGAACCCCCGACGGACTTGGCCTCGGTAAATCATGTTATGTTTTCTTTCCATCGTAGTTATTCCTGCACACTCATCTCAACAAAGAGATTAGTACAAATATTTCACTAATTGATTTCATCATCAAAATCCGAGATTTAACATTCTCAGCCTTCCTTTTCTTTCTATCTCACCAGCACAGAGAACTGGCTTCTCTTTCTTGATGGTGCTCTCTGTTTCTCTTTACATATTGAGGAGCTCTAGGAGGATCACCTCAAGTTTGTTTATATTAAAATTCATTATGAACTGAGAAAAGAAATCTGGTAGGGACTGAAGCACAAGATCCATATACAGGTTATCCTCTAGGACTATTCCCAGACCTGTGAGTTTCTCAATCCACTCAATCATTTTAAGGACATGTTTCTGAACCAGTGTTCCCTCAATCATCCTGGCACGAAAAGACTCTTTGATATCTCATATCGTTGAGTTTTTCCATGTTCTCTCAAATAGTTTGTAGAGATGCAGGAGTATGAAATTAGCATCCATATTTTCATGCTATCTCTGTAACTCAGTAGTTATAGAGGTCAACATATAACACTAAGCAAGAGTGGAATCATCTAAGTACTTCACATAACGAGCGATCTCATCCTCGCTTGCCCCTTCGTCGGGCGTAGGGATCACTGTATCAAGGACATACGTGATTTTCTCCGTCATGAGAATGATTCTCGGGTTGTGAAGCTAATCCATATAATTTGGACCAGTGAGGCGGTTGGCATCAAGTATGCCACGTAAAGGATTTGAAAGTGACATTTTTCTAAAATTAAAGATGTAGCAGAAATAAATATGATAGAACCCCATAGGAATTCTATAGAGATTGATCTTTGAGGGGGATCAACCCTTGGAACGCTATAGGGGTTCCACCCTCCAAGTAGCCTGGTGGCTGCAATTGTAGATTGATCTTTCTTATTCCAAAGAGGTGGAGGCTATAAGCTTATATAGAGCTCCAAACCTTAGCCCTAGGGGCTGCTTCCTAAGTGAACTATCCAATTTACCCTCAACCTTAGCGGGCCGGCCCAGTAACAAGGGGGGCGGCGGCTAAGAAGCCCAAAGACCCAAATATAAACCCTAGCCTCTCTTCTTTATAGGATAGAGGCGGTTAGGTGGGGTTTATTACATTCTCACAGGGTTTTTATTAGCTGCTACATGGTTGAGTAGGACCTAACCCTGCTAAGGTCCTGTCAAGCCCGCCCTCTTCAAATCAGCCTTGTCCTCAAGGCTGGGGTTCCATGAACTCAGGGAACCGGGACTTCAGCTCCTCATATGATTTCCATGTGGCATCTTCGAGTGGTAAATTAGTCCAATATACTAGTACTTCAGTAGAGGGACGTCGACGACCTATCACGACTCTACGGTCGAGGATGGCTTGTGGTTGGGCTTGAATATTTCCATCATCAGTGGTGTTGGGCAGTTGGATCTGGGGTGTCTCGTATTCTCCCAACTTGGGCTTCAAGCATGACACGTGGAAGACAGGATGAATTTTGGCATCTTCGGGTAATTTAAGTCTATACTCCACAGCTCCAATACGCTCTATGATCTGATAGGGCCCATAAAAACGTGGAGATAGCTTCATGGAGGCTCGTGTGTTGATGGATAGTTGCTTGTATGGTTGTAGGCGAAGATAAACCCAATCTCCTACTAAAAATTCTCTTTCACTTCTTTCGTGTGTCACCTGTCGCTTCATTCATTCTAGCTTGAGCAGTAGAGAGATTATCCTTTAGCATTTGTAGGAGTTTGTCCTGTCAATTAAATCTTGGTCGACTGATCTACCTTAGCCGAGCCAATTACATACTTTGGAATCACAGAGCCTACCGACCATATAATGCTTCATATGGGGTACATTTTGTAGATGAATGATATGTAGTATTGTACCACCATTCGGCCCAGGGGAGCCATTTCGTCCACTCCTTTGGTCGATCACTAGTGAAACACTGAAGGTATGTCTCTAAACATCTGTTCACCACTTCTGTTTGGCCGTCAGTTTGTGGATGGTATGCAGTGCTCATCTTGAGTTTGGTGTCTTGTAACTGAAATAACTCGGTCCAAAATTTACTAGTGAAGATCCTGTCATGATCACTTACAATGAACCTTGGCATCCTATGCAGTTTAATAATATTTTCTATGAAAATCTGAGCAATACTAACAGCAGTGTAGGGATTGCGCACAGCACAAAAATGAGCATATTTCGTAAGTCGATCAACCACCACAAGGATTGTCCTTTTACCTTTGGAAGGTGGCAGCCCTTCGATGAAGTCCATGGAGATGTCAGTCCACACCGAGTCTGGTATGGGTAGTGGTTGTAGTTTCCCTGGACTAGCCACTGTTTCTCCTTTTTGCTGTTAACATACATCACATTGTGCTACGTATTCAGAAATAATTTTTTTCATCCCTTTCCAATAAAAGTTTTGCTTCACTCTTTTGTAGGTTCTTAGAAATCCGGAGTGCCTTGCTGAAGGTGTGGAGTGCATTTCGTGCAGAATGACTTTGATGCAAGGGGAGTTTGGTATAAGCACAATACGACCTTTATAGCATAGATCCCTCGAATCCCAAGTATAGTGAGCTATTGCACTTGGATCCTCCTCCAATTTTTTGATGATGTTGCTGGTTTCTGGATCCTTCTTCCATTCCTCCCTAATGCCCTCGAGGAAGCCGGTGGCAGGAAGAGAGATAGCTAAAAATTCAGCTTGTTGAGGGAGCCGTGAGAGTGCATCTGCAACAACGTTTTCTTTCCCCTTTTTGTAAATAATTTCATAATCAAATCCTAGAAGTTTGGTTACCCATTTTTGCTGCTCCGGGGATGATATCTTCTGCTCCAAAAAGTACTTAAGGCTTCTATGGTCGGTTTTAATCGAAATCGCTTACCAATCGTAGGGTCTCCACTTTGTTACTACGTGCACAATGGCGAGCATCTCCTTATCATAGATAGACATTTTTTGATGGGAGGGAGACAATGCCTTACTAGTGTATGCGAGTGGTTGACCATCTTGCATGAGAACAGCTCCAATTCCAACTCCAGATGCATCGGCCTCAATGATGAAGGGTCGGTGAAATCTGGTAGTGCTAGCACCGCAGTGTTGTCGCCATGGCTGCCTTAAGTCTATCGAAGGCAGCGGAGGCTTTGTTCGACCATAGGAAGGCATCTTTTTTCAGTAGAGAAGTGAGGGGGGCACTAATCTTCCCATAGTTCTTCACGAATTTTCGGTAGTAGCCTGTTAGTCCAAGGAACCCACGCAGCAATTTCACATTTGTAGGTTTTGGCCAGCCTTGCATTGCTTCGATTTTTGTTGGGTCTACGACCACTCCTTCTTCTGATATTATATGCCCAAGGTACTCTACTTTTTGCTGGAGAAAGCTGCACTTTGATAGCTTAACAAAAAGAGTATTCTCTCGAAGGATCGTCAGAATAATTCGCAAGTGCTGAAAGTGAGTCTCAAGAGAAGGGCTGTAAATGAGAATATCATCGAAAAATACTAGCACAAATTTGCAAAGAAAGCTCCGAAAAATGTCGTTCATGAGACTTTGGAAGGTTGAAAGAGCATTAGTGAGTCCAAAGGGCATTACCAAGAATTCATAATGCCCGTTGTGAGTGCGGAAAGCAGTTTTTGGGATGTCGCCTTCACATACCCGAATTTGATGATAACCGGATCGAAGGTCCAACTTCGTGAAGACTCGAGCTCCTTTTAATTCATCAAGAAGTTCATCCACCACTGGTATGGGGTACTTATCCTTGACGGTGATGTCATTTAGAGCTCGGTAGTCGACGCACATCCGCCAAGTTCCGTCTTTCTTACGCACAAGTAGCACCGGTGAGGAGTAGGGGCTGCAGCTTGGTCGAATCATCCCTGTTTCAAGCATTTCCTTCACGATTTTCTCAATTTCATCCTTCTGGACATAAGGATAGTGGTAAGGCTGAGTGTTTGCTAGTGGTTTGCCCGAAAGGATTGGAATCCGGTGGTCATGTTGCCGAGTAGGAGGAAGACCGCGCGGTTCAGCAAAAACATCATCAAATTCAACAAGCAGTTGGGTGATATTTTGATTTTTAATTTCTGTTTTCTCCCCCTTTCGTTGCTGCTGGAGATGCATAAGAAAGCCACCATTTATCTTGTGTAAAACTTTCTCCATTCGTTGGGTTGAAACGGTGGTTACGTTGCTTCCGCGCTTCACGCGTAGGGTGACATGTTTACCTTTACAATAGAATTTCATAATCAATTTGGAAAAGTTCCAAGAAACATCACCTAGTGTCATTAGCCATTCTATGCCCAGCACAGCCTCATAATCATCAATTGGTAGGAGGAAGAAGTCGGCAACAATTTCTTGGTCCTGTAGTAATAGTTTCACCTGCGGGCATCTTTGGTTGCATTTTAGGATTCGGTCGTCGGCGACCTTTACGTCGAACTTGCTGCAACTTTCAATGTGGAGCACCATCTGAGCAGCAACTTTATTGTTTAGAAAGTTATTAGTGCTGCCTGTATCGATGAGAACGGTGATTGATTGTTGTTTGAGCAGGCCTCCAACTTTCATCGTTTGCGGATTTGAGTAGCCGGCTAGCGCATGTACCATAACATCGATCGATTGTGGCTCTTCTTCCACATCTTCATCCTCATGTTCAATACTTTCTTCTAGCTGTTCACTGATCTCTTCTTCCACTGGTTCAATCATAAGAAGTCTCCCCTTTTTATAGCGATGCTCGCGGCTCCACGACGCGTCACAATGCCAACATAACCCCTTGGCAGATCGGTCTCGAAGCTCTTCTCTTGTCAACCTTTTTGGTGCAAGAGCTCGGATGACAGTAGGAGGGGCTGAGGGCTTCAATATTACTGGTCGGGGAGCGACCCTAGCCCTCTGGGCTTCGTGGTTCAATCGCTCCTCCTGAAGTCGTGCGAAAGAGATGGCTGCCATAAGCGTGTACGGTTGTCGTGCTTTAACTTCTCCCCGGATCTCTGGCTTCAAGCCCTCAATAAATGTCCTCAATAACTGTTTTTTAGACCAATCATGAGTTTGATTAGATAATCTTTCAAACCTGGTTTGATACTCCTGGATGGTGGAGGTTTGTCGGATCTTTGCTAGTTGTCCGTCGATGTTCTCATAATCTGTTGGTCCAAAGCGGATCAGCAATCCTTCTTTGAATTGTCACCATGAGAGGACTCCATGAGTGTGTTCAAACCAATCAAACCATTGTATGGCATCCCCTTCAAGATGTATAGATGCAATTTCCACCATAGATGCGTCCGCGGTATTGTGATACCGAAAATATCGCTCTGCGCGCGAGATTCAACCAATCGGGTCTTCTTCTTCCCATCTAGGGAAGTCCACCCTCATGCGTGGATAGTAGGGATAGTCATAGAGCCTCCCCTCTCCTAGAGGTCATCTCTTCGATTAGAGCTCTCCCCTTGATGTGATTTCTTTGGGCTCGGTGGTCGACCTAAACTAAGTTCGGCAAAGAGAGTCCGAATCTTCTCCTCTATTCGTGTCTCGAAGGTTTCGAATTTAGCATCAATTGCCTCCTCGGATGCCATAGCATATGTCTCCAAATCTGTAATATTAAGATCTCTTTTTTGCTATCGAGTTAAAGGCATGTATTGGTTGAGAGAAGTGGTGGTTGAAAGGGTTGGTGGATTGGTGAATGTAGGCTGCGGTTTAGGCTTGTTTTGTGGCTGCTTTGGGTGCTGTTTGGGGCTGCGATTTGATGGAGTTTTGGGCTGAGATGGTAGTGGATGAAGGTTAGGGAAGAGGGTTTTAGATCTGTGGTAGCTCGCAGCAAAGATTTGACAAAAATTAGTAGAAATTGCTGCCTATATGCGCTGTCTCGTAAGAGCAGAATTATCGTCGAAGAAATAGCGGTTTCTCGACGAAATTTCCAGCAAAAACTCAGGGGTTTGAGGAGGGGGTTTGATGGTAGAATCTTAGTTTAGATAGCAACAAAGATAACAAATTGGATCAAGAAATTTCGGCAGCAAAGCAGTAAAGAAATCGGTGCAAGTTGCGATAGCAAAATTCTCATCAAAAAATTTCAGCAGTTTGTGACGAGAGATTGCAGCAACACACGAATTTGTTTTTGTGATGAATTCTACAATAGATCAATCATGGATGGGAGCCAAGATGATCTATGAGGTGCATAAAAAATTTCGTTAAAAAAAGATAACAATTAGATCGGTTAAAGGCAGCAACACACGGCTGAAATTTTCTGCAGCAATCCTACGTTCGCAAAGATGGTAACTTTTGCGACGCAAGGAATTCGCAGCAAGGGATCAATAGAAAAACTTCTTTTTGATATTTTAGATGAAAAATTGTAGCAGCAAAAGGTATTAGTGGTAGAAAAATACCAAATCTTTGATGCAATTAGAGGTGGCGACAGTAGATTGATTTGATCTACGTCAGGAGATGACGGTGGAGATGATGACGTCAAGAGCAATTGTGGGAATTGCTTGGCTGATGATGGGCGGCAGGGATGGCAGCAAAAGCAGCAAGATCGCTGCTCTGATACCAGATGATAGAACCCTAGAGGAATTCTATAGAGATTGATCTTTGAGGGGGATCAACCCTTGGAACGCTATAGGGTTCCACCTCCAAGTAGCCTGGTGGCTGCAATTGTAGATTGATCTTTCTTATTCCAAAGAGGTGGAGGCTACAAGCTTATATAGAGCTCCAAACCCT
This sequence comes from Musa beccarii, assembly GCA_024322285.1. Taxonomy (NCBI): domain Eukaryota; kingdom Viridiplantae; phylum Streptophyta; class Magnoliopsida; order Zingiberales; family Musaceae; genus Musa; species Musa beccarii. Next base: position 16,117,734 of record CM044402.1, read on the forward strand.
AGCCCTAGGGGCTGCTTCCTAAGTGAACTATCCAATTTACCCTCAACCTTAGCGGGCCGGCCCAGTAACAAGGGGGGCGGCGGCTAAGAAGCCCAAAGACCCAAATATAAACCCTAGCCTCTCTTCTTTATAGGATAGAGGCAGCTAGGTGGGGTTTATTACATTCTCATAGGGTTTTTATTAGCTGCTACATGGTTGAGTAGGACCTAACCCTGCTAGGGTCCTATCAAAATAACATGCAGACTTTGCAAAAATTAAACAATTAAGATAAGGACTTCTATCTTAATATACTCCCACTAATTTTTCGCGAGACACACAACACCCTCCGGTATGTGAATCGGAGACCCCCGACGAATCTCTAGTGGGGATCGGGATCCAATCGACGTCTTAACGTAACCTCGAGGGACTCGACCAATCACGTTAAGCTCGTAAAGGTAGGCAACTCTTGCCAATCACAACTCCTTATGATTCTCATCCTGTTCGGCCTCTGAACCACCATGGCCTCGAGGGACTCAACCAACCATGATGTTCGGTTAAGTCATCACCATCGTTATAAGATGAGTCTGATTTGGTGATATACTCTCGAGAGACTCGACCAAGCATACCATGTCCTCAGGTCACCGGTGACATCTATATATCATAGATAAGATAGCGAGATGTGATATAGGTGAGTCTCGAGGGACTCGACCAACTCAACCTACACCGGGAATCGGTTCCTAGCTATAACGATGGAAGGCCACATGGGTCAATCTAATTGCCTTATGTTTACTGACTTAATATTATTAATAGAGAGGATTTTTGATTTGATCTCCTAACATAATGTATCACACATATACGTATTATATCTACATCGCATGCAAATATATATATACATATCTAGTAGGTGTTTATCTAATCACACACACATGAGCAATCATACCAGATGATCATGGACCACATCTTAATGTGATCAGGCCCTAGCCAGTGGATCCAATCACTCATATCAAGATCTATGTGTACTTCGGTGCATCTCTATGTCCTGTGATTGTCCATCTCGCTTCGTCGGATCTGTCGACATCTCAACGCATCTTCATGCATCGGATCGTACGTCTCGGCCTCGTGAGTCACGCTACCACTGTACTTCCTCATGTAATTATAACATAATTATAAGCATGCAGGCCCGACAATAAATGAGAAAAGAATAGAGGCTCGCAGACCCCAATAATAATAATAATCACATGTATATACATCACATCACATCACATCACATCACATCACAGGTCCATAATCATCTATCCACATCATACATCACATGTATATATTATTTTATAGGACTACTAGATAAAAGTAATAGTTAATTAAACTATTTAATTAACATATTTAATTTTCTAAAATCAGGGACATAAAGGAAAATTTTGAATTCTTAGGGGTATTTCGGTAATTCAGCCAAAAGGGTATTTTGGTAATTCTATCAAACAGGATAGAATCTGAAATTTCTAAAATTCTAAGGGGTATTTTGCTAATTATGTCAAAAGGAATATGGAATTTCTAAAATTTCGAGGGGTAAAATCATTTTTTGTCCTAAAACCCTAATCCCTCACCCTTACTGTGCCTGCGGTCGCCGCCACCCTGCCGATGGCGCCCCTTGCGCGCGGGGAGGGCGGCGGCACCGCCGCTGCCCCATGGGTGAAGCGCCCGTGGGCGTGGGCGCCTCTACGACGCTGGCCTGCGGGCACGGGCGCCCAACGCCGACGCCTTTACGGCGTTGGCCCGCGTGCGCCCAGTGCTTGTGCCTATGCGGCGCTGGCCCGCGAGCGCAGCTCCCGTAGGCGCCGGCGCCCTTGCATGCGAGCCGCAGGCAGCCTGCCTGCGGCCAGCAGCCCGTCGGTCGACGACTGCTGCCTGTGCAGGCAGCAAGGCTGCAAGCAGCCTTGCGGCCGCTGCACGAGCGCAGCAAGGGCAGCAATAGTTGTTGCCCTTCCTGGCCCTTTTGCACAAATGATTTTGGCGTCAAAAGCAGATCCAAAATACAACACACGTAGTTTAAGATTCGATCTTCGCACGAACAACCTGGCTCTGATACCACTGTTGGGATATTCGTCAAGGGAGCGACTTCTCATGCGCAGCGGAAGAATAAAAACAAAACACCCCAGATTTCTTATAGAAAGTTTTTGTCATCGTGCGAAGATCGGTGCATCAAAACAAATCCGTGAAAACTGCACATGTAAAAGAAAGTACCTAGGGAGATCGTATATCCCTATATCCCTACAGATCTGTGGGAGAGGACGAAGGAGGTCAAGCATCCTCCTCTCTAGCGGTATCCACATGACAGGAACTGCGACGATGCACCTCTCTCTCTAGGGAGAGGAGAATAGGAGGTGGCTACCAAAAGAAACCCTCAGCCTATAGAGCTTTGGTTCCCTCCTATTTATAGAGGCCCCTTGAAAACCCTAATGGATCTTTTGCCCTATTGGGTATTGGATCTCCATCCAATTACTCAAGCCTCTTGGATTAGTGAATCTCTACCCAATAATCTCTTATTAGCAATTATTGGATCTCATCTCAGGATCCAATAATTCAAGGGGCTTAATGGATATCCAATAAGATAGGGGGTTCAGTAGATATCTCATAACCAAACCTCTACTCGTCGCAACACCTACCATATATGTGTGACCCTCTAGGCTCAATATCGAGCTGACCATGAGTCATACTTGTCAGAACTCCTTCTGACTTAGTGAATTATTATCTCTATAATAATTCACCCAACTCATCGACTACGGACATACCAGGCCACTACGCCGCGGCTCCCAGACGATACAAGGGAATCTAATCTTTTGGACCTATCTATCCTCAGTTACCATGTATCTATAGTCCCTCATCCAACCAATATCCCAGAGACCCTATACCGGGCATGGTGCTGTCAAGCCCATACGGTTTCTCCTCGAGTCTTGCTCTTGTCGGATTCTCTCGGAGAACTCTTTCTCTCTCAATCCGAATAACCTTGGCTAAGGATTTGTTCGAGCAAGAACACATGAGATATTCCTCTCATGATATTGAGAGCGGATGATCCTCTATTGACACTCAATAGCCCTCGTAAGGTTGGCTACCACTCCCAATAATCGGTTGTACTAGATCTAGAACTTTCTAAACCTATAAGTCCGGTATCAAAGAGTGAAGTACTCATACAGGACATCCTTGGTGTCTCAAGTCTAAGGACCAGATACACTACTGGGACTACGGAATCGTTGTCTGACGTGAGGTATCAATAACCATCTAGCATTCCGTAGGCAGATCAATCGGTGAACTCATTCCCCAATGAGCACCTGCACTGTACCCTTAGTGTCCCCACATGAGTAGCTATGAGACCAGCTACCTCCATTATATGGACGGGTATACAGCACACCAGTTTATCCGGTTATCTCGATGTCATTCTCGAGTAACCTATGACCAGGATAATTCAGGGTCTGTGTTTAAAAGTGAATCGGTCTCATTATCATAATCTCATCACGATCCGATTTCCATTGCACAGATCCAAGGACATCACAATATATGCAACACGTAAGATAAAGTGATAAAACTCCTAATAATAAGTAAAGAGAAAAAGTGCATATCAAGTCACAAGTGCCATCACTCATATGATTGGCTTGCAGGGCACATATAACGTGCGCCGAAGAATCGGATGAAGCGTCAACCAATAATGTGCTAGGCAATATAATGTCAATTCGCGTTATAATAATTATCTAAATCGAAGTAGAGTTTTTGTTTGTGTGTGTGCAGGATTAACTACGATAACGATGAAGACGTAAAGCGAAACGAAGTATCGGAAGACAAGTGTGATGGATCGTTGGGAGTTCGAGAGTTCGACAGAAGTCCAAAGATTCATTGGGAGTGCTGCCGGAACTGGTCGAGAACAAGTAGGGAGCTTACCGAATGGTTTTTGGATGTTCGCCGGAAGGTTCATCGGAAGTTCGCGAAGCTTGCCAAGAAAGATCGGAGCTTGCCAAAGAAGCTCGTTGGAACTCACCAAGATCATCGTGAAGTCCAAGAGCTTGCCAGGAGTCCGTAGAATGATTTTCGAGGGTTCGTCGGAAGACCGCTAGAAGCTCACCGAAGAAGTCTTGACTTGTCGGACTTTGTAATAACTTAGGAAATATCTTTAATTTTGTAGTTAGCATGTTAATTTGGGTTAGGATTATGAATTAATCCTATAACACAAGTAGGGGCCAAATGGGCCTTGTTTTAGATTGGTTTGGGATGAGTTTAAGGCTCAAACCAGTGTGCTGAAAAGGCCCGGGCGGTGTCATCACCCAGTGTCCGAGAGCCCGGGCGATGGTACTATCGGGCTAGGCGGTGGTACCGCCATTGGGCAGCAAGCCCAGGCGGTGGCACCATCGGGCTGGGTGGTAGCACCACCCAGTATACTGACAGTGTCAGTGTCTGACAGGCGGTGGCACTATCACTGATAGGCGGTGGCACTGCCAGCACCGGGAAAAATAAAAGTGTTTCAAATTTGGGCTCCAAATTTGAATCCTCTTGAGGCCTATAAATACCCCTCTCATTCATGGTTAAAAGGGGGTCTAGAACTGAGAAAAAAAATGGAAAACTCTCTTAAAATAGTGTCAAAATCTTCTCTCTAAGATTTAAGAGTATTGTAGTCCAAGGGAGGGGTAAGAGGTCTTGTAAAGGTTACCTCCTAAGCCTGTCAAAAGGAGAGGTGTTGTAAGGGAGTTCATCCTCACCCATTGGAAGGAGGATAGCTAGTGGAAAGCCGATGGCCTCAAGCGAAGAGGAATCGGGAGTGGATGTAGGTCGGATGACCGAACCACTATAAAAATGGTTTGCGTTTATGTTCATGCATTTATCTTTCTGCAAACCTTTACTTTGCTAAGTTCACTGCCCTCATCTTCTTACGTACACTTTCAATGCAATCGAAATGGTTTTAATCGAAATGTTATTCTTTTCGTACGAAGTTTCCGAAACTTGTTTAAAATCGTCGAAAGTTTATCATTCTTTATCGCTACACTAATTCAACCCCCCTCTTAGTGCCACTCGATCCCTAACAATTGGTATCAGAGCCACATTATTTCTTATTCAGATTTACACCCATAAGAATGTTAGGGATCGAGCGGCACTAAAAGGGGGTGAATAAGTGCAGTTGATAAAGATGATAGATTTTCGACCATTTAAACCAACTTCGGAAACTTCATACGAAAAGAATAAACATTTTGATTAAAATCATTTTGATTGCATATGTAAGAAGGAGACAATGAAGTAGAGCATCAAAGTAAAGATGGTTTGCAGTAATGTAAATGACAATAAGATAAACGTAAACTGATTTTATAGTGGTTCGGTTATCCGACCTACATCCACTCCCGATTCCTCTTCGCTTGAGGCCACCGGCTTTCCACTAAGTATCCTCCTTCCAATGGGCGAGTATGACCTCCCTTACAGCTCTCTCCTTTTGACGAGTTTAGGAGATAACCCTTACAAGCACTCTTACCCCTCTCTTGGACTAGAACACTCTTAAAACTTAGAGGGAAGATTTGATACACTTTCAAGAGAGTTTCCCCCTTCTTTTTTTTAGTTCTAGACCCCCTTTCATCCATGAATGAGAGGGATATTTATAGGCCTTAAGAGAATTCAAATTTGGAGCCCAAATTTGAATTCTATTTGGGTTTTCTGTCTTTGGCGGTTCAACCACTTTGTCGAGTCGATCGACAAGATATACAGGCAGTTCAATCGCCCATGCATTCTGGTGTTAGGCGGTTCAACTACCTAGCTTTTGGCCATTGGGCGGTTCTACTGCCTAGCACAGGCAGTTGAACCGCCTGGCCCATTCAGCAAAGCTGAATGGGTCCTGTTCTCGGCCTAAATCGGTCCAAATGAAGTCCAAATTGGCCCAAATTTGGTTTATAGGATTAACACCTAATCTTAAATCTGTTGAATCTTGGATTTTGATGATGAAGTCAATTGGTGAAATAGGTGTTCTAATCTATATTGTCGAGATAAGCGTGTAGGATATAACTGCGATGGGATGGAAACATAAAGTGATTTACTGAAGTCAAGTTTGTTGAGAGTTTAAGAGTTCATTGGAAGTCCGAAGGATCATCGGAAGTGTTGCTGGAACCAACCGAGATCGAATCAGGGACTTACCAAAGTTTTCAAAAGTTCACCGCAAAGATCATCGAAGGTTCGCGGAGTTTACCGAGAAGGTTCGGAAGTTTGCCGAAGACTCGTTGAGCTCGTCATACAATCCGGGAGCATGCTGGGAGTCCGTTGGAAGAAATCCGAAGGAAGTGACCAGCCGAGTGCTGGGCGATGGTACCGCCCAACTGGGGCAGTAGTACCACCCAGTGCCAGAAGGCACAGGTGGTAGCACCATCTGCCTTGGGCGGTGGAACACTTTGTCTTGTTGTCGATCGACAACCGACAAGCAAGAGCATCGCTTCGACAGTGTAGCACCGCCAAAGACGGAAATCAAACTGAATTCAAATTTGGTGCTCAAATTTGAATCCTCTTTGGATCTATAAATAACCCCCCTTTTCTCAACTGAAAGAAAAACCCTTTGAGAGTTAGAAATTGAGCTAAATCTTGAAAAGTCTTGTTTTCAATAGCTTGTGTTCACCTTCTTCTTTCTCTTTAAAAAATCTGTAAGAGTATGAACTCCTTGTAAAAGGATTGTAAGAGGGGTGTTTGGTCCTTCCCCTTCAAAGGATTTACTAGTGGAAGTTGGGAGCCTCATCGGAGAAGGCTTCGAAAGTGGATATAGGTTACTTGACCGAACCACTATACATCGTGGCATTCTTGAATGTGTGAGTGTTTAAAGTTCTGAATCATTCCTTTGCTTTGCTGCAAATCATTCAGTTTTTCAGCACCTTTACTCAAGTAACTTCAATCAAGTTATCTTTCGTCGCATCGAAGTTTTCATACGAACTAGCCATTTACGAAATTATTTTTTAATTTATGCATTTAATCTGCTGCACTAATTCACCCCCCCTCTTAGTGCCTCTCTGATTCTAGCAGTTGGTATCAGAGCAAGGTTCACTCTCATATTTGGTTTAAAACCCAAGAGAGATAGCCTATTCTGGCATGCAAGAGGGTTATTCCATTACTTGTCTGCCTATGTTTAATGGGTCGGATTATACGTATTGGAAGACTCGTATAAGGATCTTTCTTATTTCTATGGATTTTGAGCTTTGGAATATCATTGAGAATGGTTTTCAAAATTCTTTCTTTCGATGAGTGAATGGAATGAGTCGGAGAAGAAGGTTTTTGCTTTAAATGCAAAGGCTATGAATGCATTGTTTTGTGTACTAGACAAAAATGAATTTAATCGCGTATCGATTTATGAATCGACTTTTGATATTTGGCGTACTCTTGAGATCACTCATGAAGGCACTAGCCAAGTGACAGAGTCCAAAATCAATATTCTTGTGCATTCTTATGAACTTTTCCAAATGAAACCAAGTGAGCCCATCAGAGACATATACACTCGCTTTACGGATGTCATCAATAGACTCGAAGCACTTTGTAAAGGTTTTTCTAACTTTGAACTTGTAACTAAGATTTTAAGATCCCTTCCAAAGAGTTAGGATCCAAAAGTTACTGCCATTCAAGAGGCCAAGGACCTTAAGACCTTTCCTCTCAAAGAACTTATTGGGTCTCTAATGACCTACGAAATGATGTGCCATGCTCATTAAGAGCTTGAGAACCCCCTTCCAAAGAACAGGAAGGATATGACACTAAGAACACAAGAAGACCACTTGAAAGAAATATCAAGTGATGAGGACAGTGACAATGACATTGCACTTTTAACTCGAAAATTTAAAAAATTTATAAGAAAGAACAAATTTAAAAATGACATAAAAAACAAACTTGAACATAAAAAGGACCAAGTCATTTGCTACGAGTGCAAGAAGCCGGGGCACTTCAAATATGAATGCCCCCAAGCCAAGAAGAAGCAACCAAAGAAGAAGAAAGCATTGAAGGCTACATGGGATGATTTAAGTGACTCCGAGGTTGAAGAAGTAAGCAACAAAGAGGAGGCTAACTTCGCGCTAATGGCCTTAGGAGAAGAGGTTAGTGAGTTATTTAATGAAGAATTATCTTTTAATGAATTTTCTATCACTTTTCATGAGTTATTTGATGAATGTAAAACTATTAGTAAGAAGTTTAATTTACTAAAAAAGAAATATACTTTATTGCTAGATAAATTTAAAAGTCTTGAGCATGATTCTCTTCCTCTACTCCCATGCTCTAAGTGTAATCACTTAGAAGCAATTGAAAAGGAGAACTTGCTACTCAAGGAGACCTTAAACAAGTTTAAGGTCGGTAGCAAGAGCTTAGACATGATCCTTGCAAACAAAGGTCATATCGAAAATAGATGTGGAATTGGATTCGTGAGTCAATCTCACCGAACTCAAACCACCTTCATTAAAGGGCCAACATTACATGATCCTCTCATTTAAAATGTAATTTTTGTTGCAAATCTGGACATATTGTTTACAAATGTCCATTTAAGAAAATTAGTCTACACAAATTGATATGGGTTCCTAAAAGAACCATAAATAATTTAATGCTAAATGACAAAGTTAGTAGATCAATATTTGAGGCACCCAAAATCAAATGGGTACCTAAAAACCATCCTCTTTTGTAGACAAACTCACAAGCTAGGAGTAAGAGATGGTATCTTGATAGTGGATGCTCAAGGCACATGACCGGAGATCCATCTCATTTCTCTATGTTCACTAGCAAAGAAGAGGGTATGTCACTTCGGAGACAACAACAAGGGTAAAATCATTGCCAAGGGAACCATAGGTAACAAATCGAGTTTTTCAATTGATGATGTGTTGCTAGTTGATGGTTTAAAATATAATCTTTTAAGCATTAGTTAATTATGCGATGAAGGATATGTTGTTAGATTTGAATCTAATGTTTGCATCATTGAAAAACCAAACAATGATATATCCATGATTGCTTTAAAACAAAATAATGTCTACACCATTAATATTGATGAACTAAGTAATGAAATATGTTTTTTAGTTTTGAATGATGATGCTTGGCTTTGGGATAGGAGATTAGGCCATGCAAGCATGAAACTAATATCTAAGATTTCATCTAGAGAGTTAGTACGAGAGATTCCCAATGTGAAGTTTGTCAAGGACAAAGTATATGATGCATGTCAACTAGGAAAATAAATAAAAATTAGTTTTAAATCAAAAAATCAAATTAGCACCACTAGACCATTGCAATTGATCCATTTGGACTTATTTGGACCAATTAACATAACAAGCCTAGGAGGTAGCAAATATGTCTTCGTAATTGTGGATGACTATAATAGATACACTTGGACCTATTTCTTGGCTCACAAAAGTGATTGTTTCAAATGTTTCTCTAAATTTTATAAACTTACTCAAAATGAAATGGGTTTCATGATTTCATCAATTCGGAGTGATCACGGTGGTGAATTTCAAAACTATGACTTCCAAAATTTTTGTGAAATAAACGGATATAACCATAACTTCTCTACTCCGAGGAATCCTCAACAAAATGGAGTAGTGAAAAAAAAAAGAAATTTACAAGAAATGGCTAGAACCATGTTAAATGAATATAATTTACCAAAATATTTTTGGACCGAAGCCGTGAATACGGCTTGCTATGTCATGAATAGAGTTCTAGTAAGACCATCTCTATCTAAGACTCCATATGAATTATGGAATAATAAAAAACTTAATATCTCTTACTTTAAAGTTTTCGGTTGCAAATGCTTTATCTTGAATGAAAAGGATGCCTTAGGAAAATTCGATGCTAAATCCGATGAAGGCATCTTTCTTGGTTATTCTTCTATTTCTAAAGCTTTTTGGGTTTTCAATAAAAAAACTTTAGTTATAGAAGAATCTATTCATGTTGTTTTTAATGAATTTTTTGAATTTAAGAAAAATTTTTTTGATGATGATCTTGGTTTTAATAATTTGAATTTGAATGAACCCTCTCCGCAAAATGACAACTTGGATGCATCTTCTTCCCAAATTTCCTTACCCAAGGAATGGAAGTATGTAGATGCCCATCCCAAGGAGTTAATTATAGGAGATACATCTAAAGGGATTCAAACTCGTTCTTCATTTAAAAATTTTTGTGCCCATGCCGCTTTTCTTTCTCAAGTTGAACCAAAGTATACATTAGATTTGTTAAAATGATTTAACATGGATGGTTCAAAAGCCATCAACACTCCAATGAGTACTTCCACCAAGGCAGACTTGGATGAAAATGGAGAAAATTTTGATCAAAAAATATATAGGGGAATGATAGGTAGCTTACTTTACCTTACAGCAACTAGACCAGATATCATGTTTAGTGTAGGTCTATGCGCAAGATTCCAAGCTAATCCTAAGTTATCTTATCTTAAAGCTGTCAAAAGAATCCTTATGTATCTTAAAGGAACTCCTAATCTAGGATTATGGTATCTAAAATCTGATAACCTTGATTTAAAAGCCTATGCAGATGCGGATTTTGGTGGATGTAGAATAGATAGAAAGAGCACATCCAGAACATGCCAATTTTTAGGACATGCACTTGTTTCTTGGACTTCCAAGAAACAAAATTCAGTTGTACTATCTACGGTAGAAGTCGAGTACATAGCCGCAAGTGCATGTTGTGCACAAGTTGTTTGGATGAAAAATACCTTAGAAGACTATGGAATTTATTTAAAGAACATTCCCATAAAATGTGATAATACAAGTGCTATTTGTTTAACCAAAAATCTAATTCAACACTCAAGAACTAAGCATATTGACATTAGGCATCACTTTATACGTGATCATGTCAATAATAATAAAGTCATTCTAGAATTTGTTGATACAAAACATCAATTAGTGGATATCTTCACAAAACCCCTAAATGAAGAACAATTTGACTTCATTAGAAGAGAATTAGGCATGTTGAATTATCCTCGTGAATGAGCTACATATTTTTGGCTTTCGTGGATTTTACGAAATTTCGGCTCTCACAGATTTGCCTCCCTCATTTTAATTCTATATTTCAAAGAGTGATATAAGATTACATCTTATCTCAATTCAACACATAAAAACAAATTAATAATAATAAAAAAAATTTCATGCCAGCGATAGCACTGCCAGAACCGGTGGTAGCACTGCCTGGGTGCTCGGCTCCCAGGCAGTGGCACTGCTTGGTTGGCAGTAGTACCGCCCGAATACTCCCATACTTAAGGGGGTGTTAGGGTCAGCGGTAGAACCGACCCCAACCCCTTTCTTTCTCAGCCCCTCTTCCTCCTCTAACCCCTCCAAGTCTCTCCTCTCCATTTCTTCTTCCTCCAAAAGGGCTAACAAAGATCTTCTCTTGATTCAAGCTCCTCACCTTCCTAGGAAACTCAAGGAAGGGAAAATCTGTAATTTTCTCTTCTCTTCTCATTTCTTTGTCTTTTCCTTATTGTTTCTTTTTGTTCTATCATCATGAATAGATATGGCTCCTAAGAAATCATCAAGAGGCAAAGGGAAAAGGTTGGAAGGAGATTCATTTGACCCAATCCTTTTTAGATCAAGTGAGGTAGCTCTAAGGTATCCAAATTTTGATTCTAAAGTCATACATAAGGAAAAATATGTTGATCTAGGTGAACTAGAAAACCTAGAACCTATTAGATGGTTTGTCGATCTAAATGTCTTACCTATTTTGCAAATTGATGAACTAATCTACCCTAGGTTGGTTAAGCTATTTTACGTTAACATGAGTATTGAAGATAATGAATTGAATACCTATATTTTGAGAACCACAATTCAGATCTCGGATCATACCATTTGTGAACTAATTGGAATTGAAGAAAAGAATAGAGGATGTTATGTCAAAGGGCAATGGGACATGGATGTAGTCGGAGCAACCCACTCTGAAGCCTTAGAGACGATCTTTGCTAATCCTAACCTAGGCATCATTCCTAAAAGCTGCGAGCACTTATTACCTTTTAATTTGAAATTACTTCATCACATCATCATAAGCATTCTTCTTCCAAAACAGTTTCACCTTGATGAGATTAGCATGTTAGAATTAAGCACCATGTATTGGATCATGACCCGACAAAATAACTGCTTTGGATACTTGATTAGACAACACATGATGAAAATCTTCTCTAGAGACTTAATGCTATCATATGGCGGGTTGATCACTAGATTAATAATTACCCATGATATTTGTGTGTCACCCGATGAGGAAATAATGCAGGTTGATAAATATAACACAATAAACAGAAGTCTCCTAAAGTGACTTAGATGCACCTTTAGAGATAGCCTATGGATTAGGCAACCTAGAAGGGCTGATCTAGTTCCCCCACCAGTAAAGCGACCTGAAACACCAATTTTTAGGGGAAGTTAATCTCCTCCGCCTAGTCCCTTTTGTTCAGCACTATCTGAGCCAACTACTGCTCCATCCACTGAAGACCCGATCATGCTAGCTTTAAATCAAATCACATTATAGCAAAATCAAATCAACCTCCAGCAAGCTAAAATTTTGAAGGAAGTGCAACAGATGAACCGTAAAATAGATCACTTGTATAGGCATCTTAGAATTCCCCCTGCAGAATAGCTTTTTTTTTACTCTTGTCCTGTTATGCTTATGACTACTATGGATGATATTATATGATGTTACTTTCAATTCATCTACTCAGTTTTTGTATGAATTTTTTCATTCAATCGTAATTTTTGTATCTTCCTCGAATGATTTCATGCTCCCTCCATTTCTCAATGATTAATCAAATTTTATAATCTCCCACTCATGGTTTAATAAATGAGGATTTTTCTTTTTTGGAGTAATGCATGAATTCATAACCTCCTTTTTTGTTGATGACAAAGGAGGAGAAAAAAAAGTAAAATTTCTATGATGGAGTAAATGTTGCTATGATTAAGTAAATGCTTAAAATGAATTAATTGAATCACATTGCAAATTCTTAAAATATAAATATCCTTGAGATAAGCGATTTCTTCATTTGATATCATGCCTTAATATTGAACACTATTTGTGATATCATTTGATCCTTGAATTAATAATTCTTGTCATTATAGGTGTAATACCTTGATATTGGTTAAAATACAAAGTTTTCGTATTTATGCTTAACCTTATTTATTAAGCTTGATGTTAAATGATATTTATCGATTTAGCTTAAATTCAAAAGATTGAATTCAAATGTTTTTTATTTTCTCATGATATGGCATATAGATAGGGGGAGTTAAGAGTAACTCCATCATCAATTGATTATCATCATCAAAAAGAGGGAGATTGTTGAATCTCGGATTTTGATGATGAAGTTAATTGGTGAAATACGTGTTCTAATCTATATTATCGAGATAAGCGTGCAGGATATAACTACGATGGGATGGAAACATAAAGCGATTTACCGAAGTCAAGTCCGTCAGGAGTTCAAGAGTACATTGGAAGTCTGAAGGATCGTCGGAAGTGTTGCCGGAACCAACCGAGATTGAATCAGGGACTTACCGAAGTTTTCGGAAGTTCGCCGCAAAGATCATCGAAGGTTCGTGGAGTTTACCGAGAAGGTTTGGAAGCTTGCTGAAGACTCGTTGAGCTCATCATACAATCCGAGAGCATGCTGGGAGTCCGTTAGAAGAAATCCGAAGGAAGTGTCGGAAGTCCACCGGAATCTCGTCGTAAAGCTCGCCGGAAGTAGACTTGAAGAATGTCAGTTCAAATCACTTGGAATCATATTTCAATTTCGTAGTTGGCATGTAATTAGAGTAACGATTTAGAAATAATCCTGTTTAAACCTAGTAGGGGCCAATCGGGCTCTTATTGGGTCAACTTGGGCCTAAAATATGGTCCATTCAGCAAAAGCTGAATGGGCCAGGCGGTGGAACCGCCCACCAGTCGAGTGCTGGGCGGTGGTACCGCTCAGCCTAGGGTGATAGTACCGCATAGTGCCAGAAGGCACAGGCGGTAGCACCGCCTGCCTTGGGAGGTGGAATCGCCTGTGCACTGTCAGTCTGACAACTGACAGGCGGTAACACCACCCCTAACAAGCGGTAGCACCGCCAGCACTAGGAAACCCAAACTGAATTCAAATTTGGAGCTCAAATTTAAATCCTCTTTAGATCTATAAATACCCCCCCTTTCTCAGCTGAAAGGATAACCTTTTGAGAGTTAGAAATTGAGCTAAGTCTTGAAAAGTCTTATTTTCAATAGCTTGTGTTCACCTCCTTCTTTCTCTTTGAAAAATCTGTAAGAGTGTGAACTCCTTGTAAAAGGGTTGTAAGAGGGGTGTTTGGTCCTTCCCCTTCAAAGGATTTGCTAGTGGAAGTTGGGAGCCTCATCGGAGAAGGCTTCGGAAGTGGATGTAGGTCACTTGACCGAACCAATATACATCATGGTGTTCTTGAATGTGTAAGTGTTTAAAGTTCTGAATCATTCCTTTACTTGGCTGCAAATCATTCAATTTTTCAACACCTTTACTCAAGCAACTTCAATCAAGTCATCTTTCATCGCATCGATGTTTTCATACGAACTAGCCATTTACGAAATTATTTTTTAATTTATATTTTTAATCTACTGCACTAATTCACCCCCCCCCCTCTTAGTGCCTCTCCGATCCTAACAAAACCAAATTACATGCTAACTATGAATTTTAAAGATATTTTCTAAGCTATTATAAAGTCCATAAGATAAGACTTCTTTCGGCGAGCTTCCGATAAACTTCCAACAGTCATCCGACAAACCCTCGGAAACCATTCTATGGACTCTCGGCAAGCTCCCAAACTACACGATGATCTTGGCGAGTTCCAATGAGCTTCATTGGCAAGCTCCGATCTTTCTTGGCAAGCTCCATGAACTTCCAACAAACCTTCTGACGAACTTCTGAAAACCCTTCGACAAGCTCCCTACTCGTTCTCGGTCAGTTCTGGTAATACTCCCAACAAATCTTCGGACTTCCGTCGAACTCTCGAACTCCCAACGATCCATCCCACTTATCTTCCGGCACTTTGTTTCGCTTTACATCTTCATTGTCATCGTCGTTAATCTTTCATATATAAACCAAAACTCTACTTCGATCTAGACAATTATTATAATGTGAATTGACATTCAGTTGCCCGGCACATTATTGGCTTATCGGCGCTTCGTCTGATTCTTCGGCACATCGTCCTCTCTAGCGATCCGTTGCCTAATCGATGGTTGACCTCCGCAACCCTGATATTCTTGGCGCAACATGCTCTTCTTGGCCCGATGCCCGACGTATGAAGCCTTCCGCCGATTGTCAACCAAACCTCTGGCTCGACATCCAATATCCAGACGTGATCACCCGACGCAACGTCAATTCCTCCAGCGTCAACTGTCTAATCCTAATCAATAGTAGACCTACGTAACTCAAAAATGTAATTAAACAATAAACCACAATCAATTAGTTTCATCATCAAAATCTGAGATTCGACAAAGAAATAGCTCTTGATGGCTTTCAAGAGGGCTTTTCGGTTGTTCGTCCACCGTTCTTTAATGGATCAGACTACACTTATTGGAAAACTCGAATGAGAGTTTTCTTACTTTCCATGGATTTGGATTTGTAGAATATTGTTGAAAACCATTTTCAACTTCCCTCTAAACCAACGAATGAATGGTCGGACTTAGAGAAAAAATATTTTTCTTTAAATGCAAAGGCTATGAATGCCTTATTTTGTGCTTTAGACAAAAATGAGTTCAATCAGATTTCTACGTGCGAAATGACTTTTGAAATTTGGCGAACACTTGAAATCATGCATGAGGGAATTATTAGAGTCAAATATTCGAAAGTAAACCTCTTATTGCATGATTTTGAGCTTTTTCGAATGAAACCAAGTAAGACTATAGGTGACATGTATACCCGTTTCACGGATGTCGTCAATAGTCTAAGAGCTCTTGGTAAATCTTTTTCAGATTTTGAACTCATAAACAAGATCTTAAGATCCCTTCCAAAAAGGTGAGATCCTAAAGTAATCGCAATACAAGCGGCTAAAAATTTAAATGATTTTTCATTAGAAGAATTAATCGGGTCATTAATGACCTATGAAATGATACTCTTGGAACATGTTGAACATGATAAACATATGAACCACCTTCTGAAGAACAAGAAGGATTTGGAACTCCGAACTATGAAATGCCACTTGAGTGATGACTCAAGTGATGAGGACAATGAAGAGGACATTAAAGTTTTAATGAATCTTAATAAGTTTATTAAACAAGAATCAATAACTAAAAATGAACTTGAATGGAGGAAAAGGCCAAAGATGAAGAATAAGCGCAAAGAAGAAGCAAGTAAAGAAGATGCAAACTATGCTTTAACGGTTTTCGACAATGAGGTAAGAAAATCACCCAAGTTATTTTTACTTTATTTTGAAATTACATGATCCTTTCATGAGTTGCTTGATATAGTTGGTAGGAATTTTTTTTGCTATGCTTTTTCCTTCTAGTAATTTTTGAAAATTAAAACACATAAAAATTGAAAATATGTATCTTGATGTTTTATATTACTTTTCGTTTCTAAACATGATGCTTGATGATTTTATAACATGCATTAGTTTTTGAAGTAATGTTGATTTGACTCTATGTTTTGGATTAACGTGTTTTTGGTCTAATTGTTTTCATGATGAATTAAGATGACATTTTGAGATGATGAAATTCCATGTATACTTTCCATATCGGTTTTCGATCTTAAACATGATACATATCTATGTATGAATTTCTTGAAAGTCTTTTGACGATAGATGTGTGTATCTTGCTTATATTTTGAAAACTTTCATTTTGGATTAATAGGTATTAATCATTTTTATGATGAAATTTATAAAATGATTTTAGCAAAATTTGAGCATCGATCATCTTGTTATAACTAATGAAAGGAAGAATTAAAATGATTTTGATGATGTTTTCATTTTTAAATATGATGCATGACATTTTCACATGAAAAATTTGAATATTCTTATGATAGATCAAATCACTTAAATTGAAACTCATAAAGATGAGAAAATGCACTATCATGATGTTTGATGCATTTGATCTTGATGACTTTAATGATAAAACTTGTATTTCGAATTTATATGATGATGGCTTTCTTGAAAATATTTGAACATATCTTATGAAATCATCATTGATATTGATAAAATAAAAATTTTAAAAGGTTGTTATCATGCTTAATGACTTTATGATATCATATCTTGATGATGAAACTCATGTGTTGGTTTTAAACATGATACTCATCTTTTAAAACATGAGCACACTCATATAAAACAAACAACTTAAAATGAAACACATTATGCATGATGAGTGAATTTTACATCTTGAACTATTGTGCTTTTGGGCTTATCGATTTCATGACGAAATTTTTTAGATGACATATCATATTTTTAATAATGAAACGTATCCAAGTTTTAAAGTTGATACATATCCCTTATACAAAAAGGACTTGAGCACACTTAAATAAAACATATTATCATGTTGAATCGAATTTTTGTTGAAAGATGCCTTATGTGTAATGTGCTATATTTTTGGCTTGAAAATGAATGTTTAAAATCATGCTTGATGAGTTGTTTTATGAGATTTTGCCTTTTACGTCTTGAACTTTCATGATTGTCTCAATTTGACATTAAAAGGCAAAGATATGCTTACATGGAGTAAATCATAAAAAGAAAATGCATATTTCTTGAAATTTGTCTCTCTAAAGTTCTCGAATTTTTGATAAAAGATATTTGATGAATCCATGTGAATCTCTTGAATCGAATCTTTTAGAAAATGTCACATATTTAATGTGATTTGACTTAATGATCATTATGACGAAATTTGCCTTTCCATATTGAATGTTGACATTTTATTTTAAGACAAAGACATGCTTATAAGAAGTAAATCATATGAATAGAAAGTTATAAAACGAAATGCAATCCTCTATCTTATCGATTCTTCAATAAATCTATGCTTGTCATGTATGAATTTATTGAATGTGATTTTTGAGGATGATTTCAGATTTGAAAATTGCTTGATTCGTATTTACGACATAAGATACATTTTTCATGCTTCAATCATGTTAAATGCTTTAATCATGTTCTATCTCCCTTAATTTATTTTGTTCTCCTATAATCTTTTTTTATTTACTAAAGAGGAGAACCTACCAAATGAATCATGAATTCAAATGAAATGATACAAATGAATCACTTATCGATATATCTTTTTGAAATATCTTTTTAATGTGATATTGATAACTTGAGATGTCCTTTGGAATTCATGTCATGAGATGATTGAATCCTTGACTTACTCTTTTTATCATGGCTTGAAAATGAATATTTAAAATCATGCTTGACAATTTGCTTTATGAGATTTAGCTTTTATGTCTTGAACATTCATGCTTGTTTCTACTCAACATAAAAGAAGACAAAGGCATATTTATATGAAATCAATGCAAATCATAAAAAAGAAAAATATATGATTTTTAAAATTTTTGATTTTTCATGAAATACAAGTGATGAATTCATTTATGATAGTTTATGAATCACTTGAATTATGAATGAGATTTTGATGACCACTGGTCTTTCTTTATCGAATCAATCTCGGAAAGAACACCCCTCTTATCCCTTCTCCAAGTACCAAGTCAATGAAGTGGAATCCCGAGTTATCAGTAGAAGTTGAAGTCACTTATATTATTTCATTGTAATCCTATCATTGCTAAATTAGAAAGAAGGAGGCGCTGATGGAGGGGAATTGGGGATTGAAAGTGTCTAGGTGAAGCTGATTCCGATGATTCCGGACCTAATGTTAGAGATCTGAGGTTGGAAAAGGAAGAAAGAAGAGAAAAAAGCACAAGAACCTATATGAATCTATGAAAATGATTTTAATGATAAGTATGAAGTAGTCAAATTGAACTTGAATGATTTTTCTTTTAGTAACTCTTAAATCTTTTGGAATTATGACTTGTTAAGATATATTTAATGCTTGAATCAAGTTCTAAAAGATTTTATTTTGCTATAAAGAAATTTTATTGAAATCATGATCTTGATAATTATAACTTGAAGTTCTTTGTAAATCAAGATCGTTTACCATGCTCCTTCCGTTTTATCAAAAGAAAACTCTTTAAATAAAATATATCTTGTCTTTTGATTTCTCAGAATTCAATACTTGAATTTTTATGAATTTGTGAACTTGATATCTTGATTTTTATGAAATGGGATCTTGATGAAAAATCTTATACATGAATCAAGTTGCTCTTTATGCTATATCTTGTCAAATAAATCATGTCCTTCTTAAATTTTTCTTGATATCATGACATGATTTCTTTATATGGCTTGAAATTTTTTAGCAATTGAGTCCTCCACTTTATTTTGACGATAACTAAGGGGGAGCTAGCTTGTTGGCTTGAATATTGAATTTATATTCATGACTTGAATTTTGATGATAAAAATATTTATGTCAATATTTGTTTCTAATATCTCATTTGCCATTTTGATAAAAAGGGAAATCAATTACAACATTGCATCCTCCCTTCTCTTTGACAAAGACAAAGCGGGAGAAAAATTACTACCTTACAATTTCACAAGAAGCTACGGATTGTTATCTCAAAGGATGTAAATATTACTATCTTGCCTATCTCAAGTAGAGAAAATGCAAAACTTAGAAAATTTACATTCCTACACTTGCCATGCTTCTATGCTTGTATGTTGTAATGTTTTGCTTGCATATTTAAAATGATGAAATGCTTACACAAATTAATTGCATATCACAAAGGAAGCAAAGAAAATGCAACTTGCACATCTTTGAATACAATTTGCTTGCACTTCTCAAAGGAGATAGGGGAAGAAAGAATTCAAAAACTTGTTATGATTGAATGATATTATTGGATGTTGTATTGTAAAGCTATGCCTAAATGTTGTATGTTGTGATTAATAGCTAGTGTGTTGTAAAATTTGCATATATTTTAAACTAGCTATGATGCAACTTCTCCTTTTTGTTGATGACATAGGGTGAGAAGTAGATTGATGACTTCATGCATTGAATTGAATATTTTATATATTTGCATGATGAATTATTGTTTCTCATAATCTGTGATGAATGTTGCTTGGATTTGGGATAATCCAAGTGTTCTATCAATGACATATTGATAGGGGGAGTTTGGTTAAACTCCGGGGAGTTAAGGTTAACTCCGTTAGTCATTAATTAGTTGTCATCATCAAAAAGGGGGAGATTGTTGAATCTCAGATTTTGATGATGAAACTAATTGATTGTGTTTTATAATCTAACTGCGTTTTGAGTGACGTAGGTCTACTATCGATCAAGATTAGATAGTTGACATTGGAGGAATTGACGTTGTGCCGGGTGATCACGTCAGGATATTGGATGTCGAGCCAGAGGTTCGGTCGACAATCGGTAGAAGGCTTCGGACGTCAGGCATCGAGCCAAGAAGAGCATGTTGCACCAAGGATATCGGGGTTACGAAGGTCAACCACCAATTGGGTAACAAAATACAAGAGAGGACGGTGTGCTGAAGAATCGGATGAAGCGCCAACCAATAACATGCCGGGCAATAGAATGTCAATTCACATTGTAATAATTGTCTAGATCGAAGTAGAGTTTTTGTTTGTATGTGTGTGCAGGATTAAGTACGATACGATAAAGACGTAAAGCGAAATAAAGTGCTGGAAGATAAGTGTGATGAATCATTGGGAGTTCAAGAGTTCAATGGAAGTCCGAAGATTCGTTGGGAGTGCTGCCGGAACTGGCCAAGAATGAGTAGGGAGCTTGCCGAAGGATTTTCGAAAGTTTACCGAAAGGTTTGTCGAAAGTTCACGGAGCTTGCCAAGAAAGATCGGAGCTTGCTAAAGAAGCTCGTTGGAACTCACCAAGATCATCATAAAGTCTAAGAGCTTGCTGGGAGTCTGTAGAATGGTTTCCAAGGGTTCATCGGAAGATCGCCAGAAGCTCACCGGAAGAAGTCTTGACTAGTCAGACTTTGTAATAGCTTACGAAATGTCTTTAATTTCATAGTTAGCATGTTAATTTGGGTTAGGATTAGGTATTAATCCTATAACCCAAGTAGGGGCCAAATGGGCCTTGTTTTAGACTAGTTTGGGCTGAGTTTAAGGCCCAAACCAGTGTGCTGAAAAGGCCCACGCGGTGGCACTACTCAGGCTGGGGCGGTGGCATCGCCCAGTGCTTGAGAGCCTAGGCGGTGGCACCGTCGGGTTGGTCGATGGTACCGTCGCTGGGCAGCAAACCCTGACGGTGGCACCGTCAGGCTAGGCGGTGGCACCGCCCAATACACTGACAGTGTCAGTGTCTGATAGGTGGTGGCACCACCACTGATAGGCGGTGGCATCTCCAGCACTGGGAAAAATGAAAGTATATTTGGGCTCCAAATTTAAATTCTCTTGAGGCCTATAAATACCCCTCTCATTCATGGTTGAAAGGGGCTCTAGAACTGAGAAAGAAAAAGGGAAAACTCTCTTGAAATAGTGTCAAAATATTCCCTCTAAGCTTTAAGAGTGTTCTAGTCCAAGAGAGGGGTAAGAGGCTTTGTAAAGGTTACCTCCTAAGCCCGTCAAAAGGAGGGGTGTTGTAAGGGAGTTCATCCTCGCCCGTTGGAAGGAGGATAGCTAGTGGAAAGCCGGTGGCCTCAAGCGAAGAAGAATTGGGAGTGGATGTAGGTCGGATGATCGAACCACTATAAAAATGGTTTGCATTTATGTTCATGCATTTATCTTTCTGCAAACCTTTACTTTGCTAAGTTCACTGCCCTCATCTTCTTATGTATGCTTTCAACACAATCAAAATGGTTTTAATCGAAATGTTATTCTTTTCATATGATGTTTTCGAAACTTATTTCAAATCGTCGAAAGTTTATCGTTATTTACCGTTGCACTAATTCACCCCCCCTCTTAGTGCCACTTGATCCCTAACACAAGTCATATATAACTTGTAAGCCTTACCTTCATGGAAAAATTGACCAACTCTCCATTTAGTGGAATTGGAGAGAAAGCCATTGAGTTACTAGAACTTATACATAGTGATGTATATAGTCTTATGTAAACTCATGCCATAAGTGGTTATTCCTATTTCATTACTTTCACTGATGATTTCTCTAGGTATGGACATGTGTACTTGATGAAGTATAAGTCTGAAGCCTTTGAGAAATTTAGGGAGTATAAGAATGAAGTAGAGAACCAGACTGGAAAGAGTAATAAAACTCTTTGATCAGATCGAGGAGGAGAATACCTGAGTATAGAATTCACCTAGTTCCTCAAGGACCATGGGATTCTATCCCAATGGACACCTCCTTATACACCATAGCTCAATGGTGTATCAAAAAGGAAGAATCGCACACTATTAGATATGGTGCAGTCCATGATGAGTTTCGCTGACCTACCAATCTCATTTTGGGGATATACCCTACAGACTGTAATTTACCTTATGAACAGAGTTCCATCTAGATCGGTAGTGTCTACACCATATAAGATATGGAGAGGAAAGAAGCCCGATCTTAAGGTTGTTAAGATTTGGGGCTGCCCTACCCACATTAAAAGACATGACCCTGATAAGTTGGAATTCAGGATGGAACGATGCAAGTTCGTGGGATACCCCAAGGAAACTTGTGATTATTATTTCTATCACCCTGAGGACCAAAAGGTCTTTATTGCTAAGAGAGTAGTGTTTCTTGAGAAAGAACACATTCTTGGCAGAAATAGTGGGAGCATGATAGAATTGAGCGAGGTTGGAGAACCTAGCTCAGGCACAATTCCAGAGATCGAGTCTGTTCAGGTACCTAACACACAAGTTCCAATTTTGCGTAGGACTAGTAGAGTGTCACACCCTCCTGAAAGATATGTGGGACATATTAGTGGAGAGGACATTCAGGACATTGATTCTCAGACCTACGAGGAGGCTATTATAAGTATATACTTCGGGAAGTGGCAAGAAGCCATGAATTCTGAGATGAAATTCATGTACTCTAACAAGGTTTGGAACCTTATTGATGCACCTGAGGATATCGTACCTATTGGCTGCAAATGGATCTTCAAGAAGAAGATCAGGGTAGATGGAAGGTTGGAGACATATAAGGCAAGGTTAGTGGCTAAGGGATATCATCAGAAGTAAGGTGTTGACTATGATGAAACCTTTGTACCCGTAGCTATGCTGAAATCCATTCGAATTCTATTGGCTGTTACAACACGTTATGACTATGAGATCTAGTAGATGGACGTGAAAACTACATTCCTCAATGGCAACCTTGAAGAGGAAGTGTATATGATATAGCCTGAGGGGTTCATAAACAAGCATAGTCCAGATAAAGTGTGCAGATTGCTTAAGTTCATTTATGGACTAAAACAAGCTTTCCAAAGTTGGAACATAAGATTTGATGAGGCGATCAGATCTTATGACTTTGTTAAAAATGAAGATGAGCCTTGTATGTATAGGAAGGTAAGTGGGAGCGCTATCACCTTCTTGGTGTTATATGTGGATGACATCTTAATCATTGGGAATGATGTAGGAATGCTCTCCACGATAAAAGCTTGGCTATCTAGACACTTTTCCATGAAGGACTTAAAGGAAGCATCTTATATTCTGGGGATTCAGATCTATAGAGATAGATCCAAGAGGATGCTTAGCTTATCCCAATCCAGGTACATAGACTCCATTGTCAAAAGGTTTGACATGGAAAATTCCAAGAGATGTCTCATATATATGAGATATGGAATATCACTTTCTACGAGTATGTCCCTAAAGACTCCTGAAGAAAGGGCATACATGGATAGAATACTATATGCCTCAGCGCTAGGGTTTATTATGTATGCTATGCTATGTATCAGGCCTGATGTAGTGCATGCTCTAAGTGTCACGAGCAGGTATCAAGCAGATCCAGGCTTGGAGCACTGGAAAACAGTAAAGTGTAACCT
The DNA here is from genome assembly GCA_024322285.1 of Musa beccarii. Lineage (NCBI taxonomy): Eukaryota > Viridiplantae > Streptophyta > Magnoliopsida > Zingiberales > Musaceae > Musa > Musa beccarii. The sequence continues at coordinate 16,141,619 of CM044402.1, forward strand.
TAAGTACTTGAGAAGGACTAAGGATCTTTTACTGGTATATGGAGGTAGTAGCCTCAGAGTTGAGGGCTACACGGACTCGAGCTTCTAGTCCGATGTCGATGATAGCAAGTCGAATTTAGGGTATGTTTTCACCCTGAATGGAGGAGCAGTATGCTGGAAAAGTTCCAAGCAAGATACTACTACTGACTCGATCACAGAGGTGGAATATTAATTCATCACAGTAGAAGCAGCAAAAGAGGGTGTTTGGATGAATAAGTTCATCATAGATTTGGGAACAGTATCGAACAAAATGAAGCTAATTCCCATATAAGGTGACAATAACAAGGCGATCGATCAAGCTGGGGAATCTAGGTCTCATCAGAAGTGTTCTAAGGAGGTTCCACCTGATCAATGAGATCGCAGCCCGAGGAGATATAGTAGTGGAAAGAGTTCCATCCGAAGATAACATTGCAGATCCACTTGTTAAATCTCGGATTTTGATGATGAAGTCAATTGGTAAAATATTTGTTCTAATCTATTTTGTCGAGATAAGTGTGTAAGAATAACTACGATGGGATGAAAACATAAAGCGATTTACCGAGGTCAAGTCCGTCGGGTGTTCAAGAGTTTATCGGAAGTTCGAGAAATCGTCGGAAGTGTTGCCGGAACCATCTAAGATCGAATCAGGGACTTGCCGAAGTTTTCGAAAGTTCATCGCAAAGATCGTCGAAGGTTTGTGGAACTTACCGGGAAGATTCGAAAGCTAGCTGAAGACTCGTTGAGCTCGCCATACAATCCGGGAGTATGCTGGGAGTCCGTTGGAAGAAATCCGAGGGAAGTGTCGGAAGTCCGCCGGAATCTCGCTGTAAAGCTCACCGGAAGTTGACTTGAAGAATGTCGGGTTAAATCACTTACAATTATGTTTTAATTTCATAGTTTGCATGTGATTAGAGCAAGGATTTAGAAATAATCCTATCTAAATTTAGTAGGGGCCAACCGGGCTCCTATTGGGCCAAATTGGGCCTTAAAAAGGGCCTATTCAGCCTTTGCTAAATGGGCCAAGCGGTTGAACCGCCCGACCAGGCGGTGGCACCTTGACTGAGGCGTGGCACCGCCACCAGGCGTGGCACCGCCACTGAAGCGGTGGCACCGCCAATCGTCGACGGGGTGGTGGCACCGCTTGGCTGGGGTGGTGTGTTAGGACTCTAGCTATGAGAGTCCTAATTTAGTTTCATTGATAAGGGCATTCATGTAAATCCTATCTAGCCAACCCTTATTAAAGAGGTGAAGAGGCCGGCTAGGTTAGGGTTAGGTTACTTCTTAGGAAAGGAGTCCTATTAGAGAAAGAGTCCTATTAGAAGTAGGAGTCCTATTAGGAAAAGAGTCCTATTAGAAGTAGGAGTCCTATTAGGAAAAGAGTTCTATTAGAAATAGGAGTCCTATTAGGAAAAGAGTCCTATTAGAAGTAGAAGTCCTATTAGGGAAAAAGTCCTATTAGAATTAGGAATCCTACTAGAGAAGGAGTCCTAATTAGAAGTTGGTTAGAAGTAGGAGTCTTGAGTAAGAGTCCTATTAGGAGTTGGGGCTTAGAAGCCCTATAAATAACCATATATTCATCCTCTTTTAATCAATGAATAGATCAATCCTTTAGCAGCCTTTGTGCAGCAACTTGGAGGAAGGAACCCCTATAGAGTTCCAAGGAGGCCGATCCCCTATAGAGATCAACCCCAAGCTTAGAATCCGTGGAGGGTTCTAACACTTGGTATCAGAGCAGCGTTCTTGGCATCTCGCTGCCCTTCCACAGCCATCCACCAGCCATCCACAACCGCACAAAGCAATTCCCACAATTGCTTAGAAGATCATCGCTGAATTCCGCCGTCATCTCCACCACCGTAGATCATCCTTTGATCTTCCCGTGAATTGCAACAGGTTCTGGTTATCTACCCTACTGCTGCTGCAATTTAGTTATCCTTATTCAAAAAATCCAAAAAAATTCGTTCCTATAATTGTTGCATAAACTTTTCGTCGCAAAGTTTTCATCTCTACAACGAAAGTCGCATTGCAGAATTTCAGCCGCATAGCACTGCCTTTTTGATCTTGCTACTGTGTTTTTTCTATCCAAATCTTTATGGAATTTTTACGGTAGCTTTGACACTTCCTAACAGTGGTTTTCCCTTTGGTTTTGTCAAAAAATTCTCAATAAAAACCACTTATCTTTTACGTCCAATCTACTGCACTTTAGACGTAAAAATTTGCTATAATACCTCTCCGTGATTCTCAATTTTGCCAAACCTCTTGCTGTCGTTTCTTCCTACGAAATTTTTTACAGTATTACCTCTTCCTTATCAGTAGATCCCCTTTGAGTTTTACTTGAATCTCTTTTGAAAATTTCTGGAAAAATTACATCTTTGCTGCTGGAATTTTTTCGGCGAAAAATCTGGTATTGCACCTTGGTCCTTTTTTCTTCTCCGTAACCTACCAAACCCTAGCCACCTTGCTGCCACAAACCAAGATGTCTTTAGGGCATCTCTCTAGCCTCAAGATGCAGCCATCATAACCTAGTTTCATAACCCTAACAGCATCAAAATCCACAGCCCAAAATAGTAAACCATTACAGCTGAACCCTTCAATCACCGATCTATTGTCCGAACCTTCCACCACCCCATGCCATTAACCCATCAATAGAAAAAAGACAAGGACATCTCTGATCTACAGACATATGCTATGGCTTCCCAAGATCCAATTGATGCCAAATTTGAAGCATGGGAATCTCGGATTGAATCACGGCTTGAATCGCGCTTGGAAGACAAATTGTGCGCTTTGTTTGCAGAATTCAGAATTGGACAACCATTGAGTCCAACCAAACTGCAGCAAGGAGAGAATTTAGAAAGGACCCTAGAGAAGGAGGGATAGCCCTCGGACGTGCTTCAGCCATGCATGAGGGTGGACTTCCCACGATGGGAAGAAGGAGACCCAGCGGGGTGGATTTCACGCGCAGAACGTTACTTCCGCTACTACCGAACGTCGGATAATGCTATGGTGGAGATTACTGTCATCCACTTTAAAGGAGATGCTATTCAATGGTACAATTGGCTGGAATATAATCATGGGGCTCCGACATGGAATTAATTTAAGAATGCACTACTGAACCATTTCGGACCTACGGAGTATGAAAATATCGACGGCCAACTCGCAAAGATTCGACAAACCTCTACGATTCAAGAGTACCAAACCAGGTTTGAGAAGCTATCTTACCTTGCTCGTGATTGGACTGACTGTCAATTGTTAGGAACATTTATCGAAGGACTCAAGCCGAGAGAAAAGGGAAGTTAAGGCACGACCTCAAATGCATAGTGATGGCTGCGATTTCTTTTGCCCGAATACAAGAAGAACGACTCAACCAAGATTCTCGAAGGATGAGAACCACTCCTAGAACCTCAACATATAAACCCCCTTCTGCTTCCAGCCATCCTTCGCTGCCCAAAAAATTGACAAGAGAAGAACTACGTGATCGATCAGCAAAGGGTCTTTGTTGGCATTACGACGAGCCGTGGAACCACGATCATCGCTGCAAAAGGGGTCACCTCCTATTGATTGAACCTCTTGAAGACAGGGAGGAGGAGGTCCAGGAGCATGAGGAAGAGGTCACGGATGAAGAATAGCAGCCAATTGATATTATGCATGCCCTTGCTGGTTATGCGAGCCCGCAAACAATGAAAGTGGGAGGATTTCTGAAGCAACAACCAATCACCGTTCTTATTGACACTGGGAGCACTAATAATTTTATAAACAGCAAGGTTGCTATTCGGATGGCCTTACCTATTGAGAATTGCAGCAGGTTCGATGTTAAAGTCGCAGATGGACGAATTTTGATGTGTGATCGTAAGTGCCAACGGGTGAAACTGTTGCTGCAGGACCAAGAGATAATTGCAAATTTTTTCCTCCTCTCTCTCGATGGTTATGAGGCCATGCTTGGCATCGAATGGTTGATGACATTAGGTGATATTTCCTGAAATTTTTTGAAATTAATTATGAAATTTTACAGCAAGGGAAAACAGGTGATATTGTACGGGAAACGTGGGGGCGACGTAACGACAATTTGCACACAACGAATGGAGAAAATTTTGCACAAAGCATACAGCGGCTTTTTGGTACAACTTAAGTAGCAAAAATGGGTAATAAAGCTTCTTGTATATGATTATGAAATAACTTACAAAAAAGGGAAAGATAATGTTGTTACAGATGCGCTTTCATGGCTACCCGAGCAAGCTGAATTTTTGGCTGTTTCACTTCCGACCAGCAACTTCCTTGAGGATATTAGGAGGGAATGGCAAGATAATCTGGAAACGAGTAAAATCATAAAAAAAATTAAAGGAAGCACCAAGCTCTATGGCTCATTACAGTTAGGACTCAAAGGACTTGCGATATAAATGACGCATTGTGCTTGTGCCAAATTCTACTTGCATAAAAACCATCCTTCAATAGATGCATTCCACACCTGTGGCCGGGCACTCTGGGTTCCTTAGAACCTATAAAAGAATTAAGCAAAATTTTTATTGGATAGGGATGAAAAATATTATTGCTAAATTTATAGCATAATGTGATATATGTCAACGACACAAAGGTGAGACAGTGGCAAGTCCTAGAAAGTTACAACCTCTACCCATCCCAGAATTAATATGGACTGATATATCAATGGATTTCATCGAAGGGCTTCCCTCATCATAAGGAAAAGGTACAATTTTTGTCGTGGTTGATCGCCTTACAAAGTATGCTCACTTTTGTGCCATCCGTAATCCCTACATTGCTTCTAGTATTGCTCAAATCTTTATGGAGAATATTGTAAAATTACATGGGATGCCGAGATCTATTGTAAGTGATCGTGATAGGGTCTTCACGAGCAAATTTTGGATAGAGTTATTCCAGATGCAAGGCACTAAATTAAAGATGAGTACGGCATATCACCCATAAACCGACGACCAAACTGAAGTGGTGAACAGGTGTTTGGAGACATACCTTAGATGCTTCACTAGTGACCGACCAAAAGAATGGACAAAGTGGCTTCCCTGGGCCGAGTGGTGGTATAATACAACTTATCATTCCTCCACAAAATGTACTCCCTATGAGGCCATGTATGGCCGACCCCCCTGTAATTCCAAAATATATGTTGGGCACCTCTAAAGTAGATCAAGTAGACAGGGAACTACAAGATAGAGATAAAATGCTGAAGTTGCTAAAAAATAATCTCACTGCAGCATAAGCAAGGATGAAACAGCAATATGATCAACACAAAGGCGAAAGAGAATTTTCAGTAGGAGATTGGGTCTTCCTACGGCTCCAGCCATACAAGCAAACATCAATCCAAACCAGAGCGTCTATGAAGCTTTCACCTTGATTCTATAGACCCTACCAGATTTTGGAGCGCATCGGAGCAGTAGCATACAGATTGGACTTACCCGCCAGCTCTCGAATCCATCCAGTCTTCCATGTATCATGTTTGAAACTCAAGTTGGGACAACACGAGACAGCCCAAAGCCATCTACCAAATATAACTACCCAAAGAGAGCTCCAGACCCAACCAAGTGCCATTATTGATCGACGAATTGTGACTCGACGACGACGACCTACTACTAAAGTGTTAATACAGTGGGCAAACCTACCAGCAGAAGATGCCACTTGGGAGAACTACGATGACTTGAAGATCAAATTCCCAGAATTCATGGAACGTCAGCCTCGAGGACAAGGCTGATTTGAAGAGGGTGGGTCTGTTAGGACTCTAGCTATGAGAGTCCTAATTTAGTTTCATTGATAAGGGTATTCATGTAAATCCTATCTAGCCGACCCTTATTAAAGAGGTGAAGAGGCCGGCTAGGTTAGGGTTAGGTTACTTCTTAGGAAAGGAGTTCTATTAGAGAAAGAGTCCTATTAGAAGTAGGAGTCCTATTAGGAAAAGAGTCCTATTAGAAGTAGGAGTCCTATTAGGAAAAGAGTCCTATTAGAAGTAGGAGTCCTATTAGGAAAAGAGTCCTATTAGAAGTAGAAGTCCTATTAGGGAAAAAGTCCTATTAGAATTAGGAATCCTACTAGAGAAGGAGTCCTAATTAGAAGTTGGTTAGAAGTAGGAGTCTTGAGTAAGAGTCCTATTAGGAGTTGGGGCTTAGAAGCCCTATAAATAACCATGTATTCATCCTCTTTTAATCAATGAATAGATCAATCCTTTAGCAGCCTTTGTGCAGCAACTTAGAAGAAGGAACCCCTATAGAGTTCCAAGGAGGCCGATCCCCTATAGAGATCAACCCTAAGCTTAGAATCCGCGGAGGGTTCTAACATGGTGGCACCGCCCCTGCTGTGTCAGTCTACTAGACTGACACAGGCGGTGGCACAGCCTCGACAGGCGGTTGCACCGCCTCTGACAGGTTGAAACCGGGAAACTCAAATTGAGTTCAAATTTGGAGCCCAAATTTGAACCTCTTTGAGCCTATAAATATGCCCCCCCTTTCTCAACTGAAAAGGTATCCTTTTGAGAGTTAGAATCTTGAGTTAAAGTCTTTGAATAGTCTTGAAAAGTCTTGTCTCTTGCTAAGTGTTCACCTCCTTCTTCTTCTTGAGAAATCTTGTAAGAGTGTGAACTTCTTGTAAAGGGTTGTAAAAAGGGGTATTTGGTCCTTCTCCTTCAAAGAATTTGCTAGTGGAAGTGCGGAGCCTCATCGTGAAGGCTTCAAGAGTGGATGTAGGTCATTTGACCGAACCACCACTATACATCATTGTGTTCATAAATGTGTGAGTGTTTACATTTCTGAATCATTTCATTACTTAGCTGCAAATTGCTTAGTTCCTTGCTATTTCCTTTACTCAAGCAACTTCTTACAAGTTCTCTTTCATCGAATCGAAATCTTCCTACGAACTTGTCTTTTTGTAAAATCGGTTTCAAAATTACGATTTTAATCCACTGCACTAATTCACCCCCCCCCTCTTAGTGCCTTTTCGATCCTAACAATTAGTATCAGAGCAAGGTTTACTCTTATATTGGTTTAAAACCCAAGAGAGATGGCCTACTCCGGTATGCAAGAGGGTCACTCCATTACTCATCCACCTATGTTTAATGGGTCGGATTATACGTATTGGAAGACTCGTATGAGGATTTTGCTCATTTCTATGGACTTCAAACTTTGGAACATTGTTGAAAATGGCTTTGCAAAATCTTCTCTTCCGATGAGTGAATGGAATGAGTTGGAAAGGAAGATTTTTGCTCTCAATGCAAAGGCTATAAATGCCTTATTTTGTGCGCTTGATAAGAATGAGTTTAATCAGGTTTCTATTTGCGAATCAGCATTTGATATTTGGTGCACTCTTGAAATCACTCATGAAGGCACTAGCCGAGTGAAAGAGTTCAAAATCAACATTCTTGTGCATTCTTATGAACTTTTTCGTATGAAACCAAATGAGTCCATTGGAGACATGTACACCCGCTTTACGGATGTCATCAATGGACTTAAAGCTCTTAGTAAAGGTTTTTCTAATTTTGAGTTGGTAACTAAAATTTTAAGATCCCTTCCAAAGAGTTGGGATCCAAAAATTACGGCCATTCAAGAGGCCAAGGATCTTAAAATATTTCCGCTTGAAGAACTTACTGGGTCTCTAATGACCTACAAGATGACGTGCTATGCTCATGAAGAGCTTGAGAACCCCCTTCCAAAGAACAAGAAGGATATGACACTTAGAACACAAGAAGACCACCTGAAAGGAACATCAAGTGATGAGGACAGTGACAATGACATTGTACTTTTGACTCGAAAGTTTAAGAAATTTATAAGAAAGAACAAATTTAAAAATGACACAAAGAATAAATTTGAACACAAAAAGGACCAAGTTATTTGCTACGAATGCAAGAAGCTGGGACACTTCAAGAATGAATACCCTCAAGCCAAGAAGAAGCAACCCAAGAAGAAGAAAGCATTGAAGGCTACATGGGATGATTCAAGTGACTCCGTGGTCGAAGAAGCAAGCAACAAAGAGGAGGCTAACTTCACGCTAATGGCCCTTGGAGAAGAGGTTAGTGAGTTATTTAATGAAGAATTATCTTTTGATGAGCTTTCTATCACTTTTCATGAGTTATTTGATGAATGTAGAACTATTAGTAAGAAGTTTAATTTGCTTAAGAAAGATCATGCTTTATTACAAAATGAGTTCAATAGTCTCCAAACTCCTTCTCTACTCCCATGCTCTAAGTGTGAACACTTAGAAGCAATAAGAAGGGAGAACTTGCTACTCAAAGAGACCCTAAACAAGTTTAAGGTCGGTAGCAAGGGCTTGGACATGATCCTTGCTAACAAGGGTCACGTCGGAAATAGAAGTGGAATAGGATTTGTGAGTGGATCTCACCAAAATCCCACCACCTTCATTAAAGGACCCACATTGTATGTATCACCCCATTTGAAATATAATTTTTGTGGTAAAACGGGACATGTTGCATACAAATGTCCATTCAAGAAAATTAGTCCACAAAAATTGATATGGGTTCCTAAAGAAACCATAAACAATTCAATATTGAATTACAAATTAAGTAGATCAATTTGTAAGGCACCCAAAATCAAATGGGTACCTAAAAACCATCCTCTTTTGTAGACAAACTCACAAGCTAGGAGCAAGAAATGATATCTTGATAGTGGATGCTCAAGGCACATGACCGGAGATCCATCTCATTTCTCTATGCTCACTAGTAAAGAAGAAGGATATGTCACCTTCGGAGACAACAACAAGGGTAAAATATTAGCAAAGGAACCATAGGTAACAAATCAAGTTTTTCAATTGATGATGTCTTGCTAGTTGATGGTTTAAAATATAATCTTTTAAGCATAAGTTAATTATGCGATAAAGGTTATGTTGTTAGATTTGAATCTAATGTTTGCATCATTGAAAAACCAAACAATGACATATTCATGATTACTTTAAAACAAAACAATGTCTACACTATAAATATTGATGAATTAAGTAATGAAATGTATTTTTTGGTTTTGAATGATGATGCTTGGCTTTGGCATAGGAGATTAGGCCATGCAAGCATGAAACTAATCTCTAAGATTTCATCTAGAGAGTTAGCAAGAGGAATCCTAAACATGAAATTTGCTAAGGTATATGATGCATGTCAACTAGGAAAACAAATAAAAATTAGTTTCAAATCAAAAAATCAAATTAGCACTACTAGACCATTGCAATTGATCCATTTGGACTTATTTGGACCAATTGACATAACAAGCCTAGGAGGTAGTAAATATGCTTTTGTAATTGTGGATGACTATAGTAGATACACTTGGACCTATTTCTTGGCTGACAAAAGTGATTATTTCAAATGTTTCTCTAAATTTTGTAAACTCACTCAAAATGAAAAAGGTTTTATGATTTCATCAATTCGAAGTGATCACGGAGGTGAATTTCAAAATCATGACTTCCAAAATTTTTGTGAAATAAATGGATATAACCATAACTCCTCTACTCTAAGAAATCCACAACAAAATGGAGTAGTGGAAAGGAAAAATAGAAGTTTACAAGAAATGGCTAGAACCATGTTAAATGAATATAATTTACCAAAATATTTTTGGACCGAAGCTGTGAATATGGCTTGCTATGTTATGAATAGAGTTCTAGTGAGACCATCCCTATCTAAAACTCCATATGAGTTATGGAATAATAAAAAACCCAATGTTTCTTATTTTAAAATTTTTGGTTGTAAATGCTTTATTTTAAATGAAAAGGATGCCTTAGGAAAATTCGATGCAAAATCCAATGAAGGCATATTTCTTTGTTATTCTTCCGTTTCTAAGGCTTTTTGTGTTTTCAACAAAAGAATTTTAGTTATAGAAGAATCTATTCATGTGGTTTTTAATGAAATTTTTAAATTTAAGAAGAAAGATTTTGATGATGATTTTGGCTTTGATAATTTGAATTTGAATGAACCCTCTCCTCAAAATGACAACTTGGATGCATCTTCTTCCCAAACTTCCTTACTCAAGGAATGGAAGTATGTAGATGCTCATCCCAAGGAGTTAATTATAGGAGCTGCATCGAAAGGGGTTCAAACTCACTCTTCTTTAGATTTTTGTGCCCATGCCGCTTTTCTTACTCAAGTTGAACCAAAATGCATTGATGATGCCTTGAAAGATGATTCTTGGGTTATCGCAATGCAAGAAGAATTGAATCAATTTGAGAGGAATGAGGTATGGAAGCTTGTTCCTAGACCTAATGACCACTTAGTTATTGGTACTAAGTGGGTCTTTAGAAACAAGCAAGATGAATGTGGTATCATGGTTAGAAACAAGGCTAGACTAGTGGCCAAAGGTTTCAACCAAGAAGAAGGTATCGATTACGAAGAGACCTTTGCTTCGGTGGCAAGATTAGAAGCCATTAGGATGCTCCTTGCCTATGCTAGTAGTAATGATTTCAAATTATTTCAAATGGATGTCAAAAGTGCATTCTTAAATGGTTTTATTTCCGAAGAAGTGTATGTCGAACAACCACCTGGATTTGAAAATTCTCTTCTTCCTAACCATGTGTTTAAGCTAACTAAGGCTCTATATGGTCTAAAACAAGCCCCTAGAGCTTGGTATGAGAGGCTTAGTTCTTTTTTAATTTCAAATGATTTCACTAAAGGAAAGGTTGATACTACATTATTTATTAAACATTTTGAAAATAATTTTCTTATTGTTCAAATTTATGTTGATGATATTATTTTTGGTTTTTCTAATAAATCACTATATGAATCATTTGCCAAGAATATGAGTGATGAATTTGAGATGAGCCTAATGGGAGAACTAAATTTCTTTTTAGGATTGTAAATTAAGCAACTAAGTGATGGTATATTTCTAAATCAATCAAAGTATATATTAGAATTGTTAAAACGATTTAATATGGATGGATCAAAAGACATTAGCACTCCTATGAGCACCTCCACTAAGTTAGATATAGATAAAAATGGAGAAAGTTTTGATCAAAAAACATATAGGGGCATGATAGGTAGCTTGCTTTATCTCACTGCAACCAGACCTGACATCATGTTTAGTGTGGGGTTATGTGCAAGATTCCAAGCTAATCCTAAGCTATCTCACTTCAAAGCCGTTAAGAGAATCCTTAGATATCTTAAAGGGACTCCGAATCTTGGATTATGGTATCCAAAATCCGATAACTTTGATTTGAAAGCTTATGCATATGCGGATTTTGGTGGATATAAAATAGATAGAAAAAGTACATCCGGAACATACCAATTTCTAGGACATGCACTTGTTTCTTGGACTTCCAAGAAACAAAATTCAGTTGCACTATCTACGGCAGAAGTCGAATACATAGCTGCAAGTGCATGCTGTGCACAGGTTATTTGGATGAAAAATACGCTAGAAGACTAGGAAATTTATTTAAAGAACATTCCTATAAAATGTGATAACATGAGTGCTATCTGTCTAACTAAAAATCCGATTCAATACTCTCAAACTAAGCACATTGACATTAGGCATCATTTTATACGTGATCATGTCAGTAGTAAAGATGTCACCCTTGAATTTATTGATACAAATTATCAATTAGTGGATATTTTTACAAAACCCTTAAATAAGGAACAATTTGATTTTATTAGAAGGGAATTAGGCATGTTAAATTGTCCTAATAAATGAGCTTTATTGTATGAGATTTTCCTTGAAATTTCAGTTTTCGTCGATTTGCCTTTCTCTCGGATTTCTTTTTGAAATTTCGGATTTCTTTTTGATATCATCCCATCCTTAAAATCTCTGAAAACAAATTTAGAATAAATTTAAAAAAAAGTGGGAAATTTTTTGTGCTACCGGCGGTAGCACCGCCAGATCCGACGGTAGCACCGCCTCGGTAGTCAGACCCCTGGCGGTAGAACCGCCTGTCTAGGCGGTAGAACCGCCCGAACACCCCTTATAAAAGGGGTGAGTTAGGGCCAGTGGTAGAACCACCCCCTAACCCGAAAGATCTCTTCCTCACCTCTCTAATCCCCTCAAAACACTTCCCAAGCCTTATTCTCTCTATCTAGAAGCCTAAGAAAGGGATTTTTCCTTGATTCAAGCCCTCTACATCTCAAGGGAACAAAACTAAGGTAAAATCTAAAATTTTTCTCCTCTTTTTCTTGCCTAGTTTAGTTCTTTCCTTTAAATTGATTATTGATCTATCCTCACTAGAAATGGCTCCTAAAAGATCGTCAAGAGACAAAGGTAAAAGGGTGGAGGTAGATTCATTTGACCAATCTTTGTTCAAATCAAAAGAAGCATCCCTTAGGTTTTCTGAACTTGTTACTAGAACCATTCATAAAGGGAAATATGTTGATTTGAATCAATTAGGGAACCTTGAACCCATCATGTGGTTTGCTGACTTAGAGGTCTTACCCATTTTGTAAATTATTAAACCTATCTATCCACGCTTGATTAAATTATTTTATGCTAATTTAAGCATGAATGAAGATGGCTTATCTAGGAAATGAGATCCAAATATTTGATAGTACAATATGCTCTTTAATTGAAATTGTTGAAAAAGAGTTAGGATGCTATTTTAGAGGGAAATGGGACATGGACACAATCGGAGCCACCCACTCCGAAGCCTTAGAAACCGTCTTTGCAAATCCGAACTTAGGCATAATTCCCAAGAGTTGTGAACATTTGTTGCCTTTCAACTCTAAAATTTTACATCATATTCTTATAAGCATTATCATTCCTAAACAGTTTCATCAAGATGAGATCAGTTTAGCCGAGTTGGGTACCATATATTAGATTATGACCAGACAGAATTATTATTTTGGTTACCTAATCCGGCAACACATGATAGAAGTCATTTCTAAAGGGTTAATGTTACCATATGGAGGATTGATAACTAGATTATTGCATGCCCATAATATTAGTATTCCACCTGATGAAGAAGTAGTATAAGTGGACAAATTTAACTTCATTGACATGAAACTACTTAGGAGACTTAGGTGTACATTTGAGCATGGAATAGGAGTTAGACAACCTAGGAGAAGTGATATACATCCCCCACCAGTAGAACATCCTGAAACACCAGTCTTTAAGGAAAGTGAATCTCCTCCTCCTGATCCCGTTGATACAGCTCCATCAGTGCCAGCTTCAGCTCCACCTTCTGACGATCCGATCATGAGAGAATTAAATGAAGTTAAATTGTAGTAAATTAAAATTTTGAAGGAAATGCGAAAGATGAACCAAAAGATAGATCACATGTATAGGAAATTTGGCATTCCTCTAAAGGAGTAGTTTGTTGTATTTCCTTTTTGAACATTCTAAACTTTTATGCAACTTTGACATCTATGTTGTATTATCTTTGCTACATTTTCTTAGGCACTATGGAATGATATTCGGATTTCTGAATGATTTCTTTTCCCTCATTTGTGATATTTTTTTGGATATCTTTTTTACGTATCTTTGGATGACGCACTCATAATATTTTTGATTTTCACTCGTATATGAATCCCTCTTTTCCTTTTTGTTGATGACAAAGGGGGAGAAATATGTGACAAGTGAATGCAATTGTCATGCGTTGAAAGTTATATGCATTTGCCATGCTTTACAAGTTATTGCAAGTTATATGCTTGAAATGCTTATTTAGGTTCTTGATATCATTTTTTATTGTGTATACTTCATTGATATCATTTGATACCTATTTATTTGACATCTTTTGACTTAATGATGAATGTCCATACATCGACATTGTTATCATTAAGTAAACCATGAAGTTTTTCTTTCATATGTTGAATGATAAGTTAAACTTATCATGTTGAATTCAAAGCAATTGAATTCAAGAAGTTTTTACTATCTATGGCATATAGATAGGGGGAGTTAAGAGTAACTCCATCATCAATTGATTGTCATCATCAAAAAGGGGGAGATTGTTGAATTTCGGATTTTGATGATGAAGTCAATTAGTGAAATATTTGTTCTAATATATTTTGTTGAGATAAGTGTGCAGGAATAACTACATTGGGATGAAAACATAAAGCGATTTACCGAGGTCAAGTTTGTCATGTGTTCAAGAGTTTATCAGAAGTCCGAGAAATCGTCCAAAGTGTTGTCGGAACCATCCAAGATCGAATCAGGGACTTGCCGAAGTTTTCGGAAGTTCATCGCAAGGATTGTCGAAGGTTCGCGGAACTTACTGGGAAGATTCGGAAGCTAGCCGAAGACTCGTTAAGCTCGCCATACAATCCGGGAGTATGCCGGGAGTCTGCTGGAAGAAATCCGAGGGAAGTGTCGGAAGTCCGTCGGAATCTCGTCGTAAAGCTCGCCGGAAGTTGACTTGAAGAATGTCGAGTTAAATCACTTAGAATTATGTTTTAATTTCATAGTTTGCATGTGATTAGAGCAAGGATTTAGAAATAATCCTGTCTAAATTTAGTAGGGGCCAACTGGGCTCCTATTGGGCCTTAAACAGGGCCCATTCGGCCTTTCTTTGAATGGGCGAGCGGTTGAACCGCCTTGACACAAGCGGTGGCACCGCACTGGCTAAGCGGTAGCACCGCCTAGGTGAAGCGATGTGACGCCTTGGCCCGACTGACACGGTTCCAACGCCTCTGACAAGCTGACACCAGGAAACTAAAAAAAATTCAAATTTGGAGCCCAAATTTGAATCCATTTTGAGCCTATAAATACCCCCCCTTTCTCAACTGAAAGGGCACCCTTTTAAGAGTTAGAATCTTGAGTTAAAGTCTTTGAATAGTCTTGAAAAGTCTTGTCTCTTGCTAAGTGTTCACCTTCTTCTTCTTCTTGAGAAATCTTGTAAGAGTGTGAACTTCTTGTAAAGGGTTGTAAAAAGGGGTATTTGGTCCTTCTCCTTCAAAGGATTTGCTAGTGGAAGTGCGAAGCCTCATCGTGAAGGCTTCAAGAGTGGATGTAGGTCATTTGACCGAACCACTATACATCATTATGTTTATAAATGTGTGAGTGTTTATATTTTTGAATCATTTCATTACTTAGCTACAAATTGCTTAGTTCCTTGCTATTTCTTTTACTCAAGCAACTTCTTACAAGTTCTCTTTCATCGAATCAAAATTTTCCTACGAACTTGTCTTTTTGTAAAATCAGTTTCAAAATTACGATTTTAATCCGCTGCACTAATTCATCCCCCCCTCTTAGTGCCTTTTCTATCCTAACACCATTGACAAAGCCGCTGACTCAGATTATATTTGAGCGTCACAGAGTTCTGATGAGGATCAGACACTTAGGTGATTGGCTTTAGGTCAAGAGGGAGATTGTTAGTTATAGGTGCCTTACAAGCCAATCATATGAGTGGTGGCACCTGTAACATGTTACGTCGATTTCTTTGCATATTATTATTCATATTTTCTCACATTATCTGGATAAATATTGTGATGTCCATGGATCTGTGCAATGGGAATCAGATCGTAATGAGATCACGATAATGAGGCCGATATACCTTTAAACACAGATCCTAAATCATCCTGGTCATAGGTTACTCGATGAGGACATCGAGATAATCGGATAGACTAGTGCGCTGTATACTCGTCTATATGATGGAGACGACTGGTCTCATAGTCGCTTATGTGGGGACACTAGAGGTACAATGTAGGTGCTCAGTGGAGAATGAGTTCACTAATTGATCCACTTATAGAATGCTATATGGTTAATGATACCTAATGTCAGACAACGATTCTGTAGTCCTAGTAGTGTGTCTGGTCTTTAGACTTGAGGCACCAAAGATGCCTTGTTTGAGTACTCCATTCTTTGATGCCAGACTTACAGGTTTAGAGAGCTCTAGATCTGGTATAGCCAGTTCTCGGGAATGGTAGCCAACCTTACGAAGGTAATTGTGTGTCAATAGAGGATCATCCACTCTCAGTATCATGAGATGAATATCCCGCGTGTGCTCGCTCAGGCAAAATCCCTGGCCAGGGTTGTTCGGATTGAGAGAGAAAGAGTTCTCTAGGAGAATTCGATTAGAGCGAGACTCGGATAGGATATCGTATGGGCCTGACTCTACCATGCCCAATATACGATCTCTAGGATATTAGATGGATGAGGGACTATAGATACATGGTAACTGAGGACAAACAGGTCCGATGGATTATATCCCCCTATACTATCTGGGGACTATGGCGTAGTGGCCTAGTACGTCCATAGTCGATGAGTCAAGTGAATTATTATGAAGATAATAATTCACTATATCAGAAGGTATTCTGAGTCAGAAGGAGTTCTGACGGGAGTGACTCACGGCCAGCTCGGTATCGGGCCTAGAGGATTACACATATAAGGTGGATATTGCAATGAGTAGAGGTGCGGATATAAGATATCTGCGAAGCCCCTAGTTTGGATCATGTGGATGAGATCCAATTGGGTAATTGGATGAGATCTAATTAAATTATTAGATAAGATCCAATTGGATGAGATCAAATTGGATCCTATGGATAAGATCTAATGAGATCTAACTGGATAAAGATCCAATGTGAACAGGATTTGTTAAGGATAAGCTTCCTCCACCTCTATAAATAGGAGGAACCTCCTGGTTCATAGGCTGAGAGCTCTTGGTAGTCATCCTCCTATTCTTCTCAGTCTCCTCTCCTCCTCCTTGGCTCCGGCAGCCTTGTGGTGCATGTGGAGAGAGATCCCATGGTGATCTGAGGAGCATCGTTGCTATGTCCGTTGTGTGGATTACCGCTAGAGAGGAGTACACTAGTGCTCCTTTATCCTCTTCATTGGATCTAGAATTTTCAGGGATATACAATCTCCCCAAGTAATGCTTCTGACATGATACATGCAGATTTTTCAGATTTATGATTTTTGCGCACCAATCGTCGCACGATGGCCAAGTACGTAACTATGGGAAATCCAATCTTATTTTTGTTTTTCGCTGTGCATGAGATGCTGAATCTCTCGATTTTCCAGCAACAGCCCCTACTCTTCACTAGTGCTCCTTGTACGAAAGAAGGATGGAATATAGTGAATGTGCTTTGATTACTGAGCTCTCAATGGCATGATCGTCAAGGACAAAGTACCCTATTCCAATAGTAGATGAATTGCTTGATGAATTAAAGGGAGCACGAATCTTCACAAAATTGGACCTTCGATCCGAGTATCATCAAATACGAGTGTGCGAAGAAGACATACCAAAAATCATCTTTCGAACGCACAACGGTCACTACGAATTTTTGGTAATGCCCTTTGGTCTCACCAATACTCCCTCCACCTTCCAGAGCCTTATGAATGATATTTTCCAAAGTTATCTTTGTAAGTTTGTGCTGATTTTCTTCGATGATATCCTTATTTACAGCCCTTCTCTGGAAAGTCATTTTCAGCACTTACGATTTGTTTTGACGATTTTGCGAGAACATGTTCTTTTTATCAAAAAATCGAAGTGCAGCTTTCTTCAACAAAAGGTGAAATATCTTGGGCATATCATATCAGAGAAAGGTGTGGTAGTGGACCCCTCCAAAATTAAAGCAATGCAGAACTGACCGACCTCGAGGAATATAAAATCGCTGCGTGACTTTCTCAGTTTTACAGGCTATTACCGTAAGTTCATAAAAAACTATGGAAAGATCAGTGCACCCCTTACTTCTTTGCTAAAAAAAGATGCTTTCCAATGGTCGAACAAAGCCACTAATGCCTTCGACGAACTTAAAGCCGTAATGACGATAACACCCGTACTAGCATTACCCGACATCGATAAGACTTTTATTATTGAAGTCGATGCCTTTGGAGTCAGAATTGGTGCTGTACTAATGCAAGATAGCTGCCCCCTCGCTTATACCAGTAAGGCATTATCTTCTTTCCATCTTAAGATAACTATTTATGACAAGGAAATGCTCGTGATTGTGCATGCGTTGGCCAAATAGAGATCGTACTTGATCGGGCGATGCTTCCAAATCAAGATTGACCATAAAAGCTTAAAATATTTCTTAGAGCAAAAGATATCTTCCCCCAAGTAGCAAAAATAGATAACAAAGTTTCTTGGATATGATTATAAAAAAGGGAAAGAGAATGTTGTTGCAGATGTGCTTTCGCGGCTACCCGAGCAAGCTGAATTTTCAGTCATTTCACTTCCGACCAATGGCTTCCTTGAGGATAATAGGGGGGAATGACAAGATGATCCAAAGACCAGAGCATCTATGAACCTTTCACCTTAGTTCTATGGACCCTACCAAATTTTGGAGCTTATCGGAGCAGTAGCATATAGATTGGACTTACCGGCCAGCTCCTGAATCCATTCAGTCTTCCATGTATCATGTTTGAAGCCCAAGTTGGGACAAAATGAGATAGCCCAAAGCCATATACCAAATATGACTACCCAAGGAGAGCTTCAGGCTCAACCGAGTACCATTATTGATCGATAGATCATGACTCGACGACCACGACCCACTACTGAGGTGCTAATATAGTGGGCGAACCTACCAGGAAAAGATGCCACTTGGGAGAACTATGATGGCTTGATGATCAAATTTCCAAAATTCATAGAATGTCAGCCTCGAGGACAAGGTTGATTTAAAGAGGATGGGTCTATTAGGACTTTAGCTAGGAGAGTCCTAATCTGTTGGGACTCTAGTTAGGAGAGTCCTAATCTATTAGGACTCTAGCTAGGAGAGTCCTAATCTATTGGGACTCTAACTAGGAGAGTCCTAATTTAGTTTCATTGATAAGGGCATTCATGTAAATCCTATCTAGCCGACCCCTATTAAAGAGGTGAAGAGGTCGGCTAGGTTAAGATTATGTTGCTTCTTAAAGAAGGAGTCCTATTAGAAATAAGAGCCCTATTAGAGAAAGAGTCCTATTAGAATTAGGAGTTCTACTAGAGAAGGAGTCCTAATTAGAAGTTAGAGTTGGTTAGAAGTAGGAGTCTTACTAGGAGTTAGGGTTTAGAAGCCCTATAAATAGCCATATATTCACCCTCTTTTTCATCATGAATAGATCATCTTTTTAGCAGCCTTTGAGCAACAATTTAGAGGAAAGAACCCCTATAGAGTTCCAAGGAGGCGATCCCCTAAAGAGATCAACCCCAAGCTTAGAATCTCACAAGAGTTCTAACACATACTTGATGATCATGGACCATAAACTAATGTCATAAGGCCCAAGCCAGTAAGCCCAATCACTCACATCATGATCTATGTGTGTATCGACGCATCTCCATGCCCTGTGATTGTCCATCTCATTCTTATCAGTTTTGTTGGCATCTTGGCGCATCTCTATACACCATGATTGTTTGTCTCAATCTCATGGGTTCCACTATCACCTCTACACTCTCGCCACACCTCCTCGTGTAATTACAATATAATCACAGATATGCATGCCCGATAATAAATGAAAAAAAAATAGAGGCTCGCAAGCCCCAATAATAATAATAACATCACAAACACACATATATCACGTCATACTGTCAATGATCATCTGTCTATATTATGTTGGGAAATCCTATGGGGCGACATCTCATGCGTAGTGGAAGAACAAAAACAAAACCATGGATTTCTTGTAGAAAAGTTCCATCGTCGTGCGAAGATCGGTGCATCAAAATAAATCTGAGAAAACTGCATGTGTAAAAGAAAATACCTAGGTAGATCGTATATCCCTAAATCCTTATAGATCTGTAGGAAGGATGAAGGAGGTCAAGCGTCCTCATCTCTAGCAGTATCCACAAGCAGCGAATGTGACGATGCACCTCTCTAGGGAGAGGAGAATAGAAGGTGACTACCAAAAGAACCCCCAGCCTATAGAGCTTTGGTTCCCTCCTATTTATAGAGGCCCCCTATAAATCATAATGGATCTTGCCCTATTGGATATTAGATCTCTATCCGATTACCCAAGTCTCTTGGATTAGTGGATCTCTACCCAATAATCTCTTATTAGCAATTATTGGATTTCATCTTAGGATCCAATAATTCAGGGGCTAAATGGATATCCAATAAGATAGGGGCTCTAGTGGATATCTCATATCCGAACCTCTACTCGTCGCAACACCTACCATATGTGTATGACCCTCTAGGCCCAATATCGAGCTGGCCGTGAGTCATACTTGTCAGAACTCCTTCTGACTTAGTGAATTATTATCTCTATAATAATTCACTCAACTCATCGACTGCGGACGTACTAGGCCACTACGCCATAGCCCCCAAACGATACAGGAAAATCCAATCCTTTAGACCTATCTATCCTTAGTTACCATGTATCTATAGTCCCTCATCCAACTAACATCCCAAAGACCCTATACCGGGCATGGTGCTGTCAGGCCCATACGGTCTCTCCTCGAGTCTTGCTCTTGTCGGATTCTCTCGGAGAACTCTTTCTCTCTCAGTCTGAATAACCTTGGCTAAGGATATATTCGAGCAAGAATACATGGGATATTCCTCATATGATACTGAGTGCGGATGATCCTCTATTGACACTCAATAGCCCTCGTAAGGTTGGCTACTACTCCCAATAACCGGCTGTACTAGATCTGAAACTTTTCAAACCTATAAGTCCGGTATCAAAGAGTAGAGTACTCATATAGGACATCCTTGGTGTCTCATGTCTAAGGATGAGATACACTACTGGGACTACGGAATCACTATCTGAAGTGAGGTATCAATAACTATCCAACATTCCGTAGGTAGATTAATTAGTGAACTCATTCCCCAATGAGCACCTGCATTGTACCCTTAGTGTCCCCACACGAGTAGTTATGAAACCAGCCACCTCCATCATTTGGATGGGTATTCTAGAGTAACCTATGACCAGGATTATTTAGGGTCTGTGTTTAAAGGTGAATCGGTCTCATTATCGTGATCTCATCATGATCCGATTCCTATTGCATAGATCCAAGGACATCACAATATATACAACATACAAGATAAAGTGATAAAATACCTAATAATAAGTAAAGAAAAAGAATACATATAAAGTCACAAGTGTTATCACTCATGTGATTGGCTTGTAGGGCACATATGACTAGCAATCTCCCACTTGACCTAAAGCCAATCACCAACATGTTTAGTCCCCATCAGACCTCTATGATACTTAAAGACAATCTGAGTTAAAGGCTTTGTTAGTGGATCTGCAATGTTATCTTCTGATGAAACTCTTTCCACTACTACATCTCTTCGGGTCATGATCTCTCTAATAAGCTAGAATCTCCTCAGAATACTTCTGATGAGACCCGGGTTCCCTTATTTGAGTAATCACTCCGTATTTATCGCAGTATAAGGGAATCAAATCCTCACTGCTCGACCTGACTCCCAAATCTGTTATAAACTTCTTCATCCAGACTCCCTCCTTTGTTGCCTCTGTCACAACAATGTATTCCGCCTTTGTGGTCGAGTCAACAGTAGTGTCTTACTTGGAACTCTTCCAGCATACTGCTCCTCTATTCAGGATAAACACACACCCCGAATTAGATTTGCTATCATTGACATCGGACTGGAATCTCGAGTCTATGTAGCTCTCAACCTTGAGGCTACTATCTTCATATACCAGTAAAAGATCCTTAGTCCTTCTCAAGTACTTAAGGATACATTTTATTGTTTTCCAGTGCTCCAAGCCCGGATCTGCTTGATACCTGCTCGTGACACTCAGAGCATGCACTATATCAGGCCTAGTACATAGCATAGCATACATGATAGATCCTATCACTGAGGCATATGGTATCATATCCATGTGTGCCCTTTCTTCAAGAGTTTTTGGGGACATACTCCTAGAAAGTGATATTCCATGTCTCATTGGTATGAGACCTCTCTTGGAATTTTCCATGCAAAATCTTTTGACAATGGTGTCTATGTACTTGGACTAGGACAAGCCAAGTATCATTTTGGATCTGTCTATAGATCTGTATCCCCAATATGCAGGATGCTTCCCCTAAGTCTTTCATGGAGAAGTGCTTAAATAGCCAAGCCTTTACTGTGGAGAGTGTTGAATCTCGGATTTTGATGATGAAACTAATTGAGTGTGATTTGTGGTCTAACTGCGTTTTGAGTTATGCAGGTCTACTATCGAGCAGGATTGACTACGATAGGGATGAAGACGTAAAGCGAAACAAAGGGCCGAAGACAAGTGTGATGAATCGTTGGGAGTTCGAGTGTTCAAAGGAAGTCCGAAGATTCGTTGGGGGGCGTTGCGGAGCTGGCCGAGAACGAGTAGGAAGCTTGCCGAAGGGTTTTCGGAAGTTCGCCGGGAGGTTAAATCGGAAGTTCGCGAGCTTGCCAAGAAAGATCGTGCTTGCCAAAGAAGCTGGGGAACTCGCCAAGATCATCGTGAAGTCCGAGAGCTTGCGTGAGTCCGCGGAATGGTTTCGAAGGTTATCGGAAGACTGCCGGAAGTTGACCGGAAGCTCGCCGGAAGAAGTTGTCATGTGGACTTTGTAATAGCTTAGGAAAGCGTCTTTAAAATTCGTAGTTAGCACGTATTTTGGGTTAGGATTAGATAACCCAAAGTGGGGGCCCATTGGGCCTTGATTAGGATGAGTTTGGGCCAAAATTTTGGCCCAAACCAGAATCAACTACGCATGCATGCATGCTACGTGCATCTGCTGTAGCCCCATCAGAGCGCGCCCCGGCCATGTAGCGAGCCCGTATATCAGGCTCTCATCATGTAGCGAGCCCGGCTCTTGTATCGCGCTCACCGTAGTGCGCCGGATATCGTGAAAGTGCGGTAGCACCGCTTTGCTGAAGCGGTAGCACCGCCCCAGTTTCTCTGTAGCCAGCGGTAGCACCGCTGGTGGGTGTAGCACCGCTGGTGCGTGGAAAGCCAGGCGTAGCACCGCCCAAGCGATAGAACACTGGGTGTCGATCTGCCAAGAGTTGATAGAAAAACTCAAAGGATTCAAATTTTTGGCTCCATGTTTGGGCTCCAAATTTGAATCACTTTGAGGCTTATAAATACCCCTTCCTTTTCAGCTGAAAGGGAACCCTTTTGAGCAAAAAAGTTTGAGTCTTGAGCTTTTGAAGAGTCTTTGAAAAGTGTTGTATTCTTTGCTAAGTGTTCACCTTTCTTCTTCTTGAGAGATCTTGTACAAGTGTGAACATCTTGTAAAGGGTTGTAAAAAGGGGTGTTTGATCCTTCCCCTTCAAAGGACTTGCTAGTGGAAGAGCGGAGCCTCATCGCAAAGGCTTCAAGAGTGGATGTAGGTCATTTGACCGAACCACTATACATCATTGTGTCCTCAAATGTGTGAGTGTTTACATTTCTGAAATCACTTCATTTCTTGGCTACAAGTTCTTGGTTAGTTCCTTTTCACAAGCAATTACTTTCAAGTTCTCTTTCGTCGAATCGAACTCTTCCACGAACTTGTGTTTCTTTGCGAAATCGGTTTCAAGAATACGAGTTTAATCCGCTGCACTAATTCACCCCCCCCTCTTAGTGCCTTTTGATCCTAACAATTGGTATCAGAGCCACGTTCTTTCTCTTTCGGATTTACACCCGTGAGAAATGGCTCTAAATGGTTTTCAAGAGGGCTTTTGTTTTTCGTCCAGTCCGTTCTTTAACAGTACGGACTACACATATTGGAAAACTCGAATGAGAGTTTTCATGCTTTCAATGGATTTGGATTTGTAGAACATCATCAAAAATGGTTTTCAACCTTCCTCTAAACCGTGAACGAATGGTCGGTTTTGGAGAAAATGTCGTTTTCTTTAAACGCAAAGGCTATGAATGCCTTATTTTGCGCTTTGAACAAGAACGAGTTCAATCGATTTCTATGTGCGAAACGGCTTTTGACATTTGGCGAACTCTTGAAATCACGCATGAGGGAACTAGTAGAGTTAAAGACTCAAAAGTAAACCTCTTGTTGCATGATTTTGAGCTCTTCCAAATGACACCAAGCGAATCTATCGATGACATGTACACCGCTTCACGGATGTCATCAATAGCTTGAAAAGTCTTGGTAAAAGTTTTTGAATTTTGAACTCACTAACAAGATCTTAAGATCCCTTTCAAAATGGTGGGATCCTAAAATAACGGCGATTCAAGAATCAAAGGATCTAAATAATTATTCTATTGATGAACTCATTGGGTCTTTAAAGACCTATGAAATGGAACATGATGAATATGAAGAACTTGATGAGCACATGAACAACCTTCTAAAGAACAAGAAGGTTTTTGAACTCCGAACTATGAAATGCCACTTGAGTAATGACTCAAGTGAAGAGGACAATGAGGACATTGAACACATAACAATGAATGTTAACAAGTTCATTAAACAAAAATTAAAAAATACAAATGAACTTGAACGAAGAAAGAGGCCGAAGAAGAAGAAGGCTTGGAAAGAAGATCAAAGAAAGAAGAAGCAAACTACGCTTTCATGGGCTTCGACAATGAGGTAAGTAACTTAACTTCCTTGAATTATTTTGAAATTACATGATGATTTCCATGAATGCTTATCTTAGTTAGTAGGAATTTTTTTATGTTTTTCTTGTGTTTGTAGAAATTCAAAAAAAAAAATTCGAAATTATACTATGCTCTTCTTTATAGTAGTTTTGAAAAGTAAAAACATGAATGATGCAAGATTTGTGATAATGCTTAGGATTAATCCATACATATGTATCTTGATTATCGCTTGAAAACTTCCATTTTGGCTTAATGGATTTTAACCCTTTTTATGATGAAATTTTTATTGATACATGTCTTCATGAAATCAATTATAAAGACCCAACCCACAAATTTTCAAAATGAAAGAAATGTGACTTTTATGTTGCCTTGTATTACATTTGGACTTGATGATTTTCATGACGAAAAGTATTTTTCAGATTTTTAAAATAATGTATGATTTAGCAAAAGTTTGACCATTGATCATCTTATTATAACAAATGAAAGAAAGAAGTGAAATGATTTCAATGATAAATTCATTTCTAAATATGATGATGCTCTCATGTTTAAATATAATGCATGACATTGATCATTCTTATGAAAGATCAAATCACGTAAATTGAAACTCTTACAAATAAGAAAATACACTATCATAATATTTTATTTTTGATGTGTTTAGTCTTAATGGTTTTTATGTGAAACTTGCTTGTTGCTTTGAAAAGTTGATACATGCTCACATGTAATCAATTTATATTGCTCTTATTAAATTTTTGAATGAAAGATTTTGATGCATTTGATCTTAATGGGTTTAATGACAAATTTGTATTTTGAATTTATACAATGATGGCTTCCGTATAAATATTTGAACATACATTATGAAATCATCATTGAAATGAAAATATTAAAAGTTTGTTATCATGCTTAATGACCTTGTGATATCATATCTTGATGACAAACTCATGTTTTGGTCTTAAAATTGATACTCATTTTAGAAACATGAGCACACTTGTATGAAACAAACAACTTAAAAGAAAATATTTTTCCTATCTTATCGAGATTAATGATTTCATGATATTTTGTGAATCTCGAAATTGATTTTGATGATTCGATTATGAGTTACAAGTTAATAATTTGATTTGAATGAACTTAAACTACATTGTGATCTTGATAACTTGAGTCTTTCAAGATCTCTCACTTCATACCATGATTCTCCCATGTTGTTGAAGAAAAATCCAAATGAATCATAAGTTATTTTCTCTTCACTTGTTGATACTCAACTTGAGAAAATGTGTTTTGAATGTTGAAACATTACATGTGTAATTTGAACATTTCTCCTATGTTTCAATACACATGACTTGATGATTGAAATATAAATGCAAATGTTTGATATATCACTTGTCATGGTTTGAATATCAATGTACAAGAAATGTTGCTCTTCTTGATATCTTTTATGAATTTGAATAAGACTTATTAAAGATTCTTGATTCATCTCTTAATCTCTTGGAATCATAACTTGACTTGTGTGAATCAAGATGCATGAAACAAATTGTTCTCTTTGCAATTTGCTATCCAATGAATCATGATTGATATTATTGCTATTTTACCTCCTATGATTCATGTTGTAAAATTTTATAAATCATGATGCAATAAAATTATTTATGCAACAATCAAGTGCTCATATGATTCTTTGCTAATGAAAATACTTTAGTGGAATTATGATCTTGACAACTATGACTTGAAACTCTTTATAAATCAAGATCTTTTACCATGCTCTTTTCATTTTATCAAAAGAAGCAAAATGCAAAACTTCAAAATTTTGAAATGTTACATGCCTTTATATTTGTATGAAAAGTTAGCATATATGTTTAAAATGATCATACATAATTGCTAGCTCATTGCAAACAAAAGTTGATAGCTTGCAAAGGTGAAACTTAGTTACAAAAGAGAAGAATTGAAAGGAAGCTAACTTGCGTGTGCATAAAGTATGTTAGCTTGCTTATCATTATTGATTGCTTGCTTATCATCTTTTTATCTCATATCTTGATTTTTGACTCCCTTGAATTCATGACTTAATATGCCAAAAATTTATATTGTAAATTTGTTATCTTGTCATGATCAAAGCATTGGCTATTAGTACTCCACTTTTTGACAAAACAAGGGGGAGAAGAATTATTGCTAGCTTATGTATTGCAAAGAAAAATTTTGCTAGCTAGAATATGCAAAGGAAGCAAAGAAAGTGCAACTTGCACATCTCAACAAGCAAGTGAAAATTACCATCATTGCCCATCTTTGAAACTTCCTATGATTGAATGGTATAACTTAATGTTGTATTGCAAAATGTTGTATGATGTTGTAAAAATCTGCATATCTTGTAAAGTGCAAGCTAGTTTGTTGTAAAAATCTGCATATCTTTTAAACTAGCTATAATGATACTTCTCCTTTTTGTTGATGACATAGGGGGAGAAGTAGATTGATGACTTCATGCATTGATTGAATATTTTATATTTGCATGATGGTTTGTTCTTATTTCACTACATGAATGATACATGTTACTTGGATTTGGGATAATCCAAGGGTTCTATCAATTGCATATTGATAGGGGAGTTTGTGTTAAACTCAGGGAGTTATGGTTAACTCGTCGGTCATCAATTAGTTGTCATCATCAAAAGGGGAGATTGTTGAATCTCGGATTTTGATGATGAAACTAATTGAGTGTGATTTGTGGTCTAACTGCGTTTTGAGTTATGCGGGTCTACTATCGAGCGGGATTGACTACGATAGGGATGAAGCGTAAAGCGAAACAAAGGGCCGAAGACAAGTGTGATGAATCGTTGGGAGTTCGAGTGTTCAAAGGAAGTCCGAAGATTCGTTGGGAGCGTTGCCGGGCGGCCGAGAACAGTAGGAAGCTTGCCGAAGGGTTTTCGGAAGTTCGCGGGAGGTTCGTCGGAAGTTCATGAGCTTGCCAAGAAAGATCGTGCTTGCCAAAGAAGCTCGGGGAACTCGCCAAGATCATCGTGAAGTCAGAGAGCTTGCCGTGAGTCCGCGGAATGGTTTCCGAAGGTTCGTCGGAAGGATTCGGAAGTTGACCGGAAGCTCGCCGGAAGAAGTTGTCATGTGGACTTTGTAATAGCTTAGGAAACGTCTTTAAAATTCGTAGTTAGCACGTATTTTGGGTTAGGATTAGATAACCCAAAGTGGGGGCCCATTGGGCCTTGATTAGGATGAGTTTGGGCCAAAATTTTGGCCCAAACTGAAGCGCTACGCATCTTTGTAGCCCGCTATCTTTGAAGCGCCCGGCCTCAGAGCGAGCCCGATATCTTGTATCGAGGCTCTCCTTTGTGAAGCGAGCCCGCTCATTGTATCAGGCGCGCTCACGTAGTGCGCCCGGATCTTTGAGCAGTGCGGTAGCACCGCTTTGCTGGGCGGTAGCACCGCCCAGCTATCGTGAGCCAGGCGGTAGCACCGCTGGTGAAGCGTAGCACCGCCTTTGGTGTGTGGAAAGCAGGCGGTAGCACCGCTTTGGCTGACGGCGATAGAACCGCTGGGTGTCGATCTGCCAAGAGTTGATTGAAGAAAAACTCAAAGGATTCAAATTTTTGGCTCCATGTTTGGGCTCCAAATTTGAATCACTTTGAAACTTATAAATACCCCTTCCTTTTCAGGTGAAAGGAACCCTTTTGAGCAAAAAGTTTGAGTCTTGAGCTTTTGAAGAGTCTTTGAAAAGTGTTGTATTCTTTGCTAAGTGTTCACCTTTCTTCTTCTTGAGAGATCTTGTACAAGTGTGAACATCTTGTAAAGGGTTGTAAAGGTGTTTGATCCTTCCCCTTCAAAGGACTTGCTAGTGGAAGAGCGGGCCTCATCGCAAAGGCTTCAAGAGTGGATGTAGGTCATTTGACCGAACCACTATACATCATTGTGTCCTCAAATGTGTGAGTGTTTACATTTCTGAAATCACTTCATTTCTTGGCAGTTCTTGGTTAGTTCCTTTTCACAAGCAATTACTTTCAAGTTCTCTTTCGTCGAATCGAACTCTTCCACGAACTTGTGTTTCTTTGCGAAATCGGTTTCAAGAATACGAGTTTAATCCAGCTGCACTAATTCACCCCCTCTTAGTGCCTTTTGATCCTAGCAGAGTATTCTGAAAGGATCAAAAGGCACTAAGAGGGGGTGAATTAGTGCAGCTGATTAAACTTCGTATTCTTGAAACCGATTTAAAGAAACACAAGTTCGTGGAAGAATTTGATTCGATTTAAAGAGAACTTGAAAGTAATTGCTTGTGAAAAGGAACTAACTAAGAACTAGCAGCCAAGAAATGAAGTGATTTCAGAAATGTAAACACTCACACATTTGAGGAGACAATGATGTATAGTGGTTCGGTCAAATGACCTACATCCACTCTTGAAGCCTTTGCAATGAGGCTCCGCTCTTCCACTAGCAAGTCCTTTGAAGGGGAAGGATCAAACACTACAACCCTTTATAAGATGTTCACACTTGTACAAGATCTCTCAAGAAGAAGAAGAGTGAACACTTAGCAAAGAATACAACACTTTTCAAAAACTCTTCAAAAGCTCAAGACTCAAACTTTTTGCACAAAGGGTAACCCTTTCAGGTGAGAAAGGGGGAATTTATAGATCAAAAGTGGATTTAAAATTGGGCTCCAAATTCCAAGTGAATTTGGAGTCCCCAGATTCTGGTGGTCAAAGCGGTGCCACCGCTGTCGGCGGTGCCCGCATGTCGATCTTTGATCGACGATGGCGGTGCCACCGCTTGAGCGGCGGTGCTACCGCTCGATCAGGCCCTGGGGCGGTGCCACCGCTCAGCCAGCGGTTCCACCGCCGTCAGTGGGCGAGGCGGTACTCGCCCCAGGCAAGCGTTCCACCGCTTGTGTGTGTGTGCTTGGCGGTGCTACCGCTCGGTGGGCGGTTCCACCGCCCAGTGGCGGTTCCACCGCCCCAGGCTTAAGCGGTTCCACCTCTTGCCCCATTCGGACAGTGAATGGGGCTGTTTGTCCTCAACTTGACACAGTAGTGGCCTGGTTGGCTCCTACTGAATTTTGGGTAGGATTTATTTCTTAAATCCTTGCTCTACTCATGTGCAAATTTACGAACATAACTTAACATGATTTGATCGGACACCCTTCAAGTCGACTTCCGGTGAGTACTACGGCGAGATTCAGGCAGGCCTCTGATGCTTCCCTCGGATTCTTGCGGTGGTCTCCCAAAGCATACTCCGGCAAGCCCAACTAGTCTTGGTGGTTTCCGAATTTTCGGAAGTTCCGCGAACCTTCGACGATCTTTGAAATGGACTTTCGAAAACCGACAAGTCCCGAGTTGATCTTGGATGGTTCCGGCAACTCTTCCGAAAATCTCTCGGACTTAGATGAACCACCGACGGACTTGGCCTTGATAAATCACGTTATGTTTTCCATCGTAGTAATTCCTGCACACTCATCTCAACAAAGAGATTAATACAAATATTTCACCACTTGATTTCATCATCAAAATCTGAGATTTAACAATCTCCCCCTTTTTGATGATGACAATCAATTGGTGATGGAGTTATTCTTAACTCCCCTATGTATATGCCATAAAGAAAAATCGCTTGAATTCAATTTTGAATTCAACATAATTAATTTTAATTTCAAGATTTCAAACTAGACATCAAGGATATCAATGAAGTATACATATAAAAGAAAGCATGATATCAAGAACCCAACTAAGTTTAATTTGGACAGCGCATATCATATAGCAATACACATTTCATTTCTCCCCTTTGTCATCAACAAAAAGGAGCGAGGGAATTATAACAACAAGGAGGGTCGGAAAACATCACGAGATATGGAAAAGGAAATCGAAAACCGAAAACCATTCCACAGTGGCCGAAAAGATATATCATGAAGTTAAGACAATATAGATGTCACGATGTAAGGAATACAACATACATGTCAACATACAACATAAGTTTACATCGTTCAAAAAGAAAACACAGCAAGCTACTCTTCAGGAGGAATGCCAAGATGCCTATACATGTGATCGATCTTTAAGTTCATCTTCCGCATCTCCTTCAAAATTTCAATTTGCTGTAGTTTTACTTCATTTAACTCTCTCATGATCGGGTCAGTAGTAGATGGAGCAGAAAATGTCACTGATGTAGCTGCAACAAAAGGATCAGGAGGAGGAGATTCATTTCCCCTAAGGACTGGTGTTTCAGGATGGTCTACGGCCGGGGGAGGTATATCACATCTCCTAGGTTGCCTAACTCCTATTCCATGCTCGACAGTACATCTAAGTCGTCTCGATGAGTTTAACATTAATAACATTAAATTTTTCGATTTGTATTGCTTCTTCATCTGGTGGAATGCAGATGTTATGGGCATGCAATAGTCTAGTTATTAAACCTCCATATGGTAACATTGATCCTTTAGAAAGAACCTCTATCATGTCTTTGCTGATTAGGTAACCAAAACAGAATTGTTGTCTAGTCATAATCCAATATAAGGTACCTAATTCGATTGAAACTGATCTCATCATGATGAAAGCGCTTAGGAATAATAATGTTTATCGAATGTGATGCAAAATTTTAGAGTTAAAAGGTAATAGATGTTCACAACTCTTGGGAATTATTCCTAAATTTGGGTTTGCAAACACAGTTTCTAAAGCTTACGAGTGAGTGGCACCAACTGTGTCCATATCCCATTTTCCCCGAAAATAACATCCTAGCTCTTTTTCAACAATTCCAATTAATGAGCATATAGTATTATCACATATTTGAATCTCATTACCTAGAAGATAAGTTGACAAGCCATCATCAGTCACAGTTAAATTAGCATAGAACAACTTAACTAAACGTGGATAAATAGGTTCAATAATTTGCAGAATAGGTAAAGCCTCTAAGTCTGCAAACCACATGAAAGGTTCTAAGTTTCCTAATTGATTCAAATCAACATACTTTCCTTTGTGAATGGGTCTTGAACCAAATTCAGAAAATCTAAGGGAGGCTTCTTGTGATTTAAACAAGGATTGGTCAAATGAATCTACCTCCATCCTTTTTCCTTTGTCTCTTGATGTTCTTCTAGGAGCCATTTCTATGAATAATCGAAAATTAATTGAAGAAAGGAATGAAACTTCACAAGAAAATGAAAGAGAAAGAATTCTGTTTTTACCTTAGATTGGTTCTTTGAGATGTAGGAAGAATGAATCACGATAGAATCTCCTCCTTAGGCTTCTAGATAGGAAGAAATCACACCAATTTGAAGTTTAGAGGAGTTTAGAAGAGTGAGGAGAGGCGGTATGCAGATTAGGGGAGGCGGTTCTACCGCCGGCCCTAATACAATTTATAGGAGGGTGTTGGGCGGTTTCCGCCCCGTGACAGTTCCACCACTGTGGTGACTACCCAGTGCGGTTCCACCGCCGCATCTCAGCGGTGCTACACGTAGCACTAAAACCACTTCGGAGTTTTAATGTTTTCCATCTCTCCCCTTTTTTTTTTTTTTTTTTAAAATAATCTCAGAGATGGGATGAAGTCAAAAGAAATAAATCCATGGACAATCCGAATCAAATTGATGGAAATCATAGTTTAAACATAATTTCAAGAAAAGACATAAAAAAAAAAGGTTACTTACTTGGACAGTTTAGCATGCCTAATTCCCTTCTAATAAAATCAAATTGTTCCTCATTTAAAGGTTTCGTAAAAATGTCCGCTAATTGATGATTTGTATCAACAAAATCAAGAGTGACATTTCTACTACTTACATGATCACGTATAAAGTGATGCCTGATGTCAATGTGCTTAGTGCGAGAGTGTTGGATTGCATTTTTAGTTAGACAAATTGCACTCGTGTTATCACACTTTATAGGAATATTTTTTAAGTAGATTCCATAGTCCTCTAGTGTATTTTTCATCCAGATAACTTGTGCACAGCATGCACTAGTAGCTATATATTAAACTTTCTTGTAGATATAGTGCAACCAAATTTTGTTTCTTGAAGTCCAAGAAACAAGTGCATGTCCTAGAAATTGGCATGTTAGGATGTGCTTTTTCTATCTAGTTTACATCCACCAAAATCCGCATCTGCATAAGCTTTCAAACTAAAGTTTTCAGATTTTGGATACCATAATCCAAGATTAGGGGTCCCTTTAAGATATCTAAGAATCCTCTTGACCGCTTTCAAGTGAGATAGCTTAGGATTAGCTTGGAATCTTGCACATAGCCCTACACTCGAACATGATATCAGTGCAGTTGCGGTGAGATAAAGCGAGCTACCTATCATGCCCCTATAAGTTTTTTGATCAAAGCTTTCTCCATTTTCATCCATATCTAATTTAGTGGAGGTGCTCATAGGAGTGCTAATTTCTTTTGATCCATCCATATTGAATCGTTTTAACAATTCCAATGTGTATTTTGATTGATTTAGAAATATACCATTACTTAGTTGCTTGATTTGAAGTCCTAAAAAGAAACTTAGTTCTCCCATTAGGCTCATCTCAAATTCATCACTCATATCCTTAGCAAATAAATCACATAGTGATTTATCACAAGATCCGAAAATGATATCATCAACATAAATTTGAACAATAAGAAAATTATTTTCAAAATATTTAATAAACAATGTAGTATCAACCTTGCCTTTAGCGAAATTATTTGAAATCAAGAAAGAACTAAGCCTCTCATACCAAGCCCTAGGGGCTTGTTTAAGACCATATAAGGCCTTAGTTAGCTTAAATACATGGTTAGGAAATAGAGAGTTTTCGAATCCGGGTGGTTGTTCAACATAAACTTCTTCGGAAATGAAACCATTTAAAAACGCACTTTTGACATCCATTTGAAATAATTTAAAATCTTTACTACTAGCATAGGCAAGGAGCATCCTAATGGCTTCCAATCTTGCCACCGGAGCGAAGGTTTCTTCATAATCGATACCTTCTTCTTGGTTGAAACCTTTGGCCACTAGTCTAGCCTTGTTTCTAACCACGATACCGCATTCATCTTGCTTGTTTCTAAAGACCCACTTAGTACCAATAACTAAGTGGTCATTAGAATCTAGGAACAAGCTTCCATACCTCATTCCTCTCAAATTGATTCAATTCTTCTTGCATTGCGATAACCCAAGAATCATCTTTTAGGGCATCAACAATGCATTTTGGTTCAACTTGAGAAAGAAAGGCAGCATGGGCACAAAAATTTTTGAAAGAAGAGCGAGTTTGAACCCCTTTCGATGCATCTCCTATAATTAACTCCTTGGGATGAGCATCTACATACTTCCATTCCTTTGGTAAGGAAGCTTGGGAAGAAGATGCATCCAAGATGTTATTTTGAGGAGAGGGTTCATTCAAATTCAAATCATCAAGACCAAAATCATCATCAAAATCTTTTTCTTAAATTCGGAAACTTCATTAAAAACCACATGAATAGATTCTTCTATAAGTAAGGTTCTCTTGTTGAAAACACGAAAAGCCTTAGAAACGGAAGAATAACCAAGAAATATGCCTTCATTGGATTTTGCATCGAATTTTCCTAAGGCATCCTTTTCATTCAAAATAAAGCATTTGCAACCAAAAACTTTAAAGTAAGAAACATTGGGTTTTTTATCATTCCATAATTCATATGGAGTTTTGGATAGGGATGGTCTCACTAGAACTCTATTCATCACATAGCAAGCCGTATTCACGGCCGCCCAAAAATATTTTGGTAAATTATATTCATTTAACATGGTTCTAGCCATTTCTTGCAAACTTCTATTTTTCCTTTCTACTACTCCATTTTGTTGTGGATTTCTTGGAGTAGAGAAGTTGTGATTGTATCCGTTTGTTTCACATAAATTTTGGAAGTCATGATTTTGAAATTCACCTCCATGATCACTTCGTATTGATGAGATCATAAAGCCTTTTTCATTTTGAGTGAGTTTACAAAATTTAGAGAAACATTTGAAGCAATCACTTTTATGAGCCAAAAAATAGGTCCAAGTGTATCTACTATAGTCATCCACAATTACAAAAGCATATTTGCTACCACCTAGGCTTGTTATGTCAATTGGTCCAAATAAGTCCAAGTGGATCAATTGCAATGGTCTAGTGGTGCTAATGTGATTTTTTGATTTGAAACTAGTCTTTATTTGTTTTCCTAGTTGACATGCATCACATACCTTATCCTTAACAAATTTCGTGTTTGGGATACCTCTTACTAAATCTCTAGATGAAATCTTAGAGATTAGTTTCATGCTTGCATGGCCTAGCCTCCTATGCCAAAGCCAAGCGTCATCATTCAAAATCGAAAAACACATTTCATTACTTAATTTATCAATATTTATTGTGTAGACATTGTTTTGTTTTAAAGCAATCATGGATATGTTGTTGTTGGGTTTTTCAATAATGCAAACATTGGATTCAAATCTAACAACATAACCTTTATCACATAGTTGACTAATACTTAAAAGATTATGTTTTAAACCATCAACTAGTAACACATCATCAATTGAAAAACTTGATTTGTTACCTATGGTTCCCTTGCCAATGATTTTACCCTTGTTGTTGTCTCCGAAAGTGACATATCCTTCTTCTTTGCTAGAGAGCATAGAGAAATGAGATGGATCTCCGGTCATGTGCCTTGAGCATCCACTATCAAGATACCATTTCTTGCTCCTAGCTTGTGAGTTTGTCTACAAAAGAGGATTGTTTTTAGGTACCCATTTGATTTTGGGTTCCTTACAAATTGATCTACTTATTTTGTAATTTATCATTGAATTGTTTATGGTTCCTTTAGGAACCCATATCAACTTTTGTGGACTAAATTTCTTGAATGGACATTTGTAGGTAACATGTCCCGTTTTGCAACAAAATTACATTTCAAATGGGGTGATACATGCAATGTAGACCCTTTAACAAAGGTGGTGGGATTTTGGTGAGAACCTCTCACAAATCCGATACCACTTCTATTTCCGACATGACCTTTGTTAGCAAGAATCATGTCTAAGCCCTTGCTACCGACCTTAAACTTGTTTAGGGTCTCTTTGAGTAGCAAGTTCTCCCTTTTTATTGCATCTAAGTCTTCACACTTAGAGCATGGGGGTAGAGAAGGGTTTTGAAGACTATTGAATTTACTTTGTAATAAAGCATGCTCTTTCTTAAGTAAATTGAACTTCTTACTAATAGTTCTACATTCATCAAACAACTCATGAAAAGCCATAGAAAGTTCATCGAAAGATAACTCTTCATTAAGTAACTCACTAACCTCTTCTCCAAATGCCATTAGAGCGAAATTTGCCTCCTCTTTGTTGCTAGCCTCTTCAATCTCGGAGTCACTTGAATCATCCCATGTGGCCTTCAAGACTTTTTCTTCTTGAATTGCTTCTTCTTGGCTTGAGGGCATTCATTCTTGAAGTGTCCCGGCTTCTTGCATTCGTAGCAAATGACTTGGTCCTTTTTGTGTTCAAATTTGCTTTTGTGTCATTTTTGAACTTGTTCTTTCTTATGAATTTCTTAAACTTTCGAGTTAGAAGTGCAATGTCATTGTCACTATCCTCATCACTTGATGTTCCTTTCAAGTGGTCTTCTTGTGTTCTAAGTGCCATATCCTTCCTGTTCTTTGGAAGGGGTTCTCAAGCTCTTCATGAGCATGGCACGTCATCTCGTAAGTCATTAGAGATCCAATAAGTTCTTCAATGGGAAATACTTTAAGATCTTTGGCCTCTTGAATGGCCGTGACCTTTGGATCCCAACACTTTGGAAGGGATCTTAAAATCTTAGTTACCAATTCAAAATTCGAAAAAGCCTTTACCAAGAGCTTTAAGTCCATTGATGACATCCGTAAAGCGGGTGTACATGTCTCCAATGGACTCATTTGGTTTCATCCGAAAAAGTTCGTAGGAATGCACAAGAATGTTGATTTTGGACTCCTTCACTCGGCTAGTGCCTTCATGAGTGATTTCAAGAGTGCGCCAAATATCAAAAGCCGATTCACAAATGGAAACCCGATTAAACTCATTCTTATCAAGTGCACAAAATAAGGCATTCATAGCCTTTGCATTGAGAGCGAAAATCTTCTTCTCCGACTCATTCCATTCACTCATCGGAAGAGAAGATTTTGCGAAACCATTTTCGACAATGTTCCAAAGTTCGAAGTCCATGGAGATAAGAAAATTCTCATACGAGTCTTCCAATACGTATAATCCGACCCATTGAACATAGGTGGACGAGTAATGGAGAGACCCTCTTGCATACCGGAGTAGGCCATCTCTCTTGGGTTTTAAACCAATATGAGAGCAAACCTTGCTCTGATACCAATTGAAAGGATCAAAAGGCACTAAGAGGGGGGGGTGAATTAGTGCAGCGGATTAAACTCGTATTCTTGAAACCGATTTCGCAAAGAAACACAAGTTCGTGGAAGAATTCGATTCGACGAAAGAGAACTTGAAAGTAATTGCTTGTGAAAAGGAACTAACTAAGAACTTGCAGCCAAGAAATGAAGTGATTTCAGAAATGTAAACACTCACACATTTGAGGAGACAATGATGTATAGTGGTTCGGTCAAATGACCTACATCCACTCTTGAAGCCTTTGCAATGAGGCTCCGCTCTTCCACTAGCAAGTCCTTTGAAGGGGAAGGATCAAACACCCCTTTTTACAACCCTTTACAAGATGTTCACACTTGTACAAGATCTCTCAAGAAGAAGAAGAGTGAACACTTAGCAAAGAATACAACACTTTTCAAAAACTCTTCAAAAGCTCAAGACTCAAACTTTTTGCACAAAAGGGTAACCCCTTTCAGCTGAGAAAGGGGGGGAATTTATAGATCCAAAAGTGGATTTAAAATTGGGCTCCAAATTCCAAGTGAATTTGGAGTCCCAGATTACAGTGGTCAAAGCGGTGCCACCGCTGTCGGCGGTGCCACCGCTGTGTCGATCTTTGATCGACGTCTGAAGCGGTGCCACCGCCTTGAGCGGCGGTGCTACGCTCGATCCGTGGATCGAGGCGGTGCCACCGCTCACCAAAGCGGTTCCACCGCCGTCGATGGGGCGGCGGTACTACGCTTGAAGCGTTCCACCGCTGTGTGTGTGTGTCTTGAGGCGGTGCTACCGCTCAGTGGCGGTTCCACCGCCCCAGGCTTAAGCGGTTCCACCTCTTGCCCCCATTGAGACAGAGCTGAATGGGGCCTGTTTGTCCTCAACTTGACACAAGAGTGGCCTGGTTGGCTCTCTACGAATTTTGGGTAGGATTTATTTCTTAAATCCTTGCTCTACTCATGTGCAAATTTACGAACATAACTTAACATGATTTGATCGGACACCCTTCAAGTCGACTTCGGTGAGTACTACGGCGAGATTCGAGCAGGCCTCCGATGCTTCCCTCGGATTGCGTGGTCTCCAAAGATACTCCGGCAAGCCCAACTAGTCTTCTTTGGTTTCGAATTTTCCGGAAGTTCCGCGAACCTTCGACGATCTTTGAAATGGACTTTCGAAAACTTCGACAAGTCCCTGAGTTGATCTTGGATGGTTCCGGCAACTCTTCCGAAAATCTCTCGGACTTCCGATGAACCACCGACGGACTTGGCCTTGATAAATCACGTTATGTTTTCCATCGTAGTAATTCCTGCACACTCATCTCAACAAAGAGATTAATACAAATATTTCACCACTTGATTTCATCATCAAAATCCGAGATTTAACAATTCCTACATCATTCCCAATGATTAGGATGTCATCCACCTATAATACCAGAAAGGTGATAGTGCTCCCACTTACCTTCTTGTACACATAAGTCTCATCTTTGTTCTT
This sequence comes from Musa beccarii, assembly GCA_024322285.1. Lineage (NCBI taxonomy): Eukaryota > Viridiplantae > Streptophyta > Magnoliopsida > Zingiberales > Musaceae > Musa > Musa beccarii. The sequence continues at coordinate 16,179,656 of CM044402.1, forward strand.
AACGAAGTCATAAGATCTGATCACCTCATTAAATCTTATGTTCCAACTTCGGGAAGCTTGCTTCAGTCCATAAATGGACCTATATAACTTGCATACCTTATCTGGGTTATCCTTGGACACGAATCTCTCAGGCTGTATCATATACACCTCCTCCTCGAGGTTGCCATTGAGGAATGTGATTTTGACATCCATCTGCTAGATCTCATAATCATAGTGTACTGCTATAGCCAATAGAATTTGAATGGATTTTAGCATGGCTACAGGTGAGAAAGTTTCATTATAGTCAACACCTTACCTTTGATGATACCCCTCAGCCACTAGCCTTGTTTTATAGGTCTTTATCTTTCCATCTACTCCAATCTTCTTTTTTGAAGATCCACTTGCAGCTAATGGGTACAATACCCTTGGGTGTATCAACTAGGTTCCAAACCTTGCTGGAGTACATGGAATCCATTTATGAATTTATGGCTTCTTGCCATTTCCGAGAGTCTATGCTCATAATAGCCTCTTCATAGGTCTAAGGATCAATATCTTCAATATCCTCTCCTCTGATATGTCCCACATATCTTTCAAGATGATGTGATACTCTACCGGACTTATGTAAAGTTGGAACTTGTGTGCTAGGTATCTGAACAAATTCTGGCTATGGAATGGTGCTTGAGCTAGGTTCTCTAATCTCGCTCAACTCTATCATGCTCCCATTGTCTCCACCAAGAATGTGTTCCTTATCAAGGAACACTGCTCTCTTAGCTACAAAGATCTCTCGATCCTCAGGGTGATAGAAATAATACCCATAAGTTTCCTTGGGGTATCCCACGAACTTGGCCCATTCCATCCTAGATTTCAATTTATCGGGGTTGTGTCTCTTGAGGTGTGCAGGGCAGCCCCAAATCTTAACAACCTTAAGATCGGGCTTCTTCTCATTCCATATCTTATATAGAGTAGACATTACTGACTTTATTAGAATTCTGTTCAGAAGGTAAGCTGTGGTCTCTAGAGCATATCCCCAGAATGAGATGGGTAGGTCGACGAAGCTCATCATGGAATGCACCATGTCTAACAGTGTGCGATTCTTCCTTTCTGATACACCATTAAGCTACGGTGTATAAGGAGGTATCCATTGGGATAAAATCCCATGGTCTTTGAGGAATTGGATGAACTATGTACTCAAGTACTCACCTCCTCGATCTGATCGAAGGGTTTTAATACTCTTTTCTGTCTGGTTCTCCACTTCATTCTTTTATTTCCTAAATTTCTCAAAAGCCTCAGACTTGTACTTCATCAAGTACATATGTTCGTATCTTAAGAAATCATCAGTGAAAGTATTGAAGTAGGAATAACCACCTATGATATGAGTCGACATGGGACCACATACATCACTATGTATGAGTTCCAGTGACTCAGTAGCTCTCTCTCCAATTCCACTAAATTGAGAGTTGGTCATCTTTCCCCGAAGGCAAGGTTCACAAGTTGCATATGACTCATAGTCAAATGGATCTAGATATCTATTCTTCAGTAACTTTTCAATCCTTCTCTCATGTATGTGACCTAGCCTACAATGCCACAGATATGCATTGTTCACCTCTTCTCATTTCCTCGTAGACTCACTTACACTCATGATTTATGGAGCTATATCTAGCATAAATAAACCATTATGTAATGTTCCTCTCGTGATGATCTCATCATCTAATATTATTGAACAACCATTATTCTCAAAAACTAATTTATATCCACTAACTATCAAACATGAAATGGAAATAATATTTTTGATAATAGAAGGAACATAATAGCATGCATCTAATACAATAATAGCTCTACCAAGCAGATGTAATGTGACCTTGTCAACAGCCACTACAGCAACCTTTGCTCCATTGCCCATCTTAAGGTCCATCTCGCCTCTATTCAATCTCCTAGGTCCTGCCAGAATCTGCAAGGAATTGCAGATATGATAAGCACTCCCGGTATCCAATACCTATGTATTATTATAAGATTCGAACAAATGGAGTCTGATCATGAATGTACCTGAAGCTTCTCCAAGCTTCTGTTTCACCCTCTCTACAAGGTACTCTTTACAGTTCCTCTTCTAGTGCCCATCTTTACCGTAGTGGAAGCACTGGCCTTTGTCCTTTGTTGGGTCTTTCTTGGCAACTTTTGCCTTACCCATTTTGCCTTTGCCCTTGCCCTTCTTAAGGGACTTGTCAGCCTTCCTTTTCTTTCTGGTCTCACTAGCATAGAGAACTGGCTTCTCTTTCTTGATGGTGCTCTCCACTTCTCTCAACATATTGAGGAGCTCTAGGAGGGTCACCTTAAGTTTATTCATATTAAAATTTATTATGAACTGAGAAAAAGGAATGTGGTAAGGACTGAAGCACAAGATCCACACACAGGTTATCCTTTAGGACCATTCATAGACCTATGAGTTTCTCAATCCACTCAATCATCTTTAGAATATAGTTCTAAACTGGTGTCCCCTCAGTCATCCTAGCATGGAAAAGACTCTTTGATATCTCATATCGCTGAGTTCTTCCCTGTTCCTCAAATAGTTTGCGAAGATGTAGGAGTATGAAATTAGCATCCATATTTTTATGCAGTCTCTGTAACTCAGTAGTCATAAAGGCCAACATATAACACTGAGCAAGAGTGGAATCATCTATGTACTTCACATAATGAGCGATCTCATTCTTGCTTGCCCCTTCGTCGGGTGTAGGGATCACTGTATCAAGGATGTATGTGATTTCTCTGTCGTGAGAACGATTCTCAGATTGTGAAGCTAATCCGTATTATTTGGACCAGTGAGACGGTTGGCATCAAGTATGCCACATAAAGGATTTGAAAGCGATATTTTTTTATGAAATTAAAGATATAGTAGAAATAAATAACATGCAGACTTTATAAAAATTAAATAGTTAAGATAAGGACTTTTATCTTAATGTACTCCTACTAATTTTTTGCGAGACACACAACACCCTTCGGTATGTGAATCAGAGACCCTCGGCAAATCTTTAGTGGGGATCGGGATCTAATTGACGTCTTAACGAGGGACTCAACCAATCATGTTAAGCCCATAAAGGTAGGCAACTCTTACCAATCACAACTCCTTGTGATTCTCGTCCTGTTTGGCCTCCGAATCACCATGGCCTCGAGGGACTCGACCAACCATGATGTTCGGTTAAGTCATCACCATCGTTACAAGATGAGTCTGATTCGATGATATACTCTCGAGGGACTCGACTAAGCATACCATGTCCTCAAGTCATCGGTGACATCTCTATGTCGTAGATAAGATAGCGAAACGTGATATAGGTGAGTCTTGAGGGACTTAACCAACTTAACCTACATCAGGAATTGGTTCGTAGCTATAACGATGGAAGGCCACATGAGTCAATGTAATTACCTCACATTTACTAACTTAATATTATTAATAGAGGAAATTTTTGATTTGGTCTCCTAACATAATGTGTCACACACATACATATTTAATATATATATATATCTACATCACATGAAAATATATATACATATCTAGTAGGTGTATAACCAATCACACATCACATGAGCAATTACACCAAATGATCATGGACTACATCCTAATGTGATCAAGTCCGAGCTAGTGGGCCCAATCACTCATATCAAGATCTATTTATGCTTCGACGCATCTCCATGCCTTGTGATCGTCCTTCTCGCTTCATCGATTCCGTCGGAATCTCAACGCATCTTTATGCGTCGGATTGTCCGTCTCGATCTCGTGGGTCCTGCTACCGCTGCACCTCCTCATGTAATTACAACATAATTACAAGCACATAGCCCAACAATAAATCAAAAAAATAGAGGCTCGTAAGCCCTAGTTATAATAATCATATATACACACATCACATCACAAGGTCCATGATCATCTATCCATATCATACATCACATATATATATATATATTAATTTATAAGACTACTAGTTAAATAATAATAGTTATTTAAACTATTTAATTAACATATATTTTTTTTTGAAAATAGGGATATTTAGAGAATTTTTTAAATTTCGAGGGTATTTTGATCATTTTGGCAAAATGGATAGAAATCAAAATTTTCAAAATTCTAAGGGGTAAAACTATCTTTTACACAAAACCCTAATCGCTCTACTGCATTGCTACGTTGTGGCGGCAGCCACTACCTACGGGCACGCCACTGCAGCGGGCGCTTCTACTCGCGGGCGAGCGTCGTTGCCTCGCTGGTGAGTGCCGCTACCCCGTAGGCAGCATTGTCGCTACGAGTGCCGCCCACAGGGACCTCGCGGGCTCCGCGGGTGCGTTTGCCCATGGGCTGCGGGGTAGTACCCGTAGCCACTGTTGCCCCCGTGGGAGTCTCTGCTCGCACCTTGCAGGCAGGTAGTAGGCCGCCGGCCACCTGTCACCGCCCGCAGCTTGCTTGTGGGCTCCTTGCAAGCAGTCGCTGCCGCCACTACCATTGCAGGCAGTAAGGTTGTAAGTAGCCTTGCGGCCATTGTGCGAGCGCAGCAAGGACAGCAACACTTACTGCCTTTCCTCACCTTTTGCGTCAACGATTTTGATGATAAAAAACTGTTCTAAATCACAACATACGCAATTTAAGATCCGATCTTCGCGCGAACAACCTGGCTCTGATACCACTATTGGGAAATCCTATAGGGTGACATCTCATGCGCAGCGGAAGAACTAAAACAAAGCCACAGATTTTTCATAGAAAAGTTCAATCGTCGTGCGAAGATCGATGCGTCAAAACAAATCCGTGAAAACTGCATGTGAAAAAGAAAATACCTATGGAGATCGTATATCCCTGAATCCCCATAGATCTATAGGAAGGATGAAGGAGGTCAATCGTCCTCCTCTCTAGCGGTATCCACATGGCAGGGACTACAACGATGCACCTCTCTAGGGAGAGGAGAACATAAGGTGGCTACCAAAAGAACCCCCAGCCTATAGAGCTTTGGTTCCCTCCTATTTATAGAGGCCCCTTGTAAACCCTAATGGATCTTGCCCTGTTGGGTTTTGGATCTCTATCCAATTACTCAAGCCTTTAGGATTAGTGGGTCTCTACTCAATAATCCCTTATTAGCAATTATTAGATCTCATATTAGGATCCAATAATTTAGGGGCTTAATGGATATCCAATAAGAAAGGGGCTCGAACGGATATCTCATATCTGAACCTCTACTCGTCGCAACACCTACCATATGTGTGTGACCCTCTAGGCCTAATATCGAGTTGGACGTGAGTCATATTTGTCAGAACTCTTTCTGACTTAGTGAATTATTATCTCTATAATAATTCACCCAACTCATCGATTGCGGACGTACTAGGCTAGTACGTTATAGCCCCCAAACGATATAGGGGAATCCAATCCTTTGGACCTATTTGTCCTCAGTTACCATGTATCTATAGTCTCTCATCTAACTAATATCCCAGAGACTATAACGGGCATAGTGCTATCAGGCCCATATGGTCTCTCCTCGAGTCTTTCTCTTATCGGATTCTCCCGGAGAACTCTTTCTCTCTCAATCTGAATAACCTTGGCTAAGGATTTGTTTGAGCAAGAATATATGGGATATTCCTCTTATGATACCGAGAGCGGATAATCCTCTATTGACACTCAATAGCCCTTGTAAAGTTGGCTACCACTCCCAATAACTAGCTGTATTAGATCTGGAACTTTTCAAACCTATAAGTCTAGTATAAAAAAGTGGAGTACACATACAGGATATCCTTGATGTCTCAAGTCTAAGGACCAGATACACTATTGGGACTACAAAATCGTTATTTGACATGAGGTATCAGTAACTATCCAGCATTCCGTAGGTGGATCAATCAGTGAACTCATTCCCTAATGAGCACCTGCACTGTACCCTTAGTATCTCCACACGAGAAGCTATGAGACCAGCCACCTCCATCATATGGATGGGTATACAGCACACTAGTCTATCCGGTTGTCTCGATGTCCCTCTCGAGTAACCTATGGTCAGGATTATTTAGTGTCTATATTTAACGGTGAATCGGTCTCATTATCGTAATCTCATCATGATCTGATTCCCATTGCACAGAACCAAGGACATCACAATATATGCAACACGTAAGATAAAGTAATAAAATACCTAATAATAAGCAAAGAGAAAGAGTACATATCAAGTCACAAGTGCCATCACTCATGTGATTAGCTTGCAGGGCACATATGACTAGCATATCATACATCATATATACACATCATCATGTAGGACTACTGGATAATAATAATAATTAATTCAACTATTTAATTAGTTATATTACTGAATTTTGAAGAACCCTACATTAGGGTGCCTTATGCAACTAGGAAATCCTAGCTGCCATATTCTTGATCATAAGACAACCTTGGGTGGCTAGGAAACATTGGCCCTCAAGGTCCCCTATGTAGCCAAGAAACCTGGCTACAAGGTGTCTATAGGTGGCTAGGAAACCTTGGTCGCTTGCTTGCCCTATGTGGCCAGGAATCCCTGGTCGTAGGGTCACCTAGGTGGCTAGGAAACTCTAGTTGCCAAGGTTTCCCATGCAGCCAGGACTCTTGGCTACATGGGAGACCTCTGCCATGGCTGAGAGCTTGCTGCTCTCACTAAGCAGTCTTTGGCCAGGTCGAGAGCAATAAGTTAATCTCTCACCTCGGCCAAGGCTGCAAGCAGCCTTCTGCCAATCTATAGGGTAGCAATAGTTGCTGCCCTTTTTCCCTCTTTTGTATCAACAATTTTGATATCAAAAGACCTCTCTAAAACATCTCTCAATAGCGAGAAATGGTGCTATCCAGATATAAAAAACTACAAAAGAATCACAGCAATATCACATAAAAAAATTCTATGCAATTCATAAACACACGTAGTTCAAAAATCGATCATCTCACGAACTAACCTATCTCTGATATCATTTTTGGGAAATCTGATCAGAGCATTACATGCATAGTGGAAGAATAGAAAAACAAAAAAGATAGATTATTTAGAAAATATCTTATTATTGTGTAATGATTGATATGTAAAAACTACAGATATTATGTGAGATATATTACCTATAGAGATTGTGTATCCCTGAAAAATCCCAAATCTGTAGGAGAGAATGAAGGAGGTTAACTATCCTCCTCTTTAGTGGTGATCCATATGCCAAATGGGGTGATGACGCTTCTCAAATTGCTACACGATCTTCCACTCTACGTGTACCATAAGACTATACCATGATCAAGAAGGGGTCGACCCTTTTTACTATCCACATACTCCAAATTGGGGTTGTCGGCTAAGGAGAAGAGGAGAGGGAGGAGAATAGGAGGGGCGCTAAGAGGAGACTAGCCTATGCCACCTTTTGGCCCCTCTTATTTATAGAGGTTCCTACTACTTAACACTAATGGATCTCGCCCTATTGGGTACTAGATCTTTATCTAATTACCCATGCCTCTTGGATTAGTTGATCTCTATCTAATAATCTCTTATTAGCTCTTATTAGATCTCATCTATAAGATCTAATAAAACATGGGCTTATTGGACATCTAATAAGACAAGAGCTTTAGCAAATATTTCATATCCGAACCTCTACTCGTTGCAATACCTACCATATATGTGTGACCTTCTAGGCCTAATATTGAGCTGGCCGTAAGTCGCATCTGTTAGAACTCCTTCTGACTCATTGAATTATTTCTCCATAATAATTTACTTGACTCATCGACTATGAATGTACTAGGTTACTATGCTATAGTCCTCAGACGATACAGAGGGATCCAATCTATTGAACCTATCTTCCCTTAGTTACAATATATCTTTAGTCCCTTATATATCTAACATCCTAGAGATCATATACCAGATATGATGCTATCAGGCCCCATACTAAATCTACTGCTCATAGATGTCCTGTAAGCCAATCACATGAGTGATAGCACGTGTGATATATTAGGACTGAACAGAGAGGGGGGGTGGTAGTGAATTAGTGCTTATGATAAAAATGTCGATTTGGGAAACGTCATTCGATTCGAAAACTTCATACGATGAAAGCCGTATTGGAAATGCTTTAAACTTTAAGATGTTCGTGAGAGCAGTAAGCAAGTAAAGTGGTTTGCAGTAAAGGTAAACAACAAAGAAACATAGGCAAACTAATTTATAGTGGTTCAATCATTATGACATACATCCACTCCTGATTCCTCTTCCATCAAGGCCACCGGCTTCTATTAACGATCTTCTTTTAATGGATGAAGATCAACTACCCTCTTACAGTTATTTTCTCCTTTTCATAGGTTTAAGAGACAACCTTTATAAGTACTCACTCCTCTCTTAATCTGAAATAAATCTTAAGGCTAGAGGAGGGGATCTCTCAAGTAATTACAATAGTATTTTCTCACTTTTAAGTTCTTAGTGCTTGTGTATTCTAAGTTGAGATGAGAAAGGTATTTATAGGCCCCAAATGGATTCAAACTTGGAGCTAAAGCCAATCTCATCTAGGGTCTTTAGGGTATTGGCAATACCACTATTAGTGCTGGGTGGTACCACCGGCTAGTCTATCCTAACACTAGGTGGTACCACTGTCTAGTCTAGTAATACCATCACCTGACATTGTCTCAGAGACTGTGACTTGGAGATTGAGCCACTAGCGGTTCCATCACCTATTCTAACAGTGTCACCGCTTGACCCACCTCTTGGGTCATTAAAAGGGCCTTTCTCTTGGCCAAATGCAGCCCTAACTTAGGCATAATGGGTCTCTAATTGAGTTAGCCTAATTACATTAAAACTTACTCAATTAGCCCCCTAGACTACTTCGATCTAGATAAATTATTATAAAACATAAATCATATGTTGTCCAATATGTCATTGATTTATCGGTGCTTCGTCCGATCCTTCGACATATCATCCTCTCTTGTGACTTATTACCTAATCAGCATGTTGACCTCCACAACTCTGATCTTCTTGGCGCAATGTCCGCTCTTCTTAGCCAAATACCCAAACTCATGGCACGAAGCCTTTTGTCGATACGTCGATCGATCCTCTAGCTTGATGTCCAATCTTCTGACATGTTTCACTTCGGCCCAACATTCCATTCCTCTTGTTTAAATCATCTCTCCATGATTGAATCTAGTCTTGCATTACTCAAAATGTATATTAGATCACAACTGTATTAATTGGTTTCATCATCAAAATCTGAGATTCAATAATCTTTCCCTTTTTTATGGTGACAACCAATTGATGACGGAGTTTAAACCAAACTCCTCCTGTCAATATGCTATATTAATAGAAATTTTAAATTCAGAAAATCATGAGAATTTCATGCATAATTATAATTTCAATACATTATTCTATGCATGATCATCATCATAACTTCTCCCTCTTTGTCATCAACAAAAAGGAGAAGTACATCTAGCCAGTTTTTGAGATATGCAAGTTTTACAACATACAAGCTAGCAAACATTGCTTTCATTTGCGATGTGCAAGCAAGCCAAACCTTTCTCCCCCTTAGTCATGGTCAAAAAGAAGGGAGGACTATAATGATATAATTTTTCTTTTTACAATAATACTCTAATCATCACAAAATAAGGTATACAATCATAAATACAAATGAGTCATATGAGAAATATGAAAGATATTAATATGAAAGATCAAGAAAGATGAATTCGTAAATACCAAAAGGCATGATTCATTTTGACACATCTTCTTTTTAGTAAATACCGAAAAGAATTCTTAGGAGATTAAATAGTCAATGATCTTTAAAGAAAATGTTATCTTATGAATTCCAAGAAATCAAGAGAAAGATTTAAGCAGACATTCTTGGTAAATAAAATAGAAGAATCATGATGAACAATTTTGATTTATAAAAATTTTAAGTCATAATTATCAAGATCATGGTTTGTTTGCATAAATCTCCTCTTTAGTAAATGGTAAAATGAAGCATAGGAGAACTTAGTTTATGCATCAGAAATATCGAGTCATCAAGATCATGATAAAAAAATTTCGAGTATCAAGTGAAAGAATCATGATTCATATGACAAAAAGATTGTTGATTCATACATTTGAATAAATATTTTTCAAACCATTATTACTTCAACTCATTATGCATAATTTCAAAATGTAAAAACATCAAGAATGATACAAACATTTATTTTTAAAATATTTATAATTATTTTCAACTCATTCAATTTGTCAAATCATCAAAATCCCTTTCAAGAGATTTAAAATGACATAACTAGATTCATCAATCTCTTATTGAAATGAAAAATCACCAAAACTTTAAAGATAGGGAACTTTTCAAGAAAAATACATTCTACGTTTAGTTTTAATTTTTGTAATTGAAGGCATGTCTTACTCTTTTATGCCAAATCCATGCATCATCATATAAATCCGAAAAGCAAGTTAAAAAAAAAGAAATCATTAAGATCAACAGTATAATACATTAAAATAATAATATATCTTCAAACAAAAGATACATTTTCCTTCTAATGTGAATCTAACTTTTCAGGCAAATGTCATGCTCACTTTTTTAAAATTTTTTTCAAAATCACTAGAAAGAAAAGCATGATATATATATATATATTATTTCTTACCAATTTAAAAATAACTCATGAAATACGTCAAGTAATTTCATAATAAAATAAAGGGATTTTGGTTGAGTCACTTATCTTGTTGTCGAAAGCCATCAAAGCATAGTTCGCCACTTCGTCTTTAGATGTACTCGATTCATCCTTGAGTACTTTCTTCTTCTTTAATAGCTTTTTCTTTTTAAATTTATTTTTATTCTTAGTTTCTTATTTTATGAATTCTTTAAATTTTATAGTTAGAAGTTTAAGATCAACATCATCATCATCATCACTTGAGTTATCACTCAAGTGGTTTTCTTTTATTCTAAGTGCCAAATCTATTATGTTCTTTGGAAGGTGGTTCTCATTGTTGAATCTCAAATTTTAATGATGAAACTAATTGATAGTATTTATGATCTGATCTACAGTTTGAGTAACAGGATTAGCTTCGATCAGGAAGAGATAAGTAAAGCAGGAGGAATCAAAAGTTGGGTCGGTGTGGTACATGTTAGAAGATTGGATGTTGAGACGGACAATCGATCGACGTATCGGTAGAAGGCTTTGTGTCATAGGTTCGGGCATTAGGCAAAGAAGAGCGGAAATTGCATTAAGAAGATTAGAGTTGCGGAGGTCAACTGGTCAATTAGGCAATAGGCCGCAAGAGAGGATGATGCACGGAAGAATCGGATGAAGCACCGATGAACCAATGACATGCCGAATAATAATTGATTCAAGCTTTATAATAATTATCTAGATCGATGTAGGTTTAAATTGTAATTAGGTTAGAATTAGGTCAACTCAATTAGGGGCTAATTGTGCCTAAGTTTGGGCTGTGTTGGGCTAAGTAAAATGCCCAAATAGTGACCCAACAAGTGGGTCGGGTGGTGGCTCTAAGTTTGTCTTCACTTGAGGCCTATAAATATCCCCCTCATCCTTGGTTAGAATACACACCAATTGATAACAAAAAGAGGGAAAACTCTATTGTAATTGTGTGAAAATTCCTCCCATGTAGCTTTGAGTTTTGGTTAAGTCTAAGATAGGGGTGAGTGGGGTTGTAAAGGTTATTTCCTAAACCTATAAGAAGGAGAAAGGGTTGTAAAGGGTAGTTGATTTGCGCCCGTTGAAAGAAGATTGGTTAGTAAATGCTGATGGCCTTGACGAAAGAGGAATCGAGAGTGGACATAGACCGAACTACTATAAAATTAGTGTGCTTCTCTTTCTCTACTTGTTTACTTACTTTGCAAGTGCTTTATCTACTACCTTACTTGCTTTATGAACATTTTTGAAGTTAAATAATTTTCAATACGGTTTCCATCAAATTGAAGTTTTTTGAATCAATAACATTTTTATCACTACACTAATTCATCTCTCCTCTTAGTGCTGATTCAATCCTAACATTTATGTTCATCTTATATCATGCATGTCATCTCATAGGTCATTAATGACTCGATAAGTTCTTCGAGACGATAACAGTTCAAGTCCTTTATTTATTGAATAGTAGTTACTTTTGGATCCCAACACTTTAGAAGGGATCTTAGAATCTTGTTTATAAGTTTATGATTATAAAAACTTTTATCAAGTGTTTTCAAACTATTAATGATATCCGTGAAACAAGTGTACATGTCTCTAATGATTTCGCTTGGTTTCATTCGAAACAATTCAAAATTATACATCAAAAGATTTATTTTAGAATCTTTTACTTGTGCATTTGTGTGTGATTTGAAGAGTGTGCTAAATCTCATATGTAGTTTCACAAATTGAAATCCGATTAAATTTGTTTTTATTCAAGAGTACAAAATAAAGCATTCATCGCTTTAACATTTAAAGAAAAAAGTCTTCTTTACCAAATCATTCCATTCATTCATTGGTTTGGAAGAATTTTGAAAACTATTTTCGATAATATTTCATAAATTTAAATCCAAAGAAAGTAAGAAAACTCTCATTCAAGTTTTTCAATATGTGTAGTCCATCCCATTAAACATAGGATGACGAATAATAGAAAGATCCTCTTGAAAGCTAAAAAATACTATTTCTTTTTTGGTATTAAACCAAATGAGAAAAATGTGACTATGATACCAACTGTTAGGACTGAGTCAGCACTAAGGAGGAGGAAGGGGGGGTGGGGCGGTGGTTTTGGGGTTTTGTGAATTAGTACTTGTGATAGAAACGTCGGTTTGAAAAATGTCATTCGATTCGAAAACTTTTTATGATGAAAGCCATATCAAAAATGCTTTAAACTTAAAGATGTTTATGAGAGTAGTGAGCAAGTAAAGTGGTTTATAGTAAAGATAAATAGCAAAGAAACATAGGCAAACCGATTTATAGTGGCTCGATCATCGTGACCTCCATCCACTCCCGATTCCTCTTTCGTCGAGGCCACCAGCTTCCAGCCCTCTTACAACCCTCTTCTCCTTTTCACAGGTTTAGGAGACAACATTTACAAGCACTCACTCCTCTCTTAAACTGAAATCAATCTTAAGGCTAGAGGAGGGGATCTCTCAAGTAATTATAATAGCGTTTTCGCACTTATAAGTTCTCAATACTTGTGTATTCTGAGTAGGGATGAGAAGAGTATTTATATGTCTTAAATAGATTCAAACTTAGAGCCAAAACTAGTCTCAACCTGGATCTTCAGGGTACTAGTGTATCACTGCAAGTGCTAGGTGGTACGACCGCCCAGTTTACCCTAACATTGGGTGATACCATTGCCCAATTGGTGGTACCACCGCCTGACACTATCTCGGAGACTGTGTCTTGAAGACTGAGCCACTAGTGATTCCACCGCCTATTCTAGTAGTGCCACCACCTGACCCACCTCTTGGGTCATTGAATAGGCCTTTCTCTTAGCCCAATGCAGCCCTAACTTAGGCCATATGGGCCCCTAATTGAGTTAGCTTAATTACATTAAAATTAACTCAATTAGCCCCCTAAACTACTTCAATCTAGACAAATTATTACAAAGAACAAATCATATGTTATCTGACATGTCATTGGTTCATCGACACTTTGTCCGATCCTTTGGCGCATCATCCTCTCTTGCGGTTTATTGCCCAATCGACATATTGACCTCCATAACTCTGATCTCATTGGCGCAATGTCCGCTCTTCTTGGCCAGATGCCCGAACTCATGGCACGAGCCCTTCTATCAATATGTCAATTAATCCTCAAGCTTGACATATAATCTTCTAACATGATCCACTCTGACCCAATGTCTTATTCCTCCTGCTTTAATCATCTCTCCATGATCGAAGCTAGTCTTGTGTCACTCAAAATGTAAATTAGATACACTATGTACTCTTTTTGCTTATTATTATTTATTGACGTTTTTCACTTTATATTGCCTGGTGCATATATTGTGACGTCCATGGATTTATGTAATGAGAATCATATCATGATGAGATCATGATAATGAGACTGATTCGCCTTTAAACACATACCCTAAGTAATCCCGATCATAGGTTACTTAATAGGGATAACGAGATAATCGAAAAGACTAGTGTGCTGTATACCCATTCATATGATGGAGGTGGCTGGTGCTAGTTATAAGTTGCTAGTTATAGGTGCCCTACAAGCCAATCATATGAGTGATGGCACCTGTAACATGTTGCATCAATCTCTTTGCTTATGATTACTAGTATTTCTCACATTATCTGAATGTATATTATGATGAACTTAGATCTGTGCAATGGAAATTGGATTGTAGTGAGATCACGATAATGAGACCGATTCACCTTTAAACATAGACCCTAAATAATCTTGATCGTATGTTACTCGAGAGGGACATAGAGATAACAGGATAGACTGGTGTACTATATACCATCCATATGATAGAGGTGGTTAGTCTCATAGCTACTCATGTGGGGACACTAAGGATACAGTGCAGGCACTCATTGGAGAATAAGTTTATTGATTGATCCGCTTATGGAATGCTGGATGGTTAATGATACCTGACGTCAGATAGTGATTTTGCAGTCCCAATTGTATGTCTGGTCCTTAGACTTGAGACAACAAAGATGCATTATATGAGTACTCTATTCTTTGACACCGAACTTATAGGTTTAGAAAGTTTCAGATTTGGTACAGTTGGTTCTTGGGAATGGAAGCCAACTTTATGAAGATAATTGAGTGTCAATAGAGGATCATCCACTCTTGGTATCATGAGAGGAATATCTCATGTATTCTTACTCATGCAAATCCTTAGCTAGGGTCATTTGAATTGAGAGAGAAAGAGTTATTCGGGCGAATCTGATTAGAGCGAGACTCGAGTGGAAACTATATGGGCCTGATAGCACCATGCCCGATATACGGTCTCTAGGATATTAGGTGGATGAGAGACTATAGGTATATGGTAAATAAGGATAGATATGTCCAAAAGATTATATTCCCTTGGACTGCAGCATAGTGGCCTAGTACGTCCGCAATCGATGAGTCAAGTGAATTATTATGAAGATAATAATTCACTGAGTGAGAAGGAGTTCTGACAGGTATGACTCATGGCTTGCTCGATATTAGGCCTAGAGGGTCACACATATATGGTAGGTGTTGCGATGAGTAGATATTCGGATATGAGATATCTGTCGGAGCCCCTATATTATTGGATATCCAATAAGCCACTGAATTATTGGATCCCATGGATGTGATCCAATAAGAGCTAATAAGTGATCATTGGGTAGAAACCCATTAATCTAAGAGGCTTGGGTAATTGTATGAAGATCCAATACCCAATAGGGCAGGATCCATTAGGGTTAACAAGGGGCCTCTATAAATAGGAGAGAACCAAAGGCCTACAAGCTAAGGCTTCCTAATGGCCACTTCCTATTCTTCTCTCCCTAGTAGAGCATCTTCGCAGTCCCTGTCATATGGATCACCGCCAGAGAGGAGGACGCTTGACCTCTTTCATTCTTCATCTCGAATATATAGGAATTTAGGGATATATGATCTCCCTAGGTACTATCTTTCTTATATACGTAGTTTTTAGATTCACGGATTTTTGTGTATCGATCTTTACACGACGATGAAACTTTTTCATCGAAATTTAGGATTTTATATTTTCTATTCTTCCACTACACCTATGATGTCGCCCCTAGATTTCCCAATATAGGTGCCCTACAAGCCAATCACGTGAGTGATGGCACGTGTGACATAATACACTTTTTTACTTATTATTTATTTGATATTTTTCTCACTTTATGTTAACTGTTGCATATATTGTGATGTCCATGGATCTGTGTAATGGGAATCAGATAATGATGAGATTACGATAATGAGACCAATTTGCCTTTAAACATATCCTAATTAATCCTGACCATACGTTACTCGAGAAGGACATCGAGATAACCGAATAAACTGGTGTGCTGTATATCCATCCATATGATAGAGGTAGCTAATCGCATAGCTACTCATTTGAGGACACTAGGGATAGAGTGTAGGTGCTTATTGGAGAATGAGTTCACTGATTATTCCACTTACGGAATGCTAGATGGTCGATGATACCTTATTGTTTGATAGTGATTCCGTCATCCCAGTGGTATATCTAGTCCTTAGACTTGAGATATTAAGGATGTCCTATATGAGTACTTCATTCTTTGATACTGGACTTATAGGTCTGGAAGTTTCAGATTTAGCCCAACCGATCATCGGGAGTGATAACCAACCTTACAAGGACAATTAAATGTCGATAGAGGATCATCCACTCTCAGTGTCATGAGAAGAATATCTCGTATAGTCTTGCTCAGGAAAATCCCTAGCTAGGTGTTAGAACCCTTGTGGATTCTAAGCTTAGGGTTGATCTCTTTAGGGGATCGACCTCCTTGAAACTCTATAGGGGTTCCTTCCTCCAAGTTGCTGATCAAAGGCTACTATAAGGATTGATCTATTTATTAAGAAAAGAGGGTAAATACATGGATATTTATAGGGCTTCTAAACCCCAACTCCTGATACGACTCCAACTCCTAATAGGACTCCTACTCAAGACTCTTACTTCTAATCAACTTCTAATACTTCTCCAAGAAGCAACCTCTAACCTAATCCAACTCTAACTTAACCCCACCTCAACCAACCCCTCTTTAATTAGGATAAGGGGTGGCTAACTAGGATTACACTTGCTTTATACTTCTCTCAAAATAGAAAATATTATTAAACTGCATGGGATGGCAAGGTCTATTGTAAGTGATCGAGATAGGGTCTTCACTAATAAATTTTGGATCGAGTTATTTCAGTTGCAGGGCACCAAACTCAAGATGAGTACAGGATATCATCCATAAACTGACAGCCAAATAGAGGTGGTGAACAGGTGTTTAGAGATGTACCTTCGGTGTTTTGCTAGTGACCGGCCAAAGGAGTGAACGAAATAGCTCTCATGGGCTGAATGGTAGTATAATACTACGTATCATTCCTCTATAAAATTTACCTCATTTGAAGCATTGTATGATCGGCCGGCCCCTGTGATTCCAAAGTATGTAATTGGCTCGGCCAAGGTAGATCAGGTCGATCAAGATTTAATTGACAAGAACAAACTCTTATAGTTGCTAAAGGATAATCTCTCTACCGCTTAAGCCAGAATGAAGCAACAAGCCAACACATGATGAAGCAAAAGAGAATTTTCAGTAGGAGATTGAGTTTATCTTCACCTACAGTCATACAAGCAACTCTCCATCAACACACGAGCCTCCATGAAGCTATCCCCATGTTTTTAGGGGCCCTATTAAATCACAGAGCGTATTGGAGCTGTGGTGTATAAACTTAACTTGCCTAAGGATGCCAAAATCCACCCTGTCTTCCACGTGTCATGCTTGAAGCCCAAGTTAGGAAAACACGAGTCACCCTAGATTCAATTGCCCAACACCACTGATGATGGAGATATTCAAGCCCAACCACAAGCCATCCTCGATCGTAGAATCGTGATGCGTCGCCGATATCCCTCTACTAAAGTACTAGTGCATTGAAATAATTTACCACCCGAGGATGCCACATGGGAATCATATAAGGAGCTGAAGACCCGGTTCCTTGAGTTCATGGAACCTCAGCCTTAAGGACCAGGCTGATTTGAAGAGGGTGGGCTTGATAGGACCCTAACAGGGTTGGGTCATACTCAACCAAGTAGTAGCAAATAAAAACCCTATGACAGTGTAATAAACCTCACCTAGCTACCTCTATCCTATAAAGAAGAGTGGCTAGGGTTTACATTTAGGCCTTTGGGCTTTTTAGCTGCTGCCCCCCTTTATTAGGCCGATCGGCTAAGGTTGAGAGCAAAATGGGTAGTTCACTTAGGAAGCAGCCCCTAGGGCTAGGATTTGGAGTCCTATATAACCATGTAGCCTCCACCTCCTTTGAATAGAAAAAAGATCAATCTACTTTGCAGCCACAAGGCCGACTACTTGGATGGTGGAATCCCTATAGCGTTCCAAGAGTTGATCCCCCTCAAAGATCAATCTATATAGAATTCCTCTGGGGTTTTATAAAAAACCTGTGCAGTTATAATCATACATTACATCACACGAACCTTTATAAGAACCCAAACCAACTTAACAAAATATTAACCTTACTTATGATTCCACAAGCGTAAGAATTATACAAATCAGAATTCCAACCATTTACCATAATTTTATTTCATCGTAAACTAAACTCAACATTCCAAAATCTCAATCGTGTGATGTCTTTTAAAGCTTTTATAAGATACATCAATCCAAATCTGTCGACAACATCCCATTTCACACAAAATACATTTATAAAATAATAACATAACAATCCATAATGACTTGCCATAATCTGAATAGCTGTTCACTATCGTGACCCAATTATAACATTTTAGCGAGTGACAAGCTAACTTGAAAAAGGGTTATATAATAATGGAGTGAGCTACAAAGCTCAGTAAGTAGCAAACATATCCAAAACAAAAGGAGAATAGTTTCAAACAGACTTGGCATCTAAATGCAAGGCAGATACAAGAATTCATGGATATAAGCTCATTAGATACAAAATCACAAATGTCATTTCATTCAAAACATATTTGGTTCATAACAAACAGAGTAAAGAGTAATTAGAACTTATCAGATAATGTAAATAGTATTTTAGAGCATATCAAAGGATATGTAGGATATTATAGAGCATATAATTGGTGCATAGGATATTTTGGAGCATATCAATGGCATATAGGACATTTCAGAGCATATCAACGACGTATGAAATGTTTCAGAGCATATTGAACGACATATATGACGTATGAAATGTTTCAGAGCATATTCAATGACATATGAACCATTTCAAAATATATCAATGATGTATGAATATTTTCGGAGCAAATCAAAGGCAAATGAAATATTTTGGAACATAACAATGATGTATGAAATGTTTCGAAGCAAATCAAAGGTAAAGAAAATATTTCGGAACATAGCAAAGACATATGAAATGTTTTGAAGCATATTAAGGGTAAGGGAAATATTTTAAAATATATCAATGATGTATGGAATGTTTTCGAAGCATATTAAGAGCAAAGGAAATATTTCAGAACATAGCAAAGACGTTTGAAATGTTTTAAAGCATATCAAGAGCAAATGAAATATTTCAGAATATATCAATGACGTATGAATGTTTTCGTAGCATATCAAGAGTGAATGAAATATTTTGAAATAATATCAATAGTATATGAAATGTTTCAGAGCATAGCAATATAACAAATAAGAAACAGAAGCTCGAATGTCATATTTGGCATCACATTCATTTCATTCCTATCCAAAGCACATATAGAAGCACATAACTAAAACTTTGGATATCATATCAAAAACACAGAGGGCACTATGGGATCACATACATAACATGGTTCATCTATTTCTAGATGACCACCAAACATAAGTCTCCCATGTTTGGGAGCTCCATCCACCCACGTTTGAGTGAAGTCAATGGGGTCGGTAGAGCAATCGTAGGGCTCTCATCACATACCCTTTACCATTTCTGGCAAAGGTCCAAATTATCCCATGAGACCCCAGAGTACAAAAGGGTAGTATGAACAATAACATTGGCACATATCGGAAGCACATACGGAATAACAAAAATATACATGTGCCTTTACGAAACAAGATAATGCAAACATGAATATTACATAATAGATTTCAGATATACAAATAATTTCAGGATGAACAATACAAGAATTGCAAATGACTAATCTAAAGCTCAATTGAAGAAGAATTTAGCTAAAATCAGTTTCCAATAGGATGAAACGAGAATAGGCAAACTCAACAAAATTTTAATTCTGGCAAAATTTGAGTGGTATATTTCCTGAATGGTTTGAATAACTAATTATGCTCCAATTTGCTCAAAAAAGATATCATTAGAAAGCTATATCGATCTACTTTTAGGTAAAATAAGTTTCATAAAAATTAGAGTTTCATCAAGGAATTACAAATAATTTGGTTACCAAGAGTCAAGAAACAAAATATCTATTTTTAGAAATAATAGGATCAAATTCAGTAGAATTCTGGGCAGTCATTTGGACTCCAAACCTTTCAATCTAAGTACCAAAAGAAAGATCGATAAGTCTAGTTTTCAACAAAGTAAGTTTCGTATAAATCAAAGTTTCCAGTAGAGAGTCATAGATAGTTTAGTATCAAAAGGTTAGAACTTATAGTCTCCATTTTAAAGATTCTATAGAGTTGATTCAATTTGATGTTTTGATATGTAAATTTACTCCAAATCATATAAGTAAGCTGTTGAAAGAAAGGTTTACAAGTCTATATTAAGATCAAATAAGTTTTGCCTAAATTGGAAATCTATGCAAGGATTTATATTAAAAAAAATGTATAAGGGTCAGAATCTTAATAATTTTCTAGATTCAAAAATTTACATTCCAAACAATAGAGATATCAGATTTCAAGGCTAGAACAATTAAAATTTCTCATATCTAAGGCAAAAGCAAAGATTAGAATTGTAATAGAAATAATTGGAACACTTGCCTTTCGAAGATTTCAATCCAACGAAATTGTAAGCCCAAATCCTTCTACCTTTCCTCCATCTCGTCTCCATGTGTCATTTTCTTCACCTATCTTCTTTCTTTCTCCATAGCTACAGCTCATGCAGAACATAAGAGGTTATAGTTGCCTGCTTTTCCTTTCTTTTTCCCAACCATAGTTGCCATAGTCGTAGCTACCGCAGCCACAACCACAGCCACAGCCTCTTCCACTACGCTATTTACTCTCCTTCTTCTCTCTCAGCCATAGCCTCTTCTTTCCCTGCCGTAGCTGCCACAGCTACAGCCATAGCCTTCCTTCCCTCCTCCTCTTCTCTTCTTCTTCTTCTTCTTCTTTTTCTTCTTCCTTCCTCTGCTTTCTTTCCCAGCCATAGCTGCAGCGACAGCCACAGCCATGCCGCAGCCCTTTTTCCTCTTCCCTTCCTCTTCTCTTCTTCTCTTCTTCTCTTCTTCTCTTCTCTCCTTCCCCTTCTCTTCTTCTCTTCTTCCTCTCTGTCCCCTCATCCACCAATGCACCTCCTTGTGCAGAAGGCAGAGGAGCACAGCTCCCTTATATGCTTTTTCCCCTCCTTTCCTCTCCTTCTCTTCTTCTTCTCTTCTCTTCTTCTTCTTTTCTTCTCTTCTTCTTCTCCTACTCATGACACCTGCCTCTCCTCTATTTCCCAATGCACCATGTGGGAAATAAAGGTGCATGGGGGGGCTGTGGGATAAGGCTGACATTTTTTTTTCAACTTAACAATATAGCCCCTGAAATTTCTATATTTACAAGTAGATCCTCCCATTTTACAAATAAGTCCTCGACTTTTACATATAGGTTCTTTTGAATGATTCAATATAAATGCTTACATAAATTTCAAGAATAAGAGATATTACACTAAACTAGAGGGGAGGAATTTTGACATGATTTCAACAATATTTTTTCCTCCTTTTTGTTGTCAGTTTAGAGTTTTTACTCACCATGGATGAGAGAGTATTTATAGGTCTTAAGGTGATTCAAATTTAGAGCCCAAATTTGAATCATCCAAATTTTCAAGGTGCTAGCAGTACCATCACCTGTGCTGGGTGGTACCATCGCTTGGCACACTAACACTGGGTGGTACCACCACCCTAGTTTGGTGCTACCACCACCCAAACTGTTTGACACTAGGTGGTACCATCGCCTAGTTTGGCAGTACCACTGCTAGACAAGATCTCGGCTATTGGACCCAAGAGGTACCACTACCCAAATAACTTAGGAGATTGAACCCTGGGCAGTTCCACCACCCCAGTCTGGCAGTGCCATCGCCAGATAAGGTTTGGCAATACTATTTGGGCCATGAGTTTGGCTCAAACCAGTTCGGGTACAGGCTAAATTAGTCCCTAACTGAGTTGGTCCAATTCCAATCCAATTAGACCTAATCCTACTTCGATCTAAATAATTTATTACAAAGCTTAATCGAATTTGTTGCCTGGCATGTCATTGGTCCATTGGCGCTTTGTCTAGTTCTTTGACGCATCGTCCTCTCTTGTGGCTTGTTGCCTAATCAGTAGTTGTCCTTCGCAACTCTGATCTACTTGGCGCGACTCTACTCTTCTTAGCTTGATGCTCGAATCCTTTGTCCGAAGCCTTCTGTCGATACATCGACCGGTCCTCTGGCTCGACGTCCAATCGTCTGACATGTTCTTCTCTGACCCAATGTCGATTCTTCCTGCTTCAATTGTCTAATCATAATCAAAAGTAGTCTTGCGTCACTCAAAACGTAGTTAAATAAAAAACATAATTAATTAGTTTCATCATCAAAATTTGAGATTCAACAATCTCTCCCTTTTTAATGATGACAACCAATTGATGACGAAGTTAACGTTAACTCTCCCTATCAATATGCCATATTGATAGAAAATTTAAACTTCAAAAAATTTGAATAAATCATGCAAAATCATCATACAATGCATGATTATCATCATACTTCTCCCCGTTTGACATCAACAAAAACAAGAAGTGGCATCTAGCAAGAGTTTGAAGATATGCAAATTTTACAACATTCAGGCTATATTTACAACACTTTTCAGCATTTAAGCATAGTAAGTTTTAAAGATGTGCAAGATTGTAATTTATCACTTGCTTCTTAAGAGATAGCAACTTTTTGCTTCTCTTTACAATATTCATACTAGCAATTTTTTGTTTGCAATGAGCTAGCAATTTTGTAAAATTTACAACATTTAAACATGCAATCTAACAAGTTAAAGAAGAATGTGCAACTTTGTAATTTCTTTTTCTCTTTTGAGAAGTGCAAGTTTTGCCTTTGCAAGTTAGCAAATTTGGTTCCTTTGCAATGTTCTAGCTAGCAATATTTCTTTCTCTTGTGATGCACAAGCTAGCAAGCTAACTCCCCCTTTGTCATTGTCAAAAGGAAGTGAAGAATACAATGTTGCAAGATTTTTACGTCAATTTACAAATCATGACAAAAGGTATATCAAAAGTTTACATAAATATTTCAATCATCAAGTCATGTATACAAAGGAGTATTGAAACATAGGAGAAAAAAAATCAATTTAAGCATACAATGTTTTAATCATCAAATATCAAGTCATGAATACCAATGCTAGCATATTTTCTTTACCCTTTTTGTCATTAAATGAAAAAAATGAAAGGAGAGGAGAAGAATTTAAGGGTAGAAATATTTCAACCATCACATAAGGCATACAAGCCATAGAATTTTGTCAAATCTCCCTTTTTGTAAATAACAAGAAAAAAAATCTTAGGTGACTAAGGATAAAAAAGAACCATAAGTATTAAGTATCGAGAAATAAAGATCATGATTTACAAATATTCTCTTTAGCAAAAAGAAACTTAAAGGATCTCAATTTATGCATAAGAAAACTCAATAAGTCATGATTCCAAGATATCAAGAGAAGAGTCTAGAATCATTTAAAAAAAATCTCATTCAAATTCAATTCGTCAATTCTAAACTCATCATCAAATCATCAAAATCATTTTCATGAGATTCAAGAATCGAAAAGGATAGTCTACATGGATTTGTTGATTCAAAAGTCGAAAAGCTTCAAGGATAGAGAACTTTTTACCGAAAAATAATACATTCCTCTTTTTGTGATTTTAATTCATACATTGATTTCATATAAACATGCCTTTGTCTTTTTATGCCAAATATAACCATGCATCAATGTTTAGGACCGAAAAACAAATTTTGTAAAACAAATCATCAAGCATGATACCATAACTTTCAAGCATGATTCCATAAAGCATCTTCAAAATCATTTTAATTCCAATAATATTTCATTTATTGTTGTTAGTTGTAACAAGATGTTTTCCTTCTTACATGATTCTAGCTTGGTGTGAGAAACCAACAGTCATGCTCAAATTCTTTCAAAACCATACATCATCATATAAATCCAAAAAACAAGTTTTGTCATAACCATCAATACCAAAAGTATAACACGTCATTAAAAAAATTCGTCATAAAAATGATTAAGACCAAACACATAAAGCATCTTCAAGCAAAATATTTGATTCATCATGATAATATATTTCCTCCATTTTTTTAATGTGTTTCAATTTAAGTGAGCATGTTCAAATTCATCATGCAACTATCAAGCATCATGTTAAAAACCAAAATCATCAAGATACACATACATTTAACATTTTCATTATCAAACATATTTCACATAAGCATGCCCAAATTTTTTATGCCAAAAACATGCATTATGAAAAGCGATATGGAAATCATCACGATAAATATTGATGGATTTAATCTTGTTCGGTGTACAAGCATTATGCAATTATCATTAATATTTTTAATTTTTAAAAATCACTAGAAAGAAAAGCAAGATATATTTTTGTAAAAGTTTTATTTTCTACAAACTAAATTAAGCAACTCATGAAGAGATCAAGTAATTTCATAATAAAGCAAAGGATTTTTAGTTAAGTTGCTTACCTTGTTGTTGAAAGCCGTCAAAGCACAATTTGCCATCTCACCATCTGATGTTCTCAATTTGTCCTTGAGTTTTTTCTTCTTCTTTGGCATCTTCTTCATTTCAAGTTTATTTTTGTTCTTTAATTCTTGTTTATAAATTTTTTAAATTTTATCGTCAAAAGTTCAAGGTTCTCATCATCATCACTTGAGTTATCACTCAAATGGTCTTCTTCCATTCTAAGTGCAATTACCTTTCTGTTCTTTAGAAGATTGTTCTCATGTTTGTCATATTCCAAGAGTGTCATTTCATAGGTCATAAAGACCTAATGAGTTCTTCCAATGAAAAATTATTTAAATCTTTTGCCTCTTGAATAGTGGTTACTTTCGGATCCCACCTTTTTGGAAGGGATCTTAGAATCTTGTTTACAAGTTCAAAACTTAAAAAATATTTACCAAGATTTTTTAAACTATTGATGACATCCGTGAAACAGGTGTACATGTCACCAATAGTTTCGCTTGGTATCATTCGGAAAAGTTTAAAATCATGCATCAAAATATTTATTTTCGAGTCTTTGACTCTACTTATGTCTTCGTGCATGATTTTAAGTGTGTACCAAATGACAAAAGTCATTTCGCAAATAGAAATCCGATTAAACTCATTTTTATCTAAGGCATAAAACAAGCATTCATAGCTTTTGCATTTAATGAAAATAATTTTTTTCTCAAATTCATTCCATTCATTCCTAGGTTTAGAGGGTGTTTGAAATCCATTTTCAATGATGTTCCATAAATCTAAATCCAAAGAAAGTAAGAAAACTCTTATTCGAGTTTTTGAATAAGTGTAGTTCGTCCAATTAAACATGGGAGGACGAATAATAGATAAACCCTCTTAAAAGCCGAAAAGAGTCATTTCTCTTAGGTATTAGTCTAAGTGAGAAATACTGAGCTCTGATACCAATTGTTAAGATCGAGTCTGACACTAAGAGGGGGCGGGGGTGAATTAGTGCACTGTTAAAACACGACGATTCTTGTGATTTCGAAAAACTCGTACGATAAAAGATCATTTCGATGAAGGTATATCGGAAAGATGTTTAACTTTGAAAGCGTTTGTAAGTGGATATAGAAGAAGCTAAGTGATTGTAGTAAAGTGAAATGGCTTGCAGTAAGAATAAACAACATAACAGAAATATAAACTGATTTATAGTGGTTTGGTCATTCGACTTACATCTACTCCCGATTCCTCCTTTGTCGAGGCCACCGGCTTTCACTATCACTCTTTTTTCAACCGGCCGAAGACTAACTACCCTTACAACTCAATTCTCCTTCTACAGGTTCAGGAGTTAACCTTTACAAGACCTCTCATCCCTATCTTAAACTTAGCTAACACTAAACTAGAGGAGAGGAATTTTTACAAGATTTCAACAATGTTTTTTCCTCCTTTTTTTTCTCAGTTTGGTGTTTTTACTGACCATGGATAAGAGGGATATTTATAGGCCTTAAGGTGATTCAAATTTGGAGCCCATATTTGAATCACCTTGATTTTTAGGGTGTTGGCGGTACCACTGCCTGACACACTAACAATGGACGATACCACCTCCCCAATCTGACAGTACCATCACACAGATTGTTTGACACTAGGTGGTACCCCTGCTCAGTCCGGTGGTGCCATTGCCAAACAAGGTCTCAGCTACTGGACCCAAGCGGTACCACTATCCAAACGGTTGGAAAATCTAGGGGTGACATCACATGCACAATGGAAGAATAGAAAAATAAAACATCCTAGATTTTCATGGAAAGGTTC
Organism: Musa beccarii; assembly: GCA_024322285.1. Classification (NCBI taxonomy): domain Eukaryota; kingdom Viridiplantae; phylum Streptophyta; class Magnoliopsida; order Zingiberales; family Musaceae; genus Musa; species Musa beccarii. Next base: position 16,205,857 of record CM044402.1, read on the forward strand.
TATCATTATGCGAAGATTGGTGCGAAAAAATAAATCCACGAAATCAAAAACTACATGTATGAAAAGATAGTACCTAAGGAGATTTATATCTCTGAATTCCTATAGATCCATAGGGAGGATGAAGGAGGTCAAGTGTCCTCCTCTCTAGCGGTGATCCACATGGCAGGAGCTATGATGATGCTTCTGTCTGGGGAGAGGAGAATAGAAGGTGGTGACCGAGAAGACCCCAGCCTATGGACCTATAGGTTCCCTACTATTTATAGAGGCCCCTTGTTAACCCTAATGGATCTTGCCCTATTGGGTATTGGATCTCCATCCAATTACCCAAGCCTCTTAAATTAATGGGTCTCTACCCAATAATCTAGCTCTTATTAAAACTCATCCATTGGATCCAATAATACAAGGGCTTATTGGATATCCAATAAGATAGGGGCTCTAGCGGATATCTCATATCTGAACCTCTACTCGTCACAACACCTACCATATGTGTGTGACCCTCTAGGCTCAATATCGAGCTGGCTGTGAGTCATACTTGGAAAAACTCCTTCTGACTCAGTGAATGATTATCTCTATAATAATTTACTCGACTCATCGACTACGGATGTACTAGGCCACTATGCCGTAGTCCCCAAACGATATAAGGGAATCCAATCCTTTAGACCTATCTGTCCTTAGTTACCATGTCCCTATAGTCTCTCATCCATCTAATATCCTAGAAATTATATATCAGGCATGGTGCTATCAGGCCTATACGATTTTCAATCGAGTCTCGCTCTAATTGGATTTTCCCGGAGAACTCTTTCTCTCTTAATCTGAATGACCCTGGCTAAGGATTTGCCTAAGCAAAAACACATGTGATATTCCTTTCATGATACCGAGAGTGGATGATCCTCTACTAATATTCAATTGTCTTCGTAAGATTGGCTATCATTCTTGAGAACCGATTGTCCTAAATCTAAAACTTTCTAAACATGTAAGTTCGACGTCAAAGAATAGAGTACTCATACAAGGCATCTTTAGCGTCTCAAGTCTAAGGACTAAATACACTACTAGGACTATGTAATCACTGTCTGACATTAGGTATCAATTGTTAGGATAAGTTCGGCACTAAGAGGGTGATATGAACCAGATCAAGCTAGTCAAGACTCAATCAAGATTCTATGGTTGCAAGAAGAGCCTAAAATGGTCAATATGATCATGAAGAGAGAAGGACAAATTTGAAGAGCTCATCTTGAAGAATAAAAGTCCATTCAGCCATGTTTTACCAAAATTCATGAATTAGGAATATGAATGTTATTTAATGCATTCATTCCCTTTGTACTATCCTCATACTATATAAATGAGGTTGACTCTCAATGTAAGACAGACAATTTGGGAAGTATAACAATTCTTCAACACCGGTGAGTGTTTTGTTTTTAAGTTCTTGCATGAACTTTAGAACTTATCAGGCTTTTCTGCTTGTGGCGTTCAAACCAAATCTTTGCTTTTCCTTTGACTTATTAGACTTATTAGTTTGTGGCGTCTTAAGGGAATTCAAAGTGCTATTCTAGTTATTTCATTAATTTTTTATTGATAAGTAATTAGAATAGTTTCCCTTACTTCATTCTTGAACGATCCGCCTTGTTTCAATTCGTTGGAGGGTGTCAATTTGCATTCCATATGTATCATAGCTCTTTAGCTATCAGGGTGTATGGTTGCTAAATTGATGATTTCCATCATTTGGTATCAGAGCACGGCTCAAGTTTGAGGTTTACTTATCCATTTATTTGTTATCTTTTAACATTTCCCTGTTCTCTTATCACGATATCCATAATTGCTATTCTTTCTTTCTTCTTATTGTTGTGTTTTTTTATTTTTTTTCCCCTCACTTTATCATAAAAAAAAAGAGAGCAGAAAGTTATAAAAAAAAATAAGAGAGAGAAAATCAAAAGTAAAAAAAAAGAGAGGAAATCAAGATCAAAGAAAAAGAAAAGGGAGAAGATCAAAGGTAAAAAAAAAAAGAAATATAGAAAGAGATCAAAATTATATAAAAAAAATTTGTGAATTCAGGGACTTCTTGAAAATTACAAAATTCTATCTTCATAATTTTGAATTCTTGTTTCTGGTTTGAAATTTTTTCATTCCAGAAAATTTTCTTTATTCATTTGATACTTGAATTCTAATCTTTGCTTATTATTGAAGTGTATTACACACACCTTTAAACCTAGCTTACATTTTTTTTGCTTTTATGTCCAATTTCAATACCCTTGAATTGCCACAATCTGAATTGTTTGTTAAGTTTCTTAGTTAATCTAAGAACTCAAAGAACAAAACAAGAGGTAAAAGGCAAGAGTGGTGAGATCAATATCGAGAAAAAAAGCCAAACATTGTGTGAAAATATGAGTGGAGTGAATCAAATCTTCAGTGAAACATGTGAGAGAGTGTTGGTGAGGCTATTCTAACTTTGTTTTTCAGGTTCCAAATATGTCTAAAGAAAAGGAAGCGAGTTCTTCATCAAATGATCTTTTGCTTCAAGCAATGCAACAACAATTTGAACGTATGTTCAAAGTAATAGGAGATGTAAGAGATCATCTAGAAAGGTATGATGATGCAATTAATAGATTGGAAGGTGAACCACGGCGTAGGAGACAACCAGCATTCGTCCATGATGAATATAATGATAGAGATGACCTCGACGATGACCAAGTCACTCTAATTGGTCAAGATGTTAATCCTACGAGACAAACTAGGAGAGGACGTTTTGATGGTGTGGACAGAAACATAGGCAGCATTAAAATGAAAATTCCTTCTTTTCAAGGAAAGAATAATCCAGATACTTATTTGGAGTGGGAACGAAAAGTGGAGCTAATCTTTGAATGTCACAACTACTCCAAAGAGAAAAAGGTAAAATTAGTCGTTGTTGAATTTTGTGATTATGCTATAATTTGGTAGGATCAATTATGTAAAGATAGGCGTAGAAATGGTGAAAGGCCCGTAGAGACTTGGATAGAGATGAAACAAATCATGAGGAGGAGATTCGTCCCAAGTCATTACTATCGGGATTTGCATCAACGACTGCAAACTTTGACACAAGGTTCCATGAGCGTTGATGAATATCACAAGGAGATGGAAATAGTCATGATAAGGGCTAATGTGGAGGAAGACCGTGAGGCTACAATGGCTCGATTCCTAAGTGGATTAAACAAGAACATTGGTGATCTTGTGGAATTGCAGCATTATGTGGAAATTGAGGATATGGTGAATATGGCCATGAAGATTGAGAAACAACTCAAAAGAAAAGGCACAAGATATGATTCAAAACCTTATTCGGGTTCTTCTTCATCTTGAAAATCGAATTGGAGTAAAAAGGATAATAAACCCATTGTTAAGCCTAAAATTGATGGAATTAAAGGCAAAAATGAATTTGGCAGCAAGGGTAAAGGTGAGAATCAACCTAATCAAAGTAGAGGTATTAAGTGTTTTAAGTGCCTTGGGCATGGACATATAGCACGTGAATGTCCTAATAAGAGAGTTATGATTATAAGAGATGGGAATATAGAATCTGAAAGTGAAAGAGAGGATGATGATGACATTCCAGAGGATACTAGTGACGTAGAGTATGCTAAAGGTGAAATTTTGGTTATTCAACGCACACTTAGTTTGCAAAGTAAAAATGATGAACATGGTGAACAACGTGAAAATTTGTTTCATACTCATTGTTTGATTGCTAACAAGTTGTGCAATGTGATTATTGATAGCGGAAGTTGTACCAATGTGGCAAGTACCTTGCTCGTGGAGAAACTGAAATTGCCTACTATCAAACATCCAAAACCTTACAAGTTGCAATGGTTGAATGATAGTGGTGTAATAAAGGTAAATCAGCAAGTGTTAGTTCATTTTTCAATTGGTAGATACAAGGATGAAGTTTGGTGTGATGTGGTACCTATGTATGCTGGTCACATGTTGTTGGGGAGACCATGGCAATATGATCGTAGGGTAACACATGATGGGTTCAAGAATCGTTATTCCTTGATCATGGATGGACAGAAATATCAGCTTGGACCGTTGCCTCCGAAGACAATTCTTGAAGACCAGATGCGTATAAAACAACAATATGAGGAGCTTGAGTCTTCATTAACCAAAACTTTTGGGAGGGAGCAAGAAAGAGAGAAAAAAGAAAAAGATGAGATGAGTGATAAAAATAAGAGTATTGGGAAACACAATGGGAGAGAAAACAAGGAAGGCTTGAGTGAAAGAAAAATGAGTGTTTATGCCAAAATGAATGATGTAAAAAAGGCCTTAACCATGAGGCAGCCCTTACTTGTACTTATGTACAAGGATATTTTGATTTCTTCTAACAAAATTGACAAAAGTTTGCCTAGTGTTATTGTTGATCTTTTGCAGGAAAATGAGGATATCTTTCCCGAAGAAGTTCCAAATGATTTGCCACCAATTAGAGGAATTGAGCATCAAATTGATTTCATTCCAGGTGCAAGCATACCAAATAGGCCAGCATATAGATGCAACCCCGAAGAGACCAAGGAAATCCAAAAGCTAAGTCGTAGGCATGCAAAATGGGTGGAGTTTATTGAATCTTTTTCATACATCATCAAGTACAAACAAGGTAAGGAAAATGTGATCGCTGATGCTCTCTCTAGAAGGTATGCTCTAATATCTAAACTTAATGCAAAATTATTAGTTTTTGAATACATTAAAGATTTATACAATTCTTACTATGATTTTGCTAATGTTTATGAGGCATGTGAGAAAGGGAGTTTTGATAAATTCTTTAGACGTGATGGTTTTCTTTTCAAAGAAAACAAGCTGTGTGTTCCTCAATGTTCAATAAGAGAATTGCTTGTAAGAGAAGCACATAGTGGAGGTTTAATGGGATATTTTAGAGTTAGAAAAACTTTAGATGTGTTAAGTAATCATTTCTTTTGGTCACGCATGAAAAGGAATATTGAAAAATTATGTGAGAAATGCATCACTTGTAAACAAGCTAAATCTAAAGTAATACCTCATGGGTTATATACACCCCTTCCTATAGCTAGTGAACCTTGGGTTAATATATCCATGGACTTTGAATTAGGTTTACCTAGGTCAAAAGGAGGGAGAGATTCTATTTTTGTTATTGTTAATAGGTTTAGCAAGATGACACATTTCATTCCTTGCCATAAAATAGATGATGCAACACATGTTGCAGGATTATTTTTCAAAGAAATTGTGAGGTTACATGGCATCCCAAGGACAATTGTGAGTGATAGAGATGTGAAGTTTCTTAGCCACTTTTGGAAAACACTTTGGAGTAAGTTGGGTACAAGATTGTTGTATTCAACCACTTGTCATCCACAAACAGATGGACAAACGGAGGTGGTAAATCGAACTTTATCAACACTTTTGAGGGCCATAATTCAAAAAAAATTTAAAAATTGGGAGGAGTGTTTGCCACATGTGGAGTTTGCTTATAATAGAAGTGTGCATGCTACAACAAACCATTTCCCATTTGAAGTTATGTATGGGTTCAATCCATTAACTTATATGGATTTGTTATCTTTACCATTGGAAAAAGTCAATTTGGATGGTAAGCAAAAAGCTGATTTTGTCAAAGCATTGCATGAAAAAGTCCAAACACAAATTAAAAAGAAAACTCTACAATATGAGAAACAACACAACAAAGGTCGAAAACAAGTAGTGTTCGAACCTGGTGACTGGGTTTGGGTACACTTAAGGAAGGAAAGATTTTCTAGTCATAAGAAGTCTAAACTAATGCCAAGAGGAGATAGTCCATTTCAAGTCCTTCAAAAAATCAATGACAATGCATATAAGCTGGAACTACCAGGTGAGTATGGCAACATTAATGCAACATTCAATGTTTCTGATCTATCTTTGTTTGATGTAGGTGATGGAGGCTATGATTCGAGGACGAATCCTTTCCAGGAAAGGGGGAATGATATGAACCAGATCAAGCTAGTCAAGACTCAATCAAGATTCTATGGTTGCAAGAAGAGCCTAAAATGGTCAATATGATCATGAAGAGAGAAGGACAAATTTGAAGAGCTCATCTTGAAGAATAAAAGTCCATTCAGCCATGTTTTACCAAAATTCATGAATTAGGAATATGAATGTTATTTAATGCATTCATTCCCTTTGTACTATCCTCATACTATATAAATGAGGTTGACTCTCAGTGTAAGACAGACAATTTGGGAAGTATAACAATTCTTCAACACCGGTGAGTGTTTTGTTTTTAAGTTCTTGCATGAACTTTAGAACTTATCAGGCTTTTTACGCTTGTATGCGTTCAAACCAAATCTTTGCTTTTCCTTTGACTTATTAGACTTATTAGTTTGTGGCGTCTTAAGGGAATTCAAAGTGCTATTCTAGTTATTTCATCAATTTTTTATTGATAAGTAATTAGAATAGTTTCCCTTACTTCATTCTTGAATGATCCGCCTTGTTTCAATTCGTTGGAGGGTGTCAATTTGCATTCCATATGTATCATAGCTCTTTAGCTATCGGGGTGTATGGTTGCTAAATTGATGATTTCCATCAGAGGGGGGGGGTGAATTAGTGCAGTGGTTAAGAATGACAAAATTCGATGATTTAAGAAACTTTGAAAACTTCATATGATAAACACTACATTTTGATGAAAGCTGATTTCGATTGAAGCGTATTTAACTTAAAAGCATTTAGAGAAGATGATGAGGAAGTTGAACAAGGAAAGAAGGTTTACTAAAAAGTAAATTATGATAAAGTAAACACAAACCAATTTTATAGTAGTTCGGTCATACAGCCTACGTCCACTCCCGATTCCTCTTCACTTGAGGCCACCGACTTTCTACTAGTTGTCTTCCTTCCAACGGGCAAAGACAAACTCCTTTATAGTGCTCTCTCCTTTTGAGGGGCTTAGGAGGTAACCCTTATAAGTACTCTCTCCTCTTTTAACTTGAATACAAGTAAGGACTAGAGGAGGGGATTTCTAGAGAGATTTAAACAGCATTTTTCTACTTTTTAAAGTGTGTGTGCTTATTGTGTTTAACCCAAGGATGAGAGGAGTATTTATAGGCTCCAATTGGATTCAAACTTGGAGCCAAAAATATTGTATCCTATGTCTACTAGGTTTTGGCGGTACCATCGCCTATCATTGGTGGTACCACTGCTAATGTACTCTAGTTCTATCAGTGTATTGGGTCATACCACCACCCAAACACATTGTCAATGGGTAGTACCACCACCCAGACTCAATCTTGAAAACTGAGCCTTCAGGTAATTCCACCACCTAGCTGGCAATGCCACCGCCTAACGTGACACTAGGGCATTATTTGGGCCTTTCATCTAGCACAACACAACCTTAATTCGGGCCCAATTGGCCCCTAATAGGGTTAAAGGGATTACCTCCCAAATCTAATCCTAATTACATGCTAACTATGAAATTAAATACATTTCTTAAGCAAAACAAAATTTGACAAGTCAAGTCTTCTTCCGACGAGCTTCCAGTGAACTTCTGGTGGTCTTCCGATAAACCCTCGGACAACTTCCTGCGGATTCCTAGCAAGCTCCTGGACTTCATGACGACCTTAGTGAGTTCCGATGAGTCTTCTTTGGCAAGCTTTCGATCTTTCTCGGTGAGCACCACAAACTTCCGACGAACCTTCTGACGAACTTCCAACAACCCTTCGGTAAGCTCTCTGATTCATTCTAGGCCAGTTCCGGTAGCACTCCGATGAATCTTCGGACTTCCGTCAAACTCTCGAACTCCCAACGATTCGATCGCACTTGACTCCGATACTTCATTTTTGCTTTATGCCTTCATCATTATCATAGTTAATCTTGTATATTAATTAAAACTTAACCCTACTTCGATCTAGATAGTTACAATGAATCAACTTTCTATTGCCTTACACGTCATTGGCTGGTGCTTTATCCAATTCTTCGATGCATCATCCTCTCTTGTGGCTTATTGCCCAATCGGTGGTTGACCTTTGCAACCTCGATCTCCTTAGTGCAACACCACTCTTCTTGGCCCGATATCCAATATCTTTATCTGAAGCCTTTTGTCGATTATCGACCAGACCTCTAGCTAGACGTCCAATCTTCTAACGTGTTCCCTTCCGGCCCAATGCTGATTCATCCTTATCAACTATCTAATTCTGATCGAAAGTTGACCTATGTGACTCAAAACGCAGTTAGATTATCAAAACATAATCAATTAGTTTCATCATCAAAATTTGAGATTCAACAATCTCTCTCTTTTTTATGAAGACAACTAATTGATGACGGAGTTAATCTTAACTCTCAAAGTTTAACCAAACTCCCCCTATCAATATGCCATATTGATAGGAGCCTTGAATTATGCCAAATCCAAGCAACATGTTATAAAAAACATTAAACTATCATGCAAATATGATTCAAAATATTCATTACATTGCATGAAGTCATCAATCTACTTCTCCCCCTTTGTCATCAACAAAAAGGAGAAGTTGATAGCTAGTTTAAAAAATATACAAATTTTATAGGATACTAGCAAGATTTACAATATGCAAATTTCATGATCATCAAATTATGAAGCTTTAAAGATGTATCATTTTGTTCTTGAGATGTGCTAGGTTGCACTTTTTGCTTCTTACGATAGGTAAGATAGCACTTTGCTTCTCTTTGCGATATTTCAAGCTAGCACCTTTCTAAGTTTTGCCTTTGCAAGCTATCAACTTCTTGTTTGTAGTAGGCTAGCAATTTTATAAAATTTTCATCACCTTAAACATGCAAGCTAAATTTTCATTACAACATAGAAGCATAGCAAGTGTAAGATTGTAAATTTTCTAAAATTTGCATTTTTGCTTTTATTGAGATAGCACTTCTTTGCTTCTCTTTAGATTGCAAGATTACAATTCTTTGCAAGTTCTAGCTAGCTACTTTTGCCACTTTTTCTTGTGATACTCAAGCTAGCAACTTTTCTCCGTAATATGCCAAGCTAATAATTGTGTCTCCCCTTTTTCATTGTTAAAAGAAAGGGAGAATGCAATGTTGTAATTCATTTCCTTTTTCATCAAATTTTCAAATCATGACAAAAATTAATCATGAATTTTCATCATATCAAAATAATAAATTCAAAACAGTTATAAATAAATCATGATATGAGAAAAATTGATGATAAGCAAGAAAGTAATAATGATAAGCAAGCTAGCATACTTTGCGATATGCAAGTTAGCCATTTTGTGAAGTTTAGCAAAATATTGCTTCTTTTGATATGGCAACTTGCTTCTCTTTGTGATGTTTAAGATAGCACCACTCAGACCACCTAGGAACTAGTTCCCGGGGTGATGCCACCGCTAGACCTGATCTAGTACTACTGAATGAGCACTGAATCCGGCCCAATTCAATCCAAATAAGGCCCAATTAGCCCCTACTAGGGTTAATTAGGATTATCACCTAATCCTAACCCTAATTATGTGCTAACTATGAAATTAAAAATATATTCTAAGCAAATTAGAAACTAGCAACATCGAGTCTTCTTCCAACGAGCTTTCCGGCGAACTTCTGATGAACCTCCGACACACCCTCAGATTTCTTCTAGTGGGCTCCCAACAAGCTCCCGGATTTTATGGTGAGTTTCTCGAATCTTTAGCAAGCTTCCAAACTTTCTCAATGAGCTCTGTGAACCTCCGACGATCTTTTAGGCGAACTTTCGAAACCTTCGGTAAGTCTCCGATTCTTTCTCGGTTGGTTCCGGCAGCAATCCCGATAATCCTTCAGACTTCCAACGGACTCTTGAACTCCCAATATACTTGACTCCGGCAATTCGCTGTATGTCTTCATTGTTATCATAGTTAAACCTGCACACTTATCTCAATAATATGGATTAGATCAAATAACTTATCAATTAACTTCATCATCAAAATCTGAGATTCAATAGAAGAATCTATTCATGTTATTTTTAATGAGATTTCTAAATTTAAGAAAAATGATTTTGATGATGATTTTGATTTTGATGCTTTAAATTTGAATGATACCTATCCTCCTACTAGCAACTTAGATGCATCTTTTCCAAAGTATCCTTAGCTAAGGAATGAAAATACGTAGATGCTCATCCTAAGGAGCTAATCATAGGAGACACATCAAAAGGTATTCAAATTTGCTCTTCCTTTAAAAAATTTTGTGCTAACACCACTTTTCTATCTCAAATTGAACCAAAATGCATTAAGAAAGATAATTCATGGGTTATCACAATGCAAGAAGAGTTAAATCAATTTGAGAGAAATGAGGTATGGAAGTTTGTTCCTAGACCTAGTGACCATTTAGTGATTGTTACTAAATGGGTCCTTAGAAACAAGCAAGATGAACTCAGTATCATAGTTAGAAATAAGGCTAGATTAGTGGTCAAAGGTTTCAACTAAGAAAAATGTACCAATTATAAAGAAACATTTGCTCCTGTGGTAAGATTAGAAGCCACAAGGATGCTCCTTGCCTATGCTTATTGTAATAATTTTAAGTTATTTCAAATGTATGTTAAAAGTATTTTTTTAAATGATTTTATTTCTGAAGAAGTTTATGTTGAACAACCATCCAGATTTGGGAATGCTTATTTTTTTTAATCATGTGTTTAAGTTATCTAAGGCTCTCTATGGATTGAAACAAGCCCTAAGGGCTTGATACGAGAGACTTAGTTCCTTTCTTATTCAAAATAATTTCTCAAAAGGCAAGGTCGATACTACATTATTTATTAAAAGTTTTAAAAATAATTTTTTATCATTCAAATTTATGTTGATGATATTATTTTTGGTTCCACAAATGAGTCTTTATGCGAATCTTTTGCCAAAAGTATGAGCCAAGAGTTCGAAATGAGCTTAATGGGTGAATTAAGATTTTTCTTAGGTTTACAAATCAAGCAACTAAGTGATGAAATTTTTCTTAGTCAAACTAAATATGCATTAGATTTGCTAAAATAGTTCAATATGGATAGTTCAAAGGCTATCAATACACCAATAAGTATTTCCACTAAGTTAGATATGGATAATAATGGAGAAAACTTTGATTAAAAAACTTATAGGGGTATGATAGGTAGTTTACTAGACCTAGTGCAACTAGACCAGACATTATGTTTAGTGTTAGACTTTGTGCTAGATTTTAATCTAATCCTAAGCTATTTCACTTTAAAGTTTTTAAAAGAATTCTTAGATACGTAAAAGGAACTCCTAATCTAGAATTATGGTATCCAAAGTCTGAGAAATTTGAATTAACTGCTTATGCTAATGCTGATTTTGCTAGATGTAAAATAGATAGAAAAAGCACATATAAAACATATCAATTCTTAGGTCATGCACTTATCTCTTGGTCTTCCAAGAAACAAAATTTGATTGCACTATCTACAATTGAAACTGAATATATAGCTATAAGTGCATGTTGTGAACAAGTTATATAGATGAAAAATACATTAGAAGATTATGAAATTCACTTAAAAAATATTCCTATAAAATGTGATAACACTAGTGCAATATATTTAATAAAAAATCTCATTCAACACTCTAGAACTAAACATAATGATATTAGGCATAACTTTATAAAAGATCATGTTAATAACCATGATATAACTTTAAAATTTATTGATACAAAACATCAATTAGCTAATATTTTTATAAAACATTTAAATGAGGAACAATTAGGTTTTATTAGAAGAGAATTAGGCATGTTAAATATTCTGAATGCATGAGTTTCTCGTATACATTTTTTTATTTTTTTTATTTTTAAAAATGGAGCTTTTATCAAGTTCATTTCCCATCTTCTTCTTGCAATCTCATTCATGGATTTTTTATATACTTGTTCTGTCATTTGATGAGCCTTTTCCTATAAACCCCTCTAAACTTGTTCTTTTATTCACAGACTTTTTTATACACTTGATTTTTATGCGATGATCACTTACTATGAACCCTTCTTTCTATTTTCAAAAATAGAGATTTAATTCATGAACCTTGAATATTCATATTTTTTTATGTGATGAATCCCTTCACTCTCTATCTATGAAAGTAGAAGTTTGATTCATGGATTTTTGATAGCTTGATTTTCTCATGATGAATGAATTCCTCCCTTCTTTTTCTTTACTTTTTTATATGACAAAAGGGAGATACTAAAAACTGATTGTACATCTCAAGAAGAACCTTGCACATCCAAAGAGAAGTACTAACAAGAGTAGTGCTAGTTTGCATATCTAAAAGCAAAAGTCGTTATCTTGCAAAGATTTTGCTAGCTTGCTTATTTAAAGAAATGAACATTGCTATCACAATGGTGTCAAATTATCTTGTGGGTTTAGTGTAATAATATCAAAATGTTTGCACATTTCCTTTTTATTGATGATAAAGGAGGAGAAATTGATATATGCCTGGTATCATAATGTTTAGTATCATGCTTGATATCATACTTAAATATTTGAAATGGTATTAAAATGAATGTTTGAAATAATAAATTTTGTTATCATGATTAAATGTTTGGTATTATGATGAATGATTGGTATCGTGCTTAGTATAATACTTGAATGATGAATCATGATCATGTTTAGTATCATGCTTAAATGATGAATGTTTGGCATTATGCTTAAATGTTTAAAATGGTATCATAATGAATGTTTGAAATGATAAATTTTGGGTATCATGCATCAAGTGATGATTGCCAAATTGATTAGTTTCTCATATCTTATTGTGCATGTTACACCTTAATAAAACTATAATGATGCACAATGCATGAAATTTCTTATTAAAATCGATAAAGCTTGAATTCAAAGGTTGTGAATTCAAGATTGTCTTTTCTCAAGTATGGCATATAGATAGGGGGAGGTAAGGCTAACTCCATCATCAATTGGTTGTCATCATCAAAAAGGGGGAGATTATTGAATCTCATATTTTGATGATGAAATCAATTAATAAATTATTGATCTAATCCATATGTTGAGAAGAGTGTTACAGGATTAACTACGATAATGAATAAGGCACAAAGCATATGTTGTGTTGGAATCAAAGATCGGACGATTCATCAGAAGCCCGTCGAGAGTTCGTTGGGAGTTCGTCAAGAAGTTCATTGGGAGTTTTGTCGAAGCTCACCGAGAAGTTTGTCGAGAGCTTGTCGAAAAGTTCATCGGGAGTTCACCGAGAAGTTCGTCAAGAGTTCACCGGAGCTCGCCAAAAAGTTCTTCAAGAGCTCATCGAGAAGTTCGTCGAAGTTTGCCGAGAAGATCACCGAGAGTTCAAGAGCTTGCTCAAAGTCTGCTGGAAGATCACCGAGAGTCCATCGGAAGTCTGTCGGAAGATCATCGAAAGCTAGCCAGGATTTCGCCGGAAGAACATTTGATGTACCGGACTTAATTTTCTTTATTAATGTCTTAGTTATAGTAGTTAGGGCTTAGTTTGAGTTAGGATTGGGAGGTAATCCCACTAACTCAATTAAGGGCCAATTGGGCCTAAATTAGGATTGGTTTGGGCTAGACTGATGGCCCAAATAGTGACCTAGAACCTATCTAGTAATGGCAACACCAGGACTGGGCGGTGGAACTCCCCAAGGCTTGATCTCCCAAGAGAACTAGGCGGTGATACCATCGACAAATAATGTAGCCAAGCGGTGGTACCGCCTAGGCAAGCAGTGGTATCGATTGAGTCTAGTAGCCAAGACTCTATCTTGCAGTAGTACCATCAAACTAGGTGGTGGTACCACCAAGTGTCAGAAAGTACTAGCAGTGATACCACCAGTATCCTAGAAATCCAAGATGAGACCTTTTTTGGCTCCATTTTTAAGCCAATTGAAGCCTATAAATACCCCACACTTTTCTACTTGTGGTGCATAAAAAAGTGAATAAAAAACTGAGATATTAGTGAAAACGCTGTTGTAATCTTTTGAGAGTTCACCTCCATCGATTCTAGCTTAGAATTTTATATAAGGAGAAGTGAGCGAATTCTAAAAAGATTAACTCCTGAACCTGTTAAAAGGATAAAAGATCTGTAAAAGGGGTGATTGATCTTCGCCCATTGAACGAAGACCAATAGTGGAAGCCAATGACCTCAACAGAGGAGGAATCGAAAGTGGACGTAGGTCACAATAATGGAACCACTATAAATCAGGTGTGTTCTTTCCTTACTGCTTGCTTTTATTACTTAAATGCTTTCTATACTTTAAATTTACTTCAAATCGATATCTTCTCGATACGATTTCATCGAAACATTTTTATCAACTTGAAAAGATTTTGAATAGCAATCGTCTTTAACGTATGTAGGATTAACTATGATAATGAATAAGGCATAAAGCAATTGTTGTGTCGGAGTCAAAGATCGAATGATTCGTTGGAAGTCTACTGAGAGTTCGTTGGGAGTTTGCCAATAAATTCATTGGGGGTTTTGCTGATGCTCGTCGAGAAGTTTGTCGGGAGCTCGTCGAAAAGTTCATCGAGAGTTTGCCAAGAAGTTCGTTGGGAGTTCACTCGAGCTCACCAAGAAGTTCGTTAGGAGCTCACTGAGAAGTTCATCGGAGTTTGCTAAGAAGATTATCGAGAGTTCAAGAGCTTGCTCGGAGTCCACTGGAAGATCGCCGAGAGTCCGTCAAAAGTCTGTTGGAAGATTGCTGAAAGCCTATCGGGATTTCGCTGGAAGAACATTTGATGTACTTGATTTAATTTGCTTTATTAATATCTTAATTATAGTAGTTAGGGCTTAGATTGAGTTAGGATTGGGAGGTAATCCCACTAACTCAATTAGGGGCCAATTGGACCTAAATCAGGATTGGTTTGGGTCAGACTAATGGCCCAAATAGTGACTTGGAACCTATCTAGCAGTGACACCACCAAGATTAGGTGGTGGAACTCCCCAGGCCTTAGTCTCCCTAGAGGATGGGGTGGTGATACCACTGGCAGTTAATGCAGCTAGGCGGTGGTACCGCTTGAATCCACTAGCTGCGACTTTATCTGGTAGTAATACCATCAAACTAGGCGGTGGTACCACACAGTGTCAGAAAGTACTAGTAGTGGTACCACTAGAACCTTGAAAATCTGAGATGAGACCTTTTTTTTGCTACATTTTTTAAGCCAATTGAAGCCTATAAATACCCCACACTTTTCTGCTTGTGGAGCATAAAAAAGTGAACAAAAAACTGAGATATTAGTGAAAATGCTATTGTAATCTTTTAAGAGTTCACCTTCATTGATTCTAGCTTAGAATTTTGTATAAGGAGAAGTAAGCAAATTGAAAAAAGATTAACTCCTGAACCTGTTAAAAGGATAAAAGATCTGTAAAAGAGATGATTGATCTTCGCCCAATGAACGAAGACTAATAGTGGAAGCCAATGACCTCAACGGTGGAGGAATCGAAAGTAGACGTAGGTCACAATGACTGAACAACTATAAATCAAGTGTGTTCTTTCCTTGTTGCTTACTTTTATTACTTAGTTGCTTTCTGTACTTTACATTTACTTCAAGTCAAAATCTACATGATACGATTTCATCGATATGTTTTTATCAACTTGAAAAGATTTCAAATAGCAACCGTCTTTAACGTATGAAGGATTAACTATGATAATGAATAAAACAAAAAGCAGATGTTGTGTCGGAGTCAAAGATCAAACGATTCATCAGAAGTCCGCCGAGAGTTCGTCGGGAGTTCACCGATAAGTTCGTTTGGAGTTTTGCATAAGCTCGCCGAGAAGTTCGTCAGGAGCTCACCAAAAAGTTCATCGAGAGTTTGTCGAGAAGTTCATCGGGAGTTCACCGGAGCTCACCAAGAAGTTCATTTGGAGCTCGCTAAGAAGTTCAATGGAGTTTGCCAAGAAGATTATCGAGAGTTCAATAGCTTACTTGGAGTCCACCGGAATATCGTCAAGAGTCCATCGGAAGTCTGTCGGAAGATCGCCAAAAGCCAATTGAGATTTCGCCAGTAGAACATTTGATGTACCTGACTTAATTTATATTATTAATGTATTAATTATAGTAGTTAGGGCTTAGTTTGAGTTAGGATTGGGAGGTAATCCCACTAACTCAATTAAGGGCCAATTGTGCCTGAATCAGGATTGGTTTGGGCCGTACTGATAGCCCAAATAGTGACCTAGAACCTGTCTGGCAATGGCACCACCAGGACTAAGTGATTGAACTCCCCAGGACTTAGTTTCCCAAGAGGACTAGGTGGTGATACCATCGGCAGTTAATGCAGCCAAGCGGTGGTACCACCCAAGCAGGCGGTGGTATCGCCCAAGCAGGCGGTGGTGCCGCTTGAGTCCAATAGCCAAGACTTTATTTGACGGTAGTACTGTCAAACTAGGCGGTGGTACCACCCAGTGTCAAAAAGTACTGATAGTGGTACCATCAGTACCTTGGAAATCCAAGATGAGACCTTTTTTGGCTCCATTTTTTAAGCCAATTGATGCCTATAAATACCACACACTGTTCTACTTATGGAGCACAAAAAAGTGAACAAAAAACTGAGATATTAGTGAAAACGCTATTGTAATCTTTTAAGAGTTCACCTCCATCGATTCTAGCTTAGAATTTCGTATAAGGAGAAGTGAACGAATTGTAAAAAGATTAACTACTGAACCTGTTAAAAGGAGTAAAGATCTTTAAAAGGGGTGCTTGATCTTTGCCCATTGAACGAAGACTAATAGTGGACACCAGTGACCTCAACGGAGGAGGAATCAGAAATGGACATAGGTCACAACAATTGAACCACTATAAATCAGGTGTGTTCTTTCCTTGCTACTTACTTTTACTACTTAGTTGCTTTCTGTACTTTACATTTACTTCAAGTCGATATCTTCTCGATATGATTTCATCGATATGTTTTTATCAACTTAAAAAGATTTTGAATAGCAACCGTCTGTAATGTATGCAGGATTAACTATGATAATGAATAAGGCATAAAGCAGATGTTGTGTCAGAATCAAAGATCGGATAATTCGTCGGAAGTCCATCGAGAGTTCATCGGGAATTCATCGAGAAGTTCATTAGGACTTTTACTGAAGCTCGTAGAGAAGTTCGTCGGGAGCTTGCCGAAAAGTTCATCAGAAGTTCACCGAGAAGTTCGTCAGGAGTTCACTGGAGCTCGCCAAGAAGATCATCAGGAACTCACCGAGAAGTTCGTTGAAGTTTGCCGAGAAGATCGTTGAGAGTTCAAGAGCTTGCTCAGAGTCTGTCGGAAGATCGCTGAGTGTCCATTGGAAGTCTATCAGAAGATCACCAAAAGCCTGTCGAGATTTTCACCAGAAGAACATTTGACATACCAAACTTAATTTGCTTTATTAATGTCTTAATTATAGTAGTTATGGGTTAGTTTGAGTTAGGATTGGGAGGTAATCTCGCTAACTCAATTATGGGCCAATTGGGACTGAATCAGGATAGATTTGCCCCGGACTGATGGCCCAAATAGTGACCTGAAACCTGTTTAGCAGTGGCAATGCTAGGGCTAGACGATGGAACTCCCCAGGGCTCAGTCTCCCAAGAGGACTAGGTGGTGATACCATCGGCAATTAATGTAGCCAAGAAGTGGTACCGTCCAAGCAAGCGATGGTACCACTTGAGTCCAATAGCCGAGACTCTGTCTGGTAGTAGCACCATCAAACTAGGCGGTGGTACCACCCAGTGTCAGAAAGTACTAGCAGTGGTACCACTAGTACCATGGAAATCTGAGATGAGATCTCTTTTTGCTCCACTTTTTAAGCCAATTAAAGCCTATAAATAACCTTTTCTGTTTGTGGAGAACAAAAAAGTGAATAAAAAACTGAGATATTAGTGAAAACGCTATTGTAATATTTTGAGAGTTCACCTCCATCGATTCTAGCTTAGAATTTTGTATAAGGGGAAGTGAGCGAATTATAAAAAAGATTAACTCTTGAACCTGTTAAAAGGAGAAAAGATCTATAAAAGGGGTGATTCATCTTCATCCATTAAATGAAGACTAATAGTAGAAGCCAGTGATCTCAATGGAGGAGGAATCGGAAGTGGACATAGGTCACAATGACCAAACCACTATAAATCAGGTGTGTTCTTTCCTTGCTGCTTACTTTTATTACTTAGTTGCTTTTTGTACTTTACATTTACTTTAGGTTGATATATTCTTGATACGATTTCATCAATACATTTTTATCAACTTGAAAAGATTTCAAATAGCAACTGTCTTTAACGTATGTAGGATTAACTACAATAATGAATAAGGCATAAAGCAGATATTGTGTTGGAGTCAAAGATCGGATGATTCATCGGATGTCCGTCGAGAGTTTGCCGAGAAGTTCACAGGGAGTTTTACCGAAGCTCACTGAGAAGTCCGTCAGGAGCTCACCGAAAAGTTCATCGGGAGTTCACCGATAAGTTCATCGGGAGTTCACCGGAGCTCGCCAAGAAGTTTGTCGGAGTTTGTCGAGAAGATCGTCGAGAGTTCAAGAGCTTGCTCGGAGTCCATCGAAAGATCACTGAGAGTCCATCAGAAGTCTGTCAGAAGATCACCGAAAGCCAGTTGAAGCCTATAAATAACCCACACTTTTCTGCTTGTGGAGTACAAAAAAGTGAATAAAAAACTAAGATATTAGTGAAAATGCTGTTGTCATCTTTTGAGAGTTCACCTCCATCGATTCTAGCTTAGAATTTTGTATAAGGGGAAGTGAGCGAATTGTAAAAAGATTAACTCTTGAACTTGTTAAAAGGAGAAAAGATCTATAAAAGGGGTGATTGATCTTCACCCATTGAACGAAGACCAATAGTGGAAGCTAGTGATCTCAACGGAGGAGGAATCGGAAGTGGACATAGGTCACAATGACCAAACCACTATAAATCATGTGTGTTCTTTCCTTGCTGCTTACTTTTATTACTTAGTTGCTTTCTGTACTATACATTTACTTTAAGTTGATATATTCTTGATACGATTTCATCAATACATTTTTATCAACTTGAAAAGATTTCGAATAGCAACCGTCTTTAACGTATGTAGGATTAACTACAATAATGAATAAGGCATAAAGCAGATATTGTGTTGGAGTCAAAGATCAGATGATTCATCGGACGTCCATCGAGAGTTCGTCGAGAGTTTGCCGAGAAGTTCACAGGGAGTTTTACCGAAGCTCGCTGAGAAGTCCGTCAGGAGCTCACCGAAAAGTTCATCGGGAGTTCACCGATAAGTTCATCGGGAGTTCACCGGAGCTCGCCAAGTTCATCAGGAGCTCGCCAAGAAGTTTGTCGGAGTTTATCGAGAAGATCGTCGAGAGTTCAAGAGCTTGCTCGGAGTCCATCGAAAGATCACTGAGAGTCCATCGGAAGTCTGTCAGAAGATCACCGAAAGCCAGTCGGGATTTCGTCGGAAGAACATTTGATGTACCGGACTTAATTTGCTTTATTAATGTCTTAATTATAGTAGTTAGGGCATAGTTTGAGTTATGAGTGGGAGGTAATCCCACTAACTCAATTAGGGGACAATTGAGCTTGAATCAACATTGGTTTGGGCCGGACTGATGGCCTAAATAGTGACCCGAAACCTGTCTGGCAATGGCATCGCCAGGACTGGATGATGGAACTCCCTAGGTCTTAGTCTCCCAAGAGGAATCGGCGATGATACCACCGGTAGTTAATGTAGGTAGGCAGTGGTTCCATCCAAGCAGGCGGTGGTACCACTTGAGTCCATTAGCTGAGACTCTATCTAATGGTAGTACCATCAAACTAGGCAGTGGTACCACCCAATGCCAAAAAGTACTGATAGTGGTACCACTAATACCTTGGAAATCCGAGATGAGACCTTTTTTTACTCTATTTTTTAAGCCAATTGAAGCCTATAAATACCCCCACACTTTTCTGCTTGTGGAGCACAAAAAAGTGAACAAGAAATTGAGATATTAGTGAAAACATTTTTATGATCTTTTGAGAGTTCACCTCCATCGATTCTAGCTTAGAATTTTGTATAAGGAGAAGTGAGCGAATTTTAAAAAGATTAACTCTTGAACCTATTAAAAGGAGAAAAGATCTGTAAAAGGGGTGATTGATCTTCACCCATTGAACGAAGACCAATAGTGGAAGCAGTGACCTCAACGGAGGAGGAATCGGAAGTGGACATAGGTCACAATAACCGAACCATTATAAATCAGGTGTGTTCTTTCCTTGCTGCTTACTTTTATTACTTAGTTGCTTTCTGTAATTTACATTTACTTCAAGTCGATATTTTCTTGATGCGATTTCATCGATACATTTTTATCAACTTGAAAAGATTTCGAATAGCAACCATCTTTGATGTATGCAGGATTAACTACGATAATGAATAAGGCATAAAGCAGATGTTATGTTGGTGTCAAAGATCGGACAATTCATCAAAAGCCCATCGAGAGTTCATCGGGAATTCACTGAGAAGTTCGTCGAGTATTTTGTCGAAGCTCACCGAGAAGTTCATTGGGAGCTCGTCAAAAAGTTCATCGGGAGTTCGTCAAGATGTTTGTCGAGAGTTCATTGGAGCTCACTAAGAAGTTCATCAGGAGCTCACCGAGAAGCTCCTAATGTGGGAGACTATTGTTAATAGTTGATCCAGAAATGAATGGATCATGTTATGCTTGCTATATTGTTAACACTCAAGCTTCTTTGATACATATTTGCCACATTATGATTTTTGTTTAGTTAAATCAAAGCAATTATAGAAGTAAAAAAAATTACTAAATGAGAACTTTGCTACAGCCTATGTATTGGGAAATTCTTCAGGGGAGCGACATCACATGCACAGCGAAAGAACAGAAAACAAGACCCCAGATTTTTCGTAGAAAGTTTCTGTTATCGTGTGAAGATCGGTGCATCAAAAACAAATCCGCAAAACTGCACGTGTAAAAGAAGATACCTAAGGAGATCGTATATCCTTGAATTCCTGCAGATCTATGGGAGAGAATGAAGGAGGTCAAGCGTCCTCCTCTCTAGCGGTATCCACATGGCAGGGATTGCAACGATGCACCTCTCTCTCTGGGGAGAGGAGAATAGGAGGTGGCTACCAAAAGAAACCCCCAGCCTATAGAGCTTTGGTTCCCTCCTATTTATAGAGGCCCCCTGAAACCCCTAATGAATCTTTTGCCCTATTGGGTATTGGATCTCCATCCAATTACCCAAGCCTCTTGGATTAGTGGGTCTCTACCCAATAATCTCTTATTAGCAATTATTGGATCTCATCTCAGGATCCAATAATTTAGGTGCTTAATGGATATCCAATAAGATAGGGGGTTCAGCGGATATCTCATATCCGAACCTCTACTCGTCGCAACACCTACCATATATGTGTGATCCTCTAGGCCTAATTTCGAGCTGGCCGTGAGTCATACTTGTCAGAACTCCTTCTGACTTAGTGAATTATTATCTCTATAATAATTCATCGACTGCGGACATACCAGGCCACTACGCCGCGGCCCCCAAACGATATAGGGGAATCCAATCCTTTGGACCTATCTGTCCTCAGTTACCATGTATCTATTGGCCCTCATCCATCTAATATCTCAGAGACCTTATACCGGGCATGGTGCTATCAGGCCCATACGGTCTCTCCTCGAGTCTTGCTCTTGTCGGATTCTCTCGGAGAACTCTTTCTCTCTCAATTCGAATAACCTTGGCCAAGGATTTGTTCGAGCAAGAACACATAGGATATTCCTCTCATGATACTGAGAGCAGATGATCCTCTATTAACACTTAATAGCCCTCATAAGGTTGACTACCACTCCCAATGATCGACTGTACTAGATCTGAAACTTTCCAAACCTATAAGTCCGATATCAATGAGTGGAGTACTCATACAGGACATCCTTGGTGTCTGAAGTCTAAGGACCAGATACACTACTGGGACTACTGAGAATCATTTATCGACATGAGGTATCAATAACCATCCAGCATTTCGTAGGCGGATCAATCAGTGAACTCATTCTCCAATGAGCACCTGCACTGTACCCTTATTGTCCCCACACGAGTAGCTATGAGACCAGCTACCTCCATCATATGAACGGGTATATAACACACCAGTCTATCCGGTTATCTCGATATTCTTCTTGAGTAACCTACAACCAGGATAATTTAGGGTTTATATTTAAAGGTGATTCGGTCTCATTATCGTGATCTCATTACGATCTGATTCTAATTGCACAAATCTAAGGACATCACAATATATACAACACATAAGATAAAGTGATATAATACCAATAATCATAAGCAAAGAGATTGACGCAACGTGTTATAAGTGCAATCACTCATATGATTGGCTTGTAGGGCACCTATAACTAGTAATCTCCCACTTGACCTAAAACCAATCACCAATATGTCTGATCCCTATCAGACCTCTGTGATGCTCAAAGACAATCTGAGTCAGTGGCTTTGTCAGTGGATCTGTAATATTATCTTCGGATGGAACTCTTTCCATTACTACATCTCTTCGAGCCGCAATCTCTCTAATAAGTTTGAAACTCCTCAGAACACTTCTGATGAGATCCAGATTCCCTTATTTGAGTAATCGTCCCGTATTTGTTGCAATATAAAGGAATCAGCTCCTCGCTGCTCAGGATGACTCCTAGATCTATGATGAACTTCTTCATCCAGACTCCCTCCTTTGCTGCCTCTATCGCAACAATGTATTCTGCCTCTATGGTCGAATCAGCAGTAGTGTTTTGCTTGGAACTCTTCCAGCATACTGCTCCTCCATTCAAGGTGAACACATACCCTGAATTAGACTTACTATCATTAACATCGGATTAGAAGCTCGAGTCCGTGTAGCCCTCACCCTTAAGGCTACTACCTCCATATACCAGTAAAGATCCTTAGTCCTTCTAAAGTACTTAAGGATATATTTTACTACTTTCCAGTGCTCCAAGCCTGGATCTGCTTGATATCTGCTCGTGACACTCAGAGCATGTGCTATATCAAGCCTGGTATATAGCATAGCATACATGATATATCCTATCGCTGATGCATATGGCATCATATCCATGTGTGCCTTTTCTTCAGGAGTCTTTGGGGATATACTCTTAGAAAGTGATATTCCATGTCTCATTGGTATGAGACCTCTCTTGGAATTTTCCATGCCAAACCTTTTGACAATGGTGTCTATGGACCTGGACTGGGACAAGCCAAGCATCCTCTTGGATCTATCTCTATAGATTCGTATCCCCAATATGCAGGATGCTTCCCTTAAGTCCTTCATGGAGAAGTACCTAGATAACTAAGTCTTCACTGTGGAGAGCATTCCTACATCATTCCCAATAATCAGGATGTCATCCACATATAATACCAGAAAGGTGATAGTGCTCCCACTTACTTTTCTGTACACACAAGGCTCATCTTCGTTCTTAACGAAGTCATAAGATCTAATTACCTCATCAAATCTTATGTTCCAACTTCGAGAAGCTTGCTTTAATTCATAAATAGACCTAAGCAACTTGCACACCTTATCTGGGTTATCCCTGGACATGAATCCCTCAGGCTGTATCATATACACCTCCTCCTCGAGGTTACCTTTGAGGAATACGGTTTTGACGTCCATCTGCTAGATCTCATATTCATAGTGTGCTACAATAGCCAATAGAATTCGAATGGATTTTAGCTACAGGTGAGAAAGTTTCATCATAGTCAACACTTTGTCTTTGATGATACCCCTTAGCCACTAGCCTTGCTTTGTAGGTCTCTTCCTTTCCATCTACTTCAATCTTCTTTTTGAAGATCCACTTGCAACCAATGGGTACAATACCCTCGGGTGCATTAACTAGGTTCCAAACCTTGTTGGAGTACATGGAATCCATTTCTAAATTCATGGCTTCTTGACATTTCCCAGAGTCTATGCTCATAATAGCCTCCTCATAGGTCTAAGGATCAATATCCTCAACATCCTCTCTACTGATATGTCCCACATATCTCTCAGGAGGATGGGATACTCTATCGGACCTACGTAAAGTTAGAATTTGTGTGTTAGGTATCTAAACAGATTCTAGAATGGTGCTTGAGCTAGATTCACCAACCTCGCTCAACTCTATCATGCTCCCACTATCTCCACCAAGACTGTGTTCCTTCTTAAGGAACACTGCTCTCTTGGCTAAAAAGACCTTTCGGTCCTTAGGGTGATAGAAATAATACCCACAAGTTTCTTTGGGGTATCCCATGAACTTGCACCGTTCCATCCTAGATTCTAACTTGTCAGGGTTGTGTCTCTTAATGTGGGCAGGGCAGCCTCAAATCTTAACAACTTTAAGATCGGACTTCTTCCCATTCCATATTTCAGATGGAGTAGACATCACTGATTTAGTTGGAATTCTATTCAGAAGGTAAGCTACGGTCTCTAAGGCATATCCCCAAAATGAGATGGGTAGGTCGACGAAACACATCATGGAACGCACCATGTCTAACAGTGTGCGATTCCTCCTTTCTGATACACCATTAAGCTGTGGTGTATAAGGAGGTGTCCATTGAGATAATATCTCATAGTCTTTGAGGAACTAGGTGAATTCTATACTCAAGTACTCACCTCCTCGATCTGATCGAAGGGTTTTAATACTCTTTCCAGTCTGGTTCTCCACTTCATTTTTATATTCCCTGAATTTCTTAAAAGCCTCAGACTTATACTTCATCAAGTACATATATCTGTATCTTTAGAAATCATTAGTGAAGGTAATAAAGTAGGAGTAACCACCTATGGCATGAGTCAACATGGGACCATATACATCACTATGTATGAGTTCCAATAACTCAATGGCTCTCTCTCCAGTTCCACTAAATGGAGAGTTGGTTATCTTTCCCCGAAGGCAAGGTTCGTAAGTTGCATATGACTCATAGTCAAATAGATCTAGATATCCATTCTTCAGCAACTTTTGAATCCTTCCCTCATGGATGTGACCTAGCTTGCTGTTAGAACCCTTACGGATTCTAAGCTTGGGGTTGATATCTATAGGGGATCGGCCTCCTTGGAACTCTATTGGGGTTCCTTCCTCCAAGTTATTGCTCAAAGGCTGCTAAAAGATTGATCTATTCATTGATGAAAAGAGGATGAATACATGGATATTTATAGGGCTTCTAAACCCCAACTCCTAATAGGACTCATACTCAAGATTCCTACTTCTAACCAACTTCTAATTAGGACTCCCTCTCTAGTAGGACTCCTAATTCTAATAGAACTCTTTCCCTGATAGGACTCCTACTTCTAATAAGACTCTTTTCCTAATAAGACTCCTAATTTTAATAGGACTCTCCCTAATAGGACTCCTACTTCTAATAGGACTCTTTTCCTAGTATGACTCCAACTTCTAATATGACTTTCTCTAATAGGACTCCTATTTCTAATAGGACTCTTTTTCTAAGAAGTAACCTAACCTTAACCTAGCCGGCCTCTTCACCTCTTTAATAGGGGTCGGCTAGATAGGATTTACATGAATGCCCTTATCAATGAAACCAAATTAGGACTCTCCTAACTAGAGTCCTAACAGGCCCACCCTCTTCAAATCAGCCTTGTCCTCGAGGCTGACGCTCCATGAATTCTAAGAATTTGATATTCAAGTCATCATAGTTCTCCTAAGTGGCATCTTTTGTTGGTAGGTTCACTCACTATATTAGCACTTCAATAGCGGGTCATCGTCGTCGAGTCACGATCCGTCGATCAATAATGGCACTTGGTTAGATCTGGAGCTCTCCTTGGGTAGTTATATTTGGTAGATGGCTTTGGGCTATCTCGTTTTGTCCCAACTTGAGCTTCAAACATGACACATGGAAGACTAGATGGATTCGAGGGCTGGCGGGTAAGTCCAATCTGTATGCTACTATTCTGATGTGCTCCAAAATCTGGTAGGATCCATAGAACCGAGGTGAAAGCTTCATAGATGCTCTGGTCTTCAGATCATCTTGCAATTTCCTCCTAATATCCTCAGGAAAGTCACTGGTTAAAAGTGAAATGGCCGAAAATTTAGCTTGCTCGGGTAGCCACGAAAGTGTATCTGTAACAACATTCTCTTTTCCTCTTTTATAAGTTATTTCATAATCATATCCAAGAAGCTTTGTTACCCATTTTGGCTACTCAGGGGAAGATATCTTCTACTCCAAGAAATATTTTAGACTTTTATGGTCGGTCTTGATTTGAAAGCGTCGCCCGATCAAGTATGATCTCCATTTGGCCATCGCATGCACAATCGCGAAAATCTCCTTGTCATAAATAGTCATCTTGAGATGGGAAGGAGATAAGTGAGGGGGCGGCCATCTTTCATTAGTACAACACCAATTTCGACTCCGGAGGCATCGGTTTCAATAAAAAAAGTCTTGCCAAAGTCGAGTAACGCTAGTACGGACGTTGTTATCATTGCGACTTTAAGTTCGTCGAAGGCGGTGGTGGCTTTATCTGACCACTAGAAAGCATATCTTTTCAGCAAGGAAGTAAGGGGTGCACTGATCTTTTCATATTTTTTCATGAACTTACGGTAGTAACCTATTAAACCGAGAAAGCCGCGCAGCGATTTTATGTTCCTCGGGGTTGGCCAGTTCTGCATTGCTTCAATTTTGGAGGGGTCCACTGCCACCCCTTCTTCTGATATGATATGTCCAAGATATTTCACCTTTTGTTGAAGAAAGTTGTACTTCATTTTTTTGACAAAAAGAACATGTTCTCACAAAATTGTCAAAACAAGTCGTAAGTGCTGAATATGACTTTCAAGAGAAGGGCTATAAATAAGGATATCATCAAAGAAAACTAGCATAAACTTTCAAAGATAACTCCAAAAAATATCATTCATAAGGCTCTGGAAGGTGGAGGGAGCATTGGTGAGACCAAAGGGCATTACCAGAAATTTGTAGTGACCGTTGTGAGTTCAAAAGGCAGTTTTTGGTATGTCTTCTTGGCACACTCGTATTTGATGAAACCCAGATCGAAGGTCTAGCTTTGTGAAGACTTGTGCTCCCTTTAATTCATCAAGCAATTCATCTACTACTGGAATATGATACTTGTCCTTGATGGTTATGTCATTGAGAGCTCGATAATCAACGCACATTCACCATGTTCCGTCGTTCTTTCGTACGAGGAGCACCGGTGAAGAATAGGGGCTGCAACTTGGCTGAATAACTCCTATTTCAAGCATCTCTTTTACAATCCTTTCTATTTCATCTTTTTGGAGATGTGGATACTGATATGATCGAGTATTTGCTAGAGGTTTGCTTAGAAGAATCGGTATACAATGATCATGCTGGCGATTAGGAGGTAGGCTGCGTGGTTCGTAAAATATATCTGAAAATTCAACAAGCAAGGGAAGTAGGTTTGGATCTTCAAATTTGGTTGGCTCTCCCTTAAATTGCTGCTCAAGTTGTACTAAAAAGCTGTTGCATACTTTGTGCAAAACTTTCTCCATTCGTTGTGTGCAAATTGTCGTTACGTCGCCCCCACGTTTCCTACACAATATCACATGTTTTCCCTTACTGTAAAATTTCATAATTAATTTCAAAAAATTCCAAGAAACATCACCTAATATCGTCAACCATTCAATGCTAAGCACGGCCTCATAATCATCGATAGAGAGGAGGAAAAAATCTGCAATTATCTCTTAGTCCTGCAGCAACAGTTTCACCCGTGGGCACCTACGATCATACTTCAAAATTCGTCCATCTATAACTTTAACATCAAACCTGCTACAATTCTCAATAGGTAAGGCTATTCAGACAACAACCTTGCTGTTCATAAAATTATTAGTGCTCCCGGTGTCAATAAGAACGGTGATCGGTTGTTGCTTCAGAAATCCTCCCACTTTCATTATTTGCGGGTTCACGTAACCGGCAAGGGCATGCATCGTAATATCAATTAGCTACTGTTCTTCATCCGTGACCTCTTCCTCATGCTCCTGGACCTCCTCCTCCATGTCTTCAAGAGGTTCAATCAATAGGAGGCGGCCCTTTTTGCAGCGATGATCGCGGTTCCATGGCTCGTTGCAATGCCAACAAAGACCCTTTGCTGATTGGTCACGTAGTTCTTCTCTTGTCAATTTTTTGAGCGAAGGATGGCTGGGAGCAGAAGGGGGTTTATATGTTGAGGTTCTAGGAGTAGTTCTCATCCTCTGAGTATCTTGGCTGAGCCATTCTTCTTGTATTCAGGCAAAAGAAATCGCAGCCATCACGGTACGGGGCTGTCGTGCCTTAACTTCCCCTTTTATCTCTGGCTTGAGTCCTTCGATAAATATTCCTAACAATTGATGGTTAGTCCAATCACGAGCAAGGTAGGATAGCTTCTTAAACCTGGTTTGGTACTCTTGAATCGTAGAGGTTTGTCGAATCTTTGCGAGTTGGCCGTCAATATTTTCATACTCCGTAGGTCCGAAATGGTTCAGCAGTGCATTCTTAAATTGATTCCATGTCAGAGCCTCATGATTATATTCCAGCAATCTCCACCATGGCATTATCCGACGTTCTGTCACGGACTTAGCTGGTTTTGCCTAAGCCGTGCGGCACCAATGCGTATCACCGCAAAGGTCAGCCTACCCGAAATCTCCTGCAATCCCTTAGGACCTACAAAAGAGAAGACGAGACAGAGAAAGCGCTTCACACGGGATCCACAAGCCACTCTTTTAGTAAACACTTTATAGCCAATGCACATTCCAACAATGGATATCACAAGCTCAGAACGGTTGCACAACAAAGGCATAAAATTGGTCCACTACAGACCGAATTCTATTACAAGTATTCCCTCGACGCATACTTTATGTACAAGCCTACAATGGCTGTCAAACTCACTCAAATATGGGCATTTTGCCTTTGGCAAGCCCTTTACAAGCTTTACATTATATGACAACCCAAAAGAGACACGGACAAGCATAAGCATTACACCGAACAAGCCGTTTACAATTTTGTCCGTGACATTCTCCCCACTTAATCCTTCGACGTCCTCGCCGAAGCCTTTTGCCGACGCTGCAACTTCTTTTCTTTGTTGGATCTTCGATCTTACGCCTCGCTGCGATGCGCCCCTTGGCTCCCATTTGGTCTCCGCTTGTTGTTGAGTCATCGAACTTTAATCCGCCGTCTTTGCTTCAACTCGCCAATGACTCGACTTTGGTGTGGGGTTGGCAAAGTTGTCTTGATCCTTGGTTGGTTCTTGCGGATTCATCGATGAAGGAAAAGACCATCTTTGATATGCGCATGATCTTCAAATTCTTCTTGTCTCTTGAACTGGATAGATGCTTTGTTGGAGCTTTAACGAGCATCACCTCGCAACCTTTGAAGTTTTTCAGGTCCTTCCTCCGTAAAATTTGCCCATCGAATCTTCTTCCACTTAGTTGTCTTGAAGGGTCTTCACATCTGTCTTGAGCTCCTCTTTGGATAACTAAGAGAGCTGAGGGTACTGGAGTTCCGCCCATTCTCTTGGGAGTTGAGAAGGCAAAGGTTACTTGTCTTCGCCCGCCTCCTCGAGTTTGTACTTCGTGCATCAAGTCAGTTCTTGGAATTCGCCGCTCTCACTCACACTTCCGAAGCACTTGAAGTGTTTGCAATCCTTGCGTTGAGTCGCCATCTTGTGATTCACCTTCTCATTGCCATTGAACTTCTGGAATGCAAGAAGTTATCACTCCAACTTGGAGTAAGTCTCCGATAGGTTTGGTCGCCTTTGGGATTGTACCGCCTTCTCCATCATTTCTGTCGCCGACTCCTCTGAGTAGTAAAGGTACAGCACCGCGTACTGCCTGCTTCGATCCTTGGTCATGCACTCTTGCATCGACCCGAAGTCCTTCACTCACGGCTATCTTGATGGAAAGTCTGTTGACACTGGTCTTACGAAGTTCTCGCTTCACGCCCTTGGCCTTGTCTTGGTACATGGAGTTTGCCAAAGCATTCTCCTCCTCCACGGCCCATATCACGACCAAGTGCTCTCCCTCTAAGAGAGCAAGGGATTGATGACTCCCCGGAAGTCCCGCCTCAGCGGTACCATGGCATTGCGACGCCCATGGCACTACTATCCGTTGTCTCGCATCTGCATCCCTTCTTCGTGATCGGTAGATCTGCCACTACGGCATTGTGACACTCCTCTGAGTTCACCTTCAATCTACTCGATGATTGATCTTGGGTAGCTGAGTCCCTCTTGGACTCGTCATTGCTTCCATGCCCTTTTCCGACCCCCTGCTTCAACACCTCTGTGTTCTCTGAGCAGTTCCGCTTGGTCGATGGAAATACAGACTGCAACTCCCATGTATGGCCACCGCCACCATGTTGCAGGGTTTGCACCATTTCTGTTCTCCTTAGCTTCATTGGCTGCAATGTTCGCTTACTCGGCCTTGTCCTCTGACTTGCCGAGCTCCCTTAAGCGAAAGTGAGCTCTGAAGTAGTTCCACTCTTCAGCAGCTCCGATCATACCTCTGTATGATCCAATCCCCAAATGGGACTCCCTGGTATTTGCATCTGAACTTCTTCCTTGAGAGTGCACAGCCCCCATAAGCTGATGTCCAAGGCTTCCATTCAATGCAACATTCGGTGCACGCACGGAAGACCCGCCTCTGCGATACCATGGCATTCACTGCTTGAATCCATAGCTCTTCTTACCGTCGTGTTGTTCACCAACTTGGAGCTCCTTGTCGCGCTCCCGGTCATATCTCCAGATGACCATGTCCCTCACGGGATATGCTGTGTGTGTCGTCTTGCCACGAACCATTCCACCCCGATCCCCTGCATCATGTCGCCTCCTGGTGACATCTCCTTGCATTCTGATCCCTGTGGTATGAACTCGAACTGCGATATCTCCATGTGTGGACTCCGCCAACACATCGCAGGGCCTTCGCCAACTTCGATTCTGTTCGCTTCTTTGGCAATCGACCTTCGTCCACCCACTCTCGGGTCACACTCGGACGAAGGCTAGCCCTAGGACAGTCCATCGCCTAGCAGCTCCTCTGAAGTCTCCGAACTTCGCTGAAATAGGTGCACCATTGTCTGGATCCTGGGACTCTGCCCCTACCAGCACAATCTCCGCTGCGCACCGCTTTCCTCATGGCAACTTGAATAGCAACACTGTGGCATATTCTTCAAGAGTAGCTGTCTCTGCATCCTCTTGCCCCGTGCTAAGGCCTTTTGACACCAACTTTGCCTCAGCAAACTGCGTCACCTTAGAATCTCCACCAAGTGCTTTATCGAGATAAGATGTTTGTGCCTCGAAGCTTCCTTCGTCTTTGGCACCATGCAAGATGAGTTTGCTCCATCTGAATATGAAACCCATGGAACGACATGATCCAATTCTTGCCTCGGCAAGAGTCCATGTCCTTGACCTCGTGTAAGGAAAGCACCAAGCCTCCGCTCCATGTTCCGTCTTCAAAGCCAACTCCCTTCACGCGATTTGGGTACTTCACCAAGTCTTCCCCAAGTTGTTCGCTTCTCGATTAGCATTGGATTAATGGTGGCCCGCCCACCATTCCACGGGTCAGCCCTCGGTTGAGTCCGAACTCACGGTCGGCTCTTAGTGTGCCTTCACTTTGTGTTGCCCTGGGTTGCTCCCCCACTTGATCTCGCTATGCGTCCACCAACGCATTGCCACTTGCGAGATCATACGATGACTCCTCATCGCTCACTCGATCCCTCGAGCTCTGTCTTGAGGTACTCCTCAAGCAGTTCATTGCACCAGATTCACATTCTGGAGAGCGGGACTTATCCCTCCTGGATATCTGCCCCGTCGGAGCAACATCTCTCTTCGCATCCTTCCCTCTGGAAGTTTTGGAGACCACCGTCCCCTTGGACTACTCCGCCTTTGCTGAACAAACTGTGCCCAATTCTGCCTTCGCAAATGCACTTTGCTAGATTGTGACACCTCACCAATACAGCTCGCACTGCACCCCTCTGGGTCTAGCAACATGCTGCACCTGTTGCACATTTCAGCTTCATACGAAAGTATCCTGCACATGCCGAAGAGAAAGTTTCAATGCTCCAATGCACGGACCTTCAGCCGCCTTGGGATGGCCACGGACAGTCCATCGTCCGCATGCAAGACCTTGCATGAGTATCGAATTCCTTGAGTTTGCAACTTTCCTCACCTCTGTGAGCTTTGCACAACTCTTTCGATCATTGAGCAACCCACGCAACTTGCACGGTCTCATCCTTGGCCAAGCACCCCGCTTGCCTCGAGCACCGTCAAGTTTGGGTGTCAATGTCGAGCCACTGCTCGAACTCAGCCATCCCCACCTTTGTGCGCTCCGCAATTCTTCTTAGCTTGTCCTCGTGGTGCCTGACAAGGTCCCCCACGTTTGCATGCTAAGTGTTTCTAAGTGAGCTTGTCCCGCTCTGATACCAACTGTCACGGACTTAGCTGGTTTTGCCTAAGCCGTGCGGCACCAATGCGTATCACCGCAAAGGTCAGCCTACCCGAAATCTCCTGCAATCCCTTAGGACCTGCAAAAGAGAAGACGGGACAGAGAAAGCGCTTCACACGGGATCCACAAGCCACTCTTTTAGTAAACACTTTATAGCCAATGCACATTCCAACAATGGATATCACAAGCTCAGAACGGTTGCACAACAAAGGCATAAAATTGGTCCACTACAGACCGAATTCTATTACAAGTATTCCCTCGACGCATACTTTATGTACAAGCCTACAATGGCTGTCAAACTCACTCAAATATGGGCATTTTGCCTTTGGCAAGCCCTTTACAAGCTTTACATTATATGACAACCCAAAAGAGACACGGACAAGCATAAGCATTACACCGAACAAGCCGTTTACAATTTTGTCCGTGACAGTTCGGTAGTAGCGAAAGTAACGTTCGACGCGCGAAATCCACCCCGTCGGGTCTCCTTCTTCCCATCGTGGGAAGTCCACCCTCATGCGTGGTTGAAGCATATCTGAGGGCTGTCCCTCCTTCTCTGGGGTCCTTTCTAAATTTTCTCCTCACTGCAGTTTGGTTGGACTCGGTGGTTGTCCAATTCTGAATTCTGCAAACAAAGCGTGCAATTTGTCTTCCAAGCGCGATTCAAGCCGTGATTCAATCCGAGATTCTCATGCTTCAAATTTGGCATCAATTGGATCTTAAGAAGTCATAGCATATACCTATAGATCATAGATGCCCTTGTCTTTTTTCTGTTGACGGGTTAATGGCATGGGTTGGTGGAAGGTTCGGACAATAGATCAGTGATTGAAGGGTTCAGCTGTAATGGTTTACTATTTTGGGCTATGATTTTTAATGCTGTTAGGGTTATGAAACTAGGTTATGATGGCTGCGTCTTAAGGCTAGAGGGATGCCCTAAAGATGTCTTAGCTTGTGGCAACAAGGTGGCTAGGGTTTGGTAGGTTACGGAGAAGAAAAAAGGACAAAGGTGCAACACCAGATTTTTCACCGAAAAAATTCCAACAGTAAAGATGTAATTTTTTTCATAAATTTTCAAAAGAGATTCAAGTAAAACTCAAAGGGAATCTACTGATAAGAAAGAGGTAATGCTGTTAAAAATTTCATAGAAAGAAACAACAGCAAGAGGTTCAGCAAAATTGAGGATCATAGAGAGGTATTATAGCAGATTTTTATGTCTAAAGTGTAGCAGCTTGGACGTAAAAGATAAGTGGTTTATATTGAGAATTTTTTGACAAAATCAAAGGGAAAACCACTGTTATGAAGTGTCAAAGCCATCGTAAAAATTTCATAGAGATTTGGATAACAAAAATGCAGTAGCAAGATCAAAAAATAGTGCTATGCGGCTCAAATTCTGCAATGCAACTTTCGTTGTAGAGATGAAAACTTTGCGATGAAAAGTTTATGCAGCAATATAGGAACAAATTTTTGGATTTTTTTGAATAAGGATAACTAAATTACAGCAGCAGTAAGGTAGATAACCAGAACCTGTTACAATTCACGGGAAGATCAAAAGATGATCTACGATGGTGGAGATGACGACGGAATTCAGCAATGATATTCTAAGCAATTGTGGGAATTGCTTTGGGCAGTTGTGGAGAGCTGGTTGATGGCTGTGGAAGGGCAGCGAGATGCCAAGAACACTGCTCTGATACCAAGTGTTAGAACCCTTGTGGATTCTAAGCTTGGGGTTAATCTCTATAGGGGATCAACCTCATTGGAACTCTATAGGGGAACCTTCCTCTAAATTGCTGCTCAAAGGTTGCTAAAAGATTGATCTATTCATTGATGAAAAGAGGATGAATACATGGCTATTTATAGGGCTTCTAAACCCCAACTCCTAATAAGACTCTTACTCAAGACTCCTACTTCTAACCAACTTCTAATTAGGACTCCTTCTCTAGTAGGACTCCTAATTCTAATATGACTCTTTCCCTAATAGGACTCTTACTTCTAATAGGACCCTTTTCCTAATAGGACTTCTAATTCTAATATGACTCTTTCCCTAATAGGACTCCTACTTCTACTAGGACTCTTTTCCTAATAGGACTCCTACTTCTAATAGGACTCTTTCTCTAATATGACTCCTATTTCTAATAGGACTCCTTTTCTAAGAAGCAACCTAACCCTAACCTAGCTGGCCTCTTCACCTCTTTAATAGGGGTCGGCTAGATAGGATTTACATAAATGCCCTTATCAAAGAAACCAAATTAGGACTCTCCTAGCTAGAGTCCTAACACCTGCAATGCCAAAGATATGCATTGTTCACCTCTTCTCATTTCCTCTTAAACTTGCTTACACTCATGATATATGGAGTTGTATCTAGCATATATAAACCATTATGCAATGTTCCTCTCGTGATGATCTCATCATCTAATATTATTGAACAAACATTGTTCTCAAAAACTAATGTATATCCAATAACTGTCAAACATAAAATGGAAATAATATTTTTGATAAGAGAAGGAACATAATCGCATGCATCTAATGCAATAATAGCTCTACCAGGTAGATGTAAGGTGACCTTGCCAACAGCCACTGTAGCAACCTTTGCTCTATTTCCCATCTTAAGATCGATCTCGCCTCTGTTCAATCTCCTAAGTCCTACCAGAATCTGCAACGAATTACAAATATGATAAGCACTCCCAGTATCCAATACCCATGTATTATCATAAGATTCTGATAAATGGAGACTGAACATGAATATACCTGAAACTTCTGCAAGCTTCAATTTCACCCTCTCTGTAAGGTACTCTTTGCAGTTCCTCTTCCAGTGCCCATCTTTGCCAAAGTGGAAGCACTGGCCTTTATCCTTTATTGGGTCTTTCTTGGCAACCTTTGCCTTACCCATTTTGCCCTTGCCCTCACCCTTCTTAAGGGTCTTCTCAACCTTCCTTTTCTTTCTGGTCTCACCAGTGTAGAGAACCGGCTTCTCTTTCTTGATAGTGCTCTCTGCTTCTCTCAACATATTGAGGAGCTCTGGGAGGGTTACTTCAAGTTTGTTCATATTAAAATTCATTATGAACTGAGAAAAGAAATCTGGTAGAGACTGAAGCACAAGATCCACACACAAGTTATCCTCTAGGATCATTCCTAGACCTGTGAGTTTCTCGATCCACTCAATCATCTTAAGGACATGGTTCTAAACCGGTGTCCCCTCAGTCATCCTAGCACGGAAAAGACTCTTTGATATCTCATATTGCTGAGTTCTTCCCTGTTCCTCAAACAATTTACGGAGATGTAAGAGTATGGAATTAGCGTCCATATTTTCATGCTGTCTCTGTAACTCAGTAGTCATAGAGGCCAACATATAATACTGAGCAAGAGTGGAATCATCTAAGTACTTCACATAACGAGCGATCTCATCCTCGCTTGCCCCTTCGTCGGGCATAGGGATCACTATATCAAGGACATACGCGATTTTTTCCACCGTGAGAACGATTCTCAGATTACGAAGCTAATTCGTATAATTTGGACCAGTGAGGCGGTTGGCATCAAGTATGCCACGTAAAGGATTTAAAAATGACATTTTTCTGAAATAAAAGATGTAGTAGAAATAAATAACATGCAGACTTTGTAGAAATTTAAATAATTAAGATAAGGACTTCTATCTTAATGTATTCCCACTAATTTTTTACGAGACACACAACACCCTCTGGTATGTGAATCGGAGACCCCCGACGGATCTCTAGTAGGGATCAGGATCTAATCGGCGTCTTAATATAACCTTGAGAGACTCGACCAATCACGTTAAGTCCGTAAAGGTAGGCAACTCTTACCAATCACAACTCCTTGTGATTCCTGTCCTGTTCGGCCTCCGAACCATCATAGCCTCGAGGGACTCGACCAATCATGATGTTCGGTTAAGTCATCACCATCGTTACCAGATGAGTCTGATTCGATGATATACTCTCGAGGGGCTCGACCAAGCATACCATGTCCTCAGGTCACCAATGACATCTCTATGTCGTAGATAAGATAGCGAAACGTGATATAGGTGGGACTCGAGGGACTCGACCAACTCAACCTACATCAGGAATCGGTTCCTACCCATAACGATGGAAGGCCACGTGGGTCAATCTAATTGCCTCACGTTTACTAACTTAATATTATTAATAGAGGGGATTTGGTTTGGTCTCCTAATATAATGTATCACACACATACATATACGTATTTAATATATATATATATATATCTACATCACATGTATATATATATATATATATATATATATATCTAGTAGGTGTATAACTAATCACACATCACATGAGCAATCACACCAGATGACCATGGACCACATCCTAATGTGATTAGGCCCGAGCTAGTGGGCCCAATCACTCACATCAAGATCTATGTGTGCTTCGGCGCATCTTCATGCCTTGTGATCGCCCTTCTCGCTTTGTCAGTTCCGTCAGCATCTCAACATATCTGTATGCGTCGAATCGTCCGTCTCGGCCTCATGAGTCAAGCTATCGCTATGCCTCTTCATGTAATTATAACATAATTACAAGCATGCAGGCCCGATAATAAATGAGAAAAGAATAGAGGCTCACAAGCCCCAATAATAATA
The DNA here is from genome assembly GCA_024322285.1 of Musa beccarii. Classification (NCBI taxonomy): domain Eukaryota; kingdom Viridiplantae; phylum Streptophyta; class Magnoliopsida; order Zingiberales; family Musaceae; genus Musa; species Musa beccarii. Next base: position 16,242,677 of record CM044402.1, read on the forward strand.
ATCACATGTACACGCATCACATCACAAGTCCATGATCATCTATCCACATCATACATCACATGTATATGTTATTTTATAAGACTACTAGATAAAAAAAATAATAGTTAATTAAACTATTTAATTAACATATTTATTTTTCTAAAATCAAGGACATAAAGGAAATTTTTGAATTTCTAGGGGCATTCTAGTCATTCGGTCATAAGGGATAAAATTAGAATTTTAGAAATTCCTAGGGGTATTTTAGTCATTTTATCAAAAGGGATAAAACTCAAAATTTCTGAAATTCCGAGGGGCAAAACTATCTTTTGCCCAAAAACCCTAATACCTTTCCCTTCTGTAGAGTTGCGGCCGTCGCCACCCTACCGGCGGCGGCCACTACGGCCGGGCATGCTGCCCCTGCTCGCGGGAGTAGCGCCCGTAGGCGATCTGTCTGCGGGCGGCGCTGCTCCTTGCGGGTGCATCCACATCTGCGGGCAGATCACCCGCAAGCGGCGCTGTCCCTTGCGGGCTGGCCGCGGGCGACGCTGCCCCGTGCGGGCTAGCCGCGGGTGGGCACTGCCCCTTGCGGGCTAGCCGCGGGTGGGCGGCACTGCCCCTTGCGGGTGCAGCGCCTACCGGCGCCCCTGCCCAAGCGGGCGCATCTGCCCATGGTCGCAACGCGCGCAGGCGGCGCCGATTCCTGCGAGCAGGCCGCTGGCACAGGCAACCTACAAGTGCTGCCTGCTGGCGGTCCGCAGCCTACCAACCAGCTGCCACCTACATGCAGGCCACCGGCTACTACCTGTGCAGACAGCAAGGCTGCAAGCAGCCTTGCGATTGCTACACGAGCGGGCAGTAACAGTTGCTGCCCTTTCTCGCCCTTCACGCCAATGATTTTGGCATCAAAAGCAGATCTAAAATACAACACACGTAGTTTAAGATCCGATCTTCGCACGAACAACCTGGCTCTGATACCACTATTGGGAAATACTTCAGGGGAGCGACATCACATGCGTAGTGGAAGAACAGAAAATAAAACCCCAAATTTCCCGTAGAAAGTTTCTGTCGTCATGCGAAGATCGGTGCGTCAAAAACAAATCCGCAAAACTGCACATGTAAAAGAAGATACCTAGGGAAATCATATATCCCTAAATTCCTACAGATTTGTGGGAGAGGATGAAGAAGGTCAAGCATCCTCCTCTCTAGTAGTATTCACATGGCAGAGATTGCAACGATGCACCTCTCTCTCTAGGGAGAGGAGAACAGGAGGTGGCTACCAAAAGAAACCCCCAACCTATAGAGCCTTAGTTCCCTCGTATTTATAGAGACCCCTGAAAATCCTAATGGATCTTTTGCCCTATTGGGTATTGGATCTCTATCCAATTTCCCAAGCCTCTTGGATTAGTGGGTCTCTACCCAATAATCTCTTATTAGCAATTATTGGATCTCATCTCAGGATCTAATAATTCAGGGGCTTAATGGATATCCAATAAGATAGGGGGTTCAACGGATATCTCATATCCGAACCTCTACTCGTTGCAACACCTACCATATGTGTGTGACCCTCTAGGCCTAATATCGAGCTGGTCGTGAGTCATACTTGTCAGAACTCCTTTTGACTTAGTGAATTATTATCTCTATAATAATTCATCCAACACATCGACTGCGGATGTACTAGGCCACTACGCCGCGGCCCCCAGACGATACAGGGGAATCCAATCCTTTGGACCTATCCGTCCTTAGTTACCATATATCTATAGTCCCTCATCCATCTAATATCCCAGAGACCCTATACCGGGCATGGTGCTGTCAAGCCCATACGGTCTCTCCTCGAGTCTTGCTCTTGTCAGATTCTCCCAGAGAACTCTTTTTCTCTCAATCTGAATAACCTTGGCTAAGGATTTGTTCGAGCAAGAACACATAGGATATTCCTCTCATGATACTGAGAGCGGATGATCCTCTATTGACACTCAATAGCCCTCGTAAGGTTGGCTACCACTCCCAATGATCGGCTGTACTAGATCTAGAACTTTCCAAACCTATAAGTCCGGTATCAAAGAGTGGAGTACTCATACAGGACATCCTTGGTATCTCAAGTCTAAGGACCAGATGCACTACTGAGACTACGGAATCGCTGTTTGACGTGAGGTATCAATAATCATCCAGCATTCCGTAGGCGGATCAATCAGTGAACTCATTCTCCAATGAGCACCTGCACTGTACCCTTAGTGTCCCCACAAGAGTAGCTATGAGACCAGCTACCTCCATCATATGAACAGGTATACAGCACACCAGTCTATCCGGTTATCTCGATGTCCTTCTCGAGTAACCTATGACCAGGATAATTTAGAGTCTGTGTTTAAAGGTGAATCAGTCTCATTATCGTGATCTCATTACGATCCAATTCCCATTGCACAGATCCAAGGACATCACAATATATGCAACACATAAGATAAAATGATATAATGCCAATAATCATAAGCAAAGAGATTGACGCAGCGTATTACAAGTGCAATCACTCATTTGATTGGCTTGTAGGGCACCTATAACTAGCACTATCTTGGATTAGAAAAGAGAAGAGAAGAGGAATTGAAGGAGAAGTGTTGTTTTGGCTTGAAGATTTAGACTAATTCATCACCCTTGGATTAACTTTTTCCAAGGCAAGTGAATAAGCCCATCCTATAATGATTTCTATTTTTTATTTCTTCTTGATTTTGAGTAATTTATAGAGTTCTGCCTTTTCTAATATCTTGTTTGAGCTATAAATTTACAAATCTAGAATTTATGAGAATTCAGACCTATTTACCTTATTTTAACTATAACATTTTATGTAGATTTTTAATTTAGGTAAAACTTAATTCTTTGAAAACTAGACTACCACATTTGAATGATTTGGAATGCAAATGTCTACCCAAATATTCTTTTAGTTGATCCATTCAATTTGACTAACTAGAGACAAAATGTCCTGGCCTCTCTATATTAAATCTCTTGTAACTCTTTATAGATAACTCTAATTTATGCAAAGCTTGCTTCATCTAAAAGTAAACTCGTATATCTTTTACAAAATATCTTGATTGAATAAATTAAAGTATAATTTATTATCCATATATCTAGTGTAATATACCTCAGATTCTATAATAATAAATTTATTCTTAAATTTATGAATTTTATTTTTATCTTTTTGAACTTGATTTCAGTTAAAATTATTAGGATCTAGAGCACACTAAGAGGGGGGGTGAATTAGTATAGCGGATAAAAATCAATAATTTAAACCGATTTCGAAAAACTTTATGCGTTGAGAAAGTTTCGTTCGATGAAAGCGATTTCGACAAAAAAGTTTGATTTGAGAATACGTAAGGGAGTAGAGAAGGAGAATATGAGTGCAGTGAAGTAAGAAATTGAATACAATAATTAAAACTTACTCACCAAGAGAAGAATGCAGTGATTTATGGTGGTTCGGTCAAATGACCTACGTCCACTTCCGAAACCTCCTCTGATGAGGTTTCTAGCTTCCACTATCAATCCTTCTTGAAAGGGAAGGAGTAAACACCTCTTTTACATAACTCTATAAGTGGCTCACACTCTTTTACAAAAACTTTACAAGTGAGAATTCGGGAGGTGAACACTCTAACTTTTCATGATAATTTCACTATAGTTTTGACTCAGTCCTTATCATTTCTCAATGTGCTTCACTAGCTGAGAAGTAAGGGATATTTAGAGGCTTAATTGGCTTTAGAATTGGAGCTAAAAGAGGTCCCATTCTGGATTTCTAGGTGCAGGCGATACCACCGCCTAACATTGGTGGTACCACTCCCAGTTGACCCTGATATTGGGTGGTACTATCGCCCAGTCTAACGATACTACCGCCTGACAAAGTCTCGGGCTCTATGGAGGGGTGGTACCACCGTTGACCTGGGCGATACCACTGCCCAGTGCACCACTGCCGACAGACTTCCGGTAGGCTCCCGGACTTTATGACGACCATGGCAACTTCCGATGAGTCTTCTTTGGCATACTCCGATCTTTCTCGGTGAGCTCCAAGAACTTCTGACGAACCTTCCGGTGAATTTTCGACAACCCATTGCAAGCCCCCAATTCATTCTTAGTCAGTTCCAGCAACACTTCCGATGAATCTTCGGACTTTCGATGGACTCTTGAACTTTTAATGATTTGATCGCACTTGACTCCGGTACATCGTTTTGCTTTACGTCTTCATTGCAATCATAGTTAATCCTGCACACTTTTCTTAATAATATGAATTAAATTAAATAATCTATCAATTGACTTCATCATCAAAATCCGAGATTCAACAAAAATTTCTTTCTCAAATGAGCCTTCTATGGCTACTTTAAACTTCGATATATTTTGTTACTATTTATTATCATATATAATGAGTTATGCAAAAGTTCATATTTGTCTCATATATATTTGTCTCATATTACTTGATATGTATGCTTTTGTTATTTCACATGTGCTTCCTATACATTCTAATTTTCTTGCTTAGAATATTCATTTATGCTTTGATGTTTATGAGGTAATATGAATATTTATCAAAAATAAAAAGAGAGTTATATGGAGAGCCTGAAATACTCTTGTCAACTCTAATGACTTCATTGAAACATGGGTGAATGAAAAGCTCAAGAGACTAATATTTAATGGTCCATCCAAAAATGGATGGATCATGTTCTGTTATACTTATTATATTGTTGACACCTATACTTTTTTTATACATGCTTGCTATATTGTTATTTTTGTGTTAGCAATCCTAAGAAATTAGAGAAGAAAAGCAAGAAAATTTACCAAATAAGAAGCTCGTTGCAATCTATCTTGTACTAAGAGAAGATAAGAAAAGAGAAATTGAATGAGAAGGAGAAGTATTGCTTTGGCTTGAAGATTTGGACCAATTCAATATCCTTGGGATTAGCTTTTCTTAAAGCAAGTGTTCTAGCCCATCCTATATGATTTCTATCTTTGATTTCTTCTTGATTATGAGTAATTTATAGAGTTTTGCCCTTTCTAATGGTATCAATCTTATTTGAGCTATAAATTTGCTAATCTAAAATTTATGAAATTCTAATTTGGGTAAAACTTAATTATTTAGAAATTAAAATCTTATCTCTTTCTTCTAGTACCTTGCTTGAATGATTTGAAATGAAAATGTCTACCCAAATGTTTATTTTAGTTGACCTTTTCAATTTTACTAAACAGAGATAATATGTCTTGACCTCTTTATACTAAATTATATATAACTCTTTATTGATAACTTTAATTTATATAAAACTTGCTTTTTGTAAAAGTAGATTCATATATCTTTCACAAATGTCTTACTTAAATAAATTAGAACATAATTTATTATCCAGATATCCAGTGCAATATTTCATACAGATTTTACCAGAACAGATTTATTCTTAAATTTACTAATTATTGCTTCTACCTTTTTCATACTTGATTTCAACTAAAATTTTTGTTTCAAATGCTCTTTATGTGACTATGCATATGTATAGTTTTATTGTTTTATATATATTTCCTATACATTTCAACTTTTCTACTCATAATATCCTTTTATACATTGATGTTTATAGAATTATGTGAACGTTTGCTAGAAATTAAAAAGAAGTTATGTGCAAAGCCTATGATGCTTTTGCCGACCCTAATGATTTTATCCCGACGTAGGTGGATAGAACTCGCAGATATGGAAGACTAATGTTAATTATCATTTAAAAATGGATGGATCATATATATTATGATATCATTTTACCCTCTATATTTCTGACTTGTTTTTCAAAGTATATGCTTATGTATTCCTTTGTTTTCTTTCGATATGAATGAAATGAATAAAATATCAAATATAATACTTGAGCTCATGTTTTACATTTGTTTTATGATATGCTCCTATAATACTCTATACTCCCTTATTATGAATAAATCAAAGGAAATATCAAAATATAACTCTGCTCTTGTGTTAGAGACTTGCATCATGATATTGAGTAGCTTATATGTTTCTCTTTTCTTAGGTATACTTCTAATGAAATGATATATATAACTCATATATACATGCCTTGCACCTTGATTCTTAGGTTATATATTATGTAATTTTTTGTCATGAATTTGTTGGTGGGCTTTGTAGCTCACTTTGTTGGTATATAAAATCTTCAGGCCAGCGTGCTACTCACCCTAATGTCATGTTTAGGTCAAGGTAATATAATGCTAAAAGATTTTGATAAGTTTTTAGTGGTTTGACATGATATAATTGTAAAAGTATATTTTTTTCTGAAATTTTATTCAAATAAATCTGAATTGATGTATTTGTAAGGTCAAAGAACTTGTAAGAGCTTAGAATATTAAATATAAAGTTTTATATTGATATGAATTTATTATAAATGATTGATTTTATGATTATAATCATTTAGGTTTATAAATAGTTGTTAATGATCTTTAAGTTGTCTTGAATTTTCTGAAGTCAACGAGTGATATGTTGATTGACTATAAACCACACAGGTTTTATAAATATAATAGAATTTATTTATTTTTTAGTATCATCAAATTGTATATCTTGCAATCTGGGTTTAGATCATGAATAATACATATTTCTTAGATTTTATATTTATATATATATACTTATTTGGGGGCAAATTCCCATAAGCCTCTCGCTTTTATTCCTTTCTTCATCTTGTTCTGGTCACCAGACAAATTGGTTCTGTTTTTACAACTGAAGATGGCACCTCTTATGAGTTGCTTCGTCAGTCGACGTATGTTGTGCAGACGATTTGGTTGATGATGATCTACGTTCCAGAATTTCAGCTTAATTACTGTGCCTATGTTTTGTTGTCGTAGATGAAGAAACATGTATTAGCTTGCCAGTTTTCAGAATTATGTGTACATGATGAGGTTGGGGGCACAGGTCATTGGCACTGTGATTTTGATCTCCCATGGGTTCGATTTTGACCCTTCGTCCAATAAGGAAAGGACAGAACTGGTTAAATCCTTCGAGCGTGAATACCCCGAGTTCAGGGAGTCTCTACCAAGGAATTATTGCTTTTTTTATATCTCCAATGCTCGAGTCAACTCTATTAGAGCTCCACTATCCATCTGCATTTGTTCCTCAAACGCATGTTTACCATATGAAACAGTTCTTTACGGGTCAGAGTTGTGAAGATCCCATAGATTATTCTCTATCTTCAGAGAAATTGGGATCTCGTGTCAAATACTACTTCCGACAGTGTTCTCGTTCCTGTACAAACTCTACCTGCTTCTAGTTCTTCCAATTTCATACAAGTCACTCGAAATACAACATTAATCTCATCAGATTTTTGTGAAGTTCAAAGTAGTAACAGTCTCCAGAATCTAATGTAGATGATCAAATTAAGAATAGTAGAGAAAAAAACATTAACTATTAATCAAATCCAGGAACTGAAAACATTCTATAATAAAGATATGATAAGATACCTTCGAGCATCAGGCTAGAAAGGCCATTATCTAGACACTTTTGGAGGAGGACTGAACTAAAGAAAAGCACCACTAACTAAAAAAGGTCCCAAAGTTTCTCAAGAATAACGGTGCTGTAACTTTCAAGGAGTGCCAAATGATGGATAAACTAGATTAGTCAACCTCCTCCATCTTGCTCTCTTCCGCGTCAGCATCTTCAAGTGGCGGCATATCAGTGTCTTCCGCCTTCTCGTCCTCATCAATGCTGAGACCAAGCTTCAGCATCCGGTGGATCCTGTTCCCAAAGGTGTTGGGGTCATCGAGGCTGAATCCGGAGGTGAGGAGAGCAGTCTCGAACAGCAACAGTGTCAGGTCCTTGACTGACTTGTCATTCTTGTCAGCATCAGCTCGCTTCCTCAGCTCATCCATGATAGGGTTCTCTGGATTGATCTCCATCGTCTTCTTGCTTGACATATAGCCAGCCATGCTGGAGTCCCTCAGAGCTTGCGCCTTCATTATCCTCTCCATGTTCGCAGTCCATCCGTACTCACCTGTAACCAAGCAGCAGGGCGAGTCAACAACCCGATCCGACACAACAACTTTCTCCACCTTGTCACCCAACACCTCTTTTATGACCTTGCAGAGTCCTTCAAACTTCTCCTTCAGGGCTTCCTTCCTCTTCTTCTCATCCTCGCTCTCATCAAGTTTCAGTCCCTCCTTTGTAGCAGAAATCAGCTTCTTCCCCTCGAACTCCTTAAGCTGACCCACAGCATACTCATCGATTGCATCAACCATGAAAAGCACCTCATAGCCCTTTTTCTTCAGCTTCTCAAGGAATGGAGAATTTTCGACAGCCTTTTTGCTCTCACCAGTAATGTAGTAAATGTCATTCTGGCCCTCCTTCATTCTTGTCACATAGTCCTTGAGGCTAGTCATCTCATCTCCGCTCTTGGTAGAGTAGAACCTTAGCAACTCTGCAAGCTTTGATCTGTTCTGAGAATCTTCATGGATTCCAAGCTTGAGATTCTTTGAGAATGCCTCATAGAACTTGTTGTAATCATCCTTGTTTTCAGCAATCTCAAAGAAGAGTTCGATGCATTTCTTGACCAGATTCTTGCGGATGACCTTGAGGATCTTGTTCTGCTGGAGCATCTCTCTGGAGATGTTGAGGGGAAGGTCCTCAGAATCCACTATCCCTTTGACAAAGCTCAAGTACTCAGGAATGATTTCTTCACAATTGTCCATAATGAAGACACGACGAACGTAGAGCTTGATGTTGTTTAGCTTTTTCCTTGTATCAAAGAGATCAAAAGGAGCCCTCTTTGGCACAAAAAGAACAGCCTTGAACTCAAGCTGGCCTTCCACAGAGAAGTGTTTCACAGCCAAATGCTCCTCCCAGTCATTAGTGAGACTCTTGTAAAAAGCTGCATACTCTTCCTTTGTAATCTCCTCAGGCTTCCTCATCCAGATGGGCTTCTGCTTGTTAACTAAAGCCCATTCATGAGAAACCTCCTTGATCTTCTTCTTTTTCTTCTCTTTCTCTTCCTTCTCATCAACATCTTCCACCTTGCCTTCCTCAGTATCTTTCTTATCCTCCTCATCCTCGTCATCTGAAATTTCTTTCTCTGTGGTCTTCTCAGTCCACAGGGAGATGGGGTAGCTGATAAATTCAGAATGCTTCTTGATCAAATCTTTGAGGCGGCGTTCCTCCAGATATTCCAACTGCAATTAACATGGCCATACAAGATCAATCATTTCATACAGAAATCTTCGATGGCTACAGATAAAGCAGCTATTAAGAAGCAGGAGGGAGATGATCAAGATCAACATCCCCAAGCAACAAGCCATCTATACATAGGAATGAAGCAATAAAACTGTAGTGTAGCTCATCAGAATAGGTTACATTAACGATGCCATATTGGTAAGAGTGTAATGTCGATCATTAGTGAATAACAACAAAATGCAGAAACATAACAATGCTTCGTTAAAACTGGCAGAGTAGCTCATCAAAATAGGTTTCAATTATGCAGAACCAAGCTTCAGGCATCACTAAAGATGACATATTTGTAAGAGTGCAATGTTGATTATTAACTGAACTTCTATAGGAATTAACAACACCACCTAGAGTTCACAGATATCATCTTGGGCCGCACAAGAAAGGCAGTTATTTGTCATATAAATAAAATCTACTCATTGTGAATAATAAAATCTTGGCAGCAGGGATACTCTAAACAATTTATTTTCACCGTTTTCTACCTTTGATGACGACTAACTCCATTAATTAAAGTTTGTGTACATTTACAAAATAGAAGAGAGAGCAGTATGACAAAGTAGCAAACTTATAACTATTATCTTGTCCAAGAAATAAGTCACAATCCTTCTTAGACATTGATTAACAGTATTTACAGTATTTACCTGGTCCTCCTTGAGGAAAAGAGTAATCTTTGTTCCCCTCCCAAGGCTCTCGCCAGAGATATCCCTGGTAACCGTGAATGAACCGCCGGCCTGCGACTCCCAGACGTACTGCTCATCATCATTGTGCTTGGTGGTCACCACAACGCGCTCGGCCACAAGATAAGCGGAGTAGAACCCCACTCCGAACTGGCCGATCATACTAACATCGGCGCCAGCCGCAAGCGCCTCCATAAACTCCTTGGTCCCGGAGCGAGCGATGGTGCCAAGGTTGTTGACGAGATCGGATTTGGTCATCCCGATACCGCTGTCGATGATGGACAAGGTGTTGGTGGCCTTGTCAGGAACGATGTGGATGAAAAGCTCCGGCTGGGCGTCGAGCTTGCTTTTGTCCGTGAGACTCTCGAACCGGATTTTGTCCAGCGCCTGTTGAGGGCTCCAGATCAGTAGAGAAACCAGAGGAAAGCACGAAGCAAACAAGAAAAAAAGAACTATTTTTCCTCTAGATCGGCATCTCAGGGAAAGACTCACATCGGAAGAGTTACTGATGAGCTCGCGTAGGAAGATCTCCTTGTTGGAATAGAAAGTGTTGATGATCAGGCTGAGAAGCTGGTTGATCTCCGCCTGGAAAGCGAAGGTCTCCGTCTCGGTCGCCATAGCTGGCCTGTGGAGAGATCTCGCAGTCTAGAATCAAGGAGAAGAGGGCTGCGGCGCTAGGGTTAGAGGGTTGGGCAGTGATCGTTGGAAATGGAGACTTGTGGGACTATATAGAGCGAGGCGCGTTTCTAGATCCTTCTGTATAGGTCCAGAAGACCAGCTCCGTTTACCAACACGACTCAGGTTTCTAGATCCTTCTGTTGATCGAGAACGGCTCATTCATTGATTCGGATTCAACTCTCTCAGTGCTGGGCAGGGCTTATACTGGCCGGACCGGTCCTGCTTTCTATATTTTTTAGGGTCAATTCGTGATGAGTAACAAATTATTTTTATTTAAAAAACAAATTACTTTCATTTCTGAATGAAAATATAAATTATTTTTATGAAAACAAATTGCTCTTAATAGATTCAGCCTAATCCACTTATTCATGGGTTTTCTTGATAAATCATCCTATAATTTATTCTGATTATTTGTGAATTATATAATATTTATGATCTTTTGTGAGAAAAAGTTTCATACGACTGACTTTTTATCATATGGTGTTTCTTGTATTTATTTTTACCTGAAGGTCATTTTTTATAAATGATAAAAACTTTTATGAAATAATTTAAATTGAAACAGAAACTTTTGAACTTAAATTGAACGGATTTTAAACCTATTCAATTAAATTGAACTTCAATTCATACACTGCCTTCTCCTCCTCCAATCCTTTTGCTTTTAGTCCCCTCCGTTTTCTACTTTCCTATTTTTCTTATCCTCCTATATTTTTCTTTTTCCTTCTTTTCCTTTCTCTTTCTTCTTTTGTGTCATCTTATTTCTTTTCCTCCTTTTCTATCTTTTCCTCATCCTTTATTTTTCTTTTTCTTCTTTTCCTTTTCCTTTTTAGCCTCCTCATCCCTCTTTGCTTCCCCTTCTCTTTCACCTCATCTTATTCCTTCTCCACTTTTTTTTTCTTTTCTTCATCCTCCATCTACGTCTTCTCCTCATCCACTACGTTTGCCTTCTCTCCCTTTGTTACCTCCTTCTCATCATCATCTACTATATTAATCTTCTCTTCTTTTACTATCTCCTAGTTTTCCTCCGACTTCTTCATCTCAAAAAAATGAATTTCACATAAAGTGATATGTTTGTTTGAGATGAAAGTAACAAATGTTATTTTGATTAATGTTTATTATGTCACAATTGAATGAGAGAATTATCTATGATAATGTGATATGTTTTACTCTTTGGATATGGGATGTGTTGTAATATACTATTTGACATTCTGACATTGTAGTTGATATTATATAAATATTTTGTTTTACTTATATTTGGTGCGTATATGTGTACTATAATGTCAATGCATTTTTGTATCGTAGTTGTGAACTATCGTGAATTATTGTTGTTGTGAATACTATGATGTTTATCATTATGATATATATGATGTGTATAGATTTACTGTTGTGAACTGTTATATATATATATGTTCTTCTATCATTATTGTGAAAACGATTGTTTATTATTGTGATAACTGTGACGTGTATTATTGCGATAAGTATATGTGCATGTTTATTATTGTGTATCATTGTCATAAATACTATGATATTTACTGTTGTTAGTGTTGTATAGGTTTCTTGTGATGTGAAAATTGAATGATAGGTCTGTAGTGTGTTCCTATTGTTAGGGATCGAGCAGCACTAAGAGGGGGGAGAGGTGAATTAGTGCAGCGATTAATAACGATAATTTTTCGGTGATTTAAAATAATTTTGGAAACTTTATACGATAAAAATATATTTTGATGAAATCTGATTTCGATTGTGTATAAACTTAAAATAATTTGTAAAAAAGTGAGGAGGAAGCGGAGTAAGTAAAATAAACAGGTTTGTAGAAATTTAAAGAACAATAAGTAAAAGTAAACTAATTTTATAGTGGTTCGGTCATATGATCTACGTCTACTCTCGATTCCTCTTCTCTTGAGGCCATCGGCTTTCCACTAGGTGTCTTCCTTCTAATGGCGAAGATCAATTCCCTTTTACAGTGCTTTCTCCTTTTGACAGGCTTAGGAGACAACCCTTACAAATACTCTCTCCTTTCTTTAGAATCGAATATAAGAAAAAACTAAATGAGGGATTTCTAGAGAGATTTGAACAGCGTTTTCTAGCTTTGAAAGTGTATGTGCTTGCATACAGCAATCCAGGGATGGGAGAGGTTTTTATAGGCTCCAAGAGGATTCAAATTTGGAGCCCAAATTTGAATCTTCTCGATTTTCTAGGCTATTAGCGGTACCACCGCCTAACACTGGCGGTACCATCGCTTAATAGAGTTATCGAGCTTTGTGATCTAGCGGTACCACCGCTTGCCAAGCATTAAAGTCCGTGGTACCATCGCTGACCTAAGGTGGTGCCACCGCCCGGAACACTTGGGATTTCGGTCCCTGGGCAGTGCCACCACCTGGGTCTGGCGGTGCCACCGTCAAACTATTCCAATAAAGCTGAATGGGCCCTGACTTCAGCTCAAATCAGCCCAAATAAAGCCTAGTTGGCCCCTACAAAGATTAAATATGATTATTACCTAATCCTTACCCTAATTACATGCTAACTACATAATTGAAACATAATTCTAAGTAAATTAACAATCAACAATGTCGAGTCTTCTTCCGACGAGCTTTCTGGTGAACTTTCGACGGACTTCTGACGCACTCTCGGATTTCTTCTCACGGATTCCCAGCAGGCTCTCGGATTCTATGGCGAGTTCGACGAGTCTTTGGTAAGCTTCTGAACCTTCTCGGTGAGCTCCACAAACTTCCGACGATCTTTCTGATGAACTTCTGAAACCTTTGGCAAGTTCCCGATTCTTTCTCGGTTGGTTCCGGTAGTACCTCCGATGATACTTCGGACTTTCGATGGACTCTCGAACTCCTAACTGCTTGACTCCGGTAATTTGCTTTATGTCTTCAAGCTATCGTAGTTAATCCTGCACACTTATCTCAATAATATGGATTAGATCAAATAACCCATCAATTGACTTCATCATCAAAATTCGAGATTCAAAAATCTCCCCCTTTTTAATGATGATAATTAATTGATGATGGAGTTAATCTTAACTCCCCCAATCTACATGCCATATTATGAGAAAGAAAACACTTGAATTCAATCTCTTTGAATTCAAATCGAAACTGATAAGTTTCATCCGTTGAACTTATCAACATGCTTAACAAACATGATTTTTCATCGATAAATACGAAACTTCATATTTTTCACAATGTCATGGCATAACACGTATTTTCAAATTGAATGATAAACATTCATCATTCTGACAAGAGATACCAATTATAGTTTGGAATACAATATGTATCAAATGATATCAATATAAAAACCATAAATGCAAGGCATGATATCATTAAGCGATACATCATCAAATGATTGTTGAATCTCGGATTTTGATAATGAAACTAATTGATCATGTTTTATTGTCTAAATTGCATTTTGAGTTACGCAGGTCTACTTGATCAGGATTATATAATTGACGCAGGAGGAATTGACGTTGCGCCGGAGGAACACGTCAGTAATATTGGACGTCAAGCCGGAGGTCTGGTCGACAATCGGCAGAAGACTTCAGACATTGGGCATCGGGACAAGAAGAGCGGGTTGCACCAAGAAGATTGGGTTTACGGAGGTCAACTGCCGATTGGGCAACAGAACGCAAGAGAGGACGGTGCACCGAAGAATTGCACGAAGCGTCGACCAATGACGTGCTGGGCAACAAAATGTCAATTCACGTTATAATAACTGTCTAGATCGAAATAGAGTTTTTGTTTATGTGTGTGCAGAATTAACTACAATAACAATGAAGACATAAAGTAAATTACCGGAGTTAAGTTGTTGGGAGTTCAAGAGTCTACCAGAAGTCCGAGGATCATCGGAAGTGCTACCGGAATCAACCGAGAAAGAATCGGGGACTTGCCGAAGGTTTCGAAAGTTCGCCGAAAAATTCATCAGAGGTTCATGGAGCTCACCGAGAAGGTTCGGAAGCTTGCCCAAGATTTGTTAAACTTGCCACAAAGTCCGGAAGCCTACTGGGAATCCACCGGAAGAAATCCGAGGGTGCATCGGAAGTCGACCGAAAGTTCATCGAAAAGCTCATCGAAAGAAGACTCGACATTACCGATTGTTAATTTGCTTAAAATTATGTTTCAATTTAGTAGTTAGTATATAATTAGGATAAGGATTAGGTAATAATCCTGTTTAACCCTTGTAGGGGCTAATTGGGCTTTATTTGGACTGATTTGGGCCGAAGTTAGGGCCCATTCAATCTTGCTAGAATAATGCTAGAATAGTCTGACGGTGGCACCGCCAGACCCAAGCGATGGCACCACCTAGGGATCGAAATCCCAAGTGTTCTAGGTAATGGCACCATTGCCTCGGGTGGTGGTACCGCCCAGTACACTGACCATGTTAGTGTGTCAGGCGGTAGTACCATGCAACATTGGCGGTAGTACCACCCGTACTCGAAAAAATTAGGATGATTCAAATTTGAGCTCCAAATTTGAATCACCTTGGGGCCTATAAATATCCCTCTCATTCATAGTTAAAACACACATAAAAACCTAGAAAAAAAAAGGGAAAACTCTATTATAATAATGTCAAAATCTTTTCTCTAATTCTAAAGTGTGATCTAGCCTCAGAGAGGGTTGAGAGGCCTTGTAAGGGTTACCTCCTAAGCCCGTCAAAAGAAGAGTACTACTATAAGAGAGCTTGTCTTCTCTCGTTGGAAGGAAGACATATAGTGGAAAGCCGATGGCCTCAAGAGAAGAGGAATCGGGAGTGGACGTAGGTCGTATGACCGAACCACTATAAAAATTCTAGTTTGTATTTCTATTATTGTTATTTACATTTATGCAAATCATCTTCACTTTACTTCCCTTATTTCTCTTTCTTACAATCGGCTTTATATTTAAAGCATCATTCCTTTCTGGGTTCAAACGAAACGTTGCTTTTGATCATACAAAGTTTCCGAACTTGTTTAGATCATCAAAAATTATCGTACTTAATCGCTGCACTAATTCACCCCCCCCCCATTCTTAGTGCTGCTCTAGATCCTAACAATTGGTATCAGAGCCTCGTTATTTCCCTTTTGGATTTACACTTGCGAGAAATGACTCTTCACGGCTTTCATGAGGGTTTTTCAATTGTTCGTCCTTCGTTCTTTAATGGATCGGACTACACTTATTGGAAAACTCTAATGAGAGTTTTTTTGCTTTCTATGAATTTGGATTTATGGAACGTCGTTGAAAATGGATTTCAACTTCCCCCTAAATCGATGAATGAATAATTGGACTTAGAGAGAAAATCTTTTTCTTTAAATGCAAAGGCTATGAATGCTTTATTTTGCGCTTTAGATAAAAATGAGTTCAATCGGATTTCTATGTGCGAAATTACTTTTGATATTTAGCGGACACTTGAAATCATGCACGAGAGAACTAGTAGAGTCAAAGACTCGAAAGTAAACCTCTTATTGCATGATTTTGAGCTCTTTCGAATGATACCAAGCGAATCTATCGACGACATGTATACCCGTTTCACGGATGTCATCAATAGCTTGAAAAGTCTTAGTAAATATTTTTTAAATTTTGAACTCACTAACAAGATCTTAAGATCCCTTCCAAAAAGGTGGGATCCTAAAGTAACTACAATACAAGAGACTAAAAATTTAAATGATTTTCCATTAGAAGAACTAATCAGGTTATTAATGACCTATGAAATGACATTCTTAAAACATTTTGAACTCGATGAACATATGAACCACCTTCTAAAGAATATGAAGGATTTGGAACTCCGGACTATAAAATATCACTTGAGTGATGACTCAAGTGATGAGGACAATGAAGAGGACATTGAACTTTTAATGAATTTTAATATGTTCATTAAACAAAAATCTAAAATAAAAAATGGACTTGAACGAAAGATGAGGCCAAAGAAGAGGAAGGCACCCCAGGACGAATTAAGAACTTCCAAATGTGAAACAGCGAATTGGGCCTTGACAAGTTTCAACCATGAGGTAAGCAACTCACCTAAAATGTTCTTACGTTGTTTTGAAATTACACGACATTTTCATGAGTGCTTAACTTAGTTACTAGGAAATAAATAATTATTTTTCAAAAAATTATGTCATGCTTTTCGTTCTAGTATTTTTTGAGAAGTATAAAAAAAATGAATGATGATTGCTTAACTTGTGCTATTACAAGATCAATCTCATGTATGATTTTGAAATAATAATTCAATGCATGGTTTTTGACACAAAATGAATCATCATGATAATTGTATCTCATGCTTGTACACCTAACAAGATTAAATCTAATGAATATTTATCTTAATGAATTCTGTATCGCTTTTCATAATAACATAATGAAAATATAAAATCATGTGTATCTTATTGATTTATTTTAGGAAATCTATTTTTTGGTTTTAAACTTGATACATATCGTTTATACAAAAGAATTGAGCATGCTTACATCTAATCAATTTACTGTACTCCTAACAAATTTTTGGAATGAAAGATTTTGATGATAATTTCAAATTTATATGATGCTTGGCTTTTGTGTGAAAATGTGAACATGCTTATATAAGATCAACCACATAAAATAAAACATAAAAAAATTAAAAATGTGTTATCATGATGTTTTATTTTTGATGTGTTTGGTCTTGATGAGTTTATGACTAAACTTATGTCTTGTTGATACATGTTTTCATAAAAAGATTTGAATATGCTCATATGAAAATAATTGCATGAAATAAAAATTCATTTTCTATCCTATTGAGGTTAATAAATTTACTTTACCAATCTTGTGAATCTCATGAAAATAATTATGATGAATATTTTGAAAATAAATGAGTGTATCATACATTTGGTTTAAATAATTTCTCTTGAAACTTACTTTTCGGATCTATACAATGATACATGAATCTAGTAGAAAAAGACAAGAACATGCTTACATGTAAACCATCTTCGTTGCTCTTAATAAAATTTTCGAATGAAAGATTTTGATGCATTTGATCTTGATGACTTTAATGACAAAACTTGCATTTCGAATTTATACGATGATGGCTTTCATTGAACATACCTCGTGAAATCATCATTGATAATGATGAAATGGAAATATTAAAAGTTTGTTATCATGCTTAATGTATTTCATCTTAATGATTTTTAAGACAAAATTTATCTTTTCGTCTTGAATGATGACACTTGTTTTATTAAAACCAAAGGCTTGATAATAAAATGAAATATATTATCATAAATTGAATCTTATGTTTTGAAATAATGTATTAGATTTTGTCTTGATGATTTTTGTGATGAGGTTTGTCTTTCGGTTTTGAATATTGATACTTCTATTTGATTGGGCATATAAAGACAAATGCATGCTTAGACAAAATAAATTACTCAAAAAGAAAAAGCTTTTCTTACCTTATCGAGATTAAACATTTTCTTTTAAATCTCATGAATGAATTTGATGATTCATTTTGTAAAATTGAATGAGTTAAAAATGATGAATATCTTAACAATGAAAGCTTGTATAATGCTTGATGAATTCATATTTTAAAGCTATGCATGATGAATCATATGTCTTGGACTAATATGTTTTTGGTCTAAATCATTTTTATGATATTTTTGCCTTTATGTCTTGAATAGTCATACTTGTTTCTATTTGACTTAAAAAGGTAAAGACATGATCATATAAAATAAATGCATAAATTGAAATCACTAAAAGAAAATGCATATTTCTTGAACATATCTCTTTTTCTAAAGTTTCAGATTTTCCAAATAAAAGATAAGTGATAAATTTATTTATAATATTTTATAAATCATTTGAATTATGAATGAGATTTTGATGATACGGTAATGACTTTATTCATGTTATGAATCTTAAAAATGATAATTTGATTATGAGTCTTGAGTTGATAAATTAACTTGAATGAGATTTTGTTTCAAGCGAATCATGATCTTTCTTGATTTCCTGACTTGAGATTTTTTTTATGCAAATCAAAATTCTTTTCCTCTTTGACTCATTTATTCTATCATTTACTAAAGAGGAATATAATCCAAGTCTTGATATCTCGATAATTGATACTTGAATTTTTATGAATTCGTGATCTTAATATCTTGATACTTGTGTTTTTAAATATATTGAGTAATGAGAGTTTGAATGCATGAATCGAAAATTTTTTATTCTTTACTCAAAATTTCTTTTTCACGATTTTGATTTCTCGGAACTATTTATTTGAAATTCTTTCTATGAAATCATGATCATAATGAAAATTCCTACATATAAATTAAGGTCTTGTGCTTGATCTCCTTAGACTTCCTCCTGTTATTTCCTAAAAATGAGACTTGTCAAAATAATTCATAAACATTTTGATTTATGACTTTTGGATTCATGACTTAAGGTCGATGATTGAAACAATATATGCTTAAATTGATTCTTTTTATGTTTCAATAATTCCTTGAATGCATCATGCAATGATTAAAAAAATTGATGTATATTTTGATGCAAATTTATAATTGATATGAAAAGTGGATGTAATTGAAATTTTTAGCCATTGAGTCCTCCACTTCATTTTGACAAAAACTGAGGGAGAGCTAGCTTCTTAAATTCATATTCATTACTTGAATTTTGATGACTGAAAATTGATTTGCTTTATGATAAATCATGAATGTTAATTTTTGATACCCCATTGATCTCCTGATAAATATTTATCTTTGTTGATTGTCATAATTTCAAAAGTCATGTAAAGGGAAAAGAATTGTACTCTTCCCTTCTTTTTGACAAAAACAAAGGGGGAGAAGATTTATTGCTAGCCTGTGACTTCAATAAAAAATTTGCTAGCTCGATCATTGAAATGAAGAAATATCCTCTCTTGAACATCAAAAATTGCTACCTTGTAATTTTAAAAGAAGCAAGTAAAAATTACCATGAACTTAAAAATCTTGTTATGATTGAATGTTGTAAATCTAGCTTATATGTTGACTTGCATATCCTTTAAAATAGCTAGAGCAACTTCTCCTTTTTGTTGATGACAAAGGGGGAGAAGTGGATTGATGTTATCATGCAATGTGTGATGTTTTGAATATTTTATAATTTGTATGATACTTTTGATAACATGATTTTGATACATGTTACTTGGATTTAAAAAAATCCAAGGTTTCTATCAATGACATATTGATAGGGGGAGTTTGTTTAAACTCTAGAGAGTTAAGATTAACTCCATCATCAATTAGTTGTCATCATAAAAAAGGAGGAGATTGTTGAATCTTGGATTTTGATGATGAAACTAATTGATCGTGTTTTATTATCTAAACTACATTTTGAGTTACGCAGGTCTACCCGATCAAGATTAGATAGTTGACGTAGGAGGAATTAACGTTGTGTTGGAGAAACACGTCAGTATATTGGACGTCGAACCAGAGGTCCGGTCGACAATCGGCAGAAGGCTTCAGACATTGGGCATCGGGACAAGAAGAGCGGGTTGCACCAAGGAGATCGGGGTTGCAGAGGTCAACCACCGATTAGGCAATATACTGTAAGAGAGGACGGTGCGCCGAAGAATTGCACGAAGCGCCGACTAATGACGTGCTGGGCAATAAAATATCAATTCATGTTATAATAACTATCTTGATCGAAGTAAAGTTTTTGTTTGTGTGTGTACAGAATTAACTACGATAATGATGAAGACATAAAGCAAATTTCTAGAGTCAAGTTGTTAGGAGTTCGAGAGTCCATCGGAAGTCCGAAGGATCGTTGGAAGTGTTGCCGGAATCAACCGAGAAAGAATCGGAGACTTGCCGAAGGTTTCAAAAGTTCAACGAAAAGTTCATCGGAGGTTCGTGGAGCTCACCGAGAAGGTTTGGAAGCTTGCCCAAGATTCGTCAAACTTGCCACAAAGTCCAAGAGCCTGTTGGGAATCCACCAGAAGAAATCCAAGGGTGCGTCAGAAGTCGGTCGGAAGTTCACCGAAAAGCTCGTCGAAAGAAGACTCGACATTGTCGATTGTTAATTTGCTTAGAATTATGTTTCAATTTAGTAGTTAGCACATAATTAGGATAAGGATTAGGTAATAATCCTGTTTAACCCTCGTAGAGGCTAATTGGGCCTTATTTGGGCTAATTGGGCCAAAGTTAGGGCCCATTCAACCTTGCTGGAATAGTGCTAGAATAGTCTGACGGTGGCACCGCTAGACCCAAGCAATGGCACTGCCCAGGGATCGAAATCCCAGGTATTCTGGGCAGTGGCACCACTGCCTCAAGCGATGGTACCGCCTAGTATACTGACCATGTTAGTGTGTCAGGCGGTGGTACCACGCAGCATTGGCAGTAATATCGCCCGTACTCGGAAAAATCAGGATGATTCAAATTTGGGATCCAAATTTGAATCACCTTGGGGCCTATAAATACCCCTCTCATTCATGGTTGAAACACACACAAAAACTGAGAAAGAAAAAGGGAAAACTCTATTGTAATAATGTCAAAATCTTTCCTCTAATTCTAAAGTGTGATCTAGCCTTAGAGAGGGTTAAGAGGCCTTGTAAGGGTTACCTCCTAAGCTCGTTAAAAGAAGAGTACTATAAGGGAGCTTATCTTCTCCCGTTGGAAGAAAGACACATAGTGGAAAGCCAGTGGCCTCAAGAGAAGAGGAATCGGGAGTGGACGTAGGTCGTATGATCGAACCACTATAAAAATTCTGGTTTGCATTTCTATTATTATTTTTTACATTTATGCAAACCATCTTCACTTTACTTCCCTTATTTCTCCTTCTTACAATCGGCTTTAAGTTTAAAGCATCATTTCTTTCCGGGTTCAAACGAAACATTGCTTTTGATCGTATAAAGTTTTCGAACTTATTTAGATCGTCAAAAATTATCATACTTAACGGCCGCACTAATTCACCCCCCCCCCTCTTAGTGCTGCTTTAGATCCTAACAATGATAACTTTTCATGTCAATGAAAGATACTAATTATTAAACATGATATGATAGCAAAATTTTTAAAAAATATTTGTGATACATGTGATACATTACTATATGATACACATTTTATTGCAATGCTTTTTAAGATATTAATCGATTTTTAATTATAACGCATGACAAAAGCAATTAAATTGTAATATAAAACATATAGGACATTTTCATTCTATTATATTACAATACACAACATATAAGTCATTGCGATACAATACGATATATAAGTCAATTGTTTATTTGTTATATTCTTCTCAATACGATGCATGCAAGATATTTTATCAAGTCATTTGCACATGTCATCAATTTATTTGCACATTCTTCTCCCTCTTTGTCATCAATAAAAAGGAGGTGCATTTGATAAAAATGGTCATCATAAGGTATCATCATGCATATCAAACACACATGAAATGTCATCCTCGATGGATAAATCCGAAAGATGTTTTGATCATTTTTGTTCATGTTTATGAAATCCGAAAAATGATCAATCATCATTTATCAAGCTGTGAAAGATTCATTCATGAAAAAAGAACTTATGATGCAATCCAAGAGTGTTAAAGCCACTCATCAAATATCTCATATCATTTTTAAAGTAAAATCCATGAAAAAGAGATGTCAAAATTTATAAAGCTTCAACATTATTATGATCGAAAATGATAGCTTCATTAAAATATTACAATCGAAAGATAAAAAATGAGAGCTTCATTCAAAAGATGATATTGTAAGGATGTCATTTAAAAAAAAATAAAGAGATAATATTAAGATGATGCAATGAAAATCGAAGTTAAAAATTTTGGAAAAGAAACATACAGCATCTTTATGCATTGGGACAATTTAGCATACCGAATTCTCTTCTAATGAAGTCAAATTGTTCTTCATTTAGGGGTTTTGTGAAGATGTCCGCTAATTGGTGTTTTGTATCAATAAATTCTAGAGTGACATCATTATTATTGATATGATCTCATATAAAGTGATGCCTAATGTCAATATGCTTAGTTCTAGAGTGTTGAATGAGATTTTTGGTTAGACAAATAGCACTTGTGTTATCGTGTTTTATGGGAATATTTTTTAAATGAATTTCATAATCTTCTAAAGTATTTTTTCATCCAAACAACTTATGCATAACATGCACTAGCGTCCTTGTATTCGGCTTCCGTCATGGATAGTGCAACCGAATTTTGTTTCTTAGAAGTCCAAGAAACAAGTACATGTCCTAAATATTAGCATGTTCTGGATGTACTTTTTCTATCTATTCTATATCCACTAAAATCTGCATCCGCATAGGCTTTTAAATCAAAGTCATCAGATTTTAGATACCGTAATCATAAGTTAGGAGTGCTTTTAAGATATCTAAGGATTCTTTTAACAGTTTTAAGATGAGACAACTTAGGATTAGCTTGAAATCTTACACAAAGTCCTACACTAAACATAATATCCAGTCTAGTTGCAGTGAGGTAAAGTAAACTATCTATCATTCCCCTATATATTTTTGATAAAAATTTTCTCCACTTTCATCCATGTCTAACTTAGTGAAAGTACTCATAGGAGTGTTTATAGCTTTTGAACCATCCATGTTAAATTATTTTAACAATTCTAATGTATATTTAGATTGATTAAGAAATATACCATTACTAAGTTGTTTAATTTGCAATCCTAGAAAGAAGGTTAGTTCACCCTTTAGACTCATTTCAAATTCATGACTCACACACTTGGTAAATGATTCACATAATAATTCATTAGTAGAACCAAAAATAATATCATCAACATAAATTTGAATAACAAAAAAATTATTTTTAAAATATTTAACAAACAATGTAGTATCAACCTTGCCTTTAGTAAAATTATTTAAAATTAGAAATGAGCTAAGTCTCTCATACCAAGCCCTTGGAGCTTGTTTTAAACCATAGAGAGCCTTAGTCAATTTAAACACATGGTTAGGAAAAGAAGAGTTTTCAAAACCCGGAGGTTATTCAACAAACACTTCTTCGGAAATAAAGCCATTTAAGAAAGTACTTTTGACATCCATTTGAAATAATTTAAAATTATTACTATTAGCATAGGCAAGGAGCATCCTAATGGCTTCTAATCTTACCACAGGAGCGAAGGTTTCTTCGTAATCGATACCTTCTTCTTGGTTGAAACCTTTGACCACTAATCTAACCTTATTTCTAACCATGATACCACATTCATCTTGCTTGTTTCTAACGACCAATTTAGTACCAATAACTAAATGGTCACTAGGTCTAAGAACAAGCTTCTACACCTCATTCCTCTCAAATTGATTCAATTCTTCTTGCATTGCGATAACCCAAGAATCATCTTTCAAGGCATCGTCAATGCACTTAGGTTCAATTTGAGAAAAAAAAGGGCATGGGCACAAAATTTTTTAAAAGAAGAACGAGTTTGAACCCCTTTCGATGTATCTCCTATAATTAACTCCTTTGGATGGGTATCTACATACTTTCATTCCTTGGGTAAGGAAATTTGAGAAAAAGACACATCCAAGTTGCTATTTTGAGGAGAGGGTTCATTTAAATTCAAATCATCAAAACCAAGATCATTATCAAAATAATTTTTCTTAAGTTTGGAAACTTCATTAAAAACTACATGAATAGACTTTTCTATAACTAACGTTCTTTTGTTAAAAATACGAAAAGCTTTAGAAACAGAAGAGTAACCAAGAAAGATGCCTTCATCGAACTTAGCATCGAATTTTCCTAAGGCATCCTTTTCATTTAAGATAAAGCATTTGCAATCGAAAACTTTAAAATAAGAAACATTTGGTTTTTTGTTATTCCATAATTCATAAGGGGTTTTGGATAGAGATGGTCTTACTAGAACCCTATTCATGACATAGTAAGCCATATTAATGGCTTCGGCCCAAAAGTATTTGGGTAAACTATGTTCATTTAACAAGGTTCTTGCCATTTCTTGTAAATTTCTATTCTTTCTTTCTACTACTCCATTTTGTTGAGGATTTCTTAGAGTAGAGAAGTTGTGATTATACCCATTAGATTCACAAAAATTTTGGAAGTCATGGTTTTGGAATTCTTCACCATGATCATTCCGAATCGATGAAATCATGAAACCCTTTTCGTTTTGAGTAAGTTTACAAAATTTAGAAAAATATTTAAAGTAATCACTTTTATGAACCAAAAAATAGGTTCAAGTGTATCTACTATAGTCATCTACAATGATAAACGCATATTTGCTACCTCCTAGGCTTGTTGTATTAATTGGTCCAAATAAATCCATATGGATCAATTATAATGATCTAGATGTGCTTATTTGATTTTTTGGTTTAAAGCTAGTTTTTATTTATTTTCCTAGTTGATAAACATCACATACTTTGTCCTTGACAAACTTGATATTAGGAATTTCTCGTACTAGTTCTTTAGATAAAATTTTAAATATTAGTTTCATGCTTGCATGGCCTAATCTCCTATGCCAAAGCCAAGCATCATCATTTAAAATGAAAAAATATATTTTATTACTAAGTTCATCAATGTTAATAGTGTAAATATTATTTTATTTTAACACAATCATGGATATGTTATTGTTTGGTTTTTCAATGATGCAAGCATTAGATTTAAATCTAACGATGTAACCTTTATCACATAATTGATTAATGCTCAAAAGATTATATTTTAATCCATCAACTAGTAACACATCATCAATTGAAAAACTTGATTTGTTACCTATGGTTCCCTTGTTAATGATTTTACCCTTGTTGTTGTCTCCGAAGATGACATACCTTTCTTCTTTGCTAGTGAGCATAGAGAATTGAGATGGATCTCCGGTCATGTGCCTTGAGCATCCATTATCAAGATATCATCTCTTGCTCCTAGCTTGTGATGGTGAGTTTATTTACAAAAGAGGATGATTTTTAGGTACCCATTTGATTTTGGGTGCCTCAACAATTGATCTACTAACTTTGTCATTTAGCATTGAATTATTTATGGTTCATTTAGGAACTTATATCAATTTATGTGGATTAATTTTCTTAAACGGACATTTGTGAACAACATATCCGGATTTACAACAAAAATTACATTTCAAATGAGGTGATACATGTAATATGGGTCTTTTAATGAAGGTGGTTTTGGTTCAGTGAGATCCACCCACGAATCCAATTCCACTTCTTTTTCCGATGTGACTCTTGTTTGCAAGGATCATGTCCAAGCCTTTGCTACCAACCTTAAACTTGTTTAGGGTCTCCTTGAGTAGCAAGTTCTCATTTTTCATTGCTTGTAAGTATTCATACTTAGAGCATGAGGATAAGAAAGGAGTATTAAGTTTAAGACATTCAAGTTTATCTAATAATAAAGCATGCTCCTTTTTTAATAAATGAAATTTTTTAGTAATAGTTCTACATTCATCAAATAATTCATGAAAAGCGATAGAAAGTTCATTAAAAGATAAATCTTCATTAATTAAATCACATATCTCTTCTCCTAAAGCCATTAGCGTGAAGTTGGCCTTCTCTTTGTTGCTTGCTTCTTCATTCTCGGAGTCATTTGAGTCATCCCATGTCGCCTTTAAATCTTTCTTCTTCTTCAGTTGCTTCTTTTTGGCTTAGGGGCATTCATTTTTTAAGTGCCCCAGCTTCTTGCATTCGTAACATATGACTTGATCCTTTCTTGGTTCAAGTTTGTTTTTAGTGTCAATTTTAAATTTATTCCTTCTTATGAATATTTTTAAATTTTTGAGTCAAGAGTGCAATGTCATCGTCACTGTCCTCATCACTTGATGTTCCTTTCAAGTGGTCTTCTTATATTCTTAATACCATATCCTTCATGTTCTTTGGAAGGGGGCTCTCGAGCTCTTCATGAGCATGGCATGTCATTTCGTAGGTCATTAGAGACCCAATAAGTTCTTCAAGAGGAAAAGTTTTAAGGTCCTTGGCCTCTTGCATGACCGTAACTTTTGGATCCCAATTCTTTAGAAGGGATCTTAAAATTTTAGTTACAAGTTCAAAATTAGAAAAATCTTTACCATGTGCTTTGAGTCCATTGACGACATCCGTGAAACGAGTGCACATGTCTCCAATAGACTCACTTGGTTTCATCCGAAAAAGTTCATAAGAATACACGAGAATATTGATTTTGGACTCTTTCACTCAGCTAGTGCCTTCATGAGTGATTTCAAGAGTACACCAAATATCATAAGCCGATTCATAAATCAAAACATGATTAAACTCATTTTTATCAAGTGCACAAAATAAGACATTCATAGCCTTTGCATTTAAAGCAAAAACCTTCTTCTCCGATTCATTCCATTCACTCATCGGAAGAGAAGATTTTTGAATTCCAAAGTTTGAAGTTCATGGAAATAAGAAAGATCCTCATATGAGTCTTCCAATACGTGTAATCTGACCTATTGAACATGGGTGGACATGTAATTGAATGACCCTCTTGCATGCCGAAATAAGCCATCTCTCTTGGGTTTTAAACCAGATGAGAGTGACCAAGCTCTGATACCAATTGTTAGGGATCGAGCGGCACTAAGAGAGGGGGGGTGTGAATTAGTGTAGAGGTTAATAATGATAACTTTTCAGTGATTTAAAGCAACTTCATAAACTTTCTATGACAAAAATATGTTTCGATGAAATTTGGTTTCGATTGCGTATAAACTTAAAATGATTCATAAGAAAGTGAGGAGGAAGCAGAGTAAGTAAAATAAATAGGTTTACATAAATTTAAAGAACAATAAGTAAAGGCAAACCGATTTTATAATAGTTCGGTCATACGACCTACGTACACTCCTGATTCCTCTTCTCTTGAGGCCACTGACGTTCCACTAGGTGTCTTCCTTCTAAGAGGAAAGACCAATTCCCTTTTATAGCACTTTCTCCTTTTGACGAGCTTAGGAGACAACCCTTATAAGCACTCTCTCCTTTCTTTAGAATCGAATATAAGAGAAAACTAAAGGAGGGATTTCTAGAGAGATTTGAACAGTGTTTTCTAGCTTTCAAAGTGTATGTGCTTGCATACTACAACCCAGGGATGGGAGGGGTTTTTATAGGCTCCAAGAAGATTTAAATTTGGAGCCCAAATTTGAATCTTCTTGGTTTTCCAAGCTACTGGCGGTACCACCGCCTGATAGAGTCCTCGGGCTCTGTGGTCTGATGGTACCACCACTTGCCAAGCAGTACCATCGCCTACCAAGTGTTAAAGTTGGTGGTACCACTGTTGACCTGGGGTGGTGCCACCACCCAAAACACCTAGGATTTCGGTCCCTAGGTGGTGCCACCGCCTGGGTCTGGCGGTGCCACTTCCAGATTATTTCAGCAAGTCTGAATAGGCCTTGACTTCAGCCTAAATCAGCCCAAATAAGACCTAGTTGGGTCCTACAAGGGTTAAAAAAGATTATTACCTAATCCTTATCCTAATTACGTACTAACTATAAAATTGAAACATAATTCTAAGCAGATTAACAACCGGCAATGTTGAGTCTTCTTCCGGCGAGCTTTCCGGCGAACTTTCGATGGACTTCCGATGCACCCTCGGATTTCTTCCGATGGATTCCCAACAGGCTTCGGGACTCTATGGTGAGTTCGACAAGTCTTTGGCAAGCTTCTGAACCTTCTCGGTGAGCTCCGCGAACCTCCAACGATCTTTCCGATGAACTTCTGAAACCTTTAGCAAGTTCCCGATTCTTTCTCGGTTGGTTCCGGCAGCACCTCCAATGATCCTTTGAACTTTCGGTGGACTCTCGAACTCCTAATTGCTTGATTCCGATAATTTGCTTTATGTCTTCAAGCTATCATAGTTAATCCTGCACACTTATCTCAATAATATGGATTAGATCAAATAACCCATCAATTGATTTTATCATCAAAATCTAAGATTCAACACCTATGATATATACTAATATATATGCATATTTGTATCATTAATGTATGTTATTGTTATGATTTTAATAATGATATGCCATGTGGTCATGATGTTTTACTATATTGTGTGTTATTATGAAAGTTGCATATATATTAGTATATATCATATACTAATATGCATATATATTAGTATATGATATATACTAATATATATGCATATTTGTATCATTAATGTATGTTATTGTTATGATTCAATAATGATATGCCATGTGGTCATGATGTTGTTACTATGATGTGTATATGGATGTGTATCGTGAATTTAGATTACTGATGTCTTTGTTGTGTTACTAGTATGTTTTTTTTTAAGATTTTAGGTTTGAAAATTATCAAAATTAAAAAAATTTTAGATAGATACTATCATCGAGTGTAATTTAGTTAAAAAAGGAATGTATCTCGGCAAACTACCACAAAACCAATCTAAACTTTCACATAAGTACAAAGACATGATTTTAATATAAGATGATTAAAGCTATTTTTTATTTTTTAATATTTCATGATGATAAAATATCAAAATTAGAGAATTTTTTATAATATATTATGATCGAGTGTATAACTCGATCAACTTCTAACATGTCTAAACTATCACAGAAAAAGTAAGACATGATTGTAAAATGATTATGACTTTTTTTTTTCTTTTTTTGAGAATTTTAGGTTAATAAAACATCAAAATTAGAAAATTTTCAGAAACATATTGTGATCAAGTATAACTTAATTCAAAAGCAAATATAACTCAATCAAGTTCCATGAAATATATACAAACTTTGACAGAACCATTAAATCATAATTGTAAGATATTAGTACTACTTTTTTTTATTTTTTTAGATCATAGAATGATAAAAAATTAAAATTTAAAATTTTTTTACAAGTTGCTACGATCAAGTGTAACTTAGTTAAAAACCAATTATGATTCAATAAAATTCTATCAAATATATCTAAGCTTTCATAGAGAACTATTAGAATATGATTTTAAGATTACTAATACTACTGTTTTATTTTAGGATGATAAAATATCAAAATTAAAAATAATTTGGAAATATATTTTGATCAAGTGTAACTCAATCGAAAAACAACTCTAACCTAATCAAACTTTATGAAATATATCCAAAGTTCAACATAAATACTGTAACATGATTATAAAATGATTAGTACTATTTTTTATTATTTTTTGAAGATTTTAGGATGATAAAATATGAAAATTAAAAAGTTTTGAAAACATGCTATGATTGAGTGTAATTTAGTTAAAAAATAAGCATAACTTAATTAACTTCCATGGAGTATATCTAAACTTTCATAGAATTACTATGACATAATTCTAAAATGTCTATTACCATTATAATTGAATATAACTTAGTTCAAAAACTTTGATGGAAGTCCTAAGACTTAATTGTGAGATGATTAGTATCATTCTTTTAATTTTTTTTGATAATTTTAGAATAATAATATTAAAATTAGGAAATTTTAGAAACATGTTGTAATCAAGTGTAATTTAGTTCTGTTATGCAATTTTATACTATGGTCGAGGAGTCAGCATAGCTTAGTTCAATCTTGAGGGCGTAGGGTCATTCACACGAAAATCTGAGGTAGTGACGGTAGAACTTGGATGGGACGGTGAAGCACCTCATAGGTTGACCGAGGTGGGGCTTGAGTTGTTGCCTCCGTTGCTTCGTAGGTCAACCAAGGTGGGACTTGAGCTGTTGCCTTCACTGCTTCCCTGCACAGAAAAAGATTCTCGACTCGACCCCTCCGAAGTTTAAGTCAGATTGAGGTGAGTTTGAGAGTGTATTTTGGTGTTTTTTCGAATGATTCCCTAGCATCGGCCAAGGGATTGGCTTTTATATTTATCATTGGGGGTCGGTTTTATGAGGTTCGTTAATAACTGTCGATCCCCCGGGTGATCGGCTTGTGCACTCCGCACGGTGCCAGCTGACCTGCACGGTTCCATGCCATGTGGCATCATCCTTGTACTATCGCAGATGGCTCTATGTTGGCGGCATCGCTTCATGCACTCCCAAGTGACACGAGTGTAGCTTTTTGTCATACATGACCCCGAGGTGCCACATCGGCATCGATGCATCATGTCAGTGTTGAATCTCAGATTTTGATGATGAAACTAATTGATTATGTTTTGTTTATCTAACTGCGTTTTGAGATATATAGGTCTACTTTCGATCAGGATTAGATAATTGATGCAGGATGAATCAGTGTTGCGCCGGAGGAAATCACGTCAGGAGATTGAACGTCAAGCCGGAGGTTTGGTCGACGATTGGCAGAAGGCTTCGGATAATGAAATCGGGCATCAGGCTAAGAAGAGCGAAGTTGCACTAAGGAGATCGGGGCTATGGAGGTCATTTGCTAATTGGGCAACAAGCCACAAGAGAAGACGATGTATCGAAGTGTTGGACGAAGCGAAGATAGGCCAATGACGTGCCGGGAGACATTTTGATTCATGTTATAATAATAATTATCTAGATCAAAATAGGATTAGGTCTAAATAGGTTGTAATTAGGTCAACCTAGTTAGGGGTCAGTTAGGCTCCTACCCGGATAGGTTTGGGCTGGATGAAAGGCCCAAACAAGGTTGCTGAACCGTGTCTGACGATGGCACCACTAGACTGGGGCGGTGGTACCGTTTGGGTTCAGTCTCCCAAGTGGTCTGGGCGGTGGTACAACCCTAGGGCAGAGTGCTTGGGCGGTGGTACCGCTCAGTACATTGACTGTATCAGTGTGTCAAGTAGTTGTACCACCGGACTAGGCGGTGGTACCACCCAATACACTGACAGAACCAGTGTCAGGTGGTGGTACCACTAGTGTCAGGTGATGGTACTACTAGCACTTGAAAATCTTAGATGATTCAAATTTAAGCTCCAAATTTGAATCACCTTGAGGCCTATAAATACCTCTCTCATTCATGGTTGAATGGCACACAACCTAAAATGAAAAAAAGGGAAAATTCTATTGTAAACTCGAGAGAAATCCTCCCCTCAAATTCTAAGTATTGAAAAGTTCAAGAGAGGGGTGAGAGGCTTTGTAAGAGTTAAACCTCCTAAGCCCGTCTAAAGGAGAGTGCTATAAAAGGGAGTCAATCCTTACTCGTTGGAAGGAGGATAGCTAGTGGAAAGCCGGTAGCCTCAAGAGAAGAGAAATCGGGAGTAGACGTAGGTCGTATGACCGAACCACTATAAAATCGGGTTTACATTTTCTTATTGTCATTTACATTGTTGCAAGCCTTTACTTTACTTGCTCTACTTCCACTTCATCATCTTACATATGTGTTCAAGTTAAACGCAATCAAAATGCTTTTAATCAAAATATTACTTTGAATCATAAGAAGTTTCCGAACATGTTTTAAATCGTCGAAATTTATCATCTTTATCCGCTATACTAATTGACCCCCCCCCCTCTTAGTGCTGCTCTAGATCCCAACAATTGGTATCAAAGCCTTGTTATTTCTCATTCGGATTCACACCTGCGAGAAATGGCTCTTCATGGCTTTCAAGAGGGTTTTTCGATTGTTCGTCCATCGTTCTTTAACAGATCGAACTACACATATTGGAAAACTTGAATGAGAGTTTTCTTGATTTCTCTAGATTTAAATTTATAGAATATTATTGAAAATAATTTTTAACTTTCCTCTAAACTGACGAACAAATGGTTGGACTTAGAGAAGAAATCTTTTTCTTTAAATGCAAAGGCTATGAATGCCTTATTTTGCACTCTAGATAAAACTGAGTTTAATTGGATTTCTATGTGTGAAACGGCTTTTGATATTTGATGGACACTTGAAATCACGCATGAGAGAACTAGTAGAGTCAAAAACTCGAAAGTAAACATCTTATTACATAATTTTGAGCTCTTCCAAATGACACCAAGCGAGTCTATCGATGATATGTACACCCGTTTTACGAATATCATCAATAGCTTGAAAAGCTTTAGTAAATATTTTTTGACTTTTGAACTCACTAATAAGATCTTAAGATCCCTTCCAAAAAGGTGGGATCCTAAAGTAACCATAATACAAGAGGCTAAAGATTTAAATAATTTACCTATTGAAGAACTAATTGGCTCATTAATGATATATGAAATGAGCCTCGTAGAATATTTTGAACTCGATGAACACATGAACCACCTTCCAGAGAATAGGAATGATTTGAAACTTTGGACTATAAAATGCCACTTGAGTGATGACTCAAGTGATGAGGACAATATTGAGGACCTTGAACTTTTAATGAATTTTAATAAGTTTATTAAATAAAAATCTAAAATAAAAAATAAATTTGAACGGAAGAAGAGGCTAAAGAAGAGGAAGATACCCAAGGACAAATCAAGAACTTTCGAAAGGTAAATGACAAATTGTGCTTTGACGGGCTTCGACTACAAGGTAAGCAACTCAACCAAAGCCCCCTTGCTATATAAAATTACATGATGTTTTTTCATGAATGCTTAACTTAGTAGGATTTTTTTTATCATGCTTTTCTTTCTAGTGTTTTTGAAAATTAAAATGATAGTTGCATGATTTGTGATATTGCCTAAGATTAATCCATGATTGTATATCTTGATGATTTCGACTTTTATGCTTAATGATTTTATGGTATCATGCAATGAGGATTTGAAGTAATATTGATTTAAAAACTTCTATCTTGGATTATTAGTCTTAATCTTTTTTATGATGAAATTCTTAGATGATGCATGTCTTCATGAAATCAATTATAAAACTAAAAGTTCTAACCCACACTGTTATCATTTTTTTTAAAATGAAAGTAACATGGCTTTGATAATGATTTCGAACGATGCTTGGCTTTTGTGTGAAAATGTGAACATGCTTATATGAGGTCAACCACATAAAATTGAAACACATAAAATGAGAAAATGCACTATCATGATGATTTGTGTTTCATGTGCTTGGTCTTGATGGCTATAATGAAACCTTGTCTCAAATTTACAAGATAATGATTTTCATATAAAAAATTTGATCATGCTTATATGAAATCAATTTGCATCAAATAAAATACATAAAAATGACCAAGAGTACTATATGATGTCTTATGCTTGATGTGTTTCGTCTTGATGGTTTTTATGATAAACTTTGCCTCTTACTCTTGAATGTGATACTTATTTTTATTAAAGGCAAATGTATGTTTATCAATGCATGAATTGAAATCACTAAAAGAGAAATGCATGTTTCTTGAACATCTCTCTTTCTCTAAAGTTTTTGATAAAAGACAAGTGATGAACTTATGCCATTATTGATAAATCTCATCAACCATAATATGATTTGAATTGAATTTTATGCCTTGTGTGTAATGTGCTATATTTTTGGCTCTTGATGATCTTTTTGATGGGATTTTGCCTTTACGTCTTGAACTTTCATGATTGTCTCAATTTGACATTAAAAGACAAGGGCATACTTATTTGAAGTAAATCATAAAAAAATGCATGATCTTGAAAATTTTTCTATCTCTAAAGTTTTCGGTTTTGATGAATTCATGTGAATCTCTTGAATCGAATCTTTTGGAAAATACCACATGCTTAATATGATTCAACTTAATGATCTTTATGATAAAATTTGCCTTTTCATCTTGAATGATGACATTTTTTTTATTAAGGGCAAAAACATGGTTATAAGAAGCAAATCGCATATAAAAATGAAATGCAATCCTTTATCTCAATCTTATCTATTTTTCTATAGGAAATTCATGAATCCATACTTATCATGTATGAATTTATTGAATGTGATTTTGAGAATGATTCCGGATTTGACAAATGCTTGATTCGTATTTATGACATAAGTTATATTTTAAATATGAATCATGCTTCAATCATGCTCTATCTCCCTTAATTCATTTTGTTCTCCTATATATCTTTTTAGTTACTAAAGAGGAGAACCTTCCAAATGAATCATGAAATTGATGATTTTTTTTATCAAAAATCTATTTATCATTTTGAATCTCTAAAAAGTTGATGATGTGATATTAACTTTATTCATGTTATGAATCTAAAAAATGATGATTTAATTATGGGTTTCAAGTTGTCAAATTGGTTTGAATGAGATTTTTGTTTCAAGCGAATCATGAACTCTCTAATGAATTATTGACTTGAGATTTTTTTTATACAAATTGAAATACTTTCCTCTATGATTACTTTTTTTTTTAAAGAGAAAAACAATCCATGTCTTGATATATCGATAAGTGATACTTGAAATTATTTTTATGATTCATGATGAATTTAGATCTATCATGCAAAAATCAAATTGTTACTTTTACTACTAAATGAATCATGACTTGATCTTTGCTATTGATATCTCTTTTATCATGTTCCTTGGTTGTATAATTCATTTGCTTTATTAAAAAGATTTGTCAAATGAATCATGTCTTTCTTAATTTTTTTTCTTGATATCATGACTTAATTTCTTTATATGGCTTGTATAATGATTGAAATTTTTAGCCATTGAGTCCTCCCTTCCTTTCGATAATGACAAAGGGGGAGTTAGCTTGTTAGCTTGTGTATCACAAGAGAAAGTGGCAAACATAGCTAGCTATAACTTGCAAAAAGGCAAAACTTGTACTTCTTAAAATGAGAAGAAAGAAATTGTAAAGTTACATTATTTTTTAAACTCATGAGCTTGTATGTTTAAAATATTATAAATTTTACAAAAATTACTAGCTCATTGCAAACAAAAAGTTGATAGCTTGCAAAGGGGAAACTTAGTTGCAAAAGAGAAGAATTGAAAAAGAGCTAGCTTGCGTATCGTAAAGTATTCTACCTTATCATTAATGCTTGCTTGGTTATCATCAATTTCTCTCATATAATGATTTATGACTCCCTTGAATTCATGACTTGATATATTGAAAATTCATGATGAAAATTTATTATTTTGTCATGATCAAAGCATTCATATAAAGGGAAAATAATTGTATTCTTCCCTTCTTTTTGACAACAACAAAGGGAGACAGTTTTTGCTAGCTTGCACACCCAAATGAAAAATTTGCTAATCAAAAGAACTTGCTATCATGGATACTACCAACAAATTGCTAACTTGCAATCGTAAGAGAAGCAAAGTGCAACATTGTATAAGAAGCAAGTAAAACTTGTCATGTTTAAACTTGAAACTTGCTATGATTGAATGTTGTATTACAAATCTATGCCTAAATATGGTAAATATAGCTAGTGTGATTATAAAACTTACATATCTTTTAAACTAGCTAAATGTTACTTCTTCTTTTTATTGATGACAAAGGGGGAGAAGTAGATTGATGAGTTTATGCAATGTAATGATGATTAAATATTTTACATATTCGTATGATGTTTTTGATAATATGTGATGAATGTTACTTGGATTTGGCATAATCCAAAGGTCCTATCAATATGGCATATTGATAGGGGGAGTTTGGATAAACTCCGGGAGTTAAAGTTAACTCCATCATCAATTAGTTGTCATTATAAAAAAGGGGAAGATTATTGAATCTCAGATTTTGATGATGAAACTAATTGATCATGTTTTGTTTATCTAACTACATTTTGAGATACGCAGGTCTACTCTTGATTAGGATTAAATAATTGACGCAAGATGAATCAGCGTTACGTCGGAGGAAATCACGTCAAGAGATTGGACATCGAGCCGGAGGTCTGGTCGACGATCGACAGAGGACTTCGGACAATAAAATCAGGCATTGGGCCAAGAAGAGCGGAGTTGCGCCAAGGAGATCGGGGCTGTAGAGATCAACTGCTGATTGGGCAACAAGTCATAAGAGAGGACGATGTGCCGAAGTGTCGGACGAAGCGCTGATAGGCCAATGATGTGTCGGGCAACATTTTGATTCGTGTTGTAATAATAATTATCTAGATTAAAGTAGGATTATGTTTAATTAGGTTGTAATTGGGTCAACCCAGTTAGGGGCCAGTTGGGCCCTTACCCAAATAGGTTTGGACCGGATGAAAAGCCCAAACAAGGTTGCTGAACTTTGTATGGTGGTGGCACCGCCAGACTGGGGCGGTGGTACCGCCTGGGTTCAGTCTCCCAGGTGGTATGGGCGGTGATACCTCCCTAGGGTAGAGTGCTTGGGTGGTGGCACCGCTGGTTGGGCGATGGTATCGCCCAGTACATTGACCGTGTCAGTGTGTCAGGCGGTGGTATTGCCAGACTGGGCGGTGGTACCGCCTAGTACACTAACCGAACCAGAGCGTCAGGCGGTGGTACTGCTAGTGTTAGGCGGTGGTACCGCCAGCACTTGGAAATTTGGGATGATTCAAATTTGGGCTCCAAATTTGAATCACCTTGAGGCCTATAAATACTCATATCATTCATGGTTGAATGACACAACCTAAAATGAAAAAGAGAGAAAATTCTATTATATACTTGAGAGAAATCCTCCCTTCAAATTCTAAGTATTGAAAAGTTCAAGAGAGGGGTGAGAGGCTTTATAAGGGTTACCTCCTAAGCCCATCAAAAGGAGAGTGCTGTAAAATGGAGTCAATCCTCACTCGTTGGAAGGAGGATAGCTAGTGGAAATCCGATGACCTCAAGAGAAGAGGAATCGGGAGTGGACGTAGGTCGTATGACCAAACCACTATAAAATCAGGTTTGCCTTTTCTTATTGTTATTTACATTATTGCAAGCCTTTACTTTACTTGCTCCACTTCCACTTCATCATCTTACGTATGTGTTCAAGTTAAATACAATCGAAATGCTTTTAATCGAAACATTGCTTTGAATCATATGAAGTTTTTGAACTTATTTTAAATCATCAAAATTTATCATCTTTATCCGTTGCACTAATTCACACCCCCCTTTTAGTTCCACTCTAGATCCCAACAGTCAGCCTTAAGGTGGCTATTGGTCGGTGCCCACATGGGTGGTGCTAAAATATGCCCTATCATTCTCTCTCCACCCTCCTCCCCCCCCCCGATAGAGGTATGCCTTGGGTTGTAGAAGGGCTCGGGGGATGTCTTGGGTTTATGGCTTGTCAACAATAGGTCTTAGAGTTTATGGCCCACCTCTCCTACACCAGCTATTCGGGTCTTGTGCCTGCCATGGAATACTTTGTAGTTAAGGTGCATGATTCGAGCCTTGGTTGGCTGAGACACAATATGGATATTGATTGGCTGAGTTATATAACTTGGGTGCAAACTGGGACTGTTTGACCAAGGTACGCGACTTGGGCAAAAATTGGACCAATTGTTCGAGATGCAAAAATCGGGTGCAGACTAGACTGGTTGGCTGAGATTCATAACTTGGGCATGGTTAGATTGCTTAGCCAAGACACATAACTCGGGCATAGATTAGAGTTGTTTGGTCGAGATATGCAACTCGGGCACTGGTTAGACTGTCTGATCAAGACATATAGCTCGGACATAGATTGGACTGGCTAGCCGAGATTCATAACTCGAGCACAGACTAGAATTGTTTGGCCAATGTATGCAACTTGGGCATTGGTTAGACTATCTGGTTGAGACATATAGCTTGGGCACAAATTGGACTAACTGGCCAAGATTCATAACTCAAGCACAGACAAGAGCTATTTGGCTGAGATACATAACTCGAGCACTGATTAGATTATTTGGCCGAGACCTATAACTCAGGCACAGATTAGACTAGCTGGCCGAGATTCATAACTCAAGCATAGATTAGAACTATTTGGATGAGATACGTAACTCGAGCACTGGTTAGATTATTTGGCCGAGACATAATTCGGGCACAGATTGGACTAGTTGGCCAAGATTGACAAAACTCGAGCACTGGTTAGGTTATCTGGTCGAGACACATAACTCAGGCATATATTGGATTGGCTAGCCGAGATTCATAACTTTGGCACAAACTGGAGCCATTTAGCCAAGATATGTAACTTGAGCATTGGTTAGACTATCTGGTCGAGATTTACATAACTCGAGCATTGGTTAGAATGTTTGGCCGAGACACATAACTCAGGCACAAATTAGACTGGCTGGTTTAGATTCACAACTCTGGCATAGACTAAAGCTGTTTGGCCAAGATACGCAACTTGAGCACTGGTTAGACTATCTAGCCATGACACATAACTTGGCCATAGATTGGAACTATTTGGCCGAGATATATAACTCGGGCACTAGTTAGACTGTCTGGCCAAGACACATGACTCGGGCATAGATTGGACTGGTTGGTCGAGATTCATAACTCAGGCACAAACTAGAGTTGTTTGGCTAAGATACGTAACTCGAGCACTAGTTAGACTATTTGGTCGAGACACATAACTCGGGTACAAATTGGATTAGTTGGTCAAGATTCACATAACTCAGGCACAGACTAGAGCTGTTTGGTCGAGATACGCAACTTGGGCACTGATTAGACTATTTGGCTGAGACACACAACTCGAGCACAAATTGGATTAGTTGGTCGAGATTCACAACTCGGGCATAGATTGGAATTGTTTAGCCAATATACGTAACTCGGGCACTGGTTAGACTGTTTGGCCGAGACACAACTCGGGCTCAGATTGGACTAGCTAGCCGAGATTAATATAACTCAGGCATAGACTAGAGCTGTTTGGTTAAGATACGCAACTCGAGCACTAGTTAGATTGTTTGGTCGAGATTCACAACTTGGGCATAGATTGGAGCTGTTTGGTCGAAGCCCTCCTTTGGTGGTAGAGACCAAATTTTAGTGGGGGGTTTTTTGGCAGAATTTTTTTCGATGATAAAGGTTGGGATTTTGGGTAGCAAAAATTGGAAATTTGATGGGAG
Organism: Musa beccarii; assembly: GCA_024322285.1. Lineage (NCBI taxonomy): Eukaryota > Viridiplantae > Streptophyta > Magnoliopsida > Zingiberales > Musaceae > Musa > Musa beccarii. The sequence continues at coordinate 16,281,746 of CM044402.1, forward strand.
TTTTGGATGACGGGGTTTGGAAATCTAGCGAGATATGCCATTATTGCTCACTGACCTGGGTTTTGCCTCCAGAAGGTGAAGCATCATTCTTGATGGTGGGTTTCCTCCTTATAAACCCTTCATTGGTGATGGCGGCTGGGGGGGGGGGAGGGTGGTGGTGAGGTTTGTGTTGAATCTCAGATTTTGATGATGAAATCAATTGATAAATTATTGATTTAATCCATATATTGAGAAAAGTATTACAGGATTAACTATGGTTATAAATAAGGCATAAAACAGATGTTGTATCAGAGTCAAAGATCGAACGATTCATCTGGAGTCTACCGAGAGTTCATCGGGAGTTCGTTGGGAGTTTTGCCGGAGCTCACCAAGAAGTTTGTCAAGACCTCGCTAAAAAGTTCATCGGGAGTTCATCGAGAAGTTCACTAGGAGTTCACCGGAGCTCATCGAGAAGTTCGTCAAGAACTCATCGAGAAGTTAGTCGAGAGTTTGCCGAGAAAATCATTGAGAGTTCAAGAGCTTGCTGGGAGTCCATTGGAAGATCGCCAAGAGTATGTTGGAAGATTGTCGAAAGCTTGTCAGGATTTCACTGGAAGAACATTTGATATATCGAACTTAATTTGCTTTGTTAATGTCTTAATTGTTATAGTTAGGACTTAGTTTGAGTTAGGATTAGAGGTAATCCCACTAACTCAATTAGGAGCCAATTGGGCCCAAATCAGGACTAGTTTGGGCTAGACTAATGGCCCAAACAATGACCTAGAACCTGTCTAGTGATGGCACCGTTAGGACTGGGTGGTGGAACCGCCTAGGGCTTAGTCTCCCATGAGGTCTGGGTGGTGGTACCGCCGGGAGTTAATGCTGCCAGGCAGTGGTACCACATTGGTTTAGTAGCTGAGACTTTGTTTGGTGGTAGTACCACCATACTAGGTGGTACCGTCTAGTGTCAGAGAGTATTGATGGTGGTACTACCTAGCATAGGCAGTGGCACTGCCAATACCCTAGAAATCCAAGATGAGATATTTTTTGGCTCCATTTTTGAAGCCAATTAAGACCTATAAATACCACACACTTTTCTACTTGTGGAGGATAGAAAAGTGAATAGAAAAAACTAAGATCTTAGAGAAAATGCTATTGTAATCTTTTGAGAGTTCACCTCTATCAATTTTAGCTTAGAATTTTATATAAGAAGTGAGTGAATTGTAAAAAGGTTAACTCCTGAACCTGTTAAAGGAAGAAAAGATCTATAAAAGGGGTGATTGATCTTCACCCATTGAAGAAAGATCAATAGTGGAAGCCAAAGACCTTGATATAGAAGGAATCGGAAGTTGACGTAGGTCATAACGACTGAACCACTATAAATTCGATGTGTTTTTCCTTACTACTTACTTTTATTACTTAGCTGCTTTACTTTACATTTGCTTCAAGTCGATATCTTTTCAATATGATTTCATTGATATGATTTATCAACTCAAAAGGATTTTGAATCACAACCATCTTTAACATACACACTAATTCACCCCCCCTCTTAGTGTCGACTTGATCCTAACGGGGTGTCACTTGTTCACTCATCTTATTGTTCCTTTGGTCCTATGCCTCGACCTTTACTTTTCTTGGTTATTAGCTCCTTAGGTTGGGATTGTTGGGAAATCCAAGGGTGGCATCTCATGCACAGCAAAGAACGAAAAATAAAACATCCTAGAATTCCACAAAAAGATTCCATCATCATATGAAGATCAGTGTGCAAAAATAAATCCGCGAATCTAAAACTACATATATGAAAAGATAGTACATAGGGAGATCGTATATCCCTGAGTTCCTATAGATCCATGGGGGAGGATGAAGGAGGTCAAGCGTCCACTTCTCTAGTGAAGATGCTCCTCTTTGGTGAGAGGAGAATAGGAGGTGGCTACCAAGAAGACCCCAGCCTATGGACCTTTGGTTCCCTCTTATTTATAGAGGCCCCCTATAAACCCTAATAGATCCTGCCCTATTGGGTATTGGATCTCCATCCAATTACCCAAGCCTCTTAGATTAATGGGTCTCTACCCAATAATCTAGCTCTTATTGGATCTCATCCATGGGATCTAATAATACAATGGCTTATTGGATATCCAATAAGATAGGGGCTTCGACGGATATCTTATATCCGAACCTCTACTCGTCGCAACACCTATCATATGTGTGTGACCCTCTAGGCCCAATATCGAGCTGGCCATGAGTCATACCTGTCAGAACTCCTTCTAACTCAGTGAATTATTATCTCTATAATAATTTACTCGACTCATTGACTATGGACGTACTCGGCCACTACGCTGCAATCCCTAGACGATATAGGGGAATCTAATCCTTTGGACATATTTGTCCTTAGTTACCATGTACCTATAGTCCCTCATCTATCTAATACCATAGAGACTGTATATCGAGCATGGTACTATCAGGCTCATATGGTTTCCACTCGAGTCTCGCTCTGATCGGATTCTCCCGAAGAACTCTTCTCTCTCAATCCGAGTGACCCTAGTCAAGGATTTGCCTGAGCAAGAACACATGGGATATTTCTCTCATGATACCGAGAGTGGATAATCCTCTATTGACATTCAATAGCCCTCGTAAGGTTGGCTGCCACTCCCAATAACCGGCTATACTAGATCTGAAACTTTCAAACCTATAAGTCTGATATCAAAGAGTGGAGTACTCATACAGGACATACTTGGTGTCTCAAGTGTAAAGACCAAATACATTACTAGGACTACGAAATCGCTGTCTAACGTGAGGTATCAATAACCCATCTAGCATTCCGTAAGCAGATCAATTAGTGAACTCATTCTCCAATGAGCACTTATACTGTAACCTTAGTGTCCCTACACGAGTAGCTATAAGACCAGCCACCTTCATCATATGGATGGGTGTATAATATATCAGTTTATCTAGTTATCTCGATGTCCCTCTCGAGTAACCTATGATCGGGATTATTTAGGATCTATGTTTAAAGGTGAATCAGTCTCATTATCATGATCTCATCATGATCCGATTCCCATTACACAGATCCAAGGACCTCATAATATATATCCAGATAATGTGAGAAAATATTAATAATCATAAGCAAAGAGATTGATGCAGCGTGTTACAGGTATCATCACTCACATGATTGGCTTGTATGACATCTATAACTAGTAGGGATGACTTCCTCTTCCTCTTCTTCTTCCTCATCAAGTCAGTCATCACCTAAGGTCATTGCATTGACATCGGGAAGTCCTAAGGTAGAGGTGCTGAGTTCATCCTTGGGTGGTATGTTCCAATGAATGTGAAGGCCTTTTAGTCCCTCCAAGTCATGAGGTTGTTGCATGACTATGACTCAGTCATGACTGAGCAACTTCTTGGCCCACTTTGGGATCGCTATAGTATCCCGAGTGATTACGAGCTTCATGTTCCATGGCCTGGGCAATGTCCTTATGACCCATTCCCTGATGGGTTCAAGTTGACTACTGACGCTCTCGAGGTGGGACTTCGGTTCCCATTGCACCCGACCATTGAGGATTGCCTCAAGTAGTGGAAAATCTTGCCTTTGCAGATGGTGCCTAAATCATGGTGCTATCTGCTGGCCTTCTTAGGAGAGTGCCGAAGTGCGAGGATCGACCCAACCTACACTCTTTTCTTGGTATGTTTTTGCTTGTGCAAGGGACAGGGCGACTACTATCTAGCCACCTGAGGTGGTTTCAAGGTCAGCGGGGCACTTTCCAATAACAAAGGGTGGAAGACCCACCACTTCTTTGTGAGTTGCAGCTAGGGGTGTGAGTTCAATGTCGAGTGGACTTCCCAAGCTATCAACAGTGTCCCATCATTTTTATCTTATGAGAAGACTGAGCATGTAGGGAGTTCGAGGGAGATCCTGTCTTCTTCTTGGGCAATTAGGAACATGTCTAAAGAGTGGCTGGTCGAAGCGGGCCTCAGCCTGTGTAATATCTCTCATTTTTAAAATTTATGTAAGGATTTATTTTAAATCATTCATAAGGACCTATTTGTAAAAGTCGAGGACTTATTTATAAAATTGGAGGACCTACTTGTAAATATAAAAATTTTAGGGGTTAAATTGTTAAGTTGAAGAAAAAAAAGAGAAAAAAAATGGTATCCGTTTCCCACCACCTCCCACACACCTCTGTTTCCCATGTGGTGCATTAGGAAATAGAGGAGAGGAAGGTGTGGTGCATCGGGGAAGAAGAAGAGAAGAAAAGAAGAAGAAGAGAAGAGACGAAGAAGAGAAGGAGAGGAAAGGAGGGGAAGGCAGAGAAGGGAGCTGCACTCCTCTGCCTTCTGCACAAGGAGGTGCATCAGTGGAGGAGGGGATAGGGAGAAAGAAGAGAAGAAGAGAAGGGGAAGAAGGAGAGAAGAGAAGAAGAGAAGAGGAGGAAGGGAAGAGGAAAGAGGGTGCTGGCGAGCCGTGGCGTGCAATCAGCTGCGTTGCATTTGTGGCTGGAAAGAAGCAGAGGAAGGAGGAAGAAGAAGAGAAGAGGAGGGAAGGAAGGCTGTGGCTGCAGCTGTGCAAGCTGCGGCAAGAAAAGAAGAGGCTATGGCTGAGAGAGAAGGAGAGGAAATAGTACAGTGGAAGGGACTGTGGCTGTGTCTGTGGCTGTGACTATGGCTGCGGCAGCTACGACTACGGCAGCTACAGTTGGGAAAAAGAAAGGGACAGCAGGTGACTGTGACCTTTATGTTCTACACGAGCTACAGCTACGGAGAAAGAAAGAAAATAGGTGAAGAAAATGACACACGGAGAAGAGATGGAGGAAAGGCAGAAGGATTTTGGGCTTGCAAGTTCGTTGGATCAAATTATTCGAAAGGCAAGTGTTCCCATCCTTTCTACTTCAATTCTAATCTTTGCTTTTCCCTTGGATATGAGAAATTTGAATTGTTCTAGCCTTGAAATCTGATATCTCTATTGTTTGGAATGTAAATGTTTGAATCTGGAAAATTATCAAGATTCTGACTCTTCTATATTTTTTTGGCTATAAATCCCTGTACAGATTTCTAATTTAGGCAAAACTTATTTGATCTAAATGTAGACTTGTAAACCTTTCTTTTGACAGCTTACTTGTATGATTTGGAGTAAATTTGCCTATCCAAACATTAAATTGAATCAACTCTATGGAATCTGTAAAATAGAGACTATAAGTTCTGACCTTTTAATACTAAACTGCCTATAGCTCTTTATTGGAAACTCTGATTTATACGAAACTTACTTTTTTGAAAACTAGACTTACAGATCTTTCTTTTGGTACCTAGATTGAAAGGTTTTGAGTCCAAATGACTGCCCAGAATTCTGTTGAATTCGATCCTATAGTTTCTAAAAGTAGAGATTTTGTTCCTTGACTCTTGGTTACCAAATCATTTGTAATTCCTTGTTAGAAACTCCAATTTGCATGAAACTTATTTTATCTGAAAGTAGACTGATTTAGGTTTCTAGTGACATCTTTCTTGAGTAAATTGGAGTATAAATGGTTATCCGAATAATTCATGAAATATGACTCTCAAATTCTGCCAAAAATTGAGCTTTGGTCGATTCTGCCTATTCTTGTTTATTCCTTTAGAAAATTGATTTTGGCTATAATCCTTTTTTTGACTGAGCTTGATATTATTGCTTTGAATCATTGTATACTCTTTCTTTTATTTCTTTTCAAATTTGAATGCAATTGTGAAAGATTATGTTTGCATCGTATTGACTCGTAAAGGCACATGTATGTTTTGTTGATCCGCATATGCTTTCGATGTGCCAATTTTATTGCTCACTTATTTTTTTGTACTTTGGTGGCTGTGGGATTGTCTGGACCTTTGTCAGAAATGGTAAAGGGATTGTTTAGACCTTTGCCAGAAATGGTAAAGGGTATATGCTTAGAGCCCATGATGCTCTGACTTCTGTCTAGGTCCATGCTTTGAATGGACCATATTCTGTTCGAGATCCCACTGTGCCCTCTGTGTTTTTGATATAATACCACTCAATCACATGATTTTACCTATTCATGTTTCATCTCTTTGGAAATTGAATCCCGCTCAAATTCTTTCTTCGATTGAGCTTTATATTATTACTTCAAATCTTTGTATACTCTTGCTTTTATTTTCCTTTCAAATTCGACTGAATTTGTGAAAGATTATATTTGCATGGTATTATTTCGTAAAGGCGCATGTACATTTTATTGTTCTGCATGTGCTTCCGATATGTATCAATTTATTGTTCACGCCTATCCTTTTGTACTGTGGTGTCTTGTGGGATAATGTGAACCTTTGCCATAAATGGTAAAGGGAGTAATGCTTAGAGCCCGCGATGCTGGCCCCCTCTGACTTCATGTAGACGTGGGTAGATGGAGCTCACAGATGTGGGAGACTTATGTCTGGTGGTCATCCAGAAATTGATGGACCATATTTTATTTGAGATTCCATTGCACCCTTTGTGTTTTTGATATGATATCCAAAGCATTGCTTATGTGTTTATATGTGCACTTTGGATGATAAAAAAATGAATGAATATCAGATATGATATATGAGCTTCTGTTTCTTATTTGATATATGGATATGCTTTGAGATATCTCATATGCCATTGTTATGTTTTGAAATATGTTCTGAATCATTTCATATACCAGATATGTTTCGAAATGTTTCATTCACTCTTGATATACTTTGAAACCATTTATATGTCACTGATAAGTTTTGAAATGTTTTATATGTCATTGAATATGCTCTGAAACATTTCATACGTCATTGATATGGTCTGAAATATCCTATGTACCATTAATATGCTTCGTAATATCCTATGTGTCATTTGATAAGCTTCGAAATACTATTTACGTCATCTGATATGCTCCAATTACTCTCTGCTCCATTTGTTACGAATTAAATGTTTTGAATGAAATGACATTTGTGATTTTATATCTAATGAGCTGATACCTAGGAATTCTTGTATTTCTGCCTTGTATTTTGATATCAAGTTTGTTTGAAACTATCATTCCTTATTCTAGATATGTTTTCCCACTTGCTGAGCTTTGTAGCTCACTCCGTTATTATATAACCCTTTTTCAGGTTAACTTGTCACTCACTTAGATGTTTAAATTGAGCTAAGGTAGTGGAAAGCTATTCAGATTATGGCAAGTCTTTGTGGGTTGTTATGTTATTATTGTATAAGTATGTTTTGTATGTAATGAGATATTGTCGACAGATTTGGATTGATGTATCATGTAAAAATTTTAAAAGACCTCGCACGATTAAAATTTTAGAATATTGAGTTTAGTTTATGATGATATGAATTTATGATAAATGGATACAATTCTGATTTGTATAATTCTCATACTTGTGGAATTATAAGTGAGGTTAATATTTTGTTAAGTTGGTTTGGGTTCTTATAAAGATTCATATGATGTGATGTATGATTATAACTGCATAGGTTTTATGGATATGATTGATATTTGAATGTTTCTCTATATCCTCGAATGTTAGATTTGGATCCTGGGATTGGATTGTTAAAATTTTAATATTATGAATTTTAAGACAGGGTCACACCTCCTGAATGCCATAATTTCATGGGGGGGGGGGGCATGATAACCTGGCTCCTCGAGATATAGCCCAGACCTATCCTTGATCCATTTCTTTACTCTTTCTGCATTACTGACCCAGTTGTTCTTTTGCAGAGATAGTGAATCTTAAGGCGATAATGTTGGGAAACCTAAGGCGACATTACATGCGTAGCAAAAGAATATAAAACAAAAGTCCTAGATTTCCATAGAAAATAGTTTCTTGTTGTCGTATGAAGATTGGTGTGCAAAAACCCACAAAACTGAAAAACTGCACATGTTAAGGGATATATGTTACCTAGGGAGATCAGATATCCCTAAAATCCTGTATATCTATAGGAGAGGATGAAGGAGGTCAATTGTCCTCCTCTTTAGTGGTGATCCATATGGTAGAGGTCGCGAAGACGCTCCTCAAATTGCTATACAATTCTCCTTTCCATGCGCACCATAGGATTAAGAAGGAGCCAACCCTTTTTGTTGTTCACACACTCGAAACAAGGGCTACTGGCTGAGGAGGAGAGGAGAGGAGTATAGGAGGTGGCAGCCAAAAGGGGTCTAGTCTATCGCCCTTTGGTTCCCTCCTATTTATAGAGGTCCCTTGTCAACTTAGCAACAATGGATCCTACCCTATTGGGTACTAGATCTCCAACCAACTGTTGGGAAATCCTTCAAGGGGAGCGACATCTCATGCGCAGCGGAAGAACAGAAAACAAAACCCCTAGATTTCCCCTAGAAAGTTTCCGTTGTCATGCAAAGATCGTTGCATCAAAAATAAATCCGCGAAAACTACATGTGTAAAAGAAGATACCTAGGGAGATCGTATATCCCTGAATTCCTACAGATCTGTGAGAGAGGATGAAGAAAGTCAAGCATCCTCATCTCTAGCGGTATCCACACAACAGGGATTGCGATGATGCACCTCTCTCTCTAGGGAGAGGAGAACAAGAGGTGGCTACTAAAAACCCTCAGCCTATAGAGCTATGGTTCCCTCCTATTTATAGAGGTCCCCTTAAAACCCTAATGGATCTTTTTGCCCTATTAGGTATTGGATCTTCATCCAATCACCCAAGCCTCTTAGATTAGTGGGTTTTTACCAAATAATCTCTTATTAGCAATTATTGGATCTCATCTCAGGATCCAATAATTCATGGGCTTAATAGATATCCAATAAGATAGGGGGTTCAGCGGATATCTCATATCCGAACCTCTACTCGTCGTAACACCTACCATATGTGTGTGACCCTCAAGGCCCAATATCGAGCTGGCCATGAGTTATACTTGTCAGAACTCCTTCTGACATAGTGAATTATTATCTCTATAATAATTCACCCAACTCATCAACTGCGGACGTACTAGGCCACTACGCCGCGGCCCCCAAACGATACAGAGGAATCCAATCCTTTGGACCTATCTGTCCTAGTTATCATGTATATATAATCTCTCATCTATCTAATATCCCAGAGACCCTATACCGGGTATGGTGCTGTCAGGCCCATAGGGTCTCTCCTCGAGTCTTGCTTTTATCGGATTCTCCCGGAGAACCCTTTCTCTCTCAATTCGAATAACCTTGGCCAAGAATTTGTTCGAGCAAGAACACATGGGATATTCCTCTCATGATACCAAGAGCGGATGATCCTCTATTGACACTCAATAGCCTTCGTAAAGTTGGCTACCACTCCCAATGACCGGCTGTACTAGATATGGAACTTTCCAAACCTATAAGTCTGGTATCAAAGAGTGGAGTACTCATACAGGACATCCTTGGTGTCTCAAGTCTAAGGACCAGATACACTACTGGAACTATGGAATCGCTGTCTGACGTGAGGTATCAATAACCATCCAGCATTCCATAGGTGGATCAAACATTGAACTCATTCTCCAATGAGCACCTGCACTATACCCTTAGTGTCCCCACATGAGTAGCTATGAGACCAGTTACCTCCATCATATGAACGGATATACAACACACCAGTCTGTCCGGTTATCTCGATGTCCTTCTCGAGTAACCTATGACCAGGATAATTTAGGATCTTGTTTAAAGGTGAATCGATCTCATTATCGTAATCTCATCACGATCCAATTCCCATTGCACAGATCTAAGGATATCACAATATACATCTAGATAATGTGAGATAATGCCAATAATCATAAGCAATGAGATGGACGCAGCGTGTTACAGGTGCAATCACTCATGTGATTGGCTTGTAGAGCACCTATAACTAGCACCAACAACTCAAGCATCTTAGATTAGTGGATCTCTACCCAATAATCTCTCAATGGCTCTTATTAGTGTTAGTTATAGATGTCCTACAAACCAATCACGTGAGTAATGACACCTGTAATATGCTACGTCAATCTCTTTGCTTTTGATTATCGATATTTTCTCACATTATCTGGATATATATTATGATATCCTTAGATCTATGCAATGAAAATCAGATCATGATGAGATCATGATAATGAGACCTATTCACCTTTAAACACAGACCCTAAATAATCCTGGTCATAGGTTCCTTGCTGCTTACTTTTAGATCTAGTACAACTGGTTATTGGGAGTGGCAACCAACCTTACGAGGGCTATTGAGTGTTAATAGATGATCATCTTCTCTCGGTATCATGAGAGGAATATTTCATGTATTCTTTCTTAGACAAATCCCTGATTAGGGCCATTCGGAATGAGAGAGAAAGAGTTTCTTGAGAGAATCAGATTAGAATGAGACTCGAGTGGAAACCATATGGGCCTGACAGCACCATGCCCGATATATGGTCTCTAGGATATTAAATGAATGAGTATAGGTACACGATAATTAAGGATAGATAGGTCCAAAGGATTGGATTCCCTTGTATCGTCTAGGGACTACAGCGTAGTGGCATAGTATGTTCACAATCGATGAGTCAAGTGAATTATTATAGAGATAATAATTTATTGAGTCAGAAAGAGTTCTGACAGGTATGACTCATGACCAGCTCAATATTGGGCTAAGAGGGTCACACACATATGGTGGTGTTGCAACTAGTAGAGGTTCGGATATGAGATATCCATCGGAGCCCCTATCTTATTGGATATCCAATAAGCCCCTGAATTATTGGATCCCATGGATGAGATCCAATAAGAGCCAATAAGAGATTATTGGGTAGAGACTCATTAATCTAAAAGATTTGGGTAATTAGATAGAGATCCAATATCCAATAAGGTAGGATCCATTAGGGTTAACAGGGGGCCTCTATAAATAGGAGAGAACCAAATGCCCATGGGCTTAGCCTTCCTAGTAGCCACCTCCTATTCTCCTCTCCCTAGAGAGGAGCATCTTCACAGTCCCTAGCATGTAGATCACTACTAGAGAGGAGGACACTTGACCTCCTTCATCCTCCCCACAGATCTGTAGCAATCGCAAGGATATATGATCTCATTAGGTATAATCTTTCTTATATATATAATTTTTTATTTCATCATTTTTTACGTACCGATCTTCGCACGACGACGAAACCTTTTCATGGAAATCTAGGATTTTTGTTTTCTGTTCTTCTACTATGCATATGATGTTGCCCCTAGATTTTCAATAATTGAATCTCATCTATAGGATCCAATAATTCAGAGGCTTATTGGATATCCAATAAGATATAGGCTCTAGTAGATATCTCATATCCAAACCTCCACTCATCGCAACACTTACCATATGTGTATGACCCTCTAAGCCAAATATCAAACTAGTCATGAGTCATACCTGTCAGAACTCCTTCTGGCTTAGTGAATTATTATCTCTATAATAATTTACTCGACTCATCGATTACAGACATATTAGGCCACTACGCTGTAGTCCCCAAACGATCTAGGGGAATCCAATCTTTTGGACCTATCTATTCTTAGTTATTGTGTATCTATAGTCTTTCATCTATCTAATATCCCAAAGACCGTATACCAGACATGGTATTATCAGGCCCATATAAAATCTACTCGAGCCTCGTTGTAATTAGATTCTCCTGAAGAGCTTTTTTTCTCTCAATCCGAATAACCCTAGCTAGGGATTTGCCTAAGCAAGAATACATGAGATATTCCTCTCATAAAACTGAAAGCGGATGATCCTCTATCGACACTCAATTGCCTTTGTAAGATTGGTTGCCACTCCTGATAACCTATTGTGCTATATCTGAAACTTTCAGACCTATAAGTCTGGTATCAAAGAGTGGAGTGCTCATATAGGACATCCTTGGTGTCTTAAGTTTAAGGTCTAGATACACAATTGGGATGACAAAATCACTATCTGACAATAAGCAACCATTATTATCATCTAATATTATTGAACAACCATTATTCTCAAAAACTAGTTTATATCCACTAATTATCAAACATGAAATGGAAATAATATTTTTGATAATAGAAAGAACAAAATAATGGTGTAGACATTATTTTGTTTTAACGCAATCATGGATATGTTATTGTTTGATTTTTTAATGATGCAAGTACTAGATTCAAACCTAACGATGTAACCTTTATCGCATAATTGACTAATGCTCAAAAGATTATGTTTTAAACCATCAACTAGTAACACATCATCAATTGAAAAACTTAATTTGTTACCTATGGTTCCCTTGCTAATGATTTTACCCTTGTTGTTGTCTCTAAAGATGACATATCCTTCTTTTTTGCTAGTAAGCATAAAGAATTGAGATGGATCTTTGGTCATATGCCTTGAGCATCCACTATCAAGATACCATCTCTTGCTCCTAGGTTATGATGGTGAGTGTGTCTATAAAAAAGGATGGTTTTTAGGTACCCATTTGATTTTGGGTGCCTCAAAAATTGATCTACTAACTTTGGCATTTAGCATTGAATTATTTATTATTCCTTTAGGAACTCATATCAATTTATGTGAACTAATTTTCTTAAATAGACATTTATAAACAATATATCCAGATTTACAATGAAAATTACATTTCAAATGAGGTGATACATGTAATATGGGTCCTTTAATGAAGGTGGTAGGATTTTGGTGAGATCCACTCACAAATCCAATTCCACTTCTATTTGCGACGTGACCCTTGTTTGCAAGGATCATGTCCAAGCCCTTGCTACCGATCTTAAACTTGTTTAGGGTCTCTTTAAGTAGAAAGTTCTCATTTTTATTGCTTCTAAGTGTTCACACTTAGAGCATAGAGGTGAAGAGGGAGTTTGAAGACTATCAAGCATATCTAGTAATAAAGCATACTCCTTTAATAAATTGAACTTCTTACTAATAGTCCTACACTCATGAAAGTTTGTCAAAAGATAAATCTTCATTAATAAACTCACATACCTCATCTCCTAAAGCCATTAGCGCGAAGTTGGCCTCCTCTTTATTGCTTGCTTCTCTATCTTCGAAGCCACCTGAGTCATCCCATATCACCTTTAGAGCTTTTTTCCTCTTCGGTTGCTTCTTCTTGGCTTAGGGGCATTCATTTTTGAAGTGTCCTGACTTCTTGCATTCGTAACATATGACTTGGTCCTTTTTTTTGTTCAAGTTTATTTTTAGTATCATTTTTAAATTTATTCCTTCTTATGAATTTTTTAAATTTTCGAGTCAAGAGTGCAATGTCATCGTCACTGTCCTCATCACTTGATGTTCCTTTCAAATGGTCTTCTTGTGTTCTTAATGCCATATCCTTCCTGTTCTTTGGAAGGGGGTTCTCGAGCTCTTCATGAGTATGAAATGTCATTTCATAGGTCATTAGAGTCCCAATGAGTTCTTCAAGAGGAAAAGTTTTAAGGTCCTTGGCCTCTTGAATGATCGTAACTTTTGGAACCCAACTCTTTGGAAGAGACCTTAAAATTTTAGTTATAAGTTCAAAATTAGAAAAACCTTTACCAAGTGCTTTGATTCCATTGACAACATCCATGAAATGGGTGTACATGTCTCTAATGGACTCACTTAGTTTCATTCGAAAAAGTTCATAAGAATGCATGAGAATGTTGATTTTGGACTCTTTCACTCGGCTAGTGCCTTCATGAGTGATTTCAAGAGCACTCCAAATATCAAAAACTGATTCACAAATCGAAACATGGTTAAACTCATTTTTATCAAGTGCACAAAATAAGACATTCAAAGCCTTTGCATTTAAAGCAAAAACCTTCTTCTCCGATTCATTCCATTCGCTCATCGGAAGAGAAGATTTTTTAAACCCATTTTTAACGATATTCCAAAGCTCAAAATCCATGAAAATCAAAAAAATCCTCATATGAGTCTTCCAATAAGTATAATCCGACCCATTAAACAAAGATGGATGTGTAATAGAATGACCCTCTTGCATGCCGGAATAAGCCATCTCTCTTGGGTTTTAAACCAGATGAGAGTGACTAAGCTCTGAGACCAATTATTAGGATCTGAGCAGCACTAGGAGGGGGGGGGGGTATATTAGTGCAGCGGATGAAAACTTGTAAACTTGAAATCGATTTCGGAGATAGTTGGTTCATAAGGAAATTTCAATTCGACGAAAGACGTTTTAACTAAAATAGTTCGAGTGAATGTAGATGAGAGTAGGGAGAAGAAGACTGAATGATTTGCAGCTAAGTAAAGGTAAGATGTAGAAATTTAAAAGCTGACACATTCAAAGTACGCAGCGATGTATAGTGGTTTGGTCAAATGACCTACATCCACTTTCGAAGCCTCCTCCAATGAGGCTCCCAACTTCCACTATCAAATCTCTTGAAGGGGAAGGACCAAATACCCCTCTTACAAACTTTTATAAGTGGTTCACTCTCTTACAGATTTTTCATAAAGAATGAGGGAGGTGAACACTTAAGCTATTGAAACAAGACTTTGATATAGCTTTGACTTAGTTTTCAACTTCTCAAAATGGTGCTTTCTCAACTGAGAAAAGAGGAGTATTTATAGACTCAATTGCTTTCAAAAATGGAGCTAAAAAGAGTCCCATCCCGGGTTTACAGGGTACTAGCGGTACCACCACTTGGCACTAGTGGTACCATTACCTGACGGAGTCCTCGGGCTCTATGGTTTGGCAGTACCACCACCTGTCAGGTGGTACCACCACTGGCAGGTAATAACTGCCAACGGTACTACTGCTAATCTGGGGTGGTACCACCTCTTGCCAGGTATTTAAGTTGGCGGTACCACCACTGACCTAGGGCGCTACCACCGCCCAGAATGCTTGGGAGTTTCTTCCCGAGGCGGTGCCACCACCAGACTATTCCAGCATAGCTGAATGGGCCCTGACTCTAGCCCAATTTAACCCAATTAAGGCCCAGTTGACCCATAATAGGATTATTACCTAATCCTTACCATAATTACATGTTAACTATGAAATTTAGACATAATTCTAAGTAAAGACTAAACTGGCAGCATCAAGTTTTCTTCCGGTGAGCCTTCAGCGAACTTCTAATGCACCCTTGGATTTCTTTCGATGGACTCCCAGCATGCTCCCGGACTTGTGGCGAGTTTGACGAATCTTGGGCAAGCTTCCGAACCTTCTTGTTGATCTCCGTAAACCTCCGATGATCTTTCCGGTGAACTTCCGAAACCTTCGGTAAGTCCCCGATTCTTTCTCGGTTAGTTTCGATAGCACTTCCGATAATCCTTCGAACTTCCAGTGGACTCTTGAACTCCCAACAACTTGACTCTGGTAATTTGCTTTAAATGCTATCGTAGTTAATCCTGCATACTTATCTCAATAATATGGATTAGATCAAATAACCTATCAATTGACTTCATCATCAAAATCCAAGATTCAACAATAAGAACTCAGGGATATACAATCTCCCTAGGTATTATCTTTCTTACAAACATAATTTTCAGATTTGCGGATTTATTTTTGTGCACTGATCTTCGCATGATGATGAAACCTTTTATGGATATCTAGAATTTTTATTTTTTATTATTTCGCTGCGCATGAGATGTCGCCCTTGGATTTCCCAACATCTTTAGGGTATCCCATAAACTTACACCATTCCATCCTGGATTCCAACTTATCGAGGTTATGTCTTTGATGTGGGCAGGGCACCCTCAAATCTTATCAACCTTAAGATTGGGCTTCTTCCCATTCCATATCTTATATGAAGTAGACACTACTGACTTAGTTAAAATTTTGTTCAGAAGGTAAGCTGTGGTCTCTAGGGCATATCCCCAGAATGAGATGGGTAGGTCGGCGAAACTCATCATAGAATGCACCATGTCTAACAATGTGTGATTCCTCATTTCTGATACACCATTGAGCTATGATGTATAAGGAGGTGTCCATTGGGATAAAATCTCATGGTCTTTGAGGAACTGGGTGAACCCTATACTCAAGTACTCACCTCCTCGATCTGATCAAAGGGTTTTAATACTCTTTCTAATCTAGTTCTCTACTTCATTCTTATATTCCCTGAATTTCTCAAAGGCCTCAGACTTGTTGGTTATCTTTCCCCGAAGGCAAGGTTCTCAAGTCGAATATGACTCATAGTCGAATGGATCTAGATATCCATTCTTCAGCAACTTTTGAATCCTTCCGTCCTGGATGTGACCTATCCTACAATGTCACAGATATGCATTGTTCACCTTTTCTCGTTTTCTCTTAGACTCACTTACACTCATGATGATGGAGTTGTATCCAGCATAAATAAACCATTATGCAACGTTCCTTGCGTGATAATCTCATCATCTAATGCTATTGAACAATCATTGTTCTCAAAAACTAATTTATGTCCACTAACTGTCAAACATGAAATGGAAATAATATTTTTTGATAATAAAAGGAACATAATAGCATGCATCTAATACAATAATAATTCCACCAAGCAGATGTAGGGTGACCTTGCCAATAGCCACTATAGCAACCTTTACTCCATTACCCATCTTAAGGTTCACTCATCTCTCTTCAATCTCCTAGGTCTTGCCAAAACCTGCAACGAATTACAGATATGATAAGCACTCCCGATATCCAATACCCATGTGTTATCATAAGATTCTGACAAATGGAGACTAATCATGAATGTATTTGAAGCTTCTCCAAGCTTTTGTTTCGCCCTCTCTACAAGGTGTTGAATCTCAAATTTTGATGATGAAGTCAATTGATAGGTTATTTAATCTAATCTATATTATTGAGATAAGTGTGTAGGATTAACTATAATAGCATAAAGACATAAAGCAAATTATCGGAGTCAAGTATATTGGGAGTTCGAGAGTCCACTGGAAGTCCAAAGGATCGTGAGTAGTGTTGTCGGAACCAACCGAGAAAGAATCGAGGACTTGCCGAAGGTTTCGGGAGTTCACCGGAAAGATCGTTGGAGGTTCACGGTGCTCATCGAGAAGGTTCGGAAGCTTGCCAAAGATTCGTCGAACTCACCATAAAGTCTGGGAGCCTGTTGGGAGTCCGTCGAAAGAAGCTCGAGGGTATGTCGGAAGTCCGCCGAAAGTTCATCGGAAAGCTCGTCAGAAGAAGACTCGATGTTGCCAGTTGTTAGTTTGCTTAGAATTATATTTCAATTTCATAATTAGCATGTAATTAGGGTAAGAATTAGGTAATAGCCCTTACTAACCCTAGTAGGAGCCAATTGGGCCTTATATGGACTGAATTGGGTCGGATTCAGGGCCCATTCAGTAGTGCTAAATCAAGTCTGGCGGTGGCACCACTCCGGGAACAACTTCTTAGATGGTTTGGGTGGTGGTATCGCCCCAAGTCAGCGGTGGTACCGTTGATAGTTATTACCTGCTAACGGTGATATTGCTTGATAAGCGATGGTACCGTTAGTCCATAGAGCCTGAGGACTTTGTTAGGCGATGGTATAGCTAGTCTGGGTGGTGGTACTACCTAGTACAGTGATAGAGTAGAGTGAATAGGTGGTGGCACCGCTAGTACCCAAAAATCTAAGATGTCACTCTTTTTTGCTCTATTTTTAAAAGCTAATTGAGTCTATAAATACCCCTCTTTTCTCTACTAGTAAAGCACCATTAGAGAAGTTAAAAACTGAGTCAAAGATATAGTAAAATCTTATTTGGATAGCTTAAGTGTTCACCTCCCTCTTTCTCTTTGTCAAAAATCTGTAAGAGTGTGAACCACTTATAAAAGTTTATAAGAGGAGTGTTTGGTCCTTCCCCTTCAAAGAGGTTTGATAGTGGAAGTTGGGAGCCTCATCGGAGGAGGTTTCGGAAGTGGATGTAGGTCATTTGACTGAACCACTATACATCACTGCATACTTTGGATGTGTGAGTTTTTAAATTTCTACATCTTACCTTTGCTTAGCTGCAAATCGTTCGGTCTCCTTCTCCCTATGCTCATTTGCATTCACTCAAACCATTTTAGCTAAAACCTCTTTCATCAAATCGAAATTTCTATATGAACTAACTATCTCCGAAATCAGTTTCAAGTTTACGAGTTTTAATCCGCTACACTAATTCACCCCCTCCCCCTCTTAGTGCCACTTAGATCCTAACAATTTGTATCAGAGCTTGGTTACTCTCATTTAGTTTAAAACCTAAGAGAGATGGCTTATTTCGGCATGCAAGAGGGTCATTCCATTACACATCTGCCTATGTTTAATGGGTTGAATTACACCTATTGGAAGACTCCTATAAGGATTTTTTTTATTTTCATGGATTTTGAACTTTGGAATATCATTGAAAATGGATTTCAGAAATCTTCTCTTCCGATGAATGAATGGAATGAATCAGAGAAGAAGATTTTTGCACTTAATGCAAAGGCTATGAATGCCTTGTTTTGTGCGCTTAATAAAAATGAATTTAATCATGTTTCAATTTATGAATCTACTTTTGACATTTGGCATAATCTTGAAATCACTCATGAAGGTACTAGCTGAGTGAAATAGTCCAAAATCAACCTTCTCGTGCATACTTATGAACTTTTTCAAATGAAACCAATAGTCCATCGGAGACATGTACACCCGCTTCACGGATGTCATCAATGGACTCAAAGCACTTGGTAAAGGTTTTTCTAATTTTGAACTTGTGATAAAAATTTTAAGATCCCTTCCAAAGAGTTGGGATCCGAAAGTTACGATCATTCAAGAGGCCAAGGACCTTAAAATTTTTTTTCTTGAAGAACTCATTGAGTCTTTGGTGACCTACGAAATGACATGATATGCTCATGATGAGCTAAAGAACCCCCTACCAAAGAATAGGAAGGATATGACATTGAGAACACAAAAAGACCACTTGAAGGAAGTTTCAAGTGATGAGGACCTTGATGATGAACTTGCACTCTTAACTCAAAAATTCAAAAAATTTATAAGAAGGAATAAATTTAAAAATAATATTAAAAATAAACTTGAACCAAAAAAAGACCAAGTCATATGTTACGAATGCAAGAAGCTAAGACACTTCAAAAGTGAATGCCCCCCAACCAAGAAGAAGCTACCAAAGAGGAAGAAAGCTTTAAAGGCGACGTGAGATGACTTAAGTGGCTCCGAAGATGAAGAAGCAAGCAACAAAGAGGAGGCCAACTTCGCATTGATGGCTTTAGAAGAAGATATAAGTGAGTTATTTAATGAAGAATTTTCTTTCGATGAACTTTCAATTGCTTTCCATGAATTGTTTGATAAATGTAGAACTATTACTAAAAAATTTAATTTATTAAAAAAGGAGCATGCTTTCTTACTAGATAAACTCAAAAGTCTTGAGCATGATATTCCTTCTCTACCCCCATGCTCTAAGTGTGAATACTTAGAAGTAATCAAAAATAAAAATTTGCTACTTAAAGAGACCCTTACAATGGCTTGGACATGATCCTTGCAAACAAGGGTCACGTCAGAAATAAAAGTGGAATTGGATTTGTGAGAGGATCTTACCGAAATCTTACCACCTTCATTAAAGGACCAACATTACATGTATCATCTTATTTGAAATGCAACTTTTGTTACAAATCTGGACATGTTGCTTACAAATATCCGTATAAGAAACTTAGCCCACATAGGTTAATATGATAAGGAACTCAATGAACAATGATAAGTTTAGTAGATTAATTTTTTAGGCACCCAAGTTCAAATGGGTACCTAAAAACCATTCTCTTTTATAGACACACTCACCCACACAAGCTAGGAGCAAGAGATGGTACCTTGATAGTGGATGCTCAATGCACATGACCGGAGATCCATCTCAATTCTCTAAGCTCACTAGCCAAGATGAAGGGTATGTCACCTTCGGAGACAACAACAAGGGTAAAATCATTGGTAAGAGAATTATAGGTAATAAATCAAGTTTTTCAATTGATAATGTATTATTGGTAGATGGTTTAAAGCACAATCTTTTGAGCATTAGTCAATTATGTGATAAGGGATATATTGTGAAATTTGAATCTAATGCTTGCATCATTGAAAAACCACACAACAATACAACTATGATTGCACTAAAACAAAATAATGTCTATACTATAAATATTAATTATCTTAGTAATAAAATATATTTTTCAATTTTGAACGATGATGTTTGGCTTTGGCATAGGAGATTAGGTCATGCGAGCATGAAACTAATCACTCAAATCACATCTAAAGGACTTGTAAGAGGCATTCCCAATGTTAAGTTCATTAAAGATAAAGTATGTGATGCATGTCAACTAGGAAAATAAATAAAAACTAGCTTCAAACCAAAGAATCAAATAAGCACCTCTAGACCATTACAATTGATTCATATAGATTTATTTGGACCAATTGATATAACGAGTCTAGGAGGTAGCAAATATGCGTTTGTTATTGTAGATAACTATAGTAGATACACTTGGACTTATTTCTTGGCTCACAAAAGTGATTGCTTTAAATGTTTTTCTAAATTTTGTAAGCTTACTCAAAACGAAAAGGGTTTCATGATTTCATCGATTCGGAGTGATCATGGTGGAGAATTCTAAAACCATGACTTCCAAAATTTTTGTGAATCTAATGGATATAACCACAACTTCTCTACTCCAATAATTCCTTAACAAAATGGAGTAGTAGAAAGAAAGAATAGAAATTTACAAGAAATGACAAGAACCATGTTAAATGAACATAGCTTACCTAAATACTTTTGGGCTAAAGCCATTAATATGACTTGCTATATCATGAATAGGGTTCTAGTAAGATCATCTCTATCTAAAACCCATTATGAATTATTGAATAATAAAAAACCAAATGTTTCTTATTTTAAAGTTTCCGGTTGCAAATGCTTTATCTTGAATGAAAATGATGCCTTAGGAAAATTTGATGCCAAATCCGATGAAGGCATCTTTCTTGGTTACTCTTCCGTTTCTAAAGTCTTTTGAGTTTTTAACAAAAGAACCTTGGTTATAGAAGAGTCTATTCATGTAGTTTTTAATGAAGTTTCTAAATTTAAGAAAAATAATTTTGATGATGATCTTGGTTTTGATGGTTTGAATTTCAATGAACTCTCTCCTCAAAATAGTAACTTAGATGCATCTTCTTCCCAAATTTCCTTACCTAAGGAATAGAAGTATGTAGATGCTCATCCAAAGGAGCTAATTATAGGAGACATCAAAAGGGGTTCAAACTCGTTCCTCTTTTAAGAATTTTTATGCTAACACCGCCTTCCTTTCTCAAATTGAACCTGAGTGCATTGACGAAGCTTTGAAGGATGATTCTTGGGTTATCATAATATAAGAGGGTACTAAATGGGTATTTAGAAACAAGCAAGATGAATTTGGTATCGTGGTTAGAAAAAAGGCTAGATTAGTGGCCAAAGGTTTAAACCAAGAAGAAAGTATCGATTACGAAGAGATCTTTGCTCCTATGGCAAGATTAGAAGCTATTAGGATGCTCGTTGCCTATGCTAGTAATAATAATTTTAAATTATTTTAAATAGATGTCAAAAGTACTTTCTTAAATGATTTTATTTTCGAAGAAGTGTTTATTGAACAACCACCCAATTTTGAAAACTCTCTTTTTCCTAATCACGTGTTTAAATTGACTAAGACTCTCTATGGGTTAAAACAAGCCCCAAGGGCTTGGTATGAGAGGCTTAGTTTTTTTCTTATTTTAAATAATTTTACTAAAGGCAAGATTGATACTACATTATTTATTAAATATTTTGAAAATAATTTTTTTATTATTTAAATTTATATTGATGATATTATTTTTGGTTCTACAAATGAATCGTTATGTGAATCATTTGCCAAGTGTATGAGCCAAGAGTTTGAAATGAGTCTAATGGGTGAACTAACCTTCTTTTTAGGTTTACAAATTAAATAACTTAGTGATGGTATATTTTTTAGTCAAACCAAATATACTTTAGAATTGTTAAAACGATTTAATATGGATAGTTCAGAAGCCATCAACACTCCTATGAGTACCTCAACTAAGTTAGACATGGACGAAAGTAAAGAAAGTTTTGATCAAAAAATATATAGGGGAATGATAGGTAGTTTATTTTACCTCACCATAACTAGACCAGATATCATATTTAGTATAGGACTTTATGCAAGATTTCAAGTTAATCCTAAATTGTCTTATCTTAAAGCCGTTAAAAGAATCCTTAGATATCTTAAAGGAACTCCTAACTTAGGATTATGGTATCCAAAATCTGGTGACTTTGATTTAAAATCCTATGCAGATGCAGATTTTGGTGGATGTAGAATAGATAGAAAAAACACATTTGGAATATGCCAATTTTTAAGTCATGCACTTGTTTCTTGGACTTCCAAGAAATAAAATTCGATTGCACTATCTACCGTGGAATCCAAATATATAGCCGCAAGTGTATGTTGTGCATAAGTTATTTGGATGAAAAATACGTTAGAAGATTATGAAATTTATTTAAAGAACATTCCCATAAAATGTGATAACAAAAGTACTATTTGTCTAATCAAAAATCCTATTCAACACTCTAGAACTAAGCATATTGACATTAGGCACCACTTTATACGAGATCATATCAATAATAATGTTGTTACTCTAGAATTTATTGATACAAAACACCAATTAATGGATATCTTCACAAAACTCCTAAATGAAGAATGATTTGACTTCATTAGTAGAGAATTAGGCATGCTAAATTGTCCTAATACATGACGTTGTATGTTTCTTTTCAAAATGCTTAAACTTTGGTTTTGATAGTCTCACCTTGATATTATCTTTTCAGATTTTTGATGACATCTTTATATCATTTATTAATGAAGCTCTCAATTTTATCCTTAGATCATAAATATTTTAATAAAGCTATCATTTTCGATAGTAATATTTTTAATCAAGATGAAGACTTCATGATGTTGTAATATTTTGAATGATTTTGTATCATGATGGTATCATGATTGTTGTTCTCCTCCTTCAAATTATGAATCTTAATGATGTAGTAAAATTGATTTTATGCTCCCTCCACCTCCTTGCATAACTAAAAAATTTCATAACTTGCATTTCATATGAAGCTTAACATATGCATAAATTAATGTCATAAATTTTGCTAAAAAAAATTTGCATAAATCTTAAATGTTCATCTTGGATTTTTATTATGCTAATCTCTACAATTCAAGGTTTTAAGACTTAATATCTTTCACCTTATGTTTTCTATGAGAATGCCAATTTGAATCTTTCTATAAAATTTTTTATATTGATTTGTTTCACTTCATGAATTCGTAAATGCCAAGTTGAAGCTTTATAAATATTAACATCTCTTTCTCACGGATTTTACCTTAAAGTTGATATGAAATGTTTGATGAATGACTTTAATGATCTATCCTTCCACTTTATTTTATTCTTAGATTTTCAAAATTGCTTCTTAAGCCTTTCATCCTTTTTCATGTATGAATCTTTCATAGCTTGATAAATGATGGTTGATCATTTTTTAGATTTCATAAACATGAATTAAAATGATGATCAAAATATTTTCGGATTTATCGATCGAGGGTGACATATTTTGTATTATAATTTCTAAGCAAATATTAGCCTCATGTATCATATGTGTTTGATATACTTGATAAATGACTACTCTTACATTTTTTTCATGTGATATGATACCTTATGATGACTACTTCACCTCCTTTTTGTTGATGACAAAGGGGGAGAAGAATGTGCAAATAAATTGATGGCATGCACAAATGACTTGATAAAATGTCTTACATGGATCGTATTGAGAAGAATATGACAAATAAATGACTTATATATATCGTATCGAATCGCAATGACTTATATATTGTGTATTGCAATATGATGGAATAAAAATTATCTTATATGCTTTAAATTGCAATATGATTGCCTTTGCCATGTTTTATAATCAAAAATTGGTTGATGTCTTTAAAAGCATCGCAATAAAATTTGTATCATATCGCAATGTATCACATGTATCACAAATGCTTAACATGTAAACCTTTTTGAAAAATTGTTATCATATCATGTTTAAAATTTGATATCCTTTATTGATATGATAAGATATCATCTCATTTGATGATGTATCAAAAATGATTTCATGCCTTGCATTTGTGCCCTTTATATTGATATCATTTGATCCATGTTGTATTTCAAATTATAATTGGTATTTCTTGTCAAAGTAATAAATGTCTATCATTCAACTTGAAAATAAGTATCATGCTTTGACATTGTGTAAAATACGAAGTTTCATATTTATGGATGAAAGATCATGCTTGTTACACATGACGATAAGTTCAACGGATGGATCTTATCGGTTTTAGCTTGAATTCAAGGAAATTGAATTCAAGTGTTTTCTTTCTCATAATATGGCATATAGATAGGGGGAGTTAAAATTAACTCCGTCATCAATTGATTGTTATCATAAAAAAGGGGGAGATTATTGAATCTTGGTTTTGATAATGAAGTCAATTGATAGGTTATTTGATCTAATCCATATTATTGAGATAAGTGTATAGGATTAACTATGATAGCATGAAGACATAAAGCAAATTACCAAAGTTGGGAGTTCGAGAGTCCACCAGAAGTCTGAAGGATAGTCAGAAGTGCTGTCGGAACCAACTGAGAAAGAATCGGGGACTTGTCGAAGGTTTTGGGAGTTCACTAGAAAGATCATCGGAGGTTCGTAGAGCTCACCAAGAAGGTTCGGAAGCTTGCCAAAGATTCGTCGAACTCACCATAAAGCCTGGGAGCTTGTTAGGAGTCCGCCGGAAGAAGCCCAGGTTGTGTCGAAAGTCTATCGGAAGTTCACCGAAAAGCTCATCGTAAGAACACTCGACATTGCCAATTGTTAATTTGCTTAGAATTATGTTTCAATTTCATAGTTAGCATATAATTAGGGTAAGAATTAGGTAATAATACTTATTAACCCTAGTAGGGACCAATTGGGTCTTATGTGGACTAAATTAGGCCAAGTTCGGGGCCCATTCAGTAGTGCTGAACTAGGTCTGGCGGTGGCACCGCCAGACTGGGGTGGTGGCACCGCCCTAAGAACAACTTCCCAGAGCTAGCGGTAGTACCGCTTGATAGGTGGTGATATCGCTTGATAGGCGGTGGTACCACCAGTCCATAAAGCCCGAGGACTCTGTCAAGCGATGGTATCGCCAGTTTGGGCGGTGGTACTGCTCACTAACAGAGTAGAGTGAACAGGTGGTAGTACCACTAATATTGAAAATCTAGGATGTGACTCTTTTTGGCTTCATTTTTGAAAGCTAATTGAGTCTATAAATACCCCTCTTTTCTCTACTGGTAAAGCACCTTTAGAGAAGTTAAAAATTGAGTCAAAGATATAGCAAAATCTTGTTTGGATAGCTAAAGTGTTCACCTCCCTCTTTCTCATTGTCAAAAATCTATAAGAGTGTGAACCACTTATAAAAGTTTGTAAGAGGGGTGTTTGGCCCTTCCCCTTAAAAGAGGTTTAATAGTGCAAGTTGGGAGCCTCATCGGAGGAGGCTTCGGAAGTGGACGTAGGTCATTTGACCGAACCACTATACATCGTTGCATACTTTGGATGTGTGAGTTTTTAAATTTCTGCATTTTACCTTTACTTAGCGGTAAATTGTTCAGTCTTCTTCTCCCTACTCTCATTTGCATTCACTCGAACCATTTTAGCTAAAACCTCTTTCGTCAAATCAAAATTTTTATACGAACCAACTATCTCCGAAATTGATTTCAAGTTTACGAGTTTTAATCCGCTGCACTAATTCACGCCCCCCCATCTTAGTGCCGCTTAGATCCTAACATAAGGTACTCTTTGCAGTTCCTCTTCTAGTGCCCATCTTTGTTAAATCTCAGATTTTAATGATTTAGTCAATTGATGGGATATTTGATCTAATCTATATTATTGAGATAAGTGTGTAGGATTAACTATGATAACTTGAAGACATAAAGCAAATTATTGGAGTCAAGTAGTCGGGAGTTCGAGAGTCCACCGGAAGTCCAAAAGATCATCGATAGTGCTGTCGGAACCAACCGAGAAAGAATCAGGGACTTGCCGAAGGTTTTGAAAGTTCATCTAAAAGATTATCGAAGGTTCACGAAGATCACCAAGAAGATTTGAAAGCTTGCCAAAGATTCGTCAACTTACCACAAGTCCGGAAGCCTACTAGGAGTCCGTCAGAAGAAATCCGAGGGTGTGTCAGAAGTCTGTCGGAAGTTCATCGGAAAGCTCGTCGGAAGAAGACTCGATATTGTCGGTTGTTAATCTGCTTAGAATTATATCTCAATTTAGTAGTTAGCACGTAATTATGGTAAGGATTAGGTAATAATCCTGTTTATCCTTTGTAGGGGCCAATTGGGTCTTATTTAGGCTGATTTGGGCCGAAGTAAGGGCCCATTCAGTCTTGCTGGAATAGTCTGACGGTGGCACTACTAGACCCAGGCGGTGGTACCACCCCAGGTCAGTGGTGGTACCACCGACTTTAATACCTAGTAAGTGATGGTACCGCCCTAGGTCAGTGGTAGTACCGTTGGCAGTTATTACCTACCAACAGTGGTATCACCAGACCATAGAGCCCGAGGACTCTGTCAGGCGGTGGTATCTCCAGACCCAAGCAGTGGCACCACCCCGGGAATAAACTCCTAAGCATTCTGGGCGATGGTACCGCCTCAAGTCAACGATGGTACCATTGACTTAAATACCTAACAGGCGGTGGTACCGTCCTAGGTCAACGGTAGTACCGTTGGTAGTTATTACCTACCAACGGTGGTACCGCCAATGCTAGGCGGTGGAACTGCTAGTACCCGATAAACCCGAGATGTGACTCTTTTTTGCTCCATTTTTGAAAGTCAATTGAGTTTATAAATACCCCACTTTTCTCAACTGAGAAAGTACCTTTTGAGAAGTTAAAAACTAAGTCAAAGCTATAGCAAAGTCTTGTTTCAATAGCTTATGTGTTCACCTCCCTCTTTCTTTATGAAAAATCTATAAGAGAGTGAACCACTTATAAAAGTTTGTAAGATGGGTATTTGGTCCTTCCCCTTCAAGAGATTTTATAGTGGAAGTTGGAAGCCTCATCAGAGGAGGCTTCGGAAGTGGACGTAGGTCATTTGATCGAGCCACTATACATCGCTGCATACCTTGATTGTGTGAGTATTTAAATGTTCTGCATCTTATCTTTACTTAGTTGGAAATCACTCGATTTTCTTCTCCCTACTCTCAATTACATTCACACAAATTATTTTAGCTAAATCCTTTTTTGTTAGATCAAAATTCCATACGAATCAACTATCTCCGAAATATCTTTCAAGTTTACGAGTTTTAATCCATTGTACAAATTCACCCCCCTTTTAGTGCCGCTCAGATCTTATCAATTGGTATCAGAGCCTGGTCACTCTCATCTCGTTTAAAACCTAAGAGAGATGGCTTATTCCGGCATGTAAGAGGGTCATTCAATTATACATCCACCCATGTTCAATGGGTCGGATTACATATATTAGAAGACTCATATGAGGATCTTTCTTATTTTCATAGACTTTGAACTTTGGAATATCATTGAAAATGGATTTCAAAAATATTCTCTTCCGATGAGCGAATGGAATGAATCGGAAAAGAAGGTTTTTACTTTAAATGCAAAGGCTATGAATGCCTTATTTTGTGCATTTGATAAAAATGAGTTTAATCATGTTTCGATTTGTGAATCGACTTTCGATATTTGGTGTACTCTTGAGATTACTCATGAAGGCACTAGCCAAGTGAAAGAGTCCAAAATCAACATTCTTATGCATTCTTATGAACTTTTTTGAATGAAACCAAGTGAGTCCATTGGAGATATGTACACTCGCTTCACTAATGTCATCAATGGACTTAAGGCACTTGGTAAAGGTTTTTCTAATTTTGAACTTGTAACTAAAATTTTAAGATCTCTTCTAAAGAGTTGGGATCCAAAAGTTATGACCATTCAAGAGGCCAAAGACCTTAAAACTTTGTCTCTCGAAGAACTTATTGAGTCTCTAATGACCTACAAAATGATATGTCATGCTCATGAAGAGCTCGAGAACCTCCTTCCAAAGAACAGGAAGGATATGTCATTAAGAATATAAGAAGATCACTTGAAAGGAACATCAAGTGATGAGGACAATGACGATAACATTGCACTCTTGACTCGAAAATTTAAAAAATTCATAAGAAGGAATAAATTTAAAAATGATACTAAAAATAAACTTGAACCAAAAAAGGATCAAGTCACATGTTACGAATGCAAGAAGCTGGGGCACTTCAAAAATGAATGCCCCCAAGCCAAGAAGAAGTAACCGAAGAAGAAGAAAGCTTTAAAGGCGACATGGGACGACTCAAGTGACTCCGAGAATGAAGAAGCAAGTAACAAAGAGGAGGCAAACTTCGCGCTAATGACTTTAGGAGATGAGGTATGTGAGTTTATTAATGAAGATTTATCTTTTGACGAACTTTCAATAACTTTTCATGAATTATTTGATGAGTGTAGAACTATTAGTAAGAAGTTCAATTTATTAAAGAAGGAGCAGACTCTATTACTAGATAAACTTGATAGTCTTCAAACTCCTTCACCTCCATGCTCTAAGTGTAAACACTTAGAAGCAATAAAAAATGAGAACTTTCTACTTAAAGTGACTCTAAATAAGTTTAAGGTCAGTAGTAAGGGCTTGGACATGATCCTTGCAAACAAGGGTCACATTGCAAATAGAAGTAGAATTGGATTTGTGAGTGGATCTCACCAAAATCCTACCACCTTCATTAAAGGACCCACATTACATGTATCACCTCATTTGAAATATAATTTTTATTGTAAATCCAGACATGTTGTTTACAAATGTCCGTTTAAGAAAATTAGTCCACATAAATTGATATGGGTTCCTAAAGGAATCATAAATAATTCAATGCTACATGACAAAGTTAGTAGATCAATTTTTAAAACACCCAAAATCAAATGGGTATCTAAAAACTATCCTTTTTTATAGACAAACTAACCATCACAAGCTAGGAGCAAGAGATGGTATCTTAATAGTGGATGCTTAAGGCACATGACCGGAGATCCATCTCAATTCTCTATGCTCACTAGCAAAGAAGAAGGGTATGTCACCTTCGGAGACAACAACTGTTGAATCTCAAATTTTGATGATGAAACTAATTGATTGTGATTTATTGTTTAATTGCATTTTGAGTTACGCAGGTCTACTATCGATCAGGATTAGACAATTGACGTTGGAGGAATTGATGTTGTGTCGGAGGTGATCATGTCAGGATATTGGATGTCGAGCCGGAGGTTCGGTCGACAATCGGTAGAAGGATTCGTACGTCGGGCATCGGGCCAAGAAGAGCATGCTGCGCCAAGGATATCGGGGTTGCCGAGGTCAACCGCCGATTGGGCAATGGACCGCAAAAGAGGACGATGTGCCGAAGGATCGGACGAAGCACCGACCAATGACGTGCCAGGCAACTGAATGTCAATTCGCGTTATAATAATTGCCTAGATCGAAGTAGAGTTTTTGTTTGTGTGTGTGCAGGATTAACTACGATAACGATGAAGACGTAAAGTGAAACAAAGTATCGGAAGACAAGTGTGATGGATCGTTGGGAGTTCGAGAGTTCGATGGAAGTCCGAAGATTCGTTGGGAGTGTTGCCAGAACTGGCCGAGAACGAGTAGGGAGCTTGCCGAAGGGTTTTTTGGACGTTCACTGGAAGGTTCGTCGGAAGTTCGCGGAGCTTGCCAAGAAAGATCGAAGCTTGCCAAAGAAGCTCGGTGGAACTCGCCAAGATCATCATGAAGTCTGGGAGCTTGCCAGGAGTCCGCAGAATGGTTTCCGAGGGTTTGTCGGAAAACCGTCGGAAGTTCACCGAAAGCTTGTCGAAAGAAGTCTTATCTTATGGACTTTGTAATAGCTTAGAAAATGTCTTTAAAATTTGTAGTTAGCATATAATTTGGTTTAGGATTAGGTGTCAATCCTATAAACCAAATTTGAGCCAATTCGGACTTCATTTGGATCGGTTTCGCCCGAGATTTTGGCTGAAACCAGTGCTTAAATAACCTGGGCGGTGGCACCGCCCAGTGGTTGAACCAGTTAGTAGAACCGCCTATGCCAAGCGGTGGAATCACCCACCAGCCGAGTGTTGGGCGGTGGTACTACCCAACCTGGGGTGGTAGCACCGCCCAGCGCCAGAAGGCACAAGCGGTAGCACCGCTTGCCTTGGGCGGTGGAACCGCTTGTGCACTGTTAGTCTGACAACTGACAGGCGGTAGCACCACCAGCACCAGGAAACCCAAATTGAATTTAAATTTGGAGCTCAAATTTGAATCCTCTTTAGATCTATAAATACCCCCCCCCTTTCTCAGCTGAAAGGGTAACCCTTTAAGAGTTAGAAATTGAGCAAAAGGCTTAGGAAAGTCTAGTTTTCAATAGCTTGTGTTCGCCTCATTCTTTCTCTTTGAAAAATTTGTAAGAGTGTGAACTTCTTGTAAAAGGGTTGTAAGAGGGGTGTTTGGTCCTTCTCCTTCAAAAGGATTTGCTAGTGGAAGTTGGGAGCCTCATCGGAGAAGGCTTCGGAAGTGGATGTAGGTCGGATAACTAAACCATTATAAATAGGTTTGCATTTACTTTCTCACAACTTACTTTGTTGCAAACCATCTTCATTTGCTGCCTTACTTACTCAACTTCCTCTTCATCTTCATACATATCATTTTTAGTTTATACGCAATCGAAACAGTTTCAAATGAAATGTTGATTTTTATCGTACGAAGTTTCCGAACTTGTTTAAATCGCTGAAAATCTATCATTCTTTACCGTTGCACTAATTCACCCCCCTCCCCTCTTAGTGTCGCTCGATCCCTAACAATTGGTATCAGAGCCACGTTATTTCTCATTCGGATTTACACCCGTAAGAAATGGCTCTTCAAGGCTTTCAAGAGGGCTTTTCGGTTTTTCGTCCACCATTCTTTAACGATTCGGACTATACATATTGGAAAACTCGAATGAGAGTTTTCTTGATTTCTCTCGATTTAAACTTATAGAACATCGTTGAAAATAGATTTCAACTTCCCTATAAACCGATGAACGATTAGTCGGATTTGGAGAAAATATCGTTTTCTTTAAATGCAAAGGCTATGAATGCCTTATTTTGTGCTTTAGACAAAAATTAGTTCAATCGGATTTCTACATGCGAAACAGCTTTTGACATTTGGTGAACTCTTGAAATCACGCATGAGGGAACTAGTAGAGTAAAAGACTCGAAAGTAAATCTCTTATTGCATGCATTTGAGCTCTTCCAAATGACACCAAGCGAAACTATCGGCGATATGTACACCCGTTTCACAGATGTGGTCAATAGTTTGAAAAGTCATAATAAATCTTTTTCAATTTTTGATTTAGTAAACAAGATTTTAAGATCCCTTCCAAAAGAGTGGGATCCAAAAGTAACGGCAATACAAGAAGCTAAAAATTTAAATGACTTATCTCTTGAAGAACTCATTGGGTCTTTAATGACCTATGAAATGGCTTTCTTGGAACACAATAAATTCGATAAACACATCGACCACCTTCCAAAGAACAGGAAGGATTTGGCACTTCGGACTATGAAATGCCACTTGAGTAATGACTCAAGTGATGAGGACAATGAGAACTTTGAACTTTGAACACTAAATCTTAATAGGTTCATTAAACAAAAATCTAAAATACACAATGAACTTAAACGGAGGAAGAGGCCAAAGAAGAAGAAGAAGGCTTACAAAGAAGAATCAAGTAAAGAAGAGGCAAAATGGGCTTTGACGGTTTTCGACAATGAGGTAAGAAACTCACCCAAGTTGTTTTTACCTTATTTTGAAATTACATGATGCTTTTCATGAATGCTTAACTTAGTTAGTAGGATTTTTTTTGGAAATTAAAATAAATTGTTTAAAAAAAAATTTATGCTATGCTTTTCCTTTTAGTATTTTTGAAAAATTATAAAAATGATCATGAAAAACTATATTGTTAAAGTTTCATGCATGTTATGATTCGAAACTTTGAATGATTATGAATGATGATTGCTTAGTTTGTGATTTTCATATCGTTTGTTGATGCATGGTTTAACACAAAAGTTAATTAGCATGATTATGTTTAATAGGGTTAATCCATGATTGTGTACTTCGGTTTTCATGCAATGAGGATTTGAAGTAATGTTGATTTAAAAACATCTATCTTGGATTAATGTGTCTTAATCCTTCTTATGATGAAGTTTTTATATAATGCATGTCTTCATGAAATCAATTGCAAAACTAAAAGACCTAACCTACAAATTTTCAAAATGAAAGAAATATGGTTTTGATGTTGCCTTGTTTTATATTTGGACTTAATGGTTTTCATGACGAAACTTATTTTTCAGATTTTTAAAATAATGTATGATTTTAGCAAAAGTTTGAGCATTGATCATCTTATTATAACAAATGAAAGAAAGAATTAAAATGACTTTGATGATGCATCACGAAAACATGCTTAATGATTGTATCATACTTGATGACTTGAAATCTCATATTTTAAAATAATATATTCATAATGAATCCATGAATCTTGATGATTTTCATATCACTTCTTGGCTTTAAATTTGATATATATCTTTCATGCAAAAAGTTTTTGGGCATGCTTATGTGAAATCTTGCTTGATAATGAAAATGCTCCATACATATGATCATGATAAATTCATGAATCTTGATGATTTTATATTGCTTTTGATTTCAAACAAGATGCATGATTTTTTGATACAAAAAATTAATAGCATGTTTTAAGATAATGCTTGCACACCAAATATGATTAAAAGATAGAAACAAGCATATTGATGATTTCGTTTTTACATGAAAGTTTTGAACATGCTTATATAAGATCAACCACATAAAATAAAACACATTAGTTAAAAATATTTTAATCACAATATTTTATTTTTGATGTGTTTGGTCTTAACGGTTTTTATAACGAAACTTACGTCTTGCTTTGAATTGTTGATACATGCTCACATGTAATCAATTTATGTTACTCTTATTAAAATTTTGGAATGAAAGATTTTGATATATTTAATCTTGATGGGTTTAATGACAAACTTGTATTTTGAATTTATACAATGATGACTTCCATATAAATATTTGAACATATCTTATAAAATCATCATTGATAATGATGAAATGAAAATATTAAAAGTTTGTTGTCATGCTTAATGATTTTATAATATCATGAAAATTTGAAGTTGTTATATCTTAATGACAAACTCATGTTTTGGTTTTAAAATTTGATACTTATCTTTTGAAACATGAGTACACTTATAACAAACAACTTAAAATGAAACATATTATCATGTTAAATTAAATCTCATGTTTTGAAATAATGTTATATTTTTGTCTTGGAAATTTTTATGATAAAGTTTATCTTTCGGTTTTGATGAATCCATGCAAATCTTTTGAATCAAATCTTTTGGAAAATACCACATGCTTAATGTGATTCGACTTAATGACAATTTGTCTTTTCGTCTTGAATGTTGGCATTTGTTTTTATTAAGGGCAAAAGCATGGTTATGAGAAGTAAATCACATATAAAAATAAAATGTAATTCTTTATTTAAATCTTATCAATTTTTCTATAGGAAATTCATGAATCCATGCTTGTCATGTATGAATTTATTGAATGTGATTTTTTAGGATGATTTTAGATTTGAAAATTGCTTGATTCGTATTTACGACATAAGATACATTTTAAATATGAATCATGCTTCAATCATGTTATTCATTTTGTTCTCCTATATTTCCTTTTTATTTACTAAAGAGGAGAACCTACCAAATGAATCATGAATGAATCACTTATTGATATATCTTTTTATCCTTTTTAATGTGATGTTGATAACTTGAGATATCTTGTGGAATTCATGACATGAGTTTTATAGCTTTTATGTTTTAAACGTTCATGCTTGTTTCTATTCGACATAAAAAAGACAAAGGCATATTCATACGAAATCAATGCAAATCACTAAAAGAGAAATGTATGTTTCTTGAACATCTCTCCTTCTCTAAAGTTTTGGATGTTTCAAATAAAATACAAGTGATAAATTCATTTATGATATTTTGTGAATCACTTAAATTATGAATAAGATTTTGATTGCATGCTTTTCTCATCTTATCGAGATTAATGATTTCATAATATCTCAAGAATCTCATAAATTATAAAAGTGATTTTGATGAATTGATTATGAGTTGATAAATTAAACTAGAATGAGTTTTATTTATATTGAGATCTTGATAACTTGAGTTTTTCAAGACCTCTTACTTTATACTATGATTCTCCCATATCATTAAAGAGAAATTCAAATGAATCATAAGTTATTTTCTCTTGACTTATTGATACTCAACTTGAGAAAATATGTTTTGAATGTTGAAACATTACATGTGTAATTTGAAATTTTCTCTCATGTTTCAATACCACTTTGTATGCTTCATGACTTGATGATTGAAATATTGATGTTGACTTTTGATGTATCACTTGTCATGATTAATGCAAATTACTAGCATTTTGAATCTCGAAAATGATTTTGATTTGATTATGGGTTTCAAGTTATCAAATAATTTTGAATGAGATATTTTCAAGTGAATCATGAACTCTCTCTTAAATTCTTGACTTGAGATATTTTTTTTACAAATTGAAATACTTTCCTCTATGATTGCTTCCTTTTTCATTTACTAAAGAGGAAAATAATTCAAGTCTTGATATATTAATATTTGATACTTGAAATTTCTCATGAAATGTGATCTTAATGAGAATTCCTATGCATAAATCAAGTTGCCCTTTGTGCTATCAATTCTCAAATGAATCATGTTCTTCTTGAGCCTTGATATTATATCCTAGAAGTGACATGATTTCTTTGCCTTGTGTGGCAAATTGAATATTTGATATAAATTAATTTTCTTTATGATGAATCATGAATCATGACTTGATCTATGATTTTGATATATTTTTATCATGATCCTTGATTGTATAATTCTTTTACGCTATTAAAAGGATTTGTCAAATGAATCATGTCCTTCTTAAATATTTCTTGATATCATGACATGATTTCGTTATATAGCTTGAAATTTTTTAGCAATTGAGTCCTCCACTTCTATATGACAATGACAAAGGGGGAGCTAGCTTGTTAAATTAATATTCATGACTTGAATGTTGATGATTAAAAATTTGATGAAAAAGAAATATGCTTAATGATTGAATCATTGATTTATTCTTTTATCATGGCTTGATCCATTATATTGATATATTTGTATCATGATTTGAAGATTGATGTTTTTTTTATGCAAACTTATGTGAAAAGTTTATATCATCATATTTGATCCTCTCTTTCTTTTTGACATTGATAAAGGGGGAGAAAGTTTATTGCTAGCTTGCATGAAAATTTTGCTAGCTTATTCAAGAGGAAGAAATTTGCTATCTTGCTTGCCTACAAAAGAGGAAAAGAACTTGCTATCTTGAAATATCAAAAATTTCTATCTTGCAAATTGAAGAAAAGCAAAGTGCAACATTGCACAAGAAGCAAGTAAAACTTGTCATGCTTGAACTTAAATCTTGCTCTGATTGAATGATGTATTGCAAATCTATGCTTAAATGTTGTATGATGTGATTAATAGCTAGTATGATTGTAAAATTTGCATATCCTTTTAAACTAGCTATGATGCAACTTCTCCTTTTTATTGATGACATAGGGGGAGAAGTAGATTGATGACTTCATGCATTGAATTAAATATTTTATATATTTACATGATCATTTGATTATTCTCATATTATTGTGATGAATGTTGCTTGGATTTAGGATAATCCAAGTTTTCTATTAATGGCATATTGATAAGGGGAGTTTGGTTAAACTCCGGGGAGTTATGGTTAACTCCGTTAGTCATCAATTAGTTGTCATCATCAAAAAATGGGAGATTGTTGAATCTCGGATTTTGATGATGAAACTAATTGATTGTGATTTATTATTTAATTATGTTTTGAGTTACGCAGGTCTACTATCGATCAGGATTAGATAGTTGACGCTGGAGGAATTGACGCTGTGCCGGAGGTGATCACATCAGGATATTGGATGTCAAGCTAGAGGTTCGATCGACAATCAGCATAAGGCTTCGTATGTCAGGCATCGGACCAAAAAGAGCGTGTTGCACCAAGGATATCGGGGTTGTGGAGGTCAATCGTCGATTGGGTAATGGACCACAAAAGAGGACGATGTGCCGAAGGATCAGACGAAGCGCCAACCAATGACGTGCCGGGCAATTGAATGTCAATTCGCGTTGTAATAACCGTCTAGATCGAAGTAGAGTTTTTGTTTGTGTGTGTGCAGGACTAACTACGATGATGATGAAGACGTAAAGTGAAACAAAGTGTCGAATGACAAGTGTGATGGATCGTTGGGAGTTCGAGAGTTCGATGAAAGTCCAAAGATTCATTGGGAGTGTTGCCAGAACAGGTCGAGAATGAGTAGGGAGCTTACCGAAGGGTTTTTCGGAAGTTCACCAGAAGATTCATCGGAAGTTCACGAAGCTTACTAAGAAAGATCGAAGCTTGCCAAAGAAGCTCGGTGGAACTCACCAAGATCATCATGAGGTCCGGGAGCTTGCCGGGAGTCCGCAGAATGGTTTTCGATGGTTTGTCGGAAGACCGTCAGAAGTTCGTCGAAAGCTCACCGAAAGAAGTCTTGTCTTATGGACTTCATAATAGCTTAAAAAATATCTTTAAAATTCATAGTTAGCACATAATTTGGTTTAAGATTAGGTGTCAATCCTATAAACTAAATTTGGGCCAATTCGGACTTCATTTGGACCGGTTTCGGTCGAGTTTTTGACCGAAACCAGTGCTGCAATGACTTGGGCGGTGGCACTACCCGGTGGCTGAACCAGGCGGTAGAACCGCCTGTGCCAGGTGGTGGAACTACCCACCAACTGAGTGCTGGGTGGTGGTAACACCCAGTCTAGGGCGGTAGCACCGCCCAACGCCAGAAGGCATAGGTGGTAGCACCGCCTGCCTTGGGCAGTGGAACCACCTATGCATTGTCAGTCTGACAACTGACAGGCGGTAGCACCGCCTCTGATAGGCATTAGCACCGCCAGCACCGAGAAACCCAAATTGAATTCAAATTTGGAGCTTAAATTTGAATCCTCTTTGGATCTATAAATATCCCCCCTTTCTCAACTGAAAGGGTAACCCTTTAAGAGTTAGAAATTGAGAAAAAGGCTTGGGAAAGTCTAGTTTTCAATAGCTTGTGTTCGCCTCCTTCTTTCTCTTTGAAAAACCTGTAAGAGTGTGAACTTCTTGTAAAAGGGTTGTAAGAGGGGTATTTGGTCCTTCCCCTTCAAAAGGATTTGCTAGTGGAAGTTGGGAGCCTCATCGGAGAAGGCTTCGAAAGTGGCTGTAGGTTGGATGACCGAACCACTATAAATTGGTTTCCATTTACTTTCTTGCAACTTACTTTACTGCAAACCATCTTCATTTGTTGCCTTACTTACTCAACTTCCTCTTCATCTTCATATGTATCATTTTAAGTTTATACGCAATCGAAACGGTTTCAAACAAAACGTTGATTTTTATCATACGAAGTTTCTGAACTTGTTTAAATCACTGAAAATCTATCGTTCTTTACCGCTGCACTAATTCACCCCCCTCTTAGTGCCGCTCGATCCCTAACAACAATAAGGGTAAAATCATTGGCAAGAGAACCATAGGTAACAAATCAATTTTTTTAATTAATGATGTGGTACTAGTTGATAGATTAAAACATAATCTTTTGAGCATTAGTTAATTATGCGATAAAGGTTACATTTTTAGATTTAAATCTAATGCTTGCATCATTGAAGAACCAAACAATAAGATATCCATGATTGTGTTAAAATAAAATAATGTCTACACCATTAACATTGAAGAACTTAGTAATGAGATGTGCTTTTCCATTTTAAATGATGATGCTTGGCTTTGGCATAGGAGATTAGGTCATGCAAGCATTAAACTAATATCCAAAATTTCATCTAGAGAACTAGTACAAGAAATTTCTAATATCAAGTTTGTCAAAGACAAAGTATGTGATGCATGTCAACTAGGAAAACAAATAAAAACTAGCTTCAAATCAAAGAATCAAATAAGTACCTCTAGACCATTACAATTGATCTATATGGATTTATTTGGACCAATTGACACAAGTCTAGGAGATAGCATATATGCATTTGCCATTGTAGATAACTATAGTAGATACACTTGGACCTATTTGTTGGCTCATAAACGTGATTGCTTTAAATGTTTTTCTAAATTTTGTAAACTTACTCAAAACGAAAATAGTTTCATGATTTCATCAATTTGGAGTGATCATGGTGGAGAATTCCAAAACCATGGCTTCCAAACTTTTTGTGAATCTAATAGATATAACCATAACTTCTCTACTCCGAGGAATCCTCAATAAAATGGAGTAGTAGAAAGAAATAATAGAAATTTACGAGAAATGACAAAAACCTTGTTAAATAAACATAGTTTATCCAAATATTTTTGGGCCGAAGCCATTAATACGGCTTGCTATGGTATGAATAGAATTCTAGTAAGACCATCTC
Source organism: Musa beccarii (assembly GCA_024322285.1). Lineage (NCBI taxonomy): Eukaryota > Viridiplantae > Streptophyta > Magnoliopsida > Zingiberales > Musaceae > Musa > Musa beccarii. Next base: position 16,320,193 of record CM044402.1, read on the forward strand.
TATCCAAGACTCCATATGAATTGTGAAATAAGAAAAAATCTAATGTTTCTTACTTTAAGGTTTTCGGTTGCAAATGCTTTATCTTGAATGAAAAAGATGCCTTAGAAAAATTCGATGCTAAATCCGACGAAGGCATCTTTCTTGGTTACTCTTCCGTTTCTAAAGCTTTTCATATTTTTAACAAAAGAACTTTAGTTATAGAAGAGTCTATTCATGTAGTTTTTAATGAAGTTTCTAAACTTAAGAAAAATGAGTTTGATGATGATCTTAGTTTTGATGGTTTAAATTTGAGTGAACCATCTCCTCAAAATGGCAACTTAGATGCATCTTCTTCCCAAATTTCCTAACCTAAGGAATGAAAGTATGTAGATGCCCATCCTAAGGAGCTAATTATAGGAGATACATCAAAAGGGGTTCAAACTCGTTCCTCTTTTAAAAATTTTTGTGCCCATGCCACTTTTCTTTCTCAAATTGAACCTATGTGTATTGACGACGCCTTGAAAGATGATTCTTGGGTTATCGCAATGCAAGAAGAATTGAATCAATTTGAGAAAAATGAGGTATGGAAGCTTGTTTCTAGACCTAGTGACTATTTAGTTATTGGTACTAAATTGATCTTTAGAAACAAGCAAGATGAATGTGGTCTCATAGTTAGAAACAAGGCTAGATTAGTGGCCAAAGATTTCAACCAAGAAGAAGGTATCGATTACGAAGAGACCTTCACTCTTGTGGTAAGATTAAAAGATATTAGGATGCTCCTTGCCTATGCTAGTAGCAATAATTTTAAATTATTTCAAATGGATGTCAAAAATGCTTTCTTAAATGGATTTATTTCCGACGAAGTGTTTGTTGAACAACCCCCCGATTTTGAAAACTCTTCTTTTCCTAACCATGTGTTTAAATTGACTAAGGCTCTCTATGGTTTAAAACAAACCCCAAGGGCTTGGTATGAGAGACTTAGCTCATTTCTAATTTTAAATAATTTTACTAAAGGCAAGATTGATACTATATTGTTTGTTAAATATTTTAAAAATAATTTTCTTGTTTAAATTTATGTCGATGACATTATTTTTGGTTGTACTAATGAATTATTATGTGAATCATTTACCAAGTGTATGAGTCATGAATTTGAAATGAGTCTAATGGGTGAACTAACATTTTTTCTAGGATTACAAATTAAACAACTTCATAATAGTATATTCCTTAATCAATCTAAATATACGTTAGAATTATTAAAATGATTTAACATAGATGGTTCAAAAGCTTTAAACACTCCTATGAGTTCTTCCACTAAGTTAGACATAGATGAAAGTAGAGAAAATTTTGATCAAAAAACATATAGGGGAATGATAAGTAGTTTACTTTACCTCATCGCAATTAGACCAGATATCATGTTTAGTGTAGGACTTTGTATAAGATTTCAAGCTAATGCTAAGTTGTCTCATTTTAAAGCTGTTAAAAGAATCCTTAGATATCTTAAAGGCACTCCTAACTTAGGATTATGGTATCTAAAATCCGATGACTTTGATTTAAAAGCCTATGTGGATGCAGATTTTGGCGGATGTAGAATAGATAGAAAAGGCACATCTGGAACATGCTAATTTTTAGGACATGCACTTGTTTCTTGGACTTTCAAGAAACAAAATCCGGTTACACTATCCATAGCAGAAGCCGAATACATAGCCACTAGTATATGTTGTGCACAAGTTGTTTGGATAAAAAAATACTTTAGAAGACTATGGAATTCATTTAAAGAATATTCCCATAAAATGTGATAACACAAGTACTATTTGTTTAACCAAGAATCCCATTCAATACTCTAGAACTAAGCATATTGACATTATGCATCATTTTATACGAGATCATGTCAATAATAATGATGTTACTCTAGAATTTATTGATACAAAATACCAATTAGTAGACATCTTCACAAAACCCATAAATGAAGAACAATTTGACTTCATTAGAAGAGAGTTTGGCATGCTAAATTGTTTTAATACATGATGTTATATGTTTCTTTTCCGAAATTCCTCAACTTCGGCTTTCATTATCTCATCTTGATATTATCTTCTTATTTTTGGATGACATCTCTACAATATCATCTTTTGAGTGAAGTTCTCATTTTTGTCCTTCGATCATAATATTTTGATTCTCCTCTTCGATTGATAAATTTTTGAGTTATGTCATACTTTTTGATGAAATGGTAAAATCGGTTTTGATAAATCTCAACCATGATATTATTTTGGATGATATATTTACACTCTCATTTTTATCCTTCGATTGTAATATTTTAATGAAGCTATCATTTTCAATCATAATATTTTTAAAGCCTTCATGATGTTGTAAAAGTTTAGGATGATTTGGTATCATGATGTTGCTTTCCTCCTTCTTTAAATGATGAATCTTAATGATGTAGTAAAATTGATTTTATGCTCCCTCTACCACCTTTAAGCATGACTAAAGATATTTAATGTCATGGATTTTGCTTTAACAAAAAATTAAGCTCTTAAATGTTCATTTCAGATTTTTTCAATTCGAAGCTTTAATACTTAATGTCTTCCCCCTCATGAATCATTATAAGAATGCCATGTTGAGTCCTTCTATGAAATTTTTTATGTTGATTCGTAAATGCCATGTTGAAGCTTTATAAATTTTGACATCTCCTTCTCATGGATTTTTCCTTAAAATTGATGTGAAATGGTTGATGAATGACTTTAATGATCTATCCTTCCAATTTATAATGTTATTCTTGGATTTTCAAAATTGCATCTTAAGCCTTTCATCCTCTTTCATGTATGAATCCTTCAAAGATTGATATGATGATAATTGATTATTTTTTGGATTTCATAAATGAATTAAAATGATGGTCAAAACTTTTTTCATGACATATTTTATTTTCTAAGCCTCATGTATCAAATGCGTTTGATATTCTTGATAAATGACCACTCTTATATTTTTTTGTGATATAATACCTTATGATAACTACTTCATCTCCTTTTTGTTGGTGACAAAGGGGGAGAAGAATGTGCAAATAAATTGATGGCATGTGCAAATGGCTTGATAAAATGTCTTGCATGCATTGTATTGAGAAGAATATGACAAATAAATTAACAAATGACTTATATGTTGAGTATTGCAATATGATGGAATAAAAATATCTTATATGTTTTATATTACAATTTAATTACTTTTGCTATGTTTTATATTTGAAAATTGGTTGATATCTTTAAAAGCATCGCAATAAAATTTATATCGTATCGTAATATATCACATGTATCACAAATGCTTCTTTAAAAAAAATTGCTATCATATCATGTTTAATAATTGATATCTTTCATTGATATGATAAGTTGTTATTTGATGATGTATCGCTTAATGATATCTTGCCTTGCATTTATGGTTTTTATATCGATATCATTTGATACAAATTGTATTTTAAACTATAATTGGTATCTCTTGTCAAAATGATGAATGTCTATCATTCGACTTGAAAATAGGTGTTATGACATTGTGAAAAATATGAAGTTTCGTATTTATGGATGAAAGAACATGCTTATTAAGCATGATGATAAGTTCAACGGATGAAACTTATCGATTTTGGTTTGAATTCAAAAAGATTGAATTCAAGTATTTTCTTCCTCATAATATGGCTTATAGATAGGGGGAGTTAAGATTAACTCCGTCATCAATTGATTGTCATCATAAAAAAGGAAGAGATTGTTGAATCTCAGATTTTGAGGATATAGTCAATTGATGGGTTATTTGATTTAATCCATATTATTGAGATAAATGTGCAGAACTATGATAGCTTGAAGATATAAAGCAAATTACGGGAGTCAAGTAGTTGGGAGTTCGAGAGTCCATCGGAAGTCCGAAAGATCGTCGATAGTGTTGTTGGAACCAACCGAGAAAGAATCAGGGACTTTCCGAAGGTTTCAGAAGTTCGCCGAAAAGATCGTTGGAGGTTCGTGGAGATCACCGAGAAAATTTGAAAGCTTGCCAAAGATTCGTCAACTCGCCACAAGTTCGGAAGCCTGCTGGGAGTCTACCGGAAGAAATCTGAGAGTGCATCGGAAGTCCATCGGAAGTTCATTGGAAAGCTCGCCGGAAGAAGACTTGACATTGTCGGTTGTTAATTTGCTTAGAATTATATCTCAATTTAGTAGTTAGCACGTAATTAGGGTAAGGATTAAGTAATAATCCTGTTTAACCCTTGTAGGAGCCAACTGGGCCTTATTTGGGCTGATTTGGGCCGAAGTAAGAGCCTGTTCAACCTTACTGGAATAGTCTGGCGGTGGTACCGCCCTAGGTCACCGACTTTAATACATGGCAAGAGGTGATACCGCCTTAGGTCAACGGTAGTACCGCTGGCAGTTATTATCTGCCGGCGATGGTACCGCCTGGCAGGTGGTGGTACCGCGAGACCATAGAGCCCGAGGACTCTGTCAGGTAGTGGTACCGCAAGTGCCAAGCGGTGGTACCACTAGTACCCGGTAAACCCGGGATGTGACTCTTTTTTGCTCCATTTTTTAAAGCTAATTGAGTTTATAAATATCCCTCTTTACTCAGTTGAGAAAGTACCTTTTGAGAAGTTGAAAACTAAGTCAAAGCTATAACAAAGTCTTGTCTCAATAGCTTAAGTGTTCACCTCCCTCTTTCTTTATGAAAAATCTGTAAGAGAGTGAACCATATGCAAAAGTTTGTAAGAGGGATATTTGGTCCTTCCCCTTCAAGAGATTTGATAGTGGAAGTTGGGAGCCTCATCGGAGGAGGCTTCGGAAGTGGACGTAAGTCATTTGACCGAACCACTATACATCGCTGCGTACCTTGATTGTGCGAGTGTTTAAATTTTCTGCATCTTATGTTTACTTAGCTACAAATTGTTCGGTTTTCTTCTCCCTACTCTCAATTATATTCATATGAACTATTTTAGCTAAATCCTTTTTCGTCAGATCAAAATTTTCATATGAATCAACTATCTCCGAAATATCTTTCAAGTTTACGAGTTTTAATCCATTGCACAAATTCACCCTCCCGCCCCCCTCTCTCTTAGTGCCGCTCAGATCCTAACAATCTTTACCATAGTGGAAGTATTGGCCTTTGTCCTTTGTTGGGTCTTTCCTGGCAACCTTTGCCTTATCCATTTTACCCTTGCCCTTGCCCTTCTTAAGGGACTTCTTAGCCTTCCTTTTTTTCTGGTCTCACCAATATAGAGAACTGGTTTCTCTTTCTTGATGGTACTCTCTACTTCTCTCAACATATTGAGGAGCTATGGGAGGGTCACCTCAAGCTTGTTCATATTAAAATTTGTTATAAACTGAGAAAAGGAATCTAGTAAGTACTGAAGCACAAGATCCACATACAGGTTATCCTCTAGGACCATTCCTAGACTTGTGAGTTTCTCGATCTACTCAATCATCTTAAGGACATGGATCTGAACTAGTGTTCCCTCAGTCATCCTGGCATGGAAGAGACTCTTCGATATCTCATATCGTTGAGTTCTTCCCTATTCCTCAAACAGTTTACGGAGATGCAGGAGTATGGAATTTGCAACTATATTTTCATGTTGTCTCTATAACTCAGGAGTCATAGAGGCCAACATATAATACTGAGCAAGAGTGGAATCATCTATGTACTTCACATGATGAGCGATCTCATCCTCGCTTGCCCCTTCATCAGGCATAGGGATCACTGTGTCAAGGATATACATGATTTTCTCAATCGTGAGAATGATTCTCAGATTGTGAAGCCAATCCGTATAATTTGGACTAGTGAGACGGTTGGCATCAAGTATGCTACGTAAAGGATTTGAAAGCAATATTTTTCTAAAATTAAAGATGTAGTAGAAATAAATAACATATAGACTTTACAAAAATTAAACAGTTAAGATAAGGACTTCTATCTTAATCTACTCTCACTAATTTTTTTATGAGACACACAACACCCTCCGGTATATGAATCGGAGACCCCAGGTAGATCTCTAGTGGGGATCGAGATCCAATCGATGTCTTAATGTAACCTCGAGAGACTCGATCAATCATATTAAGCTCGTAAAGGTAGGCAACTCTTGCCAATCACAACTCCTTGTGATTCCCGTCCTGTTCAGCCTCCAAACCACTATGGTCTCAAGAGACTCGACCAACCATGATTTTCGGTTAAGTCATCACCATCGTTATAAGATGAGTCTGATTCGATGATATACCCTCGAGGGACTCAACCAAGCATACCATATCCTCAGGTCACCGGTGGCATCTCTATGTCATAGATAAGATAGTGAATCACGATATAGGTGAGTCTCGAGGGACTCGACCAACTCAACCTACACTGGGAATCGGTCCTACCTATAACAATGAAAGGCCACGTGGGTCAATCTAATTATCTCATGTTTACTGACTTAATATTATTAATAGAGGGGATTTTTGATTTGGTATCCTAATATGACGTGTCACACACATACATATTAAATATGTGTATCTATATCGCATGCAAATATATACGTATCTAGTGGGTGTATATATAATCACACATCACATGAGTAATCATACTAGATGATCATGGACCTCATCCTAATGTGATCAAGCCCAAGCCAATGGGCTCAATCACTCACATCAAGATCTATGTGTGCAATGGTGCATCTCCATGCCCTATGATCATCCATCTTGTTCTTATCAGTTTCGTCGGTATTTCGATGCATCTCTATACGTCGCGATCATCCGTTTTATCTTCGTGGGTCCCACTATCACTTCCACTCTCTTGTCGTGCCTCCTCGTGTAATTATAGCTTAATTACAAGCATGTAGGCCCAAAAATAAACGAGAAAAAAATGAAGGCTCGTAGGCCCCAATAATAATAATAATCACATGTACACATATATCACATGGTCCATGATCATCTGTCCACATCATACATCACATGTACACATCATCATCATATAAAACTACTAGATAATAATTATTATAATTAATTAAATTATTTAATTAATTATTTTGCTCCCCTTTAGGGTTACCCTTTTAAAGGGTATCCTTATATGGCAGGAAGTCCCTTATGTGGCTAGGAAATCTTAACCACTAAGGACTCCCTTGTGGCCAGGAATCCTAGGCCACTGGGCTGCCTTGTATGGCTAAGAAACCCTAGCCATCAGGGAGTCCCTTACAGCCAGGAAACCCTGGTTGTAGGGTAGCCTTGGGCGGCCAAGAAACCCAAGCCGCCAAGGGTCCTCTTTGCAGCCAAGAAACCTGGCTACAAGGGCTATCATGCAGCAGGTTGAGAGCAGCCTTATTGCTCTCATTCCTGCTACTTTTGGCCAAGCTGAGAGCAGCAAGAAAAGCTCTCGGCCAAGGCTGCAAGCAGCCTTCAGCCAATCTAAAGGGGTAGTAACCATCGCTGCCCTTTCTTCCTCTTTTGTGCCAACATATTTGGCATCAAAAGCCCTCTGCAAAACATCTTATAATAGAGAAATAAATTGCAGCATAGATTTAACATCTATGAAAAAAATTCACTGTAATTGTGCAAAACGATTCTCATACGATTGAATACAACACATGTAGTTTAAAAGCTAATCTTTTACATAAGCAACCTGGCTCTGATACCATTGTTGGGAAATCTACGGTAACATCATATGTGCAACAGAAGAATAGAAATAAAAATCATAGATTTTCTATAGAAATAGAGGTTCTTATCATCGTGCAAAAGTTGGTGCGCGAAATCCCGCAAAACTGAAAAATTGTACGTAAGAAAATTATCTAGAGAGATCGTATATCCCTGAATCCTTACAGATCTATAGGACTGGATGAAGGAGTTCAAATATCCTCCTCTCTAGCAATAATCCACATGGCAGGGGCTACAACAACGCTCCTAAAATTGCTGCTCAAATCTCCTCGCTACACTCACTACACGTTCAAGAAGGGGCCGGCCCTTCTTGTTGTCCACACACCCTCAAATTGGGGCTGCTGGCTAAGGAGGAGATGGAGAGAAGAGTAGGAGATGGCTGCTAAATAACCCTTAGCCTATGAGCCTTTAGTTCCCTCCTATTTATAGAGGTCCCATATCAATATAACCCTAATGGATCTTACCCTGTTGGGTATTAGATCTCCATCCAATTACCCAAGCCTCATAGATTAGTGAGTCTCTACCCAATAATTTCTTATTAGCTCTTATTAGATCTCATCTTATGATCCAATAATTCATGGGCTTAACAGATATCCAATAAGATAGGGGCTTCGGTGGATATCTCATATCCGAACCTCTACTCGTTATGACACCTACCATATGTGTGTGATCCTCTAGGCCCAATATCGAGCTGGCTATGAGTCATACTTATCAGAACTCCTTTTGACTCAGTGAATTATTCTCTCCATAACAATTAACCCGACTCATCAACTACGGATGTACTAGGCCACTACACCGTAGTCCCTAGACGATATAGGGGAATCCAATCCTTTGGACCTATCTATCCTCAGTTACTATATACCTATAGTCCTTCATCCATCTAATATCCTAGAGACCCTATACCAAGCATGGTGCTATCAGGCCCATACGGTCTCTCCTCGAGTCTCGCTCTAATCAGATTCTCCTGAAAAACTCTTTCTCTCTCAATCCGAACAACCTTGGCCAAGGATTTGTTTGAGCAAGAAGACATAGGATATTTCTCTCATAATACCAAGAGCGAATGATCCTCTATTGACACTCAATAGCCCTCGTAAGGTTGGCTACCACTCCTAATAACTGGCTATACTAGGTCTGGAGTTTTTAAACCTATAAGTCCAGTATCAAAGAGTGGAGTACTCATATAGGACATCCTTGGTGTCTGAAGTCTAAGGATCAGATACTCTACTATGATTATGGAATCATTATCTAACAATAAGGTATCATCAACCATCCAGTATTCTATGGGCGGATCAATCAGTGAACTCATTCTCCAATGAGCACCTATACTGTATCCTTAGTGTCTTCACACGAGCAACTATGAGACCATCCGCCTCCATCATATAGATAGGTATATAGTACACTAGTTTGTCCGGTTATCTCGATGTCATTCTCGAGTAACCTATGCCTGGGATTATTTAGGATATGTGTTTAAAGGTGAATCGGTTTCATTATCATAATCTCATTACGATCCGACTCTTATTGCACAGATCCATGGACATCACAATATATATATATATATATAACACTCAAGATAAAGTGATAAAATGCCTAATAACAATAAGCAAAAGAAAGAGTGCATGTCAAGTCATATATGTCATCACTTATATGATTGACTTATAGGGCACATATGACTAGCAAATACAAATTAATTTTATAGTGGTTTGGTCATCGTGACCTACGTCCACTCTCAATTTCTCTTCACTCGAGGCCATCGGCTTCCACTACTGATCTTCTTTCAATGGGCGAAGTTCAACTACTCTTACAACTCTTTCTCCTTTTCACAAACTCAAGAGAGAACCTTTACACATCTCTTTTACACAAGACCTCACTCATCCCTTAGAAAACTTCTAACTCTAGGAGGAAGAGACTCTAAACTTTAAAAAAGATTATAATACTTTTTCCTCAAGTATTCTTTCCCCCTTTATATTTATTTTCTTACTGTTCCAAGCAGGAATAGCTGGGGTATTTATAGACCCTAAATGGCTTCAAAAATGGAGCTAAAAAAGGTCTCATCCTAGGTTTCTCGGGTCTTAGCAGTACTATCGCTTATGCTAGGTGGTACCACTGCTTGCAACATTGCCAACTAGCGGTACCATCGCCCAGTCTGGGCGATACTGCTTTCTATAGACTAACACTGGGTGGTATCAACTATAGCCTAACAATATGGGAGGCTATGTTGTCCAGCTCATAGATGGTTCCACCGCTAGTCTAGCAGTGCCATCACTTGACTTAATTTATTAGTCACTAAATGGGCCTCCCAATGGGCCCAAATCAACCCCAACTTAGGCCCAATGGGCTCCCTAATTGAGTTGGTCTAATTATATTCAAAATCAACCCAATTAGAACCTAAAATACTTCAATCAAGACATAAACGATTACAAGCATGAATCACATGTTGTCCGACATATCATTGGTTCATCCGACGCTTCGTCCGAACCTTTTGTGCATCGTCATCTCCTTCAGTGTATTGCCCAATGTTCGATCTTTCTAGCCCCATGCCTAAACTTATTGCACAAAGTCCTTCTACCGGCACGTCGACTAATTTTCTGACATTTTCTACTCTGACCCAACAATTGATTCTTCTTACTTTAATCAAATTGTCTTTCCATAATCGAAGCTAGTCTTTCATCACTCAAACGCTGATTAGATCATAACATCATTAATTGATTTCATCATCAAAATCTGAGTTTTCAATAATCTCTCCCTTTTTTATGATGATAACTAATTGATGATAGAGTTTAAACTAAACTTCCCCTATCAATATGCCATATTGAAATAACGTAAACTCGAATTAAAAAAGAGTGATAAACTTTGAATTCAAGTCAAAGCAATTTTGATCATAGTTAAAATATCATTGCATACATCATAAAATCATGAGTATTGTATGCATAATTTTAAGTCATCAAGGTATAACATACATAATTCCAAAATATAAAATTTTAAATTATGATCACTTTGGGCATAACATGCATGAAACCAAAACATTAACATTTTCAAATCATCATTACTTCAAATCATCATGCATAATTTTAAAATATAAAATCATCAAGCATGATATAAAAACATTTGCATTTTTAAAACATGCATCATTATTTTCAACTCATTCATCATTACTTCTCCCCTTTTGGCATCAACAAAAAGGAGAAAAGTGCAACTATCAAGTTTTTGAAACTATCAAGTTTTACATGCAAGCTAGCAAATTTTAGAGATGTGAAAGTTAGCAATATTTGCTTCTACTTGAAATGTGCAAACTAGTAATTCTTGCTTCTCTTTAGAGATATGCAAGTTTGCAAATTTTGCTTCTTGAGATGGGTAAGCTAGCACTTTTCCTTCTCTTGAGATGGGCAAGATAGTAATTTTTGTTTCCTTTTGCAATATGCAAGCTAGCAAGTATTTTTTTGCTTCCTTTGAGATTTGCAAGCTAGTAATTTTTTTACTTCCTTTGAGATTTGCAAGCTAGTAATTTTTGCTTGTCTTTTGCGATGTGCAAGCTAGCAAGTCTTTCTCCCCTTTTGTCATTATCAAAAAGAAGGGAATAATATATTATTATAATTTTTTTCCGTTTACATCAATTTTCAAATCATGACAAATAACAAAGATAAATTTACATCAAGAGCGATCAATTTGATAATGGGGTATATAATTCATGAATACAAGAGAGTCAAATGAAAATCATGACATGAAAAATATGAATATCAAAGATCATAGAAGATCAAGTCATAAATACCAAAAGATCTTGATTCATTTTAACAAATCTCCTCTTTAGTAAATAACGAAAAGAAATATTAAGAGATTAAATAGTCAATGATCTTCAAAGGAAATCATAAATCATGAATACCAATAAATCAAGAGAAAAATTTGGATAAATATTCTCTTTAGTAAATAGTGAAAGAATCATAGTGAACGATCTTGATTTATATAAAAATCTCAAGTTATAATTATCAAGATTATGGTTTGTTTGCATACTCCTCTTTAGTAAATGGTAAAAAGAAGAAATCATAGAAGATTAAAAAGATTTTAATTTTCATAAAAGATACCTCAAGTCAAGAAATCAAGAGAAAGTTCATGATTCGGTTGAAAAAAATCTCATTCAAATTTAAATCATCAAAATCACTTTTATAGTTCAAGAGATTAAAAAATATCATAAATATATTTATCAATCTCTTATTGAAATCTCGATAAAATAGATATTGAAAAATTTTCAAGAAAAATGATTTCCTCTTTTTAGTTGTTTCAATTCATGCGATTGATTTCATACACGCATACCTAAGTTTTTTATGTCAAAACCATGCATCATGTTTAAAATAAAAAAAAATAAGATTTATTACAAAAATTATCAAGATCAATAATTAAAACATCTTTAATCAAGATCAAAATATCATTTTTTTGCTCCTAGCTCCTATTTGGAAATATTTTTACAAGAATGATAGGTTTGTTTTTGGTACCCATTTGATTTTGGGTCTTTCATGATTAGATCTATCTATCTTGATTTTTGGCATCAAATCAAATATGATTCCTTTACGAACCCAAATTAATTTACGAGAGCTATATTTTTTAAATAAACATTTATAAGCAAAATGACCATATTTTTCTTAAAAATTACATTTATCTCTAGGTCAAATATGTAATGTGGGTCCTTTAATGAAGATAGTTGACTTTTATTGAGTGTTACTCATAAAGCCAATTCCTTCCTTTCTACGAATATGACACTTATTGGTAAGAATCATGTTTAAAGTTTTATTTCTAATTTTAAAATTTTCGAATATTTCTTGTAATAATATATTTTCCTTTTTAAATGACTCTAATTCTTCACATTGAGTACAAAAGGTTAACAAGCAATTGTCATGCTCATTTTTTAAATTTTCAAATTTATTAGAGAGAGAAGCATGATCCTTTTTCAATAATTTTTATTTTTTACTAGCTAATTTACATTCATCAAACAAATCATGAAAAGCATCTAATAATTCATTGTAAGGTAAAGGGGTTTCGATGGAGTCACTTACTTTATCATTGAGAGCCTTCATTGGTTTGTTCCTCGTTTTCGAATGTACTTGATTCGTCCTAAGTCACCTTGAGTACTTTCTTCTTCTTTGGCAACTTCTTATTCAGTTTTGTATACTTATCTATGGAGTACCCTAGCATCTTGCGTTTATAGTAAGTGAATGTGTCCTTTTTGAGTTTATTTTTAGATTCTTGTTTTAATTTAGTCTTGTTCATTTTCATGAACTTTTTAAATTTTTTTATGATTAGTTCTATGTCATCTTTACTTGAGCTCTCGCTTGAGTGGTCTTCTTTAATTTTAAGTACAATAACCTTCCTGTTCTTTGAAAGGTTATCCTCATGTTCGTCATGTACTAAATAAGTTATTTCATATGTCATCAATGAACTAACGAGTTCTTCTAGTCAAAAATTGTTTAAGTCCTTTGCCTCTTGTATTGTAGTTACTTTCGAATCCCAAATCTTTAGAAGGGATCTTAGAATCCTGTTTATAAGTTTAAGATTAGAAAAACAATTGCTAAGAACTTTCAAACCATTGACAACATCTATAAAATGGGTGTACATATCTGTAATGATTTTTGCTTAGTTTTATTCGAAACAATTCAAAATTATACATCGAAAAATTGGTCTTAGATTCTTTAACTCTGCTTGTGCCTTTATATGTAATTTCAAGAGTGTGCCAAATATCATGTGTAGTTTCACAAGTCAAAATATGATTAAACTCATTTTTGTCCAAAGTACAAAATAAAGCATTCATAGCTTTAGCATTTAACGAAAATAATTTTTCTCAAAATCATTCCATTCATTCATAGGTTTAGAGAGTGTTTGAAAACCAAGTGCAATGACATTCCATGAATTGAAATCCATAGAAAATAAGAAAACTCTCATTCATGTTTTCCAATATATGTAGTCCATCCTATTGAACATAAGAGGACGAGTGATAGAGTATCCCTCTAGATTACCGATAAAATCATTCTCTTAGGTGTTAAACCAATCATGAAAAACTTGGCTCTGATACTAATTGTTAGAATCGAATCGGCACTAGGGGGTGTGAATTAGTGCTTTTATAAAAAAAATATCGATTTGAAAATTCTTATTCGATGAAACCCATATTGAAAATGCGTTTAACTTAAAAATTATTCATAAGAGCAATGAGCGAGTAAATCAGTTTGTAATATGAATGAAAAGCATAAAGTAAATATAAATCAATTTTATAGTGGTTCGGTCATCATGACCTACGTCCACTCCCGATTCCTCTTCACTCGAGGCCACCACTTTTACTACCGATCTTCTTTCAATGGGCAAAGATCAATGTTAGAAATCATACAGATTCCAAGTTTGGGGTTGATCTCTTTAGGGGATCAGCCTCCTTGGAACTTTATAGGGGTTCCTTCCTCCAAGTTGTTGCTCAAAGGCTACTAAAAGGATGATCTATTCATGATAAAAAGAAGGTGAATACATCACTATTTATAGGGCTTCGAAACCCCAACTCCTAATAGGACTCCTACTCAAGACCCCTACTTCTAATTAACTCCTATTTCTAATAGAACTTCTTCTCTAATATGACTGCTACTTCTAATAGGACTCTTTTTCTAATAGGACTTTTACTTCTAATAGGACTCCTTCTCTAAGAAGTAACCTCTAAACTAATCCTAATATAGTCAGCCTCTTCACTGCTTTAATAGGGGTTGGCTAGATAGGATTTACATGAATACCCTTAGGATTTATATATTTGCCCCCTTTAATATAACCGAATTGGGACTCTCCTAGCTAGAGTCTTAACAGAATTAGAACTCTCCTAGTTAGAGTCTTAACAGACCTGTCCTCTTCAAATCAACCTTGTCCTTGAGGTTGACGCTCTATGAATTCTAAAAATTTAATCTTCAAGTCATCATAGTTCTCCCAAGTGGCATCTTCTGCTGGTAGGTTTACCCATTATGTTAGCACTTCAATAGTGGGTCGTCATTATCAAGTCATGATTCGTCGATCAATAATGGCACTCGGTTGGGTCTGGAGCTCTCCTTGGGTAGTCATATTTGGTAGATGACTTTTGGCTGTCTCGTTTTGTCCCAACTTGAGCTTCAAACATGACACATGGAAGACTGGATGAATTCAGGAGTTGGCGGGTAAGTCCAATCTATATGCTATTGATTCGAGGTACTCCAAAATCTGGTAGGGTCCATAGAACTGAGGTGAAAGCTTCATAGATGCTCAAGTCTGGATTAATGTTTGCTTGTATGGCTAGAGCTTTAGGAAGACCCAATCTCCTACTGAAAATTCTCTTTCACCTTTGTGTTGATCATATTGTTGTTTCATCCTTGCTTGAGCTGTAGTGAGATTATCTTTTAGTAATTTCAGCATTTTGTCTCTGTCATGTAGTTCTCTATCTACTTGTTCTACTTTAGAGGTGCCCAACATATATTTTAGGATTTACAGGGGGAGGTCAGCCATACATAGCTTCATAGGGAGTATATTTTGTACATGAATGATAAGTTGTATTATACCACCACTCGGCCTAGGGAAGCCACTTTGTCCGCTCTTTTGGTCGGTCACTAGTGAAGCATCTGAGGTATGTCTCCAAGCACCTGTTTATCATTTCAGTCTGGCCATCGGTTTGTGGGTGATATGTCGTACTCATTTTTAATTTAGTGCCCTGCATCTAGAATAATTCTGTCCAAAATTTACTTGTGAAGACCCTATCATGATCACTTATAATAAATCTCGGCATCCCATGTAATTTTATAATATTCTCCATAAAGATTTGAGCAATACTAGAAGTAGTGTAGGGATTACAAACAGCCCAAAAGTGAGTATACTTTGTAAGGCGATTAACCTCGATAAAAATTATATCTTTTTCTTATGATGAGGGAAGCCCTTCAATGAAGTCCATTGATATATCAGTCCATATCGAGTCTGGGATGGGTAGAGGTTGCAGCTTTCCAGGACTTGCTACTGTCTCGCCTTTATGTCGTTGATATACATCACATTGTGCTACAAATTCAACAATAATATTTTTCTTCCCTACCCAATAAATATTTTGCTTAATTCTCTTATAGCTTCTAAGGAACCCGGAGTACCTGGCCGTAGGTGTGGAATGCATCTCTTAAAGGATGGTCTTTATATAAGTAGAATTTGGCATAAGCACAATGCGCCCCTTATAGTGCAAGTCTTTTGAGTCCCAATTGTAATGAGCCATGGAGCTTGGTATTTCCTCAATTTTTTTATGATTTTACTGGTCTCTGGATCATCTTTCCATTCCCTCCTAATATCCTCAAGGAAGTCGTTAATCGGAAGTGAAACGATCAAAAATTCAACTTGCTCGAGTGCATCTACGACAACATTCTCTTTCCCTTTTTATAAGTTATTTCATAATTATATCCAAGAACCTTTGTTACCCATTTTTCTACTCGGGGGAAGATATATTCTGCTCTAAGAAATCTTTTAGGCTTTTATGATCAGTCTTGATTTGAAAACATCGCCCGATCTAAGTACGGTCTCCATTTGGCCATCGCATGCACAATCGTTAGCATCTCCTTGTCGTAAATAGTCATCTTGAGATGGGAAAGAGATAACACCTTATTAGTATAAGCAAGGAGGCAGCCATATTGTATTAGTACAGCACCAATTCTGACTCCAGAGCCATCGACTTCAATAATAAAAGTCTTGCTGAAGTCAGGTAGCGCTAGTACGGGCGTTATCGTCATTGTGACTTTAAGTTCATCGAAGGCGATGGTGGCTTTGTCCGACTATTAGAAAGCATCTTTTTTCAACAAGGGGTGCACTGATCTTTCCATAGTTTTTCACGAACTTGTGGTAGTAGCCTGTTAAACTGAGAAAGCTACGTAGTAATTTTATGTTCCTCGGGGTCGACAGTTCTACATTGCTTCAAATTTGGAGGGATCCACTGCCACACCTTTCTCTGATATGATATACCTAAGATATTTCACCTTCTGGAGATGTAGATACTGATATAGTTGAGTATTTGCTGGAGGTTTGCCTGGAAGAATCGATATACGATGATCATGTCAACGGGTAAGAGGTAGGCTATGCAGTTCGTCAAATATATCTAAAAATTCAGCAAGCAAGGGAAGTAGGTTTGGGTCTTCAAATTCGATTGACTCTCCTTAGATTGCTGCTCAAGTTGTACCAAAAAGCCACTGTATGCTTTGTGCAAAACTTTCTCTATTTGTTATGTGTAAATCGTCATTACGTCACCCTCATGTTTCCCACGCAGTATCACCTGTTTTCCCTTACTGTAAAATTTCATAGTTAGTTTCAAAAAATTTCAAGAAATATCACCTAATGTCATCAGCCATTTGATGCCGAGCACGGCCACATAATCATCAAGAGAGAGGAGGAAGAAATATGCAATTATCTCTTGGTCCTGTAGTAACAGTTTCACCCGCAGGCACCTACGATCACACTTCAAAATTCGTTTGTCGGTGACCTTAACATCAAACCTGCTACAATTCTCGATAGGTAAGGCCATCCAGACAGCAACCTTGTTGTTCATAAAATTATTAGTACTCCCGGTGTAAATAAGAATGGTGATCGGTTGTTGCTTTAGAAGTCCTCCCACTTTTATCATTTGTAGGTTCGCGTAACCGGCACAGGCATGCATCGTAATATCAACTGGCTACTATTCTTCAACCATGACCTCTTCCTCATGCTCTGGACCTCCTCCTCCATGTCTTCAAGAGGTTCAATCAGTAGGAGGTGGCCCCTTTTGCAGCGATGATCGTGGTTCCACTGCTCGTCGCAATGCCAACAAAGACCCTTTGCTGATCGATCACGTAGTTCTTCTCTTGTCAATTTTTTTGATAGTGAAGGACGGCTAGGAGTAGAAAGAGGTTTATATACCATAGGCCTAGGAGAAGTTCTCATCCTCCGAGCATCTTGGTTGAGCCGTTCTTCTTATATTCGGGTGAAAGAAATCGTAACCGTCACGGTATAGGGCTATCGCGCCTTAACCTCCCCTTTTATCTCTGACTTGAGTCCTTCGATAAATGTTCCTAACAATTGATGGTCAGTCCAATCACGAGCAAGGTAGGATAGCTTCTCAAACCTAGTTTGGTACTCTTGAATCGTATAGGTTTGTCAAATTTTTGTGAGTTGGCCATCGATATTTTTATACTCTGTAAGTCCAAAATGGTTCAGTAGTGTGTTCTTAAATTAATTCCACATCGAAGTCCCATGATTGTATTCCAACCAATTATACCATTGAATAGCATCTCCTTCAAGGTGGATGATAGTAATTTCTACCATAACATCATCTGACGTTCGGTAGTAGCAAAAGTAACATTCGGCGTGCAAAATCCACCCCGTCGGGTCTCTTTTCCATCATAGGAAGTCCACCCTCATGCATGGCTGAAGCATGTCTGAGGGTTGTCCCTCCTTCTTTGAAGGCCTCTCTGAACTCTCTCCTCATGGAAATTTAGTTGGACTCGGTGGTTGTTCAATTCTGAATTCTGCAAACAAAGTCCGTAATTTGTCCTCCAAGCATGATTCAAGCCGTGATTCAATCCGAGATTCCAATGCTTCAAATTTGGTATCAATTGGATCTTGAGAAGCCATAGCATATGCCTCTAGATCAGAGATGTCCTTGTTTTTTTTCTGTTGATGGGTTAATTGCATGGGGTGGTGGAAGGTTCGGACAATAGATCGGTGATAGAAGGGTTCGATTGTAATGGTTTACTGTTTTAGGCTACGATTTTTAATGCAATTAGGGTTATGAAAATAGGTTATGATGGCTATATCCTAGGGCTAGAGGGATGTCCCAATGTCTTGGTTGGTGGTAGTAATGTGGCTAGGGTTTGGTAGGTTACGGAGAAGAAAATGGAGAAAGGTGTAGCACTAGATTTTTTACCAAAAAAATTCCAATAGTAAGGATGTAATTTTTTTTAGCAATTCTTAATAGAGATTCAAGTAAAACTCAAAAGAAATATACTAGTAAGGAAGAGGTAATGCTATTAAAAATTTTGTAGAAGAAAATAACAGTAAGAGATTTGGTAAAATTAAGGATCACGAAAAGGTACTATAGTAGATTTTTTATGTCTAAAGTATAGCAGTTTGGAAGTAAAATATTAATGGTTTATATTGAGAATTTTTTGATAAAACCAAAGGTGAATCCATTGTTAGGAAGTGTCAAAGTTGTCGAAAAAGTTTCGTAGAGATTTAGATAGAAAAAACATAATAACAAGATCAAACAATCAATACTTATGCGATTGGAATTCTGCAATGCATCTTTCATCGTAGAGATGAAAACTTTGCGACGAAAAGTTTATGCAGCAATATAGGAATGAATTTTTTTAGATTTTTTTGAATAAGGATAACAAAATTGCAGTAGCAACAAGGTAGGAAATCGAAACCTGGTGCAATTCACGAGGAGATCAAAGGATGATCCACGGTGGTGGAGATGACGGCGGAATTCGGCGATGATTTTTAAGCAATTGTGGGAATTGCTTTGGGCAGTTGTGAAGGGCTGATGGGTGGCTATAGAAGGGCAGCGAGATGCCAAGAACGTTGCTCTGATACCAAATGTTAGAACCCTTGCAGTTTCCAAGCTTGGGGTTGATCTCTTTAGGGGATCGGCCTCCTTGGAACTCTATAGGGGTTCATTCCTCTAAGTTGCTACTCAAAGGCTACTAAAAGGATAATATATTCATGATTAAAAGAGGGTAAATATATGATTATTTTTAGAGCTTCTAAACCCCAACTCCTAATAGGACTCCTAATTAAGATCCCTACTTCTAATCAATTCCTACTTCTAATAGGACTCCTTCTCTAATATGACTCCTTCTCTAATATGACTCCTACTTCTAATAAGACTCCTCTAAGAAGCAACCTCTAAATTATCCTAATATAGTCGGCCTCTTCATCTCTTTAATAAGGGTTGGCTAGATAGGATTTACATGAATGCCTTTAGGATTTATATGTTTACCCCCTTTAATGAAACCGAATTAGGACTCTCGTAGCTAGAGTCCTAACAATCAATGACTCTTATAACTCTTTCTCTTTTTCACAAGCTCAAGAGAGAACCTTCACATCTCTTTTTTATACAAGACCTCACTCCTCCCTTAGAAAACTTCTAACTCTACGAGGAAGAGACTCAACTTTAAAAAAAATTATCATACTTTTTTCTTAAGTATTCTTTCCCCCTTTCTGTTCTTTTTCTTGCTATTCCAAGCAGGAATAGCTAGGGTATTTATAGACCCCAAATGGTTTTAAAAATAGAGCCAAAAAAGGTCTTAACCCGAGTTTCTCAGGTCCTAGTGGTACCATTGCCTGTGCTAGGTGGTACCATCACCGACAGCATTGCTAACTAGCTGTACCACCACCCAGTCTAGGCAGTACTATCACCTGCAGACTGACATTGGGCGGTACCATCGCCTACAACCTGACAACATGGGAGACCATGTTGTCCAGCTCATAGGCAGCTCCACCGCTAGTCTGGCAGTGCCGCCATCTGACCTAATTTATGGGTCACTGAATGGGTCTTCCAATAGGCCCAAATCAGTCCGAACTTAGGCCCAGTGGGCCTTTAATTAAGTTGGCCTAATTACATTCAAAACCAACTCAATTAGAACTAAACTACTTTGATCAAGACATAAACGATTACAAGCTTGAATCATATGTTGTCCAATATGTCATTGGTTCATTCGACGCTTCGTCCGAACCTTCAATGCATCGTCCTCTCTTTCGGTATATTTCCTAATCGGCATGTTGACTTCTCGCAACATCCAATCTCCTTAGTGCAATATTTGATCCTTCTAGCCCAATGCCCAAACTCATGGTATGAAGTCCTTTTACCGGCATATTGACTGACATGTTTTACTCCGGCCCAACAATTGATTCTTTCTACTTTAATCAAATTATCTTTCTATGATCGAAACTAGTGCAGCATCACTCAAACATTGATTAGATCATAACTTCATCAATTGATTTCATCATCAAAATCTGAGATTTCAATAAGCAGCACTATTTTTTATACAAGAACTTCATTATACACACCGATCAAGAGTCCTTGAATTATCTCAAAGGATAAGAAAAGCTAAGCCGTAGGCATGTAAAATGGGTGGAGTTTATTGAATCTTTTCCATACATCATCAAGTACAAATAAGGTAAGAAAATTGTGGTTGCTGATGCTTTTTCTAGAATGTATGCTCTAATTTCTAAACTTGATGCAAAATTATTAGGTTTTGAGTACATTAAAGATTTATATAATTTTGATCATGATTTTGCTAATGTTTATAGGGCATGTGAGAAAGGGGTTTTTGATAAGTTCTTCAGGCATTATGGTTTTCTTTTCAAAGAAAATAAGCTATGTATTCTTCAATATTCAATAAGAGAATTACTTGTGAGAGAGACATAGTGGAGGTTTAATAGGGTATTTTGGGATTTGAAAAACTTTAAATGTGTTAAATGATCTTTTTTTTTAGCCACACATGAAAAGAGATATTGAGAGATTATGTGAGAAATATATTACTTATAAACAAGCTAAATCTAAAGTAATACCTCAAGGGTTGTATACTACTCTTCCTATAACTAGTGAGCCTTCGGTTGATATATCTATAGATTTTGTCTTGGGTTTACCTAGGTCAAATGGAGGGAGAGATTCTATTTTGTATTGTTGTTGATAGGTTTAGCAAGATGACCTTTCATTCCTTACCACAAAACAGATGATGCAACATATGTTGTGGGGTTGATCTTCAAAGAAATTATGAGATTACATAGCATTACAAGGACAATTATGAGTGATAGAAATGTAAAGTTCCTTAGCCGCTTTTGGAAAATACTTTAGAGCAAGTTGGGTGTAAGGCTATTGTATTCAATCACTTGTCATCCACAAATAGATGGACAAACGGAGATGGCAAATCAAACTTTATCAACACTTTTAAGGGCCATAAATTAAAAGAATTGAAATTTTGGGAGGAATGTTTGTCACATGTGAAGTTTACTTATAATAGAAGTATGCATGTTACAACAAACCATTCCCCATTTGAAGTTATGTATAGGTTCAATCCATTAACTCTTATGATTTGCGACCTTTACCTTTAGAAAAGGCCAATTTGGATAGTAAGCAAAAAGTTGATTTTGTCAAAGTATTGTATCAAAAAGTTTGGACACAAATTAAAAAAAAACTCTATAATATGAGAAACAATATAACAAAGGCCGAAAGCAAGTAGTATTTAAATCTGGTGACTGGTTTGGGTACTTAAGGAAGGAAAAATTTTCTAGCCAAAGGAAGTCTAAACTAATGCCAAGAGGAGATGGTCTATTTTGAGTCCTTTAAAAAATTAATGACAATACATATAAGCAAGAACTATTAGGTGAGTATGGCAATGTTAGTGCAACCTTCAATGTTTTTTATTTATCTTTGTTTGATGTAGGTGATGAAGGCACTAATTTGAGGATGAATCCTTTCGAGAAAATGGGGAATGATATGAACCAACAAGTTAATTATAATTCTATCAAAAACCCTTTAACTATTCATGAAGGATCAATGACAAGAGCTAAAGCTAAAATGATGAAAGAAGTCTTAACTTGTTTATTGGAAGGAGTAAGTTAGTCAAGACTCGGTGAAAGTTCTATGGATGCAAGAAAAGTCTAAAATGATCAGCATGATTCAAATAAGTCCAAATCATGAAGAAAAAGTCCAGCTTTGAGAGAAGGACAAACTTTAACCCATTTTGAAGAATAAAGGCTATTCAGCCATGCTGGACTATATTAAGAATTAAGGACTTATTCATGAATGATCATTCAAATAAATTCAACGCAGAATGATCATTCAAATAAATTCAACGCAGATTCATGAGTGATCTATATTTGTGAATTAAAAATATGAATGTCATTTGATACATTAATGGATTCATTCCCTTTGTACTTGGCTTTTGTACTATATAAACAAGGCTAACTCTCTTTGTAATAAGATAATCCAGAAGTATAATCATCACTGGTGAGTATTTTGTTTTTAAGTTCTTATATGAACTTTGAAAATTATCAAGCTTTTCTGCTTGTGACATTCAAAATCCAAAAATATATGTTTTTTTTTCTTATCAAATTTCTTAGTTTGTTTATGACGTTTTAAGAGAATCAAAATGCTATTCTAATTATTTCATCAATTTTTTATTAATTAAATGATTAGAATAATTTCTCTTATTTTAATCTCTAATGATCCATCTTGTTTCAATTCGTTAAAGGATATTAATGTATATTTTATATGTATTATAACTATCGGATTGTATGATTACTAAATTGATGATTTTCATCAAAAAGAAGATTGAGAGACGAAAAAAAGGAGAAGAAAAAAAAGAAAGGGGAAGGAGGTGGAGGAGACGTGGGAGAGCAAAACAAGAAGGAAAGTGTGGGTGAAGAATTTATAAATTTTGCTCTGAATCAAAATGAATCCATTCAAAAAAAAAATTAAGACTATGAATTCTTCCTTGATTTTTAATATTATTTATAATAAATGATGAGATCATTTCTATGCAAATAGGAGAAAAAAAGGCATTCCCATTAATAATAAGTGTAATGAGATTACACTATTCCAGTATTAATCATATTCATGTATTAATTCTATATATACAATGACAACAAGATACTATATTTAATTCTGTATAAATACTATATATAATTCTCTATAATCATGTTCCTGTATAATATGACAAGAAGATACCATATATAATTGTAACCACATTAATAATAAGTGTAAAGACATGAGGGGGAGGTGGAATGATGTATAATAACTATATATCATGTTCCTGTATAATGTGACAAGAAGATAATATATATAATTGTAACCACATTAATAATAAGGGAAAATAATCTATAATTTATTGTATTTGTTTGTGACAATGAGCCAAATCTTTTCTTTAAAAATAAACAAGTTAGCCAGAACAATCAAAAGAAGGTGGAAAGAAATACCATTAAGAGTACTGCAGAATTAGGATTATTGTGCATTCCTTGAAGAGTTATTTCTTTTTCCAGTCATTTGTCTATTCTGGATATGTAAAATGGCGCTGAATACAACAAAATCATCATATATAAGACGCTTACCTTCAACCTGAAGAAAACCAAAAGGAACCCGCCGAAATTTTGAGATCAGGAAAGGCACTTCAGGATGATATCCGGGGAGAATGTCCTCTTTAATCCCTGTAGCAAAGTTGGCTCTGATACCTATCAAAGCTTACAACGAAGCTCAAGATCATGAACTCAACAGTCCCAATGAATATTTAGTGGAAACCACTCCTAGCCGTGACATATCAGAAGCTGAACGGCTCCAGAACTGGATGGCAAGAGAGCTGCCTTAGTCGTGTGACTGAAGGGGTGACAATTAAAAACAGTAGGATTCGACAAATGACATCACAAACATTACTCTATTTCCTATATAAGAGATATTAGTTGACCCGTAAATGAAAGGAACTGTTATCTATTACTTGGACAATAATCAGCCAGCTGATATATACATGGTATGATAAAGTAGAGATAATCCTCTGAGAAAACACCAAAAAGAATCTCCTCTTAAACTTTGGCATGCTGAAAAAAGAAAAAAATTTGCAGTGTTTATTGATGCACTTGGAATTCTTTTGTTCTCGAATTTTCAGGAGCCTCATCTGTTAGGCATAAAAAATTGACTTCAGCTAAAAAAGGTGGAGCAAGAAAATGAAAATATGCAATAAAATAAATATATAAATAATGAGGACCTAAACATGAGCTAATTTCAGAGAATGTGAGGCAAAGGATGCTCTGATGAACGGTTACCATGGTTACAGGAAATTTGGGCAAGATTAGCACAGTTGAGAAGCCTTTTTTGTTGTCTTTAATTTGCTCAACACAGTTATTTTCATGAACAATGTGCCAATAAAGATCTCTTTCAAGGGCAGAATGAGAAGGGAACAATAAGTAATGACATCAGGCTTCTGAGAAATTGTAGAATTAATATTTGCAATATTTTCATTTTCTTATGCCTGATGTTAGCAAATTGTATTATCAGATTGTGAGAAAAAAAGAGAGTCCAAATGTTGTAGACTATCTTAATGAAAAGCAGAGCTAAATTGGAGAAAATCAGAAACAGAAACATTTGTTTTGGTATCAAGATACTATGGAGTTTCAAGTACTCTTGGAAGGATGGACTGAAGGTACATATTCCCCAGAAATGAGAAATACATTGGTTCACAGAGTGTGAGTTGTCTTCATATGGTCAACGTGCATCTTGCAGAAAGAATTAACGAAAATATCCTTACCAGGAACATCATTTTTAGATGTGAAGATAGGAGTGAGATAGTTCCTGTCCAGTGCAGTGAATGAGGCAGTGCTGCAGAGATACACAGCCAAGGCAACATTAATCTAGTAAAAAGATGAAGCAACTTAGGAATCAATGACTATAAAAGAAAATTCAACAACACCTTTGGATTTTTTTAAGTTTCATCCTTATCTTGTTCCCAGAAGAAGTTCCCTCATCAAAAGATGGTCCGACATAGTCATGGTTGTCCCCTAAGTTCTCCTAAATGCCAGAAATTGATAAACTTTGATTCCATACAAGCCAATTGTCAAAAACACAGAACTCAACCAAGGTAACTGTATTATGCATGAATTTTGATATAAGCTCAATTTGCCTTTTACTCCTCCAGTAAGAAGTCAGATAAAGTTGTTCATAACAAAAAAATCAGGGTACAAGGACAATCTTTTTCAAAACTCTAACCTCATAAATAATAATAATATCTATACATAAATGAAATTAGGGTAAAAGGGTCATTGTTTTAATTTTGAAGATCTCCAACTGAAGAATAGTTATGCTACATCGATATGTATCACACTGCCAACAAACACATAAGCAAACATATTATTTCAAAGGCCTTAGGCAGAGTTATGCTAGACATGAAGCTGCACAACACACAACAAATTAGCACCTTAGCACCGAGCACTAACACAAACTTAGACATTGACTGTTAAAATAAGACAACCACACATAATATATACTTCCTTAAACTTACTTCTCCATATGGGCCACTGTAAGCATCACCAATAACTTCTAAAGCTTCAAGCATCTTTCCCGTTGAGCCTCCAATCAACAGCACCTGAATTATTGCAATTATGATATTCAAGAAGTTTGTGGGGGAGGATCCCAAAAACGAAAAAGACCCCTCTTGGCAATAATATATTATAATGGTAAATCTTCTAGTCTCACCATACAATCATCTCATCATTTTTGGTAAGCCACATCTCTAAAATGCATAAACACTACAAAAGCTCAATACAAACTTATATGATGATGGATCCTGATCTTCAAATGTGTTCAAAGCATTGGCTTTTGAGGCAATGTAAAACACAAGTGAGAAAAACTTACTGTTATAACAACAATGGCAGTGGTAGCAGTTAAAATTATTTTGCCATGTCCATCAGGAAGATCATGCACTGACTTCAGGGCAAGAGCAAAAGCCATAGCCCCTCTAAGCCCTACTCACGTGCATAAGCACTAATCACAAAATATATATGAATAATTAAATTTGTAATAACAGCCTGCCAACTTACCACTATACCAAAGTGCCTTCTGATGTCTCATGGGTATCTGGGAAGACGTTGGACGTACCATGTTGATCAACCAAGCACAGGAGAAGACATGTGCCGCCCTTCAACATTAACACAACTCAATGTGAATAACTAAGTGAATCATCATAAGAAACAGGCCAAACCAGAACTAGGGGAATATGTAAAAAGAAGAAAGCCTTCAGTCAGTCTAAAATCTAAAGCACACTACTATAAATTTATAAATAGAACATGGATTTCTCTCAGAGGAAAAGAAATATTAAAATTAACAGACAACAAGATGCAGCTGGTTATGTTATTCTTCACATTTAGAATTCAGCAGAGATCATTAAGATTAGTTACATTGGGAATAAATAGATAAAACTTTAAAGGATAAAACATGGATGATTGAGCAAAGCAAAAGCACTCTATTGGCATTCAAGACAATAGGTCTGGAAACTATTCAGGCAAAGCTCTATCTGGACAATCACTAGTACTGCAAATTAACTTTCAGCAATAGTTATAAACTAGGAATAAGAAGGAAATGTCTGATTTTGGAAAACCTTAATAAATAGAACCAATTACGTTCCCATTTATCAAAAGATCCAATACTAAGAATCCAAAGAAACTATTGGGGATTTTGGCAAGGCTTCAGATGTGAGTACTTCAGAATAAATTGCCTATAAAGAATCAAGAAAAACATAAGTCCATCATGTCTCGTGTTCATCTACATTTCAGTGAAATAATTTATAGTTATTGGGATTTTCTTTCTTGAATTTGTACAAAATGATAGCTCATGTTGCTAACCCCAAATAGTTAGCACTTGCAGCTGCTTCTATGTGCTGTCCATAAAAATTATGAAATGATGAGGCAAACAGATCTTTAACATCTTCTTGTAGAACAATACAGATAAACATATACTTTTGCTTGAAATGTTGCAGCATCTTGACAACAACAAAGATGCAACCATTCAGGTGCAGAACATTGAGCATGGCTAGAAATAATGCTTGAAAATATAACAAAAACTGAATACAATTGCTTGCTTGGTATCCCAAAACCATGAACATGTCAAACCAGCATGGTCTTCTAAAATCTTCACATATAAAATAATTTAAAGACAACAAAGCCTGATCCCATCAGGGATTTCCAACTGTAAGGGAAACTATATTGAACTTTTCTTGGGAGGATGGAGGACAAGGAGTTGAATCCAAAAAGAAATTCATTTCTATCTTCTAAATATGCTGATTAAAATCAACTATTAAAATGTTGTTTAATGCCCTTGATTGCAAGTAAATATCAGGAATGATCAATGTAATTAATAAAACAGTTGGGACTTAATACTCTTTGTATAGCATATAATTTATGTTAAGCATATCCATCAAGGAGTAAAAGAATGAAGTCATAGCACAAGTGGTCATTTTAATAGAAGATTAGAACATAGATTATTTCAACAGAAGTTAGTCCATACCTTGCAACTCCTATAAAGAGCTGGTTCATGCAACAAGTGAGAAGTTAAGGAGTGCCCAAAAAAATGTTACTTAAAATTCTGCAAGAAAACAGATGGATGAATGAAATGGAAAGGATACAATTGAAAAGAAGATGAAACCAATATGTGACCAGCTATGTTGTTCCATTGCAATATCAAAGCCCATATATATGAATCTGCAGGTTAGGTTAACCATGTTTGCAACTATGTTATATAACTGAAACCTCAAAAATAGTCAAACTAAAACTAATTTGCTTATTATCTTACACAAAAGTTTCTGCCAGTGAAGAAAGCAAATGGAAGAAAGCAGGAGTAAAGTGTTGAGAATTTTTAGACAAGTTTGAGAATGTGTATTGCTTCATGACCTATCATGCAAAGGCAAAAGGTTAGATGTCACAGAAAACTTCTGCAAAGATCAACAATGGTAAAGGTTACTTACAATTCCAGTGAACAATATTGAAACTATGCCAGAGAGGCCTAGACCTTCAGCTAACATGTACCTATAAAAATTATGATAGCAGTGTGGCATTAGTTAAAAATTTCTATCATATAACAAAGCAAAAGAAGAATTTAGAGGACTATGCAGGGGGCAGTGCAGAACTGTCTTACGAAAAGTAAGGAAAAAGAACAAAAAGACAGCTTTCCAGATTGTGAAGACTGAGAAAAGAAGACATCGATGTCAGTTCCTAAAACAGTTTCTGGCATACAAACCAACAGTATTTAATGAAGAAATTCAAATTTTAGACTTACTTATCAACATCTAACCCTGCATACTTGAAGAGGTGCTGACTGGTTAAGGTTTCTCAATAGTCTAGTTGTAATCAAGTTTAAGAACAAGGATGAGGCATTTAAGATGCATATAAAGACCTTCCATTCCACTCATAAATTTTGTACAAGAATCTTGTAGTCCACAAAAGAATACTGTTACAAATTCCAAATTTAACTAAAATTCAGTATTAGTCACCTCAACCAGAACCAATGATCTTTTTAAGTGTAAAAAAAAAAATGCTTAACTAGCTACTTGTAGGCATTGCAGAATGTTCGTACATCAATTGCTTCCACATGGTATCTCATAAAGTTCATGCTTCAAAATCAACTTGGAGGAATTTCCATGATTTGCTTAGGTGTTTAAACATCTTACTAAGAAAATTGAGTGTATGAACTGACTTTTGAGAGAGGCCTACCTAAACACCCTAAGTTAGAAATCACAGCTTAGAATGCAAGCTTGCACCCTCTCTTGCATTCAAGTCATCTTTATATTGGTTATGAAATTGCTGCATCAGTGTCACCGTTGGGAAAATCTCAAACCAGTTCTTTTTAAAAACTTAACAAAACTCAATCCAAGATCTAAGGATGTCTTGATCTAGACACAATCAAAAAATTTTGAACTAATTTAAAAATAATTGCTAAGTCAGGAGAACAATAGAAGCTTCGAAACTTCTTGAGGTATCATGCAGTTAGTCCTTCATACAACATTATATTTAAAGGTAACTTAGCAAATTCAAATAAAGCTCTTGAATCTTTTAGTTAGAAATAACAATTTATTGGAACAAAAATATCCAACCTATTATTTTAAACTAAGGAGTGACCACAAAAGCCAGTGCTGAAGTATGAAATTGTAACATTAGGGAAGAGAACCAATGATAGAATAACAAAAATAATGTAAAAAAATTAAAGTAATCAAAATCTTTAACTATAGCAGATGAGAGCTTGATCATAAAGGATATAAGAGCAGAAATGAATCCAACTCCAACTCCTGCAAAAATATGTTAAATTGGTCAAAAGAAAATGCATCAATAAAACATGTCACGAGCTAAACATGCAGAAATGCATAGGAAGTCTTGAGTACCGAAATACGTTCAAAGAAACAACAGACTCAGAAAAGCACAGAAGAGAAGAAAAAAACATTTTGAAGAAAAAAAATTATATTTTTTATATTGCAAAGTAGAGTGAAGCATATAAATATGGGTGTGTATGCATGTGTTTTGAATCGAATACAATAATTTTTACATGGACAAGTTTGGAGACCAAAAAAGCTAATAACACCCTTGGTGTAGGCTGATATTTGGCTAAAGTTAGACATCATGCAACGCAGGTCACATATACTCTGCCCATAAATCAACTCAATCAACTTACAATATGAAGCAACATTGGAAGTTCAGTTTGGTTGGTTCACAGAGTCATTAGAGAAACAAAGAAAAAAGGAGGTTTTTGACAAAGGCTATCCTATGGCGGCAGATAACGGCTTTGCGAAAATGAAACAAAGAGTGTGTGAAAGAGAGAGAAAGGGGGGCAGAGAGTGAGTGAGACAAAAGATAAAAGTCATTCTGGCCATCCTTGTCTAATCATTGGTTACACCATTCGAACCATTATTGCATTCATTCTTAACACCAGCTTCATCATCAAACCAAGACAACCTTTTAAAGAGCCTCTAATGGGCATTTTCATGCAAGATAACCCAGAGACTAAAAGTATTAGAACTGTAGCATTAAATAGAACAGGGAATTGATGGTAGAGGTGGAGGAAGTCATAAAAGAGAGTTATGGATGAGTTACAAAGTTGTATAAAATACTTCTACACTATTCCAATCAAACTAAGAGCAATACATAGTGTAGTGTCTACAAAATGCCTATTTTTTCATGCAAGGCAAGTAGCACTTCAAACCAAGGTTTGCAATACCGAATGATATCGCCTATACCAGGCGGTATGTATCGGTGGTACATACCGGTCCGTCTGTCGTGCAGATCGGTACGGACCGCTCGATCCGAAGCGATCTTGTCGATTGAGCCCATTATTGTCGATGGTGATCGCTGCACTCCTTGTTGGCGACTTCTCATCCGCGCACGGGAGAAGGGGCATCGGCGTCGCGGGGTGAAGAGAGGCGAAGATTTTTTTTTCCTCTTCTCGGGCAACTTTTTCTTCTCTTCTCAGGCATTTTTTTTTATGTACGATGTCGCCGAGGCGACGTTGCCCGAGAAGAGAGGCAATGTCGCCCAAGGCTCGCAATTTTTTTTTTATTTGTGATGTCGTCTCGGCGACATCGCCTGAGGTGACGTCGTAATTTTTTTTATTTGTGACATCGCAATTTTTTTTTATCTACGATGTCACCTCGGTGACGTTGCCCGAGAAGAGAGGCAACGTCGCCCGAGGCGATGTCGCAATTTTTTTTTTATCTACGACGTTGCCTCAGCGACGTCGCCCGAGAAGAGAGGCAACGTTGCCTGAGACGACGTCACAATTTTTTTTTTTTATCTGCAATGTCGCCTCGACGACGTCGCTCGAGAAGAGAGGCAATATCGCCTCCTCTCAGTTTACCTCTATATATATAATATATATATATATCGAACAATATACCGAAATATACTGCTTGGTATACAGTATCGTATCATACCGAACAAGTCTCGAAACTCTAGTGTACAGATCTGCACGAAATTTCAATCCTTTCTTCAAACACTATTAGCAAACTAAAAATGAGACTAGTTATGAAATGATAGGAATGTCTAGTGGTAATGTCTGCAGACTGACCTGAAGACATTGACCCAAAAAATGTCTCGAGAAACTTCAAAACAGCCAACACTAAACTTTGTCCTGAGGACTTGCTGCTTCTTACAGATGACATGGTTCTGCAGTTAAAATATTACATAGAACCCTCTACAATTGGCAATGGTAATAAAACAGGGTGGAAAAGAAATTTCAACCTTCAACACAAACCTGTATAAGGAAATTGCCATCTTCACCATTGCCAAAGATGAGAAAAAGGAGTCAAACAAAAAACACTATCAGTTAGCATACAAAAATATGCAAAAATCAACTGGAGTTTTGATTAGGCAACATATGCATACTGCATCATTTAGGACAGATTCACCGAAAACCAAGGCATATATGTTGACATCAGTGCCAAGTTCCTATGCAGGTGAAAAGAGAAAAGGTTAGACAAATGCCTAAGAATGGAAGAGATACAGCAAAAGATTCCCTGAAAGCTTGATGTACTTTCTTTTGTTTGATAATTTTCTTGTTTCAACAATGGTTCTGTTGGAGCATTCAAATAAGAATATTTTACAATCTTCAAGCTGATAGCAACATAACATTGCTTGATGAAGGAATTTATCACAAAACTATCAAATAGTCAATTAAGATTATCACAAAAACAAAGCTCAGCCAAAACAAAGTATGATCATCCACATAAGTCATAACAAAAAAGTTGCTGACAAGAACAGTAAAATCTCTGTGAAAACAAAAAGATCTTCCTGGAGGGAAGTGATTGATGATTTTGTCCAAATAAAGTGATAAGCAAAAAGTGCTAATGAAGAAATAAAAATTTGTCAAGAAAATCAAATCGAAAAGGTCTGGCATCTTAAGTTCACATAATATATTTTACAAATTTCTCAATGGAATTGCTTGATTTTTTCCAATTCATGGGTTCATTAAGAATACTCATAGCTGTGAACTGAATGCAAATATGTAGGAATACAAATTCTCCAACTACAAAATCCAACAGATCCCATGGGAAAAAATTACCAAGAAATGACCATGAGAAAGCTGCTGAAAATGTAAACTACCTGAAATATGGATAGCACAGTCACAGGATCTGTCGTGAGATACTAGAGCACCAAACATCAGGCATTCAACCAGGGAAGTTTGTACATTAGATATGCTAAGCCACCAAGGTAACTGAAGAAAATAGAGGGAGTAGTAGTTATCATAGAGGACTCCTGAGATGAAATTTTACCCACAATGAATGAAGTGATGACTAAGAAGACATTCTTACACCAGAATTCCTGTCACAACTGAGGCAATAAATGTTCCAAGAATAGCCAATGTAATGATAGCTCCAAAATTTGAGAAAAATGGTTTCTATTGACAGATAGGTCAATTACATCAGCCAGGTAAATTTAAAAGCTATACATATTATCAGCATCTGAAAGCAGAGAATTTAGAGACATTACCGGTGCTAAGCTGAAACCTGACTGAGTAGAGTGCAGTCAAGTCAAACATGCTCTGACTAGAGACTAACATGTATTTAACCAAAAGAATAAGAGAAACTATTTTATTGTGAAATTTTTTTTGGAAATTAAACATAGGATATAATATAATTGGAGGTAGCAGGAACAAGAAGAAGAATTCCTCATGGAAATTGAACCATCCCTGAGAAAAGGCAAAACTCAGAAAAGGAAATCAAATTACTCATCAAATCCATATTTTTAATAAAGGAAATTAATAAAAATGAATAGATAAGTACCTAATATTGGCCTCGGTATGTGAAATGTTAGCAATTCCTCCAACAACTAAACCTGCCATAGATGAAAACATAAAATATCCTGAAGCTCTCTTGTTAAACAACTCAGGATAAGTAAACAGAGTACATGTAAGGTGCCTGCGAGATTTCTGTGTAAGAATCATTTTTCATGCTGGCTATGCTGCCTTGTGCTAGCCAACATGTACCTTGATGGTTGTTTGCCAGCAATTAGCATGTGCATTTAATAATGTTTACATGTGGACAGCAAACATGTGACAAGCAACCTCAATTCCAATTCCACCACGTGTCATAGATATCAGACAATGCTAACAATTAGGTTGAGAAACTGTCCAGGTCTAGTTTGACTCATCTTGAATCTAAAGGCCAGTTCTGTTTTTTTTTAATCATTCATACCATTCCTATTTACAAGCCAAAGAAGGTGCACATTGTTCTTTTAGGATTACTCTGCATCAAAGCAGAACATTGGTTGATATTTAAATCAGTCCCAAAGAGCTTTCCAAGTTTATATACATATTCTAATTACGAAACAAATAAAATATAGTAGCCTATAAAGTAATGATCATTGCTGGACTACTATGACACCATATATGTTTTTTAGTGAAAAACATTGTCTATTGACCCACAGGACTATTCATGATCCTCTTGCGTGTTCTCTACTTTAATTTTCTATTTCTTCCTCTTTCCTCCAGAAATTCCTCTCAAGAAACAAGAATAGTTGTTCTACACCCTGATCAACCAGGGAATCCATCTCCAGCCTCAATAACTTAGATGAGCAGTGGCATGTATTGCTAACCATAACACTGCAATTTAAGCGAAGCAGGTAGCATTTATTGTTCGATGAAATCAACATCCATGTTGTTCTTTGGCTAGTCTACATGTAAACCTTTCAAACAGCTTGATGCTACCTCCTAGAGATCATTTACTTGGAGATTGCATTGGTCATGATTCAACCCAATGGTATAACTGACTAATTAATTTATTGAGTCTAAAGCACTTTGCCCAAAATACTTAAGCTCAAGATAATGGCAATACAACCATTAAGCCTTATGGATTAACTCAAGCCTATATCCATTTTCGCTGTGAAACTAAAGTGGGGGTGTTATAATCTTCTACACTTATAGGTTTGACATACTCATCAAGGTCTAAACGCAACAAGGAATCAGACCCTAAAGGAATGCATGTGAGACTTAATCCAATGATGCCTCCATGCCATAGCATGTTCCTTAGATTCATTTACGAGTAGTTCATCCCTACTTGAGCCTCTCACCATATCTAATATTAGGTTAGTTATGTTTTCTATTTGTTACAAGGTGATCAAATGGGATACCTGACCCATTAACTTGTTGAGTTTCAATCATTGATCCAAATAGATGTATCAATTATGCCCACAGATACCTTTACCCATATGAACCCACCCCTAATGAGGTGGGGATGGGGGGAATACATGACGATGAGGACAAGAATAAGAGGCATTTTCTATTACCTATGTAGTTATGGGGCGGGGATGGGTAGAACACTCCCCACCCATCCTCATATTTGTCCCCGCCAAGTTTATAATATTATATTATATAATATATTTATTAATAAATTAATATATATATAAATATACATATTTGAGAATTGAACCCAATATGAACCATATAATTAAATATACATATTTGAGAATTTAATCATATAAATATCATTATTTATAAATTTTGTTATTGTTAATTAGTTTTAATAATTGTTTTATTTTTTTGAAATGAAATGGATTATTAAGAGAATATAGAGAACCTACATGTTCTCCGCCCCCAATAGGGATTCCCCATCCCCACCCTCATCACATTTAAATGGGGAATGGGGTGGGGATGTGGGATGTGGGATGGGGGATGAGATAGGGACAGGGACGGAAGAAGCATTCCATGCCCCTATCCAGTCGATATCTGTGGATTCAAAATGCTTAGACTTAAGTTAATAGTAGTATACACAATTAAGTCCTTATAGACTAACTCAAGTCTATATTCATTTTGGAAAAAACTTGGGGTGTAATAGAATTTGTCACTTGTTTGTCTTTTGCTTGGTTTGACATGTTAGATTGAATAGAGATAATTTATGACATATTTTCAGGTCTAAAATGGCAACACGTTATACCATGTTCAATTGGTGAAAACTTCCAACATCAAGTTCAAGTATGCATCCTCAACATTAATAACCAGCCTCACGAGTGTCATTGGCATGTCTTGAATGCACCCACTCTGTTTCGCCTAACAAAAAACTCAAACCCTATTATAAAAGTTACCAAAGTTGCCTCGCATCAACAATTAGAATGGAGCATCATTATTCTGATCTATGGGAAAAGGCAGGCGGGGAGGTGGGAGGACAAGCGCTCACCTTCCGATCTTACGAAACGATATCGAAATCAAGCAAAGGAAAAATGAGGAGCCAATGAATCCCATAAAAGACATAGGGAAAAAGACAAACTATCAAGAGGATTCTTCCTTCTTGAGACAGAAAAGAGGAGAAGACAGCGGATGCAATCACCGATAAGGAGGGAGACGCTGGCCTCGGGAGGTAGTAGAACTTGTGGCGGCGAAGGACGTGGCCGACGACGAAAGAAAGCACCAGCATCGAGATCTGCAACAGGATACCCACCCCAGCCGCCTGCTGATCCTCCCCAGGCTCCTCCGTGGGGGTGCTCCCGGGAGGGGAGGCCGTCGCGTTCAGCTCCAACATCGCCAGCGATGGCCTCTCCTCTCTCTCTCTCTCTCTCTCTCTCTCTCTCTCTATATATATATATATATATATATATATATATATATATATATTTTTGGGATGTCTTCTTCGGGGTGTTCGATTTCTTCCTCTCCCCACGTTCTGCTCTCCCCGGCAAAGAAACCCTCGGCGAAGGAGGCGGTTTAAATAAGGCGCTGACGGAGAGGATTCGCGGCCGCGGGTCTACTCGGTGAACGCGCATGGGAGCCCGCACGCCCGGTGGGATCATCCACCGTTCGGCTTTGTTTCCAGGAAGATCTGGTCCGTCCCAATGTTTGCGTTTTGGTGGCCTTCCCCGATCCCACGTGGACGAAGCGTTGGAGTTATTGACGAGAAAGGTGGTTGTCTAATATTACGTTTACGCCCGTCCAAATTTATTGGGTTGCATTAAAAAAACCACAAATATAAAGACATTATTTTCGAGAATAGGAATGCAAAATCACTTTTCTTTTTTTCTTTGTGGCCTGGCGGATTCGTTGCTAACATGTGAGACCCAACATCAAGTATCGCCTTTGATTGGATCATGTTCTCTCTATTTTCTCCGGCTCAAAGTGTACCTTTGCTATGTGTTGAAGATAATGGTCCAGTTTATTATCGAGCGGGCTCTTTAACTGGCCTAACAGTTACCAAGATTATGGCCTGGTCTGCAACATCTGCCTCCATTTCATAAACATGATCCTGGATCTACTAAAACCTCTGGGTCATATGGAATGGAAAGAAGAAAATGTTTGCTATCTATCTTATTTTGTGGATTATGTTTGGCCTGTACTATTGTTATTTAGTTTTTCAGGTTAAAATTCAATGTTGATTGTGGTATCGAAACAGCGATGGTTATAAGCATATGCACGAACCTTAATGGGATCATCCAATTGGATCACCTGACCGAGGTTGCACTCTGTTGACTATCGAGGGCCGTCGGTTCAGCACGCGTTTATCACGTCAAAAATGTATGTACTGACGGTTTCGGTTTTGGTTTCGCGTCGAGATGTGCACTTGATATTTTTACCCGCCTCTCTTGTCGTGATCTCCGTCAAAGGTGAAGTTTCGTCTAAATCCGAATCTTAAAGCGGCGATGCGGTATGCACCCCACGCCTTCTGTTATCTTTTCTTCTCCGTCCCCATCCGTCCTCGTTTCTTGCCGATGGAGGCCGTACTCCTAAACTCCGCCCTCCGCCTCCTCTTGCCCACTCGCTGTCGCCCCTCGTTCTACCCCGTCTCCATCCCTCAGACCGTCTCCTTCTCCTCGAGCCTCTCCCCCCCACGCTTCCGGATACGCATTTTTTCCCGTTCCCATTCGCTACCGGGTTTTTTCTCGCATCCCTCGCGGAATTCGAGGCCGTTCCATGTCTCGGCTAGCGCCGTTGCTGTGCAGAAAACGGGGAAAGATCGGTCTCCAGCTGATGTTCTTGTCACCGAGACGAAGGAGCCTAACTCCAGTGTTAGTTCTTTTCTTTTTTTTTCCTATACGGCATTATTTTCTCGTTACCAAGAAGTTAGTTTCTTGCTCTTTTAATCAAAGTGGAAGCTTTATTGCTTTTCATGTCTCTTGCTCGAATTCATTCAGTATGTTGGCTCTGGAATTTTACAGATTATCTCAATTATGTCTACTGGGACTTAAGACCCTCGAAACTTTAGTTTTGTAGTTAAGGTAGATGAAATTCATGTTTATACTTCACACCTGACTGTACGTGAAACCCATGGGGTTGTCAAAAGTTAAGCTCTTCTCGGGAAACCCTGTAAAGCATTTAGAATTATTAGCTTTCTTGGGAAACCATTCTGTCAGCCTGTCACATGTTAGTAATAGGGTCTGGTGATGAAGCTCTCCTGTTGCTTATTTTAACAATTATCCAATATTATTAGACTGTGGTTAGGGCTTAGGTATATTTACAATCACTAAATATAAAAAAAATACACAATTGTAGTTGGCTTACAGTTCCTATCACTTCAATTGATTACCAGATATATATGCCTATGACCCAATGACACTGGAATTTCAAGTTTTGTTTCTACCGGCATTTGGAACTATTATGATAACGAGTTTAAGCACTTTGTGAAGGAAAAAGAAATGGTTGGCAAAGTTGATTTTCAAATAAATATCTGAAGAAATTGATGGTTATGGCAATTTAATGTTTCCTTTATAAGTGAACAATAAAATAATAAAATGTAAGAGTCCTGATAGGTCTTACTTATTTTGCACCCAGATTTTGTGAAATTTCTGGTTAATTATTTATCATCTTGTGCTTTCTGGTGATGTGCCCCTATTCTCTAATTGCTAATGTCTTTAGCAGGTTAGGTTAAGTGTAGAAGTTCCTCCAGCAGTATGCCAACAATGCTACAGAAAAGTCTTAGATGAATTTGCTAAGCAAGCAAAGGTACTCAGTTCTCATTTATGTGAAACTTGTTCCTTACGAAAACCAGAGATGCTTGTCCTCTCCAAGGTCCACTTTTACTTCCTTATTCTCTACCAAGCAGTACATGTTGGATATACTGCCCATTTTTCTTTTGTTACTGCAGTTAGAATATCTTGCTTTCATATCAATATCTGGGAAATCTCACCAAGGCATCAGCATATGGTTTTCTCATGTTTCTTCCTATTACTAAAAATGAGATAATTTGCTATTTCTGTTGTCCTCCTTTTCAGCCATGGCATCCACACCCAAATATTCTGATTCATTGGACTATCCTATAGCCATTATTTCTACTTGGCACAGTATTCAAATCGGTTATTAGGGCAATTACTTGTGGTTTGTGCTTGCTTTACTGAAAGAATGCCTTTTCAAGCTTAAAGAAATAATATTTTAGTTATAATTTGCAGCTGCTTGTATAATTTACCTGTGTCTCTCTTGGAATGGCCCCAAATGTGGCAGTTACCAGTCTGATGCGAAGGTAAGGATGTAAAATAATTAACCATGTCTGATCAAAGTCATTCTATCTAGATTCCTGGATTTCGCCCTGGAAAGAAGGTTCCAGAAAATATACTTGTAAACTACATTGGTAGAAACAATGTGCAGCAGGCTGCTATTGAAGCAACTTTGAAGAGAACTCTTCCGCAGGCCATGGCTTCGGTATGTAAAGTTTGCTTAGCTTGTTAGATATACACTGTATCAAAATAAAGAAACAGTTCTGATTGAAGTATTTTAACATCTTTTTGTTGAAATAGGGTTTGTGATGGTTGTTACTTTAATATATGATACTTCTGATAAAGCTTTATAATTCACATGCCAAACTTGTGTTTTCACATTGATAACTCTGTCACTTGTGAGATGCCAAAGCTTGAACATAGAAGATGGATAGTGAGAATGGGCTTCAAGTAGAATGTAGTTTGAGAAAAAGTGGAGTCTTCATCAATATATTATCTACATTCTGTTCTGCAGATTATTTGATAATAGAACAGTCTTGCTTATAAAACTTTGGACTGAAACTGTCTTCATATCTCAATTTCTGATTTTCTTGTCATTTCTCATATGCATATTCCTGAAATACCAACTTATATACTTGGTACAAGATGAGGAGGTACATCAAATTATTTCAAAGACAATGCAGCATGATATGTTCTCTGTTAATAACCTATTATATTGATAAATTTCCCTCCTGTGTACTATAGTTAATTCACCTGACCATGACTCCATGCTTGAATAACTAATTATATTCTAGCTACACTTAATGTATCAAATAAGTATATGTTGCTGTTGCTTATTAAAAACTTTCTAACATATTGTGCGTAACTAGGTGGAGGGAAGGGCTCTGAAGGATTCCGTGCAATTGTAACTAAATTCTCTGAGATGTATGATGTCTTCTCTCTCCAAGATGCCTTCAGGTTGGTCAACCTAATTGTTAAATATTTTTCCATTACATCTCTCTGATTCCTGTTTCTTTCAATTGTTCTTCCATAACAATTTATGGATCTTCCTATCAAGGACTATCTTGTACTAACACATCAAAAGCTAGTTGAAGGCTAGCACTATTGTCAGCATGTGTTTTGCTAATTGCATGCTTATACAATATCATAATTATATTCGGATTACCATGGATAATTATATTCATATTTATATATCGATTTATGTTAACTCTCTCTCTCTCTCTCTATCTATATATATATATATATATATATATATATATATATATATATATTTTTTTTTTTCATAGTTTTCCACACTATATATTCAAAGTTGAGCATCACCGAGCATCCTTAGAAGAGCGGAACATGAACACTTTTACTAATAATTTTTTTCATGCATAAAGCAAATTTGATGGTTGGCAATTTTCTTTTCTAGCTTTGTTTTCTGCCTCTCTGATAGATCTTTTACAAGTATTATAAATAAACTACGTTCAATCTCTCAGATATGAAGTTGTGGCTGATGTGGCTCCTGAAGTCAAATGGCTGTCAGAGAATAAATACAAAAATCTGAAGATTGTTGTTGAGATAGACAATATCATTGAAGCTCAAAGTGCCTCTGAAAGAGAGCTACAATGGCGTCATAAGGCTCTAGGTTTGCTCAAAATTGTAACTGATAGAGGTTTGCAGGTATCATTTGATCTGGATATACATCGATGAACTTTTTCTTTGGCATTGCTTTTTTTCTCTTGCCTACAATACCAACTTTTATACTTGTACAAATCCTTATTTTGAACTATTGGTCATGCAATTTTCTTTTAATGAAGTATATCCATAATCTTTGAGCCTTTAAGCTGAATTTGGCTATTGTGGTTATAACACTTAAAAAGTTTCTCCATTTGGTAGTGAGCTGAAGGGCCGTAGTTTCCACTGTAACTTTGTCTAGAAGATAAATTATCATGCTTTACTTAGTGTATGGACCACATTTTTATGTGTCCTATGATTTGACATTTACTTGTTTGCAATTTAAAATACCTCCATTCTTGGAAATAGCCACAATTATGGAACTTTAGTCTGAATCTAATCATCACAGACTTTAAATATTGTAAGAACACGATGCTCTTTCTCATTTAAATCTTCTATCACTTATGCAGTTCCTTTTCTTTCTCTTATTAGAAGGTGAGTTGTATTGTCAAGCTTCATCATTGTAAATTTATTGCTCCTCATTATTTTATTTTTACTATATTAAAAAGTTTTCATGGTCTTTTCTCATTAATAAGTCAGTCAATTTCCGTTTATGTTTTTGAATGTGCATATACACGACATTATCTTATAGCACCTGTGTGTACTTAGCTATAGCTACTCTCTAAAAGTTATCTATTTAAGGTACCTATTCACACAAGAAGCTTTCAGTGGACAAATAATTATAGTGGTAGTTGGTTCCTGCATTATGTTGGTCTCTAAAAAACAATGTACAAAGACAAATAAGTTTGAGCAAACCCAACTTTTGTGATATTCACTAATTTTATTGGCTTTTCCAAACAATCCCTATTTCTCCTTTATTTAATTTATGTTTTTAGTTCTATTTCAGGCTTTATCAAAATGTTTTTCCTTTACTAATCCTGAGTCCCACAGTGAATGATGACCCTTCTTTCTTGGTAGCTTAGCTTTCATGTTAGGAAACCTGGGAGAGCATCACATGTGCAGTGGAAAAACAAAATAGAAATTGGTTTCCCAAAAATAGATTTATATCAAATCGTGTGTGACGATTAGGAGCGAAAAACTCATGAAATTGAAAACTACATAAGACGTGAGATGATCTCACCTAGGGAAACTCGTATATTCCTGATCTGCAGATCCTAGTCCGTGGATGAAGGAGATCTTTGCTTTCCTTAGTCATGAAATGGGTCGAAGAGGTGGAGAATGCAGAGGTAAACTCTAAGTACCAGGACAAGGCCGATGAGCAGAAGTCAAGGAACTTCGTAAGACCGATGTCAAGGAGCTTCTCATCAAGATAGCTGAAAGTGAAGGACTTCGAGTCGATGCAAGAGTGTTCAACCAAGGAACGAAGCAGGCAGTACGCGATGTTATACCTTTGCTACTCAGAGGAGTAGGTGGCAGAAATAATGGAGAAGATGGTACAATCCCAAAGACAACCAAAAGTATCAGAGACTTGCTCTAAGTTAGAGTGACAACTTCCTGCATTCTAGAAGTTCGATAACATTGAGAAGGTGAATTACGATAGTTGACTCAACACAAGGAGTGCAAACACTTTGAGTTCTTCAGAAGTGTGAGCTAAGAGCAGGCGAAGGCTAGTAACCTGCTCGACGCATAGAGTACAAACCTCGAGGAGTCGGGCGAAATTAAGTAACCTTTGCCTTCTCAACTCTCAAGAGAATGGGCGAAACCAAGTACCCCAATTCTCTTATTTTTCTAGTAGAGGAGCTCTACACATATTCGAAGACCCTTCGAAAGAACCTAATGAAAGACAACAATTATCAAGCCCTCACCAATGGTGATCAGTGCTACTGAGAGTAGATTGTCCACTTCATTTTCTAACAGAATGCCAATCGAAAGCGAAAGTGATGCGAACCTACTTGGAAGAGTGGAGTACTCATACAGGGCATCCTTGGTGTTTCAAGTCTAAGGACTGAACATACAATTGAGACCATAGAACCATTGTTTGACGATAAGGTATTATTAACCATCTAGTATTCCGTGAGCGGATCATTCAGTGAACTCATTCTTCAATGAGCACCTACACTATATCCCTAGTATCCCCACACAAGCAACTATGAGTATCACATCCCAGATTTATAAAATATAATAAATTATCATTTTATTATTCGTAATTTATATAATACACTCCTTCCCTTTTTTTAATCCTTGAATTCAAATCCTTGCCTTTACAATAGTAAATATTTTATTAACAAAAAAGATCACATCTTCTTGGCAAGGTCATAAGTCTCTTTCACCCAGGCTTCAGATCTATTGTAAAGTTATAGATTACACTGAAAATAAATATAAGATAAAAACATATCAGCAACGACACACGCTGGTAGGAACCTTAGAAAAAATCATAAAAATAATCATCAATATTCGTAAAACAAATGTCAATAATTTA
Source organism: Musa beccarii (assembly GCA_024322285.1). Classification (NCBI taxonomy): domain Eukaryota; kingdom Viridiplantae; phylum Streptophyta; class Magnoliopsida; order Zingiberales; family Musaceae; genus Musa; species Musa beccarii. The sequence goes on from CM044402.1 coordinate 16,362,814, forward strand.
ATAAGAAATAACATCATAAAACTTATGCATCAAAAAAATAATGATAATTTATTATGTAATAAGCAAATTCATGCATCAGCCACATGCAACACATACATAATAACTAGATAACAAAGGTGTACATCACACCCAATGGTACACTTTCCCAACAAATGGATGAGAGGCATACTTCGGGATGGATTTCTCCCAACAACAGCGGATGGAGATAATCACATCGCACTCCAAACAATGAATTGTCACGGACTTAGTTTGGTTTGCCTAAGCATGCGGCACCAATGCGTATCACCTTTTTAGTAAATCTCACTTGCAATATAGACCCGCAAAAGACATTCCGGACAGAAATCCATACGGATCCACAAGCTCTCTTTTAGTAAACACTTTATAGCAATGCACATTCCAACAATGGATATCACAAACAACAAAGGTATAAATTGGTCCACTACAGCATCGATTTCTATTACAAGTATTCCATCGACGCATACTTTATGTACAAGCCTACAATGGTGCACAAACTCACTCAAATATGGGCATTTTGCCTTGGCAAGCCCTTTACAAGCTTTACATTATATGACAACCCAAAAGGACACTGACAAGCACAAGCATTACAATCGAACAAGCCGCTTACAATTTTGTCCGTGACATTCTCCCCACTTAATCCTTCGACGCCCTCGTAGAAGCCTTTTCGACGCCGCAACTTCTTTTCTTTGTTGATCTTCGATCTTCTCGCTTCCTGCTGCGATGCGCCCCTTGGCTCCCATTTGTTCTCCGCTTGTTGTTGAGTCGTCGAACTTTAATCCGCCATGCTGCTTCAACTCGCCAATGACTCTGACTTTGGTGTGGGGTTGGCAAAGTTGTGCTGATCCTTGCTGGTTCTTGCGGATTCATCTGATGAAGGTTAAAGACCATCTTTGATATGCGCCGCCTTCAAATTCTTCTTGTCTCTTGAATCGATAGATGCTTTGTTGAGCTTTAACGAGCATCACCTCGCAACCTTTGAAGTTTTCGTGTCCTTCCTCCGCAAAATTTGCCCATCGAATCTTCTTCCACTTAGTTGTCTTCAAGGGTCTTCACATCTCGTAAGCAGAGCTCCTTCGGCCGATAACTAAGAGAGTCGGGGCATCGGAGTTCCGCCATTCTCTTGGGAGTTGAGAAGGCAAAGGTTACTTGTCTTCGCCGCCTCCTCGAGTTTGTACTTCGTAAGCGCCGAGTCAGTTACATCGGAATTCGCCGCTTCTTAGCTCACACTCAAGCACTTGAAGTGTTTGCAATCCTTGCATACCGAGTCACCATCGTGATTCACCTTCTCATTGCCATTGAACTTTCGAATGCAAGAAGTTATCACCCAACTTGGAGTAAGTCTCCGATAGATTTGGTCGCTTTGGGATTGTACCGCTTTCTCCATCATTTCTCGCCGACTCCTCTCGAGTAGTAAAGGTACAAGATCGCTGCATCGCTCGCTCCGATCCTTGGTCATGCACTCTTGCATCGACCAAGTCCTTCACTCACGGCTATCTTGATGGAAAGTCTGCTGACATTGGTCTTACGGTTCTCTCGGCCTTCGCTTCTTCAGCCTTTGTCTTGGTACATGGAGTTTGCCAAAGCATTCTCCTCCTCCACCCATATCATTTACCAAGTGCTCTCCTCTAAGAGAGCAAGGGATTGATGACTTCTAAGTCCCGCCTCGGGCCGTACCATGGCATTGCGACGCCAATGGCACTACTATCCGCTGTCTCGATCTCGCATCCCTTCTTCGTGATCGTAGATCCGCCTCGCGCATTGTGACACTCCTCCGAAGTTCACCTTCAATCTAACCGATGATCGATATTGGGTAGCCGAGTCCCTTGACTCGCTATTGCTTCCACGCCTATTCCGACCCTCGCTTCAACACCCTCGTGTTCTCTCGAGCAAGCTTCCACTTGGTCGATGGAAATACAGATCGCAACTCCCATGTATGGCCACCGCCACACATGTTGTAGGACTTGCACCATTTCTGCTTCTCCTTAGCTTCATTGGCTGCAATGTTCGCTTACTCGGCCTTGTCCTCTCGACTTGCCGGCTCCTTGTTTAAAGTGAGCTCAAGTAGTTCCACTCTTCAGAGCTCCGATCATACCTTCAGATGATCCAGCCCCAAATGGGACTCACTGGTACTTGCATCTCCGAACTTCTTCCTCGACAGTGCACACCCATAAGCCGATGTCCAAGGCTTCCATTCAATGCAACATTCGTGCACGACGGAAGACCCGCTCATGTACCATGGCATTCACCGCTTGAATCCATAGCTCTTCTTACCGCCGTGTTGTTCACCAACTTGGAGCTCCTTCGTCGCGCCCCGGCCATATCTCCAGATGACCATGTCCTCACGGATACATGTCAGGGTGTGTGTCGCCTTGCCACGAACCATTCCACCCCGATCCCTCGATCATGTCGCCTCCGTGACATCTTGCATTCTCGATCCTCGTGGTATGAACTCGAATCTGCGATATCTCCATGTGGACTCCGCCAACACATCGCAGGCCTTCGCCAACTTCGATTCTGTTCGCTTTTGGCAATCGACCTTCGCCCACCCACTCGGTCACACTTCTGACGTAAGCTTCAGCTCTAGGATAGTCCATCGCTTAGCAGCTCCTCTCAAGTCCCCTCGACTTCGCTGAAATAGGTGCACCATTGTTCGATCCCGACTCGCCTCTACCAAAGATAATCACGCACAAGACCGCTTCTCATGGCAACTTCAATAGCAACACTGTGGCATATTCTTCAAGAGTAGCCGTCGCATCCTTCTTGCCCTGCGGCTAAGGCCTTTTGACACCAACTTTGCCTCAAAGAAATGCGCCACCTTAGAATTTCCACCAAGTGCTTCATCGAGATAAGATGTATGTGCCTCAAAGCTTCCTTCGTCTTTTGCACCATGCAAGATGAGTTTGCTCCATCCGAATATGAAACCCATGGAACGACATGATCCGATTCTTGCTCTGCAAGAAGAGTCCATGTCCTGACCTGTAAGGAAAGCACCAAGCCTCCGCTCCATGTTCCGCCTTCAAAGCCAACTCCTTCACGCGATTTGGGTACTTCACCAAGTTTTCCCAAGTTGTTTCGCTTCTCGATTAGCATTGATTAATGGTGGCCCTCCGCCCACTCATTCCACGGGTCACCCTCTGCTGAGTCCATTAATTCTATATATACAATGACAACAAGATACTATATTTAATTCTGTATAAATACTATATATAATTCTCTATAATCATGTTCCTGTATAATATGACAAGAAGATACCATATATAATTGTAACCACATTAATAATAAGTGTAAAGACATGAGGGGGAGGTGGAATGATGTATAATAACTATATATCATGTTCCTGTATAATGTGACAAGAAGATAATATATATAATTGTAACCACATTAATAATAAGGGAAAATAATCTATAATTTATTGTATTTGTTTGTGACAATGAGCCAAATCTTTTTCTTTAAAAATAAAACAAGTTAGCCAGAACAATCAAAAGAAGGTGGAAAGAAATACCATTAAGAGTACTGCAGAATTAGGATTATTGTGCATTCCTTGAAGAGTTATTTCTTTTTCCAGTCATTTGTCTATTCTGGATATGTAAAATGGCGCTGAATACAACAAAATCATCATATATAAGACGCTTACCTTCAACCTGAAGAAAACCAAAAGGAACCCGCCGAAATTTTGAGATCAGGAAAGGCACTTCAGGATGATATCCGGGGAGAATGTCCTCTTTAATCCCTGTAGCAAAGTTGGCTCTGATACCTATCAAAGCTTACAACGAAGCTCAAGATCATGAACTCAACAGTCCCAATGAATATTTAGTGGAAACCACTCCTAGCCGTGACATATCAGAAGCTGAACGGCTCCAGAACTGGATGGCAAGAGAGCTGCCTTAGTCGTGTGACTGAAGGGGTGACAATTAAAAACAGTAGGATTCGACAAATGACATCACAAACATTACTCTATTTCCTATATAAGAGATATTAGTTGACCTGTAAATGAAAGGAACTGTTATCTATTACTTGGACAATAATCAGCCAGCTGATATATACATGGTATGATAAAGTAGAGATAATCCTCTGAGAAAACACCAAAAAGAATCTCCTCTTAAACTTTGGCATGCTGAAAAAAGAAAAAAATTTGCAGTGTTTATTGATGCACTTGGAATTCTTTTGTTCTCGAATTTTCAGGAGCCTCATCTGTTAGGCATAAAAAATTGACTTCAGCTAAAAAAGGTGGAGCAAGAAAATGAAAATATGCAATAAAATAAATATATAAATAATGAGGACCTAAACATGAGCTAATTTCAGAGAATGTGAGGCAAAGGATGCTCTGATGAACGGTTACCATGGTTACAGGAAATTTGGGCAAGATTAGCACAGTTGAGAAGCCTTTTTTGTTGTCTTTAATTTGCTCAACACAGTTATTTTCATGAACAATGTGCCAATAAAGATCTCTTTCAAGGGCAGAATGAGAAGGAACAATAAGTAATGACATCAGGCTTCTGAGAAATTGTAGAATTAATATTTGCAATATTTTCATTTTCTTATGCCTGATGTTAGCAAATTGTATTATCAGATTGTGAGAAAAAAAGAGAGTCCAAATGTTGTAGACTATCTTAATGAAAAGCAGAGCTAAATTGGAGAAAATCAGAAACAGAAACATTTGTTTTGGTATCAAGATACTATGGAGTTTCAAGTACTCTTGGAAGGATGGACTGAAGGTACATATTCCCCAGAAATGAGAAATACATTGGTTCACAGAGTGTGAGTTGTCTTCATATGGTCAACGTGCATCTTGCAGAAAGAATTAACGAAAATATCCTTACCAGGAACATCATTTTTAGATGTGAAGATAGGAGTGAGATAGTTCCTGTCCAGTGCAGTGAATGAGGCAGTGCTGCAGAGATACACAGCCAAGGCAACATTAATCTAGTAAAAAGATGAAGCAACTTAGGAATCAATGACTATAAAAGAAAATTCAACAACACCTTTGGATTTTTTTAAGTTTCATCCTTATCTTGTTCCCAGAAGAAGTTCCCTCATCAAAAGATGGTCCGACATAGTCATGGTTGTCCCCTAAGTTCTCCTAAATGCCAGAAATTGATAAACTTTGATTCCATACAAGCCAATTGTCAAAAACACAGAACTCAACCAAGGTAACTGTATTATGCATGAATTTTGATATAAGCTCAATTTGCCTTTTACTCCTCCAGTAAGAAGTCAGATAAAGTTGTTCATAACAAAAAAAAATCAGGGTACAAGGACAATCTTTTTCAAAACTCTAACCTCATAAATAATAATAATATCTATACATAAATGAAATTAGGGTAAAAGGGTCATTGTTTTAATTTTGAAGATCTCCAACTGAAGAATAGTTATGCTACATCGATATGTATCACACTGCCAACAAACACATAAGCAAACATATTATTTCAAAGGCCTTAGGCAGAGTTATGCTAGACATGAAGCTGCACAACACACAACAAATTAGCACCTTAGCACCGAGCACTAACACAAACTTAGACATTGACTGTTAAAATAAGACAACCACACATAATATATACTTCCTTAAACTTACTTCTCCATATGGGCCACTGTAAGCATCACCAATAACTTCTAAAGCTTCAAGCATCTTTCCCGTTGAGCCTCCAATCAACAGCACCTGAATTATTGCAATTATGATATTCAAGAAGTTTGTGGGGGAGGATCCCAAAAACGAAAAAGACCCCTCTTGGCAATAATATATTATAATGGTAAATCTTCTAGTCTCACCATACAATCATCTCATCATTTTTGGTAAGCCACATCTCTAAAATGCATAAACACTACAAAAGCTCAATACAAACTTATATGATGATGGATCCTGATCTTCAAATGTGTTCAAAGCATTGGCTTTTTGAGGCAATGTAAAACACAAGTGAGAAAAACTTACTGTTATAACAACAATGGCAGTGGTAGCAGTTAAAATTATTTTGCCATGTCCATCAGGAAGATCATGCACTGACTTCAGGGCAAGAGCAAAAGCCATAGCCCCTCTAAGCCCTACTCACGTGCATAAGCACTAATCACAAAATATATATGAATAATTAAATTTGTAATAACAGCCTGCCAACTTACCACTATACCAAAGTGCCTTCTGATGTCTCATGGGTATCTGGGAAGACGTTGGACGTACCATGTTGATCAACCAAGCACAGGAGAAGACATGTGCCGCCCTTCAACATTAACACAACTCAATGTGAATAACTAAGTGAATCATCATAAGAAACAGGCCAAACCAGAACTAGGGAATATGTAAAAGAAGAAAGCCTTCAGTCAGTCTAAAATCTAAAGCACACTACTATAAATTTATAAATAGAACATGGATTTCTCTCAGAGGAAAAGAAATATTAAAATTAACAGACAACAAGATGCAGCTGGTTATGTTATTCTTCACATTTAGAATTCAGCAGAGATCATTAAGATTAGTTACATTGGGAATAAATAGATAAAACTTTAAAGGATAAAACATGGATGATTGAGCAAAGCAAAAGCACTCTATTGGCATTCAAGACAATAGGTCTGGAAACTATTCAGGCAAAGCTCTATCTGGACAATCACTAGTACTGCAAATTAACTTTCAGCAATAGTTATAAACTAGGAATAAGAAGGAAATGTCTGATTTTGGAAAACCTTAATAAATAGAACCAATTACGTTCCCATTTATCAAAAGATCCAATACTAAGAATCCAAAGAAACTATTGGGGATTTTGGCAAGGCTTCAGATGTGAGTACTTCAGAATAAATTGCCTATAAAGAATCAAGAAAAACATAAGTCCATCATGTCTCGTGTTCATCTACATTTCAGTGAAATAATTTATAGTTATTGGGATTTTCTTTCTTGAATTTGTACAAAATGATAGCTCATGTTGCTAACCCCAAATAGTTAGCACTTGCAGCTGCTTCTATGTGCTGTCCGCAAAAATTATGAAATGATGAGGCAAACAGATCTTTAACATCTTCTTGTAGAACAATACAGATAAACATATACTTTTGCTTGAAATGTTGCAGCATCTTGACAACAACAAAGATGCAACCATTCAGGTGCAGAACATTGAGCATGGCTAGAAATAATGCTTGAAAATATAACAAAAACTGAATACAATTGCTTGCTTGGTATCCCAAAACCATGAACATGTCAAACCAGCATGGTCTTCTAAAATCTTCACATATAAAATAATTTAAAGACAACAAAGCCTGATCCCATCAGGGATTTCCAACTGTAAGGGAAACTATATTGAACTTTTCTTGGGAGGATGGAGGACAAGGAGTTGAATCCAAAAAGAAATTCATTTCTATCTTCTAAATATGCTGATTAAAATCAACTATTAAAATGTTGTTTAATGCCCTTGATTGCAAGTAAATATCAGGAATGATCAATGTAATTAATAAAACAGTTGGGACTTAATACTCTTTGTATAGCATATAATTTATGTTAAGCATATCCATCAAGGAGTAAAAGAATGAAGTCATAGCACAAGTGGTCATTTTAATAGAAGATTAGAACATAGATTATTTCAACAGAAGTTAGTCCATACCTTGCAACTCCTATAAAGAGCTGGTTCATGCAACAAGTGAGAAGTTAAGGAGTGCCCAAAAATGTTACTTAAAATTCTGCAAGAAAACAGATGGATGAATGAAATGGAAAGGATACAATTGAAAAGAAGATGAAACCAATATGTGACCAGCTATGTTGTTCCATTGCAATATCAAAGCCCATATATATGAATCTGCAGGTTAGGTTAACCATGTTTGCAACTATGTTATATAACTGAAACCTCAAAAATAGTCAAACTAAAACTAATTTGCTTATTATCTTACACAAAAGTTTCTGCCAGTGAAGAAAGCAAATGGAAGAAAGCAGGAGTAAAGTGTTGAGAATTTTTAGACAAGTTTGAGAATGTGTATTGCTTCATGACCTATCATGCAAAGGCAAAAGGTTAGATGTCACAGAAAACTTCTGCAAAGATCAACAATGGTAAAGGTTACTTACAATTCCAGTGAACAATATTGAAACTATGCCAGAGAGGCCTAGACCTTCAGCTAACATGTACCTATAAAAATTATGATAGCAGTGTGGCATTAGTTAAAAATTTCTATCATATAACAAAGCAAAAGAAGAATTTAGAGGACTATGCAGGGGGCAGTGCAGAACTGTCTTACGAAAAGTAAGGAAAAAGAACAAAAAGACAGCTTTCCAGATTGTGAAGACTGAGAAAAGAAGACATCGATGTCAGTTCCTAAAACAGTTTCTGGCATACAAACCAACAGTATTTAATGAAGAAATTCAAATTTTAGACTTACTTATCAACATCTAACCCTGCATACTTGAAGAGGTGCTGACTGGTTAAGGTTTCTCAATAGTCTAGTTGTAATCAAGTTTAAGAACAAGGATGAGGCATTTAAGATGCATATAAAGACCTTCCATTCCACTCATAAATTTTGTACAAGAATCTTGTAGTCCACAAAAGAATACTGTTACAAATTCCAAATTTAACTAAAATTCAGTATTAGTCACCTCAACCAGAACCAATGATCTTTTTAAGTGTAAAAAAAAAAATGCTTAACTAGCTACTTGTAGGCATTGCAGAATGTTCGTACATCAATTGCTTCCACATGGTATCTCATAAAGTTCATGCTTCAAAATCAACTTGGAGGAATTTCCATGATTTGCTTAGGTGTTTAAACATCTTACTAAGAAAATTGAGTGTATGAACTGACTTTTGAGAGAGGCCTACCTAAACACCCTAAGTTAGAAATCACAGCTTAGAATGCAAGCTTGCACCCTCTCTTGCATTCAAGTCATCTTTATATTGGTTATGAAATTGCTGCATCAGTGTCACCGTTGGGAAAATCTCAAACCAGTTCTTTTTAAAAACTTAACAAAACTCAATCCAAGATCTAAGGATGTCTTGATCTAGACACAATCAAAAAATTTTTGAACTAATTTAAAAAATAATTGCTAAGTCAGGAGAACAATAGAAGCTTCGAAACTTCTTGAGGTATCATGCAGTTAGTCCTTCATACAACATTATATTTAAAGGTAACTTAGCAAATTCAAATAAAGCTCTTGAATCTTTTAGTTAGAAATAACAATTTATTGGAACAAAAATATCCAACCTATTATTTTAAACTAAGGAGTGACCACAAAAGCCAGTGCTGAAGTATGAAATTGTAACATTAGGGAAGAGAACCAATGATAGAATAACAAAAATAATGTAAAAAAATTAAAGTAATCAAAATCTTTAACTATAGCAGATGAGAGCTTGATCATAAAGGATATAAGAGCAGAAATGAATCCAACTCCAACTCCTGCAAAAATATGTTAAATTGGTCAAAAGAAAATGCATCAATAAAACATGTCACGAGCTAAACATGCAGAAATGCATAGGAAGTCTTGAGTACCGAAATACGTTCAAAGAAACAACAGACTCAGAAAAGCACAGAAGAGAAGAAAAAACATTTTGAAGAAAAAAAATTATATTTTTTATATTGCAAAGTAGAGTGAAGCATATAAATATGGGTGTGTATGCATGTGTTTTGAATCGAATACAATAATTTTTACATGGACAAGTTTGGAGACCAAAAAAGCTAATAACACCCTTGGTGTAGGCTGATATTTGGCTAAAGTTAGACATCATGCAAGCATGAGGTCACATATACTCTGCCCATAAATCAACTCAATCAACTTACAATATGAAGCAACATTGGAAGTTCAGTTTGGTTGGTTCACAGAGTCATTAGAGAAACAAAGAAAAAAGGAGGTTTTTGACAAAGGCTATCCTATGGCGGCAGATAACGGCTTTGCGAAAATGAAACAAAGAGTGTGTGAAAGAGAGAGAAAGGGGGGCAGAGAGTGAGTGAGACAAAAGATAAAAGTCATTCTGGCCATCCTTGTCTAATCATTGGTTACACCATTCGAACCATTATTGCATTCATTCTTAACACCAGCTTCATCATCAAACCAAGACAACCTTTTAAAGAGCCTCTAATGGGCATTTTCATGCAAGATAACCCAGAGACTAAAAGTATTAGAACTGTAGCATTAAATAGAACAGGGAATTGATGGTAGAGGTGGAGGAAGTCATAAAAGAGAGTTATGGATGAGTTACAAAGTTGTATAAAATACTTCTACACTATTCCAATCAAACTAAGAGCAATACATAGTGTAGTGTCTACAAAATGCCTATTTTTTCATGCAAGGCAAGTAGCACTTCAAACCAAGGTTTGCAATACCGAATGATATCGCCTATACCAGGCGGTATGTATCGGGTGGTACATACCGGTCTGTCAGCAGATCGGTACACGGACCGCTCGATACCGAGCGATACTGTCGATTGAGCCCATTATTGTCGATGGTGATCGCTGCACTCCTTGTTGGCGACTTCTCATCCGCGCACGGGAGAAGGGGCATCGGCGTCGCGGGGTGAAGAGAGGCGAAGATTTTTTTTTCCTCTTCTCGGGCAACTTTTTCTTCTCTTCTCAGGCATTTTTTTTTATGTACGATGTCGCCGAGGCGACGTTGCCCGAGAAGAGAGGCAATGTCGCCCAAGGCTCGCAATTTTTTTTTTATTTGTGATGTCGTCTCGGCGACATCGCCTGAGGTGACGTCGTAATTTTTTTTATTTGTGACATCGCAATTTTTTTTTATCTACGATGTCACCTCGGTGACGTTGCCCGAGAAGAGAGGCAACGTCGCCCGAGGCGATGTCGCAATTTTTTTTTTATCTACGACGTTGCCTCAGCGACGTCGCCCGAGAAGAGAGGCAACGTTGCCTGAGACGACGTCACAATTTTTTTTTTTTATCTGCAATGTCGCCTCGACGACGTCGCTCGAGAAGAGAGGCAATATCGCCTCCTCTCAGTTTACCTCTATATATATAATATATATATATATCGAACAATATACCGAAATATACTGCTTGGTATACAGTATCGTATCATACCGAACAAGTCTCGAAACTCTAGTACAGTACGAAATTTCAATCCTTTCTTCAAACACTATTAGCAAACTAAAAATGAGACTAGTTATGAAATGATAGGAATGTCTAGTGGTAATGTCTGCAGACTGACCTGAAGACATTGACCCAAAAAATGTCTCGAGAAACTTCAAAACAGCCAACACTAAACTTTGTCCTGAGGACTTGCTGCTTCTTACAGATGACATGGTTCTGCAGTTAAAATATTACATAGAACCCTCTACAATTGGCAATGGTAATAAAACAGGGTGGAAAAGAAATTTCAACCTTCAACACAAACCTGTATAAGGAAATTGCCATCTTCACCATTGCCAAAGATGAGAAAAAGGAGTCAAACAAAAAACACTATCAGTTAGCATACAAAAATATGCAAAAATCAACTGGAGTTTTGATTAGGCAACATATGCATACTGCATCATTTAGGACAGATTCACCGAAAACCAAGGCATATATGTTGACATCAGTGCCAAGTTCCTATGCAGGTGAAAAGAGAAAAGGTTAGACAAATGCCTAAGAATGGAAGAGATACAGCAAAAAGATTCCCCTGAAAGCTTGATGTACTTTCTTTTGTTTGATAATTTTCTTGTTTCAACAATGGTTCTGTTGGAGCATTCAAATAAGAATATTTTACAATCTTCAAGCTGATAGCAACATAACATTGCTTGATGAAGGAATTTATCACAAAACTATCAAATAGTCAATTAAGATTATCACAAAAACAAAGCTCAGCCAAAACAAAGTATGATCATCCACATAAGTCATAACAAAAAAAGTTGCTGACAAGAACAGTAAAATCTCTGTGAAAACAAAAAAGATCTTCCTGGAGGGAAGTGATTGATGATTTTTGTCCAAATAAAGTGATAAGCAAAAAAGTGCTAATGAAGAAATAAAAATTTGTCAAGAAAATCAAATCGAAAAGGTCTGGCATCTTAAGTTCACATAATATATTTTACAAATTTCTCAATGGAATTGCTTGATTTTTTCCAATTCATGGGTTCATTAAGAATACTCATAGCTGTGAACTGAATGCAAATATGTAGGAATACAAATTCTCCAACTACAAAATCCAACAGATCCCATGGGAAAAAATTACCAAGAAATGACCATGAGAAAGCTGCTGAAAATGTAAACTACCTGAAATATGGATAGCACAGTCACAGGATCTGTCGCAGATACTAGAGCACCAAACATCAGGCATTCAACCAGGGGAAGTTTGTACATTAGATATGCTAAGCCACCAAGGTAACTGAAGAAAATAGAGGGAGTAGTAGTTATCATAGAGGACTCCTGAGATGAAATTTTACCCACAATGAATGAAGTGATGACTAAGAAGACATTCTTACACCAGAATTCCTGTCACAACTGAGGCAATAAATGTTCCAAGAATAGCCAATGTAATGATAGCTCCAAAATTTGAGAAAAATGGTTTCTATTGACAGATAGGTCAATTACATCAGCCAGGTAAATTTAAAAGCTATACATATTATCAGCATCTGAAAGCAGAGAATTTAGAGACATTACCGGTGCTAAGCTGAAACCTGACTGAGTAGAGTGCAGTCAAGTCAAACATGCTCTGACTAGAGACTAACATGTATTTAACCAAAAGAATAAGAGAAACTATTTTATTGTGAAATTTTTTTTGGAAATTAAACATAGGATATAATATAATTGGAGGTAGCAGGAACAAGAAGAAGAATTCCTCATGGAAATTGAACCATCCCCTGAGAAAAGGCAAAACTCAGAAAAGGGAAATCAAATTACTCATCAAATCCATATTTTTAATAAAGGAAATTAATAAAAATGAATAGATAAGTACCTAATATTGGCCTCGGTATGTGAAATGTTAGCAATTCCTCCAACAACTAAACCTGCCATAGATGAAAACATAAAATATCCTGAAGCTCTCTTGTTAAACAACTCAGGATAAGTAAACAGAGTACATGTAAGGTGCCTGCGAGATTTCTGTGTAAGAATCATTTTTCATGCTGGCTATGCTGCCTTGTGCTAGCCAACATGTACCTTGATGGTTGTTTGCCAGCAATTAGCATGTGCATTTAATAATGTTTACATGTGGACAGCAAACATGTGACAAGCAACCTCAATTCCAATTCCACCACGTGTCATAGATATCAGACAATGCTAACAATTAGGTTGAGAAACTGTCCAGGTCTAGTTTGACTCATCTTGAATCTAAAGGCCAGTTCTGTTTTTTTTTAATCATTCATACCATTCCTATTTACAAGCCAAAGAAGGTGCACATTGTTCTTTTAGGATTACTCTGCATCAAAGCAGAACATTGGTTGATATTTAAATCAGTCCCAAAGAGCTTTCCAAGTTTATATACATATTCTAATTACGAAACAAATAAAATATAGTAGCCTATAAAGTAATGATCATTGCTGGACTACTATGACACCATATATGTTTTTTAGTGAAAAACATTGTCTATTGACCCACAGGACTATTCATGATCCTCTTGCGTGTTCTCTACTTTAATTTTCTATTTCTTCCTCTTTCCTCCAGAAATTCCTCTCAAGAAACAAGAATAGTTGTTCTACACCCTGATCAACCAGGGAATCCATCTCCAGCCTCAATAACTTAGATGAGCAGTGGCATGTATTGCTAACCATAACACTGCAATTTAAGCGAAGCAGGTAGCATTTATTGTTCGATGAAATCAACATCCATGTTGTTCTTTGGCTAGTCTACATGTAAACCTTTCAAACAGCTTGATGCTACCTCCTAGAGATCATTTACTTGGAGATTGCATTGGTCATGATTCAACCCAATGGTATAACTGACTAATTAATTTATTGAGTCTAAAGCACTTTGCCCAAAATACTTAAGCTCAAGATAATGGCAATACAACCATTAAGCCTTATGGATTAACTCAAGCCTATATCCATTTTCGCTGTGAAACTAAAGTGGGGGTGTTATAATCTTCTACACTTATAGGTTTGACATACTCATCAAGGTCTAAACGCAACAAGGAATCAGACCCTAAAGGAATGCATGTGAGACTTAATCCAATGATGCCTCCATGCCATAGCATGTTCCTTAGATTCATTTACGAGTAGTTCATCCCTACTTGAGCCTCTCACCATATCTAATATTAGGTTAGTTATGTTTTCTATTTGTTACAAGGTGATCAAATGGGATACCTGACCCATTAACTTGTTGAGTTTCAATCATTGATCCAAATAGATGTATCAATTATGCCCACAGATACCTTTACCCATATGAACCCACCCCTAATGAGGTGGGGATGGGGGGAATACATGACGATGAGGACAAGAATAAGAGGCATTTTCTATTACCTATGTAGTTATGGGGCGGGGATGGGTAGAACACTCCCCACCCATCCTCATATTTGTCCCCGCCTAAGTTTATAATATTATATTATATAATATATTTATTAATAAATTAATATATATATAAATATACATATTTGAGAATTGAACCAATATGAACCATATAATTAAATATACATATTTGAGAATTTAATCATATAAATATCATTATTTATAAATTTTGTTATTGTTAATTAGTTTTAATAATTGTTTTATTTTTTTGAAATGAAATGGATTATTAAGAGAATATAGAGAACCTACATGTTCTCCGCCCCCAATAGGGATTCCCCATCCCCACCCTCATCACATTTAAATGGGGAATGGGGTGGGGATGTGGGATGTGGGATGGGGGATGAGATAGGGACAGGGACGGAAGAAGCATTCCATGCCCCTATCCAGTCGATATCTGTGGATTCAAAATGCTTAGACTTAAGTTAATAGTAGTATACACAATTAAGTCCTTATAGACTAACTCAAGTCTATATTCATTTTGGAAAAAACTTGGGGGTGTAATAGAATTTGTCACTTGTTTGTCTTTTGCTTGGTTTGACATGTTAGATTGAATAGAGATAATTTATGACATATTTTCAGGTCTAAAATGGCAACACGTTATACCATGTTCAATTGGTGAAAACTTCCAACATCAAGTTCAAGTATGCATCCTCAACATTAATAACCAGCCTCACGAGTGTCATTGGCATGTCTTGAATGCACCCACTCTGTTTCGCCTAACAAAAAACTCAAACCCTATTATAAAAGTTACCAAAGTTGCCTCGCATCAACAATTAGAATGGAGCATCATTATTCTGATCTATGGGAAAAGGCAGGCGGGGAGGTGGGAGGACAAGCGCTCACCTTCCGATCTTACGAAACGATATCGAAATCAAGCAAAGGAAAAATGAGGAGCCAATGAATCCCATAAAAGACATAGGGAAAAAGACAAACTATCAAGAGGATTCTTCCTTCTTGAGACAGAAAAGAGGAGAAGACAGCGGATGCAATCACCGATAAGGAGGGAGACGCTGGCCTCGGGGAGGTAGTAGAACTTGTGGCGGCGAAGGACGTGGCCGACGACGAAAGAAAGCACCAGCATCGAGATCTGCAACAGGATACCCACCCCAGCCGCCTGCTGATCCTCCCCAGGCTCCTCCGTGGGGGTGCTCCCGGGAGGGGAGGCCGTCGCGTTCAGCTCCAACATCGCCAGCGATGGCCTCTCCTCTCTCTCTCTCTCTCTCTCTCTCTCTCTCTCTATATATATATATATATATATATATATATAATATATATATATTTTTTGGGATGTCTTCTTCGGGGTGTTCGATTTCTTCCTCTCCCCACGTTCTGCTCTCCCCGGCAAAGAAACCCTCGGCGAAGGAGGCGGTTTAAATAAGGCGCTGACGGAGAGGATTCGCGGCCGCGGGTCTACTCGGTGAACGCGCATGGGAGCCCGCACGCCCGGTGGGATCATCCACCGTTCGGCTTTGTTTCCAGGAAGATCTGGTCCGTCCCAATGTTTGCGTTTTGGTGGCCTTCCCGATCCCACGTGGACGAAGCGTTGGAGTTATTGACGAGAAAGGTGGTTGTCTAATATTACGTTTACGCCCGTCCAAATTTATTGGGTTGCATTAAAAAACCACAAATATAAAGACATTATTTTCGAGAATAGGAATGCAAAATCACTTTTCTTTTTTCTTTGTGGCCTGGCGGATTCGTTGCTAACATGTGAGACCCAACATCAAGTATCGCCTTTGATTGGATCATGTTCTCTCTATTTTCTCCGGCTCAAAGTGTACCTTTGCTATGTGTTGAAGATAATGGTCCAGTTTATTATCGAGCGGGCTCTTTAACTGGCCTAACAGTTACCAAGATTATGGCCTGGTCTGCAACATCTGCCTCCATTTCATAAACATGATCCTGGATCTACTAAAACCTCTGGGTCATATGGAATGGAAAGAAGAAAATGTTTGCTATCTATCTTATTTTGTGGATTATGTTTGGCCTGTACTATTGTTATTTAGTTTTCAGGTTAAAATTCAATGTTGATTGTGGTATCGAAACAGCGATGGTTATAAGCATATGCACGAACCTTAATGGGATCATCCAATTGGATCACCTGACCGAGGTTGCACTCTGTTGACTATCGAGGGCCGTCGGTTCAGCACGCGTTTATCACGTCAAAAATGTATGTACTGACGGTTTCGGTTTTGGTTTCGCGTCGAGATGTGCACTTGATATTTTTACCCGCCTCTCTTGTCGTGATCTCCGTCAAAGGTGAAGTTTCGTCTAAATCCGAATCTTAAAGCGGCGATGCGGTATGCACCCCACGCCTTCTGTTATCTTTTCTTCTCCGTCCCCATCCGTCCTCGTTTCTTGCCGATGGAGGCCGTACTCCTAAACTCCGCCCTCCGCCTCCTCTTGCCCACTCGCTGTCGCCCCTCGTTCTACCCCGTCTCCATCCCTCAGACCGTCTCCTTCTCCTCGAGCCTCTCCCCCCACGCTTCCGGATACGCATTTTTCCCGTTCCCATTCGCTACCGGGTTTTTTCTCGCATCCCTCGCGGAATTCGAGGCCGTTCCATGTCTCGGCTAGCGCCGTTGCTGTGCAGAAAACGGGGAAAGATCGGTCTCCAGCTGATGTTCTTGTCACCGAGACGAAGGAGCCTAACTCCAGTGTTAGTTCTTTTCTTTTTTTTTCCTATACGGCATTATTTTCTCGTTACCAAGAAGTTAGTTTCTTGCTCTTTTAATCAAAGTGGAAGCTTTATTGCTTTTCATGTCTCTTGCTCGAATTCATTCAGTATGTTGGCTCTGGAATTTTACAGATTATCTCAATTATGTCTACTGGGACTTAAGACCCTCGAAACTTTAGTTTTGTAGTTAAGGTAGATGAAATTCATGTTTATACTTCACACCTGACTGTACGTGAAACCCATGGGGTTGTCAAAAGTTAAGCTCTTCTCGGGAAACCCTGTAAAGCATTTAGAATTATTAGCTTTCTTGGGAAACCATTCTGTCAGCCTGTCACATGTTAGTAATAGGGTCTGGTGATGAAGCTCTCCTGTTGCTTATTTTAACAATTATCCAATATTATTAGACTGTGGTTAGGGCTTAGGTATATTTACAATCACTAAATATAAAAAAAATACACAATTGTAGTTGGCTTACAGTTCCTATCACTTCAATTGATTACAGATATATATGCCTATGACCCAATGACACTGGAATTTCAAGTTTTGTTTCTACCGGCATTTGGAACTATTATGATAACGAGTTTAAGCACTTTGTGAAGGAAAAGAAATGGTTGGCAAAGTTGATTTTCAAATAAATATCTGAAGAAATTGATGGTTATGGCAATTTAATGTTTCCTTTATAAGTGAACAATAAAATAATAAAATGTAAGAGTCCTGATAGGTCTTACTTATTTTGCACCCAGATTTTGTGAAATTTCTGGTTAATTATTTATCATCTTGTGCTTTCTGGTGATGTGCCCCTATTCTCTAATTGCTAATGTCTTTAGCAGGTTAGGTTAAGTGTAGAAGTTCCTCCAGCAGTATGCCAACAATGCTACAGAAAAGTCTTAGATGAATTTGCTAAGCAAGCAAAGGTACTCAGTTCTCATTTATGTGAAACTTGTTCCTTACGAAAACCAGAGATGCTTGTCCTCTCCAAGGTCCACTTTTTACTTCCTTATTCTCTACCAAGCAGTACATGTTGGATATACTGCCCATTTTTCTTTTGTTACTGCAGTTAGAATATCTTGCTTTCATATCAATATCTGGGGAAATCTCACCAAGGCATCAGCATATGGTTTTCTCATGTTTCTTCCTATTACTAAAAATGAGATAATTTGCTATTTCTGTTGTCCTCCTTTTCAGCCATGGCATCCACACCCAAATATTCTGATTCATTGGACTATCCTATAGCCATTATTTCTACTTGGCACAGTATTCAAATCGGTTATTAGGGCAATTACTTGTGGTTTGTGCTTGCTTTACTGAAAGAATGCCTTTTCAAGCTTAAAGAAATAATATTTTAGTTATAATTTGCAGCTGCTTGTATAATTTACCTGTGTCTCTCTTGGAATGGCCCCAAATGTGGCAGTTACCAGTCTGATGCGAAGGTAAGGATGTAAAATAATTAACCATGTCTGATCAAAGTCATTCTATCTAGATTCCTGGATTTCGCCCTGGAAAGAAGGTTCCAGAAAATATACTTGTAAACTACATTGGTAGAAACAATGTGCAGCAGGCTGCTATTGAAGCAACTTTGAAGAGAACTCTTCCGCAGGCCATGGCTTCGGTATGTAAAGTTTGCTTAGCTTGTTAGATATACACTGTATCAAAATAAAGAAACAGTTCTGATTGAAGTATTTTAACATCTTTTTGTTGAAATAGGGTTTGTGATGGTTGTTACTTTAATATATGATACTTCTGATAAAGCTTTATAATTCACATGCCAAACTTGTGTTTTCACATTGATAACTCTGTCACTTGTGAGATGCCAAAGCTTGAACATAGAAGATGGATAGTGAGAATGGGCTTCAAGTAGAATGTAGTTTGAGAAAAAAAGTGGAGTCTTCATCAATATATTATCTACATTCTGTTCTGCAGATTATTTGATAATAGAACAGTCTTGCTTATAAAACTTTGGACTGAAACTGTCTTCATATCTCAATTTCTGATTTTCTTGTCATTTCTCATATGCATATTCCTGAAATACCAACT
The DNA here is from genome assembly GCA_024322285.1 of Musa beccarii. Taxonomy (NCBI): domain Eukaryota; kingdom Viridiplantae; phylum Streptophyta; class Magnoliopsida; order Zingiberales; family Musaceae; genus Musa; species Musa beccarii. Next base: position 16,381,917 of record CM044402.1, read on the forward strand.
TATATACTTGGTACAAGATGAGGAGGTACATCAAATTATTTCAAAGACAATGCAGCATGATATGTTCTCTGTTAATAACCTATTATATTGATAAATTTCCCTCCTGTGTACTATAGTTAATTCACCTGACCATGACTCCATGCTTGAATAACTAATTATATTCTAGCTACACTTAATGTATCAAATAAGTATATGTTGCTGTTGCTTATTAAAAACTTTCTAACATATTGTGCGTAACTAGGTGGAGGGAAGGGCTCTGAAGGATTCCGTGCGAATTGTAACTAAATTCTCTGAGATGTATGATGTCTTCTCTCTCCAAGATGCCTTCAGGTTGGTCAACCTAATTGTTAAATATTTTTCCATTACATCTCTCTGATTCCTGTTTCTTTCAATTGTTCTTCCATAACAATTTATGGATCTTCCTATCAAGGACTATCTTGTACTAACACATCAAAAGCTAGTTGAAGGCTAGCACTATTGTCAGCATGTGTTTTGCTAATTGCATGCTTATACAATATCATAATTATATTCGGATTACCATGGATAATTATATTCATATTTATATATCGATTTATGTTAACTCTCTCTCTCTCTCTCTCTCTATCTATATATATATATATATATATATATATATATATATATATATTTTTTTTTTTTTTCATAGTTTTCCACACTATATATTCAAAGTTGAGCATCACCGAGCATCCTTAGAAGAGCGGAACATGAACACTTTTACTAATAATTTTTTTCATGCATAAAGCAAATTTGATGGTTGGCAATTTTCTTTTCTAGCTTTGTTTTCTGCCTCTCTGATAGATCTTTTACAAGTATTATAAATAAACTACGTTCAATCTCTCAGATATGAAGTTGTGGCTGATGTGGCTCCTGAAGTCAAATGGCTGTCAGAGAATAAATACAAAATCTGAAGATTGTTGTTGAGATAGACAATATCATTGAAGCTCAAAGTGCCTCTGAAAGAGAGCTACAATGGCGTCATAAGGCTCTAGGTTTGCTCAAAATTGTAACTGATAGAGGTTTGCAGGTATCATTTGATCTGGATATACATCGATGAACTTTTCTTTGGCATTGCTTTTTTCTCTTGCCTACAATACCAACTTTTATACTTGTACAAATCCTTATTTTGAACTATTGGTCATGCAATTTTCTTTTAATGAAGTATATCCATAATCTTTGAGCCTTTAAGCTGAATTTGGCTATTGTGGTTATAACACTTAAAAAGTTTCTCCATTTGGTAGTGAGCTGAAGGGCCGTAGTTTCCACTGTAACTTTGTCTAGAAGATAAATTATCATGCTTTACTTAGTGTATGGACCACATTTTTATGTGTCCTATGATTTGACATTTACTTGTTTGCAATTTAAAATACCTCCATTCTTGGAAATAGCCACAATTATGGAACTTTAGTCTGAATCTAATCATCACAGACTTTAAATATTGTAAGAACACGATGCTCTTTCTCATTTAAATCTTCTATCACTTATGCAGTTCCTTTTCTTTCTCTTATTAGAAGGTGAGTTGTATTGTCAAGCTTCATCATTGTAAATTTATTGCTCCTCATTATTTTATTTTTACTATATTAAAAAGTTTTTCATGGTCTTTTCTCATTAATAAGTCAGTCAATTTCCCGTTTATGTTTTTTTGAATGTGCATATACACGACATTATCTTATAGCACCTGTGTGTACTTAGCTATAGCTACTCTCTAAAAGTTATCTATTTAAGGTACCTATTCACACAAGAAGCTTTCAGTGGACAAATAATTATAGTGGTAGTTGGTTCCTGCATTATGTTGGTCTCTAAAAAACAATGTACAAAGACAAATAAGTTTGAGCAAACCCAACTTTTGTGATATTCACTAATTTTATTGGCTTTTCCAAACAATCCCTATTTCTCCTTTATTTAATTTATGTTTTTAGTTCTATTTCAGGCTTTATCAAAATGTTTTTCCTTTACTAATCCTGAGTCCCACAGTGAATGATGACCCTTCTTTCTTGGTAGCTTAGCTTTCATGTTAGGAAACCTGGGAGAGCATCACATGTGCAGTGGAAAAACAAAATAGAAATTGGTTTCCCAAAAATAGATTTATATCAAATCGTGTGTGACGATTAGGAGCGAAAAACTCATGAAATTGAAAACTACATAAGACGTGAGATGATCTCACCTAGGGAAACTCGTATATTCCTGATCTGCAGATCCTAGTCCGTGGATGAAGGAGATCTTTGCTTTCCTTAGTCATGAAATGGGTCGAAGAGGTGGAGTGGAGTAAATCTAAGTACGGAGAGGAAAAGGAACTCGTAAGACCGATGTCAAGAGCTTCTCATCGAAAGTGAAGGACTTGAGTCGATGCAAGAGTGTCAAGGAAAGGAAGCAAAAAGACGCGATGTTATACCTTTGCTACTCAGAGGAGTAGGTGGCGTAAATAATGGAGAAGATGGTACAATCCCAAAGACAGATCGAGACTTGCTCTAAGTTAGAGTGACAAGATTCTAGAAGTTCGATAACATCGAGAAGGTGAATTACGATAGTGAAGGACACTTTGAGTCGATGAGCAAGAGTGTTCCGTTCGACCAAGAGTACAAACTCGAGGAGCGGGGAAATTAAGTAACCTTTGCCTTCTCAACTCTCAAGAGATGTTATACTCTTATTTTGCTACTCTCGTGATAGTCAAGTGGCGAAAAGAAATAATGAAAGAAGATGGTATCAAGCCTCACCAATGGTGAGACAAGTAGAAAGTATCACTTCATTTGCTAAAAGTGCCAATCGAAAAGCTTAAAGAGAACAACTTCTGGCATTCTAGTCTAAGTTCGATAACATTGAGACCATAGAAGGTGAATTACGATAGGTATTATTAACATCTAGTATTCCGTGAGGATCATTCAAAGTGAACTCATTCTTCAATGAGCACCTACACTATATCCCTAGTATCCCACACAAGCAACTGAGTATCACAATTTATAAAATATAATAAATTATCATTTTATTATTCGTAATTTATATAATACACTCCTTCCCCTTGAATTCAAATCCTTGCCTTTACAATAGTAAATATTTTATTAACAAAAGATCACATCTTCTCGCAAGGTCATAAGTCTCTTTCACCAGTGCTTCAGATCTATTGTAAAGTTATAGAGAAAATAAATATAAGTAACCTTTGAACCTTAAAAATCATAAAAATAATCATCAACTCTTATGCATCAAAAAAATAATGATAATTTATTATGTAATAAGCAAATTCATGCATCAGCCACATGCAACACATACATAATAACTAGATAACAAAGGTGTACATCACACCCAATGGTACACTTTCCCAACAGCGGATGGAGAGGCATACTTCACGGGATGGATTTCTCCCAACAACGGATGGAGATAATCCACATCGCACTTTTCAATTGTCACGACTTAGCTGGTTTTGCTACTTAAGTAGCAAGGGCACCAACGCAGATCACCGCGAAAGGTCACCTACAGAAATCTCCCGCAATCCCTTAGACTGCAAAAGAGAAGAAGAAAGCGCTCACACGGATCCACAAGCCACTCTTTTAGTAAACACTTTATAGCCAATGCACATTCCAACAACGGATATCACAAGCTCGTAAACATTGCAGACAACAAAGGTATAAAATTGGTCCACTATGACCGATTTCTTTTACAAGTATTCCATTTTTATGTACAAGCCTACAATGGCTCAAATTCACTCAAATATGGGCATTTTGCCTTTTCGCAAGCCCTTTACAAGCTTTACATTATACGACAACCCAAAAGAGACACTGACAAGCACAAGCATTACACCGAACAAGCCCGCTTCAATTTTGTCCGTGACATTCTCCCCACTTAATCCCTAATGAAAGACAACTTCTTTTCTTTGTTGATCTTCGATCTTCCGCCTCCAAACCTCACCATTTGTTCTCCGCTTGTTGTTGAGACGCCGAACTTTAATCCGCCCGCCGCTTCAACTCGCCAAGGATTCATCTCACGGAAGGAAAAGAGTAGCATCTTTCAAATTCTTCTTGTCTCACGATAGATGCTTGTTGAGCTTTAACGAGCATCACTCGCAACCTTTGAAGTTTACGGTGTCCTTCCTCCGTAAATTTGCGAATCTTCTTCCAGTGATGCGACCGGACCTACTTGGAAGAGTGGAGTACTCTAGGGATAGAAGGCAGGTTACCTTCGCCGCCCTCGCCCTGACAAGTCTAAGGGTTACTGAATTCATCTTAGCTCAACTCGAGACCATAGAACCATTGTTTGACGATAAGGTATTATTAACCATCTAGTATTGAACTTACCGGAATGCAAGAAGTTATCACTCCAACTGGAGTAAGCGGATCATTGGGATGAACTCATTCTTCACTCGAGTAGTAAAGGAGACACGCATCTACACTATATCCTAGTATCCCCACCAAGTCCTTCACTCAACTGATGAAAGTATCACATCCGCCTTCGCTCTTCAAATTTTATAAAATATAATAAATTATCATTTTATTATTCGTAATTTATATAATACACTCCTTCCTGCATCCCTTCTTTTTAATCCTTGAATTGAAATCCTTGAAGTTCACTTTCAATAGTAAATATTTTATTAACGAAAAAGATGCACATCTTCTTGGCAACAGGTCTTCCGAGCGCTCCGGGCTGGTCGATAAGTCTCTTTCTTAGCCATTGGGCTTGCCTTGATCTATTGTAAAGTTAGCTCAAGTAGTTCCACTTTCGCCAGCTCCGATCATACCTCAGATGATCCAGCCCCTACACGGGACTCATGGGTACATTCGGAACTTCTTCCTCGACAGTGGCACAAATTTCATAAGTCGATGTCCAAGGCTTCTTCAATGCAACATGAGACTTGCATTCCAATGACGACTTGCGGCCCCCGGTAGTTCCAGATTACATATCTCGAAAATAAATATAAGATAAAACATATCGAACCATTCCACCCGATCCCTGCATCATGTCGCCTCCTCGTGACATCTCCGCACGATATCTCCATGTTGGACTCGCCTAACACATCGCAGCAGGCCTTCGCCAACTTCGATTCTGTTCGCTTCTTTGGCAATCGACCTTAGGAACCTTAGAAAAATCATAAAATAATCATCAATATTCGTAAAACAAATGTCGATCTCCGATAATTTAATAAGAAATAACATCTCGCGCATAAAACTTATGCATCAATAGCAAAAATAATGATAATTTATTCTTGTAATAAGCACAATTGCCTCAACAAATGCGTCACCTTAGAATTCCACCAAGTGCTTTATCGACATAAGATGTTTGTGCCTCAAGCTTCCTGTCTTTCGCATAACGCTAGATAACAGTTTGCTCAAGGTGTACACCCATGGAACGACATGGTACGATTCTTTCCGGCAAGAGTCCATGTCCTGATGGAAAGAGGCATGTTACTTCAAAGCCAACTCCTTCACGGGATGGATTTCTCCCAACAACGGATGGAGATAATTAATGGTGGCCCGCCCACCATTCCACGTCACTCTGGTTGAGTCCGAACTCAACGGCCTTAATGGAGTGGTATCCCTCATTTGATCTCGCCCGCCCACCCCAAGTAGGGATACGATGACTCTCTCCCACTCGATCCTCGAGCTCGTCTAACAAGGTACTCTCAAGCGATTCATGTCGATTGTTCGAGAGCGATGACTTATCCTCGCTCGGAATCGCCCCGAAGAGAATCGCCGGAAGTTTTGGAGACCACCGTCCCCTTGGACTACTCCGCTTGAACCTCGGTAGAGAGATACATAAACATCCATGATCATTCATTTACATTCATTCATTCATTCACACATATATCCAAGAAATAGTATGATCACATATTGTAAGATGCCATGCTTTATGTATGATATATTAGACTATGTCCATTGGTGGCTCCGTATTGTGATGGACCCGTAGCTCCTTTCACAGATTGCACTTTCAATGTAGACCATTAGCCTAGTTACATCTACTACATCGTAACAATCATATCAACATCATAAATTTAAGAAAAGTAGAAAATCAATAATCATTTTTAAATGACATCTTCAAAGAAAACCTTTAAATTAATCAAATCATAAAGACTTAAAACATCAATCTCTTAATAGCCCTCAATCAACCAAAACCCTAATTGGAATAGCTCAATTAACTTAAACCAAATTCAATCCAATTATGACATAACAGAACCAACCTTAAATCCTTATAGAACCAGTCTAGAATTACCTTAGACTAGTCAAATTTAGATTTGATTGATCTCGATTAGGTCAAGTAGGTTTGAATTGGTCAAGTTAGTCTGGAATCACCATAAACCGATCTTATATGGGCATTTTGCCTTTCGCAAGCCCTACGATTTAGTCAAAAGAGCTCAAACCAATAAAGGAAAGAAATCAAGCCGACAATATCATATAGTCACCCGCCAAGTAGGGGCTTAAATCGAACTAACTCACTTGAGTCTTGGATAGGTCACATCTCTAGAGATACATGCGATCATTCATTTACATTCATTCATTCATTCCATCCCAAGAAATAGGTTAAGTTGAGATACAATGAGCTAGACAAAGGAGTGACGATGTGTCTAACGTCAATCACATCGCTGAGGAGGCTTAACTTCATGGACTAAGAGAAACCTCACTCATAAGTTGGATTGAGCTTTACCACTAAACTGGGCCTTGTTTGGCTCGCGGGTTGGGTCATGCCTAGACACATGATTTATAGACTAGGTCGCACCTAGTCATATGAGTTGGTCTATGCTTGACTACATGATTGGGTCTGAATCACCATAAACATGGCCACAAAAGACAAACCAATAAAGGAAGGTCGTATATAGTCTGGCTTAAATAGCTACGATAGGTAGATCGGATCAAGTAGGTTCGAGCCATATGGTTGGGTCTAACGCCAATCACATCGAGGAGGCTCACGGACTAAGAGCCTCACATGGGTTAGAGTCATACCTACCGCACGGGCGTGGCTCACCTAGACACATATTTATGGGTCATGCCTGGTCTATGCTTGACTACACATACATGTAAGTATCATGGCACATAGGTCGATTGATCGGACCAGCCATGCCTGGCCACACGGGTTAGGCCATACCTATATCTAGCCATACCGCCACATAGGTTTGGTCATGAGTCACGGGTCGATTGTATGCCACATAACCATATGGGTTAAGTCGATCTAATCTGACAGATCAACGTAACTCAACTCAGACTCCAATTAGACTCCTCTTATCAAATTAGATTTCAAAAATCTAAATTATCACATAATAACTCAAATCCATGAATTAAAGAATTTAAATTAATAATCTTAAATTTAAAACTAATTAAATCATACAAATTCACACATAATTCTTAAAATATAGACATATCTAATAAAATAAATTACAACTATTAATCTAAAGATAAGAATTTTAATAGTTAAATCAATATTAAAACTCACTTAAACTTAAGAGACCAATATTAATCAAATAATCATTCTAATATCGCAAATCAATTATCATTATTTATAAATCATAAAATTTCGAAATTAAAACATTATTATGCATCATAAAATGTAACAATCCCAATATCAAGATTTCAAAACATAAATCAAAGCTAATAAGAAAAAAAAAAGAAAGGATCCTACCTCTCCTTGGCTATCTTTTCCTCGAGATCATCTCCTCGAGAAGTCCTCTCCTCAATCCTCCCGTTGTCAGGCTTGGTGGGAAGAGGAGCCCCCTTATATAGGAGAAGGTGAGATCATCCCAAAAGGTAAGTGAATATTTAATTTTATTTTAAATTTATTTTTATTTTTCTTTCGCACATAAAGATAGAAACATAATATTCATTTATTATGGTTCACACATAAAAATGGAATGTATACTATTTACTTCCTAAAAATCATATCACTTGTTAGGAGATAAATCAATTAATAATCTAATTGATTAATAAAATTCTTAACTTATTTGCATGATTAAGGAAATCAAATTTAATTATTTTCTTAACTATAATATACAAATATGAAAGTTAATAATAAAGCAATATATTATTTATAGTAATTAATTTATGTTAAGAGAGAAATTATTGATGATTACAATAAGACCAACTGCCTTCATCATATGGACGAGTATATAGTACACCGGTCTCTCTAGTTATCTCGATATTCATCTCGAGTAACCTATGATCTGGAATATTTATGATTTGTGTTTACAAGCGAATTGGTCTTATTATCATGATCCAATTCTCATTGCACAGATCCAAGAACATCATAATATATATACATCATCCAATACAAAGTGATAAAATGTCATAATAATAATAAAAAAGATTGTGCAACGTGTCACACGTGCCATCACTTATGTGATTGGCTTGCAAGACACTTGTAATCAGCAATTCCTCACTTGACCTAAAGCCAATCACCATATGCTTGATCCCCATTAGGTCTCATTGTTGCTTAAAGATAATATGAGATAATGGCTTTGTTAGTGGATCTACAATGTTATCTTCAGATGAAACTCTTTCCACTACTATATCACCGCGGGCTACGATCTCTTTGATCAAGTGGAACCTTCTCAGAACGTGCTTGGACTTCCGATGAGACCTGAGTTCCTTCACTTGAGCAATCGCCCCGTTGTTATCACAATATAAGAGAATCGACTCCTTGTTGCTTGGCACAACTCCCAAATCTACGATGAAGTTCTTCATCTAGAGTCCTTCCTTTATTGCTTCTGCTATAATAATGTATTCCGCCTCTGTAGTCGAGATAGCAGTAGTATTTTGCTTAGAACTCTTCTATCTTACTGCTCCTCCATTTAGGGTGACCACATACCCTAAGTTCGACTTGCTATTATTGATATCAGACTGAAAACTCGAGTTCGTGTAGCTCTCAACCTTGAGGCTACTTCCTTCATATACTAGTAAAAGATCCTTAGTTTCTTAAGTACTTAAAGATCCTTGCATTCTAGTGTTCTAAACCTGGATCCGCTTGATACCTGCTCGTAACACTTAGAGCATGCATTATATCAGGCCTGGTACATAGCATACATGATAGACCCTATCACTGAGGCATAGGGTATCCTATCCATGTCTGTCGTTACTTCAGGAGTCTTTGGACATATACTCTTAGAAAGTGATATTCGATGTTTCATCGGTATGAGACCTCTTTTAAAATTTTTCATGCCAAACCTTTTTGACAATGGGTGTCTGTATACCTGGACTGTGACAAGCCAAGCATCCTCTTGGATCTATCTCTATAGATTTGAATCCCCAAAATGTAGGATGCTTCCCATAAGTCCTTCATTAAGCTTTTACTATGGAGAGCATTCCTACATCATTCCCAATGATCAGGATCTCATCCACGTATAGCACCAAGGTGATAGCGCTCCCACTTACCTTCCTACACACACAAGGCTCATCTTCGTTTTTAACGAAGTTATAAAATCTGATCACCTCATCAAATCTTATGTTCTAACTTTAGGAAGCTTGCTTCAATCTATATATAGATCTAAGCAATTTGCACACCTTGCCTAGACTCTTTGGACACGAATCTTTTAGGCTATATCATATACACCTCCTCGAGGTTGCTATTAAGGAACGCGGTTTTCACGTCCATCTGCTAGTTCTTATAATCATGGCTGTAATAGCCAATAGAATTCGGATGGATTTTAGCATGGCTACAGGTGAGAAAGTTTCGTCATAATCAACACCTTGCCTTTGACGATACCCCTTAGCCACTAGCCTTACCTTATAGGTTTTCACCTTTCCATCTACTTCGATCTTCTTCTTGAAGATCCACTTGCAACCAATGGGTACTATACCCTCAGGTTCATCAACTAGGTTCTAAACCTTGTTGGAGTACATGGAATCTATCTTGAAACTTATGGTCTCTTGCCACTTCCTAGAGCCTATGCTCGTAATATAGCCTCATCGTAGGTCTGAGGATCAACATCCTCAATGTCCTCTCCTTTGATATGTCCCATATATCTCAGGATGATTAGGTATTCTATCGGACTTATGTAAACTTGAAACTTGTGTGCTAGATATCTGAACAGACTCGGCCTACAGAATGGTGCTTGAGATAGGTTCACCAACCTCGCTCAACTCTATTACACTTCCACTGTTTCCACCAAGAATATGTTCCTTCTCAAGGAACACCATCCTCTTAGCAATAAAGAACATTTGGTCCTCAGGGTGATAGAAATAATATCCATAAGTTTCCTTAGGGTATCCTATGAACTTGTACCGTTCCGTCTTTGATTCTAGCTTGTCGGGATTGTGTCTCTTAACGTGGGCAAGATAGCCCCAAATCTTAATAACCTTAAAATTAGGCTTCTTTCCTTTTCACATCGCATATGGTGTAGACACTACCGACTTAGTTGGAACTCTATTCAGAAGGTAAGCTACGGATTCTAGGGTGTATTCTCATAATGAGACGGGTAGGTCAACGAAACTCATCATGGATCACACCGTGTCTAACAGTGTGTGATTTCTCCTTTTCGTTATACCATTGAGCTGAGGTGTATAAAAAGGGGTCTATTAGGACAGGATCCCATGGTCTTTGAGGAACTAGGTGAACTCTGTACTTAAGTACTCACCTCCTCGATCTGATCAAAGAGTCTTGATACTCTTTCCAGTCTGGTTTTCTATCTCATTTTTATATTCTATAAATTTCTCGAATGCTTTGGACTTGTGTTTCATCAAGTACACATGTCCATACTTAGAGAAGTTATCAGTGAATGTAATGAAGTAAGAATAACCGCCTATGGCTTGAGTTGACATAGGATTTCATACATCACTATGTATGAGTTCTAGTAATTCATTGGCTCTCTCTCTAGTTTCACTAAATGGAGAGTTAGTCAGTTTCTCTCGATGACAAGACTCATAGGTTGCATATGATTCATAATTAAATGGATTTAAATATCCATCCTTTAGCAACCTCTGGATTCTAACTTCGTAGATATGACCTAGCCTACAATGCCATAGTGTCACGCACTTAGCAAGAATTGCCTAAGTGGTGAGGCACCCTTGCGGCAAGCCACCGACTTAGCTGAAGTTGCCTAAGTCAAGAATCGCCTTTGCGCCCACTTCGATCGGACTTAGCTTGGATTGCCTAAGTCTTGAGGCGCCCTTGCGACATACGCGTCTGGCGTCATGAAAGGGTCACCGAGCCGCACCTCGTCGCAGTCCCGTAGGACTGTGAAAAAGAGAAGTTGATTAGTTGTTGGAACGAGCGGCGGATAAGTCCCGACGTCTCGCGAAGAGGGAAGCTTTACAAGCATTGAGCGAGCACTTGGAGTGCAAGAAAGCAGAGAAAGAGAGGAGGAAAACAAGGACTTTAGAGGAGTGAATGAGCGGTGCAAGTCCGCAAACAACTACTCCCAAGTGTCGGGCGCGAAGGCAAGTTTCCGTCAAGTTGACGCGTGCAAACTTGTGAAAGTGTTCAACGCCCGACACTATATGAAGCCCCATCCGACCATGTACCCGGGGTTCAAGTCTTGAGATGGTCGACAAAATTTTCGTGGCGCTGGCCGCAGAAATCAGCCCGTGGCACACTAAAACGGAGTTTTTTGGGTTTAGGCAGATGCAATGAGCGATCGTTCTGCTTGTCAGTAGCTCTGTTTCTACATTTTTACAAGGAAAAACACACCAAAACATGGCAAAACAGTCGCCAAGGATATGTACAAGCATGGGCAAGCGATTTAAGCGAACGCGTTGAGCGAAGTTCTTTGTGAGTGCGACGGCCAGACCGCTCGTGACATTCTCCCCACTTAAATTTGTCGACGCCTCGCGTTGACACTCTTTCGTAGGCTTTGATAGCCGCTTCTTCATGTCGGAGGGTGTCTTCGGCTCCCAAGTGGCCGATTTTGGGAAGTTTCCGCCACTTCACCAAGTATTCAATCTGTTCACTCTATTGGGTAGCCCCGCCCCTGCGATCGCTAAAATGGTTTCAACTCGCTCGTAGGAAGCTACGGTGGGAGGTTGACGAGTTGAAACGCCTCGAGAAGCATCTTGCGGATCGGAGTGGTAGGCTTTCAAGTTGCTGGCATAAAAAACATTATGAATCTTGAGCCACGCCGGCAGTTGCAACTTGTAGGAAACATTGCCCACCCTACTAATAATTGGGAAGGGGCCATCATACTTGCGCACCATTCCTTTATGCACCTTGTTTCTAAAGAATTGGAGTGACGCTGGTTGGGGCTTCACCAACACCAAATCGCCGACTTTGTATTCCTGGGGTCGCCTTCCCAAGTCTGCCCACTTCTTCATCTTTCTGGCCGCCTTCTCCAAGTAGGCCCGCGCAATATCTGCATTTCGATGCCATTTTTTTGCCAAGTGATACGCGGACGGACTACTCCCTGTATATCCAATGGCCAAAGTGTGAGGAATCGACGACTGTTGTCCAGTGATGATCTCAAAGGGGCTCTTGTTGGATGCAGAGCTCCGCTGCAGGTTGTAGGAGAATTGGGCTATGTCCAACAACTTCACCAATCTCGTTGGTTGGCACTCACGTAGTAGTCGAAGATATTGCTCTAGGAGCGAGTTTATTCTCTCGGTTTGGCCATCCGTTTGGGGTGGAGGCTTGTGGAGAAGTATAGCTTCGATCCCAACAATTTGAACAACTCGGTCCAGAATCGTCCCAGAAACCGAGCATCTCGATCACTTATAATATTGTGCGGGACTCCCCAATACTTCACCACATTCTTCATTATTAGCTTCGCCGCTTCCTCTGCTGAACAGTGTAGGGGTGCGGCAATGAAAGTTGCATACTTCAAAAATCGGTCGACCACCACAAGTATCGATCTGAGTCCTCCTACTCCCGGCAAGCTAGATATGAAGTCTAGAGAAATGCTCTCCCATGGCCTTTCTGGTACAAGCAACGACTCTAAAAGTCCCACCGGCTTCCGTTGCTCCACTTTGTCTTGTTGACAGGTTAGGCACGTTCGAACATATTCCTCCACATTCGTCCCCATCTTTGGCCAATAGAAGGCCCTCTCCATGAGAGCCAATGTTCGATGAATACCCGGATGTCCTGCCCAAAGGGAATCATGACACTCCTTCAAAAGCTCACGCCTCAGATTATCCACCCGAGGAACATAAACTCTATTCCCTTTGGTGTAGATGAGTCCCTCTTGGACCCAAAATCATTATGCCTTGCCTTCTTGGATCAATTGCATCAAGGTTACTGCTTGGGGATCACTGTACAGTCCATCCTTGATTCGGGAAAGGAAGTTGGATTGCAACTGACTTGTTTGGCCTCTGCTCTCTAGTTGCATAGCATTCACGGCCTCCACTTTTCGACTCAAGGCATCAGCTACGACATTTGCTCTTCCGGGTTTGTACTCCATTGCCATGTCAAATTCCGCCAGAAGTCCCGCCATCGTGCTCGCTTTGGGAGAGTTTCTTTTGAGTCCTGAAAGTAACTCAAAGCGATGTTGTCTCGCCCTCGCACAAATCGCGATCCGAGAAGGTAGTGTCGCCACACTCGTAGCGTGGATCACCGTCATCTCCTTCGTGTGCAGGATATCGCCGCTGGTCTCGTTGAGCTTACGGCTTTCATAGGCCACCGGATGGCCCTCCTGCATAAGTACTCCCCCAATAGCGAAGTTTGAAGCATCTGTATGGACTTCGAAGGGCTTCCCATAGTCTGGCAATTTGAGCATTGGTTCTTCCAGAATGGCAGCCTTTAGGTCTTGGAATGTCACTTCACATTTGTCGGACCATCTCTAAGGCTGCTCTTTCTTCAGCAACTCTGTTAGTGGAGTTGCGCGCTTCGAATATCCCAGTATGAAGCGTCGATAGTAGTTCACAAACCCAAGGAAGGATCTCAGTTCAGGCACCTTCTTTGGAGTTTGCCAGTCCACAACTGCTTGCACTTTTGCTTTATCCATCTGAATGGAACCGTCGTCGATCCGATGCCCCAAGAATAAGATCTCTTTCTGAGCAAAGTAGCACTTCTCTCTTTTACGAACAAAGAATTCTCCCTGAGAACTTTGAAGATTGTTCGGAGGTGTTCAATATGCTCCTCAAGTGTTCGGCTGTAGACTACGATATCGTCCAAGTAGACAACCACAAACTTGTCCAGATACTCCTTGAATAGCTGGTTCATAAGAGTACAGAATGTGGCTGGAGCATTGGTTAAGCCGAAAGGCATCACTAAGAACTCAAACGCTCCATACCTGGTCACACAGGTAGTCTTCGCTTCATCACCTTCAGTAATACGCACCTGCCAATACCCCGATCGAAGGTCGAGTTTCAAGAAATACTTTGCTTTGCCCAGTTGGTCGAACAAGTCCGCAATGAGAGGGATGGGATATTTGTTCTTCACAGTCACCTTGTTAAGGGCTCGATAATCGATGCATAGTCGGAGACTCCCATCTTGTTTCTTCTGGAAGAGAATTGGAGCTCCGATTGGTGCTTTGGAACTACGAATGAGACCACCGCTTAGCGTTCATCTAAGCGCTTTCGAGCTCGCCAACTCGGGGGGGCATGCGGTATGGTGGTCTCATTTGGAGGTTTCACTCTGGCTCGAGCTCAATAAGATGATCCATGCCTCTACGTGGTGGCGAGTTTTCGCAACTCGGGTGGCATAACATCTTCGAATTCCTTCAGGACATTTGCACCAAAGAGTTCTTTACGGACCTCCCCATCGAGTGTTTCTAGCTTCATCGCAGCCCACAAAGGTTAACTCTCCTTTGCGTACACCCTTCTTCGCCTGCAACCCGATAGTTCTTTTGGGATCCTGGGTTCCTCTTCGAGTGACAGAAACCACACAGGGGTTGTCACCTCCCATTAGACATATGGAGTCTAGGAACGGCATCGGCACCAACTTTCTTTGCATGCATGAACTCCATTCCAAGAATCACTTGAAGTCATCCAATGGCACCGCCATCATGTTTGTCAGGCGCCGCGCTCCACGATCCGATCTTGATGGAGACTCCTTTGCTAGCTCGAGATTCGCTTAGCCTCCGAGTTAACCGCCTTCATCCGACTTGGGTTCTTCTCTAAGATTAACCCAAGCCGCTTTGCTTCTGGTCGGCGATGAAGTTGTGAGTAGCACCGTGTCCACCATTGCTCGGGTGGTTTGGCCATTGAGTCCGATGTTTACGTACATCACCCCGCTTCGTGCTTTTGTTGCTTCGGCCAGGTTCTCCCCACTTGACCCGCGAATGCATTCAACAAACGATCGCACCCATTCGGGTCCTTGCGACTTCTCATCGCCGCCGCCCGACTCGAGCTACTCGAATCGAGGGCAACCGCTTGCCTTGCCCTTGTCTGGCTTAGGGGGTTTGATGGAAGCCGACAAGGCATTGAGTGCCTGTTTTTGCGGGCACTCCCATACACTGTGTGGTCCTCCGCACAAGAAACATCTCCTAGGTTTTGAGGCCCTGCCGTTTGAGTTCGGCCCCTTATGGAAACTCTTCTTCCTTTGTTCACCCATAGGTTCCTTCCCAGGAGGGTGCCTTGGTTGGTGATTTCCTGTGGACTGCTTCTTCTTCCTCGGGTCCTCTGAAGAAGCAAAGTCGGTAAGCCTTTCTGCGACTGCAATTGCTTCGACCAAATTAGTGACATTCCGTCGATGAAGTTTCTGTTGAGCCCATGGCTTCAGGCCATCAAGAAAGCTGAACAACTTATCTTTTTCAGACATATCTTGAATGTCCAACATTAGTGCAGAAAATTGCTTCACATAGTCTCGAATGGAAGTCGTTTGGTGGAGTTGTTTCAACTTCCTCCTTGCGATGAACTTGGTGTTCTCGGGTAGGAATTGAGTTCCCAACTCACGCTTCAAGTCGTCCTATGTGTCCACTCGACACCGACCTTGCTGAATCTCTTCCCAATGGGTTCTCCACCAAAGCTTTGCATCACCGTTCAGATACATAGTCGCTATCGAAACTTTGGTGTCCTCAGTCCGGCCTCGAGCTCAAAAGTACTGTTCCATATCAAACAGGAAATTCTCGAGCTCCTTCGCATCTCTAGCACCCCCATAACAATGTGGGTCGGGTGCCCTGAAACTTTGTGTTGGTGCAACGCGGGTGTTGCTTCCCCCCACATTCAACTCCCTTGTGAGCATTGCCACTTTGGAAGTGAGTTCCGTCACCATTTCTTGCAAATGTTGCACGGAGCCCTTTGTGTCATCCGTCAGTAGGTCGACTAAAGCTTCAACCTTGTCGATCCGGGATTCAGCTTCTTCTTGCGAGCTCTCTACGCCAAGAAACCTACTTTGGCCTTGGTAGAGTTCATCCAAGCTCGCTTCAAGAACATCCAAGCGGGTTTCCACCGTTGTGACCCTCTCTCTATGGCTCTTTCTTCCGGTTGGCGCTCCAGATTGCGCCTCCTTTGCTCGTGGCGAGCAGCCCACTTCTCGCTCCTCATGCTCACTGCCCCGCTCCTCACGAGCGGCTCTCGCGTGAGAGCGAGAGCGAAGCTTGCACACGCAGCCCTCCTGTAGCCGCTTGGGGCAACATTCGGCTTGCCCCATCGTGCTCGATTCACCACGCTGTTTCGCCATGGCGAGATTGCGAAATTTCTTCGTTGCTTGCTCAAATTGCTTGCCTGCTCTGATACCACAATGTCACGCACTTAGCAAGAATTGCCTAAGTGGTGAGGCAACTTCAGCTAAGTCGGTGGCTTGCCGCAAGGGTGCCTCACCATTTAGGCAATTCTTGCTAAGTGCGTGACAATAGGTATGCATTGTTCACCTCATCTCGTTTTTTCTTAGACACATTTACATTCATGACATATGGAGCATCATCTAATATGAATAAACCATTATTTAATATTCCTCTACCGATGATCTCATCATCTAAGATCAATGAATAACCATTGTTCTAAAAAACTAATCTATATCCATTATTTGTCAAACAAGAAATGGAAATAATATTTTTGATAATTGAAAGAACAAAATAGCAAGCATCTAATGTTAAAAGAGCTCTACCAAGCAATTGTAGGGTAACCTCCCTAATGGCAACAGCGGTAACCTTTGCGTCATTTCCCATCCTAAGGTTCACATCGCCTCTCGCTAATCTCCTAGGTCTTATCAGAACCTGCAACGAATTGTAGATATGAGATGCATTGCTGGTATCCAATACCCATGCATTATCATAATTTTCTAACAAATGGAGATCAATCTTGAAGCTTCTCCAAGCTACTGTTTTGTCTTCTCTGCAAGGTACTCTTTGTAGTTCCTCTTCTAGTGCCCGTCCTTACTTCAGTGGAAGCACAGGCCTTTGTCCTTTGTCGGGTTCTTCTTAACAACCTTTGCTTTGTCCGGTTTGCCCTTGTCTTTGCTCTTCTTAAGGGACTTCTCTATATTCCTTTTCTTTCTGATCTTACCAGCATAGAGGACTGGCTTCTCTTTCTTGATGATGCTCTCAGCTAGGGTTTTTAATTTTGAATATATTGGGCGGTACGTACCAATCCGCCAGTAGATCGATACGTAAACCAAGGATTGAAATTTCGAATAATACTGCTCGATATAGGCGGTACATACTGGTCTGACTTCATATCGATACGCGGACCGCCCGTTATTGGGTAGAACGCTCAATATTGCCTCGTATCAAATGATACGGGGCTATATCGGGCGGTAACAGTCGAAATTTTGATCGTTACCGCTTGGCATAGCTCGGTAATGGTCGATTTCGATCGTTACCGATCTGTAACAGTGCTCTTCTGATCGTTGGAGCCCTTTCTCATGGGTTTTTAAACTTGTCTTCTCCTCTATTTCACTCTCTCTCTTAAACTACCTCAAACTCATTTTTTCTCACATTTGTACTCTCCTAAACTCGACATTATTTCTCTGAGCACCAATATGATACAAAGTAGCAGATCAGTAGTGAAAGTAGAAGCTCTAACATTCACCAATACATGCCTCAGGAGCCGCCTTGGACAAGTGTGATTCGTGGCGATTAACCTATGATCATCACCACGTTGATGCATCATTGGTATACGGTGTATCAATACACTATGTTGTGGGATCAATTTTAGGATTGGGTCCAACAAACATATCATATTGATATGCAGATGTATAGGATCGAGGACTTCAAGCCATCACCCGTGGAGTCCCGTCATTCATTTTGGTGGTAAAATCAACAATCAGGTATATCTACATGTGTGATTATTTAATCATTTAAATTTTAAAGTTTATATTGTAATAAAATAATCTAATAATTCAAATGATTTTTTTTGTAGATATCTAAATATTTACAACAGGACAATCTATAATGGACCGAAATACGAACCTTGCACAAAGTTATTCTTCAAAGTCTGAAAAAGATATGTGATACTATTCTTACCTAATTTACATTGATTTTGCTAAACTTATACTATTACTATATTTATTTCTAACTTGAAAATCCTATCTTGACCTTTTTTTTATTTTTCAGGTATTTTCGGAGGATTTTATCCTAAATTAGATGTATCGCTCGATATGCCCTTGTGTACCGCTCGGTACACAGTACCGTACCATACCATACCAAGCAAACCTTGAAACTCCAGTATGGTATGAAATTTTAATCCTTGACGCAGACCACTCGCTACCGTGTGATATCAACTTGGTTGCGACGAGGGAAGAAGAAGTGTCGAGGGAGAAGAGGGAGAAGAAGAGGGGAACCTTCGCCGAAGGCCGGAGATGTCTACAGCCTTCAACGTCTTCGTCGAACGCTGCAGATGAGGAGAAGACTTATCGCATCGCGCCGAAAGCTAGAAACATATGTGGCGTTTGACGTCTTCGTCGAACGCCACAGACGAGGAGCAGAAGCGTTCTTCTCCTCGTTTGACGTAACTAGGAGAAGAAAAGGAGGCGATGTTGTCGAGGCAGCGTACTGTCACGAACTTAGCTGGTTTTACCTAAGTCATGCGGCACCCTTTCATGTTCGTCCACAAAGGTCAACCTCCCGGAAACCTCCTATGATCTCTTAGGACCTACAAAAGAGAAAACAGGTTAGAGAAAGCGCTTCACTCGGGATCCATAAGCAACCATTTTAGCAAACACTTTATAGACAATGCAAATTACAACTGTGGACTTTACAAGCTCGGAACAGTCACACAACAAAGGATCCAAAATGATCCACTACCGACCGAAATCCCCCACAAGTGTCCACATGACACAACCTTTACTTATAAACCTAAAACGACTATCAAACCCAACTAAAATGGGGCTGTTACGCCTTCGGCTAGCCCTTTACATGCTGTGCGAAGCATGAACAAAACCAAAAGACACGGACATACATAAACATTACATCGAGCACCTCGTTTACAATTTTATCCATGATAGTACACCTCCTTTTTTTATAATATATATATATATATATATATATATATTAAGCAGTACGCCCTGGTGTACCGCTCGGTATGCCCGTACCGTACCGAGTGAAGCTCGAATCACCAGTATACTACAAAATTTCAATCCTTGCTCTCAGCCTCCCTCGGTATATTGAGGAGCTCAGGGAGAGTCATCTCAAGTTTATTCATATTAAAATTCATAATGAATTATGAAAAAGAATCTAGAAGAGACTGAAGTACGAGATCCACACACAGGTTATCCTCTATGACCATTCACAGACTTATGAGCTTCTCTATTTACTCAATCATCTTAAGGACATAGTTCTGAACCGATGTCCCCTTCAATCATCCTGGCGCGAAAGAGACTCTTGAATATCTTATATCGCTAAGTCCTTCCCTGTTCCTCAAACAATTTGCGAAGATGCAAGAGAATGGATCTGGCATCAATCTTTTCATGCTGCCTCTATAACTCAGGAGTCATGGAGCCCAACATATAACACTGAGCAAGAGTTGAGTTATCTACATACTTCACGTAACGAGTGATCTCATCCTCATTTGCTCTTTCCTCAAGCGTGGGCATCACTATGTCAAGGACATATGTGATTTTCTCCGTTGTGAGAATGATTCTCAAGTTGCGGAGCCAATCATTGTAGTTTGGACCAGTGAGGCAATTTACATCAAGTATGCCACATAAAGGGTTTGAAAGTAACATTTTTCTGAAAAATAAAGATGCAGCAGAATAGTAAATAACATGCAGATTTTGGATTTTGCAAAAATAATTAAGATATGGTCTTTTATCTTAATCTAGTCCTATTTTCTTGTGAAATAGACAACTCCCTCCGCTATATGAATCGAAGATCCCAGACAGATCTCTAGTGGAGATCGGGATCCAATCAGCATCTTAGCCTAATTATATTAAGCCCAAAAGGTAGGCAGCTCTTATCAATCACAACTCCTTGTGATTACCGTCATGCTCGGCCTTCGAACCATGGCCTTGAGGGATTCGACCAATCATGATGTTCGTTTAAGTCAACACCATCATTACAAGATGAGTTTGATCCAATGACATACTCTCGAGGGACTCGACCAAGCATACTATGTTCTCAGGTCACCGGTGACATCTCTATGTCGTAGGCAAGATCTCAAATCCCAATATAGGTGAGCCTCGAGAAACTCAACCAACTCAACCTACGTCGAGAAATGATTTCCGCCTATAATGATGGAAGGCCACGTGGGTCAATCTTATTGTCTCATGTTTACTGACTTAATATTATTTTAGAGGGGTTTTTAATTTGGTCTCGTGGTTAAATATAATGTCACATATATATTTGATATATATTTACATCACATGCATATATATATATATATATATATATATATATATATATATATACATATAGTAAGTGTATAGACAAGCATATATCACATATAAGCAATCATACTAAATGATTATGGACCACAACCTAATGTGATCAGACCCGAACCAAAAAGCCTAATCACTCACAAAAGAGTCTATGTGTGCCTCGGTGCATCTCTATGCCCTGTGATTATCCATCTCGTCCTCATCGATCCTACTGGTATCTCGGTGCATCTCCATACGTGGTGATTATTCGTCTCGGCTTCGTGGGTCCCGTTGGCACCTCCACGCTCCTATTGCGCCTTCTCGCACACAAGCCCAATAATAATAATCACATAAATAAGAAAGAGAGAGGCTCGCAGGCCCCAATAATAATAACACATACACATCATCATATTATCCATGATTATCCATTCACATTATACATCACATGTACACATCACGTAGGACTACTAGATAATAATTAATTAAATTATTTAATTAATTATATATTTTAACCTTTAAACTATTTAAAACTCTTGCCAAAAAATTCTTGGCTAGGTGTCCCCTGCGGCCAAGAAACCTCGGTCACCAAGGTTATTCCTGCGGCCAAGAGTTCCTAGCCACAGGGCTGCCTTGGGCGGCTAGGAAACCCTAGCCATCGTTGCCCTCGTAGCCAGGACTCTCTGGCTGCATGGCTACCTTGGGTGGCCAAGAAAACTTGGCCGCCTAGTTGCTCTTGCATCTCTAGGAAATCCTAGTCGCCAGGGTCCCCTCTTACAGCCAAGAATCCCTAGCTATAGGGGCTCTGCTCGGCTTGGCCGAGGACAGCAAGGCTGCTCTCAGCCATGCAGCCCTTGGCAAGGTCGAGAGCAGCAAGTTCTGCTCTCGGCCAAGGCTACATGTAGCCTTTTACCAATGTTGCAGGGCTGCAACATTTGCTGCCCTTTTTCCCAGGTTTTTATCAACTATTTTGATGACAAACCAGTGGTCGACGAGGCCTTTCAAGTGCTAGAACAGAAGCAATTCAAATCTATGATCGGAAACAAACGCAATAATTTTACGCTAAAACCAATTCTACCCGATTTGACACAATATGCAACAAAACACATTGTTTGTAACCAATCGTCGCATAAATAACCCAGCTCTGATACCACTGTTGGGAAACTTGAGATGATTTGGAGCGAAAAACTCGTAAATCCGAAATGTTGCGTAAGATTCGTAAGACAATCTTACCTAAAGGAACTCGTATATCCCTGATCTGTAGATCCCAATTCATGGATGAAGGAGATCTCGCGTCTCTTCTGTAGTGATGATCCACACGACGGATGAAGCGGTGACGCACCTCCTCTCGCGATGTGTTCTTTCCTCGCCTTCGCACACCACCACCACGCAATAGGGATAGCCCTTCTTACTGCCCTCTCGCACCAGAGAGGGGGCAGTCGGCTGAGGAAGAAGTAGGGAGAGAAGTTAAGGAGGTGGCTGCTAAAGCATCCAGCCTTATAACCCTTTTAGTCCCACATCCTTTTATAGAGAGCTTCTACTGCTAACTCTAATGGATCCTGTCCTATTAGGTACTAGATCTCCATCCAATTACCCTAGTATATTGGATATTGGATCTTCATCTAATTATCCTTGGCTTAACGGAAATTGGATCTTTATCCAATTATTCACTCTAAGCTCTTATTGGGTCACTCAATGGATCCAATAAAACAGGAGCTTATTGGATATCACATATTCAATCCTCTAGTCATCATGTCATCCACCATATGTGTGTGACGCTCTAGGTCCAATTTCTGGTTCAGTGAATTATTATCCTATAATAATTCACCCAACTCATCAATTATGGATGTATTAGGCAACTACGTTATAGTCCCCAGAAGGTACAGGGGGATCTAATCCATTGGACCCGTCTGCCCTCAATTATCGTATATCTATTCCAGAGACTATATACCGGGTATGATACTATTAGGCCCATACGAAATCTACTCGAGTCTCGCTCTAATCGGATTCTTCCGAAGAACTCCTCTCTCAATCCGAATGACCATGGCTAGGGATTTGCTTGAGCGAGAATATACGGGACATTCCTCTAATGATACTGAGAGCGGATGATCCTTCACTGACACTCAATTGCTCTCGTAAGACTAGCCACCATTCCCGATAACCAACTATACTAGATCTGAAACTTTTAGACCTAGAAGTCCTGTATCAGAGTGAAGTACTCATATAGGGCATCCTTGGTGTCTCAAGTCTAAGGGCCAAACACACAACTGGAACCACGGAATTATTATCTGAATATGAGATATCATTAACCATCCAATATTTTATGAACGGATCATTCAATGAACTCATTCTCTAATGAGCATTTGTACTATATCCCTAGTGTCACCACACGAGCAGCTATGAGACCAGCTACCTCCATCATATAGACGAGTATATAGTATACCAGTCTCTCTAGTTATCTTGAATAACCTATGACCGGAAATATTTTGGATCTGTGTTTTCAAACGAATTGGTGATAGAAATCATCAACTTAGCAACTATACACCCCGATAGCTAAAGAGCTATGATATATATGAAATGCAAATTTGACACCCTCTAATGAATTGAAAACAAGGCGGATCGTTTAAGAATGAAATAAGAGAAACTATTCTAATCACTTATCAATAGACAATTGATGAAATAATTAGAATAGCACTTTAAATTCCCTTAAGACACTATAAACTAACAAGTTTGATAAGTCGAAAGGAAAAGCAAAAATTTGGTTTTGAAATTTGTTCTTCTCTCTTCATGATCATGTTGACCATTTTAGATTCTTCTTGCAACCATAGAATTTTGACTGAGTCTTGATTAGCTTGCTTCTTCAAAATGCTTTCCAATAGACAAGTTAAAGCTTCTTTCATCCTTTTAGCTTTAGCTCTTGTCATTGGTCCTCTATAAATAGTTAAAGGGTCTTTCATAGAATTATGAGCAATATATTGGTTCATATCAATTGGTCTCATTATCATGATTTTATCATGATCTAATTCTTATTGCACAGATTCAAGGACATCACAATATATATACATCATCTAATATAAAGTGATAAAATACCATAATAATAATAACAAAAAAGATTGTGCAGCGTGTCTCACTCTCGTGATTGGCTTGCAGGACACCTGTAACCAACACTTCAGCATGCCTGTGAATGATTGCTTGTCTATAGAACATTCTCCCCTTTTTAAATCCAATCTTGTGTAGATTTACTACACATTCACTATACTGTTAGCAGAATAACAGCAAGTGTCTCCACTTGATACCAGATGAATCCACGTTTGTGGAAATGTTAAAAGGATAATATATCTTTGGATAATTCTTTACCTTCAATTTTTTGGGCATGATTTGATTTTGATCTCTGTTCATGCTAAATTTGCTTTGTGTAAATTTTCTTATCATTGTCATTAGCTCTGATAAGCTTTTTTCTGATAGGCCCACTTTCCTCTCAAATATCTCAGTAATATGAGTTCATGATGTGTTCGATTATTCTTAGTTTATACCCCCATTTTGATTTTATATATTTTTTGTTTTAAAATCTATTTAATTTTTGTTTGCAATACCTTTCTTATGTAAATCTTAAAAACCTTCCCTATCTTTTTCTGAGTCTGAGTATATAACATATATTTGGTGGAAATTGAAAATAGATAATGTAAAAATGTGGATGTTGCTTTTCGACATTCCTTAAATGTAACTGTCTTGTCTCAAATATTGAGCTTACTACTGACATATGTTTGGAACTTCTTAGATTGGCGATCTTGTGGTCCTTGATATATTTGCAAAAACCATTGGACTAGATGAGTCTGAAGGTGAAAAAATCCCATCTGTTGAGAGAAAAGGTATGCTTACTTGCAATTTCAGGCTTTTATCTTCTTGTTACATTTATATTATTGTTTGTAAAACCCGATCCACTGACTTATGAACTAACTCTATTTTGAATTGGTCTAGGATTCTATTTGGATACTGAAGAGAGTGATAACCTCTTGCCTGGGTTTCTTGATTCAATTATTGGGATTCGACAAGGTGAAACAAAATCATTTCCCCTTCAGTTTCCAGAATCATGGGAGCAGGAAAATCTTCGAGGCATCCGTGCTCAATTTACTGTGAGTTAATTTTTCCGGAAGTAACAAATTACTATGACCTTAGACATCACATCTGCTGATTCCCATTCAGCCTTGGTCTATATAGGGATTTCTAAGGCTAGTAGATAGAGGTGCCGAATGCTCTTTTAGTTCAGTAACTATGCCCCATTTCTATGAGGCAAATGTTATACTCAAATTTTAGGACAACCCACATTTTGGACAAAAGCTCTCTATCTTGACTTCAAGAATACTCTATCTTGTCATATCTAAAGTCTTACTCAAGACATATATTAAATTTCCTAGTTTTGCTTTTTGGTTAAAGGATCAAAATCAAGTGGCTAACCCCACTTTCTTGCTGTTGCTTCCTTCTACTGGCATAATCCTTATTTTGATCTTTAGGTTTATTACAACCTGGTAACTGCAAACATGCCAATGGTATACCAATCAAATAACAAAAATGGCAGTACACAACAGAAAGTTCCAATGTTAATTTGCAGTTAACCATTTTTCTGCATAATTTTATTTTCTTTCATGTATAAGCTATTTTTCGTAGAAGCTTTTGAATAAGTATCTTGTTACAATTTTGCTACAGATGTTGTTTGATCAACTAATAAATATATGAAATATATGATTTTCTTTTTGTCTACAAAATTTTAGGTTGAGTGCAAAGAGCTTTTCTACAGAGACTTACCACAACTGGATGACTCTCTTGCTGAAAATCTCCTTCCTGGATGCAATTCTTTGGATCAGGTTGCTTTATTTATTCATTGCAGTTCACATTAGTACTTAAAGAAGATTTTTTTTTTCTAAAGGCTAAATTATAAAATATGAGGTTATCTTTTGCTTGATGATACAGTACTACTAATTAACTACTGAGTATGGCCCTAATACAATTGGTTGCAGATTTTTTCTCATGACAATGATATCATGCTTCAAGTACATAATATTTTTGTATAATATTTCTTTATCTTTGATTCTTTTGTGATGCATTTTACAGGTTCGAGAAGCAATACTGCAGAGATGTAAAGAAGTTGAGCAAACTGCGATAGAACAAGCAACAGATAATGCAATTCTAGATCAACTGAGCAAGGTTTCTTGCTTGATACAGATGCAATTTAGTCTTCATTTTCTTTTATGTTTTTATTCACTGGAAGTTCCACATGTTATTGTTCAAAAAGTAAAGATGGGTGTTATTGTTTCATCTCATCCAGACAGACAATCTATCCTACACTAGCCTGTTTCTCTTCCTAATTTTGATGATTATTTGGGGGTAATAAAGTGATCCATTGCCCCAATATTTTCAGATTGTTGAAGTTGATCTTCCTAAATCCTTGTTGGACGAACAAGGAAGACAGCTATATGGAGCCAAACTCTTGCATCTACAGGTCAAAGAATGAATTGAATTTTCCATTCTTTTTACCTTTTTCCCAAATTCTTACAACTGCCCAATAGGTGGAGAAGAAAATAAATGAAAGCCAACTAGCATCTCTTTCAAGTGAAAGGTCAGTAGGTCAGTTCATCAACAATGAAAAGGAGAATATTTCAAAGATAATAAAACAAATGCTAGCTGTCAATGAGATATTCAAGTGTGAAAATTTGCAGGTATGTTCTCAACCTTGCATTTTATATACTCTTTATTTTGGATTCTTTAGTCAGTTGTGACTTGTCTGTTGGATTCTTTCGAATAAAATGCTTTTGTTTTTGCACCTTGAACTGGCTGTGAGCATCTTGAGCATTCCATTGGATTCTGTTAAACTTCATATTAACTAACCAGCTCTCTTTTGATAAAAGGAATTTGTGTATATCTTGCCATACACTATCCTATAGGATGCTTTATAAAGCATGTGCTATTGATAATGGTGGAGCTAATCATGATATGAACTTGCTGGTTTCCAAGCTGAATAGTGTTGAAAGATTTTACGATATTTTCAATTAAATTATAGCTTGCTGTAGTGTTTGTATGCTTCCAGAATGTTTTTATACTTTATTTGGGGCAAATTTATCATGGAGAATTCTACAGATATCTCAAGCACTTTCAAATAAGATCAATATTTTTTTAATATAACTAAAAGCCGCAGATTTAAGACAAACTTCATAACCTCCCATAGCACATGGAACCTTTTTTGTTTTTGTTATTTGCTTCAGACCCATTGAGGTCAGATTTGGTTTAATTGTTGGGTGTATTTATAGATCCCTTGTGTGGATAGCCAGAGTTAGGTTTTGAATACATTCAACTTTTCTGTTATTGTTGGCAATGCTGAATTGTTGGAAGATAATTTCTTCCTTCTTTCTAAAATTAGTCTCATAAAATTGGATTAATGATCATTTGCTCAGGCCTTTCTTGGTGCTTGTCTCTTGCTTATTTGCAACTGTTTTTTTTTTTTTATAACGTGTACTGTTATGATATGTGCCTTATGGAGCTTGTGGATGCTTGCCAAGTGAATAGATAAGTACATAAACATTCTTGAGTCTACAATAACTGTTTCTCCATAGTGGAAGTAAGCGAACAAAATTAATTGAACTGTGTGCAGGAATGCTGAATAATTATTACTTATGATTATGTTAGGTTATAACTCCAAACTTATAAGTAAAATATTCTGCAGTTTTCGACTGAGGAACTTGTTAAAGAGGTTGAGAACTCTATCTTAGAATTCAAATGCCATAATCAAGAGTATGATGAGGAACGCGTGCGAGACCAGGTTTTTGTTTTTCCTCTTGTTTATCATAATCTTTTCTATTTCAGTTAATGGTAGAAACTTGATGCAATTTTCTGGATTACATACATACTTAGCAAATTTGTAATTAATTCTATGAATGCAATAAGTGCATGTGCCTAAGTTTGTGATTTTTTTGAGAAACGATTGTGAGATTACTCACCTGAGGAGGATTACCTATTGCAAATACTTTTTGGGGAACTGGCCCAAGACTAATATGAGAGATTTTTGTGAATATAGCATGATTATTATTTTGGGCATCTAATATTATCAGACCAAAGTCCTGTGGCTTGTGGTTATAGATTTTGTTCATAGTCCTGAGCCAGCGGCTAGCTTTTCTGGCCAATGCAAATAGAGAAAAATCTAAAGACAATCTCAAAAATTTTAATTTTTGTTTTAATTTCTTATTTATTTTTGACATTTTCAGGTCCAGGATGTCCTGGAGGGAGCAAAGGTGCTTGAATGGTTGAGAGAGAATGCTGAGATCCAGTATGTGAAGCAATGAGTTCCCAGGGTCCAGGCATTGCAGATAATTTATTTTACACGCATGGATTCAGATTTGTAGAGAAACATAAGAGGCATTGTAGTTGATCAAAACTTAATGCCCTCTTCTACCAGTAGTTGATTGGCCCTTTGTTGCCATTGGCTTGGTGACCTTTTTAGCAACGAAGGTAGTCGGCAATATCTCTTCAGCAACTTTTATTTAGCATCGGTATGGTGTTGAAATACTGCAAGAGTTTGTATATGCAACATTAGGGCCCTTCTAACCTACTATGAAATTATTACTTTGTAATCTTAAGCTACTACTAAATGTGACAAATCATTCTCTTCTCATGACCTGCTCTGCAGTTGTTTTAACTGCACACAAGATTAAAGCTAAAAATGTCTTCAGCATTCACATGCCCAGAGTTATTATTATTACTATTGTTGTCATTATTATTATTATTATTACTATTACTTGTCCTACCCTATTGGAAACACTTATTCTTTCTGTCATCACTGAAATTTGATGGAAAGAAGGCTAGCTTCAACTTGCCCTTCTCTGGAATAAAGTGGAAACTGTCTCGTCATCACTCCACCTTCATATTGCGTCTTTGAGAGCCAGATCTTGAACACCTACCTCCACCCTCTGATCACTAGCAGTAGACAGTCGCGAAGAAGAGAGAGAGAGAGAGAGAGAGAGAGAGAGAGAGAGAACAACAAACAACGAAGTATACAAAGAAGAGAGAGATGAACACGGTCATGGCCGACTGGTTTCTTTCAGCTGATGTGAGAGTGGACCAATGAGGGTGAGCTTTCGGTTGCCTGACGGCGACGATAAGTCTAAGCAAATGACTTATTCTGTAGCTGGTAATGGTGTTAGTAAATAGAAGTAAATAGACATATTCCGTAGATGGTACTAGTAAATACTGACGTGTGAAGAGAGATTTGAAAAATGACTAAGAGAATTAGAAAAATCCGGTGAATAGGATTGGCTCATAATTTAATAAGTTTGAGTCTTTGAGTTAAATTGATGTCAAATTTAATATATGTTAATCCTAACGAGTTTGATTAAATTTCACATCAATGTGAGAGATATTAGTAAATATTTGTGTGAAGAGATTAAAAAGATGATTAAGAGAATAGTTGTTCTGATTTGTCTAATCTAATCTGATGTTTGGAAGATACTATTTCTTGTACATGATCTTAGCATCAATTATCAATCGATATCATTCTGATCTATTGAACGACTATCAAGACTTAATTAAGAGAGGACATGCTTTCACCGCTAATCTAATCATTCAAAGTATCATCAATATCCTAGTTAAATTAATTGTACTATTTTATATTTTTTTTTATAAAGATACGTGATGAAGATGAGATTTGATTTTTTTTTTTTTTTTTTTTTCGACAAGAGTCAGTATTGAAAAGTGAGATTGCTCCATATATTACTTTATCTCAGAAGATGATATACATCATCATTATTCCACCAATAGACATGCTCAATTCGAAGGACAAACAAGTATCAATCAATAGAAAACGTGGTACAAATGGGTGCTCCATTCCTGATTTCTTCTCTATTCTAAATGTTTCGAACAGTTCAGTTTGTGCAAGGTGAATTGTCGCCGAAGGGATAAATTCTGCAACCGAGACTACTATTATTACGAAGATAGATGGACTGTTTCAAAACTACAGTAGATCATGAAAACAATAGAATATATTCAATAAGTTACTTGCTAAGCAATATTTCTAAATGTTTAATCGCTCATTGTGGTGAAAACTTGTCATGATGGACAAGTTACTGATTCTGCTATGCTGCAATTTCGCAACTGTCGCTAGTTTTGGGACTTGCACTTGATGGTATCAGGCTAAATTAGGGCACCACTGCTGGAATCAATACCCTTAAGTGCTAAGATAACAAGAACAGATGTGTAATTAACTGGAGAAGTTCCATATTTTACATGAAAATTTGGTGTAAGATAACCTTTAACTAAGATCAGAGTACAAACATATAAGTTTGTTCATGCACCATTGTGATCCTGCAGTAAAGCTTTTCCCTGATGACTAGTGCTCCGCATGCCTGTATGGCAACAAGTAAAGAGAGAAACCTGCTACTTGTTGTGGGAGATGACTCAGTGGCTACAGCAACAACAATAGCAAAATCCTTTGAAAACTTAAAAAGGAACAAAGAGGGAATAACATAAGAAGAGAGATGAAAAGAACAAGTCAAAGATTGAACTAGCATTACCTGGACATGCAAAGTTAAGGAAGATCCAAGCTACCAAATCATATGTTTGGGTTTACCCATGTTTTCCCACAGCTTTCTTGAGCTTAGCTTAAGCTTTCGTTTCAATCTCAAGTTCAAGAAAGCTGTGGAAAAATATGAGGCAACCCATCTTTTTATCTTGAAGGAGAGGTCCGTGAAACCGTATCGATCTTGTCCCCAAATACCGCGATGTTGATCGTGTTACAGCAAGCGTAGTTGTGATGCAGTGAAAACATATAGCATAAACAGGAAGATGAAGACATCCCTACGTAGATTTAAGGCCACGAAAACCCTTCGAGTGCTCTAAGCTAACTGCGAAAACTAGTGTTGTCTTTGAACCAAACTATGTGCACTGAATTCTCAAAAACCCTAACCCTAGACATGCATGAGAATGGAGAAAGGCGGTCTCCACAAACCCCAAAAACGTCTGCCAAAAACCTAAGATCCACATGAGACTTTCAGATCGAAAGCCAAACGTGAAAGAACATGAAGCCCTATCCTTAACCACGCACTCACAGTGGACATAGATCCATGAAGAGAACTCTCCATCGACATGTAAAAGCCACCGCCATTCTTGCATCAGTTGCATCATCCTCACCATCTATGACCTCCGTAACGCTAAGAACACATACCTGATAAACAATGCCCGTCAACAACCAAAGGAGGGAGAGAGAGAGAGAGAGAGAGAGAGAGAGAGAGAGAGAGAGAGAGAAGGAAAAGGAAACATTTGTGTGATTGGTGGATTGGGAAGGATCCAGAATGGAACCCTAGAAATAGACAAGAGGAGTGAAAGGAAAGGAGTACTCTGGGAACAGTGAGATGGAAGGGATATAACAAAAAGAAAAGGCTGACAAGCACCATGTTGTTGGATCATGCATGGTATGGGTGTCCATATGGTCAAGGTCACTGTGGGGTGGCACAAAGGCTACGGCTGTGGTCACTGTTGGTGTCTCAGACCTAACCCTGTGGGGTTCTTCCGGGGGGAGACATGGAAATCTCTTCGGGGCCGGCAGATAGATTTGGCCCTGCGACCTACAACTTTAGACGCTGGCTGCTGTTTACTACTGGTTTGAAACTGGACGTACCTCAACAACTGGAGGATCACTAATTCACTAGATCAGGAAATTAAACGTACACAAAAAGAAAATTACACATAATTTGTACATATTCCTATACAAATCAACTAAACATGTTTAGAAAATTGGCTATTCATTTTTTTTATTAGGATTCAAAGGACAAATCAAATGCCGTTCAAAATAACAGGTTAATTTACTTGGATATAAGCTGAGGTTTGGTTAGATAAACAAAAAAGATTTAGAAAATTAGGGTTAGAAACTAAGATAAGTGGAAGTTATTTAGTTGTCATTAAAAAATAAACTTTACGTTATGTTAGGAAATATATAAGGTTGTGTTGAATATGGTCAATGTGAAAATGTGCATTAGCCTTTGAGTGGGTTGCCCTTTAGAATGTGACATTGAGAATGTATCGTGTGATCCCAATAAATATATAGGAAGTTATGGCATTGAGTTTATGAGAAATTATAATTGTGAAGATAAAACTGTAATTGTATGAGGATCATTCTCCATCATATTTTCACCATTTCTCCATCATCACTCCTCTCTTATTTTTAATCAGTTGCAAAGGGTTAGAGGATGATTTAGTTATTTACAAGTTAGTTAGAAAGAATTGATGAGTTATAGAAGAAAAAGAAGAGAGAGCTAAATATAGATTAATGGTGCACTATTTACCAATATAGTCATGATAAACTTTACATGAATATATAGGAGGATGAATAAGTTAGATATAATTGAATGATGTTAGAACAGGATATTTTTCCAAGATGTTAGCTAGATCGATTGATAAGGATTTTATCGGATCATCAAAAGGTCCCATGATCAAAATTCACCTTCATCACTTAAACTTAAAAAAATAATAATATATAAAAATTTAAAAAATAATAGCTAAAAAAAGTACTCTTATAATAACATGGAATGTTTTGATCTTTAAAAAATATAAAAGAATACTCTTAATAAATTTTTTTTTAATCTACTTGACCTTTCTTGTTCCTTCAAGTGAACTGGTTTAGTCTTAAATGGATCAATATTAACCACTTTAATAATACAATATTGTTTATAAATTTAATTGATGCTTTTAAAATATGTAATCAAAATTATTTTTTATAAAGAAAGATTAATATTTTTGGAAATAAAAGAAAATAAGGAGACTACAATGTAAAAGCACAAAGTGAGGGACTCTCCCCAAAAGTAAGATGTGCCACGAGATAAATCGTTCAAATAAGAATCAACTCATCACAGGTTCTACAATGAAAAGCTTCAACTTTTGATGTGGTAGTACGGGTTGCTGCATGTAACCATGTACCATGACTGTTGACTGAACGCAACAACTTCTAAACATATTTTTTTCTGCAAAATATCTTTAAATTAATTTGCTCGCAGCAATATTTATACTAGATTTCTTCAAAAGACACATTTGTAGGATATTCTAATACATTGATAGATTAGTATAAATGATCTGTCCCTCGCTTTGTCTCAAAATTAGCAATGGAAGAGTTGTAAATGAGCACCTTAACCATGTACCATGACGGTTGACTGAACGCAACAACAAGTTCTAAACATTTTTTTTTCTGCAAAATATCTTTAAATTAATTTGCTCGCAGAAATATTTATACTAGATTTCTTCAAAAGACACATTTGTAGGATATTCTAATACATTGATAGATTAGTATAAATGATCTGTCCCTCGCTTTGTCTCAAAATTAGCAATGGAAGAGTTGTAAATGAGCACCTTAATCCTATATATCTTCGTCTCATGATGCTAATTAAGATATGGACTCTATGGTTTTGCTTGTTGTGCTCCATTGGAGCTATCCTTGGAGGGCGAT
Organism: Musa beccarii; assembly: GCA_024322285.1. Classification (NCBI taxonomy): domain Eukaryota; kingdom Viridiplantae; phylum Streptophyta; class Magnoliopsida; order Zingiberales; family Musaceae; genus Musa; species Musa beccarii. Next base: position 16,414,972 of record CM044402.1, read on the forward strand.
TTGTATGGAAATCATGCTATTCCATTACTATTTCATAACTGGGAGGTTTTGTGTAGGTTTAAAATTTGAAGTATGAAAAGAGTCATATGTGAGTTTGCATTTCTTTCTTTAGAAATACCATGTGTATCTCAAAGTCTTAAAGAGTTAGATGCATAGAGGAAAATTTACCTTAAGTGTTCTGTTAGAACCCTTACGGATTCTAAGCTTGGGGTTGATCTCTATAGGGGATCGACCTCCTTGGAACTCTATAGGGGTTCCTTCCTCCAAGTTGCTACTCAAAGATTGTTAAAAGATTGATCTATTCATTGATAAAAAGAGGATGAATATATGGCTATTTATAGGACTTCTAAGCCCCAACTCCTAATAGGAATCTTACTCAAGACTCCTACTTCTAACCAACTCCTAATTAGGACTTCTTTTATAATAGGACTCCTACTTCTAATAAGACTCTTTTTCTAATAGTACTCCTTCTTCTAATAGGACTTCTTCTCTAGCAGGACTCCTACTTCTAATAAGACTCTTTCTCTAATAGGACTCCTACTTCTAATATGACTTCTTCTCTAGTAGGACTCCTACTTCTAATAGAACTCTTTTTCTAATAGGAATCCTATTTATAATAGGACTCATTTTCTAATAAGCAACCTAACCCTATCCTAGTTTGCCTCTTCACCTCTTTAATAGGGTCGGCTAGATAGGATTTACATGAATGCCCTTATCAATGAAACTAAATTAGGACTCTCCTAACTGGAGTCCCAACAGATTAGGACTCTCCTAGCTAGAGTCCTAACAAACCCGCCCTCTTCAAATCAGCCTTGTCCTCGAGGCTAACGCTCCATGAATTCTGAGAGTTTGATATTTAAGTCATCATAGTTCTCCCAAGTGGCATCTTCTGTTGGTAGATTCGCCCACTGTATTAGCACTTTAATAGTGGGTCGTCGTCATCGAGTCACGATCCGTCGATCAATAATGGCGCTTGGTTAGATCGGGAGCTCTCCTTGGGTAGTCATATTTGATAGATGGCTTTGAACTATCTCATTTTGTCCTAACTTAAGCTTCAAACATGACACATGGAAGACTAGATGTGTTCGAGGGCTGACGGGTAAGTCCAATCTGTATACTACTACTTCGATGTGCTCCAAAATCTAGTATGATCCATAGAACCGAGGTGAAAGCTTCATAGATGCTCTGGTCTTTAGATCATCTTGCCATTCTCTCCTAATATTCTCAGGGAAGTCGCTGGTTGAAAGTGAAATGATCGAAAATTCAGCTTGCTCGGATAGTCGCGAAAGTGCATCTGTAATAACATTCTCTTTGCCCCTTTTATAAGTTATTTCATAATCATATTCAAGAAGCTTTGTTACCCATTTTTGCTGCTCAGGGGAAGATATCTTCTGCTCCAAGAAATATTTTAGGCTTTTATGGTCGGTCTTGATTTGAAAGCGTCGCCCAATCAAGTACGGTCTCCATTTGGACACCGCATGCACAATCGTGAGCATCTCCTTGTCGTAAATAGTCATCTTGAGATGGGAAGGAGATAACGCCTTACTAGTATAAGCGAGGGGGAAACCATCTTGCATTAGTATAGTACCAATTCCTACTCTAGAGGCGTTGGCTTCAATAATAAAAGTCTTGCCGAAGTCGGGTAACGCTAGTACTGGTGTTGTTATCATTGCGACTTTAAGTTCGTCGAAGGCGGTGGTGGCTTTGTCCGACCATTGGAAAGTATCTTTTTTCCGCAAGAAAGTAAGGGGTGCACTAATCTTTCTATAGTTTTTCACGAACTTACGATAGTAACCTGTTAAACTGAGAAAGCCACGCAGCGATTTTATGTTCCTCGGGGTCGACCAGTTCTGCATTGCTTCAATTTTGGAGGGGTCCACTGCCACCCCTTCCTCTGATATGATATGCCCAAGATATTCCACCTTTTGTTGAAGAAAGCTGCACTTTATTTTTTGACAAAAAGAATATGTTCTCGCAAAATTATCAAAATAAGTCGTAAGTACTGAATATGACTTTCAAGAGAAGGGCTGTAAATAAGGATATCGTCGAAGAAAACTAACACAAACTTACGAAGATAACTCCGGAAAATATCATTCATAAGGCTCTGGAAGGTGGAGGAAACATTGGTGAGACCAAAGGGCATTACCAGAAATTCGTAGTGACTGCTGTGCATTCGAAAGGCAGTTTTCGGTATGTCTTCTTTGCATACTCGTATTTGATGATACCCAGATCGAAGGTCCAGCTTTGTGAAGACTCGTGCTCCCTTTAATTTATCAAGAAATTCATCTACTACTGAAATAGGATACTTGTCCTTGACGGTTATGCCATTGAGAGCTCGGTAATCAATGCACATTCGTCATGTTCCGTCTTTCTTTCGTATGAGAAGCACCGGTGAAAAGTAGGGGCTGCAACTTGGCTGAATAACTCCTATTTCAAGTATCTCTTTTACAATCCTTTCTATTTCATCTTTCTAGAGATGTGAATACCGATGTGGCCAAGTATTTGCTGGAGGTTTACTTGGAAGAATCGGTATACGATAATCATGCCGGCGGTTAAGAGGTAGGCTGCATGGTCCACCAAATATATCTGAAAATTTAGCAAGCAAGGGAAGTAGGTTTGGATCTTCAAATTCAGTTGACTCTCCCTTAGATTGCTGCTCATGTTATATCAAAAAGTCGCTGCGTGCTTTGTGCAAAACTTTCTCTATTCATTGAATGCAAATCGTCATTACGTTGCCCCCACGTTTCCCGCACAGTATCACCTGTTTCCCCTTACTATAAAATTTCATAATTAATTTCAAAAAATTCTAAGAAACATCACCTAATGTCATCAACCATTCAATGCCAAGCACAGCCTCATAATCATCGAGAGGGAGGAGGAAAAAATCTGCAATTATCTCTTGGTCCTACAGCAACAGTTTCACCCGTGTGACCTTAACATCAAACCTGCTGTAATTCTCAATAGGTAAGGCCATTCGAACAACAACCTTACTGTTCATAAAATTATTATTGCTTCCGGTGTCAATAAGAATAGTGATCGGTTGTTGTTTCAGAAATCCTCCCACTTTCGTTGTTTACGGGTTCGCGTAACCAGCAAGGGCATGCATCGTAATATCAATTGGCTATTGTTCTTCATCCGTGACCTCTTCCTCATGCTCTTGGATCTCCTCCTCTATGTCTTCAAGAGGTTCAATCAGTAGGAGGTGGCCCTTTTTGCAACGATGATCGAGGTTCCACAGCTCGTCGCAATGCCAACAAAGACCCTTTGCTGATCGGTCACGTAGTTCTTCTCTTGTCAATTATTTTGGCAGCGAAGGATGGCTGGGAGCATAAGGGGGTTTATATGCTAAGGTTCTAGGAGTGGTTCTTATCCTCCGAGTATCTTGGCTGAGCCGTTCTTCTTGCATTCGGGCAAAAGAAATCGTAGCCATCACGGTACGGGGCTGTTGTGCCTTAACTTTCCCTTTTATTTCTGGCTTGAGTCCTTCGATGAATATTTCTAACAATTGATGGTCAGTCCAATCACGAGCAAAATAGGATAGCTTCTCAAACCTAGTTTGGTACTCTTGAATCATAGAGGTTTGTCGAATTTTTACGAGTTGACCGTCGATATTTTCATACTCCGTAGGTCTGAAATGGTTCAGCAGTGCGTTCTTAAATTGATTCCACGTCGGAGCCTCATGATTATATTCCAACCAATTATACCATTGAATAGCATCTCCTTCAAGGTGGATGACAGCAATCTCCACCATAGCATTATCCGACGTTTGGTGATAGCGAAAGTAACATTCGACGTGCGAAATCCACCCCGTCGAGTCTCCTTCTTCCCATCATGGGAAGTCCACCCTCATGTGTGGTTGAAGTATGTCCGAGAGCTATCCCTCCTTCTTTGGGGTCCTTTCGGAATTCTCTCCTTGCTGTAATTTGGTTGGACTCAGTGATTGTCCAATTCTGAATTCTGCAAACAAAGCGCGTAATTTGTCTTCCAAGCGCGATTCAAGCCATGATTCAATCCGAGATTCCCATGCTTCAAATTTGGCATCAATTGGATCTTGAGAAGCTATAGCATATGCCTATAGATCAAAGATGCCCTAGTCTTTTTTCTGTTGATGGGTTAATGGCATGTGGTGGTGGAAGGTTCGGACAATAGATCGGTGATAGAAGAGTTCGGCTGTAATGGTTTACTATTTTGGGCTGTGGATTTTGATGCTGTTAGGGTTATGAAACTAGGTTTTGATGGCTGTGTCTTAAGGCTAGAGGGATGCCCTAAAGATGTCTTAGTTTGTGGTAGCAAGGTGGCTCGGGTTTGGTAGGTTACGGAAAAGAAAAAAGGACAAAGGTGCAACACTAGATTTTTCATCGAAAAAATTCCAACAGTAAAGATGTAATTTTTTCTAGAAATTTTCAAAAGAGATTTAAGTAAAACTCAAAGGGAATCTACTGATAAGGGAGAGGTAATGCTGTTAAAAATTTCATAGAAAGAAACGACAGCAAGAGGTTCGGCAAAATTGAGGATCACTGAGAGGTACTATAGCAAATTTTTACGTCTAAAGTACAGCAGTTTGGACGTAAAAGATAAGTGGTTTATATTGAGAATTTTTTGACAAAACCAAAGGGAAAACTACTGTTAGGAAGTGTCAAAGCCGTCATAAAAATTTCATAGAGATTTGGATAGACAAAAAATGCAATAGCAAGATCAAAAAGACAATGCTATGCGGTTGAAATTCTGTAGTGCAACTTTCGTTGTAGAGATGAAAACTTTGCGATGAAAAGTTTATGCAGCAATATAGGAACGAATTTTTTAGATTTTTTTGAATAAGGATAACTAAATTGCAGCAGTAATAAGGTAGATAACCAAATCACAGAAAGATCAAAGGATGATTTACGGTGGTGGAGATGACGGCGGAATTCGACGATGTCCTTCTAAGCAATTGTGGGAATTGCTTTGGGCGATTGTGGAGGGCTTGTGGATGGCTGTGGAAGGGTAGCGAGACGCCAAGAACGTTGCTCTAATACCAAGTGTTAGAACCTTTACAGATTCTAAGCTTGGGGTTGATCTCTATAGGGGATCGGCCTCCTTGGAACTCTATAGGGGTTCCTTCCTCCAAGTTGCTACTCAAAGGTTGCTAAAAGATTGATCTATTCATTGATGAAAAGAGGATGAATACATGGCTATTTATAGGACTTCTAAGCCCCAACTCCTAATAGGAATCTTACTCAAGACTCCTACTTCTAACCAACTCCTAATTAGGACTTCTTCTATAATAGGACTCCTACTTCTAATAAGACTCTTTTTCTAATAGTACTCCTTCTTCTAATAGGACTTCTTCTCTAGCAGGACTCCTACTTCTAATAAAACTCTTTCTCTAATAAGATCCTTACTTCTAATAGGACTTTTTCTCTAGTAGGACTCTTACTTCTAATAGAACTCTTTTTCTAATAGGACTCCTATTTCTAATAGGACTCCTTTTTTAAGAAGCAACCTAACCCTATCCTAGCCAGCCTCTTCACCTCTTTAATAGGGGTCAGCTAGATAGAATTTACATGAATGCCCTTATCAATGAAACTAAATTAGGACTCTCCTAATTAGAGTCCCAATAGATTAGGACTCTCCTAGCTAGAGTCCTAACATGTCCCTAGGATTTTCTCTGGTACATTTAAAGATGGTTGCAAGAAATTTTTTTGAGATTTCATACTGGGGAGTAATTCAAACCAAGATTTGGATGATCTTGGTTTGAATTAATTCAAGAGAGAGAGTTTTATTTCTTATATATGGTTATTCTTATATAATATTTTTTTTTTTCGAATGGTCACAAGTAAAGGTTACGTAATCATTATAAATATTACATTAGCCTTTCTAGTTTATGCTTCGATTATTAATCTCTGAAATTCTCCTTTGGTACCAAAGTCTTTTGCCAATATTATATATACTTTCATATAAATTAAAATTTTTTTTAACCCTCTCTATTGATGTATTAGGGAAAAATAATTGTTATGATATTTATATGAAAAATATCAAGCGTTAATTGTCACGGTTTATTTCCTTTACATAAAAATATTTCTATACCGAAGTTTCCTTTCCAATAAGAATATTGACTTTACGAATCCAAAAAAAGGTGTCGACTGCATATAAGGTATTTGTCTGATGGATCTGAGACACATGTTATGGTTATAATCTACAGAAAGATAACAGTGTCATGTGCGATGAAAAACGAGACGTAGCTTGCACTTGGTCAGATACAATTGCAGCACAAATCATAATTCAATGTGATACTCTTATCCGAGGAGAATCCATCTCTCAAAAGCAAATGACCCTTTGCGCATTTGCTGTCATTTACTACCTTCGGTTCCTTCCACTAGCAACTTGAACTACTGTGCTCATGCAACATGCAGGCTAATATCTACTTTGTTTGTACGTAGTCTTTAATATTGCAAGGCCAACTCTGAGCTCGGACACACTCTCGAGTCTTTGGGTCTGCAAAATCACTGTTCACTTAGACCAATGGTCAACCCATGCGTGCCCACTTTCCGGTTTCCCAGCTTCTCAGCCCATGTTTTGTGCTGCCCCTTCATACCTGTCTCCTTTCCTTCCATTGCCTGGTACTTCGTACTAACGCCATCAGGTACTTGTTTTAATGAATCTAGTTATCTTCCTCTGTTTTCTCCTAAATATTTGCTTACAGTACTCGGTATCACATTCGTGATATATCACTACAACAAATTATACTTTTATACTGCAGGATGTTACAGTTTTTTCTAACTCTGGCTAAAAATATACAATTGCTATAGTTTTGATACCTGTCATACTAATTTTAGTCTTTTACTATAGTTTTTAAAAATTATAGTTATAGATACCTTATAGATCATGGTTATTAAGGAATCACCACGAGAAAAGATATATCTTAGAATATTTTTATAGTGTACACTTCTCTTTCTGTTTGTTTAACTTCTTCTACCTCTCCCTACAAGATGACACATCCTTTGTAAGACAATGCATTGATCCATCAGAATCCCTTAACAAGAGACAATGATCTTAATCTTTTCCACTTTAATCTTTATTTTTCTCTTTCTTTAACATCTATTTTAGGGGTTTTTGTTAGGGTTTTTTTCGTTAGAAATTACATATTTTAAAAAGAATCAACAATCTCATAATCCGCTCACTGCCATCGGCTGGTTGTTAGGAATTCATTGCCGTTGGCAGATTGATAAGAATCCTTCATTCAACCCTATTCTTGCCACCCTTTCGATGCTTCCTCTCCACCCCCCCTCCCCTTGCCACCGATGATTGTGATGTTATTCCCTCACGCCCTTGATAGGTTTCCCACTATCGCTACCTCACACCCTTCCTCTCCACCATTTCCCGTGACCGTGAGTGAGGGAGTGCATGAGGACCTGTAGCTGTGGAGGCCCTCCCAGACATGGAGCGCAGGTCTTGGGTAGCCCTTTCTGCCAACTGCTACCTTCTACTTCTTGGCGTCGGCAATGCATCGTTGGCATGGTGGGCTCTCTCCTTCCACCCACTCCAACTAGTGGTTGTGGGTGGTCCCAACCTCTACTTTTGATGCTGCCTCTCCGCCCCCCTCACCTGCCATTGATGACTGTTTCCCATTGTCATTCCCTCACGCTCATGTCCTCCATCGCCTTGGCCCCCACCCCAACCAAGATGACGATGAAGATGCGCCCCGTCTCTACGAGAGAGTGAGCACGCAAGGACCAACATCTATGGGGTCCCTCCCGAGCATGGGCCGTAGGTCTTGGATGGCCATCGTCACAAACTGCTACCTTCTGCTCATCGGTGTCAGCGGTGGCGCATTGTTGTCATGGTGGGTTTGCTCTTTTGACTACAACCAGCAGATGTGGATGGGCCCACGTCACAAGAAACCTCTCCTTTCGATGCTTCCTCTCTCCACCCCCTCACCCGTACTGTCGACAATAGAATTATTTTTTGTGTGGGGTAAAATTCGTGTTTCATCTACAACATGTAATTGCCTTTTCGTCTGACTTCCATCTCCAAGAGATAGCATAAAATATTCGGTATAATGAATTTAGACCAACTTGAGGGGAAGAAATTTAATTATGGAAAATATAATTCAAAAAACCCCAAAAGAGAAATAGATATGAGGATAAAGAATCTTGAACTAAAAGAAGCTTATTCTTTGAGTTCCCTTAGTAGGGCCATAATACTTTTGTGCATCATCTTGATGTGATGCATGTTAAAAAACTGTTAAGTTTTGAATGTGATAATGTGCTTGCAACATTGTTGAATTTTGATGGCAGAACAAAAAGGTATAGCTTGATTAGACATGCGTTTGTATGGTAGAAAGTTTATTTTTGAACCAACAATGATGAAGATATATTATGGGCATAATTCAAAAGGCTTAAACAAAGAATAATTCTACCCTATGAGATATCTTGAAGAAAGATAAAGTATCACTACCTATGCCAAGAAAGGGACCATTCGTATAAGAATTCACTATCGAGTTTCAATGGTAAGATGTGGCACTCAGAATCTCTCTCGATGATCAATCTATGATGTTGAAATGCATCATTGATCTCTATGAATAAATTCATATAGAACTGAGTCTCTTCAAAGTATACGATATTTCGATTGCTAACAATGTGATGATAGTGATTGAGAAATAGAATCACACTCGCAGTGAGAAGTCTACGAAAACGGTTAAATGGAGCCACCCTATAATGCCCCACTCCTAGTCTCATCCATACCTTACCTATCGGATCAAGGTAGGATGCCACATTTCTTTCATTTACATTATTACTACTATCGATATGAATGCAGTAGAAGGTATACAATCTTAAAATTTAAAACATGCAAATATCTAAGTCAAAACGGTAGGATTTTCTTTGTATATACTAATATTGACACATATACAAAATTATATAACATTTAACTAAATAGAACAACTCAAGCCTAATATGTCCAAAACTAACATAACATAATATATCTAAAATTCTCTACATCAAATTTGCCCATAGGTCATTGTCCATATCTACGCTAGCATGGGATTGCACGTACTCACTTTCCTATCCAATCACTTGGGTGAAGTACTAATATCCTTATCTACAAAACATGGTCTATAACGAGTACTTTACTTAGTAAATATAAGCCTTTATAGCTTTTATCAGGTGGGCATACATCATATCATATATATAGTATTTTAAAATAATAACATAAAACATTTAATCTTACACATAGCATATGCAACACAAGGGCATAAAATTCTACTTTAAAAATAATTTAAAATGCTTATATGCATATATTCAAAATGTAGAAATTCATAGAATTTTTTTCTTCATATCGTAGTATATACATGTATTCTTTATATCCTATTAAATTTACACACATGAAGAGTACTATGTCTTCATGAATTTACATGCCTTTATCATGATACATATGTGCATTCCCCCACCGTATATGATAATAAATATGTGCAAATATATAAAATATAACTATTTATGAAACTATGCACTTGTGTACTATATAAGTATACACACATGGATAAAACACAACTATTCATAAAATTATGTGCTTGTGTACTATATAAGTATGTGTATATTGATAAAACATAGTTATTCATGAAATATAAAATTACCATATATATACGTGCACTTCCACACCGTATGTCAATATATATATATATATATATATATATATATATATGCATGCATGAAAAATATTTTCATCGTAATCCATATACATTTATATTCTCAAAACAAATATCTTTATATTTAGCTCATAATAAGCTCACATCGATCATATTAATTGAAACATAAAATTCTACATCAACATAATTCAAAACTGATAGGACCCTAGCAGGGTTGGGTCCTACTCAACTATGTAGCATCTAATAAAAACCCTGTGAGAATATAATAAACCCTACCTAGCCGCCTCTATCCTATAAAGAAGAGAGGCTAGGGTTTATATTTAGGTTTTTGGTCTTCTTAGCCACCGCCCCCCTTGTTACTAGGCCGGCCCGCTAAGGTTGAGGGCAAATTGGGTAGTTCACTTAGGAAGCAGCCCCTAGGGCTAGGGTTTGGAGCTCTATATAAGCTTGTAGCCTCCACCTCTTTGGAATAAGAAAGATCAATCTAGAATTGCAGCCACTAGGCTACTTGGAGGGTGAAATCTCTATAGTGTTCTAAGGGTTGATCCCCCTCAAAGATCAATATCCATAGAATTCCTCTAGGGTTCTATTATCTGGTATCATAACAACGATCTTACTGCTTTTGCTGTCATCCCTACCGCCCACCATCAGCCAAGCAATTCTCACAATTGCTCTTGACGTCGTCATCTCCACCGTTATCTCTTGACGTAGATCAATTCAATCTATAGTCGCCACCTCCAATTGCATCAGAAATCTAGATATTTTTCTACCACTAATACCTTTTACTGCTATAATTTTTCATCTAAAATATCAAAAAGAAGTTTTTCTATCAATCCCTTGCTTGCGAATTCCTTGCATCGCAAAAGTTACCATCTTTGCGAATGAAGGATCACTGCAAAAAATTTCAGCCGTGTGTTGCTGCCTTTAACCGATCTAATTGTTATCCTTTTTGAACGAAATTTTTTATGCATCTCATAGATCATCTTGGCTCCCATCCGTGATTGATCTATTATGGAATTCATCAAAAAAAAATTCGTGTGTTGTTGCAATCTCTCGTCGTAAACTGCTAAAATTTTTCGACGAGAATTCTGCTATCGCAACTTGCACCGATTTCTTTACTGCTTTGCTGCCGAAATTTTTTGATCCAATTTGTTATCCTTGTTGCTATCTAAACTAAGATTCTACCGTTAAACCCCTGAGTTTTCGTTGGAAATTTTATCGAGAAATCGCTATTTCTTCGACGACAATTCTACTCTTACGAGACAACGCATATAGGCAGCAATTGCTACTGATTTTTGTCAAATCTTTGCTATAATCTACCATAGATCTAAAACCCTCTTCCCTAACCTTCATCCACTACCATCATAGCCCAAAAACTCTATCAAACCACAGCCCCAAACTGCACCCAAAACAACCACAAAATAAGCCTAAACCGTAACCTACATTCACTAATACACCAACCCTTTCAACCACCACTTCTCTCAACCAATACATGCCTTTAACCTGACGGCAAAAAAAAGATCTTAATATTACAGATTTGGAGACATATGCTATGGCATCCGAGGAGGCAATTGATGCTAAATTCAAAGCCTTCGAGACACGAATGGAGGAGAAGATTCGGACTCTCTTTGCCGAACTTAGTTTGGGTCGACCATCGAGCCCAAAGAAATCACATCAAGGAGAGAGCTCTAATCGAAGAGATGATCTCCAGGAGATGGGAGGCTCTATGACTGATCCCCACTATCCACGCATGAGGGTGGACTTCTCTAGATGGGAAGGAGACCCGATTGGTTGGATCTCGCGCGCGGAGCGATATTTCCGGTACCACAAAACCGTAGATGCATCTATGGTAGAAATTGCAGCTATACATCTTGAAAGGGATGCCATATAATGGTTTGATTAATTTGAACACACTCATGGAGTCCTCTCATGGTGACAATTCAAAGAAGAACTGCTGATCCATTTCAGACCAACCGATTACGAGAACATCGATAGACAACTAGCAAAGATCCGACAAACCTCCACCATCCAGGAGTATCAAACCAGGTTTGAAAGGTTATCTAATCAAACTCATGATTGGTCTAAAAAATAGTTATTGAGGACATTTATTGAGGGCTTGAAGCTGGAGATTCGGGGAGAAGTTAAAGTATGACAACCGTACACGCTAATGGCAGCCATCTCTTTCGCACGACTTCAGGAGGAGCGATTGAACCACGAAGCTCGAAGGACTAGGGTCACTCCCCGACCAGCAATATCGAAGCCCTCAGCCCCCCCTACTATCAGCCGAGCTCCTGCACCAAAAAGGTTGACAAGAGAAGAGCTTCGAGACCGATCTGCCAAGGGGTTATGTTGGCATTGTGACGAGCCGTGGAGCCACGAGCATCACTGCAAAAAGGGGAGACTTCTTGTGATTAAACCAGTGGAAGAAGAGATCAGTGAACAACCAGAAGAGAGTCTTGAACATGAGGATGAAGATGTGGAAGAAGAGCTACAATCGAATGACTTTACGGTATATGCGCTAGTCGGCTACTCAAATCTGCAAATGATGAAAGTTGGAGGCCTGCTCAAACAACAACCGATCACCGTTCTCATCGATACAGGCAGCATTAATAACTTTCTAAATAGTAAGGTTGCTACTCGGATGGCGCTCCACATCGAAGGTTGTAGCAAGTTTGACGTAAAGGTCACCGACGGCCGAATCCTAAAATGCGACCAAAGATGCCCGCAAGTGAAACTATTACTGCAGGACCAAGAAATTGTTGCCAACTTCTTCCTCCTACCAATTGATGATTATGAGGCTGTGTTGGGCATAGAATGGCTGACGACACTAGGTGATGTCTCTTGGAACTTTTTCAAATTGATTATGAAATTCTATTGTAAAGGCAAACAGGTCACCTTACGTGGGAAGCGCGGAAGCAACGTAACCACTGTTTCAACCCAACGAATGGAGAAAGTTTTACATAAGATAAATGGTGGCTTTCTTATACATCTCCAACAGCAACCAGAGGAGGAGAAAATAGAAATTAAGGATCAAAATATCACCCAACTGCTTATTGAATTTGATGATATTTTTGCTGAACCACGCGGTCTTCCTCCTACTCGGCAACATGACCATCGAATTCCAATCCTTCTAGGCAAACCACCAGCAAACACTCGGCCTTACTGCTATCCTCACCTCCAGAAAGATGAAATTGAGAAGATCGTGAAGGAAATGCTCGAAACAGGGGTGATTCGGCCAAGCTACCGCCCCTACTCCTCACCAGTGCTACTTGTGCGCAAGAAAGACGGAACTTGGCGGATGTGCATCGACTACCGAGCTCTAAATGACATCACCGTCAGGGATAAGTACCCAATACCAGTGGTGGATGAACTTCTTGATGAATTAAAAGGAGCTTGAGTCTTCACGAAGTTGGACCTTTGATCCGGTTACCACCAAATTCGGGTATGTGAAGGCGACATCCCAAAAACTACTTTCCGCACTCATAACGGCCATTATGAATTCTTGGTAATGCCCTTTAGACTCAGTAATGCTCCTTCAACCTTCCAAAGCCTCATGAATGATATTTTTTGGAGCTTTCTTCGCAAATTTGTGCTAATATTTTTTGATGATATTCTCATTTACAGCCCTTCTCTTGAGACTCACTTTCAGCACTTGCGAATTATTTTGACGATCCTTCGGGAGAATACTCTTTTTGTTAAGCTATCAAAGTGTAACTTTCTTCAGCAAAAAGTAGAGTACCTTGGGCATATAATATCAGAAGGAGTGGTCATAGACCCAACAAAAATCGAAGCAATGCAAGGCTGGCCGAAACCTGCAAATGTGAAATTACTGCGTGGGTTCCTTGGACTAACGGGTTACTACCGAAAATTCGTGAAGGACTATGGGAAGATTAGTGCTCCCCTTACTTCTCTACTAAAAAAAGATGCCTTCCTATGGTCGAACAAAGCCTCCGCTGCCTTCGATAGACTTAAGGCAGCCATGACGATAACACCGGTGCTAGCGCTACCAGATTTCAGTTGACCCTTCATCATTGAGGTCGATGCATCGGGAGTTAGAATTGGAGCCATTCTCATGCAAGATGGTCGACCACTCACATACACTAGCAAGACGTTGTCTCCCTCCCATCAAAAAATGTCTATCTATGATAAGGAGATGCTCGCCATTGTGCACGCAGTAACAAAGTGGAGACCCTACCTGATTGGCCGACGATTTCAGATTAAAATCGACCATAGAAGCCTTAAGTATTTTTTGGAGCAGAAGATATCATCCCCAGAGCAGCAAAAATAGGTAACCAAACTTCTCGGATTTGATTATGAAATTATTTACAAAAAGGGGAAAGAAAATGTTGTTGCAGATGCACTCTCACGGCTCCCTCAACAAGCTGAATTTTTTGCCATCTCTCTTCCTACCACCGGCTTCCTCGAGGGCATTAGGGAGGAATGAAAGAAGGATCCAGAAACCAGCAACATTATAAAATAATTAGAGGAGGATCCAAGCGCAATAGCTCACTATACTTGGGATTCGAGGGATCTACGCTATAAAGGTCTTATTGTGCTTATACCAAACTCCCCTTGCATCAAAGTCATTCTGCACAAAATGCACTCCACACCTTTAGCAGGGCACTCCGGATTTCTAAGAACCTACAAAAGAGTGAAGCAAAACTTTTATTGGAAAGGGATGAAAAAAATTATTTCTGAATACGTAGCATAATGTGATATATGTCAACAGCAAAAAGGTGAAACAGTGTCGAGTCCAGGAAAACTATAACCACTACCCATACCTGACTCAGTGTAGACTGACATCTCCATGGACTTCATCGAAGGGCTACCACCTTCCAAAGGTAAAAGTACAATCCTTGTGGTGGTTGATCGACTTATGAAATATGCTCATTTTTATGCTGTGCAAAATCCCTACACTACTGTTAGTATTGCTCAGATTTTCATAGAAAATATTATTAAACTGCATGGGATGCCAAAGTCCATTGTAAGTGATCGTGACAGGGTCTTCACTAGTAAATTTTGGACCGAGTTATTTCAGTTGCAGGGCACCAAACTTAAGATGAGCACTGTATATCATCCACAAACTGACGACCAAACAGAAGTGGTGAACATGTGTTTAGAGACATACCTTCGGTGTTTTGCCAGTGATCGGCCAAAGGAGTGGACGAAATGGCTCCCCTAGGCCGAATGGTGGTACAATACTATATATCATTCATCTACAAAATATACCCCATATGAAGCATTATATGGTCGGCCGGCTCCTGTGATTCCAAAGTATGTAATTGGCTCGGCTAAGGTAGATCAGGTCAACCAAGATTTAATTGAGGACAAACTCCTACAATTTGCTAAAGGATAATCTCTCTACCGCTCAAGCTAGAATGAAGCAACAAGCTGACACACGAAGAAGCGAAAGAGAATTTTTTACAGGAGATTGGGTTTATCTTCGCCTACAGCCATACAAACAACTATCCATCAGTACACGAGCCTCCATGAAGCTATCTCTATGTTTTTATGGGCTCTATCAGATCATAGAGCGTATTAGAGCTATGGCGTATAGACTTAAATTATCTGAAGATACCAAAATTCACCCTATCTTCCACGTGTCATGCTTGAAGCCCAAGTTGGGAGAACATGAGACACCCTAGATCCAACTACCCAACACCACTGATGATAGAAATATTCAAGCCCAACTACAAGCCATCCTCGATCGCAGAGTCATGATGCATCATCGACGTCTCTCTACTGAAGTACTAGTACATTGGACTAATTTACCACTCGAATATGCCACATGGGAATCATATGAGGAGTTGAAGACCCGGTTCCCTGAGTTCATGGAACCCCAACCTTGAGGATAAGGCTGATTCGAAGAGGGCTGGCTTGATAGGACCCTAGCAGGGTTGGGTTATACTCAACCATGTAGCATCTAATAAAAACCATGTGAGAGTGTAATAAACCCCACCTAGCCGCCTCTATCCTATAAAGAAGAGAGGCTAGAGTTTATATTTAGGTCTTTGGGCTTCTTAGCCGTCGCCCCCCTTGTTACCGGGTCGTCCCGCTAAGGTTGAGGGCAAATTGGGTAGTTCACTTAGGAAGCAGCCCCTAGGGCTAGGGTTTGGAGCTCTATATAAGCTTGTAGCCTCCACCTCTTTGGAATAAGAAAGATCAATCTAGAATTGTAGCCACTAGGCTACTTGGAGGGTGGAACCCCTATAGCATTCTAAGGGTTGATCCCCCTCAAAGATCAATCTCCATAGAATTCCTTTGGGGTTCTATCAAAAACATACTTTTCAAATACTTTCAAAACATGAAATTCTACCTTAAATTAATTTGAAACATATTTTCACATTTGAAACATGAAATTCTATGTTAAAATAATTGAAACATACTTTCCACATTCGAAACATGAAATTGTATGCTAAAATAAGTTGAAACATATTTCCAAAATGCATTATGCATGGAAAAATGTATGTGACCACTATTTTGCAGTGATTAAGCTTATACTTACATAATATATACATTTACATTTAGCTCATGACCAACTTTTAATGATCATATCATTTGAAATATACTTTTAAAAAAAATCATGTATATAATAATATACAATCACTATTTTGTAGTGATTGAGCTTATACTTACAAAATACATACATTTACATTTAGCTCATGATGAGCTCGTAACGATCATATCATTCAAAATATAAAATTTTATATTAAAATAATTTAAAACATACTTTTCAAAATACATTATGTATACAAAAATGTATACAACCACTATTTTACAGTGATTAGACTTATACTTACAAAATATATACATTTATGTTTAGCTCAAATGAGCTCATAATGATTATATCATTCAAAATATGCTTTTCAAAATAAATCATGCATATAATAATATACGACTACTATTTTATAGTGATTCAACTTATATTTTCTTGATTTAACTTAAAAAATAAGAATGTTAGTGAAAGACCACGTTCCTTCTTTTAAAACATGTGTACATTTTTCGTCTTTTCTTTTCTTTCCTTCCTTTCTTCCTTCCTTCCTCTTTTTTCTTTCCTTTTTTCTTTCTTTATTCACTTTCATTTCTTCTTTGTTATTCTTTTCTTTTCTCTCCTTTAATTTTCCTCCTTTATTCCTCTTCCTCTTTTCTTCCATAATCGTAACCTCGTCTTCTTCCCTTCCTTCTTCCCCTTCTCATCTTCTCTTCTTTCTCTCTTTCTTCTCTTTTTTCCCACAACCATAGTTGCAGCCATAGCCCCATTTCTCTTCGTCCTTCCTTCCTCCCCTTCTTTTCTTTCTTCCTCTTCCTCTCCCTCAACTCCTTTCTCTTCTCTTCTCTTCCTCTTATTTTACTGTCCTTCCCTTCTCCTTCACAGCCATAGCCATTGCCATAGCCCTCTTTCCTCTTCCTTTCCTCCTCTTCTCTTCTTCCTCTCCTTCTCTTCTCTCCTTCTTCTCATCTTCCTCTCTTTCCCTTCTCCTCCACCAACACACCTCCTCATGTGGATGGCAGAGGAGCGCAGCCCCCCTTCTCTTCTTTCTTTCCCTTCGCTTCTTCTCTTCTTCCTCTCCTTCTTCTCTTTCCTTTCTCCTCCACCGACACACCTCCTTGTGCGGAAGGCAGAGGAGTGCAGCCCTCTTCTCTTCCTTCTTCTCCTTCTCTTTGCTATTCTTCTTCTCCTCTCCTCTCCCAACCACACCCCATCACCTCGCACTAGCCCTATAAACTTTACATATTTTATACAAAAAATAATCAAAGTGGAAATATATGAAACTCAAGCACTACATACCTGAAGGCCCAAGAGAATATCGGGGATGGTAAAACATATTTTTCCTTAAAATAAAGTAATCTTTATTATGAACATTATAAAATTATATGTTACTTTAGAGAAAAGTATTGGAAGGTTCATGATAGGACCCTAGCAGGGTTGGGTCCTATTCAACCAAGTAGCAGCTAATAAAAATCCCGTGAGATTGTAATAAACGTCACCTAGCCACCTCCAAGATCGAATCATGGACTTGCCGAAGTTTTCAAAAGTTCGTCATAAAGATCGTCGAAGGTTCGCGGAACTTACCGGGAAGATTCAGAAGCTAGCTGAAGACTCGTTGAGCTCGCCATACAATCCGGGAGTATGCTGGGAGTCCACTGGAAGAAATCCGAGGGAAGTGTCGGAAGTCCGCCGGAATCTCACCGTAAAGCTCACCGGAAGTTGACTTGAAGAATGTCAGGTTAAATCACTTAGAATTATGTTTTAATTTCATAGTTTGCATGTGATTAGAGCAAGGATTTAGAAATAATCCTGTCTAAATTAAGTAGGGGCCAACCGGGCTCCTATTGGGCCAAATTGGGCCTTAAACAAGACCCATTTAGCCTTTCTTTGAATGGGCCTGGTGGTGGCACCGCCACTGGGCGGTGGCACTTGCCACAAGGCGGTGGCACCGCCCCTGCTATGTCGATCTGCCCAGATCGACATAGGCGTGGCATCGCCTCGATAGGTGACAGGAAACTCATAAAAAGTCAAATTTGGAGCCCAAATTTGAATCCATTTTGAGCCTATAAATACCCCCCTTCTCAGCTGAAAAGAGTACCCTTTTGAGAGTTAGAATCTTGAGTTTAAGTCTTTGAATAGTCTTGAAAAGCCTTGTCTCTTGCTAAGTGTTCACCTCCTTCTTCTTGAGAAATCTTGTAAGAGTGTGAACCTCTTGTAAAGGGTTGTAAAAAGGGGTATTTGGTCCTTCCCCTTCAAAGGATTTGCTAGTGGAAGTGCGGAGCCTCATCGTGAAGGCTTCAAGAGTGGATGTAGGTCATTTGACCGAACCACTATACATCATTGTGTTCATGAATGTGTGAGTGTTTACATTTCTGAATCATTTTATTACTTAGCTGCAAATTGCTTAGTTCCTTGCTATTTCCTTTACTCAAGCAACTTCTTACAAGTTCTCTTTCATCGAATCGAAATCTTCCTACGAACTTGTCTTTTTGTAAAATCAGTTTCAAAATTACAATTTTAATCCGTTGCACTAATTCACCCCCCCCCCCCCTCTTAGTGCCTTTTCGATCCTAACAATTTGTATCAGAGCAAGGTTTACTCTCATATTAGTTTAAAACCCAAGAGAGATGGCCTACTCTGGTATGTAAGAGGGTCACTCCATTACTCATCCGCCTATGTTTAATGGGTCGGATTATACGTATTGGAAGACTTGTATGAGAAAATTTCTCATTTCTATGGACTTCGAACTTTGGAACATTGTTGAAAATGGCTTTGCAAAATCTTCTCTTCCGATGAGTGAATGGAATGAGTCGGAAAGGAAGATTTTTGCTCTCAATGCAAAGGCTATGAATGCCTTATTTTGTGCGCTTGATAAGAATGAGTTTAATCGGATTTCTATTTGCGAATCGGCATTTGATATTTGGCGCACTCTTGAAATCACTCATGAAGGCACTAGCCGAGTGAAAGAGTCCAAAATCAACATTCTTGTGCATTCTTATGAACTTTTTCATATGAAACCAAATGAGTCCATTGGAGACATGTACACCCGCTTTATGGATGTTATCAATGGACTTAAAGCTCTTGGTAAAGGTTTTTCAAATTTTGAGTTGGTAACTAAAATTTTAAGATCCCTTCCAAAGAGTTGGGATCCAAAAGTTACGACCATTCAAGAGGCCAAGGATCTTAAAATATTTCCGCTTGAAGAACTTATTGGATCTCTAATAACCTACGAGATGACGTGTCATGCTCATGAAGAGCTTGAGAACCCCCTTCCAAAGAACAGGAAGGATATGACACTTAGAACACAAGAAGACCACTTGAAAGGAACATCAAGTGATGAGGACAGTGACAATGACATTGCACTTTTGACTCGAAAGTTTAAGAAATTTATAAGAAAGAATAAATTTAAAAATGACACAAAGAATAAATTTGAACATAAAAAGGACCAAGTTATTTGCTACGAATGCAAGAAGCCGGGACACTTCAAGAATGAATGCCCTCAAGCCAAGAAGAAGCAACCCAAGAAGAAGAAAGCATTGAAGGCTACATGGGATGATTCAAGTGACTCCGAGGTCGAAGAAGCAAGCAACAAAAAGGAAGCTAACTTCGCGCTAATGACCCTTGGAGAAGAGGTTAGTAAGTTATTTAATGAAGAATTATCTTTCGATGAGCTTTCTATCGCTTTTCATGAGTTATTTGATGAATGTAGAACTATTAGTAAGAAATTCAATTTGCTTAAGAAAGAGTATGCTTTATTACAAAATGAGTTCAATAGTCTCCAAACTCCTCTACTCTCATGCTCTAAGTGTGAACACTTAGAAGCAATAAAAAGGGAGAACTTGCTACTCAAAGAGACCCTAAACAAGTTTAAGGTCGGTAGCAAGGGCTTGGACATGATCCTTGCTAACAAGGGTCACGTCGGAAATAGAAGTGGAATATGATTTGTGAGTGGATCTCACCAAAATCCCACCACCTTTATTAAAGGACCCACATTGCATGTATCACCCCATTTGAAATGTAATTTTTGTGATAAAACGAGACATGTTGCTTACAAATGTCTTTTCAAGAAAATTAGTCCACAAAAATTGATATGTTCCTAAAGGAACCATAAACAATTCAATGTTGAATTACAAATTAAGTAGATCAATTTGTAAGGCACCCAAAATCAAATGGGTACCTAAAAACCATCCTCTTTTGTAGACAAACTCACAAGCTAGAGCAAGAAATGGTATATTGATAGTAGATGCTCAAGACACATGACCGGAGATCCATCTTATTTCTCTATGCTCACTAGCAAAGAAGAAGGGTATGTCACAAGCTAGGAGGAGCAAGACATCATCAATTGAAAAACTTGATTTGTTACCTATGGTTCCTTTGCCAATGATTTTACCCTTTCCTCTCCACTACTCCATTTTGTTGTGGATTTCTTGGAGTAGAGAAGTTATGGTTATATCCGTTTACAAGAAATGGCTAGAATCATGTTAAATGAATATAATTTACCAAAATATTTTTGGGCCGAAGCCGTGAATACGACTTGCTATGTTATGAATAGAGTTCTAGTGAGACCATACCTATCTAAAACTCCATATGAGTTATGTAATAATAAAAAACCCAATGGTTCTTATTTTAAAGTTTTTGGTTATAAATGCTTTATTTTAAATGAAAAGGATGCCTTAGGAAAATTCAATGCAAAATCCAATGAATGCATCTTCTTCCCAAACTTCCTTACCCAAGGAATGGAAGTATGTAAATGCTCATCCTAAGGAGTTAATTATAGGAGATGCATCGAAAGGGGTTCAAACTCGCTCTTCCTTCAAAGATTTTTGTGCCCATGCCGCTTTTCTTTCTTAAGTTGAACCAAAATGCATTGATGATGCCTTGAAAGATGATTCTTGGGTTATCGCAATGCTAGAAGAATTGAATCAATTTGAGAGGAATGAGGTACGGAAGCTTGTTCCTAGACCTAATGACCACTTAGTTATTGGTACTAAGTGGGTCTTTAGAAACAAGCAAGATGAATGTGGTATCGTGGTTAGAAACAAGGCTAGACTAGTGGCCAAAGGTTTCAACCAAGAAGAAGGTATCGATTACGAAGAGACCTTCGCTCCGGTGGCAAGATTAGAAGCCATTAGGATGCTCCTTGCCTATGCTAGTAGTAGTGATTTCAAATTATTTCAAATGGATGTCAAAAGTGTATTCTTAAATGGTTTTATTTCCGAAGAAGTGTATATCGAACAACCACCCGGATTTGAAAATTCTCTTCTTCCTAACCATGTGTTTAAGCTAACTAAGGCTCTATATGGTCTAAAACAAGCCCCTAGGGCTTGGTATGAGAGGCTTAGTTTTTTTTTAATTTCAAATAATTTCACTAAAGGCAAGGTTGATACTACATTGTTTATTAAATATTTTAAAAATAATTTTCTTATTGTTCAAATTTATGTTGATGATTTTATTTTTGGTTCTTCTAATAAATCACTATGTGAATCATTTGCCAAGAATATGAGTGATGAATTTGAGATGACCCTAATGAGAGAACTAAATTTCTTTTTAGGATTGCAAATTAAGCAAGTGATGATATATTTCTAAATCAATCAAAGTATACATTAGAATTGTTAAAATGATTTAACATGGATGGATCAAAAGACATTAGCACTCCTATGAGCACCTCCACTAAGTTAGATATAGATGAAAATGGAGAAAGTTTTGATCAAAAAACATATAGGGGCATGATAGGTAGCTTGCTTTATCTCACTGCAACCAGACCTGACATCATGTTTAGTGTGGGGTTATGTGCAAGATTCCAAGCTAATCCTAAGCTATCTCACTTCAAAGCCGTTAAGAGAATCCTTAGATATCTTAAAGGGACTCCGAATCTTGGATTATGGTATCCAAAATCCGATAACTTTGATTTGAAAGCTTATGCAGATGCGGATTTTGGTGGATGTAAAATAGATAGAAAAAGTACATCCGGAACATACCAATTTCTAGGACATGCACTTGTTTCTTGGACTTCCAAGAAACAAAATTCAGTTGCACTATCTACGGCAGAAGCCGAATACATAGCTGCAAGTGCATGCTGTGCACAGGTTATTTGGATGAAAAATACGCTAGAAGACTATGAAATTTATTTAAAGAACATTCCTATAAAATGTGATAACACGAGTGCTATCTGTCTAACTAAAAATCTGATTCAACACTCTCAAACTAAACACATTGACATTAGGCATCATTTTATACGTGATCATGTTAGTAGTAAAGATGTCACCCTTGAATTTATTGATACAAATCATCAATTAGCGGACATTTTTACAAAACCCTTAAATGAGAAATAATTTGATTTTATTAGAAGGGAATTAGGCATGTTAAATTGTCCTAATAAATGAGCTTTATTGTTTGAGATTTTCCTTAAAATTTCGGTTTTCATCGATTTGCTTTCCTCTCGGATTTCTTTTTGAAATTTTGGATTTCTTTTTGACATCATCTCATCCTTAAAATCTCTGAAAATAAATTTAGAATAAATTTATTTATTTTTGGTCCTACTCAACCAAGTAGTAGATAATAAAAACCTTATGAGATCGTAAAAAACTCCACCTAGCTGCCTCTATCCTATAAAGAAGAGTGGCTAGGGTTTATATTTGGGCCTTAGGAGTTTCTAGCAGCTGCCCCCTTTATTGGATAGGTCGGCTAGGGTTGAGGGCAAAAGGGATAATTTACTTAGGAAGCAGCCCATACAGCTAGGGTTTGGAACCCTATATAAGCATGTAGCCTTCACCTCTTTTGAATAACAAAGATCAATCTACAATTTCAGTCATCTGGCCAACTTCTAGGAAGGTGGAACCCCTATAACGTTCCAAGGGTTGATCCCCCTCAAAGATCAAACTACATATAATTCCTCTAGGGTTCTATTAGGTCACCCATAACTCTTCCCAAAGAAGTGGTTGAATGATCAAAGTCGGTGAGATGTGGCCACAACCATGAGAGATGACACCATTGAACTTTCACTAGTCTCACACTTAGATATGAGTTTATCGATGATGGCTAGACCAAACATTATTGCTAGTTATATGTGCCCTACAAGCCAATCACAAGAGTGATGGCACTTGTGACTTAATATGCACTCTTACTTTTTGCTTATTATTAGGCATTTTATCACTTTATCTTGGGTGTTGCATATATTGTGATATCCTTGGATCTATGCAATGGGAATCGGATCGTGATGAGATCATAATAATAAGACCGATTCACCTTTAAACATAGACCCTAAATAATCCCGATCATAGGTTGGGGTTCAAGCATTCTGTGAACCGTTACATATTTTTTGATGTACTATAGAATGTTTTCCTTTTCAATATTTCGCCTCAAAGCAGGTCTTCTATTTCTTTTTGTTGTTATTAGTCTTGTACAAGTTGGAAAACCAATTCACCGAGTCCAAATTTGGTTAGTATTGTATTCTGTTATTTATTTAACTGTCATATATATGATATCATGACATGATTTCTTTATATGGCTTGAAATTTTTTAGCAATTAAGTCCTCCACTTCATTTTGACAATAACTAAGGGGGAGCTAGCTTGTTGGTTTGAATATTGAATTCATATTTATGACTTGAATTTTGATAGAAACATTTATGTCAATATTTGTTTCTAATATCGCATTTTCCATTTTGATGAAAAAGGAAATCAATTAGAACATTACATCCTCCCTTCTTTTTGAGAATAATAAAGGGAGAGAAGATTTATTGCTAGCTTATGACCTCAATGAAAAATTTACTAGCTCTATCATGAACATTTCAAAAGTTGCTAGCATGCTACAAAAGCAAAGTGCAAACTTGCACAAGAAGCAAGTGATAAAAAATTGCTGTCTTGCTTATCTTTAGAAAGAATTTAAAAACTTGCTATGATTGAATGTTTTAAAGTGATGTATGTTGAATATCTTGATTGATAGCTAGTATGATTGTAAAATTTACATATCCTTGAAAACTAGCTAAATGCAACTTCTCCTTTTTGTTGATGACATAGGAGGAGAAATAGATTGATGACTTCATGTATTGAATTAAATATTTTATATATTTGCATGATGATTTGATAGATTTGATAATTCTCATAATTTATGATGAATGTTGCTTGGATTTGGGATAATCCAAGTGTTCTATCAATGGCATATTGATATAAAGAGTTTGGTTAAACTTCGGGGAGTTATAGTTAACTCCGTTAGTCATCAATTAGTTATCATCATCAAAAAGGGGGAGATTATTGAATCTCTGATTTTGATGATGAAACTAATTGATTGTATTTTGTGATCTAATTGTGTTTTGAGTGACACAAGTCTACTATCGATCAGGATTAGACAGTTGGCGCTGGAGGAATTGACGTTGCGCCGGGTGATCACATCAGGATATTGGATATCGAGCCGAAGGTTCAGTCGACAATAGGCAGAAGGATTCGTACGTCGGGCATCGGGCCAAGAAGAGTGGAGCTACGCCAAGGATATCAAGGTTGCAGAGGTCAACCGCCGATTAGGCAACAAGTCGTAAGAGAGGATAATGTGCCGAAGAATCGGATGAAGTGCCAACCAATGATGTGCCGAGCAACTGAATTTCAATTTATGTTGTAATAATTATCTAGATCGAAGTAGAGTTTTGTTTGTGTGTGTGCAGGATTAACTATGATAACGATGAAGATGTAAAGCGAAACAAAGTGCCAGAAGACAAGTGTGATGGATCGTTGGGAGTTCGAGAGTTCGACGGAAGTCCGAAGATTCGTTGGGAGTGCTACCGGAACTGGCCGAGAACGAGTAGCGAGCTTGTCAAAGGGTTTTTGGAAGTTCGCCGGAAGGTTCATCGGAAGTTCACGGAGCTTGCCAAGAAAGATCGGAGCTTGCCAAAGAAGCTCGTTAGAACTCGCCAAGATCATCGTGAAGTTCAAGAGCTTGTCGGGAGTCTGTAGAATGATTTTCGAGGGTTCATCGGAAGATCACTAGAAGTTCGTTGGAAGCTCGTCGGAAGAAGTCTTGACTTGTTGGACTTTGTAATAGCTTAGGAAATGTCTTTAATTTCGTAGTTAGTATGTTAATTTGGGTTAAGATTAAGTGTTAATCTTATAACCCAAGTAGGGGTCAAATGGACCCGATAATAGACTAGTTTGGGCTGAGTTTAAGGCCCAAACCAGTGTGCTGAAAAGGCTAGGCGGTGGCACCGCCCAGTGCCCGAGAGCCCGGGCGGTGGCACCGTTGGGCTGGGCGGTGGTACAACCGCTAGGCTGCAAGCCCAGGTGGTGGCACCACCAGGCTGGGCGGTAGCACCACCCAGGACAATGTCAGTGTCTGACACTGACAGGCGGTGGCACCGCCACTAACATGCGGTGGCACCGCCAACACCGGGAAAAATGAAAATGATTCAAATTTGGAAATCCTCTTGAGGCCTATAAATACCCCTCTCATTCATGGTTGAAAGGGGTCTAAAACTGAGAAAGAAAAGGGAAAACTCTCTTGAAATAGTGTCAAAATCTTCCCTCTAAGCCTTAAGTGTATTCTAGTCTAAGAGAGGGGTGAGAGGCCTTGTAAGGGTTACCTCCTAAGCCCGTCAAAAGGATAGGTGCTGTAAGGGAGTTCATCCTCACCCGTTGGAAGGAGGATAGCTAGTGGAAAAGTCGGTAGCCTCAAGTGAAGAGGAATCGGGAGTGGACGTAGGTCGTATGACCGAACCACTATAAATCGATTTGCGTTTATATTCTTGTAATTTACTTTACTGCAAACCATCTTCACTTTGATGCTCTACCTTCTCATCTCTTTCTTACGAGTCAATTTACGTCTAAAGCATATTTCATTGTGGATTTAATCGAAGCATCATTTTCAACATACGAAGTTTCCGAAACTTATTTTAAAATGCTGAAAGTTTATCCTTCTTTACCGCTGTACTAATTCACCACCCCCCCCCCCCACCCTTTCTTAGTGCCACTCAATCCCTAACAAATTTAGCCTTGATTTAAGCCCAATAAGTCTCTAATTGAGTTAGCATGGTACATCCAAAATCAACTCAATTAGACACTTAAACTACTTCAATCAAGACACAAACTATTATAATTATGAATCATATATTATCTAGCATATCATTAGTTCATCCGGAACTTCATTTGAATTTTCAGTGTGTCATCCTTTCCTTCAACATATTGCTTGATCCATCGACATGTTGACCTCCCGTAACATTCAATATTCTTGGTGTAATGTCCGATCCTTCTAGCTAATACCCAATCTCTAATATGATCCACTCTGACTCAACGTCTGATTTATTTGCTTCAATCGTTTTACCTTTCTATGATCGAAGTTTATCTTACATTACTTTTTCTTAAATACTCATTAGTTCATAAACTTATCAATTGATTTTATCATCAAAATTCAGGATTCAAATATGTTAGGGTTCTCATTTAATGGGTTATTAAGAAAACTGAACAAATTTATTGTAATTTTAGAT
This sequence comes from Musa beccarii, assembly GCA_024322285.1. Lineage (NCBI taxonomy): Eukaryota > Viridiplantae > Streptophyta > Magnoliopsida > Zingiberales > Musaceae > Musa > Musa beccarii. Next base: position 16,441,551 of record CM044402.1, read on the forward strand.
TGAATAAGAAGAAATGCATGATTGTGTGCTCCTTTCTCCTTTCCCTTTTGAAATCGAATTTAAATATTAGCGCTAGAAATCATATTCTCCATCAGAGATACTAAATTGAGTTCTATGCAGTAGAATTAGAATACTTTTACAGCATTTTAGAACTATTACCCAAGCCTCAAACCCTCACTATATGATTCACAATCAGCAATTGAGACTTGTTGTTCGTTAGCTGGATCAGTTCCCTCTCAGCTGTACCAATTCCAAGTTTTACTCGAATAAGAAAGAATCTATATCTGTAGAGGCCGAAAGGCTCACGGGTGTATGTAGAGAGGCAGATTGGAAGGTTTCACCTTGCAACAAAACGTTAAGCATCGGCGAGAACATGGAGAACAACTTAAGAGGACTGAGATGTCGGAAACGACATGAAGAAAGCTACTTGAGATGGGTTACAATAGGCTTTTGGCAGCTGCAACGATGACAGTCAAGTGAAAGATTCCTCCTTCTTTGCTAGTTTTTATGACTCTTCTATGTCACTGGCAGAGGGTTGGAAGCCGCCATATGTCTGTGAAAACCTGCAGCTTTTAATCTTTAATGGATGCAAGGGAACGAAGCCATAAATTTCAGTGCCAAATTTAGAAGTATGCCATGTGTCACGTACACCAGAACACATCCAAACGAATCCGAGAGTTACTTTTTCCAGTCTAAGATGCAGCAAAGTTCACAGCTCCTTTTGTTTCTTCTTCCGTTTTTCGCTTCTTCCTCTTTGACCAAAGGCTTCATGCTCAAGCCTGACATCTTCTGCAACTCTTGATTAGTCTGAAATAGTGGATGACTCAGTCCCGTGGATGTCTTTGGTCTTTCTCCAACCAAGAATTGCTAGATCATGGAGTTCACGGTCAGGAGATGAATCTTTTGCTTGGGGAACTCTACGGTGATCGAACTGAGAGGAGTGAGCTGTCATGGACAGCGAAAAGAATAAAGGGTTGTAAGCAGAGAGTGAGTTTGCTAGCAGCCATGGGAATTCAGTGTGAAGCTCCTTAACATAGTATGCCTTTTGGGCATCTTTCAGCTGGTACTGGTGGGACTGTCAGCTATATCAGAAAGAGAAATGACGATGTTGTGGGCATGTGCGCAGGTCCACCCACGCTGTTGATGGCTGGTTGAGGAACAGAGTTCACAGCTTCAAGCAGAGAGATGCCAAATCTGCTAATGAGCTGTGGACATGAGACTGGAAAGGGTGGAAACTTAACCGAGTTAACAAGTAGTACTTTTGGAGGCAGGTGGAAACAAGCTCAACTGTAGAAGTAGTTCATCATAGGCTTTAACAAAGCACCTCTAAGCGCTCCTCCGTGATGAGTTGTGCGACTATATATTTCATGTTCTTGTACTTGATACCATGAACATTTAGATGCTGTCCCATATTGGAATATCCAAGCTAGCTACACTGCAACTCCAGAAAGATGGTTTAGAAGACAGATGGTAGAGTCCTTGTGGGTACAAACCATGTGCACTTCAAGCATGCTGGAATTCCAGATGTCTCAGTGAACTGGGGATCCACAACACTGCTCACTCACTCACAAGAGAGGAAAGTATCCAAGCTTTAGACAAAGCTTTAATTTTTCTTCTTTTCTATAAAAAAAACTTAAAATAAATTAGCTTATGCTTCAGTTCACTGACATGCATTGCTTATGCTTCTGTGACTTGTTAAGTAGACTGAGGACCAAGGTTTGATACACAAACTTATATGTACCAAAGATATAATATCAGATCCTCCCAAACCTGATTATTTTTACTGCAAGGCACTTATCTTGAGATGTAGGACTCAAACCTCATAATCAATGCATGTCAGAGACCTTCGCACAGGCAAACAAAACCATGTAAAGTCTAGAAGAGTGAACCATTCATCTCAGTGTGATGAGGCTGCAATCAAAGTAAAGCCTAGAAGCACTGGCACTCGAAAGCAAAAGCAGAGAGAAAAGTAAATGGAGTGAATGGAAGTTTGTTGTCATCTTTCCCTCAGTTTTTCGTCTGTCTGTGCGTGGGGGTAACATTCATTTTACAGTTCTATTGTGGCAGAGTGAAACATACTTCATTGTATCTGTGTTCTGAAGGAATCTACTGGGCTGTAGAGACACATTCCTTTCAAATGACCCACATTTCGATCTCCTTGTATTACGCGTATATGCCTCCGTGCACTTCATCTTCTTCACTGATAGCAGCCCATGATGCATCCGACCATAGCAGTTTGGCCCCCCACCTTCCAACAGCAACAAGATTTGCCATCTGTTACTTGACCCCCAGCTGTCTTGGGCAAGAAGATGATCCATAAATTTGCCTTCTGTCACGGAGTACACAAGCCTTGTCATTTGCGCACAGACAGTTGCCATGCCATGAACTAGGACCTCGGAGATGGTAGAACATGGGAGAGAGAGGAATGCGTTGAGTGCCCTACTCCCTTGCTTACAGCCCTTGTTCCCAGGGAGCATTTGTTGGAGCAGTGATATGATCCCTTCAGAGGATACCCATTTCTGCAACAAAGATTTGCATGAACTCCATTCACTATGTTCCAAAAGATCAACTGCATAATTCTCCACCCACTTGCACTGTATACCTCCTCCCACAATCACTTGGACTGAATGAATTAAATGCTAAAAGAAATGAAATGATGTTGAAGAACTTGAACACATGGATCAAGCTCAAGCTTAGTGGAGTAACTTTGCTGTAGGTATGTAGATACATACATACATACATACATACATACATACATACATACATACATATATATATATATATATATATATGAGAGAGAGAGAGAGAGAGAGAGAGAGAGAGAGAGAGAGAGAGAGAGAGAGTCACTTGATCTACCTTGTACCTTGTTCGTCGGTTTGCGATATTACCCTGGAATAATGCCTTCTCTTCTCCAGCTGCTCCAGCACAAGAGACCAACACAAACTGTTGGCATTTATTTAGCTTTGACATATGGTGCAGTGCCCACTTTGTTGTATCAGAAGCATTTGGCTGCTCATGGACCTCTGGTTACTATCAGGGGATGAACCCTATCAGAGAGAGAAAGACCCTTCAAAGCTTACTGCTAGCTGTAAGAGGACCAGACGCCTGCATATATCTCTTCTCTTCTTGGAGCAAATAAGTAGTACACTGATCTGTAAGATTCTCTTTGCTCTGCACTGAGAATGAGGCAGAGTCCAAGGCATCTTATCGAACAGATGGGAGATCAAGCTAGCTACCTGAGCTTGGATGGAGCAGAGACTGGAGGTGACAAGTGTGGTAGAAAAGAGAAGGGGAATCCTACAGTCGCCATTGCAACGTCCTCTTGTTTGGCGCCGTCAGAACTGTTGTTCACATAACGCCACACCAAAACATTCCATGTCGTACGTGCTCTCTCCTCATCATGCGGTGCCGCTGGGCCATCAGCTTGGAGATGACGAAATGACAAGATGTTCGATAACGATGCGTCTTCAGCAACAACGATGCCTTGAATCCGGCAGATGCTGCCGAGGCGATCTGATGCGTGGAGTTTGACTCCTTCACCAGAGAGGAAAGCCTGACGTAGAATTGGGAGTGATCAGTTCAACACTCAACTCAAAACCTCTTATTCATCGTAATAACATATAAGACTCCTAAATTAATCTTCTATCTGATCACAAATTTCAACTTAATATTTCAACAGATTACACCACTGCCGCTTATTCTTACCGTCATCTCTAATGAGCCACGGCATCATCCATATTTTAACACACAGGTTGAATCAATAATGACTTTATACACAGATTATATGATCGGGTCACATCATGAAATCAAGTCGATTTGAGCTCATTAGGCCCCTCAAGTCACAATTCACATTTTTAAAATAAAGATCACTTGTACGCTCAAATTAATCAGAGTTTAATATGATGGTTGAAAATTGAGCTTCAGATCTCGAGTGTATCGGTGAATTTCTTATTTATAGAGTGCCCATGAGAATGTTCATGAAATAAGAAATATTTCAAAAATATTTATTCTTGTAGCTCATGCCTACATGATAAGTCAGAAATTGATGGAAATCCTATGGAGCTATATTATAGTATTCTTTTCTCCTGCAATGTAAATTAGTGATAGGTAGAAGCACATCAAGATAACTCAAGGACAAAACAACTGCAATATTCCTAAAGCTGCCGTCGTCATTGTTCACATTCAATGCCTTGATTTCTAAAAATATTGAGGATTCTACTATCTTTTTGTGTGTCTTCCGGTTCAGAACATCCAACAATTAAAGTTACCGTTAGCCATTGTCTCTTGATAACAGTCTTACACTTTACATATAACTTCAAACTTAAGTCATCCTAATGTTTTTTCCTTCTCTTAAAAAAAGGTTGGCGTCAATGTAATTTAAAAACTTAAATTATTAAATTGTCAATAAAATCCAATATTATATCATTTGATGCTTTCAAATTTAGTAACGTGAGACTATTATTTCAGTTCAATTTAAATTTTCTTTCTTACATTTGAATGTTTTCCTGACATCTTTCCTTATTATTGATATTTTTCTCTTATTCATAGGGGTAAATCAAATTGTAATTTGATTCAGTTGACTATAGTCAAAATTAACTAATATTTTCTTAATAACCCCAGCTTTGTGATACCTCATTAATATTTTAAATTAGATGAGTCTAAATCAAATTCCTTAAGCTAACATATCTAATGTTTGAAACCAATACACTTTAAAAACTTGAGTAGTCATGGTTTTAAGACTTTGATCTGCTCTGATAGGAAAGAACTTGAGTGTATTCAGTAGAGATTTTTAATCACCTTTTTAAAAAAAAAAAATTATTCATTACATCAAATAACATTTCATAATGCTCATATGTGAAAATATCATTTATACAATAATATACTAATTAGCTTGAATGTCTCACTAGAAACTTCAAAAAATAAACTTGCTTGCCCATTTAAAATTTCAATGCATTAATCTCTCTTTCAAAAGAGTGATAATCAGGCCGGTTCAAAACCCTAATATCAAATTCCATGGGTGGAATTGTGCTTACGGTGAATCCCCAATCCCAAGGGCACACTCTCATGGAAAGATGTCATCTCTCTCTCTCTCTCTCTCTCTCTCTCTCTCTCTCTCTCTCTCTCTCTCTCTCTCTCTCTATATATATATATATATATATATATATATATATATATATATATATATATATATATATATATATATATATATATATATATATATGTATATATATATGTATATATATGTATGTATATATATATATGTATGTATATATATATATATGTATGTATATATATATATATATATATATATATATATATATATATATTTATTGTAATCGTAGTCCCACAAGTAAACAAGATTGCAACTTCTTGGGTCTCACTTAATAGTCTTGCATGAAAATGAAATGTAGAATAGTAAAGAAACGTAGAAGCATGCATGTTTCATATATTGGAACAAATACACATCACGCGTGTGAAAGTCGGGAGAAGCTCAGCATAGGATCCAAGTCCATAAGGGTCGCTGAACACCTCCAATCACCAACGAGAATCCCTGCCAAATTATTCCACCTTGTTTACTCATCAAACCCCAATGATGGCACCTTTACCTAACTAATTCAATGGCCTACATTTTTTACATTTCGTATGCTCTAATTCTTTATCTTTTGTTCAGTTCATATTTAGAAATGAAAACAGATAACAGTCATTCGAACTCATCCTGAAACGAAAAAGGTGCTCTAATATGATCTAAATGGATCAAAAAAATTATTACTGACTGAAGAATGTACAACATCAGCCAAATATCGATGACTCCATCTGAATTTCTTGATAATAACATCGTCACTATAGCACTAGACACTATCTTAACAAATTGAAGAGCATCATGGGGCTTTGACAAGATGAAACCGATAACTCTGGCCCATGTAACTCTATCATCGAGACAAGCTTTATCCTTGACATTAAAAGAGGTTAGTCATCACTTTCATTTTGTAGGTTCAGTCTCAATCTACTATTACAGTAGCTCTTAGCACGAATAATGTGCGCTACGAGGAGACATCTCCTACAACGAGGGGTTTTCCTATCTACCTACCCTGATTCTCCTGATTTACACATTTCTTTATCTCCATATATAAGCGATCCATCTTCGTTGAGAGACACGAAGAAGGGGATGAATAGTACATTCCTCCCTACTCAGGAAGAGGAAAAGCGTGAGAGGGAGAGTGCATGGTAGCTAGAGGCAATTCTCTTACCCTTCAACAAGACTCCTCGTAACGAAAGAGGCATCCTCCCTTCATTCAATTATACTATATTATACTATCTTTTTTTTTTGCTTTGTTGTTATGAGCTCATATAGCTCTCTCTTCTATTAATACGGGATCTTTGTGTTATGAATCTTTTACTTTTTAAGCTTTGGATAATGCTTTGGATAATATTATGGAGTTGTCTAGTAGGGAGTCGGTTACTGATTCGGTTAGGAATTAGTTACGGAGTCGGTTAATAAGAGTCCAAGTCCTGGGAGACTCTATGTGAGACTCTATAAATAGAGATGTAACTATTTCTTAAAAAAGAAAGGAAGAATCATTCAGACTTTGACTAAATCAGGGAGGACAATCCCCTCGAAGTGATCAAGGAAGCCGATCCCCTCGAAGCGATCAAAATCCTTTTTCTCCCTTTTCTCTTCACTACTCCTTCGCCTACGTTAAACCCGAAGGGTTCTTAACAATTGATATCAGAGCAGTGATCCTTAGCATTTTTGCTACAACTTCGCATCTCGACCACGTCCATCGCTGTCGCTGCCCTCTTCGCTACCGGCCTCAATAGCAACTGCGCTGCCCTCTTCACTGCCAACCTCAATAGCAATCGCTGTAGCCCGAGTGTAGTGTGATGGAAACAAGGTAGCACCGCTGATTCCCCTCATCGTGGTTGTTCTCTCACCGAGATTTCTACTGGTGGCCACGCACCTCTGCGTCCACCCTCCTGCCCAATGCATCTCCACCACCGTTGCCCCTACTTCTCGACCGCGACCATCGCCATCGCTACCCTCTTTACTGTCGGCCTAAATAGCGATCGCGTTGCCCTCTTCGTTGTCGGCCTCAGTAGTAACTGCCATAGCCAGTGTGCGATGCAAGGGATTTCTACCAACAGTCACACACCTCAGCGATCACACACCTTTTCGTTCGTCCTTCTGCCCAACCCATCTTCGTCGCCGCCCCTACTTCTCGGCCACGATCATCACTGTCGTTGCCCTCTTCGCTACTGGCCTCAATAGCAACTGCGCTGCCCTCTTTGCTACCAGCCTCAATAGTAATCGCTGCAGCCAGCGTGCAGTGCTACAAAAACAAGGTAGCACCGTTGATCCCTCTCCTTGCGGCTATTCTTTCACCGACTACAGCAAGCCTTAACGCTGCACTTGCTGCAAATTCATGCTTACAATACTGATGCCCTTGACTAGACATCAAAAGCAAGAACTAGGGATTACAAATCTACAATCTTACGCAATGGATACCGACAAACCAGTGAAGGCCTAGATAAAAGCATTAGAAACTCGAATTGGGGACCAAATGGAAGCATTGAAAATTCAAATCGAGAACCAAATGGAAGCATTAGAAACCAGAATTGACAATCAGCTATAAGAGACCCTAAGTGAGTTTAAAAGAAGCCTACTAGAGAATTTTAGCCAATTACAACAAGGTGGAAGTTCAAACTCTATGTTAAACAGATCTGGAGATGCATGAAGTGTGCATCGAGAATATGACTCAAGCTACCCACGTATTAAGGTGAAATTTCCAAAATAAGAAGATGGAGACCCAACCAGTTGGATTTCGAGGGCAAAAAAATTCTTTCATTTCCACAGAACTCAGAGGAGTCTAAGGTAGAAATAGTCTCAATTCAGTTAAACGGTGATGCAATTAAGTGGTATGACTGGTATAAAACCTGTCACGGAGTTTCCTCGTGGGAGCAATTCAAGAGAGGGCTTCTTATTCGGTTTGGACTATCAGAGTACGAAAATATAGATGGACAACTTACAAAAATTCATCAGACTTCTACAGTATTGGAATATCAAGGCAGATTCGAGCGATTGTCGAATCAAGCTAGAGATTGATCAAAACGACAACTAGTGGGTACTTTTATTAAAGGGCTTACTCTAGAGATCAAATGTAAAGTTAAGACTCGACAACCCCGCACCATGATAGTTGTAATTTCATTTGCATGCCTACATGAGGAAAAAATCAGTATAGAAAATCGTCGAAACAGGGGAGTCAATAAACAGATGATCAATAAATCATCTGCTCCATCTACTCCTAGCAGTAACCCTAAAAGATTGACCCGACAGGAACTCAAAGAAAGATCAGCAAAAGGGTTGTGTTGGCATTGTGATGAAAAATGGAGTAAGGAGCATCATTGCAAACAAGGAAAACTCCTGATGATTGAGCCAATCGAAGAAGAACTAGAAGCAGAAGAGTTGGATTTCGACCATGGAGGTATAGAAACTAATGAAAACATTGAACCTATGACACACAGTGCACGCATTGGCCGGTTACTCTAACCCACAAATGATGAAAGTTAAAGGAACTTTAAAACATCAACCTATCACTGTTTTGATTGACACGGGTAGCACTGACAATTTTATGGACAGGGAGGTTGCCACCCGATTATCCTACCACATCGAAGGTTGTGATAAATTTGAAGTAAAGATTGTTGATCGACAGATCCTAACTTGTGATAGAAAATATTCTAAGATAAGGCTCATTATGCAGGGTCAAGAGTTACTCGTGGATTTCTTTTTACTACCCTTGGAAGACTATGAAGTGATACTAGGAATCGAATGGCTATCAACCTTAGGTGATGTTTCCTGGAACTTTTCTAAACTAATAATAAAGTTTTTTTGTTAATAGAAAGCAGATGGTCTTAAAGGGATGGCGCAGAAGTAAAATCACAACTGTTACTAGCCATCGGATGGAGAAGGTTCTTCGAAAGACACACACTGGGTTCCTGGTACAATTGTAGCACATCAATCAAGAAATCACAGGACACATTCCAACCAAAGGTATGGAGTCATTGCTTAAAGAATTTACAAATGTATTTGCAAAACCACCAAGACTTTCACCTCTTCGACATCATGATCATCAAATTCTAATAGTACTTGGGAAGACACCAACTAATGTCCGACCCCATAGATATCCTCATTTCCAAAAGGCAGAAATAGAGAAGATTGTCCGAGAGTTGATAGAAATGGGGGTCATAAGAGCTAACGTTAGCCCCTATTCCTCCCCAATTCTGCTGGTCAGAAAGGATGGTTCATGACAGATGTGTGTTGACTACCGAGCACTCAACAGTATTATGATGAAAGATAAATACCCTATTCCAATAGTAGACGAATTGCTGGATGAGTTAGGAGGAGCCCAAGTATTCACTAAATTAGACCTAAGATTGGGCTATCGTCAAATTTGAGTACATGAAGATGATATTCATAAAACTGCCTTCAGGATACACAATGGCCATTATGAATTTTTAGTCATACCTTTTGGGTTGACCATTGCCCCTCTACCTTTCAAAGTTTAATGAATGATATATTTCAGGCTTATCTTCGTAAGTTTGTTATAGTTTTCTTTGATGATATTTTGATATATAGTCCCTCTTTGGAGAGCCATTTATTACATTTGAAAATTATTTTTACTATTCTTCGTGAGCACTATCTTTTTATCAAGAAATCCAAGTGCAGTTTTAGGCAACTAGAGGTTGAGTATCTTGGCCATATCATCTCCCAAAGGGGTGTTGTAGTTGATCCTTCCAAAATTCAAGTGATGAATGACTGGCCAATACCGAAGTCAATTAAAGCTTTAAGGGGATTCTTGGGACTGATAGGCTATTACCAAAAGTTTATGAAAAATTATGGCAAAATCAGTGCCCCTTAACAACACTTTTGAAGAAAGATACATTCAAATGGTCAGAGGAGGCAAACCACGCATTTAAATCCTTGAAGATTACAATTACTACTACCCCGGTGCTTGCTCTACCTGATTTTAATAAGTTATTTATAATTAAATCTGATGCTTCTAAAGCAGGTATAGGAGCTGTACTAATGTAGGAAGGCCGACCCATTGCTTATGCTAGTCACAAAATGGAGACCCTACTTAATTGGCCGACAGTTTCAAATACGCACTGATCACAAAAGCCTTAAATACTTTCTAGAGCAAAAGATTTCTTCCTTAGAGCAGTAGAAATGGGTCACAAAACTACTAGGATTCGATTTTGAGATTATCTATAAAAAGGGGAGTGAGAATCTAGTTGCAGATGCACTCTCACGCCTTCCAGAACCAGCAGAACTAATAGCTATATCCATTCCCAATTGTGAGACCTTGAAAATTATCAAAAGGGAATGGTCAAATGATTTCGAAATCCAGAATATTATTAAAAGAATAGAAGAAGCCCTAGATACTATTTCAAATTATAGTTGGGATTTAGTGGACTTGCACTATAAAGGCCGAATAGTTGTAGCCCCATATTCTTCTTGCCGGGAGATAATCTTGAAAGAGTTTCATTCATCACCAATTGTTAGTCATTTTGGATTTTTTTGCACCTATAAATGAGTCTGACAATTTTTTTACTAGCAAGGTATGAAAACTTTTATAAAAAAATTTGTTGCTGAATGTGATATTTGCCAACGTCATAAGAGTGAGATAATAGCTACACCTAGGTTACTTCAGCCACTCCCTATTCCTAATTATGTTTGGACCGATATATCTATGGACTTCATTGACGGACTTTCATCATCACAAGGAAAGAGTACTATACTTGTACTTGTGGATAGGCTTACAAAGTATGCTCATTTTTGTACTTTACGGCATCCTTATACTGCTATAGGTGTTACTTGTATATTTGTGGAGAACATAGCTAAATTGCATGAGAGTCCCGGCTCCATTGTTAGTGATAGAAACAAGGTTTTTACTAGCTCTTTTTGGATAGAGTTTTTCCGTTTGTAGGGTACCAAGCTGAATTTGAGTATTACTTATCATCCACAAACGGATGGATAAACTAAAGTGGTAAACAAGTGTCTCAAAAATTACCTCAGATGCTTTACTAGTGACAAGTCGAAGGAATGGATTAAATAGCTCTCTTGGGCGGAATGGTGGTATAATACCTCTTATCACTCTTCAATTAAAATAACTCCCTTTGAAGTAGTTTATGGTCGACCCTCACCTTCAATCCCAACATATGTACCCGGTGCTTCCAAAGTGGATCAAGTGGACAAAGAATTACTTGATAGAGATAAGATCATTCAATTTTTAAAGAATAACCTCGCAGCTGCACAAGCAAGAATGAAACAGCAAGCTGATAAACATCGAAGTGAACGAGAATTTGCCATAGGTGATTAGGTTTTCCTTCGTCTTCAGCCATACAAGCAAACCTCCATAAAGGTCCGATCTTCTATGAAGCTATCTCTTCGATTTTTTGGGCCTTATAAAGTATTAGATTGGGCCAGTTAAATACCGTTTGGATCTACCTACTAGCTCTAAGATATATCCAGTTCTTTATGTTTCCTTCCTTAAGAAGAAATTGGGTAATGATGAGATAGTGCAACGGCATTTACCAGATATCTCTACTTTTGGGGAAGTCCAAACTCAACCACAAGCTATACTAGATCGACGAGTTATAATGTACCGCAGGCATTCTGTGACAAAAGTGTTGGTGTAATGGGCCAATTTACTAAAGGAAGACGCCACTTGGGAGTTCTACAGGATACTACAAGAGAAATTTTTTGAATTTATTGCTACTCAGCCTTGAGGACAAGGCTGATTTGAAGGGGGCAGAACTGTTATGAATCTTTTACTTTCTAAATTTTGGATAATACTTTGGATAATGTTATGGAGTTGTCTAGTAGGGAGTCGGTTACTAATTCGGTTAGGAGTTGGTTACGGAGTCGATTAATAAGAGTCCAAGTCTTGGGGAATTCTATGTAGGACTCTATAAATAAGGATATAACTGTTTCTTTAAAAAGGAAGGAAGAATCAATTTAGTCTTTGACTAAATCTAGGAGGACGATCCCTTCGAAGTGATCAAGGAGGTCGATCCCTTCGAAGCAATCAAATTCCTTTTTCTCCCTTTTCTCTTCACTACTCCTTCGCCTACGTTAAACCCTAAGAGGTCTTAACACTTTGACTTAAGGTAATTGCAAATCAATCCCAATCGACTTTGCCACCTCTACATGGGCAAACGATTTTGTATCTGACAATATATATCCAACGGGATAGGTATGCTAAAGTAGTAGATAATTATTCCTGTTCAAGTCTCTTGAAATTATGCGAGTTGTCAATGCTTTTTATTTGGTCCAAAAATAAAAAGACAATGTTAACGAGCAAGTCAAAATATCATATCAAGGCCTGGCCAACTCAATCGTTTCTCTTTTTGGCCTGAATCAACCATGAAAAGTAAGTATACATAGAATTATATTTTTATATATATATATATATATATATATATAATGCACAAAAGTAAAAGAGGAGGCTGGCTTGGGGATGATGGCTCAATTGGTCGGTTAGTGGGCACGAGCCGAACCGACCGTGTGGCTCGACCACCGAAACATTTGCTCGCGGTGAAGCAAGCACACGAGGAGGCGCCTTCGTAGACCCCTTTAAACTAACACACCATACATGCATATATACTTGGAAGAAGAAAGCTTCGGACAACTACAGATGTGGGTGGTGGACAGCATGGAATCCCAGTCCCAGATGGGCCTCACTTCCTCTTCGTCTCTCTCTCTCTCTCTCTTTGCGTCTCAGTGTTTACATTGTGCCCAGCTTTAGTTTGTTGTATGTGAAAAGCACTATCATCATCATCATCGTCATCCAGTAATGATCTTCGGCCTATACATACTTTGCAATCGGACATTCATCCTTCTCTTTCTTTCTTTTCTCTCTTTCCCTGCAACTTTCCCTTCTTTATGTTCCAGTCAACCAGGTTGTTCGCGGCCCACCACCACCCCCACACCACACACCACCCCACACCCCAACACCCCCCCCGCTCTCTCTCTCTCTCTCTCTAGAGAATTATTTAGGCTAGCTGCTTTGCTAAACCTTCTCTCTGCCCTTCCCTCTTCGCTCTCAATAGGAATCTGTTACACAAACCCAACAGCCTCCCCTCTACTTCTTCCTCCTCTCCTGCTATGGCAGATCCCTACTCTAATTTCTACAAACTCTACAGCCACTACCCTCTCATCTCCGATCCATCCTTCCCACCAGCTGCCTTTCAATCCTACAGCTTCAGCACACACAGCTCACTTCCTCGGCATCCTCCATCTCCTCCCCTTAGAGAAGCCCTCCCTCTCCTGAGCCTCAGACCCACGAGGCACCAAGAGGAGGACGAGGACACCTCGTGCAGTGCCTCTGTCGGAGGGAGTAGGAACACAGCCGCCCGTGCCGATGATGAAGCTGATGACGAAGTTGATGGCGTGACTGTGGCTCTCCACATAGGCCTACCGAGCCCTGGTGCAGTTGATTTGGTATCAAGACTCCCCCCCACCTCAGAAGATAACGCAGAAAAGGAAGAAGAAGACGGTGATGATGTCGTTACCTCAGGCTACCCTTCCAATTCCCTAGGGAGGCTCAACAAAGGCCAGTACTGGATTCCCACGCCTTCTCAAATCCTTATTGGACCTACCCAGTTCTCTTGCCCTGTCTGCTACAAGACTTTTAATAGATACAACAACATGCAGGTAATCCAATTTCTTCTCCCCCTTTTTCTTGGACACCTTGACATACATGCCTTTTGCTTCTCATCTTGAGCCTTCAAGATTTTCTATGTATTCACAAGATATATTCTTCTGCATGGTAAAGGTCTGTGTAGCTATGTGGCACTTGTCTCCATCTGCTACTGCAGGCCGCTGAGATGGATCCTGGAAACTATCCCTCCTTTTTATGCAATTGAACTTGACAGACGCTATGTTCCTCATACCTTTGTTGTTTCCGGGAGCTGTCCATATGTACATGAAGCATTGGTTGTCATGATAATTCTCAAATAATCTCTTTCTTTCTCCAAAAAGTCTGAAAATTCTGAAAAGTAATTGTAGTTCCCAGGTTGGCTCAGATGATCCGTAAAGCAAATCAGATTCTTTAGCATGCCCAGCCCATATGAACTCAGGAACTCGAGTCCATATGCATCCTCAATCGGAGTTGCTTTCCCAGAAGATTGAGAGGCGATCTGCACCTCTCTCTCTCTCTCTCTCTCTCTCTCTCTCTCTCTCTCTCTCTCTCTCTCTCTCTCTCTCTCTCGCGCCGAGTCCATATGAAGCCTCAATCTGAGTTGCTTTCCCGGAAGATTGAGAGGCGATCTGCACCTCTCTCTCTCGCTCTCTCTCTCTCTCTCTCTCTCTCTCTCTCTCTCTCTCTCTCTCTCTCTCTCTCTCTCTGTGAATTCTCATGATTTCCCTTATTTCTCGCAAGAGTTCAGATTGCAACAGATCAAAAAGAGAGTTGCAGACTTATGTCAGTATAACTCTTGAACAGAACCTTCATGTCAAGAAGAACAATATTTTCCTGACACAATAAGGGCTACATCGCGTCCAAAATATACATATAATATATGTTTCATTGAGCGACTCAACGAATATATAGTTCAACTCCATCGACTCCCAGCTAGAAATGTCTTTTATTTTTCTTATTCCTTGGACTTCTTATGGAATTACTACATGCCATGCTAGATTTAATAACCGACTATATATAGCAACACAAATATAATATCAAAAGAAAATTTAGCTCAAATAGATTCAGGAGTTATATTTCCACATCTTATTTAGCATCTTTGTTTCTGAAGATAATGTATATAACATGCCATTGATCTCATGATCAGTCATTCTTTCATTGTGTTGTAACAATATAGATGCACATGTGGGGGCATGGATCACAGTATAGGAAGGGACCAGAGTCTCTAAGAGGCATCCAACCGACGGCCATGCTGAGGCTTCCGTGTTACTGCTGCGCGCCTGGCTGCAGGAACAACATAGACCATCCAAGATCGAAGCCATTGAAGGACTTCAGGACCCTCCAAACTCACTACAAAAGGAAGCACGGCATCAAGCCGTTCATGTGCCGGAAGTGCGGAAAGGCCTTCGCAGTGAAAGGAGATTGGAGAACCCATGAGAAGAACTGTGGCAAACTGTGGTACTGCATCTGTGGCTCCGACTTCAAGCACAAGAGATCGCTGAAGGACCACATCAAGTCCTTTGGGCATGGCCATGCTGCTTACGGCATCAACTGCTTCGAGGAGGAAGACGATCCATCGTCGGAGATCGAACAAGATTGCCACCAATTAAATGAGCGTCACCGGGGTCCTGTAAATCAATGAAGGTATACATTGGTATCTCCCTTACTTGGATCGTGCTTGTGTCCTTAATGTAATGAAGTAAGATAAGAGTCTCAAGTTCCTACGTTTAGGGCACATATGAACTGCCTCATTTCTTTTCCTTGTTCGGACGAGCTTGTATGTCCATCTGCGGTGCTTTATTTCTTGTTCTGATTCAGTCTCTCTCTCTCTCTCTCTCTCTCTCTCTCTCTCTCTCTCTCTCTCTCTCTCTCTTTTCCTGAGCACCATCTAACCCGACAACTTAGTGCTCCAGGAAGAGAAAGCAATCTACTCGTGTGTTGATGATGTCTGTTCCTCTGATACATAATAATTCTCCTTGCCAATTCTCGGTAGGGCAATGCTTTGTGGTTACTGCTTCATTATTCCTTCTCTTTTCCTTTGGATTCTGGACAAGTAGCCCATCAGCAGTGAATGGTGTTTACTTTTGAGTCATGGCAATTAAGTTGTGGATGTCCTTTTCTTCTTCATATTTTCTGTTAACATGTGCAAACACAAGCACGAGAGAGAGAGAGAGAGAGAGAGAGAGAGAGAGAGAGAGAGAGAGAGAGAGTATAAATGAGGATGCTTTTTGGTAGGTGACATTCCTTTGTTTTGTTTCTTATTCTTCTTTTACTTATATCTGAGATGTATGTATGCGGAATTCCTTTTCTTCCTTCTCCAAAATGTGAACTATGTAGACTAAGTGTTGTCCAAATGGCACAAGAGCGTCTCTATACCTTTAATCAAGGGAAGTCAAGGTATTTATCTTAGTCTCTTAGTTTTTCGTTCAATTAGAAATTTAGGATTGATTTTAAATTAGTTTTAAGATTAATTCTGAGATGTTCAAGAGGAAATTATATATCATTTAAGGTAAGATTCAAATGTAATTTACAGAGTTCAGTAGGAAGGGTTTTAAAGAATGTTGTGTTCATTTTCTCTTTACAAAGTTCATGGATGAATGAAAATTTTCTTATTTTTAGATGACATTCAATTGTCCTAGTAGTCTTTAATTTTTTTAATTTTAATCTGATCATGAAAAATGATGAGAAAATTTCGCTTTACAAAAAAAAAAATCCTAAAAATTAATATTTAATTATTTTATAGATATTCTATGTATCTCAAGGTCTTAATGTAAAAAAGATATAAGAAAATAATTTAAGTAGAAAAATTTTAATAGATCTAGAAGAAGTGAAGAAGCTTATTCACCGGTTTATATGAGAGGCGGCATTTGGGTCTAAGTCTGAATTAGCTCAAAGAAGAGTCTTATTCCTTGCATTGTATATATATATATATATATATATATATATATATATATATATATATATATATATATATATATATATATATATATATATATATATATATATATATATATATATATGTATATATATATATGTATATATATATATATATATATATGTATATATATGTATATGTATATGTATATATATATATATATATATATATATATATATATGTATATAGATATGTACATATATATATGTATATATATATGTATATATATATATATATATATATATATATATATGTATATATATATGTATATATGTATATATATATATCGTTTAATGCTTTAAATGGCCTTTTGCTTTTTATACCAACTTTGTATTTTTTAAGGAATTCTTATAGAAGTGAATTCCTAATTTTTTTTATTCCTAGTTTGACTCTTGGGACAGTAATATTTATGTTCCTTAGATGTCTACTTGGGTGATAAATTTTAATCAAGTGTAAAATGCAAGGACGCACATTCAAAACCGTGAGGGCTTTCCAAAGTGTTCCATTTCACTTAGAGATTAGTATTCTCAGTGTATTAACTTTCAATGGATGATTTATTTGTTTCATTTATATTTATCATCCATTAGGCCAATAATTGACATGAGTAAATGGTATTTTCAATCTTTGACGAAGCCATTAGACAACATACATGATTAGCCATGGGAGTATCAACTCGTCAACAAACCATTTCTCCTCCATCAGTCTATTGCCCAATTTAACCAAATAATATCTTAAGATTCATGTACTAATAAATCAATGTCTAAGCAAGGTTGCCTTGCAAACCATGATTCTTGTATTACCAACCTTATGAGTATTGATCTTATTTACATAATGTGTTATATCATGGGGTAAATTCATGTGGATCACTTCCTGAAAGTAGTCACTTCTTGTGAACTTTATCTTTGAGAAAATAGATACTTCTTTACGATAACTTCCTCAAATCAAATCTCTCTTCATATGCAAACTAAGATAGGAGGCGTATGAGGTAAGATCACTTCCAACACTCAAGTCAAATTTAGGTTTTATTTGAGGATTAGAAATAAAGTTTTATATTTCGAATCATATTTGCTAATCTCATTTTCATAAAATGACGATGAAATATTTCGAATAAGAAATATTTCAAGCAATGTTCTCCTCGCTCATTCATGTTAACAAGTTAGGCATGACAGGCTAGGCTCTGCTCGTCCATTGTAAATTAATCCGAAATATTAGTCATATTAATATGTTATCCTCTCTCTTTTGGATCTCGATATTAAAACTGAGTGCTTGAGGTACTTCCAAATATAACCTTCTCCCTTCCCACCTATCCTGGTTTTTTTTCTCTCATATTCTATGATCTTCAATCACTTCATACGACACATGGAATGAAATAGATCTTTCAGAATGATTAGCCTATCTACCGACCTAAACTATCCCCTGGAAGGAGGAAAAGGGGAAGAAAAATGTAGTCACGTCATGCGACGCATGGAATGTAAGGATTTGGACTGCGAATAGGCTGGAATGATTCATGAACACCTTCGTTGCAGATTAATTATGTGCAGCTGGGGGGCGGGTGGGGGTGGGTACGCGCCGGGCGCAGTGAACACGAGGCTGGTATGTGGAGAAGTCATATCAAACCACAGTTATCATCCGTGCATCAGTTGGCGTGTGGGAATAGGCCATCCAAGGCAAACGCTTGCTTCAACCATGATCCTTAAGCTTCCTCCACTCGTCCTTTTCAATGCTCCATCACATATTCTTCCTTTGGTTGTCCGCTAACTGTGAAGCAAATTGGAAATGGTATTGTTATCAGCACGATATTTCTGGTTTGGTTCATGTCTAGGTTCTCTTCATATGATGTGAATTTTGTATCCGAGGATGATCCAAAGTGACCTTATATCATCTTGGCATGGAGCCTAAGAGCATTTACTATCATTTTGAATCCAACTAGATTGTTAGAGCATGCATGGATTTTGGATATATACCCAATAATAATATTTGATTCATGAGGTCAGATTTTGATTGTCCATCCAAAGTAGATAGGTGAAAGGAGTTTATTTAATCCTTTTTTCTTGTGCATTGATGTCGCAGGCTTTAAGAATATTACAAATTAAGCCATGTAGAAAACACCCAATATGTGATCGAACAACTACTGAGAACACGATCGTCATTGATTGTTGGAAATGCTTCTACAAAACAAAGGGCATTGGGTTTACTCGACAAAGCCTCACCTCTTCCACCATAATTTCGCATATTGACTTGCTCATGCTCTGAGTCAGC
The DNA here is from genome assembly GCA_024322285.1 of Musa beccarii. NCBI lineage: Eukaryota > Viridiplantae > Streptophyta > Magnoliopsida > Zingiberales > Musaceae > Musa > Musa beccarii. Next base: position 16,460,442 of record CM044402.1, read on the forward strand.
TGCTTGTTCTGACTTAAAATTGTACTCAACTGAGTTGTGCCAAAATAAAGTGTCAGTTAGTGTTGAAATAATGCTCTCAAAATCACCCACACAAACCCCCATTCAATATCAGCCATTGAGCGATGCAACGACTATTGGATGTATCATCGTTTTGAGCCTGCAAATTTTATCTTTATTTTACATTAACCATTGAGTATTTACTTTAAAATTTGCTTGTGCAATCTCAAGTTTATGTTTTAGTAGGATGACGATGTTTGCCAATGCATTCGCTTTCACTAATTCATTTCTTTTTTTATAAGTTTTTAGGGGTTTGCATCAGGTTACGAGGTTACTAACCCGTTGTAGATAGATATCATAAGGGTGTCATATCACTTAGTATTGTCCATATGTAAACACCCTTTTAGCGGGTATTAGTTTATCACATGAAATCAGATGAAGAGTCGAAGACATGCAACCATCCAAAAATTTTAACCCACCATCATTGTCATTTAACAAGAAGGAAAACTAAAATAACCAAACTTAAAAACACAACATAGGTATTTATTTTATTATTTATTAAATTTATCCAAATTCAATGAAAAAAATACCTCAACCTGAATCCGAATACATCTAAAATATTGACTGGATAGGGTGAGATCTATTTATCAAAGGTTGTAGGTTCAAAACTTATGTGATATATTCCGAGGATGCTAATTAACTTTGCTAGTAAAGATCTTATCAAATCACCACAAAATACTAGTTAAAATCCATTTTCTTCATTTATTCTTTAGGAAGTAAAAAACCTGAATCCAAATCCAAATCGAAGATAAGTCACCCCGTGTGAGGCATCACCCTCAAATCCCATTATACTATATATATATATATATACATATATATATATACATATACATATACATATACACATATATATACACATATATATATACATATATATATATATGTATATATATGTATATATATGTATATGGATATATATGTATATACATATATATACATATATATATATATATATATGTATATATATATATACATATATATATATACATACATATATACATATATATATATATATATATATATATACATATACATATATATATATATATGTATATATATACATATATATACATATACATATTTATACATATATATACATATATATATATATATACATATATATATACATATATATATATATATATACACATACATATATATATATATATACATATATATACATATATACATATATATATATATATATATATATATACATATATATATATATATATATATATATACATATATATATATATACATATATATATATATATATATATATATATATATATATATATATATATATATATGTATATATACATATATATAATGCTTCACGGGGAGTTTTGGGAGTCATGGGGTCGGCAAATGTTCCTACCATCTAGTGTTTTTCATATACCTATCTATCTATCTCCTATTATTGTAGGCATCCACAGCGGATAGCAGAGGAAGCTCTTTATTCTTTTAAGGTACACGAAACCCAAGCCTTTCTTGCCATTGCCCTTTGCAGCCTTCCTTCTTTCCCATTGCTTCTCTTGGGTCAGGTATCAAAGACTCCTCCTTGGAGGCCACTTCAACTGGTAGCCATCCAGATCAAACCAAACACTACCTACGAGTATCTCTTCTCCAACAAGTAAGTGAACCCTATCAAAACCTAAAAAGAAAACAGAAACTTCTGCAATGGAAATGGAACACTCCTACATCCAAGTATTTTGCAGCACATATTCTATGGAGTAAGGACTGCTCCTTGTTGCCCTTCTTATCGAATATACTAACCCATACTGTGAGCTGCATGCACAGGAGGACACCAACATCCACCTGCAAAAGGGTCTACTTTATCGGATCAGAAAATCTGTTGTTATCTTTTCTTTTTCTTTATTCTTGAACACCTTGTCTGCAATCCAAAGTGAGGACGTAAGACTCCATGTCATGTTCATGTTGCATTCCTAAGAGTGCAACTTCCACTGTTCTTAACCTTGCCAAGGAGACACTATGGAGGACCCCATCAGAAAGAATATATATATATATATATATATATATATATATATATATATATATATATATCCTTTCCTGTTCACTTCCATGTTCAGTTCCGGCAGAGAAACAGCTTTGTCTCCCTCGAGTGGAATTACGAGGAGGATGAGGGACTTGTGTGAGGCATGCTGTCGATTTGCTGAGACATCTATTGAAGACCTCAAAACGACATATTGCTGCATTCGGTTATGTTACGCAAATGGATTATTGCGATACTACTTAATCTTAAAGTTAATTTTGTATAGGCGAAACAAAGATAATGGTATATTTGATGGCTTCGTAGACAAAACAAAGCTTGTCATCTATCTTTTACTCGAAAACCTCGGAACGTATAACTCTCAGTCTCACTGTAGGTTGCCAGCTTTGCAGGATGGCTATGGAGAATCTTCCAGGACTGGGAAGTTCGGTCTCTCCACTGTTTCAAAAGATGGGAGTCTGGATACGAAGAATTAGAGCGAGCGAGAGAGAGAGAGAGAGAGAGAGAGAGAGAGAGAGAGAGAGAGAGAGAGAGAGAGAGAGAACGTGATCAACGGATCAAAGATGATCTCTGGCAAAAGGACAGTAAGGTTTTCCAGTTCTCAGATGCTCACTCAACACACTGAAGATCCATGTCATGGGTCTTATTTACAGAGAAAAAGTTGGACGTAAAAAGGAGGAAGAAACCCACTCCTTTTGAGACGAGCCACGAAAGCATATCCACTATGTTACAAGAGCATCATTTTCTTCTTCCTAAAAGTGAAGATTTGTAGAAAAGAGCTTTAACATCCCGGAGTGGGAGGAGTAGGGCCTGCTACGATGATTGCTGCACATCTCCAAGGTGCTAGTTATAAGACCACATTCCATTCTACACCATTGATATGGGATGAGCTACACCCATCAACTTTTGCACACCATCAACTTTTTCTTTTGAACCTGCACATGTAGGGTTTGATGGAACCTTTGCTCCAGTGTATAGGCAGATCTCTCCTTGTAGTTTTTTCTTCTTTTCAGTTGCTTTAGCAGTACTGTTCTTCATTGTTCATGCTTTCCTGAGATCTTTTAGCTTGTCCCCAGATCAACATGGGGCCATAATCTCCAATCAAAGAGAGAGCACACTGCTACAAACAGTCTCACCCACATGATTAATGATTGGTTTCTACCTGGCCAAATTATTCCTCTCGCAGGTGCACATATGAGTTCATGGCTCGATCGCTGGTGGGAATCTTTGTCTCAACTCGCAGCAGGGATGGGTAAATTTTTACCGAGGACTCCAAAGGGTAAAAGAGACGATGTCAAGGGTAGATTTGCGGCCACAAGGAGTTGTGCTCTCCGTACTATGCTATTCTTTATATCTGAGTACTGCAATGTCAGGAAGCAATGCTTTTGCTCCTTTGTCTATCCGAAACTGTTCATAGGATTTTAGTGCATCAGAAGCATACATAGTTTCAAGTTTCAACTGGTTCATCCTGATCAAGTTTACCGTTTGCAGCCAAATCGATTCTGTAACTGTTCACAAGACTCGACCAGAGTGATAAATTATTGGACTACTAATCTACTAGAGCGCTGCCTTAAAGTCTCGGATCAGTTAAACGGAGGAATCCTTTCTTTGCTCTTCTTTTCTCTTGCCCATGTCCAACTGTTACATCTCACTTTGGCTGGATGTTGATAAGGAGTTCCTTCTTTCTTTGGGCCATCATGCATTCAAGCTTGGTGTAAATGCAGGGAAAGATGTTCCCTTCCCGATAAAGTAGGCAAAATTTAGTGCTCCTTTGCCTTCTTTTTCACTTTAAGTGATAGCAACTTTGTCCTACTCCCACAAGATATGGGTAGCATTGACACAAAAGGGGGTTGTCGATGCCTTCATCCCTTGGAGGTCCACAGCTCCAAAAGCTCTACGCTTCCCAGGAATAGGAAGATGAGGACTTCAACTGCTTTCGAGTTGATTGATCTTCACGTGAAAACATACTGCTTAAGGAGGAGTAGTTTTGGACGCACCATTTACTATCAATAAATTAGTTTGTGGAGTCGCAAGTCATGAACAAAAGTCCGCAGAAGATTTTGCCATATCTGAAGCTGTGAAGATGGCAATTGATTCGGTCATATGCGCATGGAATCTGGTCAATGTCAAGCAGGGGAGTGCGGAGTTGATGTGGAACAACTCGAGAACACCTTCAGGATGAATAAGATCATGCTGATGGTTGAATACGGCTGTGGAAGATGTATTGATTTCTGAAGGCTGTACTTACAGTTTTCTCAGAGCTCCTTAAGCTCTTATTGATAATTCAAAGCATTAAAGATTGGATTCTCTATGTCTTGCAATCAGTATCATTCATTCTACCAGTTGGTTGCTCAGTTTGGCATTTGATGGAGTGCAGTGCCTCTTCTGACATCTCTTTTCCACGACTTTATGGGTTCTTCCATCATCTACGCACTCACTACATGGTCATTTCATCGAACAGTATGGGCAGTGCATTGGTGAATCAACAGAGTCTGGTGCTGAGACTAATAAATAGGATGTATATGGGCAATCAACAGGGTCCTACAAGAAACACCAACAACTCCATTACCTACCCTGTCCATCCTCTGTTCCAGCTGACATTGGTGGACTTCCTTAGCACTCTTCTAGTTAAAGCACTCACCTATCATCAGAGTCACCTGCATCTTAAGATTAGCATCTGAACTTGATCAAGATCAACATGAGGACCCAATGCCAAGAAAAAGATTGGAAGTATCTACATGCAAGGACAAGAAGAAGAAAACTGATTCTCGTTTGCACCTCAGATTGAGCCATTTCATGGATGTCCAAAACTATCTTTTGTCCGCACTTGCAGGATACTCTCTTAAGCACGTCATTTCAGTGTTTGATTGGCAACTGACTTTTCGATTCAGCATGACCAAATAATTTATTTTTTAAGCAAGTTTTTGTTCCATTACGAACGAAATTTGAATTTTTGAGTCATAAGTGTTATAGCATATTTTGGTATTCACCCCATGCGATACATCAACTGCCACAGTTGACTCGGCATGGCGTCCCTAAGCCAACGTGTCATGCTGAGCTAACTCAGCACTACGAGCCCGAGGCTAGCCAGCCGCTTGACGCTATATCTCTATACCCACTCTACTCAAGGTTGTATGGGACAATGCAATCATGTATCAAGCCACACAAGAGGTGAGAAGTAACATCAAACGAGATTGAATTGAGCAAATCAGATGGTGACTGCACCCAACATAGAGGCTGACCACCTATAGCATCAGCAAGCATTAAACACTAACATACGATGACAATTGAGGATCATTAAAGCTACTACATACTATCGCACATAGAAACATGTATAAAATCCACCCTCAGGAACAATGCTAAGGGCCGAACTTGATATACACATACTTTAACTCTCCCATTTCCAACTCTCGCTAACTTAATCATTGAAGGAATCAAGTTGGAAGGCCCTTCCGATGTCGACCTATATGCAGGAACCTACCGAATGGTGAGAGGAGTCGCCTTCAACCTCCATCCACAGGAACCTAGGTCATAGCCCTTTAGCTCGACTCCAAGTCAATATATTCCAGTTCAGAGATCATGCTAGTGACCTAGCACATTGGGACAGACCAAGCCATGTTGACACCTCAGCCATAACATAAAGGTATAAAACTTTTTTGGCACTAGAAGAAGGGCTCGATGTCACAAGAGCGCCAGCCACCAACTAGCCTATGGTCCAACAGATGGTTATTACCCATGTCTACGGTCCAACCAGCTTCTTCCCATGTGCCTCAAGACCCTACCATGGTTGACTGACGACCTAGAGCATTGGACGATAACCCCTCGAATGAAGGATTGTCAATAGGCGAGACTCATAGCTGAGGCCAAATGCTCTTAATGGCCATCCAAGATCTGTATAGCCCTAGAGGATCGAGAGTACATCACTTTCATCATAGATAGAGTAGCTACCATTACAAAGTCAGGACCTTTGGCCTGAAAAACATCGGGGTGATGAATCAGGTGATGATAAGTCAGATGGGCAAGTGAGGGGAAGCAGGGAGGTATATGTAAGTGATATGATCGTGAGGAGCACAGTCGATGGAACCCACCTAGAAGACTTTGACGAGATGGCCCGAATGCTTAGAAGGTTTGGTAGGCGTCTCAACCCCGCTAGGTGTTGGGAAACCTAAGGCAACATCACATGTGTAGCGGAAGAACATAAAACAAAAATCTCATATTTCCTGCAAAAAATAGTTTCTCATCGTCGTGTGAAGATTAGTGCATGAAAAAAATCATAAAATCAAAAATTATACATATATGAAAGATGTGTTACCTAGGGAGATCGTATATCCCTAAAAACCTACAGATCTATGGGAGAGGATGAAGGAGGTCAATTGTCCTCCTCTCTAGCCGTGATCCACATAGCAAGCGTTGTGAAGATGCTTTTGAAATCTTTGCACAATCCTTGTTTCAATGCGCACCACATGATCAAGAAGGGGCCAGCCCTTCTTGCTGTCCACATGCTTCAAACTGGGACTGTCAGCTGAGGAAGAAGAGGAGTATAGGAGATAACAGCTAAAAAGGGTCTAGCCTATGCCCCTTTGGTTCCCTCTTATTTATAGAGGTTCCTATAAACTTACCCTTATAGATCTTGCCTTATTGGGTATTAGATATTCATTCAAATACCTAAACCTTTTAGATTAGTGGATCTCTATCCAATAATTTTTTATTAGCTCTTATTAGATCTTATCTATAGGATCCAACAATTTAGGAGTTTACTAGATATCTAATAAGATAGGGGCTCTAGCGAACATCTCATATCCGAACTTTTACTCATCGCAACACCTACTATATGTGTGTGACCCTCTAGGCCCAATATCGAGTTGGCTATGAGTTATACTTATCAGAACTCCTTATGACTCAGTGAATTATTATTTCCAAATAATTCACTTGACTCATCGACTACAAACATACTAGGCCACTATGGCGTAATCCCTAAACGATATAGGGGAATCCAATCCTTTGAACCTATCTATCCTCAATTACCATATATCTATAATCCCTCAATCATTTAAAATCCCAAAGATCATATACCAAGTATGGTTCTGTCAGGCCCATATGGAATCTACTCGAGTCTCTCTATAATTAGATTTTCTTGGAGAACTCCTCTCTTAACCTGAATGACCTTGGTCAGGGATTTTCTTGAATAAGAACACATAAGATATTTCTCTCATGATATTAAGAGTGAATAATCCTTTATTGATACTCAATTGTCCTCGTAAGGTTGGCTACCACTCTTGATGACTAGTTGTGCTTACTAGTTATAGGTGCCCTACAAGCCAATCACATGAGTGATTGCACCTGTAACATGCTGTATCAATCTCTTTGCTTATGATTATTGGCATTATCTCACATTATCTAGATGTATATTGTGATGTCCTTGGATCTGTGCAATAGGAATTGGATTATGATGAGATTATGATAATGAGATCGATTCACCTTTAAACACAGACCATAAATTATCCTGATCATAGGTTACTCGAGAAGGACATCGAGATAACCGGATAGACTGGTGTGCTGTATACCCATTCATATGATGGAGGTAGCTAGTCTTATAGCTACTCGTGTGGGGACACTAAGGGTACAGTGCAGGTGCTCATTAGAGAATGAGTTCACTGATTGATCCGCCTACGAAATGCTAGATGGTTATTGATACCTCACGTCAGACAGCGATTCTGTAGTCCTAGTAGTGTATCTGGTCTTTAGACTTGAGACGCCAAGGATGTCCTGTATGAGTACTCCACTCTATGATACCGGACTTATAGGTTTGGAAAGTTCCATATCTAGTACAATCGGTTATTGGGAGTGGTAGCCAACCTTACGAGGGCTATTGAGTGTCAATAGAGGATCATCCGCTTTCGGTATCATGAGAGGAATATCTCATGTGTTCTTGCTCGAACAAATCCTTGGCCAAGGTAATTCGGATTGAGAGAGAAAGGGTTCTCTGGGAGAATCCGACAAGAGCAAGACTCAAGGAGAAACCGTATGGGCCTGACAGCACCATGCCCGGTATAGGATCTCTGGGATATTAGATGGATGAGAGATTATAGATACATGGTAATTAAGGACAGATAGGTCCAAAGGATTGGATTCCCCTGTATCGTCTAGGGGCTACGGCGTAGTGGTCTGGTACATCCGCAGTCGATTAAGTGGGTGAATTATTATAGAGAAAATAATTCACTATGTTAGAAGGAGTTCTGACAAGTATGACTCACGACCAGCTCGATATTGGGCCTAGAGGGTCACACACATATGGTAGGTGTTGCGACGAGTAGAGGTTCAGATATAAGATATCCGCTGAACCCCCTATCTTATTAGATATTCATTAAGCCCATAAATTATTGGATCCTAAGATGAGATCCAATAATTGCTAATAAGAGATTATTGGGTAGAAACCCACTAATCCAAGAGGCTTGGGTGATTGGATGGAGATCCAATACCCAATAGGGCAAAAAGATCCATTAGTGTTTTCAGGGGGCCTCTATAAATAGGAGGGAACCATAGCTCTATAGGTTGAGGGTTTTTGGTAGCCACCTCCTATTCGTCTCTCCTTAGAGAGAGAGGTACATCATCGCAATCCCTGCTGTGTGGATACCACTAGAGAGGAGGACGCTTGACCTCCTTCATCCTCTCCCACAGATCTGTAGGAATTTAGGGATATACGATCTCCGTAGGTATCTTCTTTTACACGTGCAGTTTTGTAGATTTGTTTTTGACGCACCGATCTTCGCATGACGACGGAAACTTTCTATGAGAAATCGGGGGTTTTGTTTTTCAATTCTTCTGCTACGTATGTGATGTCGCTCCCCTTGAAGGATTACCCAATAATGGTATCAGAGCCAGGTTGTTCGTGCGAAGATCAGATCTTAAACTGCGTGTGTTATATTTTAGATCTGCTTTTGACGTTAAAATCATTGGCACGAAGAGCGAGAAAGGGCAGCAATCGTTGTCGCCGCTCGTAGCAATCGCAAGGTCGCTTGCAGCCTTTGCCGCTTACTGTAGCAAGAAATGACGGCCGTGCCAACAGGCAGGCACGACACTTCGCCGCCGAACGCGAGCCGCAGGCGTCGGCGCAGACTGCCCGTGCGTGCAGCGGGCGATCGTGGGGAGTCGGTGGGTTGCCCGTGGGTGGCGCTTGCGCGAGCTGCGATGTGCCTGCCTACTACGGCCGTGTTGCCCGCGACGTCGTCGCCGACTGGGTGGCGGCGGGCGCTCCGCCTGCGGGGCAACGGCGGCGCCACCGCCCTCCCGACGAATAAGGGGAGCCACCGGTAGGGTGGTGGCGGCCGCAAGGGTAGTAAGGGCGAGGGCTTAGGGTTTTAGGGCAAAAGATGGTTTTGCCCCTCGGAATTTTTGAAATTCCAAATTCTGTCTCTTTTGATAGAATTACTAAAATACCCCTTATAATTTTAGAAATTTCAAATTCTGTCTCTTTTGATAAAATTACCAAAATACCCTTTTGGCTAAATTATCGAAATACCCTTGAGAATTCAAAAATTCCCTTTATGTCCCTGATTTTAGAAAATTAAATATGTTAATTAAATAATTTAATTAACTATTATTTTTATCTAGTAGTCCTATAAAATAATATATACATGCGATGTATGATGTTGATAGATGATCATGGACCTGTGATGTGATGTGTGTACATGTGATTATTATTATTGGGGCCTTCGAACCTCTATTTTTCTCGTTTATTGTTAGGCCTGCATACTTGTAATTATGTTGTAATTACATGAGGAGGCACAGCGGTAGCGTGACTCACGAGGTTGAGACGGATGATCCGAAACATAAAGATGTATTGAGATGCCGATGGATCCGACGAAGCGAGATGGACGATCACAAGGCATAGAGATGCGTCGAAGTACACATAAATCTTGATGTGAGTGATTGGGCCCACTGACTCGGGCTTGATCACATTAGGATATGGTCTATGATCATCTGGTGTGATTGCTTATGTGATGTGTGATTAGTTATACACCTACTAGATATGTATATATATATGCATCCGATGTAGATATATATATTAAATTCGTATGTGTGTGATACATTATGTTAGGAGACCAAATCAAAAATCCTCTTCATTAATAATATTAAGTCGGTAAACGTGAGGCAATTAGATTGACCCACGTGGCCTTTCATCGTTATAGCTAGGAGCCAATTCCCGGTGTAGGTTGAGTTGATTGAGTCCCTCGAGACTCACTTATATCGTGTCTCGCTATCTTATCTATGACATAGAGATGTCAGAGGTGACCTAAGGACATGGTATGCTTGGTCGAGTCCCTCGAGAGTATATCACCTAATCAGACTCATCTGGTAACGATGTTGATGACTTAATCGAACATTATGGTTCGTCGAGTCCCTCGAGGCCATAGTGGTTCGAAGGCCGGACAGGACGGGAATCACAAGGAGTTGTGATTGGCAAGAGTTGCCTACCTTTACGGGCTTAACGTGATTAGTCGAGTCCCTCGAGGTTACGTTAAGATGCCGATTGGATCCTGATCCCCACTAGAGATCCGCCGAGGGTCTCCGATTCACATACCAGAGGGTGTTGTATGTCTCGCGAAAAATTAGTGGGAATACATTAAGATAGAAGTCCTTATCTTAATTGTTTAAATTTTTATAAAGTCTGCATGTTATTTATTTCTGCTACATCTTTTATTTCAGAAAAATGTCACTTTCAAATCCTTTACGTGACATACTTGATGCCAACCGCCTCACTGGTCCAAATTATACGGATTAACTTTGCAATCTGAGAATCGTTCTCACGGTGGAGAAAATCGCATATGTCCTTGATACAATGATCCCTACGCCTGATGAAGGGGCAAGCGAGGATGAGATCACTCGTTATGTGAAGTACTTAGATGATTCCACTCTTGCTCAGTGTTATATGTTGGCCTCTATGACTACTGAGTTACAGAGACAGCATGAAAATATGGATGCTAATTCCATACTCCTACATCTCCGCAAACTGTTTGAGGAACAGGAAGAACTTAGCGATATGAGATATCAAAGAGACTTTTCCGTGCTAGGATGACTGAGGGGACATTGGTTCAGAACCATGTCCTTAAGATGACTGAGTGGATCGAAAAACTCACAGGTCTAGGAATGGTCCTAGAGGATAATCTGTGTGTGGATCTTGTACTTTAGTCCCTACTAGATTTCTTTTCTTAGTTCATAATGAATTTTAATATGAATAAACTTAAGGTGACCCTCCCAAAGCTCCTTAATATGTTGAGAGAAGCAGAGAGCACCTTCAAGAAAGAGAAGCCAGTTCTCTATACTGGTGAGACCAGAAAGAAAAGGAAGACTGAGAAGACCCTTAAGAAGGGCAAGGGCAAGGGAAAAATGGGTAAGGCAAAGGTTGCCAAGAAAGACCCAACAAAGGACAAAGGCCAGTGCTTCCACTGCGGCAAAGATGGGCATTAGAAGAGGAATTACAAAGAGTACCTTACAGAAAGGGCGAAACAGAAGCTTGGAAAAGCTTCAGGTACATTCATGATCAGTCTTCATTTGTCAAAATCTTATGATAACACATAGGTATTAGATACCGGGAGTGCTTATCATATTTGCAATTCATTGCAGGTTCTAGCAGGACCTAGGAGATTGAACAGAGGCGAGATGGACCTTAAGATGGGCAATGAAGTAAAGGTTGCTGCACTGGCTGTTGGCAAGGTCACCTTACATCTGCCTGGTGGAGCTATTATTGCATTAAATGTATGCTATTATGTTCCTTCTATTATCAAAAATATTATTTTCATTTCATGTTTGACAGTTATTGGATATAAATTAGTTTTTGAGAACAATTGTTATTCAATAATATTAGATGATGAGATCATCACGAGAGGAACAATGTATAATGGTTTATTTATGATAGATACAGCTCCACATATCATGAGTGTAAGTGAGTCTAAGAGGAAATGAGTAGTGGAGAACCAGACAGGAAAGAGTATTAAAACCCTTCGATATGATCGAGGAGGTGAGTACTTAAGTACAGAGTTCACCCAGTTCCTCAAAGACTATGGGATATTATCCCAATAGACACCTCCTTATACACCACAGTTTAATGGTATATCAGAAAGGAGGAATCGCACACTGTTAGACATGATGTATTCCATGGTGTTTCGCTGACCTACCCATCTCATTCCGGGGATATGCCTTAGAAACCGTAGCTTACCTTCTGAACAGAATTCCAACTAAGTCAGTAATGTCTACTCCATATGAGATATGGAATAGGAAGAAGCCCGATCTTATGATTGTTAAGATTTGGGGTTGCCTTGCCCACGTTAAGAGACACAACGCTGATAAGTTAGAATCTAGGATAGAACGGTGCAAGTTCGTGGGATACCCTAAAGAAACTTGTGGGTATTATTTCTATCACCATGAGGACTGAAAGATCTTTGTAGCCAAGAGAGCAGTGTTCCTTGAGAAGGAACAAATTCTTAGTGGAGACAGTGGGAGCATGATAGAGTTGAGCGAGGTTGGAGAACCTAGCTCAAGCACCATTCCAAGGTCTGTTCAGATACCTAACACACAAGTTCTAACTTTACGTAGGTCTGATAGAGTATCCCATCCTCCTAAAAGATATGTGGGACATATCAGAAGAGAGGATATTGAGGATATTGATCCTCAGACCTACGAGGAGGCTATTATGAGCATAGACTCTGGGAAATGACAAGAAGCCATGAATTCAGAAATGGATTCCATGTACTCCAACAAGGTTTGGAACCTAGTTGATGCACCCGAGGGTATTGTACCCATTGGTTGCAAGTGGATCTTCAAAAAGAAGATTAGAGTAGATGGACAAGTAGAGACCTATAAAGCAAGGTTAGTGGCTATGAGATATCGTCAAAGGCAAGGTGTTGACTATGACGAAACTTTCTCACCTGTAGCCATGCTAAAATCCATTCGAATTTTATTGGCTATTGCAGCACACTATGATTATGAGATCTGGCAGATGGATGTCAAAACCGTATTCCTCAATGGTAACCTCGATGAGGTGTATATGGTACAGCCTGAGGGATTCGTGTCCAAGGATAACCCAGATAAGGTGTGCAAGTTGCTTAGGTCTATTTATGGATTGAAGCAAGCTTTCCGAAGTTAGAACATAAGATTTGATGAGGCGATTAGATCTTATGACTTCGTTAAGAACGAAGATGAACCTTGTGTGTACAGGAAATTAAGTGGGAGTACTATCACCTTTTTGTTATTATATGTGGATGACATCCTGATCATTGGGAATGATGTAGGAATGCTCTCCACAGTAAAGACTTGGTTATCTAGGCACTTCTCCATGAAGGACTTAGGGGAAGCATCCTACATATTGGGGATACGGATCTATAGAGATATATCCAAGAGGATGCTTGGCTTGTCCCAATCAAGGTACATAGACACCATTGTCAAAAGGTTTGGCATGAAAAATTCCAAGAGAGGTCTCATACCAATGAGACATGGAATATCACTTTCTAGGAGTATGTCCCCAAAGACTCTTGAAGAAAGGGCACACATGGATATGATGCCATATGTATCAGTGATAGGATCTATCATATATGCTATGCTATATACCAGGCCTGATATAGCGCATGCTCTGAATGTCACGAGCAGATATCAGGCAGATCCGGGCTTGGAGCACTGGAAAGCAGTAAAATTTATCCTTAAGTACTTGAGAAGAACTAAGGATCTTTTACTGGTATATGGAGGTAGTAGCCTCAAGGTTGAGGGCTATACGGACTCGAGCTTCCAGTCCGATGTCGATGATAACAAGTCTAATTCAGGGTATGTGTTCACTTTGAATGGAGAAGCAGTATACTGGAAGAGTTCCAAGCAAGACACTACTACTGACTCGACCATAGAGGCGGAATACATTGCTACGATAGAGGAAGCAAAGGAGGGAGTCTGGATGAAGAAGTTCATCATAGATTTGGGAGTCATGTCGAGCAGCGAAAAGCTGATTCCCTTATATTGTGACAACTACGGGGTGATTACTCAAATAAGAGAATCCGGGTCTCATCAGAAGTGTTCTGAGGAGGTTCCAACTTATTGGAGAGATCATGGCCCGAAAAGATGTAGTAATGGAAAGAGTTCCATTCGAAGATAATATTGCAGATCCACTGACAAAGCCATTGACTCAGATTGTCTTTGAGCATCACAGAGGTCTAATGGGGATCAGACATATTGGTGATTGGCTTTAAGGCAAGTGGGAGATTGCTAATTATAGGTGCCCTACAAGCTAATCACATGAGTGATTGCACCTGTAACACGCTGCGTTAATCTCTTTGCTTATGATTATTGACATTATCTGACATTATCTAAATGTATATTGTGATGTCCTTGGATCTTGCAATGGGAATTGGATCATGATGAGATTACGAAAATGAGACCGATTCACCTTTAAACACAGACCCTAAATTATCCTGATCATAGGCTGCTCGAGAAGGACATCGAGATAACCGAATAGACTGGTGTGCTGTATACCCATTTATATGATGAAGGTAGTTGGTCTCATAGCTACTCGTGTGGGGACACTAAGGGTACAATGCAGGTGCTCATTGGAGAATGAGTTCACTGATTGATCCACCTACAGAATGCTGGATGGTTATTGATACCTCACGTCAGACAGCGATTCCGTAGTCCCAGTAGTGTATCTGGTCTTTAGACTTGAGACACCAAGGATGTCCTGTATGTGTACTCCACTCTTTGATACTAGACTTATAGGTTTGAAAAGTTTCATATCTAGTACAGTCGGTCATTGGGAGTGGTAGCCAATCTTACGAGGGCTATTGAGTGTCAATAGAGGATCATCCGCTCTCGGTATCATGAGAGAAATATCTCATGTATCCTTGCTCAAACAAATCCTTGTCCAAGGTTATTCGGATTGAGAGAGAAAGGGTTCTCCGGGAGAATCCGACAAAAACAAGACTCAAGGAGAGACTGTTTGGGCTTGACAGCACCATGCCCGGTATAGGATCTCTGGGATATTCGATGGATAAGAGATTATAGATACATGATAACTGAGGACAGATAGGTCTAAAGGATTGGATTCCCCTGTATCGTCTGGGGGCCGCGGCGTAGTGGCCTGGTACATCCGTAGTCGATGAGTTGGGTGAATTATTATAGAGATAATAATTCACTATGTTAGAAGGAGTTCTGACAAGTATGACTCACGACCAACTCGATATTAGGCCTAGAGGGTTACACACATATGGTAGGTGTTGCGACGAGTAGAGGTTCAGATATGAGATATCCGCTGAACCCCCTATCTTATTGGATATCCATTAAGCCCTTGAATTATTGGATCCTAAGATAAGATCCAATAATTACTAATAAGAGATTATTAGGTAGAAACCCACTAATCCAAGAGGCTTGGGTGATTGGATGGAGATCCAATACCCAATAGGGCAAAAAGATTCATTAGGATTTTCAGGGGGCCTCTATAAATAGGAGGGAACCATAGCTCTATAGGCTGAGGGTTTTTGGTAGCCATCTCCTATTCGCCTCTCCCCAGAGAGAGAGGTGCATCGTCGTAAATCCTGCTGTGTGGATACCGCTAGAGAGGAGGATACTTGAACTCCTTCATCCTCTCCCACAGATCTGTAGGAATTCAGGGATATACGATTTCTGTAGGTATCTTCTTTTACACATGCAATTTTGTAGATTTGTTTTTGATGCACTGATCTTCGCACGATGACGGAAACTTTCTATGGAAAATTTAGGGTTTTGTTTTTCTGTTCTTCCGTTGCGTATGTGATGTCGCTCCCCTTGAAGGATTACCTAACAGTGCTAGATTTGAAACTTTTAGATTTATAAGTCCGGTATCAAAGAGCGGAGTACTCATATAGGATATCCTTGGTATCTCAAGTCTAAGAACTAGATACACAACTAGGATGATGGAATCACTGTCTAACAAGAAGGTATCATCAACAATCCAGCATTCTGTGAGTGGATCAATCAGTGAACTCATTCTTCAATAAGCACATGCACTATATCTCTTGTGTCCCCACATGAGCAGCCATGAGATCAACCACCTCCAATTATATGGACGGGTATATAGTATACCAGTTTGGGGGTGGTGGGCGGGTGAATTAGTGCTTTCGAAATAAAGTTTCGGTTTAAAAAATTTTGATCAAAAAATACATATTAGAAATGCATTTAACATAGAATGTGAGTAGGGGTAGTGAGCAATTAAATCAATTAGTAATAGTAGGGAAAAGCATAAAGAGAAATACAAACAAGATTTATAGTAATTCGATCGTCTCGACCTACATCCACTTCTGATTTTTCTTCCCTCGAGGCTACTAATTTTCACTATCGATCTTTTTTTCAATAGGTGAAGATCAACTACCTTCATACTTTTCTTTTACAACAAAACCTCATAGCTCCCTTAGAATGACTTTTAAACTTAAGGAGGAAGAGACTCAATACTTTTTAAGAGAGTTTACACACTTCAAACCATAAGTTTTCTTTCTTTTTCAAAGTAAGCATGAGTGAGGTATTTATAGACCCTAAATGACTTAAAAAATAGAGTCAAAAATTTAAATTCTTAGGTTTTTGGGGTACTAGCAATACTACTGCTTGTGCTAGGTGGTACTACCTCTTGATAGAGCTTGGGAACTTAGGCTCTAGTGGTACCATTGCCTACCTAGGAGGTACTACCATCGGATAGCCTAGAAGACTAGGCTCTGGCGGTACCACTGCTTGACCAGGCAGTACTATCGCCTGACCTAGGCGGTACTATCATTGGGTTTTTTAGAAAAGTACAATCTATACTTTATGGCTCATAGATAATATCACAGCTTGACCCAACCCCAAGTCATTGAATTGGCCTTTAAACAAACCCAATTTGACCTTAGTTCAAGCTTGATAGGCTCCCAATCAAGTTGGCTTAGTTACATCCCAAAACTAACTTAATTAGATTTTAAACAACTTCGATCAAGACTTAACAATTATAATCATGAAGCTTACATTGTCTGGCATGTCATCTGTTCATTCGATACTTCATCCTAACTTTTGGCACATCATCCTTTGCTTCGGCGTATTGCTTGATCTATCAGCATGTTGACCTCTTGCAACATCCGATCTTCTTGGCACAATGCCTAATCCTTCTAGCTCGATGCCTAATCTCTAACATGATGCTCTCTAACTCAACATTTGATTCTCTTGCTTTAATGATTCAAGTCCATGATCGAAGTTTCTCTTGTGTCATTAGGATCATAAAGGCACTAAGTGAGGAGGGGGGGGGGTTGTGAATTAGTTGTAATATCATATTTTTCCTTTTTGATGAGTATAATTATTCACATTTAGTGCAAGATATTAACAAGCAATTGTCATACTCATTTTTCAATTTATCAAATTCACTAAAGAGAGAAACACGATCTTTTTTTAGCAATTTATATTTCTTACTAATTATTTTAAGTTTATCATATAAATCATAAAATGTATCAAGTAATTTATCATTAAATAAATAGATTTTAGGTGAGTCACATACCTTGACATTGAAAGCCATCAATGCATAGTTCATCACTTCGTCTTTATTGGTTTGCTCTTCGTATTCTGATGCATTTGATTCATCCCATGTTGCCTTAAATTATTTCTTCTTTGGCAGCTTCTTTAGTTATAGACACTCATTATTAAAATGCTCTAGCTTTTTATATTTGTGACAAATTATTATATTCTTTTTAAGTTTATTTTTATTCTTAGATTCTCGTATTGTAGAATTAGTCTTGTTCTTTTTTATAAAATTATCAAAGATAGAGTTTGTGATGCATGCCAACTAGGTAAACAAATAAAGTGTAGCTTTAAATCTAAAAATCGAATAAGTACCTAGACCACTATAATTAATCCATATGGATTTATTTGGATCAATCGATACAACAAGTTTAGAAGGTAGTAAATATACTTTTGTAATTGTTGAAACAATAATAGATTTACTTGGACATACTTTTTGACACATAAAAGTGATTACTTTAAATATTTTTTAAAATTTTATAAACTTGTTCAAAATATAAAGGGTTTTATGATTTTGTCTATTCGTAGTGATCATGGTGGTGAATTTAAAAACTATGATTTTCAAGATTTTTATGAGTTAAATGGGTATGACCACAATTTCTCTACTCCAAGAAATCCACAATAAAATGAAGTTGTTGAGAGAAAAAATAAGAGTTTACAAGAGATGACAAGAACCATGCTTAATGAACATAGCCTGTTCAAATACTTTTGAGCCGAAGCCGTTAACATGACATGATATGCCATGAACAAGGTTCTCATAAGACCACTATTTTCTAAAACTCCTTATGAATTATGGAACAACAAAAGACCCAATATTTTATATTTTAAAGGTTTTAATTGTAAATATTTTATTTTAAATAAAAAAGATGCCTTAGAAAAATTTAATGCAAAATCCAATGAAGGTATATTTCTCAGATATTCCCGTATTTCTAAAGCTTATCATATTTTTAATAAAAAAATTTTAGTTATTGAGGAATCCATTCATGTGATTTTTGTTGAGAAATCTGAGATAACATCATATACACAGTGAAAGAACAGAAAACAAAAATCCTAGAATTTCCTATAGAAAAAGAAGGTTTCATTGTTGTGTGAAGATTGGTATGCAAAACCCAAAAACCGAAAAACCACACGTGTTAAGACATATGTGTTACCTAGGGAGATCATATATCCTTGAATTCCTGTAGATCTAGAGTGAGGATGAAAGAGGTCAAGCGTCCTCCTCTCTAGCGATGATCCACATGGCAAGGGCTATGAGAACGCTCCTCAAATCACTACACCAATCTCCTCTTCGCATGCACCATACAATAAAAAAGGGGTCGACTCTTCTTGCTAACCACATGCCCCAAATAGGGGCTGTTAGCTGAGAATAAGAGGGGGAAAGGAGAATAAGAGGTGCTAGCAAAAAAGAATCATGACCCATGGGCCTTTGGTTTCCTCCTATTTATAAAGACCCATTGTCAATTTAACCTTAATGGATCTTGTCCTATTGGGTACTGAATCTCCATCCAACTACCCAAGCCTCTTAGATTAGTAGATCTCTACTCAATAATCTCTCATAGGCTCTTATTGTATCTCATCCATATGATCCAATAATTTAGGGGCTTATTGGATATCCAATAAGATAGGGGCTCCAACGGATATCTCATATCCGAACGTCTACTCATTGTAGCACCTACCAAATATGTATGACCCTCTAGGCCCAATATCGAGTTGGCCATGAGCCATATATATCAGTACTCCTTCTAGTTTAGTGAATTATTATCTCTATAATAATTCACTCGACTCATCGATTATGGACGTACTAGGCTACTACATAATAGTCCCCAAATGATATAGGAAACCCAATCCTTTGGATCTATCTATCCTCAGTTACTATGTACCTATAGTCCCTCATCCATCTAATATGCCAAAGACTATATACCGAGTATGGTGTTGTTAGGCCTATACAGTTTCTACTCGAGTCTTGCTCTAATCGGATTCTCCCAGAGAACTCTTTTTCTCTCAGTTTGAATGACCCTAGCCAAGGAATTACCTAAGCAAGGACACATGGGATATTCCTCTTAGGACACTGAGAGTGGATGATCCTCTATTGACACTCAATTGCCCTTGTAAGATTGGTTGCCACTCCTAATGACCGACTATGCTAGATTTGAAACTTTCAGACCTATAAGTCTGGTATCAAAGAGTGTAGCACTCATACAGGACATCCTTGGTGTTTTTAGTTTAAGAACCAAATACACTACTGGACTATGAAATCATTATATGATAATAGGGTATCATCAGTCATCCAATATTCTGTAAGTGGATCAATTAGTGAACTCATTCTCTAATGAGCATATGCATTATATCCCTAGTGTCCCCATATAAGTAGCTATGAGACCAGTACCTCCATCATATAGACAGGTATATAATACACTAGTTTGTCTAGTTATCTCGATGTCCCTCTTGAGTAACCTATGATCAGGATTATTTATGGTTTATGTTTAAAGGCAAATCGGTCTCAGTATCGTGATCTCATCACGATCCGAATCCCATTACATAAATCCATGGATGTTAACTATATATAATAAATAATATAAAGTGAGAAAAATATCAAATAAATCATAAGCAAAAAGAGGGCGTATCATGTCACACGTGCCATTACTCATGTGATTGG
This sequence comes from Musa beccarii, assembly GCA_024322285.1. Classification (NCBI taxonomy): domain Eukaryota; kingdom Viridiplantae; phylum Streptophyta; class Magnoliopsida; order Zingiberales; family Musaceae; genus Musa; species Musa beccarii. The sequence continues at coordinate 16,480,712 of CM044402.1, forward strand.
CTTGTAAGGTACCTACGACTAGCAATCTACCACTTGACCTAATACTAATCACCTACATGTTTGATCCCCATCAGACTCTTGTGACACTCAAAGACAACCTAAGACAATGACTTTATTAGTGGATCTATGATGTTATCTTCGGATGGAACTCATTCCACTTTTACATCTCCTCGGGCCACGATTTCTTTGATCAACTAAAACCTTCTTAGAATGTGCTTAGACTTCTGATGAGACCTGGGTTCCTTCAATTAAGCAATCATCTTGTTGTTATCACAACATAAGGGAATCAGCCCCTCATTGCCCGGCATGACTCCCAAATCTGTAATGAACTTCTTCATCTAGACTCCCTCATTTGCTGCCTTTACCACAGTAATATACTCTGCCTCTATGGTTGAGTTAGCAGTAGTATCTTGCTTGAAACTCTTCTAGCATACTATTCATTCATTCAGGGTGAACACATACCTTGAATTAGACTTGCTATCATCGACATCGAATTGGAAGCTCGAGTCCATGCAACCCTTAACCCTAAGGCTACTTCCTCCATATACTAGTAAAAAATCCTTAGTCCTTCTTAAATACTTAAGGATATACTTTATTGATTTTCAATGCTCTAAGCCTGAATCCACTTAATACCTGCTCGTGACATAGCATAGCATGATATACCCTATCGCTAAGGCATAGGGTATCCTATCCATATCTTTCCTTTCTTAAGGAGTATTTAGGGATATACTACTAGAAAGTGATATCCCATGTCTCATCGGTATGAGACATCTCTTAAAATTTTTCATGCCAAATCTTTTGATAATGGTGTCTATGTACCTAGATTAGGATAAGCCAAGCATCCTCTTGGATCTATCGCTATAGATTCGAATCTCCAATATGTAGGATGCTTCCCCTAAGTCCTTGAAAAAGTGTCTAGATAGCCAAGACTTTACTGTGGAGAGCATTTCGACATCATTCATAATGATCAGGATGTCATCCACATATAGCACCAAAAAGGTGATAGCACTCCTACTTATCTTCCTGTACACACAAGACTCATCTTCATTCTTAACAAAGTCATAAGATCTGATCGCCTCCTCAAATCTTATGTTCCAACTTCAAGAAGCTTGCTTCAGTCCATAGATAGACCTAAGCAACCTACATACCTTATTTGGACTATCTTTAGATATAAATCTCTCAAGCTATATCATATACAACTTCTCCTCAAGGTAGCCATTAAAGAACGTGGTTTTCATGTCCATTTGTTATGATCTCATAATCATAGTGTGCTGCAATAATAGTCAATAGAATTCGGATAGATTTTAGCATAGCTATGGGTAAGAAGGTTTTGTTATAGTTAACACTTTGCCTTTAATGATACCTCTCAGCATTAGCCTTGCTTTATAGGTTTCTACCTTTCTATCTACTCCAATATTTTTCTTGAAGATCCACTTGCAACCAATGGGTACGATACCCTCTGGTGCATCAATTAGGTTCTAAACCTTGTTGGAGAATATGATATTTATATTAGAATTCATGATTTCTTGCCACTTCCCAGAATCTATACTCGTAATAGCCTCCTTATATGTCTAAGGATCAATATCCTTAATATCCTCTCTTCTGATATATCCCACATATCTTTCGAGAGGATGAGGTACTCTACCGAATCTATGTAAAGTTAGAACTTGTGTGCTAGGTACCTAAACAGACTCTGACTGCGAAATGGTGCTCGAGCTAGGTTCTCCAACCTCACTCAACTCTATCACGCTCCCACTGTTTCCACCAAGAATGTATTCCTTTTTGAAGAACACTACTCTTTTAGCTACAAAGACCTTTTGGTCCTTAAGGTGATAGAAATAATGCCTACAAGTTTCCTTCGGGTATCCTATGAACTTGCACCGTTCTATCCTAGATTCCAACTTGTCGGAGTTGTGTCTATTAACGTAGGCATGACAACCCTAAATCTTAACAACCTTAAGATCGAGCTTCTTCCCTTTCTATATCTCATATAGTGTAAACATTATCGACTTAGTTAAAACTCTATTTAAAAGATAAGCTATGGACTTTAGGGCGTATCCTCAGAATGAGATAGGTAGGTCAGCGAAACTCATCATAGACTATACTATGTCTAATGTTAGGATTGCAGTCCACACTAAGAGGTGGGGGGTGGGGGGTGGGTGTGAATTAGTGCAGTAATAAAAATTATGTCAATTCGAAAAACTTCGTTTGATTCAAAAATATGTTTCGAAAATGACGTTTAACTTGAAAATAATTGTAAGAATGTAATGAGGGCAATGAGCAAGTAAAGCAATTTTGCAGTAAGAGTAAATAGAAAGGAAAGGTAGCAAACTGATTTTATAGTAGTTCGGTCATCTCGACCTACATCCACTCCCGATTCCTCTTCACTTGAGGCCACCGACTTCTATTATCTGATTATCAAGATCATGAATCATAAATATTTTCTTTAGCAAAGAATCACATAAGCACTTGATTATTTCATAAGAAATCTCAATGCATCATGATTTATAATTTCTTTCTCTGCAACATGAATCATAAGAGGTATAATAGCAATGATATCAATCATGATTCATTTGGTAGCAAATAGCAAAGAGAATAAGTTGTTTCATACATAAGAAATCTCAATAAGATCACACTTCATAAGAAATTTCAAGTATCAAATATCAAGTAATAATCACGTTTCTTAAAATTTCTCAAGTCAAGAAGTCAAAAGAAAGTACATGATTCGGTTGAAACAAAATCTCATTCAAGTCAATTCGTCAACTCAAAACTCATAATCAAATTATCATTTTTGAGATTCATAACATGAATAAGGTTATTACCACATCATCAAAATCTCATTCATAATTCAAGTGATTTATAAAATATCATAAATGAATTTATCACTTGTTTTTTTATTTGAAAAATCTAAAACTTTAGAGAAAGAGAGATGTTCAAGAAACATGCATTTCTCTTTTAGTGATTTGCATTGATTTCGTATAAATAAGCCTTTGTCTTTTTATGTCAAATAGAATAGAGGTAATAACATTCAAAACTGAAAGACAAACTTCATCATAAAAATCGTCAAAACTAAATATAACATATTATTTCAAAACATAAGATTCAATTTATGAGAATGTGTTTCATTTTATAATCAAGCCTTTGCCTTCAATAAAAACAAGTATTAACGTACAAGAGCGAAAAGACAAATTTCATAAAACAAATCATCAAGTATAATCGCATAAATTTGAAATAAAAAAAATCTTTCATTCAGAAAATATATTAAGAGCAATGGAGATTGATTTTATGTATGCATGCTCAAATCCTTTTTGTATTAGAAGATGTGTATCAAGTTCAAAAATCAAAAAACAAGTTTCATTAAAAATGACATGTCATATAAAAATTTCATCATAAAAACCATTAAGGCTAATACAACATGTCAATTATACATCATCTTCAATTTATCATGATAATATATTCTCTTTTTTGTGTTTTATTTCATGCAATCATGTTCAAATTTTTATATGAAGTCCATCATCGTATAAATTTGAAATATAAGTTTTATCATCAAAATCATCAAAACCAAACATATTAAACATAAAACATCATGTAGTGCATTTTTTATTTTTATGTGTTTCACTTTAAGTTGATTGAACTCGTATAAGCATGTTCAAATTTTCACATAAAAGCTATGCATAATGTTGAAAGTCGAAAGCATTATCAAAACCACTTTTCTTTCATTCAGGAAGTTATGTGGGCTAAGTCTTTTAGTTTTACAATTTATTTCATGAGGACATGCATTATCATACAAATTTCGTCAATGCCATCAACACATTTTTCCAAAACATAGGATTTCAATTTTCAAATCCTCATGCATGATATGAAATCGTCAAGCATCATGTTTGGAACCGATATCATCATGAAGATTATCAAGACAATCACATTATTTCAAAATGTGAGATTTCAAGTTATTATTTCAAATCCTCATGCATCATCAAGCATGAAAACCGAAGTGCACAATAATGGATTAATCCTATTAAACATAATCATGCTAATTAACTTTTGTGTCAAAACCATACATCAAAATCTGATACAGAAATTATAAATATTCATGGAATTGTCTTAGATATAAATCATCCAATCATCAATCATAATTTTTACATTTCAAAAATACTAGAAGGAGAAGCATAGTATAATTTTTGAAAATAATTTTTTTATTTCCTACCAACTAAACTAAGCATTCATGAAAATTTTCAAGTAATTTCATAAAGTAAAGGGGCTTTAGATGAGTTGATTACCTTGTAGTCGAAGACCATCATTGTGCAATTCGTCTCTTTGCCTTCGGATGCTCTTGATTCTTCTTTGTGTTTCTTCTTTTTCTTTGGCCTCTTCCTTGTTCAAGTTCATTTTTAAGTTTAAATTTTTGTTTAATGAACTTATTAAGATTCATTAAAAGTTCAAGGTCCTCAATATTGTTCTCATTACTTGAGTTATCACTCAAGTGGCATTTTATAGTCCGAAGTTCCAAATCCTTCCTATTCTTTGGAAGGTGGTTCATGTATTCATCGAGTTCAAAATATTCTAAGAGTGTTATTTCATAGGTCATTAATGACCCGATTAGTTCTTTCAATGGAAAATCAATTAAATTTTTAGTCTCTTGTATTACGGTTACTTTAGGATCCCACCTTTTTGGAAGGAATCTTAAGATCTTGTTAGTGAGTTCAAAACTCGAAAAAGATTTACCAAGACTTTTCAAACAATTAACGATATCCGTGAAATGGGGGTACATGTCGCCGATAGTCTCGCTTGGTTTTATTTGAAAAAGCTCAAAATCATGCATTAAAATGTTAACTTTCGAGCCTTTGACTCTATTCATTCTTTCGTGTGATTTCAAGAGTATGCCAAATATCGAAAGCCGTTTCACACATAGAAATCCGATTAAACTCAATTTTATCTAGAACACAAAATAAGGCATTCATAGCCTTTGTATTTAATGAAAAAGATTTTCTCTCCAACTCCGACCATTCGTTCATCGGTTTAGAGGGAAGTTGAAAACTGTTTTTAATAATGCTCCATAAATCCAAATTTAAAGAAATCAAGAAAACTCTCATTCGAGTTTTCTAATATGTGTAGTCCGATCCGTTAAAGAACGGGGGACAAACAATCGAAAAACCCTCTTGAAAGTCGTTAAGAGACATTTCTCATGGGTGTGAATCCGAAAGAGAAATAACATGACTCTGATACCAATTGTTAGGATCGAGAGCGGCATTAAGATGGGGGGGGGGGTGAATTAATGTAGTGGATAAAGATGATAAATTTTGGTGATTTAAAAATGCTTTCGGAAACTTCATACATTGAAAACTTCGTTTCGATGAAATCTAGTTTTGATTGCGTATAAACTTAAAATGATTCGTAAGAAAGTGAGGAGGAAGCAGAGTAAGTAAAATAAATAGGTTTGCAAAAATGTAAAGGACAATAAGTAAACGCAAATCGATTTTATAGTGGTTCGATCATACGACCTACGTCCACTCCTGATTCCTCTTCTCTTGAGGCCACCGGCTTTTCCACTACCTATCCTCCAATGGGCAAGGACTAACTCCCTTACATCACTCTCCTTTTGATGGGCTTAGGAGGTAACCCTTACAAGCACTCACTCACTCCTCTCTTGAAGCTGAAAATGAATAAAAGCTAGAGGAGGGATTTTAGAAGGATTTCGATAGTGTTTTGTTCCTTTCAAGATCTCTATGCTTGTATCTTCAACCCTGGGATGGGAGGGGTTTTTATTGGCTCCAATTGGATTCAAACTTGAAGCCAAAAATCATCCCATCCAGGGTCTACTAGGTTCTGGCGATACCACTGAATGTCACTAGTGGTACCACCGTCAGTTTGACTCTAACACTAGGAGGTACCACTGCTCAGTTTGACGGTACCACCGCCTGACACACAGACATGGTTAGTGTATTGAGCGGTACCACTGCCCAGCTAGCAGTGCCACCACCCAAGCACTCTGCCCCAAGGTGGTACCACCGCGCAGTCTGGGTAGTACTACCGCCCTAGACTACTTGGGAAGCTGGACCTAAGCAGTCCCACCGCCCAATCTGGCGGTGCCACTACTAGACAGTATCCAACACTCTTGGTTGGGCCTTAAATCCAGACCAAACCGATCCAATTCCGAGGCCAATTGGCCCCTAACAGGGTTAAAGGATTAACACCTAATCCTAACCCTAATTATGTGCTAACTATGAAATAAAGATATTTTCTGACCTATTACAAAGTTTGAAAAGTCAAGACTTCTTCAGGCAAGCTTCCGGTAAACTTTCGATAGTTTTCCGATGAACCCTCGGATACCATTCTATAGACTCTTGGCAAGCTTCTGGACTTCACGATTGATCTTGGCAAGTTTCGATGAGCTTCTTTGGCAAGCTCCGATCTTTCTCGGTGAGCTCCACTAACTTCCGACAAACCTTCTAGTGAACTTTCGAAAACCCTTCAGTAAGCTCCCTACTTATTCTCGGCCAGTTTTGACAGCACTCCGACGAATCTTTGGACTCCCAGCGAACTCTCGAACTCCCAACGAATCCATTGCACTTGACTCCGGCACTTTGTTTCGCTTTATGTCTTCATCATTATCATAGTTAATCCTACACATATAAAACTTAACTCTACTTCGATCTAAATAGTTATTACAATGCGAATTGACATTCTGTTGCCCAGCACGTCATTGGTCGGTGCTTTGTTTGATTCTTCGGCACATCATCCTCTCTTGTGGCCTATTGTCCAATCGATGGTTGACCTCTGCAACCTCGATATCCTTGGTGTAACACCACTCTTCTTGGCCCGATGTCTAACGTTCGAAGCCTTCTGCCGATTGTCGACCAGACCTCCGGCTCAATATCCAATATCCTGATGTGATTTCTTTCAGCGCAACGTTAATTCCTCCTGCGTCAACTATCTAATCCTGATCGAGTATTCCTATATCACTCAAAACATAGTTAAATAATAAAACATAATCAATTAGTTTCATCATCAAAATCCAAGACCTAATAGTCTCCCCCTTTTTGATGATGACAACTAATTGATGATTGACGGAGTTAACCTTAACTCTCCGAAGTTTAAACAAACTCCCCCTATCAATATGCCATTGACAAAAACCTTGGATTATTCTAAATCCAAGTAACATTCATCATATGTTATGAAAAATATCAAAACATCATGCAAATATATAAAATCTTCAATTCAATGCATGAAGTCATCAATCTACTTCTCCCCCTATGTCATCAACAAAAAGGAGAAGTAGCAATATAGCTAGTTTAAAAGATATGTAAGCTTTATAATCATACTAGCTATCAATCTAGATGTTCAACATATATCACTTTAAAATATTCAATTATAGTAAGTTTTTAAAGATATGTAATCATAGCAATTCAACACTTGCTTCTTGTGCAAGGTTGCATTTTGCTTTTCTTGAATTCACAAGGTAGCAATTTTTGATATTCAAGAGAGCAAGTTCTTTTCCTCTTTTGTAGGTTAGCAAGATAGCAAGTTTACACTTTGATTTTTTTGTGATATGCCAAGCTAGCAATTTTTTCTCCCCTTTATCATTGTCAAAAGAAAGGGAAAATGTAATGTTATAATTCATTTCCTTTTTATCAACTTTTCAAATCATGACAAATGAGATATCAAAAAAATAATATTGCCATAAATGTTTCAATCATCAAAATTTAAGTCATGAATGTGAATTCAACAAGCTAGCTCCCCCTTAGTTTTTGTCAAAATGAAGTGGAGGACTCAATGGCTAAAAATTTCAATCATTATACAATCCATATAAAGAAATCATGTCATGATATCAAGAAAGACATGATTCATTTGATAAATCTTTTTAATAAAGCAAAAGAATCATACAACTAAGGATCATGCTAAAAATATATCAATATCATAGATCAAGTCATGATTCATAATTCATCGTAAAGCAAGTTAATTTTCAATCATCACATAAGGCATGCAAACCAAGGTACTCATGTCATTTCTAAATCATGAAAGATATGATATCAAAGCACTAGAAAATCAAGAAGAACATGATTCATTTGACAAATCCTTTTAATAATGATTCATGATAAAGATATCAAGATCGCATTTCATAAAGAATGATTTCAATCAACAAGATATCAAGATCACGATATAGATAAAAATTCTCTTAAAAGGATTTTGATTAAAAAGGAATTCAAGTTGTAATTATCAAGATCATGAATCATAAATATTTTCTTTAGCAAAGAATCACATGAGCACTTGATTATTTCATAAGAAATCTCAATGCATCATGATTTATAAATTCTTTCTCTACAACATGAATTATAGGAGGTATAATAGCAATGATATCAATCATGATTCATTTGGTAGCAAATAGCAAAGAGAATAAGTTGTTTCATGCATAAGAAATATCAATAAGATCACATTTCATAAGAAATTCCATGTATCAAATATCAAGTAATAATCAACGTTTTGTTCCTTTCAAGATCTCTGTGCTTGTATCTTCAACCCTGGGATGGGAGGAGTTTTTATAGGCTCTAATTGGATTCAAACTTGAAGCCAAAAACCATCCCATCCTGGGTCTACTTGGTTCTGGCGTTACCACTGCCTGTCACCGGTGGTGCCATCGCTAGTTTGACTCTGACACTAGGCGATACCACTACTCAGTTTGGCATTACTACCGCCCAACTAGCGGTGCCACTACCCAAGCACTCTGCTCCAGGATGGTACCACCACCCTAGACTACCTGGGAAGTTGGACCTAGGCGGTGCCACTACCCCAGTCTGGCGGTGCCACCGTCAGACAGTGTCCAACACTCCTGGTTGGGCCATAAACCCGACCCAAACCAATCCAATTCTGAGCCTAATTGGCCTCTAACAAGGTTAAATGATTAATACCTAATCCTAACCCTAATTATGTACTAAATATAAAACTAAAGACATTTCCTAAGCTATTACAAAGTTTGAAAAGTTAAGACATCTTCCAGTGAGCTTCTGATGAACTTTTGACGGTCTTCCGACGAACCCTCGAATACCATTCTACAGACTCTCGGCAGCTCCTAGACTTCACTATTGATCTTAGCGAGTTCTGACAAGCTTTTTCGGCAAGCTCCGATCTTTCTCGGTGAGCTCCACGACCTTCCGACGAGCCTTTCGACGAACTTCTAAAAACCTTTCAGCAAGCTCCCTACTTGTTCTCGGCCAGTTCCGGCAGCACTCTAATGAATTTTCAGACTCTCGACAAACTCTCGAACTCTCAATGAATCCATCACACTTGACTCCAGTACTTTGTTTCACTTTATGTCTTTATCATCATCATAGTTAATCTTGCACACATAAAACTTAACTTTACTTCGATCTAAACAGTTATTACAATGCGAATTGATATTCTGTTGCCCGACACGTCATTGGTCTGTGCTTCGTCTAATTCTTTGGTGTATCATCCTCTCTTGTAGCCTATTGTCCAATCGACAGTTGACCTCTGCAACCCTGATATCCTTAGCACAACACCACTCTTCTTGGCCCGATGCTTGACATCCGAAGCCTTCTATCGATTGTCGATTGGACCTCCGACTCGACATCCAATATCCTGACATGATTTCCTCCAGCGTAATGTCAATTCCTCCTGCGTCAACTGTCTAATCCAGATCGAGTAGACCTGTATCACTTAAAATGCAGTTAGATAATAAAACATAATCAATTAGTTTCATCATCAAAATCTAAGACCTAACAGAAAGAGGGCTGCGATTATGGCTATGGCTATGGCAGCTACGGTTGGAAAAGAAGAAAAGGAAGGAAGAAGATAAAGAGAAGAAGGAGAGGAAGATGAGAAGGGGAGGAAGAAGAGGCTATAGTTGGGAGAAGAAGAAAAAGAAGGAAGAAGAGAAGGGGACGAAGAAGAGGCTATAGTTTGGAGAAGAAGAAAAAGAAGGAAGAAGAGAAGGGGAGGAAGGAAGAATATGTGGTATCAAGGCTACAATTGTAGCTATGGGAGAGAGAAGGAATAGAAGAAGAGGAAGGAGGAGAGAAGAGAACAGGCAACTGTTAGTTATATGTGCCCTACAAGCCAATCATGTGAGTGATGACACTTGTAATACACTGTATCAATCTCTTTGCTTATGATTATTGGTATTTTCTTACATTATCTGAATGTATATTATGATGTCCTTGGATCTGTGCAATGGGAATCAGATTGTGATGAGATCATGATAATGAGACTGATTCACCTTTAAACACAGACCCTAAATAATCCCGATCATAGATTACTCAAGAGAGACATCGAGATAACTAGACAGACTAGTGTGCTGTATACCCATCCATATGATAGAGGTGGTTGGTCTCATAGCTACTTGTATTGGGACACTAAGGATACAGTGCAGGTGCTCATTGAAGAATGAGTTCACTAATTGATCCACTTACGGAATGCTGGATGGTTAATGATACATATTGTCAGACAGTGATTCTGTAGTCCTAGTAGTGTATTTGGTCTTTAGACTTGAAACACTAAGGATGTCCTGTATGAGTACTCCATTCATTGATACTAGATTTATAGGTTTGGAAGTTCCAGATCTAGTACAACCAGTTATTGGGAGTGGTAGCCAACCTTACGAGAGCTATTGAGTGTTAATAGAGGAACATCCACTCTTGGTATTATGAGAAGAATATCCCAAGAGTTCTTAGGAAAATCCCTTGCTAGAGTCATTCGGATTTAGAGAGAAAGAGTTCTCTAGGAGAATCCGATCAGAGTGAGACTCGAGTGAAAATTATATGGTCCTAACAGCACCATGCATGATATACAGTCTTTGGGATATTAGATGGATAAGGGACTATAGGTATATGGTAACTAAGGACAGATAAGTCCAAAGGATTGGATTCCCTTGTATCGACTAGGGACTACGATGTAGTGGCCTAGTACATCTGTAATCGATGAGCCGAGCGAATTATTATGGAGATAATAATTCACTGAGCCAGAAGGAGTTCTGATAGGTATGACTCATGACCAGCTTGATAATGGGCCTAGAGGGTCATACACATATGGTAGGTGTTGCAGCGAGTACAGGTTTAGATATAAAAAATCTATCGGAGCCCCTATCTGATTAGATGTCTAATAAGCCTCTGAATTATTGGATCCCATGGACGAGAACCAATAAGAGCTAATAAGATATCATTACGTAGACACCTATTAATCTAAGAGGCTTGGGTAATTGGATGGAGATCCAGTACCCAATAGGGCAAGATTCACTAGGGTTAACAAGGGGCCTCTATAAATAGAAGGGAATCAAAAGCTCATAAGCTAGAGGGTTTTCTTAGTAGCCACCTCCTATTCTCCTCTTCCTAGAGAGGAGCATCTTCACAGCTCCTATTGTGTGGATCATCGTTAGAGAGTGTTGAATCTCATATTTTGATAATGAAATCAATTGGTAAATTGTTTGATCTAATCTATATGTTAAAAAAAGTGTGCAGGATTAACTACGACAGTGATAAAGGCATAAAGTGAAACGAAGTGTCGGAGTTAAGTTTGATCAATTCATTGAGAGTTCGAGAGTTCATCAAGAGTCTGAAGGTTTATCGAGAATATTGCCAGAATTTGCCAAGAGTTCACCGGGAGCTTGCCGAAGTGTTTGGAAGTTCATTGGGAAGTTCGTCAAAAGTTCGCCAGAGCTCACCGAGAAAGATCGAAGCTTGCTAAAGAAGCTCGTCGGAACTCGCCAAGAAAATCGAGAAGTCTAGGAGCTTATCGGGAGTCCATTGGAAGGTGTTCGAGAGTTCGTTGGAAGTTCGTCGGAAGCTCACTGGAAGAAACCTTGACTTGCTAGATTTTGTTTTCTTTAGTATATGTCTAAATGTCATAGTTAGCATATAATTAGGGTTTAGTTGGGAGGTAATCCCACTAACCCTGTTAGGGGCCAACTAGGTTCGCAATTGGACTAATTTAGGCGAGACTTAAGGCCCAAACAGTGCTACTGAACCCTATCTGATGGTGGCACCACTAGACTGGGATAGTGGAACCGCCCCAAGCTCAGTCTTCTAGGAGCTTAAGTAGTGGTACCGCCCAGACTAGATGGTGGTACCGTCGGTAGTTAATAACTGCCAAGCAGTGGTACCGCCAGTCAGGTGGTGGTACTACCCCATTCCAATACTCGAGAATCTATCTGTTAGTAGTATCGCCAGACTAGGCGATGATACCGCCCAGTGTCAAAGTCAACTGGTGATGGTACCGCTAGGACCCTAGAAATCCAAGATGAAACCTTTTTTGGCTTCATTTTTGAAGCCAATTTAGGCCTATAAAAATCCCTTACTTCTTAGCTGGTTGGGCATATATAAGTGATAAGAACTGAACTGAAACTATAGTGAAATTGCTTTCAAAAGTTAAGTGTTCACCTCCACCATTCTCTAAGTGTAAAAAGTTTATAAAAGGAGAGTGAGCAACTTGTAAAATTATGTAAAGGGGTGATTGATCTTTTCCCTTCAAGAAAGATTGATAATGGAAGCCGGTGACCTCATTAAAGGAGGTATTAGAAGTGGACGTAGGTTGGGCGATCAAACCACTATAAAATTGGCACGTTCTTCTCTTGGTTCATAATTTACTTTTGCTACATTTAATTTATTCTCCATTGCAACTATCCAATCTACTCTACTCTCTTACAAACTCACTCAAGTCAACATCTTTCCGAAATGTTTTTCGTCGAATGAAAAATTTCCATCGCACGAAGTTTTTTGAAATAGTCTAAATCATCTAGTTTTATCCGTTGTATTAATTCACCCCCCCTCTTAGTGCCATTTTTGGTCCTAACAGTTGGTATCAGAGTGAGGTCACTCTCATTTTGGTTTAAAACCCAAGAGAGATGGTATTTGCTAGCATACATAAGGGTCACTCATTCACATGTCCACCCATGTTCAATGAGACGGATTACACCTATTGGAAAACTATGATAAGAATCTTTTTTATTTCTATGGATTTTAAATTATGGAACATTGTCGAAAACGATTTTCATAAGTCTTCTCTTCTAATGAGTGATTGGAATGAGTTGAAGAAGAAGACTTTCTCTCTAAATGCCAAGGCTATGATGCCTTATTTTGTGCTTTAGATAAGAATGAGTTCAATCGTATTTCTATTTGTTAAATGACTTTCGATATTTAGCACATACTCGAAATCATATACGAAAGTACTAGTAGAGTAAAGGAGTCTAAAATAAATCTCTTAGTTTATGCTTATGAATTATTTCGGATGAAACCAAGTGTATCCATTGGAGACATGTACACCCAGTTTATAGATGTCGTTAATAGACTAAAGCGCTTGGTAAAAGTTTTTCTAACTTTGAACTTGTAAATAAAATTTTAAGATCCCTTCTAAAGAGTTGGGACCCTAAAGTAACGGTCATTCAAGAGACTAAGGACTTGAATAATTTCCCTCTCAAAGAACTTATTGGGTCATTATTGACCTATGAGATGACTTGCAATGCTCATGAAGACCTTAAGATCTCTCTTCCAAAGAACAGGAAGGATATGACACTAAGAACTCATGAAGACTACTTAAAAGAAAGTTCAAGTAATGAGGACTATGATGACAATTTGGCACTCTTGACATAAAAATTTAAAAAAATTATAAGAAGAAATAAAGCTAAAAATGACTCTAAAAATAAAATTGAATCCAAGAAAGAACAAGTCATAAGCTACGAATGCAAGAAGCCGAAACATTTCAAAATTGAAATGTCCTCAAGCAAAGAAGAAATAACCAAAGAAGAAGAAGGCACTCAAAGCAACATGAGATGATTTAAGCAGCTCCGAAGATGAAGAGCAAAACAATAAAGATATCGCCAACTATGCTCTTATGGCCATCGGAGAAGAGGTAAGTAGTTTATTAGATGAAAATTTAACTTTCGATGAACTTTTGAATACTTTTCATAATTTGTTCGATGAATGTAGAATAATTAGCAAGAAGTTTAATTTGTTAAAAAAGGAACATGCCCTTTTAAATAATGAATTTGAAAAACTTAAACATAACACTCCTTCATTGACTCTGTGCACTAAGTGTGAACGCTTAGAGGCACTAGAGAAGGAAAACTTACTACTCAAAGAAACACTAGAAAAATTTAAGGTTGATAGCAAGTCTTTGAACATGAACCTTGCCAATAAGGGTCACATTCATAGAAGAGGAAGAATCGGATTTGTGAGTGGATCACACCGAAATTCAACCACATTTGTTAAAGGCCCTACCTTGTATGTATCACCTCACACTAAATGCAACTTTTGTTACAAACTCGAACATCTTGCTTATAAATGCCTATTTAGGAAGTATAGTTCGCATAAATTTATTTGGGTTCCTAAAGGAACCGTAAAAAACTCTATGCAAAATAATAAGTTAAGAAGATCAATTTTTTAGGCACCCAAGGTCAAATGGGTACCTAAAAATCATCCTTCTTTATAGATATCTTTACCATTACTAGTTAGGAGCAAGAAAAGGTGTCTCAATGATGCATGATTATAATGAAGCTCACTAGCTCAAATAATGAAAGATTGTTGATTGTCTAATGATTGAAATGTGTAAATCGTTTAAGCATTAATCATTGATTGTTTATAACGATGTTAAAACTCTAGTATTAAGATTGAGGGACACTAGGCAAATTGACCTTGTTAGACCTCTTGAAGAATGATTTTGATGATGAACTTGATATGCACCCTCGAAAATACTTGTCTAAACTTCTCTCTTAGTATTCAAGTTATCAATTATCTCATTAATCATTGTCTCTTAATCCTCTTAAAGAAAATACTCTTGGAATCTTTTGATGATCATGACATATCTTTATACGATTAAAATCTCCTTGTATGTTGAAAAGGATTAATGAGTTGTCTTTCTAGAAATATGAAGTCCACTTAAAGTGATAAACAAAAAAAGGAATTTAAAGTATAAAATTAATATTACTTCACCCAATTAATCGCTCAACATTTAAATTGATCATTCAAGGTTAGCCTCACCATAAGATTGTTGTTGATAAAAGTGATGAAAATCTGTAACCCAAAAAAATGTCTACGTAAGTGTCCTAGTGGTGGCACCACTGGAACTAGCTATAGCACCACTAGGGCATTTTGTTCCCTAGCGATGGAATCGCTCAAAAGTGCCCTATATAAAGACACTTTAGGGTCGGCAGTAGAACTAACCCCCTCTCTTGCTGCAAACCACAAAAACCCTCTCCCACCTCCCACTCTTCATCCTCCTTTAGGAAACCAAGAAGGACCCTCCATTCCTCAAACTCTAGGATCAATCTTAAGTTCTAAAGAGATCACGACAAAGATATTCTTTGAAATCCTTCCCTTGAATTTATGAATGGTTTTTGCCCTTTTACATTTGTTCTTTTCATTATCAATATTTGTAGAACAATGGCACCAAGAAGATCATCTAGGAACAAAGGGAAGAGGAGAGTAGAAGAATCATATGACCCCTCTCTATTTAACTCAAATGATAGTGCCCTTAGGTTCCCTAATTTTGAATCTAGAAGTGTACACAAAGGTAAATATGTAGATCTAGAAGAATTAGGGGACTTAAAGCCTATTTAATGGTTTGCTAATCTAGTTGTTTTACCTATATTGCAAATCAGTGAACTAATATATCATAGACTTGTTCGCTTATTTTACAACAACTTAAATGTGGATAAAGATGATAATGTATCGACTTATCTCCTAGGGCACTATATCCCAATTACGGGTAACATCATTTGCAATCTAATAGGAATTTTTGAAAAGAGAAGAGGTTGCTACTTTAGAGGTCAATGGGACTTAGACGTAATTGGAGTAACCTATTTTGAAGCCTTAGGAATCATTTTTGGAAACCCAAACTTACCAATAGTTTCTAAAAGTCGTGAACACATGCTGCCCTTCAATTCTAAAGTACTTCATCATATAGTTATAAGTATCTTGCTTCCAAAATAATATCACCATGACGAGATAAATCAAATAGAATTATGTACAATGTATTGGATCAGGACCGGACAATAAAATTATTTTGGATACTTAATACGACAAAACATGATCGATATATCAACTAAGGATTTAATGCTTCCATATGGTGGGTTGATCACAAGGCTATTGCATATACATAACATTATGATACCATCGAATGAGGAAAGAATAAAGGTAGATAGATATAATACAATAAATAGAAATCTACTAAGACGACTAAGGTGCACATTAAGAAATAGAATTTGGACTAGGCTGCCTAGAAGAACAAAGCCTCCCCCTCTTGAACCCAAATCTGAAACACCTATATCTAAGGGTAGTCAGTCTCCTCTCCCTAGTCCCTTTGATGCTGCATTGATGGATCCAGCACCTTCATCTTTTGCCGATCCAATAATGACTCAACTGTATCAACTTAAATCACAGCAAGCTGAACTCAAATTGCAACAAGATGAGATCTTAACTAAAGTGTGACAAGTACATCGCAAAATCAATACCTTGTATGGACACTTTGGCATACCACCTGAGGAGTAGTTTATACTTTTTAAGAACTCTATGTATTATGACCATGTGTTATAATAAACTCTTTTTAATAACTCTTTTTAATAACTCCCTTTATACTCTTTATGCTGTATTAGTACACTTTAACTTTAAGTTTTGTGTAATGCAATAATCAAGAATGTTGAATCGAATGCATGAGTTTGTTGTATGCCTTTTTCGGAATTTTTTGATTTTATCTTCCTCCTATTTTGGTGTCATCTTTTCAATTTCGTAAACAAAGCTTACATTTTGTTTATATCTTCCTCCTATCTTGGTATTGAATTCACTTCATAAATGTTTGATACTCTTGATACATTATTTGATAACTTTTTGAATTAGTATCATACACATTTGATGAGTTTTTTTTGTATCACACACGGATTTCATGCTTGTGCAAGTTTAAGCAACATTTTTTAATGAATTTTATTTGATAAAAACAGAGTTCATGAATTTTAGAAATGGCATTCATGAATCTTACTTCATGAAAACATCATTTACAGATTGCGAACTCTTATAATACGTGTTGGGAATGAGAGCGGCACTAAGAGGGGGTGAATTAGTGTAGCAAATAAAGAACAATAAATTTCAACGATTTAAAAATGCTTTCAGAAACTTCATATGTTCAAAACTTCATTTTGATGAAATCTAGTTTCGATTGCGTATAAACTTAAAATGATTCGTAAGAAAGTGAGAAGGAAGTGGAGTAAGTAAAATAAAGAGGTTTGCAGAAATGTAAAGAATAATAAGTAAACGCAAACCAATTTTAGTTTGGTCATACGACCTACGTCCACTCCCGATTCCTCTTCTCATGAGGCCACCGGCTTTTCCACTAGCTATCCTCCTTTTAATGGGTGAGGACAAGTTCCCTTATAGTGCTTTCTCCTTTTGACAAGCTTAGGAGGTAACCCTTACAAGCACTCTCTCCTCTCTTTTAACTTGAATACAAGTGAAGTCCAGAGGAGGGGATTTATAGAAAGAATTCTATGGCGATTTTTTGCTTTCAAAGTGTATATGCTTGTGTATTCTAACCAAGGATAGGAGAGGTTTTTATAGACTCCAATTTGATTCAAACTTGGAGCCAAAAAACTTCCCATCCCGGTTTTTCGGGATACTAGCGGTACCATCACTTGTCACTGGGTGGTACCACCGCCAGTCTAACCCTAACACTAGGCGGTACCACCGCTCAGTTAGGTGGTACTACCACCTGACACACTGATACGGTCAGTGTACTAGGCGGTACCACTGCCTAGCCAGCGATGCCACCGCTCGGGCACTCTGCCCCAAGGTGGTACCATCGCCCCAAACTACTTGGGAAGTTGGATCTGGGCGCTGCCACTGTCAGACAGTGTTTAGCACTCCTGGTTGGGCCTTAAACCCGGCCCAAATCGATCCAATATGGGCCCAGTTGGCCCCTAACATAGTTAAAGAATGAACACCTAATCCTAACCTTAATTATATGCTAACTATAAAATTAAAGATATTTTCTAAGCTATTACAAAGTCCGAAAAGTTAAGACTTCTTTCGGCGAGCTTCTAGCGAACTTCCGATAATATTTCGACGAACCCTCGGATACCATTCTGCGGACTCCCGACAAGCTCCTGGACTTCATGATTGATCTTAGCGAGTTCCGATGAGCTTCTTTGGTAAGCTTCGATCTTTCTCAGTGAGCTCTGAGAACTTCCGATGAACCTTCTAGTGAACTTCTGAAAACCCTTCAGCAAGCTCTCTACTCATTCTCGGCCAGTTCCGATAGCACTCCGACGAATCTTCGGACTTCCGTCGAACTCCCAATGATTCCATCGTACTTGACTCCTACCTTTGTTTCGCTTTACATTTTCATCATTATCATAGTTAATCCTACATACAAGTCAAAACTCTACTTCGATCTAGATAGTTATTATAACGTGAATTGACATTCTATTGCCTGACACGTCATTGGCTTATCGTTGCTTCGTCCGATACTTTGGCACATCATTCTCTCTTGTGACCTGTTGCCCAATTGGCAGCTAACCTCCGTAGCCCCGATCTCCTTGGCTCAACTTTGCTCTTCTTGGCCTGATGCCTGACGTCCGAAGCCTTTTGCTGATTGTCCAATATCCTAACGTGATTTTCTCTAGTGCAACATCAATTCCTCCTGTGTCAACTATCTAATCCTGATCGAGAATAGACCTACATCACTCAAAACGTAGTTAGACAATAAACCACAATCAATTAGTTTCATCATCAAAATCTGAGACCCAACAGTCTCCCCTTTTTGATGATGACAACTAATTGATGATTGACGGAGTTAACCTTAACTCCTTGGAGTTTAACCAAACTCCACCTATCAATATGCCATTGATAGAACACTTGAATTATCCCAAATCTAAGTAATATTTATCATATGTTATGAAAAATATCATGCAAATGTAAATACTCAAAACATCATACATTGCATGATAACATCTATCCACTTCTCCCCCTTTGTCATCAACAAAAAGGAGAAGTACCATCATAGCTAGTTTAAAAGATATGCAAGTTTTACAATTATATTAACTAGATTTTCATCAACATTCAATCATGGCAAATTTCTCATGATAGGCAAGATAGCACTTTGTTTATCATACAAGCATAGAAGTATAGCAAATGTAAGATTGTAATTTTTAAGTTTTACACTTTTGCTTCTATTGAGATAGCAAGTTCTTTTCCCTTTTTGTAGGCTAGCAATTTCTTTGCAATATGCCAAGCTAGCTACTTTATAGAATTTTTACAACTTTAAACATGCAAGCAACAAGTTACTTTTCTTTGCAATACATAAGCTAGCAATCTTTTGTGATACACAAGTTTTGTCATTTTCAAGTTCTCCCCCTTTGTCAATGTCAAAAAGAAGGGAGGACATAGTTTCCATCATAAAAAAAAAGAGTCAATCAATATCACATGATGCATACATGACCAAGAAATCAGGTTTTTAGTAAGATCAAGATCAAGAGATATCATTCAAGGTAAATATTCTTTTTAGCAAGATCAAGATCATGATTTTAAAACAAATTCTAAACATAATTTCTTTACATTCATTTTCATGTTATGATCAAAAGAATAAATCAATGATTCTTTTACATCAATTTTCAATCATCACATAAGGTATATAAGAAAAAAAAATCATGTCAAGAATTCCAAAAAGCATTTCAAGCCAACAAAATCACATTTGAAGGATAAAATATATCACAAATGTAAATGTGGATAAATGATTTATTTGAGTGCATCATTTTATTAGCAAAACCACTTGATTCAAGCAAAAGAATTCCAAGTATCAAATATCAAGATATCAAGACTTGGATTGTGATAAAGCTTATTCAAGTTCGAATCATCAAAATAATTAACATAGTTTACGAGATTAATAAATGACATAGACTTGAATTGTTTTCCTCTTTGGTAAATGATAAAAGAAGCAATCATAGAGGAAAGTGTTTTGATTCACAAAAATATCTCAAGTCAAGAATTCAAAGTCATGATTTCAAGAGATCAAGAGAAGAGTCATGAGTAAAAATTTAAATTCAATTTGTCAACTTCAAGCTCTTCATCAAAATTACTTTCGAGATTCATACAAGGTCATAAATGAATTCATCACTTGTCTTTCATCCAAAAATCAAAAACTCTAGGGATAGAAAAATTTCAAGGAACAAGCATTTTCCCTTTTTGATTAAATTCATTTAAGCATGCTTTTATCTTAAAAATAAATGTCAACATTCAAGATGGAAAGGCAAATTTTGTCATAAAGATCATGAAATCGTAACTTATTAAGTATGCGGCATTTTCCTAAATTGATTCAAGAGATTCACATGATTCATGAAATGAGTTTATTAATTTTAATAAGATAGAAAATGTATTTTCGTTTCATGCAATTGATCTCATATGGGAATGTTCAAATTTTTGCCACATCAATGCAAATATCAATGTTCAAGTGCGAGAGGCAAACTTTATAAAACAGATCATCAAGCATGATGCCATCATTTTAATTCCAATGATAATTCTTTTATTTTTAGGATATCGATCTTTTTAACTCATTCAAGAATTATTTAATCATCAAGAAATTTCATGTATCAAATAAAGGACAAAGATTTTTGATTCATACATTCATACTATCATCAAAATTTCTTTCATAATTCAAGTGATTCGCAAAATATCATAAATGAATTCATCACTTGTTTTTTCTGAAAAAATAAAAAAACTCTAGAAGAAAGATTTCAAGAAATATGCATTTTCATTTTATGATTCATTTCATATGAGCATATCTTTGTCTTTCAATGTCAAATTGAGATAAGCACGAAAGTTCAAGTCGTAAAAGCAAAAACCATCATCAAGATTTTTAAAATCGAAAGATATAACACATCATATAAAAACTCATCGTAATAACTATTAAGACTAAATACACATTAGTTCAAAACGTGAGAGTCACTCATCATACATAATGTGTTTTATTTTAAGTTATTTATTTCATATAAGTGTGCTCATGTTTTAAACGATGAGTATCATGTTTAAAACCAACACATGAGTTTTGTCATCAAAATATGATGTCATAATGTCATTAAGTATGATAACAAACTTTTAATATTTTCATTTCATCATTATCAATGGTGATTTCATAAGATATGTTCTAATATTTACATGAAAGCCATCATCATATAAATTTGAAATACAAGTTTTGTCATTAAGATCAAATGCATCAAACATAAAACATCATGATAGTGTATTTTTAATTTTTATATGTTTTATTTTATGTGGTTGATCTCATATAACCATATTCAAATTTTCATATAAAAGTCATGCATCATATTGAGAATGAAATCATCACTATGCATACATTAAACATTTTCATGTACGTCGTTATCAATCATGATTTTTGAAACATCATCAAAATTATTGTCTAGAGACTTATTATTTATTTTTTTTTATCAAAAATCAAGAACTTTATAGAAAGAGAGATGTTCAAGAAATATGCATTTCTCTTTTAGTGATTTCAATTCATGCATTGATAAATATGTATTTGCCTTTAATAAAAACGAGTATCACATTCTAAGAGTAAGAGGCAAAGTTTGTCATAAAATCCATCAAGATGAAACACATCAAGCATAAGACATCATGATAGTACTCTATCATTCTTATGTATTTCATTTGATGCAAATTGATTTCATATAAGCATGATCAAATTTTTTATATGAAAATCATTATCTTATAAATTTGAGACAAGGTTTTGTTAAAGCCATCAAGACCAAGCGCATGAAACACAAATCATTATGATAGTGCATTTTCTCATTTTATGTGTTTCAATTTGAGTGAGCATATTCAAATTATCACACAAAGGCCAAGCATCATATAAATTCGAAAAATAATTTTCATCATGAAAATCATCAAGTACACAATCATGGATTAATCTTATTAAACATAATCATGCTAATTAACTTTTGTGTCAAACCATGCATCAAAATTCGATACGAAAATCATAAAATAAGCAATCATCATTCATAATTTTTTTTACTTTTCAAAAATACTAGAAGGAAAAGCATAGTGTAATTTTTGAAAATAATTTCTTATTTCAAAAAACACAAGAAAAGCATGACAAGAAAAAAAATTTCCTACTAACTAAGTTAAGAACTCAAGAAAAACTTCATGTAATTTCAAAATAAATCAAGCGAGTTGAGTTGCTTACCTTGTAGTCGAAGTCCATCAAAGCATGGTTCGCCATCTCGCACTTGGATTCGTTCTCAAGTGCCTTCCTCTTCTTTGGCCTCTTCTTCCATTTAAGTTCATTTTTAGTTTTATATTTTTATTTAATGAACTTATTAAAATTCATTGTCATGTGTTTAATGTTCTCATCACCATCACTTGAGTTATCACTCAAGAGGTTCTTATTTGTCTAAAATTTCAAATCATTCCTGTTCTTTGGAAGGTGGTTCATGTGTTCATAGAATGTCATCTCATAGGTCATTAAAGACCCAATGAGTTCTTTAATAGGTAAATCATTTGAATTTTTAGCTTCTTGTATAGCGATTACTTTAGAATCCCAATTTTTCAAAAGTGAACGTAAAATCTTGTTAGCAAGTTCAAAATTCGAAAAATATTTACCAAGTGCTCTTAGACTATTGATGACATCCGTGAAATGGGTGTACTTGTCGCCTATAGTCTCACTTGGTTGCATTCAAAAAACCTCAAAATCATGCATCAAAATATTAACTTTCGAGTCTTTGACTCTACTCATTCCTTCGTGCGTGATTTCAAGTGTTCGCCAAATATCAAAAGCTGTTTCGCAAAAAGAAATCCGATTGAACTCAGTTTTATCTAGAGCATAAAATAAGGCATTCATAGCCTTTGCATTTAATGAAAAAGATTTCTTCTCTATATCCGACCATTCATTCGTTGGTTTAGAGGGAAGTTGAAAATCATTTTCAATAACACTCCATAAATCTAAATTTAAAGAAATAAAGAAAACTCTCATTCGAGTTTTCCAATATGTGTAGTCCAATCCATTAAAGAATGGTAGATGAACAATCAAAAAGCCCTCTTGAAAGCCATGAAGAGCTATTTCTCATGGGTGTGAATCCGAATGAGAAATAACAAGACTCTGATACCAATTGGTAGGATCGAGAGCGGCACTAAGAGGGGGGGGGGGGGTGAATTAGTGCAACGGATAAAGAATGATAAATTTTGATGATTTAAAAATTCTTTCAAAAACTTTGTACATTGAAAACATCGCTTCGATGAAATCCAATTTCGATTACGTATAAACTTAAAATGATTCGTAAGAAGGTGAGGAGGAAGCGGAGTAAGTAAATTAAAGAGGTTTGCAGAAATGTAAAGAACAATCAGTAAACGTAAACTGATTTTTATAGTGGTTCGGTCATATGACCTACGTCCACTCCCGATTCCTCTTCTCTTGAGGCCACCGGCTTTTCTACTAGCTATCCTCCTTTCAACTGGCGAGGACAAGTTCCCTTACAGTGCTATCTCCTTTTGACGGGCTTAGGAGGTAACCCTTACAAGCACTCTCTCCTCTCTTTTAACTTGAATACAAGTGAAATCTAGAGGAGGGGATTTCTAGAAAGAATTCTACAGTGATTTCTTGCTTTTAAAGTGTATATGCTTGTGTATTCTAACCAGGGATGGGAGAGGTTTTTATAGGCTCTAATTTGATTCAAACTTGGAGCCAAAAAACTTCCTATCCTGATTTTTTAGGGTACTGGCAGTACCACCGCCTGTCATTAGCGATACCATCACCAGTCTAACTCTAACACTAGGTGGTACTAACGCCGAACACATTGACACAGTTAGTGTATTGGGCGGTATCACCGCCTAGCTAGTGGTGCCACCGCTCGGGCACTCTACCCTAGGGTGGTACCACTGCCCAGTCTGGGTAGTACCACCACCCCAGACTACCTGGGAAGCTGGACCTGGGTGGTGCCACCGCCAGACAGTGTCTAGAACTCCTGGTTGGGCCTTTAACCTGGCCCAAACTAATCTAATACCGAGCCCAGTTGGCCCCTAATAGGCTTAAAAAATTAATACCTAATCCTAACCCTAATTATATGCTAACTAGAAAATTAAAAACATTTCCTATGCTATTACAAAGTTCAAAAAGTCTAGACTTCTTTCGGCGAGCTTCCAACGAACTTCTTGTGATCTTCCGATGAACCCTCGGATACCATTCTACAGACTCCCGGCAAGCTCTTGGACTTCACGATTGATCTTGGCGAGTTCCAATGAGCTTCTTCGGCAAGCTCCGATCTTTCTCGGTGAGCTCTGAGAACTTCCAACGAACCTTCTGGTGAACTTCCAAAAACCCTTCGGCAAGCTCCCTACTCGTTCTCGGCTAGTTCCGGTAGCACTCCAACGAATCTTCGGACTTCCGTCAAACTCTCGAACTCCCAATGATTCCATCATACTTGACTCCTGCCTCTGTTTTGCTTTACGTTTTCATCATTATCATAGTTAATCTTGCACATAATCTAAAACTCAACTTCGATCTAGATAGTTATTACAACGTAAATTGACATTCTATTGCCCGGCACATCATTGGCTTATCGGTGCTTCATCCAATACTTCGGCATATCATCCTCTCTTGAGGCTTATTGCCCAATTGGCAGCTAACCTCTGTAGCTCCGTTCTCCTTGGTGCAACTCCGCTCTTCTTGGTCCAATGCCCGACGTTTGAAGCCTTCTATCGATTGTCCAATATCTTGACATGATTTCCTCTAGTGCAATGTTAATTCCTCCTGTGTCAACTATCTAATCCTGATCGAGAATAGACCTACGTCACTCAAAACACAGTTAGACAATAAACCATAATCAATTAGTTTCATCATCAAAATCTGAGACCGAATAATACTAGCAGACTTTATTTAATATATGCGACATTCATGGATTCTATAGAAATATCATTCATGTCATAAAATGATACACTTAGCTCTTGATAAACTCAATTTTCGTTAGCTTGAATGGATTGCCTTCATGATTTATGGACTTCTTCTCTTTATTCACATCTTTATGTCATGAGTTCTTTATAAAAAGTAGAAGTTTTTATGAATTTGAATGCCCTCTTGAACTCAATATGGATTTCATTCACTTCTTTAGCTCTTAATGTGAATTTAATATGGATTTCTTCAATGTCATGATTTCTTTGATAAAAGTGATGAATAAAATTTTAATTATAGAAACATCACTTACATCATTCATGAACGGACATTCATGCCTCTTGTATGAATTTTTCTTTATGTCATGAGCTCTTATGAATTTTTAATAGCTTGAATAAACTCTTTTCCTTCAAATTCATGATATTTTGAAATACAAAATTCATTTAGCTCTTATTGTGAATCTTTTTCTTTCTATGACATGAATTTTGATCATTCGAACAAATTGTTTTCCTTGTATTTTCTTGAACTTTCAATATCCCGATTCTTCTTGATGGTATCATGGACTTTTCCTTCTCCCTTTTTTCCTTTCAAGAAGAATCCTATCGTAACAATTGGTATCGTAATAATTGGTATCAATGTCAAATTTTGCTTGCTTAAAACTATGGCCATTTTCTTTTTGTTGATAACAAAGGGGGAGAAATGTGGTCAATTGATGACAGATTGGCATTATGTATCATTTATATCGTAAAATACTTGGTATCATCAAAAGCATCGCAAATACGTGTAGTGTATTGAAATGTATTGCATGAATTGTAAATGTATGAAACGTATCGTATGCATCACAAATGATTGAAATAAATTTGTATGCCTAAAATGATAATTTTTTTATGATCATTATCGTATCATGCTACTTGAAATTTGTATCATGCCTCGGAATGATGAATTATCTTTTGATATCATTTGAATCTTGCTAAATTTCATAATTAAAATTTGTATCATAATTTGTAATGATGATTGTCTATCATTTGACATTGGACTTAAAAATGGATGCCATGCTTTGACATCATTTTTGTATTGTAAAAAATACATGGTATCATATTTTGGGATGAAAAATCATACTTAGTATCATGTTGATAAGTTCAAATGCATGTAACTTATCGGTTTGGTGCTTGAATTCAAAGGCCTTGAATTCAAGTGTCTTTTCTCAAGTATGGAATATAGATAGGGGGAGTTAAGGTTAACTCCATCATCAATTGATTGTCATCATAAAAAAAGGAAAGATTATGGAATCTCGGATTTTGATGATGATATCAATTGGTAAATTATTTGATCTAATCTATATATTGAGAAAAGTGTGTAAGATTAACTACGATAGCGATAAAGGCATAAAGTGAAATGAAGTGCCAGAGTCAAGTTTGATCAATTCGTTAGGAGTACGAGAGTTCGTTGGGAGTCCGAAGGTTCGTTGGGAGTGTTGCTGGAATTGGTTAAGAGTTCATCGGGAGCTTACCAAAGAAGCTCATCTAAACTCGGCAAGAAAATCGAGAAGTCCAGGAACTTGTCGAGAGTCCGTTGGAAGGTACCCGAGAGTTTGTCGGAAGTCCGCCGGAAGTTCTTCAGAAGCTCGCTGGAAGAAACCTTGACTTGCCGAATTTTATTTTCTTTAGTATATGTCTAAATATCATAGTTAGCATGTAATTAGGGTTTAGTTGGGAGGTAATCCCACTAACCCTGTTAGGGGCCAATTGGGCTCGCAATTGGACTATTTTGGGTCGGACATAAGGCCCAAATAATGCTGTTGAACCCTGTCTACTGATGGCACCACTAGACTGTGGTGGTGGAACCGTCCCAAGCTCAGTCTTCCAGGAGCTTGGGTAGTGGTACCATCGATAGTTACTAATTGCCAAGCAGTGGTATTGCTAATCAAGCAATGGTACCACCCCATTACAATACCCCAGACTTTGTCTAGTAGTAGTACTGCTAGACTAGGCAGTGGTACCATCGAGTGTCAAAGTAAACTAGTGGTGGTACCGCCAAGGCCCTAGAAATCTAGGATTGAACCTTTTTTGGCTTTATTTTTGAAGCCAATTGAGGCCTATAAAAACCCCTTACTTCTTAGCTGGTTGGGTATAGAGAAGTGATGAGAACTGAACTAAAACTATAGTAAAATAGCTTTCAAAAGTTGAGTGTTCACCTCTACCATTTTCTAAGTGTAAAATGTTTAGAAAAAGAGAGTGAGCCACTTATAAAGTTTTGTAAATTGGTGATTGATCTTTCCCCTTCAAGAAAGATCGATAGTGGAAGCCGATAACCTCATCAGAGGAGGTATCGGAAGTGGACGTAGTGTCACGGACTTAGCTGGTTTTGCTTAAGCCGTGCGACACTACTGCGTGTTAGTCCACAAAGGTCAACCTCCTCGAAGCCTCCTACGATCCCTTAGGACTTGCAAAAGAGAAGATGGGATAGAGAAAGCACTTCACACGGGATCCACAAGCCACCCTTTCAACAAATACTTTAGAGCCAATGCAAATTTCAATAATATACATCATAAGCTCAGAACGATTGCACAACAAAGGTATAAAATTGGTCCACTATAGATCGAAATCTAGTACAAGTGTCCATATGACACCATCATTATGTACAAGCCTAAAACGGCCATCAAACTTATTCAAATGGGGCTGTTTAGCCTTTGGCTAGACCTTTACATTCTTTGCAAAGTTAGAACAAACTGAAAAGACATGGACATGCATAAGCATTACACTGAACAAGCCATTTATAATTTGTCCGTGACATTCTCCCCCACTTATTCCTTCGACGTCCTCGTCGAAGCCTTCGTTGATGCTACAACTCCTTGCCTTTGCTAGATCTTCAATCTTCTACTCTTGCTGCGATGCGTCCCTTGGCTCCCAATTGTTCTTTGCTTGTTGTTGTTGAGTCATCGAACTTTAATCCACCATGCTGCGTCAACTCGTCAATGACTCTAACTCTGGTGTGGGGTTGGCAGAGTTATGTTGATCCTTGCTAATTCTTGCGGTTTCATCTGATGAAGGAAAAGACCATCTTTGATATGCGCCAGTCTTCAAATTCTTCTTATCTCTTGAACTGGATAGATGCTCGTTGAAGCTTTAACGAGCATCGCCTTGCAACCTTTGAAGTTTTCAAGTCCTTCCTCCATAAAATTTTTCCATCGAATCTTCTTCCACCTAGTTGTCTTATCCAAGTATGTTCGCATCACTTTCGCTTTCGATTGGCATTCAGTTAGGAAATGAAGCAGACAATCTACTCTCAGTAGCACTGATCACCATTGGTGAGGACTTGACAACTGTTGTCTTCCATTAGTCTTTTCGAAGGGTCTTCGAATCTGTGTAGAGCTCCTCTACTAGATAACTAAGAGAGCTAGGGTACTCGGTTTCACCCATTCTCTTGAGAGTTGAGAAAGCAAATGTTACTTGACTTCGTCCGCCTCCTCGAGGTTATATTTCGTGCATCGAGCTAGTTAATAGACTTTGCCTGCTCTTAGCTCACACTTCTGAAGCACTTGAAGTATTTACAAATCTTATGCTGAGTCAGCTACTGTGATTCACCTTTTTAATGCCATTGAACTTTTGGAATGCAAGAAGTTATCACTGCAACTTGGAGTAAGTTTCTGATAGATTTGGTCATCTCTAGGATTATACTGCCTTCTCCATCATTCCTGTCGCCTACTCCTCTGAGTAGCAAAGGTACAACACCACGTATTGCCTGCTTTGTTCCTTGGTTTTGCACTCTTACATCAACCCGAAGTCCTTCACTTATGACAATCTCTATGAGAAGTCCATTGACATCGGTCTTATGAAGTTCTCTGGCCTCTGCCCTTCAGCCTTATCATGGTACCTAGAATTTACCAATGTATTCTCCTCCTCCACGGCCCATATCACGACCAAGCGCTCTCCCTCTATGAGAGCAAGGGATCGATAACTCCCCGGAAGTCCCACCTTTGCGGTACCATGGCACTACAATTCCCATGGCATTGCAATGCCCATGGCACTACTATCCGTTGTCTCACATCTGCATCCCTTCTTCACGATTAGTAGATCCGCCTCTATGGCACTACGGTACTCCTCTGAGTCCACCTTCATTCTAACTGATGCTTGGTTTTGGGTAGCTAGATCCCTTTGGACTCGTCATTGTTTCCTCACCCTTTTTCGACCACCTGCTTCAACACCTCTATATTCTCTGAGCAGTTCCTCTTGGTCGATGGAAATACAAACTGTAACTCTCATGTATGGCGTTTGCCATCATGTTATAGGGCTTGCATCGCTTCTATTCTCCTTAGCTTCATTGGTCGCAATGTTCGCTTACTCGGCCTTGTCCTCTGACTTGCCGGGCTCCCTTAAGTGATTATAAGCTCTGAAGCAGTCCAACTCTTTAGCCACTCTGATCATACCTCTATATGATCCAGTCCCCCCATGGGACTCACTAGTACTTGCATCTGAACTTCTTCCTCGATAGTGCACAACCCCCATAAGCTGATGCCCAAGGCTTCCATTCAATGCAGCATTTGATGCACGCACAAAAGACCTGCCTCTGCGGTACCATGGCATTCACTGCTTGAATCCATAGCTCTTCTTGCCATCGTGTTGTTCACCGAAGTGGAGCTCCCAGTCGCTCTCCCGATTATACCTCTGCATGATCCAGTCCCCCCATGGGACTCACTATGTGTGTCACATTACCACGAACCATTCCACCACGATCCGCTGCATCATGTCACCTCCTGGTGACATCTCCTTGCATTTTGATCCTTGTGGTATGAACACGAATTGCGATCTCTCCATGTATGGACTCCACCAACACATCGTAGGGCCTTTGCCACCTTCGATTTTATTCACTCCTTTGGCAATCGATCTTCGTCCACTCGTTCTCGGGTCACACTCGGACGAAGCATAGTTCTAGGGCAGTCCATCACCTAGCAGCTCCTCTGAAGTCCCATAACTTCGCTGAAATTGGTGCACCATTGTCTAGATCCTGGGACTCTACCCCTACCAGCACAATCTCCACTGAGCACCGCTTTCCTCATGGTAACCCGAATAGCAACACTATAGTATATTCTTCAAGAGTACTTGCCTCTATATCCTCTTGCCCCGTGCCAAGGCCTTCTAACAGTAACTTCGCCTCTGCAAGCTGCGTCGCCTTAGTTCCTCCATCAAATGCTTCACCGAGATCAAGTGTATGTGACTCGAAGGTCCCTTCATCTTTGGCACCATGCAAGATGAGTCTGCTCCATCAGAATAAAGAACCCATGGAATGACATGATCCTACTCTTGTCTCTACAAGAGTCGATGCCCTTAACCTCTGTTTAAGAAAAGCTCCAAGCCTCCGCTCAATGTTCTATCTTCTATGCCAACTCTCTTCATGTGGCTTGGGTCCACCACCAAGTTACTCCTAAGTTGCTCCACTTCTCGATTTGCATTGCGTTAATAGTGGCCTTTGCGCCCACCATTCCATGGGTCAGCCCTCTGTTGAGTCCGATCTTCCTATCGACTCTAAGTGTGCCTTCACTTTATGTTGCCTTGGGTCGCTCCCCCACTTGATCTCGCTATGTGTCTACCAACGCATTGCCACTTGCGAGATCATGCAACGACTTCTCATTGCTCGCTTGATCCATCGAGCTTTGTCTTGAGGTACTCCTCAACCGGTGTAGTTCATTGCACATGATTCTCCCTCTGGAGAACCAGGACTTATCCCTCTTGGATATCTGCCCCATTGGAGCAACTTCTCTTTCATCTCCTTCCCTCTGGAAGTTTTGGAGACCACCATCCCCTTGGACCACTCCATCTTTGCTAAACAAACCATGCACTATTTTGCCTCTGCAAATGCACCTGCTAGATTATGACTCTTCGCCAATACAGCTCCCACTGCACCCCTCTAGCTCTAGTAACAAGAAGAACCTACTACATACTTCAGCCTCTTACGAAAGTATCCTGCACATGCTGAAGAGAAAGTTTCAATGCTCCATGGCGCTGACCTTCGGCCGCCTTGGGATGGCCACGGATAGTCCATCGTCCGCATACAAGCCCTTGTATGAGTATCGAATTCCTTGAGTTTGTAACTCCCCTCACCTCTGTGAGCTTTGCACAACTCCTTCGATCGCTGAACAACCCATTCCACCTTGCATGGTCTCAACCTTTATAAAGCTCCTCGCTTGCCTCGAGCACCATCAAGTTTGGGTGCCAACGTTGAGCCATTGCTCGAACTCAACCATTTCAACCTTTGTGCGCTATGCAATTCTTCTTACCTTGTTTGTTCTCATGGTGCCTCTTGTACGAAGGGTTGGCCATTCCTCTGAATGCCATCCTTGGATGCCCGCTCCTTTGAGCGACTCCTTCCCTTACAACTCTATGTCCGTTTCCCAAATGGTCACACATGTTGGTTGCCCTCAACACAGCCCCACTAAGCCCCCCACGTTTGCATGCTAAGTATTTCTATGTGTGCTTGTCTCGCTCTGATACCATATGTCACGGACTTAGCTAGTTTTGCCTAAGCCATGTGGCACCATTGCGTGTCAGTCCGCAAAGGTCAGCCTCCTCGAAGCCTCCTACGATCCCTTAGGACTTGCAAAAGAGAAGATGGGATAGAGAAAGCACTTCACACAGGATCCACAAGCCACCCTTTCAGCAAACACTTTAGAGCCAATGCAAATTCCAACCATATACATTACAAGCTCAGAATGGTTGCACAACAAAGGTATAAAATTGGTCCATTACAGACCAAAATCTAGTACAAGTGTCCACATGACACCATCATTATGTACAAGCCTGAAACGGCCACCAAACTCATTCAAATGGGACTGTTTAACCTTTAGCCAGCCCTCTATATTCTTTGCAAAGTTAGAATAAACTGAAAAGATACGGACATGTATAAGCATTACACTGAACAAGCCATTTACAATTTGTCCATGATAGTAGGTCGGATGACCGAACCACTATAAAATTGGTGTGTTCTTCTCTTAGTGCATAATTTACTTTTGCTACATTCAATTTATTCTTTATTGCAACTATCCAATCTACTCTACTCTACTCTACTCTCTTACAAACTCACTCACGTCAATGTCTTTCCAAAACGGTTTTCGTCGAATGAAAAATTTTTATCGTACGAAGTTTTTCGAAATAATCTAAATCATTGAGTTTTATCCACTGCACTAATTCACCCCCCCTCTTAGTATTGTTCTTGATCCTAATAGAGAGGAGGACACTAGACCTTCTTCATCTTGCCTCATAGATCTGTAGGAATCTTAGGGATATATGATCTCCCTAGATACTTCTTTTTCATATATGTAGTTTTCGATTTTATGGATTTTACGCACCGATCTTCGCATGATGACGAAACCTCTTCACAAAAATTTATGATTTTGTTTTGTTTTCTGTTCTTCCACTATGCATATGGTGTCGCCCCTAGATTTCCCAACAATGATATTAGAGCTAGGTTGTTCGTGCGAAGATCAGATTTTAAACTGTGTTTTGTGATTTAGTATAGCTTTTGTCATCAAAATTGTTGACGCAAAGGCAAGAAAGAGCAACAACTGTTGCTGCCCTTACCACCTTCACAAGGCTGCTTGCAGCCTTGGCTATCCTCGGCGACCGATGGCTTGCCCATAAGGGCGGGCGGCGCCCACACGGGTCACCCATAAGGGGCAGTGCCTACGGGCACTAAGCCCACGGGCGAGCCCCTTGCGGGCTCTGCGCCCGTGGCGACTAGCCCACGGGCAAGGGCTGCGGGCCTGCTGTGCCCACCCACAATGGCCGCAACCGGCAAGGTGGGGCGGCTGCAATGTAGCAGGCAGAAGAGGAAGGGTACTAGGGTTTTTTGGCCAAAAGATAGTTTTGCCCCTCAGAATTTTAGAATTCTAGGGTGTGTCCTTTCTATCTAAATTACCAAAATACTCTTCATAATTCAAAAATTTTCTTGCATGTTCCTGATTTCAAAAAAAATTAGTTAATTAAAAAGTTTAATTAACTATTATTATTTATCTAGTAGTCCTATATAATGATATATACATATGATGTATGATTTGGATAGATGATCATGTACTATTTGATGTGACGTGTATGATGTGAATATCATTATTATTATTATTAGGGCCTGTGAGCCTCTATTTTTCTCATTTATTGTCGGGCCTACGTGCTTGTAATTATGTTGTAATTATACGAGGAGATAAAACAGGAGCATGGAAGTGATAGCAGGACCCACGAGGTCGAGACGGACGATCGTGATGTAGGAAGATGCACCGAGATACCAATGAAACCGATGAGGATGAGATGGACGATTACAGGGCATGGAGATGCACCGTTACACACATAGATATTGATGTGAGTGATTAAGCCCATTGGCTCGGGCTTGATCATATTAGGGTGTGGTTCATAATCATTTGGTGTGATTACTTATGTGATGTGTGATTGCTTATACACCTACTAGATATATATATTTACGTGCGATATAGATATATATTAAATATGTATATGTGTGACACGTTATAGGAGACCAAGCCAAAAATCCTCTCTCTCGATAATATTAAGTTGGTAAACGTGAGGCAATTAGATTGACCCACGTGGCCTTCCATTGTTATAGGCAGGAACCGATTTCTGATATAGGCTGAGTTAGTCGAGTCCCTCGAGGCTCACCTATATCGCGATTCGCTATCTTACTTATAATATAGAGATGTTACCGGTGACATGAGGATATGGTATGCTTGGTCGAGTCCCTCGAAGGTATATCATCGAATCAGACTCATCTTGTAACGATGGTGATGACTTAACCGAACATCATGGTTAGTCGAGTCTCTCGAGGCCATGGTGGTTCGGAGGCCAAACAGGACAAGAATTAAAAAGAGTTGTGATCGGTAAGATTTGCCTACCTTTTGGGCTTAATGTGATTGGTCGAGTCCCTCTAGATTACCCTAAGATACTAATTGGATCTTGATACCCACTAGAAGTCTGTCGAAAACTTCCATTACATGTGCTGAGGGTGTCGCGTGACTCGCTAGAAAAATAGTGGGAGCACATCAAGATAGAAGTTCATATCTTGATTATTTATATTTATACAAAATCTATATATTAGTTATTTTTGTTGTATCTTTATTTTTAGAAAATATCACCATTAGACTCTCTATGTGGCATACTTCAACTGCTTCACTAGTTCAAATTATGTGGATTGACTCCATAACCTAAGAATAATTCTCACAGTAGAGAAAGTCACGTATGTCCTTGATACAGTGATATCTATGTTAGGATCGGACAAGCACTAAGAGAGGGGGGGGGAATTAGTGCAGCGGATTAAAACCGTAAGCTTGAAACCAATTTCGGTAAAAGGCTAGTTTGTATGAAAACTTTGATCCGATGAAAGATGACTTGGTTGAAGTTGCTTAAGTAAAGGTAATGAAAAACTGAATGGTTTGCAGCCAAGTAAAGAGATGAAACAGAAATTTAAACACTCACACATTCAAGACGCTGCGATGTATAGTAGTTCGGTCAAAGTGACCTACATCCACTTCCGAAGCCTTCTCCGATGAGGCTCCCAACTTCCACTAGCAAATCCTTTTAAAGGGGAAGGACCAAACACCCCTCTTACAACCCTTTTATAAGAAGTTCATACTCTGACAGATTTTCTAAAGATAAAGAAGGAGGTGAACACAAGCTATTGAAAATAAGAATTTTACAAGACTTTAGCTCAATTTCTAACTCTCAAAAGGGTACTCTTTCAGCTGAGAAAGGGAGGATATTTATAGATCCAAAATAGATTCAAATTTGGGCTCCAAATTTGAAATCAATTTGGATTTCCCGGTGCTGGCGGTGCTACCACCTGTCAGGGGCGGTGCTACCGCCTGTCAGTCGCCAGACTAATAGTGCACAAGCGGTACCACTACCCAAGGTAGGCGGTACTACCATCGCTGCACACAAACACTGGGCAGTACTACCGCCCAGCACTCGGCTGCCAGGCGGTTCCACCGCCTGGCCTATTCAACAAAGTTGAATGGGCCCTGTTTTAGGCTCAAATTGACCCAGTAAGAGCCCGGTTGGCCCCTACCAGATTTGAGCAGGATTAATTCGAAATCTTTGCCCTAAGTACGTACCAACTATAAAATTGAAACATAATTAATAGTGATTTGAACCGACATTCTTCAAGTCTTATTCCGACGAGCTTTACGATGAGACTTCGGCGGTCTTTCGATACTTCCCTCGGATTTCTTCCGGCGGATTCCCAGTATGCTCCCGGCTTGTATGGCGCGCTCAACGAGTCTTCGGCAAGCTTCCGAACCTTCTCGGTAAACTCCGCGAATCCTTCGACGATCTTTACAGTGAACTTTCGAAAACTTTGGTAAGTCCCTGATTCGATCTCGGTTGGTTCCGGTAACACTTCCGATGATCCTTCGGACTTCCGTTGAACTCTTGAACACCCGACGGACTTGACCTCGGCAAATCACTTTATGTTTCTAACCCATTGTAGTTAATCCTGCACACTTATCTTTGATAATATAGATTAGAACAAATATTTCACTAATTGATTTCATCATCAAAATATGAGATTCAATAGTCTACACCCAAGGAAGGGGTAAGTGAAGATGAGATCGCTCATTATGTGAAGTAAACAAATGACGCCACTCTTGCTCAGTGTTACATATTGGGCTCCATGGCTCCCGAGTTATAGAGATAACCTGAAAAGATGGATGTCAGATCTATACTCCTGCATCTCTGTAAATTAATTGAGGAATAGGGAAGAACTCAACGATATGAGATATCGAAGAGTCTCTTCCATGCTAGGATGACTGAGGGGCAACCGATTCAGAACTATGTCCTTAAGATGATTAAGTAGATAGAGAAATTCACAGGTCTAGGAATGGTCCTATAGGATAACTATTAAATCTCAAATTTTGATGATGAAACTAACTGATCGTGTTTAGTTATCTAACTATGTTTTGAGTCACACAGGTCTACTCTCGATTAGGATTAGATAATTGACACAGGAAGAATCAACGTTGTGCTAGAGGAAATCACATCAAGATATTGGAGGTCAAGCCGGAGATCCGTTCGACGATCAACAGAAGGCTTCGGATAAAGAAATCAAGCATCGGGCCAAGAGGAGCGGAGCTGCACCAAGGAGATCGGGGCTGTAGAGGTCAGCTACTGATTGGGTAACAAATCATGATAGAGGACGATGCATTGAAGTGTTGGATGAAGCGCCAATGGACCAAGGATGTGCCAGGCAACTAATTATGATTTATATTGTAATAATTATCTAAATTGGAGCAGGATTAGCTTAATTGAGTTATAATTGAACCAACTCAATTAGGGACCAATTGAGCCTAAATTGGGACTGATTTGAGCTCATTGGGAGGCCCATTCAGTGGCCCAAAAATTACTACAGGCGGTGGCACCGCCAAACTGGTGGTGGAACCGTCTATGAGCTAGAAAAGTAAAAAAACATATTTTTCTAGGCTGTAGGTAGTGGTACCGCCTAGTCTAGGTGGTGGTGCCACCTAGCAATAAAGCTACAATGGTGGTACCACTCCAGGCTGGCGGTAGCACTGCCACAACCTCTGTTTTCGAGGTTCTGCAGGCCAGTGGTACCGTCCAATGCAGGTGGTGGTACCGCCCATATCCGGAAAACTTAGAAATTTGAATTTTGGCTTCATTTTTGACGTCAATCAAGGCCTATAAATACCTCTCTCATTAATGGTTTAAAGATGCACAATTGAGAATGAAAAAGAGGAAAAATTCTATTATAAACTTGAGAGAAATCCTCCCCTCAAATTCTAAGTGTTGGAAAAGTTCAAGAGAGGGGTGAGAGGCTTTGTAATGGTTACCTCCTAAGCCTGTCAAAAGGAGAGAGCTGTAAGGGAGTATTTTCTCACCCGTTGGAAGGAGGACAACTAGTGGAAAGCCGGTTGTCTCAAGAGAAGAGGAATCGGGAGTGGACGTAGGTCGTACGACCGAACCACTATAAAAATCCTGGTTTGCATTTACTATTATTCTTTATATTTCAGCAAACCTTATTTACTTGCTACTTCACTTCCTCATCTCCTCCTTACAAATCCTTTTAAGTTTATATGCAATCGAAATCGGATTTCATCGAAACGAAGTTTTCAACGTACGAAGTTTCCGAACATGTTTAAAGTGATGAAAATTTATCGTTTTTAACCATTGCACTAATTCACCCTCTCTCTTAGTGCCGCTCTAGATCCCAACAATTGGTATCAGAGCCTTGTTATTTCTATTTCGGATTCACACCCGCGAGAAATAACTCTTCACAGCTTTCAAGATGGTTTTTCGATTGTTCATCCTCCGTTATTTAACGGATCGAACTACACATATTGGAAAACTCGAATGAGATTTTTCTTGATTTCTCTAGATTTAAATTTATAGAATATTATTGAAAACAGCTTTCAACTTCCCTCTAAATTGATGAACGAATAGTCAGATTTAGAGAGAAAATCTTTTTCCTTAAATGCAAAGGCTATGAATGTCTTATTTTGCGCTTTGGACAAAAACGAGCTCAATTAGAATTCTACATACGAAATGATTATTGATATTTGGCGGACACTTAAAATCACACACGAGGAAACTAGTAGAGTCAAAGACTCGAAAGCAAACCTCTTATTGCATGATTTTGAGCTCTTCCAAATGATACTAAGCGAGTCTATCGGCAACATGTACACCCGTTTCATGGATGTCGTCAATAGCTTGAAAAATCTACGTAAATACTTTTTAAATTTTAAACTCACTAACAAGATCTTAAGATCTCTTCCAAAAAGGTGGGATCCTAAAGTAACCACAATACAAGAGACAAAATTTAAATGATTTTTCATTAGAAGAATTAATTTGGTCGTTAATGACCTATAAAATGACACTCTTAGAATATTTTGAACTCGATGAACATATGAAACACCTTCCAAAGAACAGGAAAGATTTGAAACTTTTGACAAATGAATACCACTTGAGTGATGACTCAAGTGATGAGGACATTGAACACATAACAATGAATTTTAACAAGTTTATTAAACAAAAATCTAAAATTAAAAATGAACTTGAATGAAAGAAGGGGCCACCAAAGAAGAAGAAGAAGGCTTGCCAAGAAGAATCAAGTAAAGAAGAGACAAATTGGGCTTTAACGGTTTTCGACAACAATGTAAGAAACTCACCCGAAATGTTTGTATGTTGTTATGAAATTACTTGATAATTTTTCATGAATTTTAACTTAGTTAGTAGGAAATAATTTTGTTTTAATATCATACTTTTTTTATGTTTTTGAAAATTAAAATGATGATTGCATAATTTGTGATAATGCTTGTACAAGATTAAACCGATGAATTTTTATCTTAACAATTTTCATATGGCTTTTCCTAAATGCATGATTTTGGCATAAATGCTTGGTCATGCTCACATGAAATCATGCTTGATTATGATAAAATGAAAGTTTTAAACATATGATTTGGGCTTTAATCATGATGCTTAATGATTTTACATCATGCATGTGTATGATAAATTGAAATCCTATGTTTTGGAATGATGTGTTTTTTGTCTTGATGGTTTTGATGTAACCTTGTTTTGGAGTCATACAATGATGGCTTTCTTATAAGAAAAAATATAATAGAATATACTTAACAAATAAAACACGTAAAAAGGAAAGCATATGATCATGATAAATTCATGAATCTTGATGATATTATATTGATTTTGGTTTCAAACAAGATGCATGATTTTTGACACAAAATTAATGGCATGTTTCATGATAATGCTTGCATACCAAATATGATTAAAAGATAGAAGCAAGCATATTGATGGTTTCGCTTTCAACATGATGCATGGTCTTTACCTGAAAATTTGAACATGCTCAAATGAGATCAACCACATAAAATAAAACACAAAAATTAAAAATATGTTATAATAATGTTTTTCGTCTTGACGGTTTTATGATGAAACTTATGCCTCATTTTTTTAATATTGATACATGTTTTCATAAAAGACTTGAACATGCTCACATGAAATCAATTGCATGAAATGAAAATACATTTTCTATCCTATTGAAATTAATGAACTCATTTCATGAATCATGTGAATCTCTTGAATCAATTTTGGAAAATGTCCCATGTTTGATGTGTTTCAACTTAATGATTTTTAAGACAAAATTTGCATTTCCGTCTTGAATTTTGGCACTTGTTTTATTAAAGACAAAGGCTTGATTATAAAATGAAACACATTATCATAAATTAAATCTTATGTTTTAAAAAAATATGTTATATTTTTGTCTTGATGATTTTTATGATGAAGTTTGTCTTTCGAGTTTGAGTGTCATTACTTTTATTTGATTTGGCATATAAAGAAATGCATGCTTAGACAAAATGAATTACTCAAAAAGAACATACTTTTCCTATCTTATTGAGATTAAAGAATTCTTTTTAATCTCATGAATGATTTTGATGATTTGTTTTATAAAATTGAATGAGCTAAAAATGATGAATATCTTAACAATGAAAGCTTATATAATGCTTGATGAATTCACATTTTAAAGCATGATGTATCATACGTTTTGAACTTTACATGCTTATCTCTATTTGACATTTAAAGTCAAAGGCATACTTATATGAAGATTCACATAAATTGAAACACAATGTATTTTCTATCTTATCGAGATCAATGAATTCATTTAGTTAATATTGTGAATCTCGTGAATTTCTTGAATGTGATTTTGATGATGTGTTTGGAGTTGATGAATTGAACTAGAATGAGATTTTTTAGAATGATTCATGACTTCTAAACTTTCAAAATCACAACCTTATTTTGTTGGAATCATGACTTGTTGAGTAATGAGAGCTCAAATGTATAAATCAAGTTGTTCTCTTTGCTATTTTCTACCAAATGAATCATGATTGATATTATTGCTATTATACCTCCTATGATTCATGTTTTAGAGAAAGAATTCATAAATCATAATGCAATGAGAATTCTTATGCAATAATCAAGTGTTCATGTGATTCTTTGCTAAAGAAAATATTTACGATTCATGATCTTGATAATTATAACTTGAAACTTTTTTTTAAATTAAGATCGTATGCCATATTTATTTCATTCATCAAAAGAGAAGTTTCCAAAGGAAATATAACTTGTCTTTTGATTTCTCGGAATTCAATACTTGAATTTTTATGAATTCGTGATCTTGATACTTGAATTTTTCTTTATGAAATGCGATCTTGATATCTTTTATGATGAATCATTATTAAAAAGATTTGTCAAATGAATCATGTTCCTCTTGATTTTCTTGAGCTTTCATTTCATATCTTTCATGACTTAGAAATGTCATGATTACTTTGGCTTGCATGCCTTGTGTGATGATTGAAAATCAATTTTCTTTATGATGAATCATTGAATCATGATATATTGTTTGACTACTTGAATGCATTGTTTGATATTGATTGATGATTTTTTTTGTAAAATAAAAAGTTGATGTAACAAGGAAGAAAACTTTATCCTCCCTTCTTTTTTAAGTGATAAAGGGGGAGAAAAATTACTAGCTTGGAGAAAACTTCTTAGCTTGTGTATCATAAGAAAAAGTAGCAAACATAGCTAGCTAGAACTTGCAAAAAGGCAAAACTTGCACTTCTCAAAATGAGAAGAAAAAAATTACAAAGTTGCATTATTTTTATACCCATAAGCTTGCATGTCTAAAATATTATAAATTTTACAAAAATTACTAGCTCATTGCAAAAAACAAGGGGGTTGATAGCTTGCAAAGGCGAAACTTAGTTGTAAAAATAGAAAAATTGAAAGGGAGCTAGCTTGCGTATTGCAAAGTATGCTAGTTTGCTTATCAGTATTGCTTGCTTGCTTATCATTAATTTCCCTCATATCATGATTTATTTATGACTCTCTTGAACTCATGACTTGATATGTTGAAAATTCATGATGCATATTTATTATTTTCGCATGATCAAAGCATTGATGTAAAAGACTATTTTCACTCCACTTTTTTTTGACAATGATAAAGGGGGAGCAAGAATTGCTAGCTTGCACACTTAAATGAAAGACTTGCTATCATGAACACTACCAACAATTACAATCTTGCAATCTAAAGAGAAGCAAAGAATTGCTATTTCAAAAGAAGCAAAAATGCAAAACTTAGAAAATTTGCAATCTTACACATGCTATGCTTGTATGTTGTAATGAAAATTTAACTTGCATTTTTATAATGATTGCATATTTGTAAGAGAAAGCAAAGTGCTATCTTACCTATTGTGAGAAACGAAGTGCAAACGTGCACATCTCAAGAAGCAAGTGTTGAATTGCCATGATTACACATCCTTAAAAACTTGCTATAATTGAATGTTTTAAAGAGATGTATGAACACCTAGTTTGATAGTTAGTTTGATTATAAAACTTGCATATCTTTTAAACTAGCTAAATGTTACTTCTTTTTATTTATGACAAAGGAGGAGAAGGAGATTGATGACTTCATGCAATATATGTTGTATTGAATATTTTTATATATTTGCATGATGTTTTTAATAAACATGTTTTTGATACATGTTGCTTGGATT
The DNA here is from genome assembly GCA_024322285.1 of Musa beccarii. Taxonomy (NCBI): domain Eukaryota; kingdom Viridiplantae; phylum Streptophyta; class Magnoliopsida; order Zingiberales; family Musaceae; genus Musa; species Musa beccarii. The sequence goes on from CM044402.1 coordinate 16,522,155, forward strand.
TGACATAATCCAAGTGTTCTATCAGTATGGCATATTGATAGGGGGAGTTTGGTTAAAATATGAGGAGTTAAGATTAACTCCGTCAGTCATCAATTAGTTGTCATCATCAAAAAGGGGGAGATTGTTGAATCTCGGATTTTGATGATGAAACTAATTGATCGTGTTTAGTTATCTATGTTTTTAGTCATGCAGGTCTACTCTCGATCAGGATTAGATAATTGACGCAGGAAGAATCGATGTTGTGTCGGAGGAAATCACATTAGGAGATTGGATGTCGAGCTAGAGATCTGATCGACGATTGCTAGAAGGCTTCGGACAAAGAAATCGGGCATCGGGCCAAGAGGAGTGGAGTTGCACTAAAGAGATCGAGGCTGCGGAGGTTAGCTGCTGATTGGGCAACAAATTGCAAGAGAGGATGATGCGTCAAAGTGTCGGATTAAGTGCCAATGGACCAAGGATGTGCCGGGCAACTAATTACGATTCATGTTATAATAATTATCTAGATCGAAGTAGGATTAACTTAATTAGATTGTAATTGAACTAACTTAATTAGAGCTAATTGGGCCTAAATTGGAATTGATTTGGGCTCATTAAGAGGCCCATTCAGTGGCCCAAAAGTTACTGCAGGCAATGGCACTTCCAAACTGGCGATGGAACCGCCTATGAGTTGAAAAAGTAAAAAAGCATATTTTTCTAGGCTATAGACGGTGATACCACCCAGCAGTAAAGCTGTAGTTGTGATACCGCTCCAGGTTGGCAGTAGCACTGCCAGAACCTCTGTTTTCGAGGTTCTGCAAGCGATGGTACCACCCATACCCAGAAAACCAAAAAATTTAAATTTTGGCTTTGTTTTTAAAGCCAATCAAGGCCTATAAATACCTCTCTTATTTATGGTTGAATGATGCATAACTGAGAATGAAAAAGACAGAAAATTCTGTTGTAAACTTGAGAGAAATCCTCCCCTCAAACTCTAAGTGTTAGAAAAGTTCAAGAGAGGGGTGAGAGGCTTTGTAAGGGTTATCTCCTAAGCCCATCAAAAGGAGAGAGCTGTAAGGGAATCAGTGCTCACCCGTTGAAAGGAGGACAACTAGTGAAAAGCCGGTGGTCTCAAAAAAAGAGGAATCGGGAGTGGACGTAGGTTGTATGACTAAACCACTATAGAAATCCTAGTTTGCATTTACTATTGTTCTTTATATTTTAGCAAACCTTATTTACTTGCTACTCCACTTCCTCATCTCCTCCTTACAAATCATTTTAAGTTTATACGTAATCGAAATCGGATTTCATCAAAACAAAGTTTTTAACGTACGAAGTTTCTGAACTTGTTTAAAGTGATGAAAATTTATCGTTCTTAACCACTGCACTAATTCACCCCTCCTCTTAGTGCCGTTCTAGATCCCAACAATAACCTATGTATAGATCTTATACTTTAGTCCCTACTAGATACTTTTTCATGGTTCTCTATGCTGGTAAGACCAAAAAGAAAAGGAAGATAGAGAAGTTTCTTAAGAAGTGCAAGGGCAAGGGTAGACCGGGTAAAGAAAAGGTTGCTATGAAGGACCCAGCAAAGGACAAAGGCCAGTTCTTCCACTATGGCAAAGACGGGCATTGGAAGAGGAATTGCAAAAATTACCTTGCAGAAAAGGTGAAACAAAAGCTTGAAGAATCTTCAAATACATTCATGATTAGTCTCCATTTGTTAGACTCATATGATAATACATGGGTATTGGATACCGATAGTACTTATCATATTTATAATTTGTTACAGATTCTAGCAAGACCTAGGATATTGATGAGAGGCAAGATAGACCTCAAGATGGGCAATGGAACAAGAGTTGCTATTATTGCTATTAGTGAGGTCAATTTTCATCTACTTAATGGAGCTACTATTGCATTAGATGCATATTATTTTGTTCCCGCTATTATAAAAAATATTATTTCCATTTCATGTTTGACATTGAATGTTTATAAAGTAGTTTATAAGAAACATTATATAATGGTTTGATTATGCTAGATACTATTCCACATATCATGAATGTAATTATGTCTAAGAGGAAATGAGATAAGGTGAATAGTGTATACCTATAACATTGTAGGCTAGGTCATATCCATGAGGGAAGGAATCAAAAGTTACTAAAGGATGGATATCTAGATCCATTTATCTATGAGTCATATGCAACTTGCGAACCTTGCCTTCGTGGAAAGTGTTGAATCTCGAATTTTGATGATGAAACTAATTAAGTGTGATTTATGATCTAACTATGTTTTGAGTCATGTAGGTCTATTTTTGATCAGAATTAGACAGTTCACATAAGATGAATCAACATTGTGTTGGAAGAGAACATATCAAGAGATTGGACGTCAAGCCAAAGGTCTGGTCGACAATCGACAGAAGACTTTGGACATTGGGCATTGGGCCAAGAAGAGTGGTGTTGCACCAAGGATATTGAGGTTATAGAGGTTAACCATCGATTGGGTAATAGGCCGCAAGAGAGGATGATACATCAAAGAACCAGATGAAGCGCTGACCAATGATTTGCCAAGCAATAGGAGATTGATTCATGTAACTAACTAGATCAAAGTAGAGTTGAGGTTTATGTGTGTAGGATTAACTATGATAACGATGAAGACATAAAGTAAAATAATGTGTCGGAGTCAATTATGATGGAATTATTGAGAGTTCAAGAGTTTGATGGAAGTTCGAAGATTCGTCAGAGTGCTACCGAAACTAGCTGAGAATAAGTAGGGAGCTTGTCGAAGGGTTTTTGGAAGTTCACTGGAAGGTTTGTCAGAAGTTCATAGAGCTCACCGAGAAAGATCGGAGCTTGCCAAAGAAGATTTGTCGGAACTTGCCAAGATCATCATGAAGTCTAGGAGCTTGCCGGGAGTCCGTAGAATGGTGTCTAAGGGTTTGTTGGAAGATCGTCGGATGTTCGCTGGAAGCTTGCCAAAAGAAGTCTTGACTTGTCAGACATTGTTTATCTTAAGGAAATATCTTTAATTTCATAGTTAGCACATAATTAGGGTTAGGATTAGTTGTTAATCTTATAACCCTGGTAGGGGCCAATTGAGCCCATTAATGGATTGGTTTGGGTCTGATTTAAGGCCTAACTAGGATTGTTGGACCCTGTTTGGCGATGGCACCATTAGACTAGGGCGGTGGTGATGGAAAATCCTTCAAGGGAGCAACATCACATGTGTAGCAAAAAAATAGAAAACAAAACCCCAGATTTTCCATAGAAAGTTTTCATCGTCGTGCGAAGATTGGTGCGTCAAAACAAATCCGTGAAAACTACATGTGTAAAAGAAAATACCTAGGGAGATCGTATATCCCTGAATCTCTACAGATTTGTAGGAGAGGATGAAGGAGGTCAAGCGTCCTCCTCTCTAGCGATATCCACACGATAAGAACTGCGATGATGCACCTCTCTGGGGAGAGAAGAATAGAAGGTGGCTACAAAAAGAAACCCTCAGCCTATAAAGCTTTGGTTCCCTCCTATTTATAGAGGCCCCCTGTCAATCCTAATGGATCTTGCCCTGTTGGGTATTGGATCTCCATCCAATTATCCAAGCCTCTTGGATTAGTGGGTCTCTACCCAATAATCTCTTATTAGCAATTATTGGATCTCATCTTAGGATCCAATAATTTAGGGGCTTAATGGATATCCAATAAGATAAGGGGTTCAGCAGATATCTCATATCTGAACCTCTACTCATCGCAATGCCTACCATATGTGTATGACCCTCTAGTCCTAATATCGAGCTAGCTGTGAGTCATACTTGTCAGAACTCTTTCTGACTTAGTGAATTATTATCTCTATAATAATTCATCCAACTCATCAACTGCGGACGTACCAGACCACTACGCCATAGCCCCAGACGATATAGGAGAATCCAATCCTTTGGACCTATCTGTTCTCAGTTACCATGTATCTATAGCCCCTCATTCATCTAATATCCCAGAGACCTTATACCGGGCATAGTATTGTCAAGCCCATACAGTCTTTCCTCGAGTCTTGCTCTTGTCGGATTCTCCCGGAGAACTCTTTCTCTCTCAATCTGAATAACTTTGGCCAAGGATTTGTTTAAGCAAGAATACATAGGATATTCCTCTCATGATATCGAGAGTAGATGATCCTCTATTGACACTCAATAGCCCGCGTAAGGTTGGCTACCACTCCCAATAACTGGCTGTACTAGATCTGAAACTTTCCAAACCTATTTGTCCGGTATCAAAGAGTGAAGTACTCATACAAGACATCCTTGGTGTCTCAAGTCTAAGGACCAGATATACTACTGGGACTACGGAATTGCTGTCTGACATGAGGTATCAATAACCATCCAGCATTCCGTAGGCGGATCAATCAGTGAACTCATTCCCCAATGAGCACCTGCACTATACCCCTATTGTCCTCGCACGAGTAGCTATGAGACTAGTCACCTCCATCATATAGACAAGTATATAGCACACCAGTCTATCTAGTTATCTCAATGTCCTTCTTGGGTAACCTATGACTAGGATAATTTAGGGTCTGTGTTTAAAGGTGAATCGATCTCATTATCGAATCTCATCACGATCCGATTCCTATTGTACAGATCCAAGGACATCACAATATATACAACACGCTAGATAAAGTGATAAAACACCTAATAATACACAAAGAGAAAAAGTGCATATCAAGTTACAAGTGCCATCACTCATGTGATTGGCTTGCAGGGCACATATGACAAGTAGGTGGAAACACCTAGGTTCAATTCCCTAGGTTGTACTGGGCGATGGTACCGCCCAAATTGATTGATAGTATCGCCTAGTGACAAAGTACCTGGGCGGTGGTACTGCCCAATACACTGATAATGTCAGTGTTCCCAGGCAGTGGTACCACCAGACTAGCGGTGGTACCACCCAATATCATGGTTAAACTGGCGGTGGTACCACCAGTGACAAGCGGTGGTACTGTTAGTACCCGAAAAACCTAGGATGGAAAGATTTTTGGCTCCAAGTTTAAATCAGATTGGAGACTATAAACACCCATCTCATCCTTGGGTTGAATACACAAGCACCAAGAATTTGAAAGAAAGAAACGCTATAAAAATCTCTTCAAAACTTTCCTCCTCTAGCTTAGATAGATTTCAGCCTAAAGAGAGGAGTGTGCTTATAAGGGTTACCTCCTAAGCCCATCAAAAGGAGAGAGCGCTATGTAAGGGAGTTGATCTTCACCCATTGGAAGGAAGAAACTAGTGGAAAAGCCGGTGGCGTCAAGTGAAGAGGAATCGGGAGTGGACATAGGTCGGATTACTAAACCACTATAAAAATTGATTTGCATTTACTTCTTGCAAATTTACTTAACTGCAAACCATTTTTACTTCGCTGCTCTACTTGATTACTGCCTTTCCTCATCTCTAAACACTCTCAAGTTAATTATGTTTACGATACGCTTTAATCGAAATCGATTTTAGTCGAAACATGATTTTTATCGTACAAAGTTTTCGAAATCATTTTAAATCACTAAAATTTATCATTCTTAACCGCTGCACTAATTCACCCCCCTACCTCATAGTGTCACTGTAGATCCTAATAGAAAAATAACCAACTCTCCATTTAATGGAACTGGAGAGAGAGCCACTAAGTTGTTGAAACTTATACATAGTGATATATGTGGTCCCATGTCAACTCAGGCCATAGTTTATTGGAACTTTCACTGATGATTTCTCTAGATACGAACAAATGTACTTGATGAAGTATAAGTCTGAAGCCTTCAAGAAATTTAAAGAATATAAGAATGAAGTAGAGAACTAGACTGGAAAGAGTATCAAGACTCTTTGATCAGATCAAGGAGGTGAGTACTTGAGTACAGAGTTCACCCAATTCTTAAAGAACCATAGGATATTATCCCAATGAACATCTCCTTACACACCCTAGCTCAATGATATATCCGAAAGGAGGAATCACATACTGTTAGACATGGTGCGGTCCATGATGAGTTTCACCGATCTACTCATCTCATTCTAGGGATATGCCTTAGAGTCTATAGCTTACCTTCTGAATAGAGTTCTAACTAAGTCGGTAGTATCTACACCGTATGAGATATGTAATAGGAAGTCCAAACTTAAGATTGTTAAGATTTGGGGTTGCCTTGCCCATGTCAAGAGACACAACCCTAATAAGTTGGAATTCAGGATAAAATATTGCAAGTTCGTGGATACCTTTTGGGCTCATTGAGAGGCCCATTCAGTGGCCCAAATGTTGCTATAGGTGGTGGCATCGCCAAATTGGTGGTAGAACCGCCTTTGAGCTGGAAAAATGAAAAAGCACACTTTTCCAAGCTACAGGTAGTGGTACCACCCAGCAATAAAGCTGTAGTGATGGTACCACTCTAGGCTGGCAATAGCACAGCTAGAACCTCTATTTTTGAGGTTCTGTAGGTGGTTACACCACCCAATGCAGGTGGTAGTACCGCCCGTACCTGGAAGATCCAAAAATTTAAATTTTGGCTTCATTTTTGGAGTCATTTGGGGCTTATAAATACCCCACTCATCCCTACAAGGTTTACACAAGAAAAAGTAAGCTAAAACTCTGGTGAATCAAGTTGTAATCTTGAAAAAGTCTTGAGTGTTCTCTCCCTCCTCTTGAAAAGTTTAGAAGTTTGTCTAAGGGAGGTGTGAGACTTGTAGAGGTTATCTCCTAAACCATTAAAAAGGAGAAAGAGTTGTAAAAGGGTAGTTGATGTTCACCTATTAAAAGAAGATCATTAGTGAAAGCTGGTGACCTCAACGAAGGAGGAATCGGGAGTGGACGTAGGTTAGAGGACCGAACCACTATAAAATTGGTTTATATTTCTTTTCTTGTAATTTACATTTCTGCAAATCCTTTACCTTATTGCAATCACTCGAATCCTTCTCTTTCACTTATGAATCTCTTTAAGTTAAAATGCAATTGAAGTTGGTTTTCATCGAAACGTGATTCTTCTCGAATGAAGTTTTTCGAAATTGCACAAATCTATTGAATCTTAGATTTTGATGATGAAACTAATTGATTGTGTTTTGTGATCTAACTGCATTTTAAGTTACGTAGGTCTACTATCGATCAGGATTAGATAGTTGACATTGGAGGAATTGACGTTGCGTCGGGTGATCACATCAGGATATTGGATGTTGAGCCGGAGGTCCAGTCGACAACCGGCAGAAGGCTTCGTACGTCAGGCATCGGGCCAAGAAGAGCGGAGTTGCACCAAGAATATCGGGGTTATGGAGGTTAATCGTCGATTGGCAACAAGCCACAAGAGAGGACGATGTGCCGAAGAATCAGACGAAGCGCCGACCAATGATGTGCCGGGCAATTGAATGTCAATTCGTGTTGTAATAATTATCTAGATCGAAGTAGAGTTTTGTTTATATGTGTGTAGGATTAACTACGATAACGATGAAGATGTAAAGCAAAACAAAGTTCCGGAAGACAAGTGTGATGGATCGTTGGGAGTTCGAGAGTTCGATGGAAGTTCAAAGATTCATTGGGAGTACTGTAACATTCCGCATTTCTGGAATTTATATAAGGAGTTATTTTGAATCATTTATAAGGACTTATTTGTAAAAGTCAAGGACTTGTTTGTCAAATTTGAGGAGCTACTTGTAAATATGAAAATTTCAGGGACTAAATTGTTAAGTCAGAAAAAAAGTAAATAAATAAATATCAGCCTCATCACACAGCCCCTCCCATGCACCTCTATTTCCCATGTGGTGCATTGGGAAACAAAGGAGAGGCAGGTGTCATGCAAAGGAGAAGAAGAAGAGAAGAAAAGAAGAAGAGAAGAGAAGGAGAAGAAGAAGAAGAAGAAGAAGAGGGAGGAGAGGAAGGAGGTGGCTGTAACTAGGGCTGCGCACCTCTATTTTCTGCAGGAGGAAACAGAGAAGAAGTGGTGTGGTGTGTCGGGGATGAGAAGGGAAGAAAAGAAGAAGAGAAGGAGAGGGAGAAGAAAAGAGAAGAAGAAGAGGAAAGAGGGCTGCAGTAGTGGCCGTGGCTGCAATTGTGGCAGCTGCAGCTGGGAAAGAAGAAGAAAAAGGGAAGAAGAGGAGGAGTAGAAGAAGAGGGAAAAGAGGAGGAAGGGAAGAGGAATGAGGGCTGCGGCTGTGACCGCAACTGTGGCTGGGAAAGAAGCAGAGGAAGGAAGGAAGGCTGTGGCTAGAAAGAAAAAGAAGAGGAAGGAAGAAGAGGAGAGGAAGAAAAGAGGGGCTTGTGGCTGTGGCTGCAACTGCGACTACAGCCATGGCTGCGACTGCAGCTGCGGCCATGGCTGCGACTGCAGCAACTACGACTATGGCAGCTATGGTTGGGAAAAAGAAAAGGAAAGTAGGTGACTACGACCTCTTATGTTCTGCATGAGCTACAGCTACGGAGAAAGAAAGAAGATAGATGCAGAAAACGACACACGGAGAGGAGATGGAGGAAAGGTAGAAGGATTTGGGTTTATAATTTCGTTGGATCGAAATCTTCGAAAGGCAAGTGTTCCACTCCTTTCTAGTGCAATTCAAATCTTTATTTTTTGCCTTTGATATGAGAAATTTGAGTTATTCTAGCCTTGAAATCTGATATATCTATTGTTTGGAATCTAAACGTTGAATCTGGAATTTTTCAGATTTTTGACCTTTTAGTACTCTTGTAGCCATAACTTTTTGCACCAAATTCTGATTTAGGAGAAACCTTTTTTATACGAAAGAAGACTTATAGAGATTTCATTTGATATAGAAAACGAAAGATTTGGAGTAAATTTACCTATTCAAATATATGAATGAAAAGATCTCATGTATTCAGTGAAACAGATACTACAGCTCCTGACCTTCTATTACTAAATAGCTCATAACTCTCTGGTGAAAATTCTGAATTATGAAAAATTTGATTCTTTGGAAACTAGATTCATGTATCTTTCGTTTCACACTAAATTTGGAAATTTTGAAGTATGTTTTCCCTCTTAAACATTTGTTTAAATTGATTCTACCAATTCTGCAAAACAGAGATGATTAATTCTGACCTTTCTTTACTCTATTTATTGTAACTTCCTGTTAGGAACTCAAAAATTTACAAATCTGAGTTCATCTGAAAATAGTTTGATACAGCTTTACAATGACACATATTATGAGCGAATTGGACCATATTTGGTTACCCAAACAATTCATGAAATGTACCTTTCAAATTCTGCTAGAATCAAGTTCTTTTGTTGTTGTTGTCTATTCATGTTTCATCCTATTGGAAACTGATTCAGCTTAATTCTTCTTCAGTTGAGCTATATATTAGTCCTTTGCAATTCTTGTATTATTCATCCTGAAATTTTTTGTATACCTGAAATCTATTATGTAATGTTCATGTTTGCATTATCTTGTTTTGTAAAGGCACACGCATATTTTCGTTGTTCCGCATGTGCTTCCGATATATGCCAATGTTATTATTTGTACTACCCTTTTGTACTCTGCTGTCTTATGGGATAATGTGAACCTTTGCCAGAAATGATAAAGGGAGTTATGCTTAGAGCCCACGATTACTCTGTCGACCCCATTGACTTCACTCAAATGTGGGTGGATGGAGCTCCCAGACGTGGGAGACTAATGTTTGGTGGTTATCCAGAAATGATTAAACCATATTATGAATGTGGTCCCACAGCGCCCTCTATGTTATTGATATGATATCCAAAGCTTTGGTTATGTGTGTCTATATGTGCTTTGGATAAGAATGAAATGAATGTGATTACCAAATATGGCATTCGACCTTTTGTGTTCTTATTTATTATATTGCTATGCTATGAAACATTTCATATGCTATTGATATTATTTTGAAATGTTTCATTTGTTATTGATATACTTCAAAACATTTCATATACTTTTGATAAGCTCCGAAATATCCTATGTATCATTGATATGCTTCGAAATGTCCTATGAACCATTGATATGCCCCGAATTATTTCATTTGCCCTTGATATGCTCCGAATTGCTTCTTCTGCCATTGATATATTCCGAAATGCTTCTTCTATCATTGATATGTTCCGAAATACTTCTATGCCCTTGATATATTCCGAAATGTTTCATTTGCTCTTGTTATGCTTCGAAACATTTCATATGTCTTTGCTATGTTCCGAAATGTTTCCTTTGCTCTTGATATACTTTGAAACATTTCGTATGTCCTTGCTATGTTCCAAAACGTTTCCTTTGCCCTTGATATGCTTCGAAACATTTTATACATCTTTACTATGTTTCGAAATGTTTCATTTGCATTAATATGCTCCGAAACATTCCCTTCGACATCGATATGCTCCGAACTGTATTAAGTGTCATTGATATACTCCGTAATGTCATATGTGTCATTTGATATGCTCTGAAATACTTTTTACATCATTGGATAAGTTCCAATTACTCTTTACTACCTTTGTTATGAACCAAATATGTTTGAATGAAATGACATTTGTGATTCTATATCTAATGAGATCATATCTATGAATTCTGGTATCTCTATCTTGCATTTGGATACTAAGTCTGTTTAAAGCTATTCTCCTCTTGTTCTAGATTTGCTTGTCACTTGCTGAGCTTTGTAGCTCACTCCGTTGTTATATAACCTTTTTTTACAGGTTAGCTTGTCACGCGCTAAAATGTTAGAATTGAGCTGAGGCAATGAAAAGCTATTCAGATTTTGGCAAGTTTTTGTGGGTTGTTATGTTGTTATTGTATAAGTATGTTTTGTATGTAATGAAATGTTGTCGATAAATCTGAATTGATGTATTATATAAAAGCTTTTAAAGACCTCGTATGGTTGGAATTTTGGAATGTTGAGTTCAGGATATGATGATCTGAATTTATGGTAAATGGTTGGAGTTTTGATTGTATAAATTCTTAAGCTTATGGAATTATAAGTGAGGTTGATATTTTGTTAAGTTGGCTTGGGTTCTTATAAAGGTTCATGTGATGTGATGTATGATTATAACTGCACAGGTTTTATGGACATGATTGATATTTGAATATTTCTCTGTATCCTTAAATGTTAGTTTGGATCCTGGGATTGGATCGTTGAAAAAAATAAAATTTAATGTTATGGATTTTTAAGACAGGGTCACACCTCCTGAACAAGATTAAAAATTCGGAGGGCATGACAAGTATTGCCAGAACTGGCCGAGAACGAGTAGGGAGCTTGCCGAAGGGTTTTGAGAAGTTCACTGAAAGGTTCATCGGAAGTTTGTGAAGCTTGCCAAGAAAGATCGGAGCTTGCCAAAGAAGCTCGTTGGAACTCACCAAGATCATCGTGAAGTCCAAGAGCTTGTTGGGAGTCCGCAGAATGGTTTTCGAGGGTTCGTCGAAAGGCTACCAGAAGTTCACCGAAAACTCGCTGGAAGAAGTCTTGAGTTGTCAGACTTTGTAATAGCTTACGAAATATTTTTAATTTTGGAGTTAGCATGTTAATTTGGGTTAGGATTATGTGTTAATCCTATAACCCAAGTAGGGGCCAAGTGGGCCCGATAACGGACTAGTTTGGGCCGAGTTTAAGACCCAAACCAGTGTGCTGAAAAGAGTTAGGCGGTGGCACCACGTGGCACCGCCCAAGCTGGGGCGGTGGCACCACCTAGTGCCCAAGAGCCCAGGCGGTGGCACCGCTGGGCTGGGCGATGGTACCATCGTTGGGCAATAAGCCCAATCGGTGGCACTGCCTAGTACTGCGAGAACACCGAAAAAACCGAGGCAATTCAAATTTGGACTCCAAATTTGAATCCTCTTAAGGCCTATAAATACCCCTCTCATCCATGGTTCAAATACATACAAAATACTAAAAAAGAAGAAGGGAAAATTTTGTTGAAGTTGTGTCAAAACCCTCCCTCTTGTTTTAAAGTGTTATCTAGCCTTAGAGAGGGTTGAGAGGCCTTGTAAGGGTTACCTCCTAAGCCTGTCAAAAGGAGAGAGCTATAAGGGAGTTCATCCTTACCCGTTGGAAGGAGGATAGCTAGTAGAAAGCTAGTGGCCTCAAGTAAAGAGGAATCAGGAGTGGATGTAGGTCGGATGACCGAACCACTATAAAAACGGTTTGCGTTTATGTTCATGCATTTATCTTTCTGCAAACCTTTACTTTTCTAAATTCACTGCCCTCATCTTCTTATGTACGCTTTTAATGCAATTGAAACAGTTTTAATCGAAACGTTATTCTCTTTGTATGATGTTTCCGAAACTTGTTTAAAATCATCGAAGTTTATCTTATTTATCCGTTGCACTAATTCACCCCCCCTCTTAGTGTCGCTCGATCCCTAACAATTGGTATCAGAGCCTCGTTATTTCTCATTCAGATTTACACCTGTAAGAAATGGCTCTTCATGGCTTTCAAGAGGGCTTTTCGGTTGTTCGTCCACCGTTCTTTAATGGATCGGACTACACTTATTGAAAAACTCGAATGAGAGTTTTCTTGCTTTCAATGGATTTGGATTTGTGAAATATTGTTGAAAATCATTTTCAACTTTCCTCTAAACTGATGAACGAATGGTCGGACTTAGAGAAAAAATCTTTTTCTTTAAATGCAAAGGCTATGAATGCCTTATTTTGCTCTTTAAACAAAATCGAGTTCAATCGGATTTCTACGTACGAAACGGCTTTTGATATTTGGTGGATACTTAAAATCACGCACGAGGGAACTAGTATAGTTAAAGACTCGAAAGTAAACCTCTTATTGCATGATTTTGAGCTCTTCCAAATGAAACCAAGCGAGACTATCAGCGACATGTACACCCGTTTCACGGATGTTGTCAATAGTCTAAGAGCTCTTGATAAATCTTTTTCAGATTTTGAACTCATAAACAAGATCTTAAGATCCCTTCCAAAAAGGTGGGATCCTAAAATAACCACAATACAAGAGGCTAAAGATTTTAATAATTTACCTATTGAAGAACTAATTGGCTCTTTAATGACCTATGAAATGGTATTCTTGGAACACAATGAACTCGATGAACATATGGACCACCTTCGAAAGAACAGGAAAGATTTGACACTTTGAACTATAAAATGTCACTTAAGTGATGACTCAAGTGATGAGGATAATGTTGAGGACATTAAATATTTAATGTTAAAATTTAAAAAGTTCAGTAAACAAGAATTAAAGAACACAAATGGAAAGAACACCAACTCTTGCTATGAATGCAAGAAACCGGAATGCTCCAAAGACGAGTACACAAAAATGAAGAAGAGGAAAGCGTGCAACCAAGATGAAGATGCAAACTATGCCTTATCGGTTTTCGACAATGAGATAAGAAACTCACCCAAGTTGTTTTTACCTTATTTTGAAATTACATGATCCTTTCATGAGTTGTTTGATATAGTTGGTAGGAATTTTTTTGTTATGCTTTTTCTTTCTAGTAATTTTTGAAAATTAAAAATATGAATGATGATTGTATGATTTGTGATAATGTTTGTACACCTAAAAGGATTAACTCATGTATGTGTATCTTGATGTTTTACATTGTCTCTAAACATGATGCTTGACACTTTTATAAACATCTTTTGAACATACTCAACCTAAAATGAAACATGTAAAAAAAAATGATCGTGATGAATTCATGTTGATCTTGTTTTCAAAACAAGATGCATTGTTTGTTATACAAAAAATGCATCATCATGATAATGGCATGTTTCATGATAATGCTTGCACACCAAATATGATTAAAGATAGTAGCAAGCATATTGATGAATTCGCTTTCAACAAAATGCATGGCCTTTTATATAAAAATTGAAAATGTGCTATCATTTTTTTATGTATTTGGTCTTGATGATTTTATGACAAAACTTATGTCTCATTTTTTAAATGTTGAAACATATTTTCATAAAAGACTTGCACACACCTTATGAAATCATTCTTGATAGTGATGAAATGAAAATATTAAAAGGATGTTATCATACTTGAAAGTTATGGAATCATGCTCAATGATTTGTTTTAAGAAATTTGCCTTTTCACTCTTGAATGTGATACTCATTTTTATTATAGACAAAGATATGCTTACATGAAGTAAATCATAAAAAGAAAATGCATATTTCTTGAAATTTGTCTCTCTAAAGTTCTCAAATTTTTGATAAAAGACATTTGATGAATCCATGTGAATCTCTTGAATTGAATCTTTTGGAAAATGCCACATACTTAATGTGATTTGACTTAATGATCATTATGACAAAATATGCCTTTCCATCTTGAATGTTGGCATTTTATTTTAAGGCAAAGGCATGCTTATAAGAAGCAAATCATATGAATAGAAAGATATAAAAACAAAATGCAATCCTCTATCTCAATCTTATCGATTTTTTTAGAGGAAAATCAATAAATCTGTGCTTGTCATGTATGAATTTATTGAATGTGATTTTTTAGGGTGATTTCAGATTTGAAAATTGCTTAATTCATATTTACGACATAAGATACATTTTAAATATGAATCATGCTTCAATCACGTTAAATGCTTCAATCATGTTCTATCTCCCTTAATTCATTTTGTTCTCCTATATTTCCTTTTTATTTACCATAGAGGAGAACCTTCTAAATGAATTATGAAATTTATGATTCGATAATAAGTGTTTATCAAAAATTCTATTTATCATTTTGCAATCTCTAAAACATTGATAATTACTTCATTCATTTTATGAATCTCGAAAACATTTTTGATTTGATTAGGAGTTTCGAGTTGACAAAATGAGTTTGAATGATTTTATAACTCCTCTCTTGATCACTTGAAATCATGACTTTAAATTCTTGACTTGAGATATTTTTGCAAATCAAAATATTTTTCGCTATGATTGCTTCTTTTTATCATATACCAAAGAGGAGAACAATTCAAGTTTATGTCATTTGTGAATCTCATAAACTATATTAATGATTTTGATGATTCGAACTTGAATGAGCTTTATCACAATCCAAGTCTTGATATCTTGATATTTGATACTTGGAATTCCTATGCATGAATCAAGTGGTTTAGCACTCAAATGAATCACTTATCGACATTTACGATTGTGATATATTTTTTATCCTTCAAATGTGATCTTGTTGGCTTGAAATACTTTTTGGAATTTTTGACATGATTTTTCTTTGCCTTGAAGTAAGAGAAATTTGCTTTATGATGAATCATTACTAAAAGGATTTGTCAAATGAATCATGTCTCTCTTGATTTTCTTAAGCTTTGATTTCATATCTTTCATGACTTAGAAATGACATGATTACTTTGGTTTGCTTTCATGAATTCTTTGCATCTATGGCTTGTATGCATCATGTGAAAATTTAAAATATTGATTGATACAAAATTATTTCATTGAAACATTAATCCTCCCTTTCTTTTTCTTATTGATAAAGGGGGAGAAAGTTTATTGCTAGCTTGCACCTTAAATGAAATATTTGCTAGCTCATTCAAGAGGAAAAAAATTACTAGCTTGGCATATCACAAAGAATCAAAGTGCAAACTTGCTATCTTGTTAGCCTACAAAAGAGAAAAAGAATTTGAATATCGAAAAATTGCTACCTTGCAATTTCACAAGAAGCTAAGGATTGCTATCTCAAAGGATGCAAATATTGCTATCTTGCCTATCTCAAGAAGAGAAAATACAAAACTTCAAAAATTTGCATTCCTACACTTGCCATGCTTCTATGCTTGTATGTTGTAATATTTTGCTTGCATATTTAAAGTGATGAAATGCTTACACAAATTGATTGCATATCGCATAAGAAGTAAAGAAAATGCAACTTGCACATCTTTGAATATAATCTGCTTACACTTCTCAAAGGAGATAGGGGGAGAAAGTATTCAAAAACTTGCTATGATTGAATATTTTAAAGTGATGTATGTTGAATATCTTGATTAATAGCTAGTATGATTGTAAAATTTGCATATCCTTGAAAACTAGCTAAATGCAACTTCTCCTTTTTGTTAATGACATAGGGGGAGAAGTAGATTAATGACTTCATGCATTGAATTGAATAATTTATATATTTGTATGATGGTTTGTTATTTCTCATAATATGTGATGAATGTTGTTTGGATTTAGGATAATCCAAGGTTTCTATCAATGGCATATTGATAGGGAGAGTTTGGTTAAACTCCGAGGAGTTATGGTTAATTCCGTTAGTCATCAATTAGTTGTCATCATTAAAAAGGGGGAGATTATTGAATCTTGAATTTTGATAATGAAACTAATTGATTGTATTTTGTGATCTAACTGCATTTTGAGTTATGCAGGTCTACTATCAATCAAGATCAGACAGTTGATACTAGAGAAATTGATATTGCACCGGGTGATCAGGTCAGGATATTGGATGTCGAGTCGGAGGTCCGGTCGACAATCGGCAGAAGGCTTCATACGTTGGGAATCGAGCCAAGAAGAGCAGAGTTATGCCAAGGATATCGGGGTTGCAGAGGTCAACTACCGATTGGGTAACAAGCCACAAGAGAGGATGATGCACTGAAGAATTGAACGAAGCATCGACCAATGATGTGCCAGGCAAATGAATGTCAATTCACGTTGTAATAACTGTCTAGATTGAAGTAGAATTTTGTTTATGTGTGTGCAGGATTAACTATGATAACAATGAAGACGTAAAGCGAAACAAAGTGCCGAAAGACTAGTGTGATGGATCATTGGGAGTTCTAGAGTTCGACGAAAGTCCAAAGATTCGTTGGGAGTGCTGTCGGAACTGACTGAGAATGAGTAGGGAGCTTGCCTAAGGGATTTTGGAAGTTCGCCAAAAGGTTCGTTGGAAGTTCACGGAGCTTGCCAAGAAAGATTGGAGCTTGCCAAAGAAGCTCATTAGAACTCACCAAGATTATCATGAAGTCCAGGAGCTTGCCGGGAGTCCGTAGAATGGTTTCCGAGGGTTCGTCAGAAGACCGTCGGAAGTTCGTCGGAAGCTCGTCGGAAGAAGTCTTGACTTGTTGAATTTTGTAATAGCTTAGAAAATGTTTTTAATTTCATAGTTAGCATGTTAATTTGGGTTAGGATTAGGTGTTAATCCTATAACCCAGGTAGGGGCCAAGTGGGCCCGATAATGGACTGGTTTGGGCCGAGTTTAAGGCCCAAACCAGTGTGCTGAAAAGAGCTGGGCGGTGGCACTGCCCAGTGGCTGAGAGCTTGGGTGGTGGCACCACCTAGGCTAGGGCAGTGGTACCACCCAGTGCCCGAGAGCCCAAGCGGTGGCACCGCCGGGCTGGGCGGTGGCACCGCCCAGTACCGCCAGAACACTGGGAAAACCGAGGTAATTCAAATTTGGGCTCCACATTTGGGCTTCAAATTTGGCCCGGGAAAACCGAGGCAATTCAAATTTGGGCTCCACATTTGGGCTTCAAATTTGGCCTCCAAATTTGAATCCTCTTGAGGCCTATAAATACTCCTCTCATCCTTGGTTCAAATACATACAAAAAACTGAAAAAGAAGAAGGGAAATCTTTGTTGAAGTTGTGTTAAAACCCTCCCTCTTGTTCTAAAGTGTGATCTAGCCTTAGAGAGGGTTGAGAGGCCTTGTAAGGGTTATCTCCTAAGCCCGTCAAAAGGAGAGAGCTGTAAGGGAGTTCATCCTTACCCGTTGGAAGGAGGATAGCTAGTAGAAAGCCGGTGGCCTCAAGCGAAGAGGAATCGGGAGTGGATGTAGGTCGGATGACCGAACCATTATAAAAACGGTTTGCATTTATATTCATGCATTTATCTTTTTGAAAACCTTTACTTTACTAAGTTCACTGCCATCATCTTCTTACGTACACTTTTAACACCATCGAAATGGTTTTAATCAAAACGTTATTCTCTTCGTATGAAGTTTCCAAAACTTGTTTAAAGTCGTCAAAGTTTATCTTATTTATCCGCTGCACTAATTCACCCCCCCCCTCTTAGTGCTACTCGATCCCTAACAAAATCAACATTTTTAACCACTGTACTAATTCACCTCCCCGTTTTAGTACCACTCTAGATCGTAACATCATCAAATACGAGTGTGCGAAAAAGACATATCGAAAACCACCTTTCGAATGCACAACGACCACTACAAATTTTTGGTAATGCCCCTTGGTCTCACCAATACTCCCTCCACCTTCTAAAGCCTTATGAATGATATTTTCTAGAGTTATCTTTGTAAGTTTGTGCTAGTTTTCTTCAACGATAGCCTTATCTACGGCCCTTCTCTTGAAAGTCATTTTCAGCACTTACGACTTGTTTTGATGATTTTGCGAGAACATATTCTTTTATATTAGAGGAAGGTGGAATATCTTGGGCATATCATATCAGAGGAAGGTGTGACAGTGGACCCTTCCAAAATTGAAGCAATGCAGAACTGACTGACCCCGAGGAACATAAAATCGCTATATGGCTTTCTCAATTTAACAAGCTACTACCGTAAGTTCATGAAAAACTATAGAAAGATCAGTGCACTCCTTACTTCCTTACTGAAAAAATATATTTTTCAATGGTCAGACAAAGCCATCACTGCCTTCGACGAACTTAAAGCTGCAATGTCGACAACGCCCGTACTAGCGCTACCCGACTTCGGTAAGACTTTTGCTATTAAAGCTGATGCCTCTAGAGTCAGAAGTGGTACTATACTAATGCAAGATAGATGCCTCCTCACTTATACTAGTAAGGTGTTATCTCCTTCCCATCTCAAGATGACTATTTACGATAAAGAGATGCTTGTGATTGTGCATACGGTGGCCAAATAGAGACTATACTTGATCGGGCGACACTTTCAAATTAAGACTGACCATAAAAGCCTAAAATATTTCTTAGAGTAAAAGATATCTTTTCCTGAGCAGCAAAAATGGGTAACAAAGCTTCTTGGATATGACTATGAAATAACTTACAAAAAGGTGAAAGAGAATATTGTTGTAGATGCACTTTCGTGGCTACCCGAGCAAGCTGAATTTTTGGTCGTTTCACTTCCGACTAGCGACTTCCTTGAGGATATTAGGAGGGAATGGCAAGATGATCTGGAGACCAGTAAGATCATAAAAAGATTAGAGGAAGCACCAAGCTCTGTGGTTTATTATAGTTAGGACTCAAAAGACTTACGCTATAAGGGACGTATTATGCTTATGCCAACTTCTAATTGCATAAAGACTATCCTTCAAGAGATGCATTCCATGCTTGCGGCTAAGCACTCTGGGTTCCTTAGAACCTATAAGAGAATTAAGTAAATATCATTCTAGACCAAAGCAACCATGAAGCTTTCACCTCGGTTCTATGGACCTAACCAGATTTTGGAGCACATCGGAGCAGTAGCATGCAGACTGTGTTGAATCTCGAATTTTGATGATGAAATCAATTGCTAGGTTATTTGATCTAATCCATATTATTGAGATAAGTATGCAGGATTGACTACGATAGTAATGAAGACATAAAGCAAATTACTGGAGTCAAGTATGTTGTGAGTTCGAGAGTTCGCTGGAAGTCGAAAGTGTTGCTAGAACTAACCGAGAATGAATCGGGGACTTGCCAAAGGTTTTAGAAGTTCACCGAAAGGATCATCGGAGGTTTGTGGAGTTTACCGAGAAAGTTCAGAAGGTGGCCAAAAGATTCGTTAAACTCACCATAAAGTCCGGGAGGTTGCTGGAAGTCCGCCGGAAGATATCCGAGGGTGTGTCGGAAGTCCACTAGAAGTTCACCGAAAAGCTCACCAGAAGAAGACTCGACATTGTCAATTTTTAATTTACTTAGAATATATTTTTAATTTCATAGTTAGTATGTAATTAGGGTTAGGATTAGGTGATAATCCTAAATAACCTTAGTAGGGGCCAATTGGGCCTTTAATTGGACTGAATTGGGCTGGATTCAAGGCCCATTCACTAGTGCTGACCAAGTCTGGCGGTGGCATTGCCAGACTGGGCGGTGGCACCACCCCGGGAACTAGTTCACAAGTGGTTTGGATGGTGGTACCACCCCAGGTCAACGGTGGTACTACTCCAGGTCAGTGATGGTACCACCCCTCCATAGAGTCCGAGGACCCTATCAAGCGGTAGTACCACTAGACTGGGTGGTGGTACCGCCCAATACACTGACAGAGTAGGGTCAACTAGCAGTAGCACTGCCAGTGTTAGGTGGTGCTACCGCTAGTACTTGGAAATCCGAGATGTGACTCTTCTTGGCTTTAATTCTAAAACTAATTGAGTCTATAAATATCCCTCTCTTCTCAGTTGGCTAAGTACAAATTGAGAAGTGAAAAAACTAAGTAAAAGCTATAGCAAATTGCATTCGATAAGCTTGAGTGTTTACCTCCCAAGTTTTCCTTTGTAAAAATTCTGTAAGAGTGTGAACCACTTATAAAAGTTTGTAAGAGGGGTGCTTGGTCCTTCCCCTTTAAGATGAGTTGATAGTGAAAGTTGGAAACCTCATCGAAGGAGGATTCAGAAGTAGACTTAGGTCATTTGACCGAACCACTATACATCTCTATGTACTTCTCTTGATGTGTGAGTTTTTAACTTACTACATTTCAATCTTTACTTTGTTATGATCTCTTGATCTCCTCCTCTCTTCTTTCTATAGCATTCACTTGAATCACCTTACTGAAATTATTTTTGTTGGACCAAAATTTTGTCGACGAACAATTTTTTCCAAAATCGCTTTGAATTTTTGATTTTTATCCACTACACTAATTCACCCCCTCTCTTAGTGCCACTCAGATCTTAACAATTGGTATCAGAGCAAAGTCACTCTCATTTGGTTTAAAACCCAAGAGAGATAGCATATTCCAACATGTAAGAGGGTCATTTAATTACACGTCCACCTATATTTAATGGGTCGGATTACACCTATTGGAAGACTTGTATGAAAATTTTTCTTATTTCCATGGATTTTGAACTTTGGAATATTGTTGAAAATGGATTTCAAAGTTCTTCTCTTCTGATGAATGAATGGAATGAATAGGAGAAGAAGACTTTTGCTCTTAATGCAAAGGCTATGAATGCCTTGTTTTACGCATTTTATAAAAATGAGTTTAATCGTGTTTCGATTTGTTAATCGGCTTTTGAAATCTAGCACATTCTTGAAATCACTCATGAAGGCACTAGCTGAGTGAAAGAGTCCAAAATCAATCTCTTGGTCCATTCTTATGAATTATTTCGGATGAAACCAAGTGAGTCCATCGGAGACATGTACACCCGTTTCACGGATGTCGTCAATGGACTCAAAGCACTTGGTAAAGGTTTTTCTAATTTCGAATTTGTCACCAAAATTTTAAGATCCCTTCCAAAGAATTGAGATCCAAAAGTAACAACCATTCAAGAGGCCAAGAACCTAAAAAATTTTTCACTCGAAGAACTCATTGGGTCATTGATGACCTACGAAATGACATGCTATGCTAATGATGAGCTCGAGAACCCCTTTCTAAAGAACAGGAAGGATATGACATTATGAACACAAGAAGACTACTTGAAAGAACCTTCAAGTGATGAGGATCTTGATGATGAACTAGCACTCTTGACTCGAAAATTCAAAAAATTTATAAGAAGGAATAAATTTAAAAATGATACTAAAAACAAACTTGAACCAAAAAAGGAACAAGTGATATGTTACAAATACAAGAAGTTGGGGCGCTTCAAAAGTGAATACCCCCAAGCCAAGAAGAAGCTACCAAAGAGGAAGAATGCTCTAAAGGCAATATGGGATGACTCAAGTGGCTCTGAAGATGAAGAAGCAAACAACAAGGAGGAGGCCAACTTCGCATTGATGGTTTTCGGAGAAGAGGTATATAAGTTCTTTAATGAAGATTTATCCTTCGACGAACTTTTAATCGCTTTTCATGAATTATTTGATGAGTGTAGAGCTATTAGTAAAAAGTTTAATTTATTAAAAAAGGAGCATGCTATCTTATTAGATAAACTTTAAAGTCTTGAACTTGGAACTCCCTCTTTACCTCCATGCTCTAAGTGTAAACACTTAGAGGCAATCAAAAAGGAGAACTTACTACTTAAAGGGATCCTAAATAAGTTTAAGGTTAGTAGTAAGGGCTTGGACTTAATCCTTGCAAACAAGGTTCATGTCGATAAAAGAAGTGGAATTAGATTTGTAAGTGGATCTCACCATACTCCAACAACCTTCATTAAAGGACCCACACTACATGTATTATCTCATTTGAAATGTAACTTTTGTTGCAAGCCCAGATATGTTGTTTACAAATATCCATTTAAGAAAATTAGTCCACATAAATTGATATGGGTTCCTAAAGGAACTGTAAGAAACTCACTAAACAATGACAAGATTAGTATATCAATATTTGAGACACCCAAGTTCAAATGGGTTTCTAAAAATCATTCTCTTTTGTAGACACATTCACCCACACAAGCTAGGAGCAAGAGATGGTACCTTGATAGTGGATGCTCAAGGCACATGACTAAAGATCCATCTCAATTTTCTAAGCTCACTAGCCAAGATGAAGGGTATGTTACATTTGGAGACAACAACAAGGGTAAAATCATTAGCGTAGGAATTATAAGTAACAAATCAAGCTTTTTAATTGATGATGTGTTGTTGGTAGATGACTTAAAGCATAATCTTTTGAGCATTAGTCAATTATGTGATAAAGGATATATTATGAAATTTGAATCTAATTCTTGTATTATTAAAAAAACCATACAACAACACATCTATGATTGCACTAAAACAAAATAATGTCGACGCCATCAACATTGATGATCTTAGCAATGAAATATGTTTTTCAGTTTTGAATGATGATGCTTGGCTTTGGCATAGGAGTTTAGGTCATGCCAGCATGAAACTAATTTCTCAAATCATATCTAAAGAACTTGTAAGAGGCATTCCCAATATTAAGTTCATTAAAGACAAAGTGTGTGATACTTGTCAACTAGGAAAACAAATAAAAAGTAGCTTCAAACCAAAGAATAAAATAACCACCTCTAGACCATTGTAATTGATCCATATAGATTTATTTGGATCAATTGACACAACAAACCTAGGAGGTAGCAAATATACATTTGTAATTGTAGATAACTATAGTAGATACACTTGGACCTATTTCTTGACTCACAAAAGTGATTTTTTTAGATGTTTCTCTAAATTTTGTAAACTTGCTCAAAACGAAAAGGGTTTTATGATTTTCTCAATTCGAAGTGATCATGGTGGTGAATTTCAAAATCGTGACTTCTAAAATTTTTGTGAATCTAATGGATATAACCATAATTTCTCTACTTCGAGGAATCCTCAACAAAATATAGTAGTAGAAAAAAAGAATAGGAGTTTATAAGAAATGACAAGAACCATGTTAAATGAACATAGTTTACCTAAATACTTTTGGGCCGAAGTCATTAATACAACTTGTTATGTCATGAATAGGGTTCTAATAAGACCATCCCTATCCAAAACTCCTTATGAATTGTGGAATAATAAAAAATCAAATATTTCTTACTTTAAAGTTTTCGATTGCAAATGCTTTATCTTGAATGAAAAGGATGCCTTAGGAAAGTTCAATGCAAAATCTGATGAAGCCATCTTTCTTTTTTACTCTTCCACTTCTAAAGCTTTTTATGTTTTTAACAAAAGAACCTTAGTTATAGAAGAGTCTATTCATGTTGTTTTTAATGAAGCTTTCAAATTTAAGAAAAATAATTTTGATGATGATCTTGATTTTGATGGTTTAAAGTGAATGAAACCTCTCCTCAAAATAGCAACTTGGATGCATCTTCTTCCCACATTTCCTTACCTAAGGAATAGAAGTATATAGATGTCCATCCAAAGGAGCAAATTATATGAGACACATCAAAAGGAGTTCAAACTCGTTCTTCTTTTAAGAATTTTTATGCCAATGCCATTTTTCTTTCTCAAATTGAACCTAAGTACATTGACGAAGCATTGAAAGATGATTCTTGGGTTATTGCAATGAAATAGGAATTGAACCAATTTGAGAGGAATGAAGTGTGGAAGCTTATTCCTAGACCTAGGGACCATTTAGTTATAGGTACTAAATGGGTTTTTAGAAATAAGAAAGATGAATTTGGTATCGTGGTTAGAAATAAGGCTAGATTAATAGCCAAGGGTTTCAACCAAAAAGAAGGTATTGATTATGATGAGACCTTCGCTCCTATAGCTAGATTAGAAGCCATTATGATGCTCCTTGCGTATGCTAGTAGTAATAATTTTAAGTTGTTTCAAATAGATGTCAATAGTGCTTTCTTAAATGATTTTATTTTCAAAGAAGTATTTGTTGAACAACAACCTGGTTTTATAAATTTTCTTTTTCATAATCATATGTTTAAATTGACAAAGGTTCTCTATGGGTTAAAACAAGCCCTAAGGGCTTAGTATGAGAGACTTAGCTCATTTCTAATTTCAAATAATTTTACTAAAGACAAGGTTGATACTACATTGTTTATTAAGCATTTTAAAAATAATTTTCTTATTGTTCAAATTTATGTTGATGACATTATCTTTGGTTCAACTAACGAATCACTATATGAATTATTTGCCAAGTGTATAAGTCATGAATTTAAAATGAGTCTAATGGGTGAACTAACCTTCTTTTTAGGATTACAAATTAAACAACATAGTGATGGTATATTTCTTAATCAATCTAAATATACATTAGAATTGTTAAAATGATTTAACATGGATGGCTCAAAAGCCATAAACACTCTTATGAGTACTTCCACTAAGTTAGACATGGATGAAAGTGGAGAAAATTTTGATCAAAAAAATATATAGGGGAATGATAGGTAGTTTACTTTACCTCACCGCAACTAGACCAGATATCATGTTTAGTGTAAGACTTTATGTAAGACTTCAAACTAATCCTAAGTTATCTCAACTTAAAGCTGTTAAAAGAATCTTTAGATATCTTAAAGTAACTCTTAATCTAGGATTATGGTATCCAAAATCCGATGACTTTGATTTAAAAGCCTATGCAGAAGCGGACTTTGGCGGATGTAGAATAGATAGAAAAAGCACATCTGGAACATGTCAATTTTTTGGACATGCACTTGTCTCTTGGACTTCCAAGAAATAAAACTCGGTTGCACTATCTACAGCCGAAGTCGAGTACATAGCCTCAAGTGCATGTTGTGCACAAGTTATTTGGATTAAAAATACTTTAAAAGACTAGAATTTAATTAAAGAATATTCCCATAAAATGTGATAACACAAGTGCTATTTATTTAACCAAAAATCTCATTCAACACTCTAGAACTAAGCATATTGATATTAGGCATCACTTTATACGAGATCATGTCAATAATAATGATGTTATTCTAGAATTTATTGATATAAATATCAATTAGCGGACATCTTCACAAAACCTTTAAATGAAGAATAATTTGACTTCATTAGAAGAGAATTAGGCATGTTAAATTATCCTAATGCATGAGGTTGTTGTATGTTTCTTTTTCAAAATTTTTCAACTTCCGTTTTTCATGAACTCATCTTGATATTATCTTTTCAGATTTCGGATGACATCTTTACAATATCATATTTTGAATAGAGCTCTCATTTTTATCCTTCTTCGATCGTGCAATTGATACATCTCTTTCTTTGATTACATGAATTTTTTATTGATGAGTTTTAAGTAATATCATGCCCTTTTAATGACTTGGTAAAATTGATTCGATCGATTTTATACTCCTTCTACCACTATTGATATGAATAAATGGGTTTCTTGATTAATTTTGTCCACACCTTTGTATCATTTGAAGTTTCATATTCTTGTCTTCATGACACATACAACAATGGTCTTCATGACACATACAACAATGGTCTTCATGTCACATGCAACAATACATATATCAATATCATAATCTTTGCATAAAGAAGAAGCTCTCAAGTTTTTATACTCTCTTCGGTCTTCATTCATGCAAATTTGATAAACTCTTAACTTTTGTGCTGATTTCTACATCTTGAGCCTTTATAACTTGATTGTTTATCTTCCATCTTATGAGTTCTAATGAGAATGCCAAGTTGAATCTTTTATAAAATTTTTACGATAATGTGCTCCACCTCATAAATTTGTAATGGAAATGCCAAGTTGAACCTTTCAAGTATGAAAACTTCATCATGACTCTTTCATGAATTTTGAGCTTAGTATGAAAACTTCATCTCTCTTCTTTATGAATTTTTTAAAATTAACTTCATGAGCTCTTGATGAAATATTTGATGAATATCTTGGCTTCAATGATGTATCTTTTTCACTTTATGATTTTTGACTTAAATTTTCAAATTGGCTCTTGAACTGTTCATTTCAATCCTTCTTGAATGAACTCTTATAGTTTTATTGATTTCATTTCTTTTCTAGTCTCATTTGGTAGAAATAATTCTTGAATAAATTTTTATTGACTTGAATGATTCAATTCAAGAATTATTATGCAAAAACAGTGAATTTTTCATGAGATCTTAGAAAATTTTATGAACTTTGGCTTTAATGATCTATCTTACGATTTCATTGGCACCAATTTTCAAAAAGAATGATCGAATTGCTCTTTAGTATTCTCTTCTTTTTGCCATTTTTATCAAGGTCTATTCCCCTTTTGTTGATAACAAAGGGGGAGAAGAATATGGCAAGATAAATTGATGACTTGATTAATGGAATAATAAATGCCTTGTATGTATCATATTGAATGATGTATCATGTATCACATTGCATTAAAATGCCTTGTATGTATCATATTGAATGATGTATCATGTATTGTAATGTATTGCAATTGCATTGTATCAAAAATTGATTGATATCCTTAAAAGCATCGCAATATATCACAATGTGAAGCGTATCACAATTAGAATGTATTACATGCATCACAAATGATTCATACATGCTTTACATATTAATTTTGTAAAATCATTATTATATCATGTTTAAATTTGGTATCTTTCATTGACATGATAAGTTTTCATCTCATTTGATGATGTATCATAAAATGATATCATGCCTTGCATTTGTGTAATTTTATTTTGATATTATTTGATCCTTGTTTCACTTCAAAATTAAAATTGATATAATTTGTCGAAGTGATAAACGTCTATCATCATTGAACTTAAAAAATGGGTGTCATGTCTTGACATCATGAAAAATACATAGTTTTATATTTATGAATGAAAAGATCATGATGATAAATTCAACGAATGCAACTTATCGGTTTCGACTTAAATTTAAGGAGATTGAATTCAAGTGTTTCCCTTATCATAATATGGCATATAGATAGGGGATTTAAGATTAACTCTATCATCAATTGAT
The DNA here is from genome assembly GCA_024322285.1 of Musa beccarii. NCBI lineage: Eukaryota > Viridiplantae > Streptophyta > Magnoliopsida > Zingiberales > Musaceae > Musa > Musa beccarii. Next base: position 16,549,338 of record CM044402.1, read on the forward strand.
TATCATCATAAAAAGGGGGAGATTGTTGTCGGATTTTGATGATAAAGTCAATTGATAAGTTATTTGATCTAATCCATATTATTGAGATAAGTGTGTAGGATTGACTACGATACCAATGAATACATAAAGCAAATTACTGGAGTCAAGTATGTTGGGAGTTTGAGAGTTCGCCGGAAGTCTGAAGGATCATCGAAAGTGCTACCAGAACTAGTCGAGAATGAATCGGTGACTTGCCGAAGGTTTTAGAAGTTCATTAGAAGGATCGTCGGAGGTTCGTGGAGTTCACCGAGAAAGTTCAGAAGGTGGCCAAAAGATTCATCGAACTCACCATAAAGTCCGGGAGGCTGTTGGAAGTCCACCGAAAGATATCCGAGTGTGTGTCGGAAGTCTGCCAGAAATTCATCGGAAAGCTCGCCAGAAGAAGACTCGACATTGCCGATTTTTAATTTATTTAGAATATATTTTTAATTTTATAGTTAGGATGTAATTAGGGTTAGGATTAGGTGATAATCCTAAATAACCCTAGTAGGGGCTAACTAGGCCTTTAATTAGGTTGAATTGGGCTGGATTCAGGGCCCATTCACCAGTACTGACCATGTTTGGCGGTGGCACCGCTAGACTGGGCGATGGCACCACCCTGGGGGAACTAGTTCCTTGGTGGTTTAGGTGGTGATTCCGTCCTAGGTCAGTAGTGGTACCGTGGTACCACTGATAGTTATTACATGTCAGCAGTGGTACTGCCTAACAAGCGGTGGTATCGCCCCTCCATAGAGTCCGAGGACCCTATCAAGCGGTAGTACTGCCAGATTGGGCGGTGCTACCACCCAGTACACTGACAAAATAGGGTCAACTAGTAATAGTACCGCTAGGAGCCAGAAATTCGGGATGTGACTCTTTTTTGCTACAATTATGAAGCGAATTGAGTCTATAAATACCCTTCTCTTCTCAACTTGCTAAGTACAATTGAGTAAAAGCTAAAGCAAATTGCATTCGATAAGCTTGAGTGCTTACCTCCCAAGTTTTACTTTATAAAAATTCTATAAGAGTGTAAACCACTTGTAAAAGTTTGTAAGAGGGGTGCTTGGTCCTTCCCCTTCAAGAAGAGTTGATAGTGGAAGTTGGAAACCTCATCAGTGGAGGTTTTGGAAGTGGACGTAGGTCATTTGACCGAACCACTATACATCACTATGTACTTCTCTTGATGTGTAAGTTTTTAACTTATTGCATTTAAATCTTTACTTAGCTGCGATCTCTCGATCTTCTCCTCCCTACTTTCTATAGTATGCACTTGAATCATTTTACTAAAATCATTTTCGTTAGATTGAAATTTCTCAACGAACAACTTTTTCTGAAATCACTTTGAATTTTTGATTTTTATCCATTGCACTAATTCACCCCCCCCCTCTTAGTGTCGCTCAGATCCTAACAGATTGGACTTGACTTACCCGCCAGCTCCCAAATCCATCTAGCCTTCCATGTGTCGTGTTTCAAGCTCAAGTTGGGACAAAATGAGAAAACCCAAAGCCACCTACCAAATATGACTACCCAAGGAGAGCTCCAGACCCAGAAGAGTGCCATTATTGATCGACGGATCGTGACTCGATGACGACGACCCACTACTGAAGTGCTAATACAGTGGGCGAACCTACAAGTAGAAGATGCCACTTGAGAGAACTATGATGACTTGAAGATCAAATTCCCAAAATTCATGGAGTGTTAGCCTCAAGGACAAGGCTGATTTCAAGATGATATGTTAGGACTCTAGCTAGGAGAGTCCTAATTTAATTTCATTGAAGGGGGTAGACATGTAAATCCAAAGGGCATTCATGTAAATCCTATCTAGCCGACCCCTATTAAAGAGGTGAAGAATGTTAAGTTTGAAATCAATTTCATAAATAGCTAGTTCGTATGGAGATTTCGATTCAATGAAAAATGACTTAGTTAAAGTAGCTCGAGTAAAGGAGATGAAGACCAAATGATTTGCAGCTAAGTAAAAAAATGATTCAGAAATTTAAACACTCACACATTCAAGGAACACCACGATGTATAATGGTTCGGTCAAATGACCTACATCCACTTTTGAAGCCTTCTTCGATGAGGCTCTCAACTTCCACTAGCAAGTCACTTTAAAGGGGAAGGACCAAATACCCCTCTTACAACCTTCTTACAAGTGGTTCACACTCTTACAGATTTTTGTAGAGAGAGAGAGGTGAACACTTAAGCTATCGAAAACAAAGCTTTGCTATGGCTTTTGCTCAATTTCTAACTCTTAAAAGGTTACACTCTTAGTTGAGAAAAGAGGGGTATTTATAGACCTGAAGAGGATTCAAACTTAGGCTCCAAATTTGAATTACTTTTGGGTTTCCTGGTGTTGGTGGTGCCACCGCCTGTCAGTGGCGGTGCCACTGCCTATCAGTTGTCAGACTGACAGAGTACTGGGCGGTGGCACCGCTTGGGCTCTCAGGCTCTGGGCGGTGCCACCACCCCAGCCTGGGCGGTGCCACCGCCCGGGCCTTTCAGCAAGGCTGAATGACCCCAAATTTTTAACCCAAATCAGCCCAATAAGGGCTCGATTGGCCCCTACTAGGTTTAAACATGATTATTTCCTAATCCTTACCCTAATTATATGCTAAGTATGAAATTAAAACATAATTCTAAGCAATTTAAACTGGGATTCTTCAAGTCTTCTTATGACGAGCTTTTTGGCGAACTTCCGATGGACATCCGACACTCCTTCGGATTTCTTCCGACAGACTCCCAGTAGGCTCCCAGATTCTTGTGGCAAGTTCAATGAGTCTTTGGCAAGCTTCCGAACCTTCTCGGTGATCTCTGCGAACCTCCGAAGATTTTTCCAGTGAACTTCTGAAATCTTCGGAAATCCCTAATTCTATCTCGGTTGGTTCCAACAATACTTCCAACGATCCTTCGGACTTCTGGTGAACTCTCGAACTCCCAGCCAACTTGACCTCAGTAAATCGCTTTATGTCTTCATTCTATCGTTATTAATCTTACACATTTATCTTAACAATATGGATTAGAATAAATAATTCATCAATTGACTTCATCATCAAAATTCGAGATTCAACAATCTCCCCCTTTTTGATGATGACAATCAATTGATGATGGCATTAATCTTAACTCCCCCTATCTATATGCCATATTATGAGAAGGTAAAAACACTTGAATTCACTCCTCTTGAATTCATCCCAAACCCGATAAGTTTGATTTATTAAACTTATCATCATGCTTAACAAGCATCAATTTTCATCCATAAATATGAAACTTCATATTTTTCACAATGTCATGGCATGATACGCATTTTCTAGTCGAATGATAGACATTTATCATTTCGATAAGAGAAACTAATCATAAATTGAAATGACACAAGAATCAAATGATATCAATGAGGTGCACAAGATCATGACATGATATCAAATGAAATATTAGCTTATCATATCTATAAAAAGAACCCAATTTTTAAACATGATATGATATCGATCTCAAAACACTTGAATTCAATCTTCTTAATACTATGCAAGACATTTTATCAAGTTATTTTTATATGTAATTAATTTATACATTCTTCTCCCCCTTTGTCATCAACAAAAAGGAGGTGAAGTAGCCACCACAAGGTATCATACCACAAAAAAAATAAGTGGTCAATTATCAAGCATATGATAAATGAGTTGAACATAATGCAAAATATGTCATCCTTGACAGATAAATTTGAAAAATATTTGGATCATTTTTATTCATGTTCATGAGATCAAAAAAAAAACATTAGAGTTTCAAAATGCTCACGAAGAATTCATACATGAAAAATTTAAGACTCAATTTTTGATTGAGAATTCAAGCATAGAATTATGAAAGGATAGATCATTAAAGTCATTCATCAAAGATTTCATATTTTAAGGTAACCTCCATGGGAATGAGATGCCAAAAGTCATAAAACTTCAACGAATGAAATATATCAATATAAAAAATTTGAAGAAAAAAATTCGATGTGGCATTCTTGTAGTGATTCATGAGGAGTAAGTCATAAAACCTTGAATCATGCCAATTAGCACAAGAATAAAAATCAAAAATGAACATTTAAGAACTTAATTTTGTATAATTCATGACATTAATTTATGCATATGTTAAACTTCATATATAAAATGCAAGTCATGAAATATCTTTAGTCATACTTAAAGGACGGTATAAAATTAGTTTTTACTACATCATTAGTATCTACTATTTAAAGAAAGAGGAAAACAACATCATGATAACTTTCATCAAGATTATGATCGAAAGATAAAAATGTGAGCTCCATAATATAAAGATGTCATCAAAATGCGAAAATATAATATCAATGTGAAACTATCAAAACTGAAAATTGAATCATTTTATCAAAAGTCATGACACAACTCAAAAATTTATCAATTGAAGAGGAGAATCAAAATAGGAAGATAAAAATGAGTGCTTTCATCAAAATGCCAAGATGATATTGTAAAGATATCATTCAAAAATGAAGAGATAATATTAAGATGATATAATCAAAACCGAAGTTAGAAAATTTCAGAAAAGAAACATACAACATCATGTATTAGAACAATTTAGCATGGCTAATTCTCTTCTAATGAAGTCAAATTGTTCTTCATTTAGGGGTTTTGTGAAGATGTTCGCTAATTGGTGTTTTGTATCAATAAATTTTAGAATTACATTATTATTATTGACATGATCTCATATAAAGTAATGCCTAATATCAATATGCTTAGTTCTAGAGTGTTGAATTGGATTTTTTGTTAGACAAATATCGCTTGTATTATCACATTTTATGGGAATGTTCTTTAAATAAATTTCATAGTCTTCTAACGTGTTTTCATCCAAACAACTTGTGCATAACATGCACTTGCAGCTATGTATTCGGCTTCCGTCGTAGATAGTGCTAGTCATATGTGCCCTGCAAGCCAATCACATGAGTGATGGCACTTGTGACTTGATATACACTTTATCTCTTTACTTATTATTAGGCGTTTTATCACTTTATTTTGCATGTTGCATATACTGTGATGTCCTTGGATCTATGCAATGGGAATCAGATCGTGATGAGATCACGATAATGAGACCGATTCACCTTTAAACACAGATCCTAAATTATCCTGGTCATAGGTTACACGAGAAGGACATCGAGATAACTGGATAGACTGGTGTGTTGTATACCCGTTCATATGATGGAGGTAGCTGGTCTCATAGCTACTCGTGTGGGGACACTAAAGGTACAGTGTAGGTGCTCATTGGAGAATGAGTTCATTAATTGATCCGCCTATGGAATGCTGGATGGTTATTGATACCTCACATCAGACAACGATTCCGTAGTCCCAGTAGTGTATCTGGTCCTTAGACTTGAGACACCAAGGATGTCCTGTATAAGTACTCTACTATTTAATACTGGACTTATAGGTTTGGAAAGTTCCAGATCTAGTATAGCTGATCATTGGGAGTGGTAGCCAACCTTACGAAGGCTATTGAGTGTCAATAGAGGATCATCCACTCTCAGTATCATGAGAGGAATATCCCATGTGTTCTTGCTTGAACAAATCCTTGGCCAAGGTTATTCGGATTGAGAGAGAAAGGATTCTCTGGGAGAATCTGACAAGAGTAAGACTCGAGGAGAGACCGTATGGGCATGACAGCACCATGCCCGGTATAGGGTCTCTGGGATATTAGATGGATGAGGGACTATAGAGACATGGTAATTGAGGACAGATAGGTCTAAAGGATTGGATTCCCCTGTATCGTTTGTGGGCCACGGCGTAGTGGCCTGGTACGTCCACAGTCGATGAGTTGGGTGAATTATTATAGAGATCATAATTCACTAAGTCAGAAGGAGTTCTGACAAGTATGACTCACGGCCAGCTCGATATTGGGCCTAGAGGGTCACACACATATGGTAGGTGTTACGACGAGTAGAGGTTCGAATATGAGATATCCGCTGAACCCTCTATCTTATTGGATATCCATTAAGCCCCTGAATTATTGGATCCTGAGATGAGATCCAATAATTGCTAATAAGAGATTATTGGGTAAAGACCCACTACTCCAAGAGGTTTGGGTAATTGGATGGAGATCCAATACCTAATAGGGCAAAAGATCCATTAGGGTTTTCAAGAGGCCTCTATAAATAGGAGGGAACTAAAGCTCTATAGGCTAATGGTTTCTTTTAGTAGCCATCTCCTGTTCTCCTCTCCCCAAAGAGAGAGGTGCATCATCGCAATCCCGGCCATGTGAATACCGCTAGAGAGGAGGACGCTTGACCTCCTTCATCCTCTCCCACAGATCTACAGGAATTCATGGATATACGATTTCCCTAGGTATTTTCTTTTACATGTGTAGTTTTGCAGATTTATTTTTGATACACCGATCTTCGCACGATAACAGAAACTTTCTACGAGAAATCTGGGGTTTTGTTTTCTATTCTTCCGCTGCACATGTGATGTCACTCCCCTAAAAAATTTCCCAATAGTTGTATCAGAGTAAGGTTGTTCGTGCGAAGATCGGATCTTCAACTGCGTGTGTTATGTTTTGGATCTGCTTTTGATGCCAAAATCGTTGGCACAAAAGGGCCAGGAAGGGCAGCAACTGTTGCTGCCCTTGCTGTGCTCGTGTAGCGGCCGCAAGGTTGCTTGCAGCTTGCTGCCTGCATAGGCGACAACCGATCGGTGGGATGAGGGCTGTAAGCAGGTTGCCTGCACCAGCATCCTGCTGCCTGCCTGCGACTCGCAAGCACAGGCACCCATAGAGGCAACGCTGCCTAAGGAGCGAGCGATGCTTGCAGGGGCGACCACCACCGCCTGCGGCCAGGCAGGAAGCACCTACAGTTGCCCACAGGGGTGGTCCCCGTAGTGGACAAGGCCACCTGATGAGGCGGCACCTGCCCGCGACGACGCTTACGGGGCAACGCCGCTAGGGCACCGACGGGTTGCCCGCGGGGCAGCGCTTGCGGGCGTTGCCCCGTGGGTGGCGCTTGCGCGAGCGACGCCCGCCCGCAATTGGGGCAATGCTTGAGGGCGTTGCGCCCGCCTATTGCGGCCATGCCGCCCACGGCGTCGCCGTCGGTTGGGTGGCGACGGGCGCACCGCAACGTCAAACGTAGCAGGGCAGAGGGATTAGGGTTTTTTTTTATCAAAAGACAGTTTTTCCCCTCTAAATTTTAGAAATTCTAGATTCTGTCTCTTTTGACAGAATTACCAAAATACCCTTTTGGCTGAATTACCAAAATACCCTTGGGAATTCAAAAATTCTTTTTATGTCCCTGATTTTAGAAAAATAAATATGTTAATTAAATAGTTTAATTAACTATTATTTTTTTAATCTAGTAGTCCTATAAAATAATATATACATGTGATGTATGATGTGGACAAATGATCATTGACCTGTGATGTGATGTGTGCACATGTGATTATTATTATTGCGGCCTACGAGCCTCTATTCTTTTCTCATTTATTGTCGGGCCTATGTGCCTATAATTATGTTGTAATTACATGAGGAGGTGCAGTGGTAGCATGACTCACGAGGTTGAGACGGACGATCCGACGCATGGAGATACGTTGAGATGCCGACGGATCTGACGAGGCAAGATGGACGATCACAGGGCATAGAGATACGCCGAAGTACACATAGATCTTGATGTGAGTGATTGGGCCCACTAGCTCGGGCCTGATCACATTAGGATGTGGTCCATGATCATCTGGTGTGATTGCTCATGTAATGTGTGATTAGATATATTTACATAAGATGTAGATATATATATATATATGTATATATATATATATATATTAAATATGTATGTGTGTGACACATTATGTTAGGAGGCTAAATCAAAAATCCTCTCTATTAATAAAATTAAGTCGGTAAATGTGAGGTAATTAGATTGACCCACGTGGCCTTCCATCGTTATAGCTAGGAATCGATTCCCGGTGTAGGTTGAGTTGGTCGAGTCCCTCGAGACTCACCTATATCGCGTTTCGCTATCTTATCTACAACATAGAGATATCACTAGTGACTTGAGGATATGGTATGCTTGGTCAAGTCCCTTAAGAGTATATCACCGAATCAGACTCATCTTGTAACGATGGTGATGACTTAACCGAATATCATGGTTGGTCGAGTCCCTCGAGGCTATGGTGGTTCGGAGGTCGAACAGGATGGGAATCACAAGGAGTTGTGATTGGCAAGAGTTGCCTACCTTTACGGGCTTAACGTGATTGGTCGAGTCCCTCGAGGTTACGTTAAGATGCCGATTGGATCCCGATCCCCACTAAAGATCCGTCGGGGGTCTCCGATTCATATACCGGAGGGTGTTGTGTGTCTCGCGAAAAATTAGTAGGAGTACATTAAGATAGAAGTCCTTATCTTAATTGTTGAAATTTCTGCAAAGTCTGCATGTTATTTATTTCTGCTACATCTTTTATTTCAGAAAAATATCGCTTTCAAATCCTTTACGTGGCATACTTGATGTCAACCGCCTTACTAGTTTAAATTATACGGATTGGCTTCGCAATCTGAGAATCATTCTCACGGTGGAGAAAATCGCATATGTATTTGATATAGTGATCCCTATGCCTGACGAAGGGGCAAGCGAGGATGAGATCGCTCGTTATGTTAAGTATTTAGATGATTCCACTCTTGCTCAGTATTATATGTTGGCCTCTATGACTACTGAGTTACAAAGACAACATCAAAATTTGGATGCTAATTTCATACTCTTGCATCTCCACAAACTGTTTGAGGAACAGGGAAGAACTCAACGATATGAGATATCAAAGAGTCTTTTCCGTGCTAGGATGAATGAGAAGACACCGGTTCAAAACCATGTCCTTAAGATGATTGAGTGGATCGAGAAACTCACAGGTCTAGGAATGGTCCTAGAGGATAACCTGTGCGTAGATCTTATACTTTAGTCCCTACCAGATTCCTTTTCTCAGTTTATAATGGATTTTAATATGAACAAACTTGAGGTGACCCTCTTAGAGCTCCACAATATGTTGAGAGAAGCATAGAGCACCATCAAAGAGAAGCCGGTTCTCTATACTAGTGAGACCAGAAAGAAAAGGAAGGTTGAGAAGACAATTAAGAAGGGCAAGAGCAAGGGCAAAATAGGTAAGGCAAAGGTTGCCAAGAAAGACCTAACAAATGATAAAGGCCAGTGCTTCCACTACGGGAAAGATGGGCATTGGAAAAGGAACTGCAAAAAGTACCTTGTAGAGAGGGCGAAACAAAAGCTTGGAGAAGCTTCAGGTACATTCATGATTAGTCTCCATTTGTTAGAATCTTATGATAACACATAGGTATTGGATACTTGGAGTGCTTATCATATCTGCAATTCATTGCAGGTTCTGGTAGGACCTAGGAGATTGAACACAAGCGAGATGGACCTTAAGATGGGCAATGGATCAAAGGTTGCTGTAGTGGCTGTTGGCAAGGTCACCTTACATTTGCTTGGTGGAGCTATTATTGCATTAGATGCATGCTATTATGTTCCTTCTAGTATCAAAAATATTATTTCCATTTCATGTTTGACAGTTAGTGGATATAAATTAGTTTTTGAGAACAATGGTTGTTCAATAGCATTAGATGATGAGACCATTATGAGAGGAACATTGTATAATGGTTTATTTATGCTAAATACAGCTCCACATATCATGAGTATAAGTGAGTCTAAGAAGAAACGAGAAGTGGAGAACCTGACAGAAAAAAGTATTAAAACCTTCGATCAGATTGAGGAGGTGAGTACTTGAGTACAGAGTTCACCCAGTTCCTCAAAGACCATAGGATTTGATCCCAATAGACACCTCCTTATACACCACAGCTTAATGGTGTATCAAAAAGGAGGAATCTCACACTGTTAGATATGGTGCATTCCATGATGTGTTTCGCTGACCTACCCATCTCATTCTGGGATATGCCCTAGAAACATAGCTTACCTTCTGAACAGAATTCCAACTAAGTCAATGATGTCTACTCCATATGAGATATGGAATGGGAAAAAGCCCGATCTTAAGATTGTTAAGATTTGGGGCTGCCCTGCCCACGTTAAGAGATACAATCCTGACAAGTTGGAATCCAGAATGGAATGGTGCAAGTTTGTAGGATACCCAAGGAAACTTATGGGTATTATTTCTATCACCCTGAGGACCAAAAGGTTTTTTGTAGCCAAGAGAGCAGTGTTCCTTGAGAAGGAACACATTATTGTTGGAGATAATGGGAGCATGATAGAATTGAGTGAGGTTGGAGAACCTAGCTCAAGCACCATTTCATAGCCAGAGTCTGTTCAGATACCTAACACATAAGTTCCAACTTTACGTAGGTCCGATAGAGTATCTCATCCTCCTGAGAGATATGTGGGACATATCAGAAGAGAGGATATTGATCCTCAGACCTACGAGGAGACTATTATAAGCATAGACTCCGAGAAATGGCAAGAAGCCATGAATTCAGAAATGGATTCCATGTACTCCAACAAGGTTTGGAACCTAGTTAATGCACCCAAGAGTATTGTACCCATTGGTTGCAAGTGGATCTTCAAAAAGAAGATTGGAGTAGATGGATAGGTAGAGACCTATAAAGCAAGGCTAGTGGCTAAAGGGTATCGTCAAAGGCAAGGTGTTGACTATGACGAAACTTTCTCACCTGCTGCCATGCTAAAATCCATTCGAATTCTATTGGCTATTGCAGTACACTATGATTATGAAATCTGGCAAATGGACATCAAAATCGCATTCCTCAATGGTAATCTCGAGGAGGAGGTGTATATGATATAGCTTGAGGGATTCATAACCAAGGATAACCCAAATAAGGTGTGCAGGTTACTTAGGTCCATTTATGGATTGAAGCAAGCTTCTCGAAGTTTGAACATAAGATTTGATGAGGCGATCAGATCTTATGACTTCATTAAGAACGAAGATGAGCCTTGTGCGTACAGGAAAGTAAGTAGGAGCACTATCACCTTTTTGGTATTATATGTGGATGACATCCTGATCATTGGGAATAATGTAGGAATGCTCTCCATAATAAAAACTTGGTTATCTAGGCACTTCTCCATGAAGAACTTAGGGGAAGCATCCTGTATATTGAGGATACAGATCTATAGAGATAGATCTAAGAGGATGCTTGGCTTGTCCCAGTCCAGGTACATAGACACCATTGTCAAAAGGTTTAGTATGGAAAATGGAATATCACTTTCTAGGAGACATGGAATATCACTTTCTAGGAATATGTCCCCAAAGACTCCTAAAGAAAGGATACACAGGGATATGATACAATATACATCAGCGATAGGATCTATCATGTATGCTATGCTATGTACCAGGCCTGATATAGTACATGCTTTGAGTGTCACGAGCAGATATCAGGTAGATCCAGGCTTGGAGCACTAGAAAGCAGTAAAAAGTATCCTTAAGTACTTGAGAAGGACTAAGGATCTTTTACTGGTATATGGAGGTAGTAGCCTCAGGTTGAGGGTTACACGGATTCGAGATTCTAGTCTGATGTCGATGATAGCAAGTCTAATTCAAGGTATGTGTTCACCCTGAATGGAGGAGCAGTATGCTGGAAGAGTTCCAAGCAAGCCACTACTACTGACTCGACCACAGAGGTGGAATACATTGCTGCGATAGAGGCAGCAAAGGAGGGAGTCTGGATGAAGAAGTTCATCATAGATTTGAGAGTCATGTCGAGCAATGAAGAGCTGATTCCCTTATATTACGACAACTATGGGGCAATTACTCAAATAAGGGAACCCGGGTCTCTTTAGAAGTGTTCTAAGGAGGTTCTAACTTATTAAAGAGATCGTGACTTGAAAAGATGTAGTAATGGAAAGAGTTCCATCCGAAGATAACATTGCAGATCCATTGACAAAGCCATTGACTCAGATTGTCTTTGAGTGTCATAGAGGTCTGATGGGGATTAGACATGTTGGTGATTGGCTTTAGGTTAAGTGAGAGATTGCTAGTCATATGTTTCCTGCAAGCCAATCACATGAGTAATGACACTTATGACTTGATATGCACTTTATCTCTCTACTTATTATTAGGCGTTTTATCACTTTATCTTGCATGTTACATATGCTGTGATGTCCTTGGATTTGTGCAATGAGAATCAGATTGTGATGAGATCACGATAATGAGACCGATTCACCTTTAAACATAGACCCTAAATTATCCTAGTCATAGGTTATTTGAGAAGGATATCGAGATAACCAGATAGACTAGTGTGCTGTATACCCGTTCATATGATGGAGGTAGCTGGTCTCATAGCTACTCATATGGGGATACTAAGGGTACAGTGTAGGTGCTCATTGGAGAATGAGTTCACTAATTGATCCGCCTACAAAATACTGGATGGTTATTGATACCTCACGTCAGACAGTGATTCCATAGTCCTAGTAGTGTATTTGATCCTTAGACTTGAGATACGAAGGATGTCCTGTATGAGTACTCCACTCTTTGATACCGGACTTATATGTTTGAAAAGTTCCAGATCTAGTACAACCGGTCATTGGGAGTGGTAGCCAACCTTACGAGGGCTATTGAGTGTCAATCGAGGATCATCCACTCTCGGTATCATGAGAGGAATATCCTATATGCTCTTGCTCGAATAAATCCTTGGCCAAGGTTATTCGGATTGAGAGAGAAAGGGTTCTCCAGGAGAATCTGACAAGAGCATGACTCGAGGAGAGACCGTATGAGCCTAACAGCACCATGCCCGGTATAGGGTCTCTAGGATATTAGATGGATGAGGGACTATAGATACATGGTAACTAAGGATAGATAGGTCCAAAGGATTGGATTCTCTTGTATCGTCTAGGGGCCACGGCGTAGTGGCTTGGTACGTCCGGAGTCGATGAGTTGGGTGAATTATTATAGAGATAATAATTCACTAAGTCAGAAGGAGTTCTGATAAGTATGACTCACGGCCAGCTCGATATTGGGCCTAGAGGGTCACACACATATGGTAGGTGTTGCGACGAGTAGAGGTTCAGATATGAGATATCCACTGAACCCCCTATCTTATTGGATATCCATTAAGCCCCTAAATTATTGGATCCTGAGATGAGATTCAATAATTGCTAATAAGAGATTATTGGGTAGAGACCCACTACTCCAAGAGACTTAGGTTATTGGATAGAGATCCAATACCCAATAGGGCAAAAGATCCATTAGGGTTTTTAAGGGGCCTCTGTAAATAGGAGGGAACCAAAGCTCTATAGGCTGAGGGTTTCTTTTAGTGGCCACCTCCTATTCTCCTCTCCCCATAGAGAGAGGTGCATCGTCGTAATCCCTGCTGTGTGGATACCGCAAGAGAGGAGGACGCTTGGCCTCCTTCATCCTCTCCCACAGATCTGCAGGAATTCAGGGATATACGATCTCCCTAGGTATCTTCTTTTACACGTACAGTTTTGTGGATTTATTTTTGATGCACCGATCTTCGCACGATGGTGGAAACTTTCTATGAGAAATCTGGAGTTTTGTTTTCTGTTCGTCCGCTGCGCATGTGATGTCGCTCCCCTGAAGGATTTCCCAACAGATAGTACAACTAAATTTTATTTCTTAGAAGTCCAAGAAACAAGTGCATGTCCTAAAAATTGACATATTCCGGATGTGATCTTTCTATCTATTCTAGATTAAGAGTTTGGATAGACCTACACTAAACATAGACCTAAACTTTTAAATCAAAGTTATCAGATTTTGGATAGAATAATCCTAGATTAAGAGTTTCTTTAAGATACCTAAGGATTCTTTTAACAGCTTTGAGATTAGATAACTTAGGATTAGCTTGGAATCTTGTACATAGACCTACACTAAACATGATATCTAGTATAGTTGCGGTGGGGCAAAGTAAGCTACCTATCATTCCCCTATATGTTTTTGGATCAAAATTTTCTCCACTTTCATTCAAGTCTAACTTGGTGAAAGTACTCATTGGAGTGTTGATGGCTTTTGAACCATCCATGTTAAATCATTTTAATAATTCTAATGTATGCTTTATTTGATTAAGAAATATACCATCACTAAGTTGTTTAACTTGTAATTCTAAAAAGAAGGTTAATTCTTCTATTAGGCTCATTTCAAATTCATGACTCATACACTTTGCAAATGATTCACATAGTGATTCATCCGAAGAACCAAAAATAATATCGTCAACATAAATTAGAACAAACAAAAAAATTATTTTCAAAATGTTTTATAAATAATGTAGTATTAACCATGCCTTTAGTAAAATTATTTGAAATTAAGAAAGAACTAAGCCTCTCATACCAAGCCCTAGGGGCTTGTTTTAATCCATAGAGAACCTTAGTTAGTTTAAACACATAATTGGGAGGAAGAGAGTTTTAAAATCCAGGTGGTTGTTCAACATACACTTCTTTATAAATAAAGCCATTTAAGAAAGCACTTTTGACATTCATTTGAAAAAGCTTAAAATTATTACTACTAGCATAGGCAAGGAGCATCTTAATGGCTTCTAATCTTGCCACAGGAGCGAATGTCTATTCGTAATCAATACCTTCTTCTTGGTTGAAACCTTTGGCCACTAGTCTAGCCTTGTTTCTACCCATGATACCGCATTCATCTTGCTTGTTTCTAAAGACCCATTTAGTACCAATAACTAAATGGTCACTAGGTCTAGGAACAAGCTTCCATACCTCATTTCTCTCAAATTGATTCAATTCTTCTTGCATTGCGATAACCCAAGAATCATCTTTCAAGGCATCATTAGTGCACTTAGGTTCAATTTGAGAAAGAATAGCGGCATGGGCACAAATTTTTTTAAAAGAAGAACGAGTTTGAACCCCTTTCGATGTGTCTCCTATAATTAACTCATTTAATGAAGGTGGTAGGATTTCGGTGAGATCCACTCACAAATCTAATTTTACTTCTATTTCTGACATGACCCTTATTTGCAAGGATCATGTCCAAGCTCTTGCTACCGACCTTAAACTTATTTAGGGTCTCTTTAAGTAGCAAGTTCTCATTTTTTATTGCTTCTAAGTGTTCACACTTAGAGCATGGGGGTAAAGAAGGAGTTTGGAGACTATCAAACTTATCTTGTAATAAAGCATGCTCTTTCTTTAATAAATTGAACTTCTTACTAATAGTTCTACATTCATCAAATAATTCATGAAAAGCGATAGAAAGTTTATCGAAGGATAACTCTTCATTAAATAACTCACTAACCTCTTCTCGTAAGGCCATTAGTGCAAAGTTGGCCTCCTCTTTGTTGCTTGCTTCTTCATCCTCGGAGTCACTTGAATCATCCCATGTAGCCTTCAATGCCTTTTTCTTCTTGAGTTGCTTCTTCTTGGCTTGGGGGCATTCATTTTTGAAGTGCCCCAGCTTCTTGTAATCGTAACATATGACTTGGTCCTTTTTTTGTTCAAGTTTGTTTTTAGATTTATTTTTAAATTTACCTTTTTTAATGAATTTTTTAATTTTTTAGTTAAGAGTGCAATTTCTTCATCAAAGTCCTCATCACTTGATATTCCTTTCAAGTGGTCTTCTTGTGTTCTTAATGCCATATCCTTCTTATTCTTTGGAAGGGGGTTCTCTAGCTCATCATGAGCATGGCATGTCATTTCTTAGGTCATTAAAGACTTTATGAGTTCTTTGATATAAAAAGTTTTAAGGTCCTTGGCCTCTTGAAGGGCCGTAACCTTTGGATTCCAACTCTTTGGAAGGGATCTTAAATTTTTTGTTACTAGTTCAAAATTAGAAAAATCTTTATCAAGTGCCTTGAGTCCATTGATGACATCTATGAAGCGGGTGTACATGCCTCCGATGGACTCATTTGGTTTAATTCGAAAAAGCTCATAAGAATGCACAAGAATATTGATTTTAGACTCTTTCACTCAGCTAGTGCCTTCATGAGTGATCTCAAGAGTGCGCCAAATATCAAAAGCCGATTCACAAATCGAAACATAATTAAACTCATTTTTATCAAGTGCACAAAATAAGGCATTCATAGCCTTTGCATTTAAAGCAAAAATCTTCTTCTCTGATTTATTCCATTCACTTATCGGAAGAGAAGATTTTTAAAATCTATTTTCGACGATATTCTAAAGCTCAAAATCCATGGAAATAAGAAAGATCCTCATACGAGTCTTCCAATATGTGTAATTCGACCCATTAAACATAGACGGACGTGTAATAGAGTAACCCTCTTGCATGCCAGAGTAAGCCATCTCTCTTGGGTTTTAAACCAAATATGAGAGTGAACCTTGCTCTAATACCAATTGTTAGGATTGGAGTGACACAAAGAGGGGGGGGGGTGAATTAGTGCAGCGGATTAAAACTAGTAAGTTTGAAATCGATTTCGTAAATAGCTAGTTCGTATAGAGATTTCGATTTAACGAAAAATGACTTAGTTAAAGTAGCTTGAGTAAAGGAGATGAAGACCGAATGATTTACAGCTACGTAAAGAAATGATTCAGAAATTTAAACACTCACACATTCAAGGAACACCACAATATATAGTGGTTCAGTCAAATGACCTACATCCACTTTCGAAGCCTTCTTCGATGAGGCTCCCAACTTCCACTAGCAAGTCACTTTAAAGGGGAAGGACCAAATACCCCTCTTACAACCTTCTTACAAGTGGTTCACACTCTTATAGATTTTTGCAAAGAGAAGGAGGTGAACACTTAAGCTATCGAAACAAAAGCTTTGCTATGGCTTTTGCTCAATTTATAACTCTTAAAATGTTGCACTCTCAATTGAGAAAAGAGGGGTATTTATAGACCCCAAGAGGATTCAAATTTGGGCTCTAAATTTAAATTATTTTGGGTTTCCCGGTGCTGGCGGTGCTACCGCCTGTCAATTGTCAGATTGACAGAGTACTGGGTAGTGCCATCGCCCACCCCGATGGTGCCACTGCCTGGGCTTACTGCCCAGCGGCAGTACGACCCCCCAGCCCGACGGTGCCATCGTCCTAGCCTGGGCGGTACCACTGCCTAGTCAGGGCTCTCGAGTGCTGGCCAGTGCCACTGCCCGGGCCTTTCAGCTAGGCTAAATGACCCCAAATTTTCAACCCAAATCAGCCCAATAAGGGCCCAGTTGACCCCTACTAGGTTTAAATTGGATTACTTCCTAATCCTTACCCTAATTATGTGCTAACTATGAAATTGAAACATAATTCTAAGCAATTTAAACCGATATTCTTCGAGTCTTCTTCGGGCGAGTTTTCGACAAACTTCCGGTGGACTTTCGACACTCTTTTGGTTTTCTTCTGGTGGACTCCCAGTAGGCTCCTGGATTATTGTGGCGAGTTCAATGAGTCTTTGGCAAGCTTTCGAACCTTCTCGATGATCTCCACGAACCTCCGATAATCTTTCCGGTGAACTTCTGAAACCTTGGCAAGTCCCTGATTCTATCTCGGTTGGTTCCGGCAACACTTCTAATGATCCTTCGGACATCCGACGAACTCTTGAACTCCCAGCGAACTTGACCTTGGTAAATCGCTTTATGTTTTCATCCTATCGTAGTTAATCCTGCACATTTATCTCAACAATATGGATTAGAACAAATAATTCACCAATTGACTTCATCATCAAAATCCGAGATTCAACAAAGAAGCCGGCTAGGTTAGGATTAGTTTGGAGGAAGATATTTTGAGGGAAGTATAAGGCAAGTGTAATCTTGGTTAGCCACCCCTTATCCTAATTAAAGAGGGGTTGGTTGAGGTGGGGTTAAGTTAGAGTTAGATTAGGTTGGATGTTGCTTCTTAGAGAAGCATTAGGAGTTGATTAGAAGTAGGAGTATTGAGCAGGAGTCCTATTAGGAGTTAGGGTTTAGAATCCCTATCAATTGTCATGTATTCACCCTTTTTTCTTTATGAATAGATCAATCCTTTTAGCAGCATTTGAGCAGCAACTTGGAGCAAGGAACCCCTATAGATTTCCAAGGAGGCCGATCTCCTAAAGAAATTAACCCCAAGCTTAGAATCCGTAAGGATTCCAATACGAAGGTCTGGTCAACAATCGGTAGAAGGCTTCGGACATTGGGCATTGGGCCAAGAAGAGTCGTGTTGCACCAAGGAGATCAGGGTTGTAGAGGTTAACTGTCGATTGGCTAATAGGCCACTGTTAGGGATCAAGCGGCACTAAGAGGGGGGGGTGAATTAGTGTAGTGGTTAATAATGATAACATTTTGGTGATTTAAAACAACTTCGAAAACTTTGTGCAATAAAATTACATTTCGATAAAATTCGGTTTCGATTGCATATAAAATTAAAATGATTCGTAAGGAAGTGAGGAGGAAGCAAAGTAATTAAATAAACAAGTTTGCAGAAATATAAGTGACAAAATTGAAATGCAAACCAAAGCTTTTATAGTGGTTCGGTCATACGACCTACGTCCACTTCCGATTCCTCTTCTCTTGAGGCTACCAGCTTTTCACTAGGTGTTTTCCTTCGAAGGGTGAAGACCAATTCCCTTTTATAGTGCTTTCTCCTTTTGACGGGCTTAGGAGACAAACCCTTGCAAGCACTCACTCCTTTCTTTTGAATCGAACACAAGAGAAAAAACTAAAGGAGGGACTTCTAGAGAGATTTGAATAGAGTTTCTAGCTTTCAAGGTGTATGTGCTTGCATCCTCAACCCAAGGATGGGAGGGGTTTTTATAGGCTCCAAGAGGATGCAAATTTGGAGCCCAAATTTGAATCTTCTCGGTTTTCAAAGCTACTGGCGGTACCACCGCCTAACATTGGCGATACCACCACCTGATAGAGTCCTCGGGCTCTATGGTCTGGTGGTACCATCGCTTGCCAGTCATTAAAGTTGGCGGTACCATCGTTGAACTGGGCGGTGCCACCACTTGGCTCATCTGGTCCTTGGGTGATGCCACCACCAGACTTTTTAGCAAGGCTGAATGGGCCCTGACTTCAGCCCAAATTAGCCCAACTAAGGCCTAGTTGGACCCTACAAGGGTAAAACAAAATTATTACCTAATACTTACCCTAATTATGTGTTAACTATGAAATTGAAACATAATTCTAAGCAAATTAACAATTGATAATATCAAGTCTTCTTCCGGTGAGCTTTTCGGTGAACTTTCGGTCGACTTCCGATGCACCCTCAGATTTCTTCCGGCGGACTCCCAACAGGCTACCGTACTCTGTGGCGAGTTTGATGAGTCTTTGGTAAACTTCCGAACCTTCTCGGTGAGCTCTACGAACCTCCAACGATCTTTCCAGCGAACTTCCGAGACATTCGACAAGTTCCCGATTCTTTCATGGTTCGTTCCGGCAGCACCTCTAACGATCCTTCGGACTTCCGATGAACTCTCGAACTCCCAACTACTTGACTCTGGTAATTTGCTTTAAGTCTCCAAGCTATCGTTGTTAATCTTGTACACTTATCTCATTAATATGGATTAGATCAAATAACCCATCAATTGACTTCATCATCAAAATTCGAGATTCAACAATCTCCCCTTTCTTGATGATAACAATCAATTGATTATAGAGTTTATCTGAACTCCCACTATCTATATGCCATATAATGAGAAAGAAGTTGCTTGAATTCAATCTCTTTGAATTCAACCAAAAATCGAAAAGTTTCATCCGATGAACTAATCATTATGCTAAACAAGCATGATTTTTTTTATCCACAAATACAAAACTTTGTATCTTTCAAGTTAAATTATAGACATTTATCATTTCGACCAGAAATACCAATTTTAATTTGAAATAAAACATGGATCAAATGATATTGATACAAATGCAAGTTATGATATCAATTGAGCAATACATCATGAGATGATAACTTATCATTCCAATGAAGGATACTAATTTATTATACATGATATGATAGTGAATTTTTCAAAAGTCTACATGTTAAGCATTTGTGATACATGTCATACATTGCGATACGATATAAATTTTATTGCGATTGCTTTTGAAGATCTCAACCAATTTTCAATTATAGAGCATGGCAAAAGCAATTGAATCGCAATATAACATATATAAGATATTTGCTAATTTATTTATCATATTCTTCTCAATATGATGCATGCAAGACTTTTTATCAAATCATTTGCACATGTCATCAATTTGTTTGCATATTCTTCTCCCCCTTTGTCATCAACAAAAAGGAGGTGAAGTATAAAAAAATGTAAGAGTGGTGATTTATCAAGTATATCAAATATCTTTGATTCATGAAGCATAGAAAATGAAATATGCCACCCGATAAATTCAAAAATGTTTTGATCATCATTTTAAGTCAAGTGTATGAAATTTGGAAAATGATCAATCATTTATCAAGCTGTGAAAGATTCATTTATGAAGGAGAATGAATGGTTTAAGATAGCAAATTAAAAATCCAAGGATAAGATTATATAGCGAAAGTATAGATCATTAAAGCTATTCATCAAAACATCTCATATGAATTTAAAAATCGTGAGAAGGAGATGTCAAAATTCACAAAGCTTCAACTTGGCATTTATGAAATGAAATCAATTTTACTATGTCAATAAGATTGATCATTCAAGGAAGACATCTAATCATCCAAAATATCATGAAGGCATCATCAAAATGTTATGATCGAACGATAAACAAACATTCAAAAGATGTCATTGATAAACAAAAATTCAGATGTTACCTTATACGAGATTTCTTTGGAGGTCCTGATCCAAGATGGAACCCTCTCTTAGTCTTCTAAAGGATTTGAATGAGGTTTAGAGAGGTTTAGGGGAGATGGGAAGAGAGCTAGCGAGTTCTCTCACGGGTTGGGGGCGGTTCCATTGCTAGCCCTAACCCCCCCTTTATATAAGGGGGCTCTCGAGCGGTGCCACCACCAATCGAGTGGTGCCACCACCTAGGGATCGAGCGCCCAAGCAGTGCTGCCGCTAGTTCTGGCGATGCCATCGCTGGCATACTTAAAAATATAATTATTTTTTAATTTTTTTTAGAAGTTTAATGTGTTTGATTAAAATAAAATGGTGTCTTGTATCACTCTTTAAGATGTCATAAGATAATTACGAAGAAAAAAAATGAAGTCAAATCCACGAAAACTGAAAAGATGATGAAAAATTTTATAAAAGACATACAATAAAACTCATTCACAAGGACAATTTAACATGCCTAATTCTCTTCTAATAAAGTTAAATTGTTCTTCATTTAAGGGTTTTGTGAAAATGTCTGCTAATTGATGCTTTATATCAATAAATTCCAGAATGATATCATTATTATTGACGTGATCTCGTATAAAGTGATGCTTAATGTCAATATGCTTAGTTCTAGAGTATTGAATAGAATTTTTGGTTAGACAAATAGCACTTGTGTTATCACATTTTATGAAAATATTTTTTAAATGAATTCGATAGTCTTCTAATGTATTTTTCATTCAAATAACTTGTGCACAACATGCACTTGTGGTTATGTATTCGGCTTCGGCCATAGATAGTGCAACTGAGTTTTGTTTCTTGGAAGACCAAGAAACAAGTGCATGTCCTAAAAATTGGCATGTTTCGAATATGTTTTTTCTATCTATTCTACTCCCACCAAAATCCGCATCCGCATAGGCTTTTAAATCAAAATCATTGGATTTAGGATACCATAATCCTACTTAGGTTAGAAGTTCCTTTAAGATATCTAAGTATTCTTTTAACAACTTTAAGGTGAGATAACTTAGGATTAGCTTAGAATCTTGCACATAAACCTACACTAAACAAGATATCTGGTTAAGTTGTGGTGAGGTAAAGTAAGCTACTTATCATCCCCCTATATATTTCTTGATCAAAACTTTCTCCACTTTCGTCCAAGTCTAACTTAGTGGAAGTACTCATAGAAGTGTTTATAGCTTTTGAACCATCCATGTTAAATTGTTTTAACAATTCTAATGTATATTTAAATTGATTAAGAAATATACCATTGCTAAGTTGTTTAATTTATAATTCTAAAAAGAAGGTTAGTTCACCCATTAGACTCATTTCAAATTCATGACTCATACACTTGGCAAATGATTCACATAATGATTCATTAGTAGAACTAAAAATAATATCATCAACATAAATTTGAATAACAAAAAAATTATTTTCAAAATGTTTAACAAACAATGTAGTATCAACCTTGCCTTTAGTAAAATTATTTAAAATTAGAAACGAGCTAAGTCTCTCATACCAAGCTCTTGGAGCTTGTTTTAACCCATAGAAAGCCTTAGTTAGTTTAAACACATGATTGGGAAGAAGAGAGTTTTCAAATCCAGGTGGTTGTTCAACATATACTTCTTCAGAAATAAAGCCATTTAAGAAAGTACTTTTGATATCCATTTGAAAAAGCTTGAAGTTATTACTACTAGCATGGCAAGGAGCATCCTAATGGCTTCTAATTTTGCCACAGGAGCGAAGGTTTCATCATAATTGATACCTTCTTCTTGGTTGAAACGTTTGGCCACTAATCTAGCCTTGTTTCTAACCACAATACCACATTCATCTTGCTTGTTTCTAAAGACCCATTTAGTACAATAACTAAATGGTCACTAGGTCTAGGAATAAGCTTCTATACCTCATTTCTTTCAAATTGATTCAATTCTTCTTTCATCGCGATAACCCAAGAATCATCTTTCAAAGCATCGTCAATGCACTTAGGTTTAATTTGAGAAAGAAAAGCAGCATGGGCATAAAAATTTTTAAAGAAAGAACGAGTTTGAACCCCTTTCGATGTGTCTCCTATAATTAGCTCCTTTGGATGGGCATCTACATACTTCCATTCCTTGGGTAAGGAAATTTGGGAAGAAGATGCATCTAAGTTGCTATTTTGAGGAGAGGGTTCATTTAAATTCAAACTATCAAAACCAAGATCATCATCAAAATCATTTTTCTTAAGTTCAGAAACTTCATTAAAAACTACATGAATAGACTCTTCTATAACTAATGTTCTTTTGTTAAAAATGTGAAAAGCTTTAGAAACATAAGAGTAACTAAGAAAGATGCCTTCATCGGATTTAGCATCGAATTTTCCTAAGACATCCTTTTCATTCAAGATAAAGCATTTGCAATCAAAAACTTTAAAATAAGAAACATTTAGTTTTTTATTATTTCATAATTCATAAGAGGTTTTGGATAGAGATGGTCTTACTAGAACCCTATTCATGACATAGCAAGCCATATTAACGGCTTCGGCCCAAAAATATTTGGGTAAACTTTGTTCATTTAACATGGTTCGTGCCATTTCTTGTAAATTTTTATTCTTTCTTTCTACTACTCTATTTTGTTGAGGATTCCTTGGAGTAGAGAAGTTGTGGTTATACCCATTAGATTCATAAAAATTTTAGAAGTCATGGTGTTGGAATTCTCCACTATGATCACTCTGAATCGATGAAATCATGAAACCCTTTTCATTTTGAGTAAGTTTACAAAATTTAGAAAAATATTTAAAGCAATTACTTTTGTGAGCTAAAAAATAGGTCTAAGTATATCTACTATAGTCATCTACAATAACAAATGCGTATTTGCTACCTCCTAGACTTGTTGTGTCGATTGGTCCAAATAAATCCATGTGGATCAATTGTAATGGTCTAGAGGTGCTTATTTGATTCTTTGATTTGAAGCTAGTTTTTATTTATTTTCCTAATCGACATGCATCACATACTTTGTCTTGACAAACTTGATATTAGGAATTCCTCATACTAGTTCTTTAGATGAAATTTTAGATATTAGTTTCATGCTTACATAGCCTAATCTCCTATGCCAAAGCCAAGCATCATCATCTAAAATGGAAAAACACATTTCATTACTAAGTTCTTCAATGTTAATAGTGTAGACATTATTTTATTTTAACGCAATCATGGATATGTTGTTGTTTGGTTTTTCAATGATGCAAGCATTAGATTCAAATCTAACAATATAACCTTTATCGCATAATTGACTAAAGCTCAAAAGATTATATTTTAATCCATCAACTAGTAACACATTATCAATTGAAAAACTTGATTTTTACTTATGGTTCCCTTGCTAATGATTTTACCCTTGTTGTTGTCTCCGAAGGTGACATACCCTTCTTCCTTGCTAGTGAGCATAAAAATTAAGATAGATCTCTGGTCATGTGCTTTGAGCATCTACTATTAAGATATCATCTCTTGCTCCTAGCTTGTGAATGTGTCTACAAAAGAGGATGATTTTTAGTTACCCATTTGATTTTTGGTGCCTTAAAAATTGATCTACTAATTTTGTCATTTAGCATTGAATTATTTATAGTTTCTTTAGGAACCTATAACAATTTGCGTGGACTAATTTTCCTAAATGGACATTTGTAAACATGTCCAGATTTACAACAAAAATTGTATTTCAAATGAGGTGATACATGTAGTGTGGGTCCTTTAATGAAGGTGGTAGGATTTTGGTGAGATCCACTCATAAATCCAATTCCACTTCTATTTGCGACGTGACCCTTGTTTGCAAGGATCATATCCAAGCCCTTGTTACTGACCTTAAACTTGTTTAGGGTCTTTTTAAGTAGTAAGTTCTCATTTTTTATTGCTTCTAAGTGTTCACACTTAGAGCATGGAGGTGAAAAGGAAGATTGAAGATTATCAAGTTTATCTAGTAATAAAGCATGCTCCTTCTTTAATAAATTAAACTTCTTACTAATAGTTTTACATTCATCGAATAATTCATAAAAAGTTATTGAAAGTTTGTCAAAAGATAAATCTTCATTAATTAAATCACATACCTCTTCTCCTAAAGCCATTAGCGCAAAGTTGGCCTCCTCTTTGTTGCTTGTTTCTTCATTCTCGGAGTCACTTGAGTCATCCTACGTCGCCTTTAAAGCTTTCTTCTTCTTCGGTTGCTTCTTCTTGGCTTGGGGGCATTTATTTTTGAAGTGCCCCGACTTCTTGCATTCGTAACATATGACTTGGTCCCTTTTTTGTTCAAGTTTATTTTTAGTGTCATTTTTAAATTTATTCCTTATAAATTTTTTAAATTTTCGAGTTAAGAGTGCAATGTCATCATCACTGTCCTCATCACTTGATGTTCCTTTCAAGTGGTCTTCTTGTGTTCTTAATACCATATCCTTCTTATTCTTTAGAAGATGGTTCTCGAGCTCTTCATGAGTATGGCATGTCGTTTCGTAGGTCATTAGAGACCCAATAAGTTCTTCAAGAGGAAAAGTTTTAAGGTCATTGGCCTCTTGAATGGTCGTAACCTTTGGATCCCAACTCTTTGGAAGGGATCTTAAAATTTTAGTTACAAGTTCAAAATCAAAAAAACCTTTACCAAGTGTTTTAAGTCCATTGACGACATCCGTGAAATGGGTGTACATATCTTCAATAGATTCACTTGGTTTCATCCGAAAAAGTTTATAAGAATGCACGAGAATATTGATTTTGGACTCTTTCACTTAGCTAGTGCCTTTATGAGTGATTTCTAGAGTACACCAAATATCGAAAGCCGATTCACAAATCAAAACACAATTAAACTCATTTTTATCAAGTGCACAAAACAAGGCATTCATAGCCTTTGCATTTAAAGCAAAAACTTTCTTTTCCAATTCATTTCATTCGCTCATCAGAAGAGAGA
This sequence comes from Musa beccarii, assembly GCA_024322285.1. Classification (NCBI taxonomy): domain Eukaryota; kingdom Viridiplantae; phylum Streptophyta; class Magnoliopsida; order Zingiberales; family Musaceae; genus Musa; species Musa beccarii. Next base: position 16,574,887 of record CM044402.1, read on the forward strand.
ATATTTGAAATCCATTTTCAACGATATTCCAAAGCTCAAAGTCTATAGAAATAAGAAAGATCCTCATACGAGCCTTTCAATACATGTAATCCAGCCCATTGAACATGGGTGGACATGTAATTGAATGATCCTCTTGCATACCGGAATAAGCCATCTCTCTTAGGTTTTAAACCAGATGAGAGTGACCAGGCTCTGATACCAATTGTTAGGGATCGAGTGGCATTAAGGAGGGGGGGGTGAATTAGTGTAGCGGTTAATAACAATAACTTTTTGGCAATTTAAAACAACTACGGAAACTTTGTGCGACAAAATTATATTTCGATGAAATTTGATTTCGATTGCATATAAACTTAAAATGATTCATAAGGAAGTGAGGAGGGAGCAGAGTAAGTAAATGAACAAGTTTGTAGAAATGTAAGTGACAATATTAAAATGCAAACTAGAGCTTTTATAGTGGTTCGGTCATACGACCTACGTCCACTCCCGATTCCCCTTCTCTTGAGGCCATCGGCTTTTCACTAGATGTCTTTCTTCGAAGGGCAAAGACCAATTCCCTTTTACAGTGCTTTCTCCTTTTGACGGGCTTAGGAGATAAACCCTTACAAGCACTCACTCCTTTCTTTTGAATTGAACACAAGAGAAAAAACCAAAGGAGGGACTTCTAGAGATATTTGAATAGAGATTCTAGCTTTCAAGGTGTATGTGCTTGCATGCCTCAACCCAAGGATGGGAGGGGTTTTTATAGGCTCTAAGAGGATTCAAATTTGGAGCCCAAATTTGAATCTTCTCAATTTTCCAAGCTACTGGCGGTACCACCGCCTGACACTAGCAGTACCACCGCCTGATAGAGTCCTCAGGCTTTGTGGTCTGGCGGTATCACCGCTTGACACTTGCGATACCACCGCTTACTAAGCATTAAAGTTGGCGGTACCACCGCCTAACACATCTAGGATTTTGGTCCCTGGGCGATGCCACTGCCTGGGTCTGGTGGTGCCACTGCCAGACTTTTCAACAAGGCTGAATGGGCCCTGACTTCGGCCCAAATCAACCCAACTAAGGCCCAATTGGCCCTTACAAGGGTTAAACAGAATTATTACCTAATCCTTACCCTAATTACATGCTAACTATAAAATTAAAATAAAATTCTAAGTAAATTAACAACCGACAATGTCGAGTCTTCTTTCGGCGAGCTTTTCGGTGAACTTTCGACCGACTTCCGATGCACCCTAAGATTTCTTCTAACGGACTCCCAGCAGGCTACCGTACTCTATGGTGAGTTCGACGAGTCTTTGGCAAGCTTTCGAACCTTCTCGGTGAGCTCCGCGAACCTTTGATGATCTTTCCGGCGAACTTCTAAGACCTTTGGCAAGTTCCCGATTCTTTCTCGGTTGATTCTAGTAGCACTTCTGATGATCCTTCGGACTTCCGGTGAACTCTTGAACTCCCAACTACTTGACTCCGGTAATTTACTTTAAGTCTTCAAGCTATCGTAGTTAATCCTGCACACTTATCTTAATAATATGGATTAGATCAAATAACCCATCAATTGACTTCATCATCAAAATCCAAGATTCAACAACCGCAAGAGTAGATAGTGCATTGAAGAACTGGATGAAGCACTAACCAATGACATGCTAGGCAACAGGTTGTTGATTCATGTAATAATTGTCTAGATCGAAGTAGGGTTAAAATTTACTTAATGTGCAGGATTAACTATGATAACGATGAAGACATAAAGTGAAACAAAGTGCCAAAGACAAGTGCGATCGAATCATTAGGAGTTCAAGAGGTTGACGGAACTCTGAGGGTTCATCGGAAGTGTTGCGGAACTGGTCGAGAATGAGTAGGGAACTTACCGAATGGTTTTCGGAAGTTCATCGGAAGGTTCATCGAAAGTTCATGGAGCACACTGAGAAAGATCGGAGCTTGTTGAAGAAGCTCATCGGAACTCACCAAGATCGTCGTGAAGTCTAGCAGCTTATCGGGAATCTGTAGAATGGTGTTTGAGGGTTCATCAAAAGACCATCGAAAGTTCGCCGGAAGCTCGCCGGAAGAAGTCTTGACTTGCCGGACATTGTTTTGCTTAGGATATGTCTTTAATTTCATAGTTACAACATAATTGGGGTTAGGATTAGGTGTTAATCCTATAACCCTAATAGGGGCCAACTAGGCCTGGTAATGGACTAGTTTGGGCTGGGTTTAAGGCCCAACCAAAAGTGTTGGACCTTGTCTGGTAGTGGCTCCACCAGACTATGGCGGTGGCACCGCCCTAGGTCCAGCTCCCCAGGATGTACTGGATAGTGGGACTACCCACACTAGGCGGTGGTACCGCCTAGTACACAGATCATGATAGTGTGTCAGGTGGTAGTACCGCTAGACTGGGTGGTGGTACTACCCAGTGTTAGGGTTAAACTGGTGATGGTACTACCAGTGACAAGCAGTAGTACCGCGAGTACCCAGTAAACCAAGGATGGGAAGATTTTTGGCTCCAAGTTTGAATCAGATTGGAGCCTATCAAAACCCCTACCATCCCTACGTTTCATATACAAGCATAGAGATTTTGGAAGGAACAAAAAGCTGTAAAAATCCTTCTAAACATCCCTCCTCTAATTCTCATTTGTATACCACCGAAAGAGAGGAGTGAAGTGCTTGTAAGTGTTACCTCCTAGGCCCATCAAAAGGAGAGAGTACTGTAAGGGAATTGGTCTTCACCCGTTGGAAGGAAGACAACTAGTAGAAAAGTTGGTGGCCTCAAGAGAAGAGGAATCGGGAGTGGATGTAGGTTGTATGATCGAACCACTATAAAAATCGGGTTTGCATTTACTTATTGCTTTTATCTTTCTACAAACCATTTTATTTGGCCACCCTACTTCCTTATCACTATCTTTCTTCATCTCTAAATGCTCTCAAGTTAATTATGTTTCTGATACGCTTCAATCGAAATCGATTATAGTCAAAATGAAGTTTTCAACGTATGAGGTTTTCCAAAATCATTTTAAATCACTAAAATTATCATACTTAACCACTGCACTAATTCATCCCTCCTCTTAGTGCTGCTCTAGATCCCAATAATTGATATCAAGAGAAAATGGCTCTTCATGGTTTTCAAGAGGGTTTTTTTATTGTACGTCCTCCGTTGTTTAACGGATCAGACTACACTTATTAGAAAACTCGAATGAAAGTTTTCTTGATTTTTTGGGATTTAAACTTATGGAATATCATTGAAAACGGCTTTCAACTTCCCTCTAAACTGATGAACAAATGGTCGGATTTAGAGAGCAATCCTTTTTCATTAAATGCAAAGGCTATGAATGCCTTTTTTTGAGCCTTAGATAAAAACAAGTTTAATCGGATTTCAACTTATAAATTGGCTTTTGATATTTGGCGCAAACTTGAAATCACGTACGAGGGAACTAGTAGAGTCAAAGACTCAAAAGTAAACTACTTATTGTATGATTTTGAGCTTTTTTGAATGGAATCAAGCGAGACTATCGGTGACATGTACACCTATTTCATGGATGTCATCAATAGTCTAAGAGCCCTTGGTAAATCTTTTTTGGATTTTGATCTCATAAATAAGATTTTAAGATCCCTTCCAAAAAGGTGGGATCCTAAAGTAACCACAATATAAGAGGCTAAAGATTTAAATAATTTATCTATTGAAGAACTTATCGGCTCATTGATAACATATGAAATGAGCCTCTTAGAACTTGATGAACACATGAACCACCTTTCAAAGAATATGAAGGATTTAAAATTTTGGACAAATGAATACCACTTGAGTGATGACTCAAGTAATGAGGACGATGTTGAGAACTTTAAACTTTTAATGAATTTTAATAAGTTCATTAAATAAAAATCTAAAACTAAAAATAAACTTGAATGGAGGAAGAGGCCAAAGATGAAGAAGAAACGCAAAGAAGAATCAAGTGATGAAACGATGAATTGGGCTTCGACAAGTTTCAATAATGAGGTAAGTAACTCATCTAAAATGTCCTTACGTTGTTTTGAAATTACATGACCTTTTCATGAGTGCTTAATTTAGGTTGTAGGAAATAAAAAAAATCTTTTTGCAAAACTATATCATGTTTTTTAAAATTAAAATGATACTTGTATGATAAAGAAACAAAATGTTACATGATAATGTTTGTACACCTAAGATTAATCCATGATTGTATATCTTGATGATTTCATCTTTTATACATAATGATTTTATGGTATCATGCACTGAAGATTTGAAGTAATATTGATTTAAAACTCTATGTTTTGGATTAACATGTTTTTGGTCTAATCATTTTCATGATGAAATTTTTAGAAGATGCATGTCTTTATGAAATCAATTACAAAACTAAAAGACCTAACCCACATTGCTATCAACAAATTTTTGAATGAAAGAAACATGGCTTTGATAATGATTTCGAATTTATATGTTGCTTGGCTTTTGTGTGAAAATGTGAATATGCTTATACTTGATCAATCAACTTAAAGTGAAACACATGAAAATGAAAAATGCACTATCATGATGTTTCATGTTTGATATGTTTAGTTTTGATGATTTTTATGACAAAACTTGTATTTCAAATTTATACGATGATGGTCTTTGTATAAAAATTTGAACATGATTACATGAAATAAAACACATAAAAAGGATTTTATCATGCTTGAAAGTTATGGAATCTTGCTTGATGATTTGTTTTATGAAATTTGTCTTCTCGCTCTTGAATGTTAATACTCATTTTTATTAAAGGCAAAAGCATGATTACAAGATGAAGCATATAAAAAGATATTGCATTGAGGTTAATAAATTCATTTTATAAATCTTGTGAATCTCTTGAAGATAATCGTAATGAATGTTTTTGAAAACAAATGTGTGTATCATGTTTTTTGATATTAATGATTTTGAAACTTGCTTTTCGGATTTATATGAAAAACTCGAGCATACTTATATGAAACAAACAACTTAAAATGAAACACATTATCATGATAAATTAAAATAAGTTGATACTTATTTTGATTTGGCATATAAAGACAAAAGCATGCTTATATGAAATAAAACATAAAAAGGAAATGCATGATTCTTGAAAATTTTTCTATCTCTAAAGTTTTTGATTTTTTAGTTAAAGACAAATAATGAATCTATTCAAGAATCAATTCATGAACCTCTTGCTATTTCCTAATTGATGAATCTCTTGAACCTTTAAAAATAATATCTCTAAAGTATATTATGTGAATCTCTTAAATCAATTTTTGTTTAAAGATGTCGAATGCTTAATGTCTTTCAACTTAATGATCTTTATGATGAAATTTACCTTATCTTGAACATTGATGCTTGTATGACATAAAAGGATAAAGGCATGTTTATATGAAATCAATGCATGTATTAAAATCACAAAAAGAGGCAAGCATCTTTTAAAATTGCTTTATATCTATCCTTTCGATTTTCCATCATATGATTTATTTTGAGAATCTCATGAATTTCTTGAATATGATTTTGATGATGTGTTTTGGAGTTTATGAATTGAACTAGAATGAGATTTTTTCAAAATGATTCATGACTTCTAAACTTTCAAAATCACAACCTTATTTTGTTGGAATCATGACTCGTTGAGTTATGATAGCTTGAATGCATGAATCGATAATTTTTTATTCCTTACTCAAAACTTCATTTTCATGATTTTGATTTCTCGGAACTATATATTTGAAATTCTTTTTATGAAATCATGATCGTGATGAAAATTCCTATATATAAATCAAGATCTTGTGTTTGATCTCCTAAAACTTCCTCTTGCTATTTCCTAAAAGGAGAGATTTGTCAAAATGATTCATGAACCTTTTGATTTATGACTTTTGGATTCATGGCTTGTATAATGATTGAAATTTTTAGCCATTGAGTCCTCCATTCTTTTTGACAAAAACAAAGGGGGAGAAAGTTTATTGCTAGCTTGCACACTTTAATAAAAAATTTGCTAGCTTGATCATTGCAATGAAAGAACTTGCTATCATAAACACTACCAACATTTGCAATATAAAGAGAGGTAAAGAATTGCTATCTCAAAAGAAGCAAAAATATAAAACTTAGAAAATTTGGAATCTTACACTTGCTATGCTTCTATGCTTGTATGTTGTAATGAACAATTAAACTTGTATGTTTAGAGTGATGAAAATTTTATAAAATTGCTAGCTCAGTGCAAACAAGAAGTTGATAGCTTGCAAAGGCAAAACTTAGAAAGGTGCTAGCTTGAAATATCGCAAAGAGAAGCAAAGTGCTATCTTGCCTATCGTAAGAAGCAAAAAGTGCAATCTAGCACATCTCAAGAACAAAATGATATATCTTTAAAGCTTGATGATTTTATGATCATGAAATTTACATATTGTAAATCTTGCTAGTGTGTTGTAAAATTTGTATATTTTTTAAACTAGCTATGATGCAACTTCTCCTTTTTGTTGATGACATAGGGGGAGAAGTAGATTGATGAACTCATGCAATGTAATGTTGATTGAATATTTTATATATTTACATGATGTTTTTGTTTATATGATTTTGATACATGTTGTTTGGATTTGGGATAATCCAAGTGTTCTATTAATGGCTATTGATAGGGGGAGTTTGTGTAAACTCCGGAGTTAAGATTAACTCCGTTATCAATTAATTGTCATCATTAAAAAGGGGGAGACTATTAGGTCTCGGATTTTGATGATGAAACTAATTGATAGTGTTTTATTGTCTAATTGTATTTTGAGTGACGTAGGTCTACTATCGATCAGGATTAGACAATTGACATAATATGAATCAACGTTACGTCAGAGGAAATCACGTTAGGATATTGGACGTCGAGCTAGAGGTCTGATCAATAATTAACAGAAGGCTTCGAACATCGTGCATCGAGCCAAGAAAAGTGGTATTGCACTAAGGAGATCGGGGTTACGGAGGTCAATTACTGATTGGGCAACAGGCCGCAAGAGAGGATGGTGCACTGAAGAACTGGACGAAGCATCGACCAATGACATGCCGAATAACAGGATGTTGATTCATGTAATAATTATCTAGATCGAAGTAAGGTTAAGATTTACTTAGTGTGCAGGATTAACTACGATAATGATGAAGACATAAAGTGAAATAAAGTGCTAGAGTCAAGTGCGATTAAATCATTGGGAGTTCGAGAGTTCGACGGAAGTCTGAAGGTTCATCGAAAGTGTTGTCGGAACTAGCCAAGAATGAGTAGGGAGCTTGTCGAAGGGTTTTCGGAAGTTAACGGTGCTCATCAAGAAAGATCAGAGTTTGCCGAGGAAGCTCGTCGGAACTCGCCAAGATTGTCGTGAAGTCTAGGAGCTTGCCGAGAGTCCGTATAATGGTGTTCGAGGGTTACCTCCTAAGCCAGTCAAAAGGAAAGTGCTGTAAGGAAGTTGGTCCTCGCCCGTTGGAAAGATGATAGCTAGTAGAAAAGTCAGTGGCCTCAAGTGAAGAGGAATCGGGAGTGAACGTAGGTCGTATGACCGAACCATTATAAATCGGTTTGCATTTACTTCTTGCTTTTTATCTTTCTGCAAACCTATTTCCTTTACTAGTTCACTACCAACTTTCTTCTCTTAATGCTTTCAAGCTAAACATGTTTCCGAGATGCTTTAATCGAAATCAGTTTTATCGTATGAAGTTTTTGAAACTTATTTAAATCGTCAAAATTTATCATTCTTTATCCGCTACACTAATTCACCCCCCTCCCTCTTAGTGCCGCTCCAGATCCCAACAATTGGTATCAGAGCCTCATAATTTCTCTTTCGGAGTCACACCCGCTAGAAACGGCTCTTCATGGCTTTCAAGAGAGTTTTTCAATTGTTCGTCCTCCATTGTTTAATGGTTTAGACTACACTTATTGGAAAACTTAAATGAGAGTTTTCTTGATTTCTATGAATTTGGATTTATGGAATATTATTGAAAATGATTTTCAACTTCCCTTTAAACCGACAAACGAATGGTCGGATTTAGAGAAGAAATCTTTTTCTTTAAATGCAAAGGCTATGAATGCCTTATTTTGTGCTTTAGACAAGCATAAGTTTAATCGAATTTCTACGTGTGAAATGGATTTCAATATTTGGTACATCTTGAAATCACACATGAAGGAACGAGTAGAGTCAAAGACTCGAAAGTTAATATTTTGATGCACAATTTTGAGCTTTTTCGAATGAAAGTAAGCGAGACTATAAGCGACATGCACACCTATTTTACGAATGTTATCAATAGTCTAAGAGCTCTTAGTAAATCTTTTTCGAATTTTAATTTCGTAAATAAGATTTTAAGATCCCTTCCAAAAGGATGGGATCCAAAAATAAGAATGGCACTAAGAGGGGGTGAATTAGTGCAGCGGATAAAGAATAATAAATTTTGATGATTTAAACAAGTTTCAAAAACTTCGTACGATAAAACTACTAGTTATAGGTGCCCTACAAGCCAATCACATGAGTGATTACACCTGTAACATGCTACGTCAATCTCTTTGCTTATGATTATTAGCATTATCTCACATTATCTAGATGTATATTACGATATCCTTGGATCTGTACAATGGGAATTGGATCGTGATGAGATCACGATAATGAGACCAATTCACCTTTAAACACAGACCCTAAATTATCCTGGTCATAGGTTACTCGAGAAGGATATTGAGATAACCAGATAGACTGATGTACTATATACCCATTCATATGATGGAGGTAGCTGGTCTTATAGCTACTCGTGTGGGGATACAAAGGGTATAGTGCAGGTGCTCATTGGAGAATGAGTTCACTGATTGATCCGCCTTCGGAATACTGGATGGTTATTGATACCTCATTTCAGACAGCGATTCCGTAGTCCTAGTAGCATATCTAGTCCTTAGACTTGAGACACCAAGGATGTCCTGTATGAGTACTCCACTCTTTGATACCGGACTTATAGGTTTGGAAAGTTCCATATCTAGTATAGCCGGTCATTGGGAGTGGTAGCCAACCTTACGAGGTTTATTGAGTGTCAATAGAGGATCATCCACTCTCGGTATCATGAGAGGAATATCCCATGTGTTCTTACTCAAACAAATCCTTAGCCAAGGTTATTCGGATTAAGAGAGAAAGAGTTCTCCGGGAGAATCCGACAAGAGCAAGACTCGAGGAGAGACCGTATAGGCCTGATAGCACCATGCCCGGTATAGGGTCTTTGGGATATTAGATGGATAAGAGATTATAGATACATGGTAACTGAGAACAAATAGGTCCAAAGGATTGGATTCCCCTGCATCGTCTGGGGGCCGCGACGTAGTGGCCTGGTACGTCCGTAGTCGATGAGTTAGGTGAATTATTATAGAGATAATAATTCACTATGTCAGAAGGAGTTCTGACAAGTATAACTCACAGCCAGCTCGATATTGGGCCTAGAGGGTCACACACATATGGTAGGCGTTGCGACGAGTAGAGGTTCGGATATGAGATATCCGCTGAACCCCCTATCTTATTGGATATCCATTCAGCCCCTGAATTATTGGATCCTAAGATGAGATCCAATAATTGTTAATAAGAGATTATTTAGTAAAAACCTACTAATCCAAGAGGCTTGGGTAATTGGATGGAGATCCAATACCCAATAGGGTAAAAGATCCATTTGGGTTTTTCAGGGGGCCTCTATAAATAAAAGGGAACTAGAGTTTTATAGGCTGAGGCTTTTTGGTAGCCACCTCCTATTCGCCTCTCCCCAGAGAGAGACGTGCATCGTCGTAATCCTTGCTGTGTGGATACCGCTAGAGAGGAGGACGCTTGACCTCCTTCATCCTGTACCACAGATCTGTAGGAATTCAGGGATATACGATCTCCCTAGGTATCTTCTTTTACACATGCAATTTTCACAGATTTGTTTTGACGCACCGATCTTCGCACGATGATGAAAACTTTCCATGGGAAATCTGGGGTTTTATTTTCTGTTCTTCCGCTACGCATGTGATGTCGCTCCCCCATGACGGATTTCCCAACAGTGGTATCAGAGCCAGGTTGTTCGTGTGATGATCGTATCTTAAACTACGTGTGTTGTGTTTTAGATCTGCTTTTGACGCCAAAATCATTGGCGCGAAGAGAGAGAAAGGGCAACAACTATTGCTGCCGCTCGTCGGCAAAGAACCGCAAGGCTTGAAGCCTTGTTTCTGACAGTAGTAGCCAAACGGCGGCTGCGGGCCAGCCGTAGGGCGCGAGGCAGTGCCAGGCTAGCAGGCAGCGCCTGCTCGCGGGGCAGCGGCACCAGGGTAGCCTTGCTGCTTGTGTCGGGGCTAGGCGCTCGCGAGCAGGGGCGGCGTGCCAGGCCATAGTGGCCGCCGTCGGCAAGGTGGCGGCGGTTGTAATTCTGTATAAGGGAAAGGTATTAGGGTTTTGGGCAAAAGATGGTTTTGCCCTTTGAAATTTCAGAAATTCCAGATTTTATCTCTTTTGATAGAATTACCAAAATACTATTTTGATCGAATTACTAAAATACCCCTGGGAATTCAAAAAATTCTCTTTATGTCCCTAATTTCAGAAAATTAAATATGTTAATTAAATAGTTTAATTAACTATTATTTTTTATCTAGTAGTCCTATAGAATAATATATACATGTGATGTATGATGTAGACAATTGATCATGGACTTGTGATGTGATGTGTATACATGTGATTATGATTATTTTTCTCGTTTATTGTCGGGCTTGCGTGCTTGTAATTATGTTATAATTATCAGATGAGGCGCAGCGGTAGCATGACTTACGAGGTCAAGACGAACGATCCAACGCATGGAGATGTGTTGAGATGCCGACGGATCCGACAAAGCGAGATGGACGATCACAGGGCATAGAGATGAGCCGAAATACACATAGATCTTGATGTGAGTGATTGGGCCCACTTGCTCGAGCCTGATCATATTAGGATATGGTCCATGATCATCTGGTGTGATTGCTCATGTGATGTGTGATTAGTTATACACCTACTAGATATGTATATATATATTTGCATGCCATGTAGATATATATATTAAATACGTATGTGTGTGACACATTATGTTAGGAGACCAAATCAAAATCCCCTCTATTAATAATATTAAGTCGATAAATGTGATGCAATAAGATTGACCCATGTGGCCTTCCATCATTATAGCTTGGAGCCGATTCTCGGTGTAGGTTGAGTTGGTCGAGTCCCTCGAGGCTCACCTATATCACGTCTCGCCATCTTATCTACGACATAGAGATGTCAGAGGTGACCTAAGGACATGGTATGCTTGGTCGAGTCTCTCGAGAGTATATTACCTAATCAGACTCATCTGGTAACGATGTTAATGACCTAACCGAATATCATGATTGGTCAAGTCCCTCGAGGCCATGGTGGTTCGGAGGCCGAACAGGATGGGAATCACAAGGAGTTATAATTGGCAAGACTTGTCTACCTTTACGGGCTTAACGTGATTGGTCGAGTCCCTCGAGGTTACATTAAGACGCCGATTGGATCCTGATCCCCACTAGAGATCCGCCGGGGGTCTCCGATTCATATACCGGAGGGTGTTGTGTGTCTCGCAAAAAATTAGTGGGAATACATTAAGATAGAAGTCCTTATCTTAATTATTTAATTTCTGCAAAGTCTACATGTTATTTATTTCTGCTACATCTTTTATTTTAGAAAAATGTCACTTTCAAATCCTTTACGTGGCATACTTGATGCCAACCGCCTCACTAGTCCAAATTATACGGATTGGCTTCACAATTTGAGAATCGTTCTCACAGCTGAGAAAATCACGTATGTCCTTGATACAGTGATCCCTACGCCTGACAAAGGGGCAAGCGAGGATGAGATCGCTCGTTATGTGAAGTACTTAGATGATTCCACTTTTGCTCGGTGTTATATGTTGGCCTCTATGACTACTGAGTTACAGAGACAACATGAAAATATGGATGCTAATTTCATACTCCTGCATCTCCACAAATTATTTGAGGAACAGGGAAGAACTCAACGATATGAGATATCAAAGAGTCTTTTCTGTGCTAGGATGACTGAGGGGACACAGGTTCAAAACCATGTCCTTAAGATAATTAAGTGGATCGAGAAACTCACAGGTCTAGGAATGGTCCTAGAAGATAACCTGTATGTGGATCTTGTACTTCAGTCCCTACCAGATTTCTTTTCTTAGTTCATAATGAATTTTAATATGAACAAACTTGAGGTGACCCTCTCAGAGCTCCTTAATATGTTGAGAGAAGCAGAGAGCACCATCAAGAAAGAGAAATTGGTTCTCTACACTGGTGAGACCAAAAAGAAAAAGAAAGCTGAGAAGACCCTTAAGAAGAGCAAGGGCAAGGGCAAAATGGGTAAGGTAAAGGTTGCCAAGAAAGACCCAACAAAGGACAAAGGCCAGTGCTTCCACTGTAGCAAAGATGGGCACAGGAAGAGGAACTGTAAAGAGTACTTTGTAGAAAGGGCGAAACAGAAGCTTGGAGAAGCTTCAGGTACATTCATGATCAGTCTCCATTTGTTAGAATCTTGTGATAACACATGGGTATTAGATATTGGGAGTGCTTATCATATTTGTAATTCGTTGCAAGTTCTGGCAGGACCTAAGAGATTGAACAGAGGTGAGATAGACCTTAAGATGGGCAATGGAGCAAAGGTTGCTGCACTGGCTATTGGCAAGATCACCTTACATCTGCCTGGTGGAGCTATTATTGCATTAAATGCATGCTATTATGTTCCTTCTATTATCAAAAATATTATTTTCATTTCATGTTTGATAGTTATTGGATATAAATTAGTTTTTGAGAACAATGGTTGTTCAATAATATTAGATGATGAGATCATCATGAGAGGAACAATCCATAATGGTTTATTTATGCTAGATATAGCTCCGCATATCATGAGTGTATGTGAGTCTAAGAGGAAACGAGAAGTGGAGAACTAAACAGAAAAGAGTATTAAAACCCTTCGATCAGATCGAGGAGGTAAGTACTTAAGTATAGAGTTCACCCAGTTCCTCAAAGACTATGGGATCTTATCCCAATGGACACCTCCTTATACACCACAGCTTAATAATGTACCAGAATAATGTACCAGAAAGGAGGAATCGCATATTGTTAGACATGGTGCGTTCCATGATGTGTCTCGCCGACCTACCTATCTCATTCTGGGGATAAGCCCTAGAGACCGCAGCTTACCTTTTGAATAGAATTCTAACTAAATCAGTGATATTTACTCCATATGAGATATGGAATGGGAAGAAGCCCGATCTTAAAGTTGTTAAGATTTGGGGCTGCCCTACGCACGTTAAAAGACACAACCCTGACAAGTTGGAATCTAGGACGGAACGGTGCAAGTTCGAGGGATACCCCAAAGAAACTTGTGGGTATTATTTCTATCACCATGAAGACCGAAAGGTCTTTGTAGCCAAGAGAGCAGTGTTCCTTGAGAAGGAACACATTCTTGGTGGAGACAATGGGAGCATGATAGAGTTGAGTGAGGTTGGAGAACCTAGCTCAAGCACCATTCCAGAATCTATTTAGATACCTAACACACAAGTTCCAAATTTACGTAGGTCAGATAGAGTATCCCATCCTCCTGAGAGATATGTGGGACATATCAGAAGAGAGGATGATGAGGATATTGATCCTCAGACCTACGAGGAGGCTATTATGAGCATAGACTCCGGGAAATGGCAAGAAGCCATGAATTCAAAAATAGATTCTATGTACTCCATCAAGACTTGGAACCTAGTTGATGCACCCGAGGGTATTGTACCCATTGGTTGTAAGTGGATCTTCAAAAAAAGATTGGAGTAGATGGACATGTAGAGACCTATAAAGCAAGGCTAGTGGCTAAGGGGTATCGTCAAAGGCAAAGTCTTGACTATGATAAAACTTTCTCACTTGTAGCCATGCTAAAATCCATTCGAATTCTATTAGCTATTGCAGCACATTATGATTATGAGATCTGGCAGATGGACGTCAAAACTGCATTCCTCAATGGTAACCTCGATGAGGAGGTGTATATGATACAACCTGAAGGATTCGTGTCCAAGGATAATCCAGATAAGGTGTGCAAGTTGCTTAGGTCCATTTATGGATTGAAGCAAGCTTCCTGAAGTTGGAACATAAGATTTGATGAGGCGATCAGATCTTATAACTTCATTAAGAACGAAGATGAACCTTGTGTGTATAGGAAATTAAGTGGGAGCACTATCACCTTTTTGGTATTATATATGGATGACATCCTGATCATTGGGAATGATGTAGGAATGTTCTCCATAGTAAAGACTTGGTTATCTAGGCACTTCTCCATGAAGGACTTAGGGGAAGCATCCTACATTTTGGGGATACGGATCTATAGAGATAGATCCAAGAGGATGCTTGGCTTGTCCCAGTCCAGGTACATAGACACCATTGTCAAAAGGTTTGGCATGAAAAATTCCAAGAGAGGTCTCATACCAATGAGACATAAAATTTTACTTTCTAGGAATATGTCCCCAAAGACTCCTGAAGAAAGGGCACACATTGATATGATGCCATATGCATCAGCGATAGGATCTATCACGTATGCAAGGTTATGTACCAGGCCTGATATAGCGCATGCTCTAAGTTTCACAAGCAGATATCAAGCAGATCCAGGCTTGGAACACTAGAAAGCAGTAAAATGTATCCTTAAGTACTTGAGAAGGACTAAGGATCTTTTACTGGTATATGGAGGTAGTAGCCTCAAGGTTGAGGGCTGCACGGACTCGAGCTTCCAATCCGATGTCGATGATAGCAAGTCTAATTTAGGGTATGTGTTCACCCTGAATGGAGGAGCAGTATGTTGGAAGAGTTCCAAGCAAGACACTACTGCTGACTTGACCACAGAGGTAGAATACATTGCTACGGTAAAGGCAGCAAAGGAGGGAGTATGGATGAAGAAGTTTATCATAGATTTAGAAGTCATCCCGAGCAGCGAGGAGCTGATTCATTTATATTGCAACAAATATAGGATGATTACTCAAATAAGGGAACCCGGGTCTCATCAGAAGTGTTCTGAGGAGGTTCCAACTTATTAGAGAGATCGTGGCCAGAAAAGATGTAGTAGTGGAAAAAGTTCTATCCGAAGATAACATTGCATATCCACTGATAAAGCCATTGACTCATATTGTCTTCGAGCGTCACAGAGGTCTGATGGGGATCAGACATGTTGGTGATTGGCTTTAGGTCAAGTGGGAGATTGCTAGTTAGAGGTGCCCTACAAGCCAATCACATGAGTGATTACACTTGTAACACGCTGCGTCAATCTCTTTGCTTATGATTATTGGCATTATCTCACATTATCTAGATGTATATTATGATATTCTTGGATCTGTGCAATGGGAATTGGATCGTGATGAGATTACGATAATGAGACCGATTCACCTTTAAACACAGACCCTAAATTATCTTTGTTATAGGTTACTCGAGAAGGACATCGAGATAACCGGATAGAATGGTGTGCTGTATACCCGTTCATATGATGGAGGTAGTTGGTCTCATAGCTACTCGTGTGGGGACACTAAGGGTACAGTATAGGTGCTCATTGGAGAATGAGTTCACTGATTGATCCGCCTTCGTAATACTGGATGGTTATTGATACCTCACGTCAGACAGCGATTCCGTAGTCCCAGTAGTGTATCTGGTCCTTAGACTTACGACACCAAGGATGTCTTTAGCTTGAAAGAATTAAGAGAAGAAAGTTGGCAATGAACTAGTAAAGGAAATAGGTTTGCAGAAAGATAAAAAGCAAGAAATAAATGCAAACTGATTTATAATGGTTTGGTCATACGACCTACGTCCACTCCCGATTCCTCTTCACTTGAGGCCACCAGCTTTTCCACTAGCTATCCTCCTTCCAATGGGTGAGGACCAACTCCCTTACAGCACTCTCCTTTTGATAGGCTTAGGAGGCAACCCACACAAGCACTCTCTCCTCTCTTTTGACGTGAATACAAGTAAAGTCTAGAGGAGGGGATTTCTAGAAAGAATTCTATAACGATTTCTTACTTTCAAAGTGTATGTGCTTGTGTATTCTAACCAGGGATGTGAGGGGTTTTTATAGGCTCCAATTTGATTCAAACTTGGAGCAAAAAAACTTCCCATCCTTGTTTTTCGGGGTACTGGTGGTACCACCGCTTGTCACTGGCGGTACCATCACCAGTCTAACTCTGACACTGGGTGGTACCACCACTCAGTCTGGCAGTACCACCGCCTGATACATTGACATGTTCAGTGTACTAGGCAATACCACTGCCTAGCCAGCGGTGCCACTGCCCAAGCACTCTGCCCCAGGGTTGTACCATCGCCTAGTCTGGACAGTACCACCACCCCAGACTACTTGGGAAGCTAGACCTGGGCAGTGCCACTGCCCTAGTCTGGCGGTGCCACTGCTAGACAATGTCTAGCACTCTTGGTTGGGCCTTAAACCTGGCCCAAACCGATCAAATATCGGGCCCAATTGGCCCCTAACAGGGTTAAAGGATTAACACATAATCCTAGCCCTAATTATGAGCTAATTAAGAAATTAAAGACATTTCATAAGCTATTACAAAGTCCAAAAAGTCAAGACTTCTTCCGATGAGTTTTCGATGAACTTTTGGCAGTCTTCCGATGAACCCTCGGATACCCTACTGTGGACTCCCGGTAAGCTCTTGGACTTCATGATTGATCTTGGCGAGTTTCGATGAGCTTCTTCGGAAAGCTCTGATCTTTCTCGACGAGCTCCGTGAACTTCCGGCGAACTTTCGAAAACCTATCGGTAAGCTCCCTACTCGTTCTCGGCTAGTTCCGATAGCACTCCCGATAAATCTTTGGACTTCTGTCAAATTCTCGAACACCCAATGATTCCATCGAACTTGACTCCAACCTTTGTTTTTCTTTACGTCTTTATCATTATCATAGTTAATCCTGCACACATAAAACTTAACTCTACTTCGATCTAGTCAGTTATACGAATCAACCTCCTGTTGCCCGGCATGTCATTGGTCGGTACTTTGTCCAATTCTTCAGCGCATCATCCTTTCTTATAGCCTGTTGCCCAATTATTTGTTGACCTCCACAACCTTGATATCCTTGGTGCAACACCACTCTTCTTGGCCCGATGCCCGATATCCGATGCCTTCTACCAATTATCGATCGGACCTCCGGTTCGACGTCCAATATACTGACGTAATCTCTTCCGGTGCAACACTGATTCATCCTGCATCAACTGTCTAATCCTGATCGAGTAGACCTGCATCACTCAAAATTTTATTAGACAATAAACCACAATCAATTAATTTCATCATCAAAATCTGAGACCTAACAGTCTCCCTCTTTTTGATGATGACAACTAACTGATGACTGGCGGAGTTAACCTTAACTCTTTGGAGTTTAAACAAACTCCCCCTATCAATATGCCATTGATAGAAACACTTGGATTATCCCAAATCCAAGCAGCATATATGAAAATCATATTAACAAAAGTATCATGCAAATATGTAAAATATTCAATCAACATTACATTGCATGAACTCATCAATCTACTTTTCCCCCTATGTCATCAACAAAAAGGAGAAGTAGCTCTAGCTATTTTAAAAGATATGCAAGTCAACTCATATAGGCTAGTTTATCACAATCAATCATAGCAAGTTTTAAATTCTTTTGAAAGATAAGCAAGATAGCAATTTTTCATTCTTTTCTTGAGATGTGCAAGTTGCACTTTCTTTACTTCCTTTGCAATATACATGCAATTTTTGTTTCTTCTCTCTTAAGAAGTGCAAGCTAGTTTTCTTTTGTAAGCTAGTAATTTTTATAAAATTTACATCACTTTAAACATGCAAGCTAACACTTCATTACAAGCATAGAAGTATGGCAAGTGTAAGATTGCAAATTCTCTTAGTTTTGCATTTTTGTTTCTATTGAGATAGCACTTCTTTGCTTCTCTTTGTGATGTTTAAGATAATAACTTTTGAAATGTGCAAGCTATTAATATTTGCTTTATTTCATGAAGTGCATGATAGCAAACTATCTCCCCCTTTATCATTGTCAAAAAGAAGGGAGGGAATACAAAGTTTTCTTTACATTCACTTTCAAATACAATTGCATCAAAGTATACTTTAGTTATCATATGATGCATACAAGGTAAACTAATCATGTCATTTCTAAGTCAAGAAAGATATGAAATCAAAGTTCTAGAAAATCAAGAAGAACATGATTAATGCACAGAATTCTCATCAATATTTCATTTCAAAATTCAAGTATCAAGATATCAAGATCACGAATTCATAAAAATTCAAGTATTGAAATCCGAAAAATCAAAAGACAAGTTACATTTCATTTAAAGAATTTTCTTTTGCTAAAATGGAAGGAGCATGGTAAACGATCTTGATTTATAAATAACTTCAAGTTATAATTTGCAAGATCATGATTTTAATATCTTTATAGCAAAATAAAATCTTTTAGAGCTTGATTCAAGCATTACAAATATCTCAAAAAGTCATGATTCCAAGAGATCAAGAGAAGAGTCATGAATAAAAATTCAAATTTAATTTATCAACTTCAAGCTCTTCATCAAAATCATTTTCATAGATTCATATAAATGGATACTTTAACATATCATCAAAATCTCATTTACAATTCAAGTGACTCGCATGGATTCATCAAAATCGAAAACTTTAGGGATAGAAAAATTTTCAAGATCATGCATTTCCTTTTTCTTATTTAATTCAAATAAGCATGCCTTTGTCTTTTAATGTCAAATTGAGACAATCATGAAAGTTCAAGGCGTAAACGTAAAATCCCATCAAAAAGATCATCAAGAGCAAAAAATATAGCACATTACACACAAGGCATAAAATTCAATTCAAATTATATTATGGTTGATGAGATTTATCAATAATGGCATGAGTTCATCACTTGTCTTTTATCAAAAACTTTAGAGAAAGAGAGATATTCAAGAAACATGCATATCTCTTTAATGATTTCAATTCAAGCATTGATAATCATGCATTTGCCTTTAATAAAAACGAGCATCACATTCAAGAGTAAGAGGCAAAATTTATCATAAAAACCATCAAGACGAAACACATCAAGCATAAGACGTCATGATAGTACTCTTTATCATTCTTATGTATTTCGTTTGATGCAAATTGATTTCATATAAGCATGATCAAATTTTTTTATACGAAAACCATTATCTTGTAAATTTGAGATAAGGTTTCGGTAAAGCCATCAAGACCAAGCACATGAAACACAAATCATCATGATAGTGCATTTGCTCATTTTATGTGTTTCAATTTGAGTGAGCATGTTCAGATTTTCACACAAAGGCTAAGCATCATATAAATTTAAAAAAATAATTTTCATCAGGAAAACCATCAAGTACACAATCATGGATTAATCCTATTAAACATAATCATGCTAATTAACTTTTGTGTCAAACCATGCATCAAAATTCGATATGGAAATCATAAACTAAGCAATCATCATTCATAATTTTTACTTTTCAAAAATACTAGAAGGAAAAGCATAGTATAAGTTTTGAAAACAATTCCTTATTTTCCAAAACACAAGAAAAGCATGAGAAGAAAAAAAATTTCCTACTAACTAAGTTAAGCACCCAAGAAAAACTTCATGTAATTTCAAAATAAATCAAGGGAGTTGAGTTACTTACCTTGTAGTCGAAGCCCGTCAAAGCATGGTTCGCCATCTCATCACTTGATTCTTCTTTGTATTTCATCTTCATCTTTGGCCTCTTCCTCCGTTCAAGTTCATTTTTAGTTTTAGATTTTTGTTTAATGAACTTGTTAAAATTCATTGTTATTTATTCAATGTCCTCATCATTTGAGTCATCACTCAAGTCGTATTCATTTGTTCGAAGTTTCAAATCATTCTTGTTCTTTGGAAGGTGGTTCACATGTTCGTAGTGTTCAAGGAAGCTCATTTCATATGTTATCAATGAGCCAATGAGTTCTTCCAATTAAAAATTATTTAAATTTTTAGATTCTTGTATCATTGTTATTTTTGGATCCCATCCTTTTGGAAGGGATCTTAAAATCTTATTTACGAGATCAAAATCCGAAAAAGATTTACCAAGAGCTCTTAGACTATTGACGACATCAATGAAACAGGTGTGCATGTCGCTTATAGTCTCGCTTGGTTTCATTCGAAAAAGCTCAAAATCATGCATCAAAATATTAACTTTCGAGTCTTTGACTCTACTCATTCCTTCGTGTGCGATTTTAAGAGTGTACTAAATATCGAAAGTCATTTCACACATAGAAATTCGATTAAACTTATGCTTGTCTAAAGCATAAAATAAGGCATTCATAGCCTTTACATTTAAAGAAAAAGATTTCTTCTCTAAATCCGACCATTCATTCGTCGGTTTAGAGGGAAGTTGAAAATCGTTTTCAACAATATTCCATAAATCCAAATTCATAGAAATCAAGAAAACTCTCATTCAAGTTTTCCAATAAGTGAAGTCTAAACCATTAAACAACGGAGGACGAACAATTGAAAAACCCTCTTGAAAATCGTGAAGAGCCATTTCTAGTGGGTGTGAATCCGAAAGAGAAATTACGAGACTCTGATACCAATTGTTGGGATCTAGAGTGGCACTAAGAGGGGGGGGTGAATTAGTGTAGCGGATAAAGAACGATAAATTTCAACGATTTAAATAAGTTTCAAAAACTTCGTACGATAAAACTGATTTCGATTAAAGCATCTCAGAAACATGTTTAGCTTGAAAGCATTAAGAGAAGAAAGTTGGCAGTGAACTAGTAAAGGAAATAGGTTTGCAGAAAGATAAAAAGCAAGAAGTAAATATAAATCGATTTATAGTGGTTCGGTCATACGACCTACGTCCACTCCCGATTCCTCTTCACTTGAGGCCACCGGCTTTTCCACTAGCTATCCTCCTTCCAATGGGCGAGGACCAACTCCCTTATAGCACTTTCCTTTTGACTAGCTTAGAAGTCTTGACTTGTTGGACTTTGTAATAGCTTAGAAAATATCTTTAATTTTGTAGTTAGCACGTTAATTTGGGTTAGGATTAGGTGTTAATCCTATAACTCAAGTAGGGGTCAATTCGGCCCGATAATGGACTGGTTTGGGCTGAGTTTAAGGCCCAACTAGTGAAGCTGGAAGTGTCTGGCAGTGGCATTGCCCAGGCTGGGCGGTGGCACCGCCTAGTACCTGAGAGCCCAGTGCACTATCAGTGTCAGACTGACAAGCGGTGGGTGCCACCACCGGAAAAATCGAAAGTGATTCAAATTTGAATCCTCTTGAGGCCTATAAATATCCCTCTCATCCATGGATCAAACACATACAATAACTGAGAAAGTAGAAGGGAAAACTTTATTAAAATTGTGTCAAAACCTTCCTCTTATTCTAAAGTGTGATCTAGCCTTAGAGAGGGTTGAGAGGCCTTGTAAGGGTTACCTCCTAAGCCTGTCAAAAGGAGAGAGCTATAAAGGAGTTGATCCTCGCCCATTGGAAGGAGAATAGCAAGTGGAAAAGTCGGTGGCCTCAAGCAAAGAGGAATCGGGAGTAGACGTAGGTCGGATGACCAAACCACTATAAAAATGATTTACGTTTATATTTATGCATTTATCTTTCTACAAACCTTTACTTTGCTAAGTTCATTGCTCTCATCTTTTTATGTACACTTTCAATATAATCAAAATGGTTTTAATCAAAACATTATTATTTTCGTATGAAGTTTCCGAAACTTGTTTTAAAATCGTCGAAGTTTATCGTATTTATCCACTGCACTAATTCACCCCCCCCCCTTAGTGCCACTGGATCCCTAACAATCCTAACCCTAATTACATGATAACTATGAAATTGAAATATATTCCTAAGTAAATTTTAAACCGACAACGTCTAGTTTTCTTCCGACAAGTTTCCTACGAACTACTGGCAAACTTTCGATACACCCTCAGATTTCTTCCGGCGGACTCCCAGTAGGCTCTCGAACTTTATGGCGAGTTTCTTGAATCATTGGCAAGCTTCTGAACCTTCCCGGTGAGCTCCACAAACCTTCGACGATCTTTTCGGTGATCCTCTGAAACCTTCGGCAAGTTCCCGATTCATTCTCGGTTGGTTTTGGAAGCACTTCTGACGATCCTTCGGAGTTTCGACAAACTCTTAAACTCCCAACGTACTTGACTTCGATAATTCGCTTTATGTCTTTATTACTATCGTAGTTGATCCTATACACTTATCTCAATAATATGGATTATATCAAATAACCTATCAATTGACTTCATCATCAAAATTTGAGATTCAACAATGATAAGTCCCTTAAGAAGGGCAAGGGTAAGGGCAAAATAGGCAAGACAAAGGTTGCTAGGAAAGACCCAATAAAGAACAAAGGCCAGTACTTCCACTACGACAAAGATGAGCATTAGAAGAGGAACTGCAAAGAGTATCTTGCAAAGATGGTGAAACAGAAGCTTGGAGAAGCTTCAGGTACATTCATGATCAGTCTCCATTTGTCAAAATCTTATGACAACAAAATGGGTATTGGATACTAGGAGTACTTATCATATCTGTAATTCATTGCAGGTTTTGGCAGGACCTAGGAGATTAAAGAGAGGTGAGATGGACCTCAAGATGGGCAATGGAGCAAAGATTGTTATAGTGGCTATTGGCAAGGTCACCCTATATCTACCTGGTGGAGGTATTATTATATTAGATGCATGCTATTATGTACCTTCTATTATTAAAAATATTATTTTCATTTCATGTTTGATAGTTAGTGGATATAAATTAGTTTTTGAGAACAATAGTTGTTCAATATTATTAGATGATGAGATCATCATAAGAGGAATGTTGCATAATGGTTTATTTATGTTGGATACAACTCCACACATCATGAGTGTAAGTGAGTCTAAGAGGAAATGAGAAGAGGTAAATAATGTATATCTGTGACATTGTAGGCTAGGTCACATCCATGAGAGAAGGATTCAAAAGTTATTGAATAATGGATATCTAGATCTATTTGACTATGAGTCATATGTTACTTGTGAACTTTATCTTCGGGGAAAGATGACCAACTCTCCATTTAATGGAACTGGAGAGAGAGCCACTGAGTTGTTGGAACTCATACATAGTAATGTATGTGGTCCCATGTCGACTCATGTCATAGGTGATTACTCCTACTTTATTACTTTCACTGATGATTTCTCAAGATACCGACATGTGTACTTGATGAAATACAAGTCTAAGGCCTTTGAGAAATTCAAGGAATATAAGAATGAAGTGGAGAACCAAATTTGAAAGAGTATTAAAACCCTTCAATTAGATCGAGGAGGTGAGTACTTGAGTACAAAGTTCACCCAGTTCCTCAAAGACCATGGGATTTTATCCTAGTAGACACCTCCTTATATACTACAACTCAATGGTTTATCAGAAAGGAGGAATCACACATTGTTAGACATGGTGCGTTCTATGATGAGTTTTGTTGACCTACCCATCTCATTCTAGGGATATGCTCTAGAGACCGCAACTTACCTTCTGAACAGAATTCCAACTAAGTCAGTAGTGTCTACTCTATATGAGATATGGAATGGGAAAAAGCCCAATCTTAAGGTTGTTAAGATTTAGGGGTGCCCTGCCCATGTCAAGAGACACAACCCCGACACAATCCAGGACAAAACAGTGTAAGTTTGTGGGATATACCAAAGAAACTTGTAGATATTATTTCTATCACCCTAAGGACCAAAAGGTCATTGCAGGCAAGAGAGCAGTGTTCCTTGAGAAGGAACATATTCTTAGTGGAGATAATGGGAGCATGATAGAGCTGAGTGAGGTTGGAGAACCTAACTCAAGCATCATTCCACAGCCAGAATCTGTTCAAGTACCCAGCACATAAGTTCCAACTATACGTAGGTCCGGTAGAGTATCCCATCCTCCTGAGAGATATGTGGGACATATCAAAAGAACAAATATTAAGGATATTGATCCTCAGACCTATGAGGAGGCTATTATGAGCATAGACTCTAGGAAATAGCAAGAAGCCATGAATTCAGAAATTGATTCTATGTACTCCAACAAGGTTTAGAACCTGGTTCATGCTCCCAAGGGTATTGTACCCATTGGCTGCAAGTGGCTCTTCAAAAAGAAGATTGGAGTAGATGAAAAGGTTGAGACCTATAAAGCAAGGTTAGTGGCTAAGGGGTGTCGTTAAAGGCAAGGTGTTGACTATGATGAAACTTTCTCACCCATAGCCATGCTAAAATCCATTCGAATTCTATTAGCTATTACAGCACACTATGATTATGAGATCTGGTAGATATACGTCAAAACTATATTCCTCAATGGTAACTTCAATGAGGAGATGTATATGATATAGCCTGAGGGATTCGTGTCTAGGGATAACATAGATAAGGTGTGCAGGTTGCTTAGGTCCATCTTTGGATTGAAGCAAGCTTCCCAAAGTTGGAACATAAGATTTGATGAGGCGATCAGATCTTATGACTTTGTTAAGAACGAAGATGAGCCTTGTGTATACAAAAAGGTAAGTGGGAGTGCTATCACCTTTTTGGTGTTGCATGTGGATGACATCCTGATCATTGGGAATGATGTAGGAATGCTCTCCACAGTAAAGGCTTAGCTATCTAGACAATTCTCTATAAAGGACTTAGAGGAAGCATTCTGTATATTAGAGATACAGATCTATAGAGATAGATCCAAGAGGATGCTTGGCTTATCTCAGTCTAGGTATATAGACACCATTGTCAAAAGGTTTAGCATAAAAAATTCCAAGAGAGGTCTCATACCAATGAGACATAGAATATCACTTTCTAGGCGTATGTCCCTAAAGACTACTGAAGAAAGGGCACACATGGATAGGATACTATATGCCTCAATGATAGGGTCTATCATGTATGCTATGCTATGTACCAGGCTTAATATAACACATGCTTTAAGTGTCACGAGTAGGTATCCAACAGATCCAGGCTTGGAGCATTGGAAAGTAGTAAAGTGAATCCTTGAGTACTTGAGAAGGACTAAGGATCTTTTACTGGTACATGGGGGCAGTATCCTTAAGGTTAAGGGCTACACGAACTCGAGCTTCCAGTCCGATGTCGATGATAGCAAGTCTAATTCAGGGTATATGTTCACTCTAAATGGAGGAGCGGTGTGCTGGAAGAGTTCCAAGCAAGACACTACTGCTGACTCGACCACAGAGTTGGAGTACATTACTATGGCAAAGGCAGCAAAGGAGGAAGTCTGGATGAAGAAGTTTATCGCAGATCTAGGAGTCACGTCAAACAACAAGGAGCCGATTCCCTTATATTGCGATAATAACGGGGCAATTGCTCAAGCGAAGAAACCTAGGTCTTATCAGAAGTTAAAGCACGTTCTGAGGAGGTTCTACTTGATAAGAGAGATTGTCGCTCGAAGAGATGTAGTAGTAGAAAGAGTTCCATCCAAAGATAACATTGTAGATCCACTAACGAAGTCATTATCTCCAATTATCTTTGAGCGTCACAAGGGCCTGATGGGGATCAGACACATAGGTGATTAGCATGAGGTCAAGTGGGTGATTGCAGTCATATATGCCCCACAAGCCAATCATATAAGTGATAGCGCGTGTGACTTGACATACACTCTTTCTTTTACTTATTATTATTAGGCATTTTATCATTTACCTTATGTGTTGCATATATTGTGATGTCCATAGATTTGTGCAATGGGAGTCGGATCGTGATGAGATTATGATAATGAGATCGATTCACCTTTAAATATGGATCCTAAATAATCACAATCATAGTTACTCAAGAAGAACATCAAGATAACCGAATAGATTGATGTACTATATACCTATCCATATAATGGAGGTGACTGGTCTCACAACTGCTCGTGTGGGGACACTAAGGATACAATACAGGTGCTCATTGGAGAATGAGTTCACTAATTGATCCACCCACGGAATGTTAGATGGTTGATGATACCTTATTATCAGATAGCGATTCCATAGTCCTAGTAGTGTATCTAGTCCTTAGACTTGAGATACCAAGGATGTCCTGTATGAGTACTCCACTCTTTGATACCAGACTTGTATGTTTGGAAGCTCCAGACCTAATACAACTGATATTTGGGAGTGGTAGCCAACTTTACTAGGGCTATTGAGTATCCAAAGAGGATCATTCACTCTTGGTATCATGAGAGGAATATCCCATATATTCTTGCTCAAACAAATCCTTGGCCAAGGTTGTTCAGATTGAGAGAGAAAGAGTTCTATGGAAGAATCTTATTAGAGCGAGACTCGAGGAGAGACCGTATGGGCCAGATTGTACCATGCCCGGTATAGGGTCTTTGAGATATTAGATGGATGAGGGACTATAGGTACATGATAACTGAGGATAGATAGGTCCAAAGGA
The DNA here is from genome assembly GCA_024322285.1 of Musa beccarii. Taxonomy (NCBI): domain Eukaryota; kingdom Viridiplantae; phylum Streptophyta; class Magnoliopsida; order Zingiberales; family Musaceae; genus Musa; species Musa beccarii. The sequence goes on from CM044402.1 coordinate 16,601,273, forward strand.
TTGGATTCCCCTGTATCGTATGGGGATTACGGCGTAGTGGCCTAGTACGTCGGCAATCGATGAGTTGAGTGAATTATTATGGAGATAACAATTCACTGAGTCAGAAGGAGTTCTGATAAGTATGACTCACAGCAACTCGATATTAGGCCTAGAGGATCACAAACATATGGTAGGTGTTGCGACGAGTAGAGGTTCGGATATGAGATATCCGTTGGAGCCCCTATCTTATTGGATATCCGTTAAGCCCCTAAATTATTGGATCCTAAGATGAGATCCAATAAGAGTTAATAAGAGATTATTGGGTAGAGACCCACTAATTTGAGAGGCTTGGGTAATTGGATAGAGATCCAATACACAATAGGGCAAGATCCATTAGGGCTAAGTTGACAAGGGACCTCTATAAATAGGAGGGAACTAAAGGCCCATAGACTAAGGGTTTTTTAGCAGCCACCTCCTATTCTCCTCTCCCTCTCCTCCTCAACTAGCAGCCCTAATTTAGAGGCATGCGGACAGCAAGAAGGGCCGGCCCCTTCTTGATTGCATAGTGCATGCAGCGAGGAGATTTGGGCAGCTATTTGAGGACATCGTCGCAGCCCCTGCCATGTGGTTTATCACTAGAGAGGAGGACATTTAAACTCCTTCATCCAATCCTACAGATCTATAGGGTTTCAGGGATATATGATCTCCCTAGGTAATTTTCTTATGTGTAATTTTTCGGTTTTGCAGGTTTTCACGCACCAACTTTTGCATGATGATAAGAACCTCTATTTCTGTAGGAAATCTATGATTTTTGTTTCTGTTCTTCCGTGGCACATTTGATGTCGCTACAGATTTCTGAACACCTTTGTCTTAGTTGAAACCTTTAGCTACTAATCTAACCTTATTTTGAACCACAATACCTTATTCATCTTGCTTATTCCTAAAGATCCATTCAGTGCTAGTTACAAGATAATCACTAAGTCTAAGAATTGTTTAATCTCAAATTTTGATAATTAAACTAATTGGTAAAGTTTATGATCTAATCTATATTTTGAGTGACGTAGGACTAATTTCAATCATGGAGAGACAATTATAGCAAGAAGAATAACTGTTGGCACTGAGTAGAACATGTCAAAAAATTTAATGTCAAGCTAGAGAAATGGTCAATGTATCGGCAGAAGGCTTTATGCTATGAATTCAAGTATCGGGTCAAGAAGAGTAGACATTGTGCTAAGGAGATCAGAGTTATGAAGGTCAACATGACGATTGGGTAATACGCCACAAGAGAGGATGATGCGTTGAAGGTTTGGACAAAGCACTGAATAAACCAATGATGTGCTATATAATATTTGATTAATGCTTCGTAATAATTATCTAGATCGAAGCAGTTTTAAGTTGTAATTGGGTTAGAATTAGGCCAACTCAATTAGGGACCAATTGGGCCCAAATGAGAGATGCTTTGGGCCAAATGGAAGGCCCAAATAGTAACTTGGAGCCATATCAGGTGGTGGCACCATCAGGGTTGGCGGTGGAACCACCAGGTTGAAGTCTAGGCGATGGTACTGCCTAATATCAAACAGTGGTACCACTATACTGAGCGGTGGTACTACCCAGACATAGTCTCCCAGATTGTCAAGTGGTGGTACTGCTAGACCGTGTGATGGTACTGCCTCGTGTCAGTGGTGCAGGCGGTGATATCATCCAACACAAGTGGTGGAATCACTAGTATCCGAAAATCTCAGAGTGTTTGAATTTTGGCTCTAATTCTTAAAGTCATTTGGGGTCTATAAATACTCCAGCTATTTTTGCTTGGAATAGCAAGAATTGAGAAAGAAAATAAAGCAAAAACTTTGTGAATTCTAAGTGTAGAAGTCCCTCCTAGAACTTAAAGTTCTAGGAGGAGATTTGAGTGATTAATTTTGTGCTAGCATGACCTAATCTCGTATGTCAAAACCAAGCATCATCGTTTAAAATCAAAAAGCACATTTCATTACAAAGATTATCAATATCAATAGTGTATTTATTATTTTATTTTAGAGCAATCATAGATGTGTTTTTGTGAGGTTTTTCAATAATGCAAGTATTGGATTCAAATTTTATGATATATCCTTTATCACATAATTGACTAATGCTCAAAAGATTATGCTTTAAGCTATCTACCAACAACACATCTTCACTCAAAAAGTTTGATTTGTTACCTATGGTTCCTTTGCCAATGATTTTATCCTTGTTGTTGTCTCCGAAGGTGACATACCCTTCATCTTAGCTAGCAAGCTTAGAGAATTAAGATGGATATTCGGTCATGTGCCTAGAGCATCCACTATCAAGGTACCCATCTATTGCTCCCAGCTTATGATGGTAAATATTTCTACAAAAAGGGTGATTTTTGGGTATCCATTTGATCTTGGGTGCCTTAAAAATTGATCTACTCAACTTATCATTTTACATAGAGTTCTTTATGATTCCTTTAGGAACCCAAATTAACTTGTGTGGACTATATTTCTTAAATGGATATTTATAAGCAAAATGTTTGAGTTTGCAACAAAAGTTGCATTTGGTGCGGGGTCATACATGCAAAGTAGGGCTTTTAACAAAGGTGGTTGGATTTTGGTGAGAGCTACTCATAAATCCGATTCCACCTCTTCTATAAATGTGACCCTTATTGGCAAGGATCATGTTCAATGACTTACTACCAATCTTAAACTTTTCTAAAGTTTCATTGAGTAGCAAGTTTTCCTTCTTAAGTACCTCTAAGTATTCACACTTAGTGCATGGAGGCAATAAAGCATTGTCATGCTTAAGTTTTTCAAATTTACTAATTAAAAGGGCATGTTCCTTTTTCAATGAATTATGCTTTTGTCTAATTAATCTACATTCATCGAATAAATCATGAAAAGCACTCAAAAGTTCATTAAAAGATAAATTTGCATCGAATGAACTACTTACCTCATCGTCGATTGCCATTAGCACATAGTTAGCGATCTCCTTATTGCTTTGCTCTTCATCTTCGAAAGTGCTCGAATCATCCCATGTTATTTTGAGTGCCTTCTTCTTCTTTGGTTGTTTCTTCTTTACTTGGGGATATTTGCTTTTGAAATATCCCAATTTCTTATATTTGTAGCATATAACTTGTTCTTTCTTGAGTTCAAATTTATTTTTATTATCATTTTTAGATTTATTTCTTTTTATGAATTTTTTGAACTTTCTTGTTAAGAGTGCCAAGTCATCATCATATTCCTTGAACTTTCTTTCAAGTGGTCTTCATGAGTTTATAATGTCATATCCTTCCTATTCTTTGGAAGGTTATTCTCAAGCTCTTCATGAGCATTACAAGCCATCTCATACGTCATTAAAGACCTGATAAGTACTTTGAGCGGAAAATTATTCAAATCCTTAGCCTCTTTAATGGTCGTTACTTTTGGGTTCCAACTCTTTGGTAGAGATCTTAATATTTTATTTACAAGTTCAAAGTTAGAAAAACTTTTACCAAGAGCTTTTAGACCATTAACGGCGTTCATAAACCAGGTGTATATGTCTTGAATGGTCTCACATGGTTTCATCCGAAACAATTCATAACTATGAACTAAAAGATTTATTTTAGACTCTTTTACTCTACTAGTGCCTTCATGTATGATTTTGAGTGTATGCCAAATATTGAAAGTTGTTTCACAGATAGATACTCGATTGAACTTATTTTTATCTAAAGCGCAAAACAAGGCATTCAATTCATAGCCTTGGCATTTAAAGAGAATGTCATCTCCAACTTATTCCAATCGTTCAGTAGAAGATAAGACTTTTGAAAATCATTTTTGATAATGTTCCATAACTCAAAATCTATAGAAATAAGAAAAATCCTCATCCTAGTTTTCTAACAAATGTAATCCGTGTCATTGAACTTGGGTGGATGTGTGATTGAATGACCCTCTTGGTTGTGGGCAAATACAATTGCTCTTGGGTTTTAAACCAAAATGAGAGTGACCTCACTCTGATACCAATTGTTAGGATCAATAATGACACTAAGAGGTGGGGGGGTGAATTAGTGCAACGGTTAAAAAATATTGATTTATGCAATTTTAGAAAACTTCGTACGATAAAAATATTTCATTTGGTAAAAACCATTTCGGAAAGATATTTGACTCAAATAAGTTCGTGAGTAGAGAAGAGGAAATTGAGTAGTTGCAGTTAAGTAAAGAAGAATGCAGTAAAAATAAAGTTCGCACCAAGAAGGGAACACAATAATTTTATAGTGGTTCAGTTGTCCGACCTACGTCCACTCCCGATATCTCCTTCGATGAGGTCACCAGCTTCCACTATTGATCTTTCTTTAAGAGCAAAGATTAATCATCCCCTTTACAGAACTTTTAAAAGTGGCTCACTCTCCTTTTACAACTTCTAACACTTAGGATCAGTGGAGGTAAACTCTCAAATTTTACAATTGCTTTTCACTACAGTCTCAATTCTTTTGTTCACTTCTCTATGTGGAATAAGCTAAGAAGTAAGGGGTATTTATAGGCCTCAATTGACTTCAAAAATAGAGCCAAAAAAAGTCTCATCCTAGGTTTCCAGAGTATGGTGGTACCACCACTAGTGGGCTCTGACAATGGGTAGTACCACCACCCAATCTGGTAGTACTACCACCAGATAGAGTCTTGGCTACTGGAACTAGGTGGTACCATTGTCTGATAATTAATAAGTGTTTAGCGGTACCACAACCTAGGCTTCTAGGATAATAAGCATTGGGCGATTCCACTACCCCAATCTGGTGGTGCCATCGCTAGACAGGATTCAACAACTTATTTGGGCCATCAGTCTAGCTCAATCTAGTCCAATTACGGGCCCAATTGGCCCCTAATAGGGTTAGTGCGATTACCTCCCAAACCTAACCCTAATTAAGCCCTAACTATGACACCTAAGACATTTACTAAAGAAAACAAGTCTGGTAAGTCAAGGTTTCTTCCAGTGAGCTTCTGGCGATCTTCCGATGGACTTCCAATGATCTCTCAGTAATCTTCCAATGGAATCCTAGCAAGCTCCTAGACTTCACGACGATCTACTTGGCGAGTTTTGATGATCTCTTGGTAAGCTCCAATCTTCTCGACGAGCTACAGCATACTTCCGATGAACTTCCAAGCAAATTTTCGATGAACACTTTGGCAAGCTCTCGATGCATTCTCGGCCAATTCTAATAGTGCTCGATGAACTTTCGGACTCTCGACGAACTCTCAGACTCCCAACGAATCGATCGATCTTGACTCCGGCACTATATTTTGCTTTATACTTTGATCGCTATCGTAGTTAATCCTGCACACTTTTCTCAACATATAGATTAGATCAAATAATTTATTAATTGATTTCAACATCAAAATCCAAGATTCAACATGTTTCACCCTGAATGGAGTAGTATACCGGAGGAGTTTTAAGCAAGATACTACTGCTGACTCGACCACAGAGGTAGAGTACATTACTGCAGTAGAGGCAACAAAGGAGGGAGTTTGGATGAAGCAGTTCATCATGGATCTAGGAGTCGTGCCGAGCAACAAGGAGTCGATTCCCTTATATTGTGACAACTATAGGGTGATTACTAAAATAAGGGAACCTGAGTCTCATCAGAAGCGTTCTGAGGAGGTTCCAACTTATTAGAGAGATTATGGCCTGAAGAGATGTAGCAGTGAAAAGAGTTCTATCCAAAAATAACATTGTAGATCCATTGATAAAGCCATTGACTCATATTATCTTTGAGCATCATAGAGGCCTGATGGGGATTAGACACGTAGGTGATTGGCTTTAGTTTAAGTGATAGATTGTTAGTTATAAGTGCCCTACAAACCAATCATGTGAGTGATAGCATCTGTAACATGCTGTATCAATCTCTTTGCTTATGATTATTAGCATCTTCTCATATTATTTGGATGTATATTGTGATGTCGTTGGATCTATACAATGGGAATCAGATCATGATGAGATCTTGATAATGAGATCGATTCACCATTAAGCACAGACCCTAAATAATCCCATTCATAGGTTACTTGAGAGAGATATCAAGGTAACCGGATAGAGTGGTGTGCTATATACCCATCCATATGATGGAGGTGGCTAGTCTCATAGCTACTTGTGTGGGGACACTAAGGATACAATGCAAGTGCTCATTAGAGAATGAGTTCACTGATTGATCTGCTTACGAAATGCTAGATAATTATTAATACTTGATGTGAGATAGTGATTTTGTAATCCTAGTTGTGTGTTTGGTCCTTAAACTTGAGACACCAAAGATGCCTTGTATGAATACTTCATTCTTTGATGTCGAACTTATAGGTTAGGAAGTTCTAGATTAGGTACAATCAGTTCTCGGGAATGGTAGCCAACCTTACGAAGATAATTAAGTATCAATAGAGGATCATCCACTTTTGATATCATAAGAGGAATATGTTATGTGTTCTTGCTTAGGCAAATCCCTAGCTAGGGTCGTTCAAATTGAGAGAGAAAGAGTTCTTTAGGAGAATCCGATTAGAGTGAGACTCGAGTGAAAATCGTATGAGCCTCATACTACCATGCTCGATAAATGATCTCTGGGATATTAGATGGATGAGGGACTGTAGGTACATGATAATTGAGGACAGATAGGTCTAAAGGATTAGATTCCCATGTATCGTCTAGGGACTGTGACATAGTGGCCTAATACGTCTATAGTCGATGAGTCGAGTGAATTATTATGGAAATAATAATTCACTGAGTCTGGAGTTTTGACAGGTATGACTCACGGCTAACTCGATATTAGGCCTAGAGGGTCACACACATATGGTAGGTGTTGCGATGAGTAGAGGTTCAGATATGAGATATTCGCTAGAACCCCTATCTTATTGGATATCCAATAAGCTCTTGAATTATTGGATCCTATAGATGAGATCCAATAAGAGCTTAAAAGATATTATTGGGTAGAGACCCATTAATCTAAGAGACTTGGGTAGGATCCATTAGGGTTAACAAGAGGCCTCTATAAATAGGAGAGAACCAAAGGTTCATATGCTAGGACTTCTTGGTAGCCACCTCCTATTCTCCTTAACCTAGAGAGGAGCATCTTCATAGCTCCTGCTATGTGGATCACCACTAGAGAGGAGGACGCTTGACCTCCTTCATCCTCCCCTATGGATCTATAGGAATCTTAGGGATATACGATCTCCCTATGTACTATTTTTCTTATATACATAGTTTTTGATTTTGTGGATTTATTTTTGCACACCGATCTTCGCACGACGATAAAACCTTTCCATGGAAATCTAGGATTTTATGTTTTTTGTTCTTCTACTATGCATGTGATATTGCTCTTGGATTTCACAACATGGGGGGGGTGGTTTGGTTTGAATTAGTGTTGTGATAAAATGATTCATTGATTCGAAAAACTCATTCGATAAAAAACATTCAATGGTTAAGTCCGTATCGAAAATGCTTTAAACTTAAAGATGTTCATGATAGTAGTGAGCAAGTAAAGTGATTTATAGTAAAGGTAAATAGCAAAGAAAGGTAGCAAACCGATTTATAGTGGTTCAGTCATCTGACCTACGTCCACTCCCGATTCCTCTTCTGTCGAGGCCACTAACTTCTACTAATGGTCTTCCTTAAATGGGCGAAGATCAAGTACCCTTTTACAAGTGTTCCCTCACACATCTCTCTTAGTGCTAGCTTTAATTTCTAGGAGGGGCTTCTATTGAATCTCAGATTTTGATGATAAAACTAAATGATATTGTTTTATTATCTAACTGCATTTTGAGTGACACAGATCTATTATTGATCAGGATTAGATAGTTGACATAGGATAAATCAATGTTGTGCTAGAAGAAATCATGTAAAGAGATTAGACGTCGAGCTAGAGGTCCAATCGATAATCGGTAGAAGGCTTCGGACATCGGGCATTGGGCCAAGAAGAGTGGTGTTACACCAAGGAGATCGGAGTTATGGAGGTCAACTGCCAATTGGGCAATAGACCACAAGAGAGGACGGTGCGCCGAAGAATTGAATGAAACACCAACCAATGATGTGCCTAGCAACAAGATTTACTTAGTGTGCAGGATTAACTAAAATAACAATGAAGACATAAAGTGAAACAAAATGTTAGAGTCAAGTGTAATGGAATCATTAGGAGTTCGACGGAAGTCCAAAGATTCATTAAGAGTGTTGCTAGAACTGGTCGAGAATAAGTGGGGAGCTTGCTGAAGAGTTTCTGAAAGTTCATCGGAATGTTTGTCGGAAGTCAGAAGTTCATCGGAAGATTCGTCGAAAGTTCACAGAGCTTGCCGAGAAAGATCGAAGCTTACCGAAGAAGCTCATCGGAACTCACCAAGATTAATCAAGAAGTCCAGGAGCTTGTCGGGAGTCCATAGAATGGTGTTTGAGGGTTCGTCGGAAAACCACCAGAAGTTTGCCGAAAGCTTGCCAGAGGAAGACTTGATGTGCCGAACTTTATATTAGCTTTGGAAATTTTTTTAATTTCATAGTTAGCATATAATAGGGGTTAGGATTATGTGTTAATCCTATAAGCCTAGTAGGGGCCAATTGAGCCTAGTAATAGATTGGTTTGGGCTGAGTTTAAGGCCCAGCCAGAAGTGTTGGACCTTGTATGGCAGTGGCACCGCCCATGTCTAGCCCCCCAAGTTGTACTGGGCGATGGTACCACCCAATGATAGAGTACCTGGGTAGTGGTATCGCTTAGTACACTGACCATGTCAGTGTATCAAGCGATGGTGCCGCCAAATTGACAGTAGTACCACTAGTGTCAGGGTCAAACTGGCGATGGTACCGCCAGTGACAGGCGGTGGTACCGCTAGTACTCGATAAACCCAAGATGGGAAGGTTTTTGGCTCTAAGTTTGAATCAGATTGGAGCCTATAAATACCCCTCCCATCCTTGGGTTGAATAAGCAAGCACACAAACTTTAAAAGGAAGAAAACGCTATAAAAATCCCTTTAGAATCCCTCCTCTAGCTTTCATCCATTTTCAGCAAAAAGAGAGAAGTGTGTGAGTGCTTATATGGGTTACCCCCTAAGCCTGTCAAAAGGAGAGAGTCCTGTAAGGGACTTGTCTTTGCCCGTTGGAATGAAGACAACTAGTGGAAAGCTGGTGGCCTCAAGTGAAGAGGAATCGGAAGAAGATATAGGTCGTATGACCGAACCACTATAAACTCTGTTTGCATTTACTTTCTCATAATTTACATTTTAGCAAACCATCTTCACTTGCTACTCTATTTTTTCATCTCTAAATGCTTGCAAGTTAAATACGTTTCCAATACGCTTTAATTGAAATCGGTTTTCATTAAAATGTAATTTTATCTTATGAAGTTTTCAATGTACGAACTTGTTTAAATTGCCAAAATTTTTCTTTATTAATCGTTGCACTAATTTACCCCCCCCCCCGTCTTAGTGTCGTTCTAGATCCCAACAATTGGTATTAGAGTCACGTTATTTCTCTTTCAGTTTCACACACGCTAAAAATGACTCTTCATGGCTTTCAAGAGAGTCTTTCGATTGTTCATCCCTCGTTATTTAATGGATCAGACTACACATATTGGAAAGCTCAAATAAGAGTTTTCTTGATTTCTCTAGATTTAAATATATGGAATATTGTTAAAAATGGCTTTCAAATTTCCTCTAAACTGATGAATGAATGGTTGGATTTAGAGAGAAAATATTTTTCTTTAATTGTAAAGGCTATGAATGCCTTATTTTGTGTTTTGAACAAAAACGAGTTTAATTGGATTTTTATGTGCCAAACGTCTTTTGATATTTGGTGGACACTTGAAATCATGCACAAGGGAACTAGTAAAGTCAAAGACTCGAAAGTAAACCTCTTATTGCATGATTTTGAGCTCTTCCGACTGACACCAAGCAAGTCTATCGGCGACATATATACCCGTTTCATGGATGTCGTCAATAGCTTGAAAAGTCTTGGTAAATGCTTTTCAAATTTTGAACTCACTAACAGGATCTTAAGATCTCATCCAAAAAGGTAGGATGCTAAAGTAACCATAATACAAGAGACTAAAAATTTAAATGATTTTCCATTGGAAGAACTAATCGGATCATTAATGACCTATGAAATGACACTCTTGGAACATTTTGAACTCGATGAACATATGAACTATCTTCCAAAGAATAGGAAGGATTTGAAACTCCAGACTATAAAATGCCACTTGAGTGATGACTCAAGTGATGAGGACAATATTGAGGACCTTAAACTTTTAATGAATTTTAATAAGTTTATTAAATAAAAATCAAAAATCAAAAATGAACTTGAATGGAGAAAGAGGTCAAAGAAGAGGAAGGCACCCAAGGACGAATCAAGAACTTCCAAAGGCGAAATGGCATATTACGCTTTCACGAGCTTCGACTACAAGGTAAGCAACTTAACCAAAACTCCCTTGAACTATTTTGAAATTACATGATGTCTTTTCATGTGTGCTTAATTTAGATAGTAGGAAATAAAAAAATTATTTTCAAAAATTATATCATGCTTATCTTTCTAGAATTTTTGAAAAGTAAAAAATTATGATTGATGATTGGATGATTCCATGAAGGCTTATGATTTTTGTATTGGATTTTTATGTATGGTTTTGACATGAAAATTAATTAGCATGATTATGTTAATCCATGATTGTGTATTTTGGTTTTCATGCTTAATGATATTATGCATGAGGATTTGATGTAATGATATCCTATGTTTTAGAATGATGTCTTGATGGTTTTGAAGATACTTGTATTTCGAATTTATACGATGATGGCTTTTATATGAAATATTTGAACATACTTGTATAAGATCAATCACATGAAATTAAACACATAAAAATAAGAAAATTTGCTATCTTGATGTTTTTATGTTTTATGTGTTTGGTCTTGATGGCTTTGATGACGAAATCACATTTTCAACCTTAAACTTGATACATAACTTTTTTAGAAAGAGGACTTGAGTATGCTTACATGTAATTAATCTACATTGTTCTAAATAAAATTTTCGAATGAAAGATTTTGATAATAATATCCAATTTGTATGATGATACATGGCTTTCGAATAAAAATCTTGAACATACCTTATGAAATCATACTTGATGATGAAAATGTTAAATGTATGTGTATGATTTCAGTTGTTAACTTGATGCTTGGCTCTCGTATAAAAGATTTGAATATTTCTATGTGAGACCAAATTGCATAAATTGAAACACATAAAAAGGAGGAATGTTTTTGTGAAAATTCTCTATCTTTAAGGTTTTGGCAAATTTGTCAACTTGAATAAGATAAAAATGATGAATATCTTGATATTAAAATGATGTTATCATGCTTGAATGTTATGGAATCATGCTTGATGATTTGTTTTACAAAATTTGCATTTTCGCTCTTGAATGTTAATACTTGTTTTTATTAAAGGCAAAGGCTTGATTATAAAATGAAACACATTATCATAAATTGAATCTTATGTTTTGAAATAATGTGTTGTATTTTGTCTTGATGATTTTTATGATAAAGTTTTCTTTCAGTTTTGAATGTTGTTACCTTTATTTGATTTGGTATATAAAGACAAATGCATGCTTAGATGAAATGAATTACTCAAAACGAAAAAGCTTTTCCTACCTTATTGAGATTAAAGAATTTATTTTTTTATATTTTTTTAATCTCATGAATGATTTTGATGATTCATTTTGTAAAATTGAATGAGCTAAAAATGATGAATATCTTAACAATGAAAGCTTGTATAATGCTTGATGAATTCACATTTTAAAGTTATGCATGATGAATCATATGTCTTGGACTAATATGTTATATATGTTTTTGGTCTAAATCATTTTTATCATGTTTTTGCCTTTATGTCTTGAACGTTCATGCCTATTTCTATTTGACATAAAAAGACAAAGGTATGTTTATAAGAAATCAATGCAAATCACTAAAAGAGAAATGCATGTTTCTTGAACATCTCTCTTTCTCTAAAGTTTTAGATTTTTTAAATAAAAGACAAGTGATAAATTTATTTATAATATTTTGTAAATCACTTAAATTATGAATGAGATTTTAATGATGTGGTAATAACTTTATTCATGTCATGAATCTTAAAAATGATTTTGATTTAATTATGGGTTTCGAGCAGTCAAAATTGATTTGAATGAGCTTAATCTATATCGTGATCTTGATAACTTGAGTCTTTCAAGATCTCTTACTTCATACTATGATTCTCCTATGTTATTGAAGAGAAATCCAAATAAATCATAAGTTGTTTTCTCTTGACTTATCGATACTCAACTTGAGAAAATATGTTTTGAATATTTAAACATTACATGCGTAATTTGATTTTTCTCCTACATTTCAATACTTATTTCTACACATGACTCGATGATTGAAATATTAATGCAAACGTTTGAAATATCACTTATCATGGTTTGAATATTGAAGTAAAAGAAATTTTGCTCTTCTTGATATCCTTTATGATGAATTAGAGTAAGAACTTGTTAATGATTCTTGACTCTTCTCTTAATCTCTTGGAATTATAACTTTTTGAGATATTTGTAATGCTTGAATCATGCTCTAAAAGATTTTATTTTTCTATAAAGAAATTTTATTGAAATCATAATCTTGACAATTATAACTTAAAGTTCCTTATAAATCAAGATTGTTTACCATACTCCTTCCGTTTATCAAAAGAAAATTCTTCAAATGAAATATAACTTGTCTTTTGATTTCTTGGAATTCAATACTTGAATGTCTTTGTTATAAAATGTCATCTTGATATCTTGATACTTGAATCTTTAAATGAGATCTTGATGATAATTCTATTCATAAATCATGTTCTCATATGATTCTTTTACAAATGAGATGATATAATGAATCATGACTTGATCTTTGATATTGATATGTTTTTATCATAATTCTTTTATATTGATTGTCATGAATTGAAGATTGAAGCAAATTTAAATAATGTGAAAAGTTATTGTAAAAAGGAAGAAAACAATCCAAGTCTTGATATCTCGATATTTGATACTTGGAATTTCTTATGAAATGTGATCTTGATGAGAGTTCCAATGCATGAATCAAGTTACTCTTTATGCTATCTATTTTTAAATGAATCATGAGCCTTTATATCATATCTTTTTATAATATAGAAATGATAAGATTTCTTTGGCTTGTATGCCTTGTGTGATGATTGAAAATTGATGTAAAAGAAATTTACTTAATGATTGAATCATTGATTTATTCTTTTTATGGCTTGAAAATGAATGTAAAAAAATATGTTTAGAATTTGTTTTCAAATCATGATCTTGATTTTGCTAAAAAGAATATTTACCATGAATAATATCTTTTGATCTTGATCTTACTTAAAACTTGATTTCTTGGCCATATATGCATCATGTGATATTGATTGACACTATTTTCTAAATGATGTAAAAAGAAAGAAAACCATATCCTTCTTTCTTTTTGACATTAACAAAGGGGGAGAAGGGTTTGCTAGCTTGCATATTACAAATGAAACCAAACATAGCTAGTTAGACCTTGCAAAAAGGCAAAACTTGCACTTCTCAAAATAAGAAGAAAGAAATTACAAAGTTGTATTATTATTATTTTTAACTCATGAGCTTGCATGTTTAAAATGTTAAAAATTTTACAAAAATTACTAGCTCATTGCAAATAAAAAGTTGATAACTTGCAAAGGCAAAACTTAGTTGCAAAAGAGAAAAATTGAAAGGGAGCTAGCTTGCGTATCGTAAAGTATTCTAGCTTGCTTATCATTATTGCTTGCTTGCTTGCTTATCATCAATTTCTCTCATATCATGATTTATTTATGACTCCCTTGAATTCATGACTTGATATGTTGAAAATTCATGATGCAAATTTATTATTTTGTCATGATCAAAGCATTGATGTAAAAGACTATTTGTACTCCACTTCTTTTTGACAATGACAAAGGGAGAGCAAGAATTGCTAGCTTGCACACTTAAATGAAAGACTTGCTATCATGAACACTACCAACAATTACAATCTTGCAATCTAAAGAGAAGCAAAGAATTGTTATCTCAAAAGAAGCAAAAATGCAAAACTTAGATATTTTGCAATCTTACACTTACTATGCTTCAATGCTTGTACGCTGTAATGAAAATTTAACTTGCATTTCTATAGTGATTGCATATTTCTAAGAGGAAGCAAAGTGCTATCTTACTTATCGTGAGAAACAAAGTGCAAATTTGTACATCTCAAGAAGCAAGTAAAAATTATCATGCCTGAACTTAAAAACTTGCTATGATTGAATGTTGTATATCTTGATAGCGAGTATGATTGTAAAACTTGCATATCCTTAATACTAACTATAATACAACTTCTCCTTTTTGTTGATGACAAAGGGGGAGAAGTAGATTGATGAACTCATACAATGTACTGTTGATTGAAAATTTTATATATTTGCATGATATTTTTTGAAATGATTTTGATACATGTTGCTTGGTTTTAGAATAATCCAAGGTTTCTATCAATATAGCATATTGATAGGGGGAATTTGGTTAAACTCCGAGAGTAAGGTTAACTCCGTCATGAATTAGTTGTCATCATAAAAAAGGGGGAGATTGTTGAATCTCAGATTTTGATGATAAAACTAATTAATAGTATTTTATTGTCTAACTACATTTTGAGTGACATAGATCTACTATCGATCATGATTAGACAGTTGACACAGGATGAATCAGCATTGCGCTAGAAGAAATCAGATTGGACGTCGAGCCAAAGATCTGGTTGACAATCGGTAGAAGGCTTTGGACATCGGGTATCGGGCCAAGAAGAGTAGTGTTGCCCCAAGGAGATCGAGCTTATGGAGGTCAATCACCGATTGGCCAACAGGCCACAAGAGAGGATGGTGCACCGAAGAACTAGACAAAACACCGACCAATGACATACCAGGCAACAAGATGTTGATTCATGCAATAATTGTCTAGAATGAAGTAGGGTTAAGATTTATTTAGTGTGCAGGATTAACTATGATAATGATGAAGACATAAAGCGAAACAAAGTGCTGGAGTCAAGTACGATGGAATCATTGGGAGTTTGAGAATTCAACGGACGTTCAGAGATTCATCAGGAGTGTTGTCGGAACTGGCCGAGAATGAGTAGGGAGCTTGCTGAAGGGTTTTCGGAAGTTCGCCGAAAGATTTATCGGAAGTTCGCCGAAAGATTTATCAGAAGTTCATGGAACTCGCTAAGAAAGATCAAAGCTTACTGAAGAAGCTTATCGAAACTCGCCAAGATCAATCGAGATGTCTAGGAGCTTATCGAGAGTCCATAGAATAGTGTCCAAGGGTTCGTCGAAAGACTACCGGAAGTTTATCGGAAGCTCACCGAAGGAAGACTTGATGTGCCAAACTTTCTATTAGCTTAGAAAATATTTTGAATTTTATAGTTAGCACATAATTATGGTTAGGATTAGGTGTTAATCTTAAAACCTTGATAGGGGCTAACTAGGCCCAATAACGGATTGGTTTGGGCCGAGTTTAAGGTCTAACCAGAAGTGTTGGACCTTGTCTGGTAGTGGCACCGCCAGACTATGGCAGTGGCACCACCTAGGTCTAGCTCCCCAAGTTATGCTAGGCAGTGGTATCACCTAGTGATAGAGTATTTGGGTGGTGGTACCGCGTAGTACACTAACCATGTTAGTGTGTAAGGCAATGGTACCGCTAGTGTTAGGGTCAAACTAGCGGTGGTACGGCTAGTGATAGGCAGTGGTACCGCTAGTACCCAGTAAACCTAGGATCGGAAGGTTTTTGGCTCTAAGTTTGAATCAGATTGGAGCCTATAAATACCCCTCCCATCCCTGGGTTGAATAAGCAAGCATATAAACTTTAAAAGGAAGAAAACACTATAAAAATCCCTTTAGAATCCCTCCTCTAGCTTTCATCCGTTTTCAGTAAAAAGAGATGAGTGTGTGAGTGCTTGTAAGGTTTACCTCCTAAGCTCGGCAAAAGGAGAGAGTGCTATAAGGGACTTGTCTTCGCCCGTTGGAAGGAAGATAACTAGTAGAAAGCCAATGGCCTCAAGTGAAGAGGAATCGAAAGTGAATGTAGGTCATATGACCGAACCACTATAAACTCGGTTTGCATTTACTTTCTTGTAAATGCAAACCATTTTAGTAAACCATCTTCACTTGCTACTCTATTTCTTCATCTCTAAATGCTTGCAAGTTAAATACGTTTCCAATACGCTTTAATCGAAATTGATTTTCATCAAAACGTAATTTTATCCTACGAAGTTTTCAACATACGAACTTGTTTAAATCGTTAAAATTTTTCATTATTAACTACTACACTAATTCACCCCCCCCCTCTTAGTGCCGCTCTAGATCCCAACAGCTTCTACACTTGGAATCATAGAGTTTTCACTTTTTTTTCTTTCTCAATTCTTGCTATTCTAAGCAAGAATAGCTAGGCCATTTATAGACCCCAAATGGCTTTAAGAATTGGAGCCAAAATTCAAACACTCTGAGATTTCAGGATACTGGTGTTACCATAACTTGTGCTTGACAGTACCATTGCCTATGCTTAGCGGTACCTCTGCCTATAGCACTAAAACTAAGTAGTACCACCGCTCAGTCTAGCGCTACCATCGCTTGACAGCTTGGGAGACTATGTCTGGGCGATATCACTACCTAGACTTCAGCCTAGGAAGTCGAGCCTCAAGCGGTTCCACCACCAACTCTAGCGATGCCATCGCTTGATGTGGCTCTAGGTCACTATTTAGGCCTTCCATTCGACCAAAAATAGCCCTGATTCGGGCCCAATTGACTCTTAATTGAGTTAGCCTAATTCTAACTAACTTAAAACAACTTAGATCTAGATAATTATTATAAAGCATTGATCAAATATTATTCAACATATCATTGGTTCATTCGGTGCTTCGTCCAAACCGTCGGTGCATCGTCCTCTCTTGTGATGTATTGCCCAATCAGCATATTGACCTCTGCATCTACAATCTCCTTTGTCTAATGTTTGCTCTTCTTGGCCCGATGCCCGAATTCATGGCACGAAGCCTTCTACTGATACATCGACCATTTCTTTGGCTCAACGACTAATCTTCTGACATATTCCACTCCGGCCTAACATTGATTTTTCTTGCTTTAATTATCTCTCCATGATCGAAGCTAGTTATGCATCACTCAAAATGTAGATTAGATCACAAACTTTATCAATTGGTTTCATTATCAAAATATGAGATTTAACAATCTCCCCCTTTTTATGATGACAATCAATTAAGGATGGAGTATATACTAAACTCCCCCTATCAATATGCCATATTGATAGAAATGTAAATTCATAAATAAATTATGAATCATGCATAGTTAAAATATTCAAGTACATCATCCTATGCATGATTATCATAACTTATACATCATCATATCTTCTCCCCCTTTATCATCAATAAAAAGGAGAAGTACAATGAGTAATTTTTAGAGATATACAAGTTTAGCAATTTTAGCAAATTGTTCATCACTTTAGAACATGCAAGCTAGTAAATTCTTTCTTCTCTTTTGAGAAGTGCAAGCTATCGATTTTGCTTCTTCTTTAAATGTGCAAGCTAGCAAATTCTTTGCTTCCTTTTGTAAAATGCAAGCTATGAAGTTTAACAAAATTTTTGCTTCTCTTGAGATAGTAACTTTTTGCTTCCTTTACAATGTTCAAGCTAGCACTTTTTTCTACAAATTTTTGCAATGCGCAAGCTAGAAAGACTTTCTCCTTTGAGATGTGCAAGCTTGTAAGTTTTGCCTTTCATTGAAATGTGCAAGCTAGCAAACTTTCTCCCCCTTTTTCATTGTCAAATAGAATATAATGGTACAAATTTTCTTTTACATCAATGCTTTAATCACAACCATAAATATAAAGGGATTGAACATAACAAAAATTATGTCATGGAAGATATAATGTCAAAGATTGTGGACGAACAGGTCATGAATACCAAAGGACCATGAATCATATTAATAAATATCTTCATTTGTAAATGGTAAGAAGAAGGAAATAACCTTGATTCAAAAAGAAAACTCATGTCATATAAACCAAGGAATCAAAATAATGATCCGAAATATATATAAGAAGGATTTATGCATTTGGGAGATTTAACATGCCTAAGTTGAACATTCAAGCTAGCACTTAAGGTTCTCTTTGAGTGCTAGCAATTTTCTCTTCATTTTGTTATTAAAGAAAAAAAGGAAAAGAGAAGGGAAGAATTCAAGGGTGCAATTTCAACCATCAACTGAACGAATGAAGGATCAAGTCATGAATCCAAAAGTCCATGAATCATTTTAAAAAATCTCCTTTTTAGCAAATAACGAAAAGAAATCTTAGGAGATCAAAGATCTTGATTTATAAAAAAAATTCAAGTATTAACTTCATGATTCAGATAAAACTCATTTAAATTTAAATCATCAAATCATCAAAATCATTTTCAAGAGATTCATAAATAAAAATATAGATTCATCACTAAGAATCACTTGTTGAAAAATCGAAAAGATAGAGAAATTTTCAAGAAAAAAATGCATTCCTCTTTTAGTGATTGAATTCATACGATTAATTTCATATAAGCATGTTCAAGGTTTTTTTATGTCAAAAGAATGTATCATGTTTGAAACCGAAAAGTGATATGAAAATTATTAAGATAAACATACATAGAATTATATTTGGTGTACGAGCATTAGACTTAAATCTAACATTTTGTTCCTTTATCATAAAACATATAATTTTAATGATAAAATTTTTTAATTTATCAAAATCACTAGAAAGAGAAGCATAATTTTTTTTACATTTTATATTTCTTACTAATTTAAAAATAACTTATGAAATACATCAAGTAATTTCATAATAAAGTAAAGGGGTTTTTGGTTGAGTCGTTTACCTCGTCGTTATGAGCCATCAAGGCGTAGTTCTCCATCTTGCCTTCATTGGTTTGCTTCTTGTCTCTTGATGCATTCGATTTGTCCTTGAGTGTTTTCTTCTTCTTTGGCACGTTCTTCTTTTTAAATTCATTTTTGCTCTTAATTTCTTATTTTATGAATTTTTTAAATTTTATAGTGATAAGTTCAAGGTCATCATCATCATCATTTGAGTTATCACTCAAGTGGTCTTCTATTATTCGAAGTACCAAATCCTTCATGTTCTTTAAAAGGTTGTTCTCATGTTCATAATGTGTCTAAATATCATCTTATAGGTCATTAAGGACTCGATATGTTCTTCAAGCAGAAAGTTATTTAGGTCTTTTGTCTCTTGTATTGCTATTACTTTTAGATCCTGACTTTTTGGAAGGAATCTTAGTATTTTCTTAATAAGATCAAAATTAAAAAAATATTTACTAATACATTTTAAACCATTGATGACATCCATAAATTGGGTGTACGAAAAATTCATGTGTGACTTTGTCTCCAATGGTTTTGCTTTGTCTCCAATGGTTTTGCTTAGTTTCATACAAAAAATTCAAAATCATACATCAAAAGATTAATTTTTGACTCTTTAACTCTACTTGTGCCTTCGTGTGTGACTTCAAGATTGTATCAAATCTCATGTGCAGTTTTCCAAATCAAAATCTGATTAAATTCGTTTTTGTCCAAGGCACAAAACAAAGTATTCATTACTTTGGCATTCAAAGATAATGATTTTTTCTCAAAATCATTCATAGGTTTAGAGGGTTATTGAAAACTATATTCGATAATATTCTATAAATCAAAATTCAAAGAAAGCAAGAAAACTCTCATTCGAGTTTTCAATTTTTATAGTCTGTCCCATTGAACATAGGAAGACAAGTGATAGAAAGACCCTATTGAAAGCCGAAAAGAGCAATTTCTCTTAAGTGTTAAACCAAATGAGAAATAAACATGGCTCTGATACTGATTATTAGGACTGAGTCGGCACTAAGAAGGGGGTGAATTAGTGCTACGATAAAATGATTCGTTAATTCAAAAAACTAATTCGATAAAAACTTTCGACAATTAAGACCGTATCGAAAATGCTTTAAACAAAAAGATGTTCATAAGAATAGTGAACATGTAAAGTGATTTGTAGTAAAGGTAAATAGAAAAGAAAGGTAGCAAACTAATTTATAGTGGTTCGGTCATCTGACCTATGTCCACTCCCGATTTCTCTTCTATCTAGGCTACCGACTTCCACTAATGGTCTTCTTTCAATGGGCAAAGATCAACTATCCTTTTATAATTTTTTCATTTACTAGTATTCTCTCATACACATCTCTTAGTACTAACTTTAAAGACAAAATGTGTAATGCATGTCAACTAGGAAAGCAAATAAAAGGTAATTTTAAATCAATCAAATAAGCATCTCTAGACCATTACAATTGATCCATATAGATTTGTTTGGACCAATTGATACAACAAGTCTAGTGTTAGGATCTAGAGCAGCACTAAGAGGGGGGAGGGGGTGAATTAGTGCAGTAGATAAAAATCATAAATTCAAAACGATTACGGAAAAAAGTTGTGCGTTGAGAAGTTTCGGTTCAATGAAAATGATTTCAGCAAAGTGATTCAAGTGAATACCATAGAAAGTGGAGAGTAGGAGATCATGAGATTGCAACTAAGTAAGAATTGAAATGCAACAATTTAAAACTCATACATCAAGAGAAGTACGTAGCGATGTATAGTAGTTTGGTCAAATAACCTACGTCCACTTCCGAAACCTCCTTCGATGAGGTTCCCAACTTCCACTATCAATTCTTCTTAAAGACGAAGGACTAAGTACCCTTCTTACAAACTTTTACAAGTGGTTCACACTCTCTTATAGAACTTTTACGAATGAAACTTAGGAGGTGAATATTCAAGCTATCGAATGTAATTTTGCTAGATCTTTGACTTAGTTATTTTTCACTTCTCAATATTGCTAAGCCAGCTGAGATATAAGGGGTATTTATAGACTTAATTGGCTTCAGAATTGGAGTGAAAAGAGCCATATTCTAGATTTTCGGTTACTGGCGGTACCACCACCTGGCACTGGCAGTACCACCGCAAGGTAACCTTGCTCTGTTAGTATACTAGGCGGTACCACCGCCCAATCTGATGGTACTACTGCCTGATAGGGTCCTCGGACTTTGTGGAGGGGTGGTACCACCGCTTGTTAAGCTGTACCACCGCTTGTCAAGCGGTACCACCGTTGACAGATAATAACTATCAACAGTACCATCGCTGACCCGGGGTGGTACTACCGCCCAGACCACTTGGGAACTAGTTCCCAAGGTGGTGCCACCGCCCCAATCTAACAGTGTCACTATCAGACTTGGTCCAGCATTACTGAATAGACCTTGAATCCGGCCCAATTTAGTCCAATTAAGGCCCAGTTGGCCCCTACAAGGGTTGATTAGGATTATCACCTAATCCTGAGCCTAATTATGTGTTAACTATGAAATTAAAATATATTTCTAAGTAAATTATAATCCGATGATGTCGAGTCTTTTTTCGGTGAGCTTCCGGTGAACTTCCGACAGATTTCTAACATACCCTCGGATATCTTCCAACGGACTCCTAGCAAGCTCTTGGACTTTATGACGAGTTCTGATGAATCTTCTGGCAAGCTTTTGAATTTTCTCGGTGAGCTCCGTGAACCTCCGACGAACCTTCTAGCGAACTTCTAAAATCTTCGATAAGTCTCTGATCCATTCTAGGCCAGTTCTGACAACACTTTTGATAATCCTTCGGACTTCCGGCGGACTCTCGAACTCCCAACATACTTGACTCCGGCAATTTGCTTTATGTCTTCATTGCTATTGTAGTAATCCTGCACACTTATCTTAATAATATAGATTAGATCAAATAACCTATCAATTAACTTCATCATCAAAATCTGAGACTCAATACCTAGGAGGTAGCAAGTATGCCTTTGTAATTATAGACGATTATAGTAAATATACTTGGACATACTTCTTGTCACACAATGCTATAAGTGTTTTTTAAAGTTTTGTAAACTTATTCAAAATGAAAAAGGCTTTATAATTTCAATGATTTGGAGTGATCACGATGGTGAATTTCAAAATCGTGATTTCCAAAACTTTTATAAATCTAATGGATACAACCACAATTTCTCTATTCTGAGAAATCCTCAACAAAATAGAGTAGTAGAAAGAAAAAATAAAAGTTTACAAGAAATGACACGAACCATGCGAAACAAACATAGCCTACCCAAATATTTTTGGGCTGAAGCCGTTAATACGACATGTTATGTCAGGAATAGGGTTTTAGTAAGACTATTACTTTCCAAAATTCCTTATGAATTGTAGAATAATAAAAAAAACCCAACATTTCATATTTTAAAGTTTTCAGTTGTAAATGCTTTATCTTGAATGAAAAGGATGCCTTAGGAAAGTTTGATGCAAAATCCGATGAAGGTATTTTTCTTGGTTATTCTTCTATTTCGAAAGCCTTTTGTGTCTTTAATAAAAGAACTTTGGTTATAGAAGAATCTATTCATGTTGTCATTAATAAAGTTTTCAAATTTAAGAAAACTGATTTTGATGATGATCTTGATTTTGATGCTTTGAATTTGAATGAAACCTCTCCTCCTATTGGCAACTTAGGTGCATCTTCTTCCAAAACATCCTTACCTAAGGAATGGAAGTATGTAGATGCTCATTCTGAGGAGCTAATCATAGGAGACATATCAAAAAGTATTCAAACTCATTCTTCTTTTAAAAATTTTTATGCCAACACCACTTTTCTTTCTCAAATTGAACCTAAATGCATTAATGAGGCCTTGAAAGATGATTCATGGGTTATCACAACACAAGAAAGTTTGAATCAATTTGAGAGAAATAAGATGTGGAACCTTGTTCTTAGACCTAGTAACCATTTAGTTATTGGTACTTAATGGGTCTTTAGAAATAAGTAAGATGAATTTAGTATCATGGTTAGAAATAAGGCTAGGTTAGTGGATAAAGGTTTCAACCAAGAAGAAGGTATCGATTATGAAAAAACCTTCACTCCTATGGCAAGACTAGAATCCACAAGGATGCTCCTTGCCTATGCTTTTAGTAATAATTTTAAGTTATTTCAAATGGATATCAAAAGCATTTTTTTAAATGATTTTATTTTTAAAGAAGTATATGTTGAATAACCGCTTGGATTTGAGAACTCTCTTTTTCCTAATCATGTGTTTAAGTTAACTAAGACTCTCTATGGATTAAAACAAGCCCCAAGGGTTTGGTATGAGAGACTTGGCTCCTTTCTTATCTAAAATAATTTCTCTAAAGATAAGGTCGATACTACATTGTTTATTAAAAATTTTGAAAATAATTTTCTTGTTATTTAAATTTATATTGATGATATTATTTTTCATTCTACAAATGAGTCCTTATGCGAATCTTTTACCAAGAGTATGAGCCAAGAGTTTAAAATGAGCTTACAAATCAGACAACTTAGTGATGGTATTTTTTTTAGTCAAACTAAATATACATTAGAATTGCTAAAACAGTTTAATATGGATGGTTCAAAGGTCATCAATACACCAATGAGTACCTCCACTAAGTTAGACATGGACGAAAGTGGAGAAAGCTTTGATAAAAAAACTTATAGGGGTATGATAGGTAGTTTACTTTATCTTACTACAACTAGACCAAATATTATGTTTAGCATAGGACTTTGTGCTAGATTTTAATCTAATCCTAAGCTATCTCATCTTAAAGCCATTAAAAGAATTCTTAAATATCTTAAAGGAACCCCTAATCTAGGACTATGGTATCTAAAATTTGAAAACTTTGAATTAATTGCTTATGCTGATGCGGTTTTTGCTAGATGTAGAAAAGATAGAAAAAGTACATCCTGAACATGTCAATTCTTATGTCATGCACTTGTCTCTTAGTCTTCTAAGAAACAAAACTCCATTACACTATCTACAGCCGAAGCTGAATACATAGCAGTAAGTGCATGGTGTGCACAAGTTATATGGATGAAAAATATATTAGAAGATTATGGAATTCACTTAAAGAATATTCCCATAAGTATGATAACACAAATGTAATATGTTTAACAAAAAATCCTATTCAACACTCTAAAACTAAACATATTGACATGAGGCATCACTTTATACAAGATCACATTAATAATCATGATGTAACCTTAGAGTTTATCGATACAAAACATCAATTAGCCGATATTTTTATGAAACCCTTAAATGAAGAATAATTTGATTTCATTAGAATGGAATTAGGCATGTTAAATTGTCCAAATGCATGAGTTTCTTGTATTCTTTTTTTGGACTTTTTCGATTTCATATCATCTTCCTCCTATCTTGGTATCAAATTTATTCATGAATTTTTTATACCCTTTTTCTATCATTTGATGACTTTTGATACTCTTAGAATCCTCCCTTTATTCACAAATTTTCACTCATGGATTTTATTGACAAATACATCTCTCATGGATTTCACTCTTGTGAATTTATTTGATAGAAATGGAATTCACGGATTTTATTCATGAACTTTACTTCATGAAAATATCATTCACGGATCTTATTTGATAAAAGTATCATTTGATGGAAATATTATTCACAGATTTCAATGATACTTGATTCTTGTGCAGATTTTTGCAATGCCAATGAATTTTATTTAATAAAAGTGACATTCATGGATTTTATGGAAATATCATTTATGTCATGAAGTGATACACTTGACTCTTATATGAATTTTTATGTCATAGACTTTCTTCTCTTTATTCACATCTTTATGTGATGAGTTCTTTATGAAATGAAGAAGTTTTATGAATCTTTAATAGCTTGAATGATTTATTTTCCTTCTACTTCATGAATTTTATTTGATAGAAATATGAATTTTATTCACATCTTTAGCTCTTATTGCGAATCTCTCTTGATGAAATGAATTTTTAATCACTCGAACGGATTGTTTTCCTTGTATTATTCATGGACTTTTCAATCACTCGAATGGATTTTTCAATATCTCGATTCTTCTTGATAAATGCACTATTCATGGATTTTTTTTCTTCTTCCTTTTCCCTTTCAAGAAGAATCTGATCGCATTTGCTTGCATAAAATTTGCTTGCGCAAAATGATTGCCCATTTCCTTTTTATTGATGACAAAGGGTGAGAAAAGTGGCAAATTGATGAAAACTTGGTATTATGAATGTTTGAAATACACTTTGTATTGTAAATGCGTAAAATGTATCATTGTATCGTAAAAGTGTAAAAAGTATTATATACATCGTAAATACTTGAAATATATCGTGAATGCTTGAAACTCATCGTAAATGATTGAAATACAACATGTATGCATTAAAATGATAATTCTTTTTATCATGCTCATTATCATATCAAAATAATGAATATCTATCATTTTGATTTGATATCGAACTTATCATGCTTAATTATGCTAGTTGAAATTGGTATCATGCCTCAATATGATAAATTTGGTATCATGCCTCGATATCATTTGGTATCAAACTTGAAGTTTGTATCATGCTTAATTTCCTCCTTGCAATTGGAATCATCGCTCGGAATGATGAATTGTCATCTTGTATCAAACTTGAAATTTGAATCTTACTAAATTTCATATTTGAAGTTTGTATCATACTTGGAAATGATGGTTGTCTATCATCATTTGATATTGGACTTGAAAATGGATGTCATGCTTTGACATCATTTTTGTATTGTGATAAATATGTGGTATCGTATTTTGAGATGAAAAATCATGATTAGTATCATGTTGTGCATGTCGATAAGTTTAAATGCATGTAACTTATTGGTTTGGTGCTTGAATTCAAAAGCTTTGAATTCAAGTGTCTTTTCTCAAGTATAGCATATAGATAGGGGGAGTTAAGGTTAACTCCGTCATCAATTGGTTATCATCATCAAAAAGGAAGAGATTGTTGAATCTCATATTTTGATGATGAAATCAATTGGTAAATTATTTGATCTAATCTATATGTTAAGAAAAGTGTGTAGGATTAACTATGACAGCGATCAAGACATAAAGCAAAATGTAGTGCTAGAGTCAAGATCGATTGATTTGTTGGGAGTCTGAGAGTTCATTGGGAGTCTAAAAGTTCATCGGTAGTGCTGTCGAAATTGGCTGAAATGCGTCGGGAGCTTACTGAAGTGTTCATCGGAAGTTCGCTAGGAAGTTTATCAAAAGTTCACCGAAGCTCGCCAAGAAAATCAAAGCTTGCAAAAGAAGCTTGTCAGAACTCTCTAAGAAGATCGTTGTGAAGTCCAGGAGCTTGTCAGGAGTCCATTGGAAGATTACCGAGAGACCATCAGAAGTCCACCAGAAGATCGTTGGAAGCTCGTCGGAAGAAACCTTGACTTACCGGACTTGTTTTCTTTAGTATATGTCTTAAGCATCATAGTTAGGGTTTAATTAGGGTTAGGTTTGGGAGGTAATCCCACTAACCCTATTAGGGGCCAACTAAGCCCGTAATTAGACTGGTTTGGGTCGGAATCATGGCCCAAACAAGTTACTGAACCCTAACTAGTGGTGGAACTGCCCAGGGCTCAATCTCCCACAAGCTTGGGTGGTGGTACTACTAGGTTGTTATTAACTGATAGGCAGGGGTATCGCTAGACTAGGCAGTGGTACCGTTCAGTTCCAATAGCTAGGACTCTGTCAGGTAGTAGTACTGCCAGACTGGGCGATGGTACCACCCAATGTCAAAGCCCACTAGTGGTAGTACTGCTAGTACCCTAGAAACCTGAGATTGAACCTTTTTTGGCTCTATTTTTGAAGCCAATTGAGGCTTATAAATACCCCTTACTTCTCAGCTTGTTCCACAAAGAGAAGTGAACAAAAGAATTGAGACTATAGTGAAAAGCGATTGTAAAAGTTGAGAGTTCACCTCCACCAATTCTAAGTGTTAGAAGTTGTAAAAGGAGAGTGAGCCACTTGTAAAAGTTTTGTAAAGAGGTTATTAATCTTTGCCCTTGAAGAAAGATCAATAGTGGAAGCTGGTGACCTTATCGGAGGAGGTATTGGGAGTGGATATAGGTTGGACAACCGAACCACTATAAAATTAGTGTGTTCCTTTCTTGGTGCATACTTTATTTTTGTTGCATTCTTCTTTACTAACTGCAACTACTCAACTTCCTCTTCTTTACTCATGAACTTATTCGAGTCAAATATCTTTCCGAAATAGTTTTCATCAAATGAAATATTTTCATCATATGAATTTTTCTGAAATTGCATAAATCAATATTTTTTTACCATTGTACTAATTCATCCCCCCCCCCCCCCCACATGCATTGTGCCACTGTCAGTGTATTGGGCGGTACCACCACCCAGCCAACGGTACCACTACCTAGGTACACTAAAATTGGGCGATACCACTGCCCAGACAACTTGGGAGATCAAGCCCAGACAACCTGGGAAATCAAGCCCTGGGCGATACCACCGTCCTAGTCTAGTAGTGTCATCGCTAAATAGGGTTCAACAACCTTGTTTGGGCCTTGAGTCTAGCCCAAACATGTCCAAGTATGGGCCCAATTAGCCCCTAACTGGGTTAGCCCAATTATAACCTAATTAAATCTAATCCTACTTCGATCTAGATAATTATTATTACAACACTAATCAAAATATCACCTGACACGTCATTGGTCCATCGACACTTCGTCCGATTCTTTGGTGCATCATCCTCTCTTGTGGCATATTGCCTAATCGGTAGTTGACCTTCGCAACTCCTATCTTTTTGGTACAACTCCGCTCTTCTTGGCCCGATGCTCGATTTCTTTGTCCGAAGAATTCTATCGATCGTCGATTGGACTCCGGCTCAACGTCCAATCTCTTGACATGATTTCCTCTGGCACAACGCTAATTCTTCTTGCATCAATTATCTAATCCTGATCGAGAGTAGATCTATGTAACTCAAAATGCAGTTAGATAATCAAAACACAATCAATTAGTTTCATCATCAAAATCTAAGATTCAACAATCTCTCTCTTTTTTATGATGACAACTAATTGATGACGGAGTTAACCATAACTCCTGGAGTTTAAACAAACTCCCCCTATCAATATGCCACATTAATAGAACCCTTGGATTTCCAAAAAATTCAAGCAACATGTTATCAAAAACATCATGTAATATTTCAAAATATTCAATCATCAATACAATGCATGAAGTCATCAATCTACTTGTCCCCCTTTGTTATCAGCAAAAAGGAGAAGTTGCATCTAGCTAATTTAAAAGATATGTAATTTTTTACAATCATACTAGTAAGATTTACAACATACAAGCATAGAAGCAGAGTAGGATTGCAAATTTTTCAATTGCCTCTTGAGATGTGCAAGTTTGCACCTTTTTTTTCTAAAGATAGGCAAGATAGCAACTTCTCTTTTGAGAATTGCAAGCTAGCAAGTCTTCTTTTGCAATGATTGAGATAGCAATTTTGTTTCTGCAAGCTAGTAACTCTTGTTTGTATTGAGCTAGTAATTTTGTAAACTTTACATCACTTTAAACATGCAAGCTAACAAGTTAAAAATATGTAACTTTGTAATTTCTTTCTTCTTTTTTTAGAAGTGCAAGCTTGTAAGTTTTGCTTCCTTTGCATGCTAGTAATTTGCTTTCATTTGCAATGCACAAGCTAGCAAACCCTTCTCCCCCTTTGTCAATGTCAAAAAGAAAGGAAGGATTAATAAATAATTTTGCACAAGATTCAACAATTGGTCACAAAATGCTAACCATTTTGCTTTCATTATAATGACATAGTCTTCTTCCTTTTACAACAACTTTTCACATCAAATAATTTTGCATCAATCAATATTTCAATCTCACATGATGTATTCAATCTATAAAGAAATCATATCATGAATACCGAAAGTCCATAAATCGTTTCGACAAATCTTCTTTTTAGAAAATGTGAAATAGACACATAGGAGAAAAACTCTTGATTCAAGCATAAGACATCTCATCACATTTAGAAAAAAAATCTTAAGTTATCAAATATTAAGAGGTCAAAATCATGATAAAGCTCATTCAAGAAACATTGAATCATCAAGAAGTCTCTTGCATCAAACAAGGAACAAAGAAATTATCGATTCTTACATTCAAACCGTCATTACTTCAACTTATTCAATTCAAATCATCAAAATCAATTTTATAGTTGAAGAGATTCATCAATAATGGTATGAATTCATCACTTGTCTTTTAATGAAAAGTTGAAAACTTTAGAGATAGAGAGATTTCAAGAAACCTACATTTCCTTTTTAAGATTTATTTCATATAAGCATGCCTTTGTCTTTAATAGAAATAAGTATCAACGTTCAAGAGTGAAAGACAAACTTAGTCATAAAAACCATCAAGTCGAAAGATATAACACATTAAGCATGCAGCATCTTCCAACAAAAATTCGATTCATCATGATAATGTGTTTCATTTTAAGTTACAAATTTCATGTAAGTGTGCTCAAGTTTTACATATGAAAGCCATCATCATATAAATTTGAAATGCAAAATTTCATCAAAACCATCAAGACTAAACACATCAAACATAAAGCATCATGATAGCACATTTTCCTATTTTTATGTGTTTTATTTCATGTGATTGATCTCATACGAGTATGTTCAAATTTTTATATAAAAATCAAGCATCATGTTGAAAACTGAAATAATCAATATACTTGCTTCTATCTTTTAATCCTATTTGGTGTGCAAGCATTACAACAAAATATGCAAAAAATTTCATGTCTTAACCATACATGAAGATTAAAACAAAAATCGATATGGAAAGCATACGGAAATCATACATGGAAGGATACATGAAATCATCCAATCATCATTCAAAATTTTTCTTTTCAAAAATAGTAGAAAAGCATGATATAATTTTTTAAAACCATATTTATTTCCTTCTAACTAAATTAACAACTCATGAAATGATCAAGAAATTTTATAACAATGATAAAACAATTTGGGTGAGTTACTTACCTTGTAGTCGAAAGTCAAGGCACGGTTCGTCACTTTTTTGGATGCACTTGATTCTTCTTTGCATGCTTCCTTATTCTTCACTTTTGTATATTTATCTTTGGAGCTTTCTGACTTTTTGCATTCATAGCAAGAGTTGGTGTTCCTTTTAGGTTCATTTGTGTTTTTTAATTCTTATTTATGAACTTTTTAAATTTTAATGTTAAAAGTTCAAGGTCCTTAACATTGTCCTCATCACTTGAGTCATCACTCAAGTGGCATTCTCTTGTTCATATTGGGATCCAGAGCGATACTAAGAGGGGGGGGTGAATTAGTGCAGTGGTTAATAACGATTTCTATAATTTAAACAAGTTCGTACGTTAAAAACTTTGTAGGATAAAATTATATTTCGATGAAAACTGATTTTGATTAAAGCGTATTGGAAATGAATTTAACTTGCAAGCATTTAGAGATGAAGAAATGGAGCAGCAAGTGAAGATGGTTTGCTGAAATGTAAATTGTGAGAAAGTAATGCAAATCGAGTTTATAGTGGTTCGGTCATATGACCTACATCCACTCCCAATTCCTATTCACTTGAGGCCATCGGCTTTCCACTAGTTGTCTTCCTTCCAATGGGCGAAGACAAGTCCCTTACAGCGCTCTCTCCTTTTGATGGGCTTAGGGGGTAACCCTTACAAGCATTCACACACTCCTCTCTTTTTGCTGAAAATGGATGAAAGCTAAAGGAGGGATTCTAAAGGGATTTTTACTGTGTTTTCTTCTTTTTAAAGTTTATGTGCTATATGTTCAACCCAGGGATGGGAGGGGTATTTATAGACTCCAATTTGATTTAAACTTAGAGCCAAAGACCTTTCCATCCTGGGTTTATTGGGTACCAGCGGTACCACCGCTTGTCATTGGCGGTACACCGCCTGTCACTGGTGGTACCACCGCTAGTGCACTTTGGTTCTGTTAGTGTACTAGGCAGTACCACCGCCTAGGTTCATTGTCCCTGGGTGGTACCACCGCCAGACAACCTGGGAGACCGAGCCCTAGGCGATACCACCGCCCCAATCTAGCGGTGCCACCACCAGAGAGGTTTCAGCAACCCTATTTGGTCCTTGAGTCTGGCCTAAACTCATTTGGATATGGGCCCAAATGATCCCTAACTGGGTTGGCCCAATTACAACCCAATTAGTCCTTAATCCTACTTCAATCTAGACAATTATTATAACATTTAATTGAAATATCACCTGACACATCATTGGCCAATCGGCGCTTCATCTGTTTCTTCAGCGCATCGTCCTCTCTTACAGCCTATTACCTAATCAGTAGTTGATGCCCGCAACCTTGAACTTCATGGCGCAACTTTGCTCTTCTTGGCCTGATGCCCGATTTCTTTGTCCGAAACCTTTTGTCAATCATCGACCAGTCCTCCGGCTTGACGTCCAATCTCCTAACGTGTTCTCCTCTGGCGCAACATCAATTCTTCCTGTGTTAATTATCTAATTCTGATCGAGAGTAGACCTACGTGACTCAAACCACAGTTAGATAAAAAAAATATGATTAATTAGTTTCATCATCAAAATCTGAGATTCAATAGTTCGAAGTGTCAAATCCTTTCTATTCTTTGGAAGATGGTTCATGTGTTCATCGAGTTCCAAAAAGCTTATTTCATATATCATCAATGAGCCAATGAGTTCTTCAATAGGAAGGTCATTTATATCTTTAGCTTTTTGTATAGCGGTTACTTTTAGATCCCACCTTTTTGGAAGGGATCTTAAAATCTTGTTAATGAGTTCAAAATCTAAAATAGATTTACTAAGGGCTTTTAGACTATTGACGACATCCGTGAAATGGGTGTACATGTCACCAATAGTCTTGCTTGGTACCATTCGAAAAAGCTCAAAAACATGTATTAGAAGGTTTACTTTCGAGTCTTTAACTCTACTAGTACCTTCGTGTGTGATTTCAAGAGTATGCGAAATATCAAAAGCCATTTCGTAAGTAGAAATATGATTAAATTTGATTTTATCTAAAGAGCAAAATAAGGTATTCATAGCCTTTGCATGTAAAGAAAAAGACTTTTTCTCAAGTTCATTCCATTCGAACCTAGGTTTAGAAGGAGTTTGAAATCCATTTTCAATGATATTCCATAAATCTAAATTTATTGAAAGTAAGAAAACTCTCATTCAAAGTTTTTAATAAGTGTAGTCTGACCTGTTAAACAAGGGAGGACGAATGATAGAAAAACTCTCATGAAATCTGAAAAGAGTAATTTCTCCTGGGTGTAAATCCAAATAAAAAAAATCGAGCTCTGATACCAACTATTATGATTAGTTCGGCACTAAGAGAGGGGGGTGAATTAGTGCAGCATTAAAATACGACAAGTTCGAGCGATTTCGAAAACTCCCGTACGATAAAATATTCGTTTTGATAAAATCTGATTTCGATTGAAGCATATTTAACTTGAAAGCATTTAGAGAAGAGGAAGAGTAGTGATCAAGTAATATAGAAAGGTTTGCCAAAATGTAAATAGTAATAACAGAAATCCAAATCAAATTTTATAGTAGTTCGGTCATCCGACCTACGTCCACTCTCGATTCCTCTTCACTTGAGGCCATCAGCTTCTACTAGTTATCTTCCTTCTAATGAGCAAAGACTAACTTCTTTATAGTGCTGTCTCCTTTTAATGGGCTCAAGAGATAACCCTTACAAGGCCTCTCACCCCTCTCTTATACTAGATCACACTTAAGATTTAGATGGAGGATTTTGACATTGTTATAACAAAGTTTGTCCTTTTTTTTCTCAGTTTTTACGTGTGTTTCAACAATGGATGAGAAGGGTATTTATAGGCCTTAAGGTAATTTAAATTTGGAGTCAAAATTTGAACCATCACCTAGGCATTCTACCACTATTAGTGTACTAGGCGATACCATTGCCTAACTAGCGGTACCATCACCTAGGTACACTAACACTAGGCGGTACCATTGCCTAGACAACCTGGGAGACCGAGCCCTAGGTGGTATCATCACCAAACAGGGTTTAGCAACCCTGTATGGGCCTTGAGACTGGTCCAGACCTGTCCAAGTACGGGCCCAATTGGCCCCTAACTAGGTTGGCCTAATTATAACCCAATTAGACCTAATCCTACTTTGATCTAGATAATTATTATTATAATACAAATCAAAATGTCGCTCGGCATGTCATTGGCCTATCGGTGCTTCGTCTGATTCTTTGGTGCATTGTCCTCTCTTGCGGCCTGTTGCTCAATCGATAGTTGACCTCTGTAACTTTGACTCCTTAGCGCAACTCCACTCTTCTTGGCCTGATGCCCAATTTCTTTGTCCGAAGCCTTCTACCGATCGTCGACTAGACCTTCGACTTAATGTCCAATCTCTGACATGATTTTCTTTGATGCAACGTTGATTCTTCCAATGTCAATTGTCTAATCCTGATCAAGAGTAGACCAACGTGACTCAAAACGTAGTAGATAACCAAAACATAATCAATTAGTTTCATCATCAAAATCTGAGATTCAATAGGGACAACCTACATCACTATGTGTGAGTTCCAACAACTTAGTGGCTCTCTCTCCACTTCTACTAAATGGAGAGTTGGTCAGCTTTTCATTAAGGCAATGCTCGCAAGTTATATATAACTCAGTCGAATGGATCCATCTGTCAACAACTTTTGAATCCTTCCTATATATAACTCAATCGAGTGGAGTCAACAACTTTTGAGTCATGGAGCCCAACATATAAAACTAAGCAAGAGTGGAGTCATCTGTGTACTTCATATAGCAAGCGATCTCATCCTCGCTTGCCCCTTCCTTAGGTGTAAGCATCATTATATCAAGGACATATGTGACTTTCTCCATTGTAAGAATTATTCTCAGGTAACGGAGCCAATCCATATAGTTTGGACTAGTGAGGCAATTGGCATCAAGTATGCCACGTAGAGGATCTAATGGTGATATTTTTTAAAAGTAAAGATGTAGCAGAAATAAATAACATGCAAATTTTATAAAAATAAATATTCAAGATATGGACTTCTATCTTGACGTGGTGCCACTATTTTTCTAGTATGTCACGCGACACCCTCAGCGTATGAAACAGAAGTTCCGGCAAACTTCTAGTGGACATCAAGATCCAGTCAACATCTTAATGTAACCTCGAGGGATTTAACCAATCACACTAAGCCCAAAAGGTAGGCAACTCTTACCGATCACAACTCTTACCAATCACAACTCTTTGTGATTCCCGTCTTGTTCAACCTCCAAACCACCATGGCCTTGAGAGACTTGAGCAACCATAATGTTCGGTTAAGTCATCACCATCGTTACAAGATGAGTCTGATTCGATGATATACCTTCGAGGGACTCAACCAAGCATACCATATCCTCAGGTCACCGGTAACATCTCTATGTCATATATAAGATAACGAATCATGATATAGGTGAGCCTCGAGGGACTCGACTAACTCAACCTTCACCAGGAATCGGTTCCTACCTATAACGATGGAAGGCCACGTGGGTTAATCTAATTGTCTCACGTTTACGGACTTAATATTATCAAAGAGGGGATTTTTGATTTAATCTTCTAATATGGCATGTCACTCATATACATATTTAATATATATCTATGTCACATGTATATATATATATATATATATATATATATATATATATATATATATATATATATATCGAGAGATGTATAAGCAATCACGCATCATATGAGTAATCACACCAGATGATCATAGACCACATCCTAATTGATCAAGCTTGAGCTGGTGGGTCCAATCACTCACATCAAGATCTATGTGTACATTGGTGCATTTTCATGTCTTGTGATCATCTATCTCGTCCTCGTTGGTTCCATTGGTATTTTGACGTATCTCTATACGTCGTGATCGTCCGTCTCAATTTCGTGGGTCCCGCTATCGCTTCTATGCTCCCGCTGTACCTCCTCGTGTAATTACAATATAATTATAGGCATGCAGGCTCAATAATAAATGAGAAAAATAGGGGCTCGCAGATAATAGGACCCTAGCAGGGTTGGGTCATACTCAACCATGTAGCATCTAATAAAAACCCTGAGAGAGTATAATAAACCCCACCTAGCCGCCTCTATCTTATAAAGAAGAGAGGCTAGGGTTTATATTTGGGTCTTTGGGCTTCTTAGCCGCCGCCCCCCTTATTATTGGGCCGGCCCG
This sequence comes from Musa beccarii, assembly GCA_024322285.1. NCBI lineage: Eukaryota > Viridiplantae > Streptophyta > Magnoliopsida > Zingiberales > Musaceae > Musa > Musa beccarii. The sequence continues at coordinate 16,636,353 of CM044402.1, forward strand.
CTAAGGTTGAGGGCAAATTGGGTAGTTCACTTAGGAAGCAGCCCCTAGGGCTAGGGTTTGGAGCTCTATATAAGCTTGTAGCCTCCACCTCTTTGGAATAAGAAAGATCAATCTAGAATTACAACCACTAGGCTACTTGGAGGGTGGAACCCCTATAGCATTCCAAGGGTTGATCCCCCTCAAAGATCAATCTCAATAGAATTCCTCTAGGGTTCTATCATCTGGTATCAGAGCAGCGATCTTGCTGCTTTTGTTGCCATCCCTGCCGCCCACCATCAGCCAAGCAATTCCCACAATTGCTCTTGACGTCGTCATCTCCACCGTCATCTCTTGACGTAGATCAATTCAATCTACAGTCGCCACCTCCAATTGCATCAGAGATATGGTATTTTTCTACCACCAATACCATTTGCTGCTGTAATTTTTCATCTAAAATATCAAAAAGAAGTTTTTCTATCGATCCCTTGCCTGCGAATTCCTTGCGTCGCAAAAGTTACCATCTTTGCGAATGAAGGATCGCTGTAGAAAATTTCAACCGCGTGTTGCTGCCTTTAACTGATCTAATTGTTATCCTTTTTGAACGAAATTTTTTGTGCACCTTATAGATCATCTTGGCTCCCATCCATGATTGATCTATTGTAGAATTCATCAAAAAAAAATTCATGTGTTGCTGCAATCTCTCGTCGTAAACTGTTGAAATTTTTCGACGAGAATTCTGCTATCGCAACTTGCACCGGTTTCTTTACTGCTTTGCTGCTGAAATTTCTTGATCCAATTTGTTATCCTTGTTGCTATCTAAACTAAGATTCCACCCGTCAAACCCTTTCCTCAAACCCCTAAGTTTTCACTGGAAATTTCATCAAGAAATCGCTATTTCTTCGATGACAATTCTGCTCTTACGAGACAGCGCATATAGGCAGCAATTACCATTAATTTTTGTCAAATCTTTACTGTAATCTACCACAGATCTAAAACCCTCTTCCCTAACCTTCATCCACTACCATCACAGCCCAAAAATTCCATCAAACCATAGCCCTAAACTGTACCCAAAACAGTCATAAAATAAGCCTAAATCGTAGCCTACATTCACCAATCCACCAACCCTTTCAACCACCACTTCTCTCAACCAATACATGCCTTTAACCCGATAGTAAAAAAGAAATCTTAATATTACAGATTTGGAGACATATGCTATGGCATCCGAGGAGGCAATTGATGCTAAATTCGAAGCCTTCGAAACACGAATGGAGGAGAAGATTCGAACTCTCTTTGCCGAACTTAGTTTGGGTCAACCACCGAGCCCAAAGAAATCACATCAAGGAGAGAGCTCTAGTTGAAGAGATGACCTCTAGGAGAGGGGTGGCTCTATGACTAATCCCCACTATCCACGCATGAGGGTGGACTTCCCTAGATGGGAAGAAGGAGACCCAATTGGTTAGATCTCGTGCGCGGAGCGATATTTTTGGTACCACAAAACTGCATATGCATCTATGGTAGAAATTGTAGCCATACATCTTGAAGGGGATGCCATACAATGTTTTGATTGGTTTGAACACACTCATGGAGTCCTCTCATGGCAATAATTCAAAAAAGGATTGTTGATCCATTTCGGACCAACCGATTACAAGAACATCGATGGACAACTAGTAAAGATCCGACAAACCTCCACCATCCAGGAGTATCAAACCAGGTTTGAAAGGTTATCTAATCAAACTCATGATTGGTCTGAAAAATAGTTATTGAGGATATTTAGTGAGGGCTTGAAGCCGGAGATCCAAGGAGAAGTTAAAGCACGACAACCGTACACGCTTGTGGCAGCCATCTCTTTCGCACGACATCAGGAGGAGTGATTGAACCACGAAGCCCGAAGGACTAGGATCACTCCCTGACTAGCAATATCGAAGCCCTCAGCCCCCCCTATTATCAGTCGAGTTCCTACACCAAAAAGGTTGACAAGAGAAGAGCTTCGAGACTGATCTGCCAAGGGGTTATGTTGGCATTGTGACGATCCATGGAGCCGCAAGTATCGCTGCAAAAAGGGGAGACTTCTTGTGATTGAACTAGTGGAAGAAGAGATCTATGAATAGCCAGAAGAGAGTCTTGAACATGAGGATGAAGATGTGGAAGAAGAGCCACAGTCGACCGACTTTATGGTACATGCGCTAGCCGGCTACTCAAATCCGCAAACGATGAAAGTTGGAGGCCTGCTCAAACAACAACCGATCACTGTTCTAATCGATACAGGCAGCACTAATAACTTTCTAAATAGTAAGGTTGCTGCTCAGATGGCGCTCCACATCGAAGGTTGTAGCAAGTTTGACGTAAAGGTCACCGACGGTCGAATCCTAAAATGCGACCAAAGATGCCCGCAGGTGAAACTATTACTGCAGGACCAAGAAATTATTGCTGACTTCTTCCTCCTACCAATTGATGATTATGAGGGTGTGCTGGGCATAGAATGGCTGACGACACTAGGTGATGTCTCTTGGAACTTTTCCAAATTGATTATGAAATTCTATTGCAAAGGCAAACAGGTCACCCTATGTGGGAAGCGCGGAAGCAACGTAACCACAATTTCAACCCAACGAATGGAGAAAGTTTTACACAAGATAAATGGTGGCTTTCTTATGCATCTCCAGCAGCAACTAGAGGGGGAGAAAACAGAAATTAAAGATCAAAATATCACCCAACTGCTTGTTGAATTTGATGATGTTTTTGCTGAACCGCACAGTCTTCCTCCTACTCGGCAACATGACCACCGAATTCCAATCCTTCCGAGCAAACCACCAGCAAACACTCAGCCTTACCACTATCCTCACCTCCAAAAAGATGAAATCAAGAAGATCGTGAAGGAAATGCTCGAAACATGAGTGATTCGGCCAAGCTACAGCCCCTACTCCTCACTAGTGCTACTTGTGCGCAAGAAAGATAGAACTTGGCGGATGTGCATCGACTACCAAGCTCTAAATAACATCACCGTCAAGGATAAGTATCCAATACCAGTGGTGGATGAACTTCTTGATGAATTAAAAGGAGCTCGAGTCTTCACGAAGTTGGACCTTCGATCCGGTTACCACCAAATTTGGGTATGTGAAGGCGACATCCCAAAAACTGCTTTTCGTACTCATAACGGCCATTATGAATTCTTGGTAATGCCCTTTGGACTCACTAATGCTCCTTCAACCTTCCAAAGTCTCATGAATGATATTTTTCGGAGCTTTCTTCATAAATTTGTGCTGGTATTTTTTTATGATATTCTCATTTACAGCCCTTCTCTCGAGACTCACTTTCAGCACTTGCGAATTGTTTTGATGATCCTTCGGGAGAATACTCTTTTTGTTAAGCTATCAAAGTGTAGCTTTCTCCAGCAACAAGTAGAGTACCTTGGGCATATAATATCAGAAGGAGTGGCCGTAGACCCAACAAAAATCGAAGCAATGCAAGGCTGGCCGAAACCTACAAATGTGAAATTGCTACGTGGGTTCCTTGGACTAACGGGCTACTACCGAAAATTCGTGAAGGACTATGGGAAGATTAGTGCCCCCCTCACTTCTCTACTAAAAAAAGATGCCTTCCTATGGTCGAACAAAGCCTCCGCTGCTTTCGACAAACTTAAGGAAGCCATGACGACGACACTAGTGATAGCGCTACCAGATTTCAGCCGACCCTTCATCATTGAGGCCGATGGATCGGGAGTTGGAATTGGAGCCATTCTCATACAAGATGGTCGACCACTCACATACACTAGCAAGACGTTGTTTCCCTCCCATCAAAAAATGTCTATCTATGATAAGGAGATGCTCACCATTGTGCACGCAGTAACAAAGTGGAGACCCTACCTGATTGGCCGACGATTTTAGATTAAAACCGACCATAGAAGCCTTAAGTACTTTTTGGAGTAGAAGATATCAACCCCGGAGCAGCAAAAATGGGTAACCAAACTTCTCGGATTTGATTATGAAATTATTTACAAAAAGGGAAAAGAAAACGTTGTTGCAGATGCACTCTCACGACTCCCTCAACAAGCTGAATTTTCGGCCATCTCTCTTCCTACCACCGACTTCCTCGAGGGCATTAGGGAGGAATGGAAGAAGGATCCAGAAACTAGCAATATCATAAAAAAATTAGAGGAGGATCCAAGCGCAATAGCTCACTATACTTGGGATTCGAGGGATTTACGCTGTAAAGGTCGTATTGTGCTTATACCAAACTCCCCTTGCATCAAAGTCATTCTGTACGAAATGCACTCCACACCTTCAGCAGGGCACTCCGGATTTCTAAGAACCTACAAAAGAGTGAAGCAAAACTTTTATTGGAAAGGGATGAAAAAAATTATTTCTGAATACGTAGCACAATGTGATGTATGTCAACAGCAAAAAGGTAAAACAATGGCGAGTCTAGGGAAACTACAACCACTACCCATATCGGACTCGGTGTGGACTGACATCTCCATGGACTTCATCGAAGGGCTGCCACCTTCCAAAGGTAAAAGTACAATCCTTATGGTGGTTGATCGACTTACGAAATATGCTCATTTTTGTGCTATGCGAAATCCCTACACTACTGTTAGTATTGCTCAGATTTTCATAGAAAATATTATTAAACTGCATGGGATGCCAAGGTCCATTGTAAGTGATCGTGACAGGGTCTTCACTAGTAAATTTTGGACCGAGTTATTTCAGTTGCCGGGCACCAAACTTAAGATGAGCACTGCATATCATCCATAAACTGACGGCCAAACAGAAGTAGTGAACAGATGTTTAGAGACATACCTTCGGTGTTTTGCTAGTGATCGGCCAAAGGAGTGGATGAAATGGCCCCCCTGGGCCGAATGGTGGTACAATACTACATATCATTCATCTACAAAATATACCCCATATGAAGCATTATATGGTCGGTCAGCTCTTGTGATTCTAAAGTATGTAATTGGCTCGGCTAAGGTAGATCAGGTCAACCAAGATTTAATTGACAAGGACAAACTCCTATAGCTGCTAAAGGTTAATCTCTCTACCGCTCAAGCTAGAATGAGGCAACAAGCTGACACACGAAGAAGCGAAAGAGAATTTTTTATAGGAGATTGGGTTTATCTTCGCCTACAGCCATACAAACAACTATCCATCAGCACATGAGCCTCCATGAAGCTATCTCCACATTTTCATGGGCCCTATCAGATCATAGACCGTATTGGAGCTGTGGTGTACAGACTTAAATTACCTGAAGATGCCAAAATTCATCATGTCTTCCACGTGTCATGCTTGAAGCCCAAGTTGGGAGAACACGAGACACTCCAGATCCAACTGCCCAACACCACGGATGTGGAAATATTCAAGCCCAACCACAAGCCATCCTTGATTGCAGAGTCGTGATGCATCGTCGACGTCCCTCTACTGAAGTACTAGTACATTGGACTAATTTACCACTCGAAGATGCCACATAGGAATCATATGAGGAGTTGAAGACCCGGTTCCCTGAGTTCATGGAACCCCAGTCTTGAGGACAAGGCTGATTCGAAGAGGGCGGGCTTGATAGGACCCTAGCAGGGTTAGGTCCTACTCAACCATATAGCATCTAATAAAAACCCTGTGAGAGTGTAATAAACCCCACCTAGCTGCCTCTATCCTATAAAGAAGAGAGGCTAGGGTTTATATTTGGGTCTTTGGGCTTCTTAGCCATCGCCCCCTTGTTACTAGGCCAGCCCACTAAGGTTGAGGGCAAATTGGGTAGTTCACTTAGGAAGCAGCCCCTAGGGCTAGGGTTTGGAGCTCTATATAAGCTTGTAGCCTCCACCTCTTTGGAATAAGAAAGATCAATCTAGAATTGCAGCCACTAGGCTACTTGGAGGGTGGAACCCCTATTAAGGGTTGATCCCCCTCAAAGATCAATCTCTATAGAATTCCTCTGGGGTTCTATCAGCAGGCCCCAATAATAATAATAATCATATGTACATACATCACACGATCTATGATCATCTATTTACATCATACATGACATGAACATATCGTTATATAGGACTACTAGATAAATAATAATAGTTAATTATACATTTTAATTAACTAATTTTTTTTGAAATTAGAGATATGTATGAAATTTTTTGAATTATGGAGGGCATTTTGGTAATTTGGATAAATGGGACACACTTTGGAATTTCCAAAATTATGAGGGCAGAACTATCTTTTGCTCGAAAACCTAATTCTCCTTCCCTACTTGTTACGTTGTAGCCACCGACACCTTACCAACGGTGACCTCTGTGCGGGGGGGCGTAGTGGGGGCGCTGCCCTTGCCCACGAGCAACACTATCGTAATAGGTGGGCACCGCGCACGCAAGTGCTACCCCTACAGGGGTAGTGCCCACAATGGGCCGATGACCCCTTTGTGGGCGAGCACCGTTACGGGCGCCGCCCGCGCCACCCCCGTGGGCATAGAACCTATAGGGGGGGTTGCCCATGGGCGCCGCCCCTTTGTGGGTGACCCGTGTGGGCACCGCCTACAAGTGGGCGTCGCCCACCCCTTATGGGCAGGGCGTCTACAACCAAGTGTAAGCATCGCCTGCCCTTGTGGGCACGCTGCTTGTGCTCGGCGCCACCTACAGCCGCCATCACTATGGGCAGGCCATCGATCGTCGACGACAGCCAAGGCTATAAGCAGCCTTATGAAGGCAGCAAGGGCAACAACAATTGTTGTCCTTTCTTGCCTTTGCATCAACAATTTTAACAACAATAACTATTTTAGATCCCAACACATGCAGTTTAAAATTCGATCTTCCCACGAACAATCTAGCTCTGATACCATTGTTGGGAAATCGAGGGGCGACATCAAATGTGTAGCGGAAGAACAAAAAACACTAATGGATCTAGCCCTATTGGGTATTGGATCTCTATCTAATTACCCAAGCCTCTTGAATTAATGCGGAGGCAGAACAATGCACCATTTATTCAGTAAGACGAAGTAGTCCAAGGGGATAGTTATCTCCAAAACTTCTAGAGGGAAGAATGTGAAGAGAGAAGTTGCTCTAACGGGGTAGATATCTAGGATGGATAAGTCCCGACTCTCCAGAGGGAGAATCATGTGCAACAGACTGCACACGTTGAGAAGTACCTCAAGACAAAGCTCAATGGACCAAGTGAGCGGCGAGGAGTCATCGCATGATCTCGCAGGAGGTAATGCGTTGGTGGACACATAGCGAGATCAAGTGGGGGAGTGACCCAAGGCAACATAAAGTGAAGGCATACTTGGAGCCGATAGGGAGATCAGACTCAACAAGGGGCTAACCCGTGGAATGGTCGGCGCGAGGACCACCATTAGCTCAATGCAAATTAAAAAGCAGAGCAACTTAGGGATAACTTAGTGAAACACCTAAGCTACATGAAGGGAGTAACATAGAAGATAGAACATGGAGCGGGAGCTTGGAGTTTTCCTTAGACAGAGATCAAGGATAAGGACTCTTGTAGAGGTAGGACCAGGATCATATCATTCCCTGGTTTCTTATTCTGATGGAGCAGATTCGTCTTGCATGGTGCCAAAGACGAAGGGAACTTCGAGGCACATGCAACTTATCTCGGTGAAGCATTTGATGGAGGAACTAAGGTGATATAACTTGCAGAGGCGAAGTTAGTGTCAGAAGGCCTTAGCATGGGGCAAGAGGATGCAAAGGCAGGTACTCTTAAAGAATATGCAACAGTGTTGCTATTTGAGTTGCCATGAGGAAAGTGGTGCGCAGTGAAGATTACGCTGGTAGGGGTATAGGCCCAAGATCCAAACAATGGTGTACCAATTTCAATGAAGTCAAGGGACTTCAGAGGAGCTGCTAGGCGACGGACTATTCTAGAGCTAGGCTTCATCCGAGTGTGACCCGAGAGCGGGTGGACGAAGGTCAATTGTAAAAGGAGGGAACAGAATCGAATGTGGCAAAGGCCCTGCGATGTGTTGGCGGAGTCCACACATGGAGAGATCGTAGTTTGAGTTCATACCATAGGGATCAGAATGCAAGGAGATGTCACCAGGAGGTGATATGATGCAGCGGATCGTAGTGGAATGGTTCGTGGCAATGCGACACACACGGTGAGTCCCATGTGGGGACTGGATCATGCAGAAGGTATGATCAGGAGCGTGACTAGGAGCTCCACTTCGGTGAACAACACGACGACATGAAGGACTATGGATTCAAGCAGTGAATACCATGGTACTATAGAGGCGGGCCTTCCATGCATGCATCAAATGCTGCATTGAATGGAAGCCTTGGGCATCAGCTTATGGGGGCTATGCACTATCGAGGAAGAAGTTCAGATGCAAGTACCAGTGAGTCCCATGGGGGGACTAGATTATGCAGAGGTATGATCGGGAGTACGACTAGGAGCTCCACTTCAGTGAGTGACCGAAGGAAAGAAGGGCTATGGATTCAAGCAGGGAATGCCATGGTACCATAGAGGCGGGTCTTCCTTGTGTGCATCGAAGGTTGCATTGAATGGAAGCCTTGGACATCAGTTTATGGGGGTTATGCACTATCGAGGAAGAAGTTCAAATCCAATTACCGATGAGTCCTATGGGGGGACTGGATCATGCAAAGGTATAATCGGAGTGACTGAAGAGTTGGACTGCTTTAGAGCTCACATTCGCTTAAGGGAGCCCGGTAAGTCAGAGGACGAGGCCGAGTAAGCAAACATTATAACAAATGAAGCTAAGAAAAACAAAAGTGGTGCAAGCCCTACAATATGATGGCAGAGGCCATACATGGGAGTTGTAGACATGGGAGTTGTAGTCTATCTTTCTATCGACGAAGTAGAACAGCTTAGAGAACACAGAAGTGTTGAAGTAGGTGGTCGAAAAAGGGCGAGGAAGCAATGACGAGTCTAGAGGGACTCAACTACCCAAAATCGAGCATCGATTAGAATGGAGATGGACTCAAAAGAGTGTCATAGTGCCACAGAGGTGGATCTACCGATCGTGAAGAAGTGACGCAAATGTGAGATAACGGATAGTAGTGCCATGGGTATGGCAGCGCCATGGTACCGCAAAGGCGGGACTTTCGTGGACTCATCGATCCCTTGCTCTCATAGAGGGAGAGTGCTTGCTTGTGATATAAGCCGTGGAGGAGGAGCATGCAGTGGCAAACTCCATGTACCATGACAAGGCTGAAGGGCAGAGGCCAGGGAACTTTGTAAGACTGGTGTCAATGGACTTCTCATCAAGAGAGCCGTAAGTGAAAGACTTCGGGTCGATGTAGGAGTGTAGGACCAAGAAACGAAGTAGGCAGCACGTGGTGCTATACCTTTGCTACTCAGAGGAGTAGACGGTAGAAATGATGGAGAAGGTGGTACAATCCTAAAGGCAACCAAATTTATCAGACTTGCTCCAAGTTAGAGCGATAACTTCTTGCATTCTAGAAGTTCAATGGCATTGAGAAGGTGAATCATAGTAGCTAACTCAGCACAAGGATTGTAAACACTTCAAGTGCTTCGAAAGTGTGAGCTAAGAGCAGACGAAGTCAAGTAACCAGCTTGATGCATGAAGTACAACCTCAAGGAGGTGGGCAAAGTCAAGTAACCTTTGCCTTCTCAACTCTCAAGAGAATGGGCGAAACCGAGTACCCCAGCTCTCTTAGTTATCCAGCAGATGAGCACTGCCTAGATTTAAAGACCCCTCGAAGAGACTAATGGATAACAATAGTTGTTAAGTCCTCACTAATGGTGATCAGTGCTACTGAGAGTAGATTGTCCGCTTCATTTCCCAACAAAATACCAATCGAAAGTGGAAGTAATGTGAACCTACTTGGACAAGACAACTAAGTGAAAGAAGATTCGATGGAAAAATTTTGTAGAGGAAGGACCTGAAAACATCAAAGGTTGTGAGGTGATGCTCATTAAAGCTCCAACAAGCATCTATCCAGTTTAAGAGATAAGAAGAATTTGAAGACTAGCGCATATCAAAGATGGTTTTTTCCTTCATTAAATGAATCCACAAGAACCAACAAGGATCAGCATAACTCTACCAACCCTCCACCAGAGTCAGAGTCATAGGCGAGTTGAAGCAGCATGGCGGATTAAAGTTAGATGACTCAATAATAAGCAGAGAACAACTAGGAGCTAAGGGGCGCATTACAGCAGGAGCAGAAAATTGAAGATCCAACAAAGGCAATGAGTTGCAACGTCAACAAAAGCTTCGATGAGGATGTCGAAGGAATAAGTGGGGGAGAATGTCATGGACAAATTATAAAATGGCTTGTTCGGTGTAATGCTTATGCGTGTCCATGTCCTTTTCAGTTTGTTCTAGCTTGTAAAGCTTGTAAAGGGCTTGCCAAAGGCTAAATGCCCCATTTGAGTGAGTTTGGTAGCCATTGTCAGCTTATACATAAAGTTTATCTCAAGTGGACACTTGTACTACATTTCGATCTGTAGTGGACCAATTTTATATCTTTATTATGCAACCGTTCTAAGCTTATGATATCCATGGTTGGAATTTACATTGGCTATAAAGTATTTGCTGAAAGGGTTGCTTGTGGATCCCGTGTGAAGCATTTTCTCTATCTCGTCTTCTCTTTTACAAGTCCTAAGGGATCGTAGAAGATTTTGGGGAGGCTGACCTTTGTGAACTGACACACAATGGTGCCACACAGCTTAGGCAAAACTAGCTAAGTCCGTGACAGTCTACTCCTGATTCCTCTTTCATCGAAGCCGTCGACTTTCACTATCGGTCTTCGTTTAAATGGGCTTAGACCAACTACTCTTACAATTCAATTCTCCTTTTAACAGGTTTAGGAGAGACCCTTTACACCCCCACTCACCCCTCTCTTAGACTTAACCAACACTTAAACCTAGAGGAGAGAAATTCTCACACAATTACAGTAAAGCTTTCCCTCTTTTTATTCTCAGTTGGTATATGCGTTAACCTAGGATGAGAGGGACATTTATAAGCCTCAAGGGGATTCAAACTTAGAGCCAAAATTTGAATCATCCCGAGTTTTCAGGGTACTAGCAGTACCATTGCCAATGCTAGGTGGTACCATCGCTTGACATTGGGCAGTACCAATACCCAATCTGACGGTACCATTGCTTGACACAGTCTCAGAGATTGTGTCTTAGAGATTGAGCCACTAGCGGTTCCACCGCTTGTTCTTACGGTGCCACCGCTTGACCCACTCGTTGGGTCACTGTTTGACCCTTTCACTTAGCCCAACATAGGCTAAACTTAGGCCTAGTTGGCCTATAATTGAGTTGGCCCAATTTCAACCCAATTACACCTAAAACATACTTCGATCTAGATAATTATTACAAAGCTTAATCAAATATTGTCTGGCATATCATTGGTTCATCTAGTGCTTCGTCCGATTCTTCGATGCATCATCTTCTCTTGTGGCCTATTACCCAATCAGCCAACTCTGATCTCCTTGGTGTAATATTCGCTTTTCTTGGCCCGATGCCTGAACTCATCATCCGAAGCCTTTTGTCGATACATCGATTGATCTTTCGGCTCGACATCCGATCTTTTGACATATTCTCTCTTAGCCTAACATGGATTCTTCTAGCTTTAATTGTCTCTCTCTGATCGAAACTAGTCCTACATCACTCAAAGCTTAAATTAGATCATAAAGACTATCAATTGATTTTATCATTAAAATCCGAGATTCAATAATATATACATGCACTCCCACAACACATATTATAATATATATGTGCACTCTCACTTCGCACATCATAATAGATGCGTGCATTCTCACAACGTATATCATAATACATACATACACTCTCACACTACACATCATAGCTTATATATGCATCGCACGTCATAACATACAATTGTACTCCCACACCACATATCATCATATATGTATGTATATAAGACATTTTTATCATAATTCATATATTTTTATACTTACAAGTATATATATATATATATATAGCTCATGACAATCATATCCGTCGAAACATGCTTTCCAAAATATATTATATATACGATAATTTATAAGGTCACTATTTTATAATAAATTAAACTTATAATTACCTAGTTGATCTAAAAAATGATGATGCAAATAAAAGATGAAATTCCTTAATAATTGAGTGTGTTAAGGAACAATATACCTATTAAATTGGGAGCATATGATCATGAGATACCTCAATTAAGAACCATACCTCTTGAATTATTAATTTATAATAATTCATTGTAATAATCTATAGAAAAATTTTGATAAAATTTATCATAAAATAAATTATTTTTAACTTAAAATTTTATTTAGATTCCACCACTAAATTTTCTTATAATTTTCTCTATAATCAAATGAACTAGCTAACATTAATTAAACCATCACACCATTTTGCAAAAAAATATTGCTTCACTATTCGAGCTGATCAAATGAACTTGAATTATTATGAAACTTTATAGAAAACTAGAATACATATAAACTAAATACATATTAAATTTTAACTTAAAATAGAATTATTTGGAGCCTAAACTGCCTCCTAATTTAGCTACCAACACCTATTCGGAACTTGGGTTGGGACTATTTGAACTTATAAACTTTATATCTTAGTATATATAGGAGATATTCACTCAATTCTAAGTCTCATAGAACTTAAGGGAACATTTTAAAATATATCAATAGCTCATAGCGTAATTGTATCCTTAAGAGGTTAATTTAGCTTGAACAGAATCCCTTATTGGAAAATAAAGGATTCAGAGTACCTTAGAGTTAGACAATAATAACTTTATGCACTAATCTTATATTAAAGTTATACTAGAGGCTCTAGAACCGTAGAGAATTATCCAAAATATATCTAAAAATTAAAGATAAATTTGAAGTCTAGGTGACTCAAAGGTAACTGAAAAAATCAGCCTATAATCTATAAAACTGAAATCCCATGTATAGCAAGGGAAGAAGTGTGTCTTTCTTATCTCAATTCTTAAAGCTAAGGTTTTCTAGCCTCTATAAGAAAAACTGAGAAAATGGCTGAAGAAGGAAAGAGAGAGAATCATGAGTTATTCTCATAAGGTAGAGGTACTTAAGAGGTTACCTTGAGGTTTAGAGTTTATCCCATTAGGCCATATTTAAAGTTTTTTTCTTTTCTTTTTTTTCTTCTTTTACTAATATAATCATAAGTTTACAATAACCTTAACTAAGTTTAATTTGGTTTAACAATGATGATATTTTTAGTTTAAACTCATTCTTTAATCTTACTTATGTTTCTCAATATTTTTAGTAGAATACTCTTATTTGATTTGCATCTTCATTTAATTTTTTATTACTCTATCAATGCCTAGGTAGCTTATTATCCTTCATATACATGAACTTTAAATTTTAAACTTCCTTACTTTAATCATATCTAAATTAATTCAAGCCTTAAGATTCACTTAAGATCGATTGAAATTTAACCATTACTTCTAGTTATTATATGCATACTTATTATCATAATTTAACCTCATATTCAAGTTTGCTAACATACTTAGTTTGTTGTGCTATTCTTAACGTAAATATTAATGCATATGCATGCTTAGCCAATATTTTGTATAACACTAAAAATAATAGTTTTGGAAAACATGTACTTCAATCTTAAAAGCCAAAAATATGAGCATGTCATTTATTATATCTATGAAACATTGATATTACAAATCATGTTACTAAGTGAGGATAACACACACACACACACACACACACACACACACACACACACACACACACACACACACACACACATATATATATATATATATCTCATTTGTACTTCTATTGGCATGTTAGTTATAGTTTAAAGTGTGTGTAACTTAGGCAATACAATTTTAAAGATCAAATGTCAAAAAGATGTTACATATATCTATGATATTAGTAGAAATAAAAAATATAAAAATTAGAAAATGGCACATTGTTCAGATTCTTAATATTTTAAAAAATATCAAAAAAAATCTCTAAAATAAAGAATAAATCCATCAGGATCATTTTTAAAGTTTTTATAAAAAAATTCAAGTCATTTGGACTAGTTACAATATGCAATACATTGTTTTTTATTTTAACATAAAAATAGTGTATTGTGTTAGGATCATAGACAGCTTTAAACTTAAAGACTTTCATAATGGTGAGGGTAGTGAGCAAATAAAGTAATTTACAATATAAATAAAAGTAGAACAAAAATTATAAACTGATTTATAGTGGTTCGATTGTCCCGACCTACATCCACTCCCGATTCATCTTCCGTCGAGGCCATCGACTTTCACTATCGGTCTTCCTTCAAATGGGCAAAGACCAACTATCCTTACAACTCAATTCTCTTTTTGACAAGTTCAAGAGAGAACCTTGACAACCCCATGCACCCCTCTCTTAGACTTAACTAAGAGAGGACGAATTCTCACAAAATTACAACAAAGTTTTCCCTCTTTTTATTCTCAGCTAGTGTGTGTATTAACCAGGGATGATAAGAGTATTTATAGGCCTCAAGAGTATTCAAACTTGAAGCCAAAATTTAAATCACCCCGGTCTTCAGGGTACTGGTGGTACTATCGCTAATATTGGGCGGTACCACCGCCTAGTCTATCCTAATACTAGGCGGTACCATCATTCAATCTGGTACTACCACCACCTGACACTGGATGCTACCACCGTCCAGTCTAGTGATATCATCACCTGGCCCAATCTTGGAGACTGTATCTCCAAGACTAAGCCACCAACGGTTCCACCGCCTATTCCGGTGATGCCACCAGCTGACCCACCTATTGGGTTACTGTTTAGGCCTTTCACTTGGCCCTACATAGCCCAGACTTGAGCCTAATTGGCCCCTAATTGAGTTGGCCCAATTCTAACCCAATTACACTCTAAACCTACTTCGATCTAGATAATTATTAGAAAACTTAATCGAATGTTGTCCGGCATGTCATTGGTTCATCGGCGCTTCATTTGATTCTTCGACGCATCATCCTCTCTTGCGGTCTATTGCCCAATCGGTAGTTAACCTTCGCAACTCCAATCTCCTTGGCACAATTCCGCTCTTCTTAGCCCGATACTCGAATCTATCATTTGAAGCCTTCTACCAATATGTTGACCGATCCTTCAGCTCAACGTCCAATCTTTTGACATGTTCTCTTCCGCCCCAACACAGATTCTTCCAACTTTAATTATTTCTCCTTGATTGAAGCTAGTTTTGCATCACTCAAAATGCAGATTAAATCATAAAGCCTATTAATTTGTTTCATCATAAAAATTCGCAATTCAACAATCTCTCCCTTTTTTTATGATGATAACCAATTGATGACGGAGTTAAACTTAACTCCCTCGATCAATATGCCATATTGATAGAAACATGAATTCATCATAAAAATCATGTATAATTAAAATTTTAATTCAACATTCCATGCATGAAATCATCATCATACTTCTCTCCCTTTGTCATCAACAAAAAGGAGAAGTGCATCTAGCTAGTTTTTGAGATATGCAAGTTTTAAAACATACTAGCTAGCAATTTAGCAAAATTTACATCACTTTAAATATACAAGCTTACAAGTTTTAAAAATGTGTAAGATTGCAAATTTGCTTCTCTTGAGATAACAACTCTTTGCTTCTATTTGCGATGTTCCAAGCTAGCAACTTTTGTTTCTTCTCTTTTAAGAAGTATAAGCAAGTTTTGTCTTTGTAAGCTAGCAAATTTTTTGGTGATATTCAAGATTGCACATTCTTTCTTCTCTTTCGAGAAGTACAAGCTTAGCAAATTTTGATTCCTTTGTATTAATCGAGCTAGCAATTCTTTCTCCCTCTTTGTTATTGTCAAAAGGAAGGGAATAATATAATGTTATAAATATTTTTCTTTTATATCAATTTTCAAATCATGACAAGTGAGATATTAAAAGTTTACGTCAATATTTTAATCATCAAGTCATGAATACCAATGCTAGCATATTTTTTCTCCCCCTTTTGTCATTAAAGGAAAAAAAATGAAAGGAGAAGGGAAGAATTTAAGAGTACACATATTTCAACCATCACATAAACGAATGAAAAATCAAGTCATAAATCTAAAAATCCATAAATCATTTTAACAAATCTCCTTTTTAGCAAATAATAAGGAGAAATCTTAGGAGAGCAAATATAAAATAATCTTGATTTATACAAAAAAAAATTCAAGTTATAATTTCAAGAAATTCAAGATCATAATTATGATAAAACTCATTTAAATTTAAATCATCAAAATCATTTTCACAGTTCAAGAGATTCATTAATAATGGTATACATAGTTTTATCATTTGTCTCTTATTGAAAAATTAAAAACTTTAGAGATAGAGAAACTTTTAAGAAAAATATATTTTCTTTTTATGTATTTCAAATTATGTGATTTATTTTATATAAGTATACTCAAGTTTTTTATATGAAAGCCATGCAGCATCGTATAAATCCAAAAAACAAGTTTCGTCATAAAAACTATCAAGACCAAAAATATAGCACATTAAACATAAGACATCTTCAAAATATTCGATTTATCATGATAATACATTTTATTTTTTATGTGTTTCATTTTATGTGATTGATCTCATATAAGTATCCTCAAGTTTTCCATACAAAAGCTAAGCATCATGTTGAAAACCAAAAGGCAATTCAAAATCATCAAGATACACATGATTGCTTCTATCTTTTAAGTCAAACACATGCATTATATTTGAAATGGAAAAGTGATATGGAAATAATCAAGATAAATATATATAGAATTAATCTTATTAGATGTACAAGCATTAGATTAATATTTTATTTCTTTATCTTAAAACATGTAATTATCATGATCAATATTTTTTTAATAATTTATATATAAAAATTTTTACTAACTAATTTAAATCAAATCATAAAAAGCACTGAGTTATTTTATGGTAATATAAAAATGATTAGATTGATTCACTTACCTAATTATCGAAGGCCATCAAAGCACAATTCGCCACCTCGTATTCGGATGCACTTGATTCTTCTTGGAGTGCTTTCTTCTTCTTCACTTTTATATATTCGTTTTTGGTGTATCCCGGCTTCTTGCGTTTATAGCAAGTATTGATATTTTTTTTAATTCATTTATGTTTTTAGTTTCTTGTTTTATGAATTTTTTAAATTTTCTCATCAAAAGTTCTATCATCATCACTTGAGCTTTCGCTCAAGTGGTCTTCTATAGTTTGAAATGTCAAATCCTTCCTATTCCTTGGATGGTGGTTCTCATGCTCATCATATTCTAAGCATATCATCTCATAGGTCATTAATGTCTCGATAAGTCCTTCAATAGAAAAATTATTCAAATCTTTTATCTCTTATATAGCCATTATTTTTGGATCCTAACTTTTTTTTAAGGGATCTTAAAATCTTGTTTACAAGTTCAAAATTAGAAAAACATTTACCAAGACTTTTTAAACTATTGACGATATCCGTAAAATGGGTGTACATATCATTAATAATTTCGCTTGGTTTCATTTAAAATAATTCAAAATCATACATCAAAAGATTAATTTTAGAGACTTTTACTCTACTTGTTATTGAATCTCGGATTTTGATGATGAAACTAATTGATTGTGTTTTATAATCTAACTACGTTTTGAATGACGCAAGTCTACTATCGATCAGGATTAAACAGTTGACGCTTGAGGAATTGACGTTGCACCGGAAGTGATCACGTCAGGATATTAGATGTCGAGCTGGAGGTTCAGTCGACAATCAGCAGAAGGCTTCAGATGTCGGGCATCGGGCCAAGAAGAGCAGAGTTACACCAAAGATATCGGGGTTGCAGAGGTCAACTGTTGATTGGGCAACAAGCCGCAAGAGAGGACGATGCACCGAAGAATCAGACGAAGCACCGACCAATGACGTGTCGGGCAACTGAATGTCAATTCGTGTTGTAATAATTGTCTAGATCGAGGTAGAGTTTTATTTGTGTGTGTGCAGGATTAACTACAAAGTGCTGAAAGTCAAGTATGATGGATCGTTGAGAGTTTAAGAGTTCGACGGAAGTGCTGCCGGAACTGGCCAAGAATGAGCAGAGAGCTTGCCAAAGGGTTTTCGAAAGTTCACCGAAAAGTTCGTCAGGAGTTCGCAGAGCTTGCCAAGAAAGAGCGAAGCTTACCAAAGAAGCTCGTTGGAACTCGCCAAGATCATTGTGAAGTCTGAGAGCTTGCCAGGAGTCTGCAGAATGGTTTCCAAAGGTTCATCGGAAGACCGCCGGAAGTTCACCGGAAACTCACCAGAAGAAGTCTCGACTTGTCGGACTTTGTAATAGCTTATGAAATATCTTTAATTTCATAGTTAGTATGTTAATTTGGGTTAGGATTAGGTATTAATCCTATAACCCAAGCAGGGGCCCATTGGGTCTTGTTTTGGACCAGTTTGGGCCAAGTTTTTGGCCCAAACCAATGTGTTAAAAAGTGCAGGGTCGTGGCACCACCCAGTGGCCGAGAGGGTGGGCGATGGCATCGCCTAGCACCCGTGAGCATGGGCGATGGCACCGTTGCCTTGGGCAGTGGAACTGCCTTGTACATTGTCAGTTTGACAACTGACAGGCGGTGGTACTGCCAGCACCAGGAGCAACAAAAGAGATTCAAATTTGGACTCTAAATTTGAATTCTCTTGGGGTCTATAAATACCCCAAGTGTTCCTACAAGAAAGACAACAAGCACAATACTTTGAAAGCAAGAAAACGCTACTCAAATCTCTCTAGAAAATCCTCCTTAGTGTTCACTTGTATTCCATCAAAAGAAAGGAGAGAGTGCTTATAAGGGTTTCCTCCTAAGCCTGTCAAAAGAAGAAGAGCTGTAAGGGAGTTCATCTTCACCCGTTGGAAGGAGGATAGCTAGTGGAAAGCTGGTGGCCTCAAGCGAAGAGGAATCGAGAGTAGACGTAGGTCGTATGACCAAAACACTATAAATTGGTTTGCATTTACTTTCTTGCAACTTACTATACTGCAAACCATCTTCATTTTGCTGCCTTACTTACTCCACTTCCTCTTCATCTTATTACGTATGCTTTTAAGTTAAAACGCAATCAAAATAATTTCAAACGAAACGGTGCTTTCAATAGTATGAAGTTTTTCGAACTTGTTTTAAATCGCCGAAAGTTTATTATTCTTTACCGCTGCACTAATTCAACCCCCCCCCCTCTTAGTGCCACTCAATCCCTAACAATTGGTATCAAAGCTATGTTATTTCTCATTCGGATTTATACTCATAAGAAATGGCTCTTCATGGCTTTTAAGAAAGCTTTTCGATTGTTCGTCCACCGTTCTTTAACGGGTCGGACTACACCTATTGGAAAACTTGAATGAGAGTTTTCTTACTTTCAATGGATTTGGATTTGTGGACCATTATTGAAAATCATTTTCAACTTCCCTCTAAACCAACGAACGAATGGTCGGACTTAGAGAAAAAATCTTTTTCTTTGAATGCAAAGGCTATGAATGCCTTATTTTGTGCTTTAGATAAGAATGAGTTCAATCAGATTTCTATGTACGAAATAGCTTTTGATATTTGGCAGACACTTGAAATCATGCATGAAGGAACTAGTTGAGTTAAAAACTCAAAAGTAAATATCTTATTTCATGATTTTGAGCCCTTCCAAATGACACCAAGCGAATCTATCGACGACATATACACCCGCTTCATGGATGTCGTCAATAGCTTGAAAAGTCTTAGTAAAAGTTTTTTAGATTTTGAACTCGTAAATAAGATTTTAAGATCCCTTCCAAAAAAGTGGGATCCTAAAGTAACGGCAATACAAGAAACTAAAAATCTAAATGAATTTTCATTAGAAGAACTAATCGAGTCTTTAATGACCTATGAGATGACATTCTTGGAACACAATGAATATGATGAATATATGAACCACCTTCTAAAGAACAAGAAGGTTTTGGAACACTGAACTATGAAATGCCACTTGAGTGATGACTCAAGTGATGAGGACAATAAAGAGGACATTGAACTTTTAATGAATCTTAATAAGTTCATTAAATAAAAATCTAAAACTGAAAATGAATTTGAACGAAAGAAGAGGCCACCAAAGAAGAAGAAGAAGGATCACCAAGAAGAATCAAGTAAAGAAGAAACGAATTGGGCTTTGACGGTTTTCGCCAATGAGGTAAGCAACTCACCCATTATGCTTTTACCTTATTATGAAATTATATGATGTATTTCATGAGTGCTTAATTTAGTTGGTAGAAAATAAAAATTATTTTCAAAAATTATATTATGCTTTTCTTTCTAGTATTTTTAAAAAGTAAAAAATTTTAAATGATACTTGCATGATTTGTGATATTGCCTACGATTAATCCATGCATGTGTATCTTGATGTTTTATTTTTCGTTTCTAAACATGATGCTTGATGATTCTAAATCATGCATGAGTTTTTGAAGTAATATTGATTTGAAACTCTATATTCTGGATTAACGTGTTTTGGATTAATCGTTCTCATGACCAATTAAGATGACATAATGAATGAACTCCTAAAAAGATGAATTCCATGTATGCTTTTCCATATCGATTTTTAATTTTAAATATGATACATATCTATGTATGGATTTCGTTAAAGTCTTTTGATAATGGATGTTTGTATCATGCTTATGATTTAAAAACCTCTATATTGGATTAATTGGTCTTAATCATTTTTATGATGAAATTTATAAAATGATTTTAGTAAAAATTTGAGCACTGATCATCTTGTTATAACTAATTAAAGAAAGAATTAAAATGATTTTGATGATATTTTCGTTTTTAAATATGATGCATGACATTTTCATATGAAAAATTTGAACATTCTTATGAAAGATCAAATCACTTAAATTGAAACTCATAAAGATGAGAAAATGCACTATCATGATGTTTGATGCATTTGATCTTGATGACTTTAATGATAAAACTTGTATTTCGAATTTGTATGATGATGACTTTTATGAAAATATTTGAACATACCTTATGAAATCATCATTGATAATGATAAAATGAAAATGTTAAAAAGTTATTATATCTTGATGACAAACTCATGTTTTGATTTTAAAATTTGATACTTATCTTTTGAAACATGAGCACACTTGTTTGAAATAAACAACTTAAAATGAAACACATTATCATGATAAATTGAATCTCATAATATGTTATATTTTTGTCTTGATGATTTTTATAATGAAGGTTGTCTTTTGGTGTGGAATGTTAATATTTCTATTTTATTTTACAATAAAAGATAAAGGCATGCTCATATGAAATAAATTATATAATGGAAATACATGTTTCTTAAAATCTTTCTATCTCTAGAGTTTTTCGATTTTTTCAATTGAAGACAAATTCATGAATCCATGCTTATTATGTATAAATTTATTGAATGTGATTTTGAGGATGATTTCGGATTTGACAAATGCTTGATTCATATTTACGATGTAAGATACATTTTAAATATGAATCATGTTCAATGCTTCAACCATGTTTTATCTCCCTTAATTTATTTTGGTCTCCTATAATTTTTTTTTTATTTACTAAAGAGGAGAACCTACCAAATGAATCATGAATTCAAATGAAATGATACAAATAAATTACTTATCGATATATCTTTTTGAAATATCTTTTTTAATGTGATGTTGATAATTTGAGATATCTTTTGGAATTCATGACATGAGATTTAGCCTTTATGTCTTAAACGATCATGCTTATTTCTATTTGACTTAAAAAAGACAAAGGCATGTTCATATAAAATTAATGCAAGAGAAATGCATCTTTCTGGAAAATTATTTAATAAAGTTTTCAATTTTTCGATGAAAGAGAAATGATGAATCTATGTATATTATGTTCATCTCTTGAATCTTGATAATGATTTTGATAATTTAATTATGAGTTTCGAGGTGACAAAATGAGTGTGAATGATTTTATGACTCCTCTCTTGATCTCTTGAAATCATGATTTTAAATTCTTGACTTGAGATATTTTTATGAATCAAAATACTTTCCTCTATGATTACTTCTTTTTATCATTTACCAAAGAGGAAAACAATTCAAATCCATGTCATTTATGAATCTCAAAAACTATGTTAATAATTTTGATGATTCGAACTTGAATGAGCTTTATCACAATCCAAGTCTTGATATCTTGATGTTTGATATTTAGAATTCATATGCATGAATCAAGTGGTTTTGCACACAAATGAATCACTTATCGACATTTACGATTATGATATATTTTATCCTTCAAATGTGATCTTGTTGGCTTGAAATACTTTTTGGAATTTTTGACATGATCTTTCTTTGCCTTGATATAAGAGAAATTTGCTTTATGATGAATCATTACTAAAAGGACTTGTCAAATGAATCATGTCCCTCTTGACTTTCTTGAGCCTTGATTTCATATCTTTCATGACTTAGAAATGACATAATTACTTTAGTTTGCTTCAACGAATTCTTTGCATCTATGGCTTGTATACATCATGTGAAAATTTGAAATATTGGTTGATGTAAAATAATGATTGAAATTTTTAGCCATTGAGTCTTCTCTTCTTTTTGACAATGACAAAGGGGGAGTTAGCATACTAGCTTGGATATCACAAGAAAAAGTGGCAAACATAGCTAGCTAGAAATTGTAAAAAGACAAAACTTCCACTTCTCAAAATAAGAAGAAAGAAATTGTAAAGTTATATTATTTTTTAAACTCAGGAGCTTGCATGGTTAAAAATGTTGTAAAATTTTACAAAAATTACTAGCTCATTGCAAACAAAAAGTTGATAGCTTGCAAAGGTGAAACTTAGTTACAAAGAGAGGAATTGAAAGAAAGCTAGCTTGTATATCGCAGAGTATGCTAGCTTGCTTATCATTATTGAATGCTTGCTTATCATCTTTTTCCCTTATATCATGATTTTTGACTCCCTTGAATTCATGGCTTAATATGTTAAAAATTCATGTTGTATATTTGTTATTTTGTCATAATCAAAGCATTGATGTAAAAGGCTATTTGTACTCAACTTCTATTTGTCAATGACAAAGGGGGAGCAACGATTGCAATCTTGCAATTTAAAGAGAAGCAAAGAAGTGCTATCTCAAAAGAAGTAAAATGCAAAACCTAGAAAATTTGCTTTCCTACACTTGCCATGCTTCTATGTTTGTATATTGTAATGAAAATTTAGCTTGTATATTTAAAGTGATTGCTTGCATATTGCAAAGGAAGCAAAGAAAGCGCAACTTGCACATCTTAAAAAGTGAATGAAAAATTACTATCTTGCCTATCTTTTACAAGGAAATCAAAGTGCAAACTTGCACAAGAAGCAAGTGTTGTATTGCTATGCTTGGACATCTTTTAAAATCTTGCCATGATTATATGTTGAATATCTTGTTTAATAGCTAGTGTATTGTAAAACTTGCATATCTTTTAAACTAGCTATGATGCAACTTCTCCTTTTTGTTGATGACATAAGGGGAGATGTAGATTGATGACTTCATGCATTGAATTGAATACTTTATATATTTGCATGATGGTTTAAATTATTTCTCATAATATGTGATGAATGTTGCTTGGATTTGGGATAATCCAAGTGTTCTATCAATGACATATTGATAGGGAGAGTTTGGTTAAACTCCGGGGAGTTATGGTTAACTTCGTTAGTCATCAATTAGTTATCATCATCAAAAAGGGAGAGATTGTTGAATCTCAGATTTTGATGATGAAACTAATTGATTATGTTTTATAATCTAACTACGTTTTGAGTGACACAGGTCTACTATCGATCAGGATTAGACAGTTGACGCTGGAGGAATTGATGTTGCGCCGGAAGTGATCATGTCAGGATATTGGATGTCGAGTTGGAGGTTCGATCGACAATCGGCAGAAGGCCTCGGACATCGGGCATCGGGCCAAGAGAGTGGAGTTGCGCCAAGGATATTGGGGTTGCGAAGGTCAATCATTGATTGGGCAACAAGCCGCAAGAGAGAACAATGTGCCGAAGAATCGGACGAAGCACCGACCAATGACGTGTCAGGCAACTAAATGTCAATACGAGTTGTAATAATTGTCTAGATCGAAGTAGAGTTTTGTTTGTGTGTGTGCAAGATTAACTACGATGACGATGAAGATGTAAAGCGAAATAAAGTGCCAGAAGTCAAGTATGATGGATCGTTGGGAGTTCGAGAGTTTGATGGAAGTCCGAAGATTCATTGTGAGTGCTGTTGGAACTGGCCGAGAATGAGTAGGGAGCTTGCCGAAGGATTTTTGAAAGTTCGCCAGAAGGTTCGTCGGGAGTTCGCGGAGCTTACCAAGAAAGAGTAGAGCTTGCCAAAGAAGCTCGTTGGAACTCACCAAGATCATTGTAAAGTCCGAGAGCTTGTTAGGAGTCTACAGAATGGTTTCCGAGGGTTCGTTGGAAGACCATCGAAAGTTCATCAGAAACTCGCCGGAAGAAGTCTCGACTTGTCGGACTTTGTAATAGCTTAGGAAATATCTTTAATTTCGTAGTTAGCATGTTAATTTGGGTTAGGATTAGATGTTAATCCTATAACCCAAGTAGGGGCCCATTGGGCCTTGTTTTGGATCGATTTGGGCCGAGTTTTGGCCTAAACCAGGGTGCTGAAAAGTGTTGGGCGGTAACACCACCCAGGACCAGTGAGCTGGGCAGTGGCACCGCCCAGTGGCCGAGAGGGTGGGCGGTGTCACCGCTTAGGCTAGGGCGATGGCACGCCCTAGCACCCGAGAGCATGGGCGATGGCACCGTTGCCTTGGGCGATGGAACCGCCCTATACATTGTCAGTCTGACAAATGACAAGCGATGGCACCGCCAGCACCGAGAACAACAAAAGAGATTCAAATTTGGGCTCCAAATTTAAATCCTCTTGGGGTCTGTAAATACCCCATGTGTCCCTACAAGAAAGATAACAAGCATAACACTTTGAAAGCAAGAAAACGTTACTCAAATCTCTTTAGAAAATCCTCCTTAGTATTCACTTGTATTCCATTGAAAAAAAGGAGAGAGTGTCTATAAGGGTTTCCTCCTAAGCTCGTCAAAAGGAGAAGAGCTGTAAGTGAGTTCATCCTTGCCTGTTGGAAGGAGGATAGCTAGTGGAAAGCCGGTGGTCTCAAGTAAAGAGGAATCGGGAGTGGACGTAGGTCGTATAACCGAACCACTATAAATCAGTTTGCATTTACTTTCTTGCAACTTACTATACTGCAAACTATCTTCATTTTACTGCCTTACTTAATCTGCTTCCTCTTCATCTTATTACGTATGCTTTCAAGTTAAAACGCAATTGAAATAGTTTCAAACGAAATGTTGCTTTTAATAGTACGAAGTTTTCCGAACTTGTTTTAAATCATCGTAAGTTTATCGTTCTTTACCGCTGCACTAATTCACCCCCCCCCCTCTCTCTTAGTGTCACTCGATCCTTAACACTTGTGCCTTCGTGTGTGATTTCAAGTGTGTTGCAAATCTCTTGTGTAGTTTCGTAAATAAAAATATGATTAAATACGTTTTTGTCCAAGGCACAAAATAAAGTATTAATCGCTTTTGTATTAAATAAAAAAGTCTTCTTCTCCAAATCATTCCAATCATTCATTAGTTTAGAATATTTTTTAAAACCATTTTCGATAATATTCAATAAATTTAAGTCTAAAGAAAATAAAAAAACTCTCATTCAAATTTTTCAGTATGTGTTGTCTGTCCCATTGAATATGCGAGGACAAACGATAGAATGACCCTCTTGAAAGCTGAAAAGAGTCATTTCTCTTAGGTGCTAATTCAAATAAGAAATAATGTAGCTCTGATATCAACTGTTAGGATCATAGTTGGAACTAAGAGAGGAGGGGGGTGAATTAGTGTAGTGGTAAAAATTTTGATATTTTAAAAAATTCGTTTTGATTCAAAGATTTCGTTTTGATGAAAGTCATATCGGAAACACTTTAAACTTAAAGACGTTTATAATGAGCGAGGGTAATGAGCAAGTAAAGTAATTTACAATATAAATAAAAGCAAAACAGAAATTATAAACCAATTTATAGTGGTTCGATCATCCTAACCTACGTCCACTCCTGATTCGTCTTCCATCGAGGCCATTGGCTTTCACTATCGGTCTTCTTTCAAATGGGTGAAGACTAACTATTTTTACAACTCAATTCTCCTTTTTACATATTCAGAAGAGAACCTTTACAATCCCACTCACCCCTCTCTAAGACTTAACCAACACTTAAACCTAGAGGGGAGGAATTCTCATATAATTACAATAGAGTTTTTCCCCTTTTTGTTCTCAGTTGGTGTGTGTACTAACAAGGGATGAGATGGGCATTTATAGGCCTCAAGGGAATTCAAACTTAGAGTCAAAATTTGAATCACCCTGAGTCTTCAGGGTACTGATGGTACTACTACTAATACTAGATGGTACTACCGCCTAGTCTGCCCTGATAATGGGTGCTACCATTGTCCAGTCTGATGGTACCACTACCTGACATAGTCTTAGAGATTGTGTCTCGGAGACTGAGCCACCAGTGTTCCACCACCTATTCTGGCGATGCCATTGCTTTGCTCACATGTTGGGTCACTGTTTAGCCCTTTCACTTGGCCCAACACAACCCAAATTTAGGCCCAATTAGCTCCTAATTGAGTTGGCCCAATTCCAACCCAATTACACTCTAAACCTATTTCGATCTAGACAATTATTACAAAGCATAATCGAATGTTGTTTAGCATGTCATTGGTTCATCGACGCTTCATCCGATTCTTCGGTGCATCGTCCTCTCTTGCGGTCTATTGCCCAATCGATAGTTGACTTTCACAACTTCAATCTTCTTGGCATAATTCTGCTCTTCTGATAGGATCCTAGCAGGGTTGGGTCCTACTCAACCAAGTAGCAGCTAATAAAAACCCTGTGAGTGTAATAAATCCCACCTACCTATCTCTATCCTATAAATAAGAGAGGCTAGGATTTATATTTGGGCTATTTGGCCTCTTAGCCGCTGCCTCCCTTGTTATTGGGCCGGTCGGCTAAAGTTGAGGGTAAATTGGGTAGCTCACTTAGGAAGCAGCCCCTAGGGCTAGGGTTTGGAGCTCTATATAAGCTTGTAGCCTCCACCTCTTTGAAACAAGAAATATCAATCTACAATTGCAACCACTAGGCTACTTGGAGGGTGGAACCCTTATAGCATTCCAAGGGTTGATCCCCCTCAAAGATCAATTTTCATAGAATTCCTCTAGGGTTCTATCATCTTCTTAGCTAGATGCTCAAACCCATTGTCCGAAGCCTTTTGTTGATACATCGATCGATCCTTCGACTCGATGTTCAATTTTCTAACATGTTCTCCTCTGCCCCAACATGGATTCTTTCAGCTTTAATTATTTTTGACTGATCGAAACTAGTCCTACGTCACTCAAAACACAGATTAGATCATAAAAACTATCAATTGGTTTCATCATCAAAATTCGAGATTCAACATATTACATATTAGAATCATAGTTGTCTAACCAATTTAAAAACTCAAACATCAAAAAATATTACATGAATTCATGATATTTTGATTAAAAATAAAATAAAAAATGACATACTATTGAGATGCTAAATAAATAAAAAATTTATCAAAAAATTCTTATATATTGGAAAAATACTAACATATATACATATGGGTCTAATTTAAAACTTTTATAAAAATTTCATGGTATTTTGATTTGTTTGATCCCAAAAACTATGTATCAATTTTAAAAAATATTTTTCTAAACCTACTTTTTACTATAGGATATGGAACAATTTAAAAGTTCAAATATCAAAAAATATTACATACATTGATCCATGATATTTTGATAGTAATGAAAAAAAAAAGATAAAACTAGCAAATGACACACCATTCATATTCTTAATAATTCAGAAAAACACCAAAAAAATTTCTCTAAAATAGAAAATCCATAGCAGAAGTCCATCACAGTAATGTTCCAAGCTTTCATAAAAATTTCAAGGCATTTGGACCAATCCTAATATGTGATATACTATTTTTGAATTTATCAAAAAAAAATAGTGTATCATATGTTAGGAAACATTATTTATGACCCATCTTTTACCATAATTATATGACCAATTTAAAAGTTTAAATGCCAAAAAAATATTTCATGCTCCAAGATATTTTTGTTGAAATGGAAAAACTTGGATAAAACAGAAAAATGACACACTATTAAGATGTTGAATAAATAAAAAAATATTCAAAAAATACCTAAATTAGAAAAATATGGATATATGTTTATATGGGTCTAATTCAAAACTTTTATGAAAAGCTTATGACATTTTGACTGATGTTAGTGTGCGATATACTATTATTGATCTGACCCTAAAAATAGTACATAGCATATTAGAATATTTTATCTAAACCTATTTTGTACCATAGGATATAGATTAATTTAAAAGTTCAAATGTCAAAATAAAATGAGCCATTCTTTCTTTAGCTAATTCATTTTCAAAGATATCATCATTATCATCATTTTCATTATAATAAAATGGGTGATTCAAATCCATAGAAAAAGTCCCAAATTTTGAGCTATTTAGTAATTGACTTTCACCCAAAATTGATATCTCACCTAATATCTATCTATCAATATCATACAGAACTGAAAATGCTTCATTGGGAATAACCCTATAATTAGATCATTAGAAAAAAATTATAATATTTTTTATAATTTATAAACCAATAAAACAATAAAATGAGTTATAATACATTGACTTGCATGAAGGTACAACATGAAGACCCTTGTCACATGTAAAGTTCTTTGACAAGCTCCTAGATTTATCAATAACTATCAAATAAGGAAAGATGATTTGATGAAAAGTGCACAACCAAATGATTTATAAGAAATCAGCAATCCATGAACTAATATAATAGTAAAATGGGTTATAACATATTGGTTTTCATAAAAGTATAGCATGAAAAACCGTGGTAGATGCAATGTTCTTTGACAAGCTCTCAGATCTATCAATAAACATTAAACAAGGGAAGAGAAGATGATTTAAATACCACACTATTCATGAAAACTCTATATCTATTTTATCCTGTCTAAATAGCTATTAAATGATCAAATAGTAAGAAAGACTATAATATGCTTATACAATGTTTTTTATCTTTTCGATTCAAGAAGAAAGAAGAAGATAAAAACAACACCAGCCCACATATAGAACAAAGGAGAAATAAAAAATAAAAGTGACAATAGAGAAGCAAAACATGAGATCTTCATCGAGACCAGCACAACTACTCGACAGTAACTTATACATTATATTTACTACTTTGTAGGTGTCTTTAAAAGAGATAAACCAATAGTGAACCATTTTAAATTGAATCGATCAGCAAAAACTTACTAAACCAACAGTTTAAAAACAATTGTTTTGGACCGAAAAACAGTGACTTAGCTATCCAGAAATCAATGGGTAAAATAGTTCAAAAGCGATGCTGTTTGGGTATTTTTCAAAATAAGAGTGTTTTATAAGAAAAACCTAAAGTCAAATTTTTTTTTAAAATACATCATCTTACTTTATATTATTATTGTTATTATTCAACCAGCATTCTAATCTGCCCTTCCACTATAATATGACCCGCTGTTTTGAGTACCTCCGTTTTCTTCCACCTTAGCGAGAGGAGAGAGAGAACAGAAGGGGCGAAGACTCAGTAGACTTGGCGGTGCATCCACCATCGATGGAGCTTGTTCCTTACTCCTCCAACGCTAACCCCAATCCCAACGTGCCCTGGTCCGAGATGTTCCGCTCTGCTTCCCTCCGCCGCCCCCCGGACTCCCTCTCCCCATCCCGCCCCCCTTCGCCTCCGCGCCCCCGCGACCGCACCCATCCTGCATCCGAGGAGCCCCCGCCTCCGCCCTCCTCCGCTCCTCCGGTCACCGCCGCCGCCTCCGAGCTCCACTCCGCCGCCCGCCTCGCCCTCTACATCGCCATGGCTCACGCCGGCCTTGCCCTCTCCCTTCTCCTCGTCTACAGCCTCTATCGCCTCCTCCACGATTTCGTCCGCCCCCTCCAGTGGGCGCTTCTCTGCTCCATCCCCCTCCGCGAGCTCCAGCGCGCCGTGGTCGCCTTCTGGTCCCCGCCTCTCCGCCTCGGCCTCGTCCCTGCCCTCCTCGCCGTCCCCGCTGCCCTACTCCGCGCCTCTGCCGACACCCTCGCCGACGTTCGCGCGGCCTTCCTCCGCCGCAAGCTCCATCCCTCTCGGAAAGACGGCTTCTCCATCCTTACACGCTGGCTCCTCTCCTTCTGGGTCTTCGTCATCTCCTACGAGCAGCTCGGCCCTCTCGCCACCGTTGTCCTCTTCGCTTTCGGTCTTCTCCTCGCCAACCCCACCGCCACCTCCGCCGTGAAAAATGCCAGCTTTGTCGCCGGCTGGTGCAAGTCCTCATTATCCTCCGACAGGGCCAGCGGTGGGTTCTTCACTACTGGCATCCTGAAGCACCTGAACACCATCGTGGCGGTCGGCTTAATTGTGTCAATGATCGTTGGGGTCTTGGCCGGCGGCATGTTCTTCTCCTACAAGGTTGGAGTGGAAGGGAAGGATGCGGTGATATTGCTGAAATCCCACCTCCAAAATAGTAACTACACTGAGAGGATTGGATTCAATAAGTGGATGGAGGACAACGATATACCTGGGCTGGTGGATCAGTACTCGGCCAAGCTCTACGACACAGTCTGGCAGCAGGTTGATAGCTTGGCTGTTCGATATAATTTGACTGATTTCAGTGATGGTCTCCGACATTTCTTGATTAGCCGATCAGGGAATCCTTCAGCAGGCACTTCGACCGCTTTGATAGCCTCACCGCAACACCCTTACATCATAAAGCTGCAATCTTTGAGCGTTCACGTTAAGAACCGCAAATGGGCAGAGATCTTCAAGGATCTGGATTCATTTTCTAGGGAATTACTGATCACCAGAGCGGATCTGGTGGTGAAAGCAAAAGGGCTAGCTTTCCAAGGGATCGAGATCTCGAAGCAGGTTCTTTCTAGTAGCACTTCAGTGCTCGGTGGGAGTGCCAATTTGATGGTCTCTATTGCCATTAAGGTGGCCTCAGGTGCAGCGGGAGTGGTGAATTTTGTTTCACAGTTGATGGTTTTCCTCTGGGTGTTGTATTATCTCATCACTTCGGCATCGGGCGGGGTGACAGAGCAGGTGGTGGATATGCTACCCATGTCAAAACTTGCAAGGGCCCATTGTGTTGAGGTTATCAACCGTGCGATCAGTAGTGTGTTGCTGGCCACAGTGAAGATTGCTATCTTTCAAGGTTGTCTGACATGGTTGTTGTTCAGGTTTTGTGCAGTTCATTTTTTGTGTACATCAACTCTCCTTGTGTTTATTAGTTCATTGGTGCCTATATTACCGATGTGGCTTTCATCAATACCTGCGGCAGTGCAGTTGTCCATGGAAGGAAGATATGTTTGGGCAGTAGTGTTGACAATGATGCACCTTATGCTGATGGATTATGGTACTTCAGTGATTCAGGAGGATCTACCTGGGCATAATCCATATCTCACTGGCCTTAGCATCATTGGGGGAATGACCCTGTTCCCTAATGCTCTAGAGGTACTAATCTTCTATGTGACTTCCCTATTGGTACATGACCTCCACTTTTGCATCTCTGCCACAGTGATCTTTGGAGTTAATTATGCTAATAGTTTCACAAGGTTCAGTTCTCTTCTCATAACAGAAATGTCAAATGAATCTGTCTTGAGATTTTGATTGCTGAATGTGTTTATAAATAAGCTCTCAGAATATTGTGCAATAAACACCAGGCCTACTCTATTTAAATTTTTATTGAATAAATGTTTTAGTGTTATGTGTCATTAGAATGAGATGTTCTTTCTCTTCACTGGGACAGTTCGCTTTGAAAGTTTGATGATCTTATTATTGAATGAAAGAAAGGAAATTCATATTGCAAGAATAACATACAAAGGGTCCTTAAAGAATTACCTTTTAAGAATGTAGTTGACTACAGGTGCAACATTCATCTACTTTTAAAATCTTACTTTTTCTTGCAAAGGCACAACATATGATCACAGTATTTTATTCTTTTAAACTCCTTTGCACACTAAATTGCCATTGATACTTATCCTGTTACGGTTCTTTTGTACTTGCACTTGCAAATTGCAAATTTTGTTGGAATCACACTGGTGGTATCTAAGGACTTTAATTTGATGAATTTAACTAATTCTCTTTAATTTACATTCTTCAGGGAGCCATTATCGGTCCGTTATTAATGACTGTCGTCATTGTTTTGAAGAACTTGTATGCAGAATTCGTTCTAGCTGATAAAGAGGAAAATGGTGAACCTATGGTTACCGACAAAGAGGCGAGTATCAGTTAGATTTTTATGACTGCATTCCTTAAGTTCTCTTGATACAAGTAACATCATGACACAGGTGACATTGTCTCAGAAGCCCATCTTTTTCTCTAGTCATTGAACTTGTATGGTATATTATCTTTATTGGTTGTTTTCATCTCTTAAGGGGTTAGCTATTCTTTAGGTTGGTGGATTTTGTATGTATCAGTCATTTCATATTGTTTGATTGATGAGAAATTTGTACATTTTTTGTATTAGAATCTTGCATGAGCAATAATGTAATCTCATTCGAGTGCAATAAAGGTTTGCAATTCTTGGATTTGAAAGAACAAATTCATGTTGAGCATTTACTAGGTATTTTCATGTC
The DNA here is from genome assembly GCA_024322285.1 of Musa beccarii. NCBI lineage: Eukaryota > Viridiplantae > Streptophyta > Magnoliopsida > Zingiberales > Musaceae > Musa > Musa beccarii. Next base: position 16,668,956 of record CM044402.1, read on the forward strand.
AGGTTATTTTAATTAGCTGAAAATAAAGCTTTTTTCTCAAATAAAAGAATGCTAAAGGCATGTGGAGTCCAACTAGGAGTTTGTCTGACTTGGTTGACATGAAAACATGGAGCATCAGACTGGGTGAATTATCATACACAAGCTATGTGTTTCAGTAAGAACTAAATGAACTGGATTTTGAGAGAGCATCTACTTATATTTCTGGGATTCACTTGTGAATTATATACCAAGACTTTATATGACATGTTAAATCAGTTGGAGACAAGGGGTTGGGGCACCTTGATTTTGCTTATGGATAGAAATTTATGACCAGTAAGCTATGTAATGGTTGGTTTGCAGGATGTGGCTGCAATAACAGTATGATGTCAGCTGGATACCTGCATCTTTTGATACTCTACTTGTTGCCAAAAGATATTTTGTTTCTTGCTTTTTATGAGTGTGATAAAACAATATCTACAAGTTTGGAGCAATAGTAAGATGAGTTGTTGAAATCTTCAAAAGATGCTTTTCTTTTCCCCACAGCACATGGGCCAATACGTTCCCACATGGTCAAATAATACCTGGAACCACTGATTTGTTGTTCTTCCACTGATTTACTTGTATATTGTTTCACAATGTCATGGATCATGCACTTTAAAAACTATATGTTGCAAGCCTTCTACATACCAACTACTTAGTGTTATTGTGAATTTATCAGAACTTGTGGTTGCAGAATTTCCTCTTGTCAGTTGCATTTTAACATCATTCAATACCACACTCTTCTAAATACAACATTTTCAGATTTCTACTGTGCTAGGCTACCAGAAATGCTATAAATTCATTTTAACCGGTGAACTGACCATAGGAAATTGCTAAATACCTCTCCCTTGGAAGTTTTATTAACAATGATGATTTTTTGTGAAACATAATGTGGTTGTTGAAATTTTTTATTAAAGTGAAATACATGAATCAACTTGAGAATTTGGAATTTTGTCAAATTCTATCATTTCACTGACACTCATTACAGATCCTTCTCAATTTTTCCCAACATAACCAACTGGTGTACTGCTGATTCATGGTGAGTTACTTGTTTACTGATTATTAATAGAATCCTCACGTCTTTACTTGCAAACTTTAGTCAAGATAAAGATGAATTGTGCTATAAATGTAAGGAAAATAAGGATGAATGACCCAACTAGAAACATTAACTGACTCTTTTGATCCTCAGAAGGTCTTTTTCCTATTGTACTGTCAGTTCATTGAAAAGTCAGTCACTAACATGTGCCATTGGCCATAGTTGGAAGGAGTGGGTCCTCTTGCTAGTGTAATCAGCATCAGTTCCTGGGGTCTCATTATTTTGTGGAATTATAGAATACCAGCAAACAAGGCTGTCAACTTTAAAATGCACATCCCTTTTCTAATTGATGTAATCTTAATAGTCAGAATTATCTTTTTCATATTATATAGTACTTAAAACAACTTTTTTCTGGTCATCTAATGTGTTTGCAGGTGCTGATGGAAGTGGTGGTCTGAACTTTCAACTTCTAAGCTCTTTGCAAGCATCTGAACACTGTAAGAATAAATTCAGAAGAAAACAATAAAGCATGGGAAGAACTAATAAAGTCTTTTTATTAGATGAAATTGTTTTTAGATCTTAAGCTGAGTAATCTTTTTCAATTAATGGAAAGTTCTTTTAATGACCTTTGTTTGAGACTAAATTGGTACTCAGAGAAAAAAAAAAAAAGAAGTGACAGCTTGTAACTACTACGCATGATATTACCGATCACTTTAGGATAAGATCAAAGCTGCATTCAAACTGATACAATAGTCTCCCTCAAATCTACATGTTCAGTGTATTTACTGCTACTTGACACATCTGAGATTATTTGGAAGACAAGATAGCATGTCTGTCCTTCATGATCATCTCCAGCTTCTGTGTGGTTCAAGTTTGCACTACGTGTCTTTTAATAGTTAGCTGTCTCAGGACATGTGAATGGCTGCCACACACAGATCTGTCGGCAAGGAGGCAAATTGGAGCCGAGCGACCTTTTTACGGATATTAAAAGACACGTGGTTTTACATATCTATCCTTTGGGAGATTTGAATTGGCATATTTGCCCCTCTCACTGGTTGTTGTTACTAACAAAAATGAAAAATTAATAATATTACATATAAAAAAATATTCTTTTTTTTTTGCTGATTATTTGACTGGTTATTTTCTCTGCTTAAATTTAGGAGAAATTTATGTTATATTTATCAACAGGTGTAAATGTGAAATCGAAATGTTGATAGTCAATTGTCAGACATTAAAAACAAAGGGCTATATATACATCTATATTATATATATATATATATATGAAAATATTTATTTTTCCAAGGATATATATTACTTAAAATTATATTTATTTAGAAGGGTATATATGAAAATCATTAAATGTGGAGGAATGTCTCTCTAGTGGATTGGAAGATTCATGATGTTTTTATCCAACAGTCCAAATTAAGAGTGCTCCAACGTGGACCATAAAATTATTTAGTTGTACAATTCCACAGCCCGTGACACTCAGGGACTGCCTCATTTCCTTTACGCTCATTATAAATATTGGTATTTGTTGACCAAAGTAAGATAACGATTGCGTCAAAATCGGATTAGGTTAACGGTTTGACGATTCAAACTGAACTAGAATCGAGATCTGACAATTATTTTCTGGATCTTAAATTTCAGAACCGAAACCAGAACCAAAATCGTTCAAAAAAATTAAAAAAAAAACTTAAATGATCAAATGTTCCTTCAAATGATAAATTTATTCCTTTCAACACATTAATAAATTACTAATTAAAGAAATATTTTAAGAAAATTAAAAAAAATAAAATAGATGGTTTCGGTTTGGAATTGAAACTGAAACTTTCTGGAATCAATTCAATTTTAGTTTCAAATTTGATAGAATTAAAATGGTTGATTCTGAAATTGGTGTCGATTCTAGAACCGCGTGGAGACTATTTGAAGAACCAATGACAATAATTCAAATCTTGATTGGTCACTGTTACCGGCAAAGTTGCTGAATGCTTCCGGGTCTAGAGGCAAGTGTGTTGCATTACAGATTCAATATTGAAAAAGGTTTCGAAAGATGAGGGAAAAACAAAAAAAAAAAAAAATGATGCAGTTATATGATAAAACTAGGTGCTCGTGAAGGCAAATCGAGATTGTTCCTCGAGGTGGATGACTGGATTTAATCTGATTTCAGTTTCTTTTAGGAAACCCATCGTAAACTCTTAAAACACTAAGACACTTTTGAGTCAAAGCATACTAAACTTAATGAGTTGCTCAGATGATACGCCTTCGAGGTCACCATGTCAAGTTAGAAATCCTATAAAAAGGAGAGCAAGGTGCTAGCAAACCACTCCAATGCTTAAATCAGAATATGGCTGAGAGAAGAATAAGACAAGGTGAAGAAATTAAGTATAAAAATTAAGAGAACATTACTCTCTTCTTATGCTCGAAGAAGGTCATTTCATAATGATGGATACCCAACACTCGAACCATTGGGTAATATTTTTAGAATAAGGATCATTATATGTAGGAACATTTTCTGGATAATTTGGTGGTTTATGGCAGTTGAATTGTGTGTTTTTTTTCGAAAAGGAAAAATTGTATTAAAGGTTTATCTTGGTCTACAAACCGAACTACAAGGGAATCATTAGAAGGCTAAAAAATAATAACAATTTAGTTGGCAAGCCAATGGACCATGCCATTTGTGGTCTGGGAAACGTGGACTCTACCGACAACATAAAAACTTTGAACAAAGAAGTAAAATATCATTCAAAATGTTTCCAAGGAACGGAGGAATCTTGACAGTGACCTTTCATAAAATTGATTAATTTCAGAGAATCAATTTTAATGCAAACGTTGGAGAGGTGTAATTCTGCAGTCTTCCGGAGAATTTCAAGCAAGGCAGCAGCTTCGGCCATGGTAGGATTGGTGGATGACAAGTTGCCTCCCCCAACTCCAAGAAAGGAGAAGTCTGCAATTGAATTGGGTTAATACAGATTTTTGTTGAATATTTCACATGTCAATAATTTATTGGAGGTGATTTATTTTTAAACATAAGATGTTTTATCATGTCAGATTCACCTATGATCAATATGTAAATCCACTCGTCGGAAGGGATCTAAAATTATGCCAAAAAACCTAAAAACAAAAGATTGACGTACACATGCTGACTGCAAAGTACTGTATTCTCTTGTATCGGTCTATTTGAACTAGCTCATCCACAATACCCTATTGTGCATTAGTCATGACAGAGACAACATGATTCCCTACTGTATCTATTGTGCATTAGTCATGACAGAGACAACATGATTCCCTACTGTATCTGCCACTGATGAGTTTGGCAAATTCACAATACCTGGAACAGGAGCCATGTAATGTGAGTTTTGAAGGTTAGAATCACCATTGAAAGATCACGAAGAGGAAGGTTTGAAATTTTTTGTAACACCCCTTTTTTTAATTTCATCCATACATATAGACTAAAATAAGATAACAAATTTCTATATTCATTACTATAATCTTAAAAAATATAGTGAAAAGTAAAAAAATCTTAAAAATAAAATATACTAATTTGCTAAATAAAATGATATGATTTCCATTGTATATAACATTTTTTGAAATGTGTACATAATTATAATTTCTAATCAAAAATATATATAAACATAATATATCTAAAATTTTTATACACAATGTCCATAGATCATTATCCATATCTAGACTAACATAGGCTTGCACGTGCTTACTCTTCTACCCAATCATTTGGTAAGATGTTAGTATCCTTACCTACAAAATATGATCTATAATGACCAATTACTTAGTAAGTATAACTTTATTTAGGTGAGCATGCATCATGTCATATATATAATATTTTAAAATCATAGACATAAAATATTTAGTAGTAAACATCTCATCTTATAACTTCTTTAACAATCGCAACCCTACATCTCGTCTTATGCACAATAAGGATGTAAAATTCTATATCAAAATAATTTGAAATGCTAATATGCATATGTAGGAAATATAACAAATTTATGAATTTCTATACCTCATATTATAACATATATATGTACTTCCACATTACACATCATCGTAACATATATATGCACTCCTACATCTCACATCGTAATATATACATGCACTCCCATATTACACATCATAATACATACATGCATTGCATATCATAACATATCCATGTACTCCCACATTATACGTCATAAGAAACAAATGTACTCCTACATCATACTATTTAATCTCGAATTTTGATGATGTAATCAATTAATGAGTTTATAATCTAATTTATGTTTTGAGGGACACAAGACTAGCTTCGATTAAGGAGAGGCAAATTGATTGATGCAAGAGGAATCAGATGTTGAGCCAGAGTTGAACATGTCAGAAGATTGGTCGACGTGCCAATAGAAGGACTTTGTGTCCTGAGTTCAAGCATCAGGCCGGAAGAATCAGAGTTTGCACTAAGGAGATCGGATATTGTGGGAAGTCAACATGTCGATTGGGTAAAATATCGAAGGAGAGGACGACACATAGAAGGATCATATGAAGCGTTGGAAAAACCAATGACATGCCGGACAATATATGATTCTTGCTTTGTAATAATTTATTTAGATTGAAGTAATTTAGAGGTTTAATTGAGTTGGTTTTGATTGTAATTAGGCTAACTCAATTAGGGACCCATTAGGCCTAAGTTGGGACTATTTTGAGCCAAGAGAAAGGCCCATTCAGTGACCCAAAAGGTGGGTCAAGCAGTGGCACTACTGATGGCTCAGTCTCCAAGGCATAATTTCTGAGACTGTGTCAAGTGGTGGTATAGCCCAGTGTCAGGCGATGGTACAACCTAGTGTCAGGCGATGGTACCGCTAGATTGGGAGATGGTATCACCCAATATCAGTGCTGTAAGCAGTAGTACCGCCCAGTATAGGCGATAATATCGCCAATACCTCGAAATCCCAAGGTGTTTGAAATTTTGGTTTCATTTTTGAAGTCAATTGGGGTCTATAAATACCCCAGCTATTCTTTCTTAGAACAACAAGAATAGAAAATGAAAACCTGTGAAAACACTACTATAATTCCTTAAGAGATTCCCTCTTCTTTAAGTGTGAATTTTGCTTAAGAGAGGGCTGAGAGAACTATAAAGGTTATCTCCTAAACCTGTGAAAAGGATAATAGAGCTGTAAAAGAGTAGTTAATCTTCACCCAATGAAAGAATATCAATAGTGAAAACCGATAGCCTCAACGGAGGAGGAATTAGGAATCACGATGACTGAACCACTACAAATCTAGTGTGATCACTTCTTTGCTACTTTTCCTTATATTACTTACTGATTTGGTAATTCACTCCACTTCACTCTTTCTCTAAGTTTAAATGCTTTTCCAATATAAGTTTTATCAAACAAAATTTTTTGAATCGATATAGTTTTTATGAAAGTACTAATTCACCCCCCCCTCTTAGTGTCGATTTCGGTCCTAACTATAGGGAAATCGAGAAATTCGGCATCTTATGCATAACAAAAAATAAAAATAAGACCGGATTTCCATAGTTATGTACTTGGCCGTCGTGCGACGATTGGTGTGCAAAAATCGTAAATCCGAAAAATCCGCATATATCATGTTAAAGGCATTACCTAGGGAGATCGTATATCCCCAAAATTCCAGAACCGATGTAGAGGATGAAGGAGCACTAGCGTACTCCTCTCTAGCGGTAATCCATATAGCAGATGCAGTAACAACGCTCCTCAGATCACCATGGGATCTCTCTCCACGTCCACCACAAGGCTGCCGGAGCCAAGGAGGAGGAGAGGAGACTGAGCAGAATAGGAGGATGACTATCAAGAGCTCTCAGCCTATGAACTAGGAGGTTCCTCCTATTTATAGAGGTAGAGGAAGCTTATCCTAACAGATCCTATTCACACTAGATCTCTATCCAGTTGGATCTCATTGGATCTTATCCATAGGATCCAATTTGATCTTATTTAATTAGATCTTATCCAATCATTTAATTGGATCTCATCCAATTACCCAATTGGATCTCATCTACAGGATCCAAACTAGGAGCTTTGCAGATATCTCATATCTGCACCTCTACTCGTCGCAACATCCACCTTATGTATGTGACCCTCTAAGCCCGATACTGAGCTGGCCGTGAGTCGTTCCCGTTAGAACTCCTTTTGACTCAGAACACCTTATGATATAGTGAATTATTATCTCCATAATAATTCACTCGACTCATTGACTATGGACGTACTAGGCCACTATGCTATAGTCCCTAGACGATACAGTGGGATCTAATCCATTGGACCTATCTGTCCTCAATTACCATGTATCTATTGTCCCTTATCCATCTAAATCCCAGAAATCGTATATTGGGCATAGTAGAGTCAGGCCCATACAGAATCTTGTTCAAGTCTCACTCTAATCGGATTCTCCTGGAGAACTCCTCTTTCAATCCGAACGACCCTGGCCAGGGATTTTGCCTGAGCGAGCACACGCGGGATATATCTCTCACGATACCGAGAGTGGATGATCCTCTATTGATACGTAATTACCTTCGTAAGGTTGGCTACAATTCCTGAGAACCGACTATATCAGATCTGGAGCTCTCCAAACCTGTAAATCCAACGTCAAATAATGGAGTACTCAAACAAGGCATCTTTGGTGCCTCAAGTCTAAGGACCAGACACACTACTAGGACTACAAAATCGCTGTCTAACATTAGGTATCATTAACCATACAATATTCTATAAGCGAATCAATCAGTGAACTCATTCTCCGAGCACCTGCATTGTACCTCTAGTATCCCGACACAAGCGACTATGAGACCAGTCGCCTCCATCATATAGACGAGTATATAGCGCACCAATCTATCCGGTTATTTCGATATCCTCATCGAGTAACCTATGACCAGGATGATTTAGGATCTATGTTTAAAGGTATATCAGTCTTATTATCGTGATCTCATCACGATCCGATTTCCATTACATAGATCCATGGACATCACAATATTCATCCAGATAATGTGAGAAAATACCAATGATAATATGCGAAGAGATCAACGTAACATGTCACAAGTGCCATCACTCACATGATTGGCTTGTAGGGCACCTACAACCGACAATCACCTACTTGACCTAAAGCCAATCACCTACGTGTCTGATCCCTATCAGACCTCTGTGATGCTCAAATATAATTTGAGTCAATGGCTTTGTCAGTAGATCTATAATGTTATCTTTGGATAGAACTCTTTCCACTACTACATCTCTTCGGGTCATGATCTCTCTAATCAAGTGGAACCTCCTCAGAATGTGCTTAGACTTATGATGAGACCTAGGTTCCTTTGCTTGAGTAATTGCCCCATTGTTATCACAATATAAGGTAATCGGCTCCTCACTATTCGACACGACTCCTAGATCTGCGATGAATTTTTTCATCCAGACTCCCTCCTTTGCTGCCTTTGCTGTAGCAATAGATTCCGCCTTTGTGGTTGAGTCAGTAGTAGTATCTTGCTTGGAACTTTTCCAGCATACTGCTTCTCCATTCAAGGTGAAGGCATACCCTGAATTTGACTTGCTATCATCGACATCGGATTGGAAGCTCGAGTCCGTATAGCTCTCAACTCTGAGGCTACTGTCTCCATATACCAGTAAAAGATCCTTAGGCCTTCTTAAGTACTTAAGGATACACTTTACTATTTTCTAATACTCCAAGCTTGGATCTGCCTGATACCTGCTCGTGACACTCAGAGCATGCACTACATCAAGCTTGGTACATAGCATAATATACATGATAGACCCTATCGCTGGGGCATATGGTATTCTATCCATGTATGCCCTTTTTCAAGAGTCTTTGGGGACATACTCCTAGAAAGTGATATTCCATATCTCATAGGTATGAGATCTCTCTTAAAATTTTTCATGCCAAACCTTTTGACAATGGAGTCTATGTACCTGGACTGGGATAAGCTAAGCATCCTCTTGGATCTATCTCTATAGATCTGAATCCCCAGAATATAAGATACTTCCCCTAAGTCCTTTATGGAGAAGTATCTAGATACCCAAGCTTTTACTATGGAGAGCATTCCTATATCATTTCCAATGATTAAGATGTCATCTACATATAACACCAAGAAGGTGATAGTGCTCCCACTTACCTTCCTATACACACAAGGCTCATCTTCATTCTTAACGAAGTCATAAGATCTAATTGCCTCATCAAATCTTATGTTCCAACTTCAGGAAGCTTGCTTTAGTCCATAAATGGACTGAAGTAATCTGTACACCTTATCTGGACTATGCTTGGACATGAACCCCTCAGGATGTATCATATATACTTCCTCTTCGAGGTTGCCATTGAGGAATATAGTTTTCACATCCATCTGCCAGATCTCATAGTTATAATGTGCTACAACAACCAATAAAATTTGAATGGATTTCAGCATACCCACAGGTGCAAAGGTTTTGTCGTAGTCAATACCTTACTTCTGATGATACCCCTTAGCCACTAGTCTTGCCTTATAGGTCTCCACCTTTCCATCTACCTCGATCTTCTTCTTGAAGATCCATTTGCAGCCAATAGGTATGATACCCTTAAGTGCATCAACAAGGTTCCAAACCTTATTAGAGTACATGGATTCCATCTTAGAATTCATAGCTTCTTGCCACTTTCCGAAGTCTATACTCATAATAGCCTCCTCGTAGGTCTAAGGATCAATGTTCTGAATGTCCTCTCCACTAATATGTCTCACATATCTTTCAGGAGGGTGTGACACTCTACCAGTCCTATACAAAATTGGAACTTGTGTGTTAGGTACATGAACAGACTCAATCTCTGGAATGGTGCCTGAGCTAGGTTCTCTAACCTTACTTAATTCTATCATACTCCCACTGTTTCCACCAAGAATGTGTTCCTTCTCAAGAAACACTACTCTCTTAGCAATAAAAACCTTTTGGTCCTCAGGGTGATAGAAATAATAATTACAAGTTTCCTTGGGGTATCCTATGAACTTGCACTGTTCCGTCCTGGATTCCAACTTATCGGGATCGTGTCTTTTAACGTGGGCAGGGCAACCCCAAATCTTAACAACCTTAAGATCGGATTTCTTCCCTCTCAATATCTTATATGGTATAGACACTACCGATCTAGATGAGACTCTGTTTAGAAGGTAAATTGCGGTCTGTAGGGCGTATCCCCAAAATGAGAAGAGTAGGTCAGCGAAACTCATCATGGACCGTACCATATCTAATAGTGTGCGATTTCTTCTTTCTGATATACCATTGAGTTATGGTATATAAAGAGGTGTCCATTGGGATAGAATCCCATGGTCTTTGAGGAACTAGGTGAATTTTATACTCAAGTATTCTCTTCCTCGATCTAATCGAAGAGTTTTAATACTCTTTCTAGTTTGGTTCTCTACTTCATTCTTATACTTTTTGAATTTCTCAAAGGCTTTAGACTTATACGTCATCAAGTACACATGTCCATACCTAGAGAAATCATCAGTGAAAGTAATGAAGTAGGAATAACCAACCACCTATGACATGAGTTGACATAGGACTACATACATCACTATATATGAATTCTAGTAACTCAATGGCTCTCTCTCTAGTTCTACTAAATGGAGAGTTGGTCAATTTTCCATGAAGGCAAGACTCACAAGTTGTATATGACTCGTAGTCAAATGGATCTAAGTATCCATTTTTCAATAACTTTTGAATCCTTCTCTCATGGATATGACCTAGCCTACAATACCACAAATATGTATTGTTCACCTCTTCTTATTTCCTCTTGGCCATGCTTACATTCATGATGTGTGAAGTAGTATTTAGCATAAACAAACCATTATGCAATGTCCCTCTAGTAATGATCTTATTATTCTTACTGATTGAACAACAATTGTTCTCAAAAAGTACTTTATAACCATTTAATGTCAAACATGAAATGAAAATAATATTTTTAATAATAAAGGAAACAAAATAACATGCATCTAATACAATAATAGCTCAATCAAGCAAGTGTAGAGTGACCTCGCCGACAGCAACAATAGCAACTCTTGCTCTATTGCCCATCTTGAGGTCCATCTCGCCTTTTGCCAATCTTCTATGCCTTGTCAGAACCTACAATGAATTGCAGATATGATAAGCACTACTGGTATCCAATACCTATGTATTATCATAAGAATCTGACATATGGAGACTGATTATGAAAGTATTTGAAGCTTTTTCAAGCTTTTGTTTCGCTTTTTCTTCAAGATACGCCTTGTAGTTCATCTTCAATGCCCATCTTGACCGCAGGGGAAGCACTGGCTTTTGTCCTTTGTTGGGTCAATTTTGGCAACCTTTGCCTTACCCCGTTTGCCCTTGCCCTTACCCTTCTCAAGAATCTTCCCAGCCTTCCTTTTCCTTTTGGTCTTACCAACATAGAGAACTAATTTCTCTTTCTTGATTATGCTCTCTGCCTCCCTCAACATATTGAGGAGCTCAAGGAGAGATACCTCAAGTTTGTTCATATTGAAATTCATGATAAACTAAGAAAAAGAATCTGATAGGGACCGAAGTATAAGATCAACACACAGGTTATCATCTAGGACCATTCCTAGACCTGTGAGTTTTTCAATACACTCTATCATCTTCAAGACATGGTTCTGAACCGATGTCCCCTCAGTCATCCTGGCATAGAAGAGACTCTTGGATATCTCATATCGCTAAGTTCTTCCCTGTTCCTCAAACAGTTTACGGAGGTGCAAGAGTATGGAATGAGCATCCATGTTTTCATGTTGTCTCTATAACTCAGGAGTCATAGAGGCTAACATGTAATACTGGGCGAGAGCATAATTATCTATATACTTCGCATATTGGGCAAACTCTTCTTGAGGAGCTTTTGCCTCAGGTTGGGGCATGACCGTATCTAAGGCATATGCGATTTTCTCTGCTATAAGAACTATTCTTAGGTTGCAGAGCCAATCCATATAATTTAGACCAGTGAGGCGGTTGGCATCAAGTATACCATGTAGAGAGTTTGATGACGATATGTTTTTGATAAACAAGAGATATAGCATAAGTAAATAATATGTAGATTTCACAAAAATAAATAATCAAGATATGGACTTCTATCTTGACATGCTCCCACTAATTTTTCTAGTGAGTCACATGACACCCTCATGCACGTGAAACGGAAGTCTCTGATAGACTTCTAGTGGGGATCGAGATCCAACCGGCATCTTAGTGCAACCTCGAGGAACTCGACCAATCACACTAAGTCCAAAAGGTAGACAACTCTTGCCAATCACAACTCCTTGTGATTCCCGTCATATTTGGCCTCCGAACCACCATGGCCTCAAGGGACTCGACCAATCATGATGTCCAGTTAAGTCATCACCATCATTACAAGATGAGTCTGATTTGGTGATATGCCCCCGGTGATATCTCTATGTCGAAGACAAGATAGCGAGACACGAAATAGGTGAGCCTCGAGGGACTCGACCAACTCAGCCTACATCGGGAATCCGTTCCTGCCCCTAACAATGGAAGGCCACGTGGGTCAATCTTATTGCCCCTAACAATGGAAGCACACTAGATGATCATGGACTTCAACCTAATATGAATAGGCTTGAGCCAGTAGGCCTAATCACTTACATCAGGATCTATGTACATATCAGTGCATCTCTATGTACGGTGATCATCCATCTCGTCATCGTCGGATTTGCCGGCACCTCGACGCATCTCTATGTGTCGCGATCGTTTGAATCAGTCTCAAGGGTCCTACTACCACCTCGAGGCTTCTGTTGTGCTCTAGGATAATTATAACATAATTACAGGCACATATGCCTGACAATCAACGAAAAATAAAGGCTCGTAGGCCCCAATAATCATATACACACGTCACAAAGTCCATGATCATCTTCCCACATCACATCACATGTATATATCATGTAGAATTACTAGATAAATAATAATAGTTAATTAAACCTTTTAAATAACTAAATTTTGAAATCAAGGATATGTAGGGAATTTTCTAAATTTTGAGGGGTATTTTGGTCATTTTGTCATAAAATACAAAATTACAATTTTAAAATTTTTGAGGGGCAAAATTATCTTTTGATCCAAAACCCCTAATCCCCTCCCTTTCTTGCTGTTGCATTGCCACCGCCGCCACCTTGCCGGTAGTGGCATTCGCGCAAGGGGCGCGCCGCCATACTGCGCGGCGGCTCGCCTGGGTGGTGGTGTGCCCGTGGTGGTGCTTCATGGCGACGCGTTGCCCCTGCATGTGGCTGTGGCGGCTCGCCCATGGGAGGCGCCACCCATGCCTGTGGGCAGTGTGTCCACGGGTGGTGTCGCAGCTAGCAAACGCTACCCCCGCACGCGACTGCAGCAGTTCACCCACCGGGGGGGTGCACCGCCTGCAGGCGGCCTGCCTGTGGGTCCCCTTTGCCCGCAGCCACCGTCGCTACGAGCAAGCCGCCAATGGCAGCCAAGGTTGTAAGTAGCCCTGTGAACGTAGCAATAGTTATTGCCATTTTCTGCTTTTGCGTCGATGAATTTGGCGTTAAAAGTGCATCTATAACACAACACATGTAGTTTATAAGCCAATCATTGCATGACCAACCTGGCTCTGATGCCATTGTAGGGAAATCAGGAGATTCGGCATCTCATGCATAGCAAAAAACAAAAATAAGACCGGATTTCTCATAGTTACGTACTTGGCCGTCGTGCGATGATTGGTGCATAAAAATTACAAATCCGAAAAATCCATATGTATTATGTTAGAGGCGTTACCTAGGGAGATCGTATATCCCCGAAATTCTAGATCCAATATAGATGATGAAGGAGCACTAGCGTACTCCTCTCTAGTGGTAATCCACACAGTGGACGCAGCAACGACGCTCCTCAGATCACCGTAGGATCTCTCTCCATATGCACTACAAGGCTACCGAAGCCAAGGAGGAGGAGAGGAGACTGAGGAGAATAGAAGGATGACTACCAAAAGCTCTCAACCTATGAACCAGGGGGTTCCTCCTATTTATAGAGGTAGAGGAAGCTTATCCTTAACAGATCCTGTCTACACTGAATCTATATCCAATTGGATCTCATAGGATCTAATTTGATCTCATCCAATTAGATCTTATCCAATAATTTAATTGGATCTCATCCAATTACCCAATTGGATCTCATCCACAGGATCTAAACTAGGGGCTTCGTAGATATCTCATATCTACACCTATAATCGTCGTAACATCCACCTTATGTGTATGATCTCTAGGCCTGATACCGAGCTGGCCGTGAGTCGCTCCCGTCAGAACTCCTTCTGACTCAGAACACCTTCTGATATAGTGAATTATTATCTCTATAATAATTCATTTGACTCATCGACTATGGACATACTATGCCACTATGCCATAGTCCCCAAACGGTACAGGGCGATCTAATCCATCGGACCTGTCTATCCTTAATTACTATGTATCTATAGTCTCTCATCCATCTAATATCCCAAAGATCATATATTGGGCATGGTAGAGTCAGGCCCATATGGAATCATGTTCGAGTCTCACTCTAATCGGATTCTCTTGAAAAACTCATTTTCTCTCAATCCGAACGACCCTGGCCAGAGATTTTGCCTAAGCGAGCACACGTGGGATATATCTCTCATGATACCAAGAGTGGATGATCCTCTATTGACACGCAATTTCCTTCGTAAGGTTGGTTATCATTCCCGAGAACTGGTTATACCATATCTAGAGCTCTCCAAACCTGTAAGTCCGGCGTCAAAGAATGAAGTACTCAAATAAGGCATCTTTGGTGCCTCAAGTCTAAGGATCAGACACACTACTGGGACTACGGAATCGTTGTCTGACATTAGATATTATTAACCATACAGCATTCTGTAAGAGGATCAATCAATGAACTCATTCTCCAATGAGCACCTGCACTGTACCTCTAGTGTCCCCACACAAGTGACTATAAGACCAGTCACCTCCATCATATAGATGAGTATATAACGCACTAGTCTATCCGGTTATCTCGATGTCCTTATCGAGTAACCTATGACCAGGATGATTTAGGATCTATGTTTAAAGGTATATCGATCTCATTATCGTGATCTCATCACGATCCGATTCCCATTGCACAGATCTATGGACATCATAATATTCATCCAGATAATGTGAGAAAATACTAATAATAATATACGAAGAGATCAACGTAACATGTCACAGGTGCCATCACTCACGTGATTGGCTTGTAGCACCTACAACCAACACTAACAGTTGGTATCAGAGTCAAGTTTTTCTTATTTGGCTTAATACCTAAAGAGAAATGGTTTTTTTTTTCGATATTCAAGAGAGTCACTCTATCATTCGTCCTCCTATATTCAATGGGATGGACTACACATATTGAAAAATATGAATAAGAGTTTTCTTGCTTTCTATAGATTTCAATTTATGGAATATCATTGAAAATGATTTTCAAAAGTCTTCTAAACCAATGAACGAATGGAATGATTTGGAGAAGAATACTTTTTCTTTGAATGCTAAAGAAATAAATACTTTGTTTTGTGCTCTAGATAAAAATGAATTTAATCAGATTTTTTATTTATGAAACTATGCATGATATTTGGCACACTCTTAAAATCACACACAAAGGCACCAGTAGAGTTCAAGATTCTAAAGTCAATCTTTTGATGTATAGTTATGAATTATTTCGAATGGAACCAAGCGAAACCATTGGAGAGATGTACACCCATTTTATAAATGTCATTAATAGTTTAAAAGCACTTGGTAAAATTTTTTCGAATCTTGAACTTTTAATAAAATTTTACATTCTCTTCATAAAAACTAGGATATAAAAAGTAACTTTCATTCAAGAAGCAAAGGACCTTAATAATTTTTCACTTGAAGAATTTATCAGGTCTTTAATGACCAATGAAATGAGTTGTATGGCACAAGACAAACATGAGAACAACCTTCCAAAAAACAAGAAGGATATGCCATTGAGAACTAAAGAATACTACTAAAGTGATAACTCAAGTGATGATAATGATGACCTTGAACTTCTCACTATAAAATTTAAAAAGTTTATGAAACAAGGACCAAAAAATAAAAACAAACTTAAAAAGAACACTATAACTTACTATGAATGCAATTGACCGGGGTATTTCAAAAGCTAAGAAGAAGCTACAAAAGAAGAAGAAAGCACTCAAGGCGATATGGGATGAAACGAGTGCATCCAAAGATGAGGTTGCAAACTACGCTTTGGTAGCTTTCGATAATGAGGTAAGTGACTCAATCAAATCTCTTTTACTTTACGATGAAATTACTTAATGCTTTTTATGATTTGATGGATTTAAATTAGTTTTAAAAAATATATATTGTATTATGACAATTGTATGTTTTATGATAAAGGAATAAAATATTAAAATTAAATATAATACTTGTACACTAAATAAGATTAATTCTATGTATGTTTAAGAAGCAATAATATGTATCTTGATAATTTTTACATTGCTTTTCGGTTTCAAACATGATGCATAGTTTTGACATAAAAAAAAACTTGAGCATGCTTATATGAAATCAATCGTATGAATTGAATCTAAAAGAGGAATGTATTTTTCTTGAAACTTTCTCAATTTCTATCTTATTGAGTTTTCAATAAGAGATTGATGAATCTATTTATGATACTTTTGAATCTCTTGAATTATAAAAGTGAATTTGATGATTCAAATTTGAATGAGACTTTTTTAAAACTGAATCATGAACTTTCTCTTGATTTTTTGACTTGCGATATCTTTTATGGGAATCAAAATCTTTTTTATCCTTTGTGATTCCTTCTTTTTTACATTTACTAAAGAGGAGATCTATGCAAACAAACCATGATCTTAATAATTATGACTTGAAATTTTATATAAATCAAGATCATTCACCATAATTTTTTTATTTTATTAAAGAGAATTATCCAAATGAATTATGATTTATCTTTTGATTTCTTGAAATTATAACTTGAGATTTTCTTTGTATGGATTAAGATCTCTTACTCTTTATTCAGGTATGATTCTCTTATTTTATTGAAGAGAATACATAATTTGATTTTTCCTTCATGTTTCGATAGTCTCTTGTATTTATGGTTGTATACCTTATATTATGATTAGAGCATTGTTGTAAAAGGAAAAATTATACTATTGTATTCTTTCCTTCATTTTTTGATAATGACAAAGGGGGAGAAAGTCTTGTTAGCTTGTGCATCACAAAGAAAAGCAAAATTGTTAGCTTGTACAATTCAAGGAGAAAAAACTTACTAGTTTGCATATTATAAAGGAAGCAAAAATTACTAGTTTGCATATCGCAAAGAAAAGCAAATGCTGTTAGCTTGCACATCATAAAGAGAAGCAAAAAATTGCTATCTCGAGAGAAGCAAAAATTTTGCTTAACTTAAAAAACTTGCTAGATTGCAATTCTCAAAATAGAAGCAAAACTTGTTAGCTTTCATATTTTAAAGAGAAGTAAAACTTGCTAATTTGCTATCTTGCAAAATGAAGTGAAGCTTGCTTACTAGCTTGCATGTTTTAAGAACTTACTAGTTACATTTTTCTCTTTTTTGTTGAAGATAAAGGGGGATAAGATATAATGATCATGTATAAATTATGATAATCATGCATAGGATGATGTAGTTGGATGTTTTGATTATGCATGATTTTATGACGTATGCAATGATATGATCAATTGGTTCTTTTGATGCATGCAATGATAAAATACTTATAATTCTATGAATTCAAAGGTTCTATCAATATGGCATATTAATATGGGGAGTATAGTTTAAACTCCGTCATCAATTAGTAGTTATCATAAAAAAAGGGAAGATTGTTGAATCTTAGATTTTGATGATAAAATCAATTGATGAGTTTGTGATTTAATCAACGTTTTGAGTAATGCAAGGCTAGCTTCGATCAAAGAGAGACAAATTGATTGAAGTAGGAGGAATCGGATGTTAGACCATAATTGAACATATAAGAAAATTAGTCAACGTATCGGTAGAAGGACTTCGTGCCGTGAGTTCGGGCATCGGGCCGGAAGAATCAAACTTTGCACCAAGGAGATCGGATATTGTGAGAAGTCAACATGCTGATAGGGTAATACGCCGAATGAGAGGGCGATGTGCTGAAGGATCAGACGAAGCGCTGGAAGAACCAATGACATGTCAGACAATATATGATTCATGCTTTATAATAATTTATCTAGATCGAAGTAGTTTAGAGGTCTAATTGAGTTGATTTTGAATGTAATTAGGTCAACTTAATTAGGGGCTCATTGGGCCTAAGTTGAGTCTATCTTGAGTCAAGAGAAAGACTCATTCAGTGATCCAAAAGGTGGGTTAGACGGTGAAACTGCCAGTGGCTTAGTCTCCAAGACAGTCTCTAAAACTGTGTTAAGCGGTGGTACCACCTAGTGTCAATGCCATAGGCAGTGGTACCACCCAACACAAGCGATGGTACTTTTAGTATCCCAAATCCTAGGGTGTTTAAAAATTTGGCTCTATTTTTTAAGCTATTTAGTGTCTATAAATACCCCAGCTATTCCTGCTCCATTATTGTAATTCCTCGAGAGTTCTCTTCCTCTTCTCTAAGTATAAATTCTATTTAAGGGAGGGTTGAGAGAACTATAAATGTTATCTCTTAAACCTGTAAAAAGAATAATAGAGCTATAAGAGGATAATTGATCTTCACCCATTGAAAGAAGATCAATAGTGAAAACCAATGATCTCAACGAACGAGGAATCAAGAGTGAATATAGATCACGACGATCGAACCACTATAAATCTAGTATGATCACTTCTTTGCTACTTTTCTTTATATTACTTACTGATTTGGTTGCTCACTCCACGTCATTCTTTCTTTAAGTTTAAACACTTTTCCGATATAAGTTTTATCGAACAAAATTTTTTGAATCGATGTAGTTTTTATGAAAGCACTAATTCACCCCCTCTCTTAGTGCCAATTTCAATCCTAACATATACATCATCATATATGCATGTATATAAGATATTTTTATTATAATTCATATATTTTTATACTTATAAAATACATATATTCATATTTAGCTTATGATGAGCTCATGATGATCATATCATTCTAAATATGCTTTTCAAAATATATCATACATATGATAATTTATATGATCACTATTTTATAGTGAATTAAACTTATGCTTATTTAATTTAACTCAAAAATAAAAATGCTAGTAAAAGGTCATGTTCCTTAGTGATTGAGTATGCTAGGGAGCGATAAACTTTCTCCTTCCTTAGGACTAAGGTTTCTTAGCCTCCATGAGAAAACTAAGTGGCTTATGGTCTATGGTTCAATCTCATTAGACCTCCTCTTAAGTCTTCTTTTCTTTTTTTTTCTTTTTTTTTCCTTTCCCGAGATCTCTCTATTTCCTCCGATTGCTCCTTTTCTCTCCTGTTCTTTCTCCTCCTCTCTTCTTCTTTCTTTCTTCTCCTTATTCCTCTTTTCTTTCCCTTTTTTTTCTTTATTATCTTCTTTTCTCTAATTTCACAGCTGAACCCTTCTATCTTTTCCCTCTCTCTCTCTCTCTCTCTCTCTCTCTCTCTTCTCCCTTCTCTTTCTCTTTCCTTCCTCTCTATTCTTTCGTTCTTCTCTATTCTTCTCTTCTCCCCCTATAGCCATAACTTTTTCTTCTCTTCTCCTCCTCTTTCTCCCTTCTCTTTTTCTCAGTCCTTTTTCTCTATTCTTCTCTTCTTCCCTTTAGAAATAAGAAATAGTTTATGAAAGGAATAAATTTTATTTATAGAATGATGAGTCTTTATAAAGGTTTTGAGGAAGAGATTTCTCTCAATCAATCACTCAAATAACACAATTAGATCCGTCTTCAAATTTATGATTGATCTTTAAATTTGTGATTGATCGGGGATATAAGAAAGCAAGAATATTATTTCATATATGCCTCTATCATGATCTTTTATCATTTCCCATAATCGCAGCCTTCTCTTTTCTTCTCCTCCTCTCTTTTATTTATTCTATTTTTCTTTCTACTTCTCTGTTCTTCCCTTCTCTCCCATAGCCATAGCATTCCCTTCGTTCCTTCTCTCTCTTCTCCCTTCTCTTCATCACTTTCCTTTTCTTTATTCTTCCCTTCTCCCCTCGTAGCTGCAGCCTTCACTTGCTTTCCCTCATCCTCTTTCTCCCTTGTCTTCCTCTCTTTCCTTTTTTTTAATTCTTCCGTCCTCCCACACAATTGCTTATTCTCTTTCTCTCTTCTTCTCTATTATTCCCTTCTTCCCCACAATCGTAACCTTCTCTTCTCTTCTCCTCATCCCCTTTCTCTCTTCTCTTCCACCGATGTAGCCTCTCTTCCTTTCCTCCTCTCCTTTCTCCCTTCCAACAATGCAGTCTCTGTTTTCCTTATGAAGAAAGCAGAGGATGTTAAGAGATGCGTGAAAGGTGGCGGGAAGAAAACCCCCTCCATAGCTGCAACTGTTTCTTCTCTTCTCCTCCTCCCCTTTCTCCCTTCTTTTTCTCTCTTTGCTTCTTCTCTATTCTTCTCTTCTTTTCCCACAACCATAGCCTTCTCTTCTCCTCCTTCCCATTCTCCCTTCTCTTCCTTTCTTTCCTTCTCTATTTTTCCCTTCTCCATGCACAGTCGTAGCCTTCTCATCTCTTCTCCTCCTCCCCTTTCTCCCTTCTCTTCCTCTCTTTCTTTCTTCTCTATTCTTCCCTTGTTCCCCATAGCTGCAGCCTTCTCTTCTTGTTCTCCTCCTCTCTTTTCTGCCTTCTCTTCTATTCTTTCCTTCTTCTCTATTCTCCTATTCTCTCCCATAGCCACAGTCATCCTTTTCTTTCCTCTCTCTTTTCTCTCCTTCTCCTTTCTTCCTATTCGACTCTCATACACATTGAATTACAATTAGCACAAATTATACATATATATATATATATATATATATATATATATATATATATATATAACCCTTACTTTATGATATGATTTGTGATATATAAACTTCAAAAATATGATAAATGACATACTCATATTTTCGACTACTAAGATTGAAATACATACTTTCCAAAAATATCATTCTTATTATTATATAAAATATTGGCTAAGCATGCATAAGCATTAATATTTATATTAAGTATAACGCAAGAATATGAGGACTTGAATATTAATGTTTATATTAAATATAGCGGACTTGAATATGAGGTTGAGTTATGATAATAAGTACGCATATAGTGACCAGATATGATGATTGAATTGTAATCAACCTTAAGTGAATTTTAAGGCTTGAATGAGTTTGAACATAATTAAAATAAGAAAATTTAAGTTTTAAACCTCATATATATAAAGGATAATAAGATACTTATGTATGGATGGAGTAATGAAAAATGAAATAGGGATGCAAATAAAAAAAAAGTGTTATACTAAATGTCAAGATACATAAGTGAGGTTGAACAATGAGTTTAGATCAAAAATATTATCTCTATCCAAATCAAATTAAACTCAATTAAAGTTGTTACAATTTTAAAATTATATCAATAAAAAAAGGAAAGAAAAACTTAAAATAAGGCCTAATGAGATTGAAACTTAGATCTTAAGGCAACCTCTTAAGTACATCTACACTATTTTGACCTCATCCTCTTTACCAACCTAATAACCTTTGACATAATATATATATTTTTTAGCCATTCTCTTAGCTTCTCTTAGGGAGGCTAAGAAACTCTAGCTTTAAAGAAGATTAATGTAAGAAAAACCTAACTCTTCCCTTCCTATATGTAGGATTTTGATTTTACAAATTATAGGCTATTTTTTTCAACTAATTTGAAGTAATCTAGACTTTAAATTTTGGATAAGTTTTGGATGATTCTCATATAGTCCTAAAGCCTCCAGTATTACCTTAATATAAGATTGATGCATAGAATTATGATTATCCTATTCTGAGATACTTAAAATTTCTTATTCTAGGAGGAGTTTTATTCAAGCTAAATTGACTCCCTTGGGGATTTGATAGGCTATAGCCTTTTGATATGATTTAAAAGGTTCTCTTAGAGTTTTGTGAGATTTAGATTTTAATAAATACTACCTATGTGTACCAAGATATGAGGTTTATAAGTTCTGACAATCCCAACCCAATTTTAGCAAAACAGAATGAGGATTGGTAGTTGAATTAGGAGGATAGTTTAGCCTCCAAATGATTTTATTTTCAATTAAAATTTTATGTGTATTTAGTTTTATATATCTCCTAGTTTTCTATAAAATTTTATGATAATTCAATATTGTTTGGTTAGCTAAACTAGTGAAGAAAAATATTTTTAAAGAATTATGTGATGGTTTGATTGACGCTAACTTGTTCATTTGATTATAGTATAAATTATTAGAAAATTGATGATGAAATATAAATATATTTTAGATTGAGTGTAGTCTACTTTAAAAGATTTTATTTAAATTTTTATGAATTATTATAAATCAGTAATTCAAGAAGTGGGGTTTTAATATAGACATTTCATGACCCTATGCTCACAATTTAATAAGTGTATTGCTCCTTAGTATACTCGATCATCAGAAAATGTAGCATTTCATTAGCATCATCATTTTTGAGTTCGTAAGTTTAATTCACTACAAAATAGTGGTTGTATAAATTATCATATGCATAACATATTTTGGAAAACATATTTCGACTAATATGATCATCATGAGTTAGTCATGAGCTAAATGTAAATGTATATATTTTATAAGTATAAAAATATATGAATTACAATAAAAATATCATATATACATGCATATATGATGACGTGTAGCATGGGAGTGCATATTTTTTTTATGATATGTAATGTGAGTATATAGATATGTTGTGATGTGTAGCATGGGAGTGCATACATATATATATGATGTCGTGTAATATGAAAATACATGTATATATTATGACATAAGGTGTGGGAGTGTACGTATGTATTATAATATATAGTGTGGGAATAAACGTATATATTATGATGTGTCATATGGGAGTATACATATATATTATGACATGCAATGTGGGAGTGACATAAATATTATGATTTAGGGTATTAAAGTCCATAAATTTGCTATGTTTCTTAAACGTGCATATAACCATTTTGAATTATATCGACATAGGATTTTACCTCTTTATTTTACATATTTTATGCTATATGATTATAGTTGCCAAAGAAATCACAGGATAAAAGGTTTGTTGTTAAATGTCTTATGTGAATAATTTTGAGATGTTATATACAGGACATGATGCTTAAAGATACAAAGGCTTATACTTATGAATTGATTAATCACTATAGACTCTATTTTATAGGTAAAAATACTAGTACCCCACCTAAGTGATTAGGTAGAAAAGTAAGTATATGCAAGCTCATATGCTAGTGCAGATATAGATGATGACCTATAGACATTTTATGTGTATAAATTTTGTTGGAAAATCACGAGTCGATATCTTATGCATAGTGGAAAACAAAAAACTAAATCAAATTTCTCATAGTTGAGTACTTGGTCGTTGTGCGATGATTAGTGTATGAAAAATCATAAATCCAAAAAATCACACATATCATATTAGAAGTGTTACCTAAGAAGATCATATATCCCTGAAATTTCTAGATCCAATGAAGAGGATGAAAGAGCACTCGCATACTCTTCTCTGGCGATAATCCACACAGCAAATGTAGTGACAATGCTACTCAGATCACCATAGGATCTCCCTTTCCACATGCACCACGAGGCTATTTGAGCCAAGGAGGAGAAGAGGAAGCTAAGGAGAATAGGAGGGGCAACCACTAGCAGTTCTCGCCTATGAACCATGATGTTCCTCCTATTTATAGAGGTGCATGAAGCTTAATCTTTAATGGATCCTATCCTTATTGGATATCTATCCAATTGGAGCTTTATCTAATAATTCAATTGGATCTTATCTATAGGATTCAAACTAGGGGCTTTACAAATATCTCATATTTGCACCTCTACTCGTTGCAATATTTACTATATGTGAGTGACCCTCTAGGCTCGATATCGAGCTGGTCGTGATTTACTCCTGTTAGAACTCCTTTTGATATAGTAAATTATTATCTCCATAATAATTCACTCAACTCATCGATTACGGATGTACTAGGCTACTATGCCATAGTCCCTAGATAGTACAAGGGGATCTAATCCATCAGACCTATCTGTCCTCAGTTATCATATATTTATAGTCCCTCATCCATCTAATATCATAAAAATCGTATATTGGGCATAGTAATGTTAGGCCCATACGGAATCCTATCCGAGTCTCGCTCTAATCGGATCCTCTTGGAGAACTCCTCTCCCAATCCGAACAACCCTAGTAAGGGATGTTGTTTGAGCAAGTACACGTGAGATATTCCTCTCATGATACTAAGAGTGGATGATCCTCTATCGATACCTAATTGCCTTTGTAAGGTTGGCTACCATTCCAGAGAACTAGTTGTATCAGATCTGAAACTTCCAAACCTATAAGTTCGGCATCAAAGAATAGAGTACTCATATAAGATATCTTTAGTCTCTCAAGTCTAAAGACCAGACACATAACTAGGATTACGGAATTGCTATCTGATGTCAAGTATAATTAACTATCTGGTATTCCGTAAGCAGATCAATCAGTGAACTCATTCTCTAATGAGCACCTGCACTATACCACTAGTGTGCTTACACAAGCCATTATAAGACCAATCACCTCCATCATATAGACAAGTATATAATGTACTCATTTATCTGGTTATCTCGATGTCTTTTCTCGAGTAACCTATGATTGAGATAATTTAGGGTTTATGTTTAAAGGCGAATTAATCGCATTATCGTGATCACATCATAATCTAATTCTCATTGCATAGATCCAAGAACATCACAATATACATTCAGATAATATGATAATGCTAATAATCATAAGCAAAGAGATTGACGCAGCATATTACAAGTGCCATCACTCACGTGATTAGCTTATAGGGTACTTATAACTAACAATCTCCCACTTGACATACAACTAATCACCTATGTGTATGATCCTCATCAGACCTCTATGATGCTAAAATACAAAGTAAGTTAATGGCTTTGTTAGTGGATCTGTAATGCTATCTTTGAATGAAACTCTTTCCACTACTACATCTCCATGGGCCACAATCTCTCTAATCCGGTAGAACCTCCTTAGAATGTACTTAGACTTCTGATGAGACCTAGGTTCCTTAAGCGATCGCCTTGTTGTTGTCGTAATATATGGGAATTGGTTCCACGTTGCTTTATACAATTCCTAAATCCATGACGAACTTCTTCATCTAGACACCCTCTTTTGCTACTTCTACTGTAGCAATGTATTCCACCTATATAGTCGAATCAGTGGTAGTATCTTGCTTGGAACTCTTCGAGCTCACTACTGCTCTATTTAAGGTAAACAGATATCCTGAATTCGACTTGCTATCATCAACATCGAACTGGAAACTAGAGTCCGTGTAGCACTCAATCTGGAGATTACTTCTTCTATATGCCAGTAAAAGATCCTTAGTTCTTCTCAAATATTTAAGGATACACTTTATTACTTTCCAATACTCCAAGCCTAGATCTGCCTGATACCTGCTCGTGACACTCAAAGCATGCACTATATTAGGCCTGGTACATAGCATAGTATACTTGATAGATCCTATCACAAAAACATATGGTATCGTATCTATGTTTGCCCTTTCTTTAGGAGTTTTTGGAGACATACTTCAAGAAAATAAAATTCCATATTTCATCGATATGAGACCTCTCTTGGGATTTTTCATATCAAACCTTTTGATAATGGTGTTTATGCACTTGAACTAAGACAAGCCAAGCATCCTCTTGAATCTATCTATATAGATTTAAATCCCCAAAATATAGGATGCTTCCCCTAAGTCCTTCATTAAGAAGTGTCTAAATAGCTAAGCCTTTATTATGGAGAGCATTCCTACATCATTCCCAATGATTATGATGTCATCCATATATAACACCAAGAAGGTGATAGCGCTTCCACTTACCTTTCTACATACACAAGGCTCATCTTCGGTCTTAACGAAGTCATAAGATATGATCGCCTCATCAAATCTTATGTTCCAACTTCGGAAAGCCTATTTTAGTCTATAAATGGACTTAAGCAACATGCACAACTTATCTGAACTCTACTTGGACACAAATCCCTTAGGTTATATCATATACACCTCCTCCTCGAGGTTGCTATTGAGGAACATGATTTTCACATCTATCTGCCAGATCTCATAGTCATAATATGCTGCAATAGCCAATAGAATTCGGATAGATTTTAGCATAACTATGAGTGCGAAGGTTTCGTCATAGTCAACACCTTGCCTTTGACGATACCCCTTAGCCACTAGCCTAGCCTTATAGGTCTTCATATTTTAATCTACTCTGATCTTCTTTTTAAAGATCTATTTGCAACTGATGGGTACAAAACCCTCAAGTGCATTAATAAAATTTTAAACCTTGTTGGAGTACATGGATTCTATCTTAGAATTCATGGCTTCTTACTGCTTTCCAGAGTCTATGCTTATAATAGTCTTCTCGTAGGTCTGAGGATCAACATCCTAAGTGTCCTCTCTACTGATATGTCCC
Source organism: Musa beccarii (assembly GCA_024322285.1). Taxonomy (NCBI): domain Eukaryota; kingdom Viridiplantae; phylum Streptophyta; class Magnoliopsida; order Zingiberales; family Musaceae; genus Musa; species Musa beccarii. The sequence continues at coordinate 16,695,598 of CM044402.1, forward strand.
ACATATCTCTAAGGAGGGTGTGACACTCTACCAGACCTACTTAAAGTTAGAACTTATGTGTCAAGTACCTAAACAGACTCGATCTTCGGAATGGTGCCTGAGCTAGGTTCTCTATGTTGAATCTTGGATTTTAATGATGAAACTAATTGATAAAGTAATAATCTAATATACATTTGAGTGATACAGGACTAACTACAATCAGGGAAAGATAAATCGATTAAAGCAGTAAAATCAGAAGTTGGGCTGAAATTGAATATGTCAGAAGATTAGAGGTCGAAATGGTTGACGTTTAGCAGAAGGCTTCATATCATGAGTTTGGGCATTAGGCCAAAAGGATCAGAAATTATGCTAAGGAGATCGGATGTTACGGAGGTCAACATGCCAATTGGGCAATGCGCCATAAGAGAGGATAATACACTAAAAGTTTACACGAAGAGCCGGATGAACCAATGACATGTTGGACAACTTAGTATTCTTGTTTGTAATTGATTATATCTAGATTGAAATAGTTTAGATTGTAATTGAGTTGGTTTTAAATGTAATTAGGCCAACTCAATTAGAGGCCAATCGAGCTAGAGTTAAGACTATTTTGGGCCAAGAGGAAGGCCCATTTAGTGATCCAAAAGTTAGGTCAGGTGATGGTACTGCCAGACTAGGCGGTGGAACCGCTAGTGGCTCAGTCTCTGAGATACAATCTCCAAGACTATGTTAGGCAGTAGTACCACCCAATGTCAATGTTGTAGGTGGTGGTACCACCCAGTACTAGCGGCGATATCATCAGTACCCCGAAGACCCAGGATGAGACCAATTTTGGCTCCAAATTTAAATCCATTTGGTGCCTATAAATACCCCACTCATTCCTACTCAGTGTACACAAGAACTGAGAAAAAAATAGTATGAAAACTCTATTATAATTCATTGAGAATTTCCCTCTAGCTCTAAGTTTCAGTTTTAGTATAAGAGAGGGGTGAGCGAATTATAAATGTTATCTCCTAAACCTATAAAAAAGAGAAAGGGGTTGTAAGAGGGTGGTTGATCTTTGTCCATTGAAGGAAGATCGATAGTGGAAGCCGATGGCCTCGGCGGAGGAGGAATCAGGAGTGGATGTAGGTCTCGACAACTGAACCACTATAAAATCGGTGTGCCTTCTCTCCTTTGTTGTTTAATTACTTTGCAAATTGCTCTACTTACTCATTACAATCCTACAAACATTTTTAAGTTTAAATTTTTTTCTGATGAGTTTTTATCGAATGAGTTTCTTCAAACTGATGTTTTTACCTAAAGCACTAATTCACTCCCCCCCTCCCCCCCTCTTAGTGCCAATTCTTTGGTCCTAACACTATAACCTCGCTCAACTCTATCATGCTCCTACTGTCTCTACCAAGAATATATTCTTTCTCAAGAAATACTACTCTCTTGACAACAAAGACCTTTTAGTCCTTGGGGTGATAGAAATAATACCCACAAGTTTTCTCAGAGTATCCCACGAGCTTGCATCATTTCGTCTTGGATTCTAACTTATCGAGATTGCATCTTTTAACATAGGTAGGACAGCCCCAAATCTTAATAACTTTTAGATCAGGCCTCTTCCCTTTCTATATCTCATATGGTGTAGACACTACCGATTTAGATAAAACTCGATTCAGAAGGTAAGCTATAATCTCCAGAGTATATCCCCAAAATATGATGGGTAGGTCGTCAAAACTCATCATGGATCGCGCCATATCTAATAGTATATAATTTCTCTCTTTTGATGCACCATTAAGCTGTGGTGTATAAGGAGGTGTCCATTAGGACAGAATCCCATGGCCCTTAAGGAACTGAGTGAACTCCATACTCAAGTATTCTCCTCCTCGATCTGATCGAAGAGTTTTAATACTCTTTCAAACCCGGTTCTCTACTTCATTCTTATACTCCCTAAATTTTTCGAAGGCTTCGGACTTGTACTTCATCAAGTACATATGTCCGTACCTAAAGAAATTATTAGTGAAAGTAATGAAGTAGGAGTAGCCACCTATGACCTGAGTTAACATAGGACCACATACATCACTGTGTATGAGTTCTATTAACTCAATGGCTCTCTCACCAGTTTAACTAAATGGAGAGTTGGTTGTTTTTATATGAAAGTAAGGCTCAAAAGTTGCATATGACTCATAGTCGAATAGATCTAGGTATCCATCCTTTAGAACTTTCGAATCCTTCCCTTATGAATATGACCTAGCCTATAATGCCACAAGTATACACTGTTCACCTCATCTCGCTTTCTCTTAGATATGCTTACATTCATGATATGTGAAGCAGTGTTCAGCATAAATAAACCATTATGCAATGTCCCTCTAGTGATGATCTAATCATCCTTAATAATTGAACAACTATTGTTCTCAAAAACTACTTTAAAACCATTCAATATCAAATACGAAATAGAAATAATATTTTTGATAATAGAAAGAACAAAATAACATACATCTAATGTAATAGCAGCTCTATCAAGCAGATGTAAAGTGACCTCGCCAATAGTAATAGCAGCAACTCTTGCTCCATTGCCCATCTTGAAGCCCATCTCACCTCTCGCCAATCTCCTAGGCCTTGCCAAAACCTACAATGAATTGCAGATGTGATAAGCACTATCAATATCCAATAACTATACATTATCAAAAGAATCTGATAAATGGAGACTGATCAAGAATGTACCTGAAGCTTCTCCAAGCTTCTATTTTGCCTTTTCTACAAGATACTCCTTGTAGTTCCTCTTCTAATGCTCATCTTTGCCACAGTGGAAGCACTGGCCTTTGTCCTTTGCTGGGTTAATTTTGGCAACCTTTGCCTTACCTTGTTTGCCCTTGCCCTTGCCTTTCTTGAGGGACCTTCTAGCCTTCCTTTTTCTTTTGGTCTCACTAACGTAGAGAACTAGTTTCTCTTTCTTGATAGTGTTCTCTACCACCCTCAACATATTAAGGAGCTCAGGAAGAGTCACCTCAAGTTTATTTATATTAAAATTGATAAAGAATTAGGAGAACGAATCTGGTAGGGGCTGAAGTATAAGATCAATGCACAGGTTATTATCTAGAACCATTCCTAGACCTGTGAGTTTCTCAATCTACTCTATCATCTTTAAGACATAGTTCTGAACCAATGCCCCCTCAATCATCCTGGCACGGAAGAGACTCTTGGATATCTCATATCGTTGAGTTCTCCCTTGCTCTTCAAACAGTTTAAGGAGATATAAGAGAATGGATCTAGCATCTATGTTTTCATATTGTCTCTGTAACTCAAGAGTCATAGAGGCTAGCATGTAACATTGAGCGAGAGTTGAATCATCTATATACTTCTCATATTTAACTCTTCCTAAGGTGCTCCTATCTATGTTTTTTCGCTATGAAAACTATTCTCAAGTTATAGAGCCAATTCGCATAGTTTGGACTAGCGAGGCAGTTGGCATTAAGTATGCCATGTAGAGGGTCTGATGGCGACATGTTTCTGATAAACAAGAGATATAGCATAAATAAATAATATGCAGATTTTATATAAAAATAAATAATCAAAATATGGACTTCTATCTTAACATGCTCCCACTATATTTTAGCAAGTCACATGACACCCTCAGTACGTGAAACGGAAGTCTCCAGTAGACTTCTAATGGGGATCAAGATCCAATCGGCATCTTAATGTAACCTTGAGGGACTCGACCAATCACACTAAGCCCAAAAAAGTAAGCAACTCTTGCCAATCACAACTCCTTATGATTCCCGTCCTGTTTAGCCTCCGAACCATCATGGTCTCGAGGGACTCGACTAATCATGATGGCCAGTTAAGTCATCACCATCATTACAAGATGAGTCTAATTCGATGATATACTCTCGAGGGACTTGACCAAGCATAACATGTCCTTAGGTCACCAGTAACATCTCTATGTCATAGGCAAGATAGCGAATCGTGACATAGGTGAGTCTCGAGGGACTCGACCAACTCAACCTATGTCGGGAATTGGTTCCTACCTATAATGATAGAAGGTCATGCGGGTCAATCTAATTACCTCATGCTTACTGACTTAATATTATTATAAAATGAGATTTAAATTCGATCTCGTAATATGATGTGTCACACATATATATTTAATATATATTTACATTGCATGCAAATATATATACTTATCTAGTAGGTGGATGGCAAAGTACACTAGATGATTATGGACCTCAACCTAATATGATTAGGCCTAAGCCAATAGGCCTTACATCAAGATCTATGTGTATATCGGTGCATCTCTATGCTCGGCAATTATTCATCTTGTCAATGTCGGATCTACTAGCACCTCAATGCATCTTTATGCATTACGATCATCTGAATCGATCTCGAAGGTCTTGCTACCACCTCCAGGCTTCTACCACGCTTCTTCATGTAATTACAATATAATTATAAGTACACAGGCCCAACAATAAATGAAAAATGAAGGTTCATAAACCCCAATAATAATAATCACATACACATATCATATGGTCCATGATTATCTTTTCACATCGTCACATGCAAATATCATCATGTAGGAATACTAGATAAATAATAATATTTATTAAACTTTTTAATTAACTAATATTTTTTAAAATCAAGGACATCCAAGAAATTTTTGAATTAGCAAGGATATTTTGGTAATTTAGACATAAAGGACATGCCCTAGAATTTTTAAAATTTATAGGAGTAAAATTATCCTTTTATCCCAAATCTGCTCTAAACACAATCGGCGACCACAAGCTAGTGCGATGACTGTAACTCTTGCGACTGTCGCTTGGTAGGCTACTGTACGGCATCGCTATACAGGGGCAGTTGTCGCCTCACCATTGGTGGTCACCAAGCACTACCATGCACACAGGTGGCAGTGCGGTTGCTACCTCGCATAGGCGGTGAGGCTATCGCCTTGTGGCACTGCCTCACGCAGGCAGTGTGGCTATCGCCTTGTAGCACCACCACGCAAAAGCGGGGGGAGCTGCCTGGTGTACCGACGGTTGCTGCCTAGTGCAATTTCCTTGCACGAGGCAGCTGTTACGAGTTGGCGGCTGCTAGTCGACGTCGCTATGCCTGTAGGAGGCTTGCCTGTAGGCAGCAATTATTCCAACGCCACCTTATGCAGGCGGCCACAACCATTGCTGCCACCTTCTACAGGTGACTACTATGTGCAAGGCAACTAGCCCGTAGGTGGCCTATGCACATGCTGGCGGGCTCACCCTTGCGGACGGGTGTTGCCCTTACCGCAAGTAGCTTGCTCGTGGGCACCTTGCCTGCAGGTGCAGCCTCTATTGGGATCTAGAGTGGCACCAAGGGGGGGGGGTGAATTAGTGTAGTGGTTAAGAATGATAAATTTAGCGATTTAAACGATCTCAGAAAACCTCGTATGAAAAGAATAGCGTTTCGATTACAAACGGTTTCGAAAAAGTTCTAACTTAAACTTGAGAATGTTTAAAGAAGATGAAAGACAGTGAACAAGTAAAGTAAAGGTTTATAGAAAGATAAATGCAAGAACAGAAATGCAATCCAAATTTTATAGTGGTTCGATCAAATGACTTATGTCTACTCCCGATTCCTCTTCTCTTAAGGCCACTGGCTTTCCACTAGCTGTCTTCCATCCAACGGGTGAAGACAAACTCCCATACAACACCTCTCCTTTTGATAAGAATAGGAGGTAACCCTTACAAGCACTCACTCCTCACTTGAAGCTGAAAACAATCTAAGTCTAGAGGAGGGATTTCTAAAGTGATTTTTTTAGAGTTTTCTCACTTTTAAAGTATGTGTCCTTGGGTTCAACCTAGGGATGGGAGGGATATTTATAGGCTCCAATCCGATTCAAACTTGGAGCCAAAAACCTTTTCATCTCAGGTTTACTGAGCACTGGTGGTACCACCGCTAGTTTGACCCTAACATTAGGCAGTACAACCGTCCAATCTGGCGGTACTACCACCTGACATACTACCATGATTAGTGTACTAAGCGGTACCACCACCTAGGTGCTCTAACACTGGGCAGTACCACTACCTAGTATATCTTGGGGAGCTAGACTTGGGGTGGTGCCACCACCCCAGTCTGGTGGTGCCACCACCAAACAAGGTCCAGCACTTCTGGTTGGGCCTTAAAGCCGGCCCAAACTAATCTATTACCGAGCCTAGTTGAACCCTACCAGAGTTATAGGATTAATACCTAATTCTAACCCTAATTATATACTAACTATGAAATTAAAGACATTTCCTAAGCTAAATAATGTCTGACAAGTCAAGACTTCCTTCGACGAGATTTTGGTGAACTTCTGGCAGTCTTTCGATGCCCTTGGATACCATTCTACGGACTCCCGACAAGCTCCTAGACTTCACAATAATCTTGGTGAGTTCCGATGAGCTTCTTTGGCAATCTCCGATCTTTCTTGGTGAGCTTTGTGAACTTCTGATAAACCTTCCTGTGAACTTTCGAAAACCCTTCAACAAGCTCCCTACTCATTCTCGACTAGTTCCGACAGCACTCCCGATGAATCTTCAAACTTCCGTCGAACTCTCAAACTCCTAATGATTCCATCGCACTTGACTCCAGCACTTTGTTTCACTTTATGTCTTCATCGTTATCGTAGTTAATCCTACACACTAAGTAAATCTTAACCTAACTTCGATCTAGATAATTATTACATGAATCAATATCCTGTTGCCCGACATATCATTGGTTGGCACTTTGTCCAGTTCTTCGGTGCACCATCCTTTCTTGCAGCCTATTGCCCAATCGACGGTTGACCTCCGTAACCTCGATCTCCTTGGTGCAACACCACACTTCTTGGCCCGATGCCCAATGTCCGAAGCTTTTTGTCGTTTGTCGACCGGACCTCCGACTTAACGTCCAATCTCCTGACGTGATTTCCTTCGGTGCAACACTGATTCATCCTGTGTCAACTATCTGACCCTGATCGATAGTAGACATGTGTCACTCAAAATGTAGTTAGACAATAAAACACTATCAATTAGTTTCATCAACAAAATTCGAGATTCAACAATCTCTCTCTTTTTGATGATGACAACTAATTGATGATGGAGTTAATCTTAACTTCCCGGAGTTTAAACAAACTCCCCCTATCAATATGTCATTGATATAATACTTGGATTATCCCAAATCCAAGCAACATATATCAAAATCATGTCAACAAAAATATCATGAAAATATATAAAATATTCAATCAACATTATATTGCATGAGTTCATCAATCTACTTCTGGAGAAGTTGTATTATAGCTAGTATTAAGGATATGTAAGTTTTATATTCATACCAGCTATCAAGATATACAACATTCAATCATAGCAAGTTCAAGCATGACAATTTTTACTTGCTCTTTAAGATGTGCAAGTTTGTACTTTGTTTCTCATGATAATCAAGATAGCACTTTTGCTTCCTCTTAGAAGTATGCAATCACTATAAATATGCAAGTCAAATTTTTATTACAACATACAAGCATAAAAGCATAGCAAGTGTAAGATTGTAAATTTTCTAAGTTTGCATTTTTGCTTCTATTGAGATAGCACTTCTTTGCTTCTCTTTAGATTGCAAGATTGCAATTCTTTGCATGTTCTAGCTAGCTATCTTGTAAAATTTTTACAACTTTAAATATGCAAGCAACAAGTTGCTTTTCTTCGCAATACATAAGCTAGCAATCTTTTGCGATATGCAAGTTTTGTCATTGTCAAGTTCTCCCCCTTTCTCAATGCCAAAAAGAAAGGAGTAAGAAATATAATGATTCAAAAATTTTCTTTACACCCTTTTTTTTCATATCAATTATCAACTTACAAAAATTTTCATCAATCTTCAAATCATGACAACCAATATAAAGAATCAAGATATCAATATCAATGATTATGAGAAATCAATTCATGATTAATTTTAATATGTCTCTTCTTTTGTAAATAGCAAAAGATCTTAGGAAAACAAAGAAAAGATCACTATATATAAATCATCATAAATCATAAGAAATTTCAATTATGATTCTGAGAAATTCATGATTAATTTAGAAATTTCTCCTTTTGAGAAGAATACATATAGGAGAAAAACTCTTGATTCATCGCAATTTAAAAGTTCAAAGCCATAGATGCAAATAATTCATGAAAAATATCAATAAGGATCAATTTGTGAATACCAAAGATATGATTCATGGTTCATTAAAATTTTTTCTAACAAGATCAAGATCAAGATTCATAAGGTAAAAAAAATTTTGAAACATTCTCATCAAGATTACATTTTAAAAATATTCCAAGTATCAAATATTGAGATATCAAGACTTGGATTGTTTTCTTCCTTTAACAACTTTTCACATCATTTCAATTTACATCAATCAATCTTTTAATCTTCTCATAATGCATTTAAAGAAGTATTGAAACATAAAAAGAAAATCAATTTAAGCATATAATGTTTCAATCATCAAAATCAAGTCATGAATATGAATTTAACATTCAAGCTAACATGACAAAAATTAATCATGATAAAAATTAATCATGAATTTTTATCATATGAAAATCATAAATTCAAGGGAGTGATAAATAAATCATGATATGAGGAAAATTGATGATAAGTAAGCAAGCAATAATGATAAGCAAGCTAGCATATTTTGCAATACACAAGCTAGCCATTTTGTGAAGTTTAGCAAAATTTTGCTTCTTTTGAAATAGCAAATTGCTTCTCTTTGTGATATTTAAGATAGTACATTTTCTCCCCCTTTGTCTTTATCAAAAAGAAGGGATGATAAAGTTTTCTTTCTTTTTACATCAACTTTTCAAATTAAAAAAAATCATCAATCAATATCACATGATGCATACAAGTAGTCAAATGACATATCATGATTAAATGATTCATCATAAAGCAAATGAATTTTCAATCATCACATAAGGAAGTCATGTCATGAAGGATCAATTCATGAATAAATAAAAAATATATATTTGTCATGAAGAAAATCTTGACTTATACATAGGAGTTTTGAAGTCATCATAATCATGATTTCATAAAAAGAATCTCAAATATATAGTTCCGAGAAATCAAAATCATGATTTATAAAACTCATCCAAATCATCAAAATTACTCTTAAGAGATTCATAAATGACATAGATAGATTTGGATTGTTTTCCTCTTTAGTAAATGATAGAATGGAAAAGTCATAGGGAAAAAGATTTTGATTCATGCATTCAAACTATTAATGCCAATAGTCATGATTCCAATAAAATAAAGATGCGAATCTGAAAGTTTAAAAATAGAAGTCGTGAATCATTTTGAAAGATCTCATTCAATTCATCAAATCCAAACTCATCATCAAAATCACATTCAAAAAGTTCACGAGATTCACAAAATTAACTAAATGAATTCATTGATCTCGATAAGATAGAAAATACATTGTATTTCAATTTATGTGAATCTTCATATAAGTATGCCTTTGCCTTTAAAAAAAATATCAATATTCAAGAATGAAAGACAAGCTTCATCATAAAGATCGTCAAGACAAAAATATATTACATTACTTCAAGACACAAAATTCAATTCAAATCATTAAGATCAATATTATAGTTGAAGAGATTTATCAATAATGGCATGAGTTCATCACTGGTCTTTTAGTGAAAAATTCAAAAATTTTAGAGGAAGAGAGATGTTCAGGAAACATGCATTTCTCTGTTAGTGATTTTAATTCATGCATTGATTTCGTATAAACATGTCTTTGTCCTTTTATGTCAAACAAGCATCAATGTTCAAGACCTAAAGGCAATTTTCATAAAATAACTCATTAAGCATGATTCTTAACATTCATTTTCAAGCCAAGATAAAAAGGAGTAAATCAATGATTCAATTATATCATGTCAAAAATTCCAAAAGACATCTTAGGTTATCAAAATCACATTAGTAAGATATTTCAAAAAGATATATCGCAATCATATTCATTTGAATGTATCATTTCATTCAAGTCAATTCATCAACTTGAAACTATAATCAAATCATCAAATTCATGATTCATTTGGAAGGTTCTCCTCTTTAGTAAAAAAATATAGTAGAACAATAATGAATTAAGGGAGAAAGAACATGATTGAAGCATTGAGCATGATTCATATTTAAAATGCATCGTAAGTCATAAACACGAATCAAGGATTTGTCAAATCTGAAATCATCCTCAAGATCACATTCAAGAAATTCATAAATGACAAGCATAGATTCATGAATTTCTTATATAAAAAAAATCGATAAGATAGAGATAGAGGATTGTATTTTGTTTTTACTTGTGATTTGCTTCTTATAAGTATGCTTTTGCCCTTAATAAAAGCAAATGTCAACATTCAAGATGAAAAGATAAATTTTGTCATAAAGATCATTAAGTTGAATCACATTAATCATGTGGAATTTTCCAAAAGATTCAATTTAAGAAATTCTCATGGATTCATCAAAATCGAAACTTTAGAAATAGAAAAAAAAATTAAGAAACATGCATTATCTTTTTGTGATTTATTTTATATAAGCATTCTTATGTCTTTTGTCATCGTATAGATTCGTAAAGCAAGTTTCAAGAGAAATCATTAAGACCAAAAACATGATACACACATTTATTTTCAAAACATTTTTCATGATTATTTTCAAGAGATTCACAAGATTCATGAAATGAATTCATTAATCTCAATAGGATAGAAAATACATTTTCATTTCATGTAATTGATTTCATGTGATCATGTTCAAGTGTTTTATGTATCAACATTTAAAAATGAGACATAAGTTTCATCATAAAACTGTTAAGACCAAACACATCAAAAATAAAACATCATGATAGCATATTTTCAATTTTTATATGTTTTATTTTATATGGTTGACCTCATATACGCATGTTCAAGTTTTCATATAAAAGTCATGAATCATGTTGAAAGTCGAACGTCATCAACACATTATTCCAAAACGTAGGATTTCAATTTTCAAATCCTTATGCATCATCAAGCATGATATCATAAAACATTCTCAAAATTTTTATACGAAAGCCAAGCATTGATATATACATTTATCCAAGTCATAAGATTCGCTCATCATGTATAGTTTTAAAATGTAAAATCATCAAGATAAATATTCATTGATTTTATCTTGTTAGGTGTACAAGCATGAGATGCAATTATCATGATAATTCATTTTGTGTCAAAAACTATGCATCTTATCTTAAACTGAAAGCAATACAAATCCATTAAGATACACATGCATGGTTAATCCTATTGGGTGTACACAAATCAAGCAAGTATCATTTTAATTTTCAAAAACACTAGAAAGAAAAGCATGATATAAATTTTTTAAATTAATTTTTTATTTCCTACTTACTAAATTAAGTACTCATGAAAAAGTCATGTAATTTCAAAAATAATGTAATAGCATTTCGGGTGAGTTACTTACATTGAAGTTGAAGGTCGTCAAAGCGCATTTCGCCTCTTCTTTACTTGATTCTTCTTTGCGAGCCTTCTTCTTCTTCTTTGGCCTCTTTCTTTATTCAAGTTCATTTATATTTTTCAATTTTTGTTTTATAAACTTTTTAAAATTCATTGTATGTGTTCAATGTCCTCTTCATTGTCCTCATCACTTGAGTCATCACTCAAGTGGCATTCAATAGTCCGAAGTCCAATTACCTTCCTATTCTTTGGAAGGTGGTTCATATGTTCATCAAGTTTCAAAAAGCTCATTTCATATATTATTAATGAGCCGATAAGTTCTTCAATAGGTATATTATTTAAATCTTTTGATTCTTGTATCGCGATTACTTTAGGATCCCACCTTTTTGGAAGGGATCTTAAAATCTTATTTTTGAGTTCAAAATCCAAAAAAGATTTACCAAGGGCTCTTAGACTATTGACGAGATCCGTGAAACGCATGTAAATATCGTCGATAGTCTCACTTGATTCTATTCGAAAAAGCTCAAAATCATGCAATAAGAAGTTTACTTTCAAGTCTTTGACTCTATTAGTTCTCTCATGCGTGATTTCAAGTGTGCATCAAATATCAAAAGCTGTTTCACATGTAGAAATCCAATTAAACTCGATTTTGTCCAAAGCATAGAATAAGGCATTCATAGCCTTTGCATTTAATGAAAATGATTTTTTCTCCAAATCTGACCATTCGTTCATCGGTTTAGAGGAAAGTTGAAAGTTATTTTCAATAATATTCCATATATTTAAATCTAAAAAATTAAAAAAAACTCTCATTCGAGTTTTTCAATAAATGTAGTCTGATCCGTTAAACAACGGAGGACGAATAATCGAAAAACCCTCTTGAAAGCCATGAAGAGCTATTTTTCATGGGTGTCAATCCAAAAGAGAAACAACCTTGCTCTGATATCAATTGTTGAGATCTAAAGTGGCACTAAGAGGGGGGGTTGGTGTGAGTGAATTAGTACAGTAGTTAAAAATGATAAATTTAGAGATTTAAATGATCTCAAAAAATCTCATACGAAAAGAATAGTGTTTTAATTGCAAACGGTTTCGAAAAAGCTCTAACTTCAACTTGAGAATGTTTAGAGAAGATGAAAGGCAATGAACAAGTAAAGTAAAGGTTTGTAGAAAGATAAATGTAAGAACATAAATGCAAACCAAATTTTATAGCGGTTCGATCATATGACCTACGTCCACTCTCGATTCCTCTTCTCTTGAGGCCATCGGCTTTCCACTAGCTATTTTCCTTCCAACGGGCGAAGACAAACTCCCTTATAGTACCTCTCCTTTTGACAGACTTAGGAGATAAACCTTACAAGCACTCACTCCTCACTTGAAGCTAAAAATAATCTAAGTCTAGAGGAGGGTTTTCTCAAGTGATTTTTTAAGAGTTTTCTCACTTTTAAAGTATGTGTGCTTATGTTCAACCCAGGGATGGGAGGGGTATTTATAGGCTCCAATCTGATTCAAACTTGGAGCTAAAAACCTTTCCATCCCAGGTTTACCAAGTACTGGCGGTACCACCGCTAGTTTGACCCTGACATTGGGCAGTACCATCACCCAATCTGGTGGTACTACCGCCTAACACACTGCCACGGTCAGTGTACTAGGCGGTACCACCGCCCAAGTGCTCTGCCACTGGGCGATATTATTAGGATCTAGAGCGGTACTAAGAGGGAGAGTGAATTAATGCAACGGTTAAAAATGTTGATTTGTGCGATTTCGAAAAACTTCGTTCGAGAAGAATCACGTTTTGATGAAAACCAACTTCGATTGCATTTTAACTTAAAGAGATTCGTAAGTGAAAGAGAAGAATTCAAGTGATTGCAATAAGGTAAAGGATTTGCAGAAATGTAAATTGCAAGAAAAGAAATGCAAACCGATTTTATAGTGGTTTGGTCCTCCGACCTACGTCCATTCTTGATTCCTCCTTCGTTGAGGTTATCGACTTTCACTAATGATCTTCTTTCAATGGATGAAAATCAACCACCCTTTTACAACTCTTTCTTCTTTTCAAAAGTTTAGGAGATAACCTCTAGAAGTCTCACACCTCCTTTAGATAAACTTCTAAACTTTTCAAGAGGAGGGAGAGAACACTCAAGACTTTTTCAAGATTACAACTTGATTCACTAGAGTTTTAGCTAACTTTTTCTTGTGTAATCCTTGAGGAATGAGTAGGGTATTTATAGGCCCCAAATAACTCCAAAAACGAAGCCAAAATTTAAATTTCCAAGTCTTCCGAGTATGAGCGGTACTACCGCCTGCATTGGGCGGTGCAACCGCTTGTAGAACCTCGAAAACATAGGTTCTGGAGGTGCTACCGCCAGCTTGGAGTAGTACCACTACTGCAACTTTACTACTGGGTGGTACCACCGCTTGCAGCTTAGAAAAGTGCATTTTTTCACTTTTTCAGCTCAGAGGTGGTTTTACTGCTAATTTGGTAGTGCCATAATTTTGACCCAAAACCAACACAATTTTGACCTAACCTTCGACCGTTAAGACATAAACAACTACAAGCTATGAATCTAAGTTATCTGGCATGTCATTGGTTCTCTCGGTGAACTTCCGGCGACCTTCCGATGATCTTCCGGTGAACTTCCAATGTATCATCCGAACCTTCGGTGAAGTGCTCGATCCACTGGCATGTTGACTCCTGCAACATCCGTTCTTGGCGCATTATCTAATTCTTCTGACTCGATGCCCGAACTTTGACTCTAGCCCATCACTCGATTCTTTTTGCTTTAATTGTTTTGCCTCCTTTGATCAAGGTTAGTCCTGCATCACTAATCTCAAAGTATAGATTAGATAATAAACTTATTAATTAATTTCATCATCAAAATCTAAGATTCAACAATCTCCCCCTTTTTGATGATGAAATCAATTGATATGCCATATCGAATTAAGGTAAACCTGAATTCAAAAGTGATAATAACCTTTGAATTTAAGTGAAACAATTTTGATCATATATAATATATTGTATCAAGATTTCATACATTATGCATCATAATTTCAAATCATCGAAATACAATATGCACAATCACAACAAATCAACATCACTTTAGGTATAACATACATGTTACCAAAACATTAAGATTTTCAATCATTCATCATTACTTACTTCTCCCCCTTTGTCATCAATAAAAAGGAGGTGAATTAAAAAAATGGTCATCATAAGGTATCATGATGCATATCATTTATCAAACATATGATACATGAGGCTAATATTTGCTTAGAAATCGAGTTGAACATAATGCAAAATATGTCATCCGAGACGGATAAATCCAAAAAATGATTTGATCATTTTTATTCATATCTATGAAATCCGAAAAATGATCAAGTTATGAAGGATTCATACATGAAAGAGGTTCAACATATAATTTTGAAAATTCAAACATAAAATTATAAATTGAAAATATAGATCATTGAAGTCATTCATTAAATATTTAGTCATTCGTCAAATATACTAATAAGAGCTCATGTAAAAAATTCATGAGAAAAAGATTATGATAAAATTTATGAAAAAGTTCAACTTGGCATTTATGAAGTACAACGCATCAATATCAAAAGTTTCATAAAGAGAGATTCAACTTGGCATTCTCATGAGGTGGAGGAAAAGAAAAAAATAATCAAGTCATAAAAGATCAAGAGTTAAGAAAAAAGTCTGAAGAGAGTATAATAAACTCTTGAGAGCTTAATCATTATACAAAAATTTCATGACATTAAGCTTCAAATAATACAAAAATCATGAAATTCATTTAATCATTCCAATAGAGGTAGAAGGAGTATAAAACCAATTTTAATATTTCATCAAAAGGCATGATCTTCATCAATCGAAGAAGGAGGATAATCAAAATGTTACGATCGAAGGAAAAAAATGAGAGCTTCATTCAAAATATGATATTGAAAAGATGTCATCCAAAATCAGAAAATAATATCAAGTTGAGATTATGTAAACCAAGATTGAAAATTTTCAGAAAAGGAACATACAACATCTTCATGCATTAGGAAAATTTAGCATGCCTAATTCTCTTTTAATGAAGTCAAATTGTTCTTCATTTAGGGGTTTTGTGAAGATGTCCATTAATTGGTATTTTGTATCAATAAATTCTAGAATGATATCATTATTATTAACATGATCTCGTATCAAGTGATGTCTAATGTCAATATGCTTAGTAGAGTGTTTGAATAGGATTTTTTGTTAGAGAAATAGCACTTGTGTTATCACATTTTATGAAAATGTTCTTTAAATAAATTTCATAATCTTCTAATGTATTTTTCATCCAAATAACTTATGCACAACATGCACTTGCAGCTATATATTCAGCTTCGGTTGTAGATAGTGCAACCGAGTTTTATTTCTTGGGACATCAAGAAACAAGTGCATGTCCTAAAAATCGACATGTCCTAAGTTGTTCATGTTCTGGATGTGCTTTTTCTATCTATTCTACATCCACCAAAATCGACATCCACATAAGCTATTAAATCAAAGTTATCGGATTTTGGATACCATAATCCTAGATTAGGAGTTCCTTTAAGATATCTAAGAATTCTTTTAATGACTTTAAGATGAGACAACTTAGGATTAGCTTGAAATCTAGCACAAAGTCTTACAATAAACATGATATCCGATCTAGATGTGGTAAGGTAAAGTAAACTACCTATCATTCCCCTATATATTTTTTGATCAAAACTTTCTCTACTTTCGTCCATGTCTAACTTAGTGAAGGTACTCATAGGAGTATTGATACTTTTGAACCATCTATATTAAATCATTTTAACAATTCTAAAGCATATTTGGTTTGACTAAGAAATATACCATCACTAAGTTATTTAATTTGTAATCCTAAAAAGAAGGTTAGTTCACCCATTAGACTCATTTCAAACTCTTGGCTCATACACTTAGCAAATGATTCACATAACGATTCATTTGTAGAACCAAAGACAATATCATCAACATAAATTTGAATAATAAAAAAATTATTTTTAAAATATTTAATAAACAATGTAGTATCGACCTTGCCTTTAGTGAAATTATTTAAAATAAAAAAGGAACTAAGCCTCTCATACCAAGCCCTTCGGGCTTGTTTTAACCCATAGAGAGCCTTAGTCAATTTAAACACATGATTAGGAAAAAGAGAGTATTCAAAATCGGGTGGTTGTCCAACAAACACATCTTCAAAAATAAAACCATTTAAGAAAGCACTTTTGACATCCATTTGAAATAATTTAAAATTATTACTACTAGCATAGGCAAAGAGCATCCTAATGGCTTCTAATCTTGCCACAAGAGCGAAGGTCTCTTCGTAATCGATACCTTCTTCTTGGTTGAAACCTTTGGCCACTAATCTAGCCTTATTTTTAACCACGATACCAAATTCATCTTGCTTATTTCTAAATACCCATTTAGTACTCATAACTAAATGGTCACTTGATCTAGGAATAAGCTTCCACACCTCATTCCTCTTAAATTGGTTCAATTTCTCTTACATTGTGATAACCCAAGAATCATTTTTTAAGGTTTCGTCAATGCACTTAGGTTCAATTTGAGGAAGGAAAGCGGCATTGGCACAAAAATTCTTAAAAGAGGAATGAGTTTAAATCTCTTTTGATGTGTCTCCTATAATTAGCTCCTTTGGATATGCATCTGTATACTTTCATTCCTTAGGTAAGGAAATTTAAAAAGAAGATGCATCCAAGTTGCTATTTTCAGGAGAGGGTTCATTTAAATTCAAACCATCAAAACCAAGATCATCATCAAAATTATTTTTTTTTAATTTGGAAACTACATTAAAAACTATATGAATAAACTCTTCTATAACCAAGGTTCTTTTGTTGAAAACACGAAAGGCTTTAGAATCGGAAGAATAACTAAGAAAGATGCTTTCATCGGATTTAGCATCGAATTTTCCTAAGGCATCCTTTTCATTCAAGATAAAGCATTTGTAACCGAAAATATTAAAATAAAAAATATTTGGTTTTTTATTATTCCATAATTTATAAGGGGTTTTGATAGAGATGATCTTACTAGAACCCTATTCATGACATAGCAAGCCGTATTAACAGCTTCGGCCCAAAAGTATTTGGATAAGCAATATTCATTTAACATAGTTCTTGTCATTTCTTGTAAATTTCTATTCTTTCTTTCTACTACTCCATTTTATTGAGAATTCCTTGGAGTAGAGAAGTTGTGGTTATATCCATTAGATTCACAAAAATTTTGGAAGTCATGGTTTTGGAATTCACCACCATGATCACTCGAATCGATGAAATCATAAAACCCTTTTCATTTTGAACAAGTTTATAAAATTTATAAAAATATTTAAAATAATCACTTTTGTGAGCTAAGAAATAGGTCCAAGTATATCTACTATAGTCATCTACAATGACAAACACATATTTATTAGAACTAGCCCCAAGAAATTTACCAAAGGGTAATTTGGCAACCTAATAAAGATAATAAAGCAGAAAAAAATAAAAGAGACAGGGACACCAAATTTACGTGGTTCGATCAATTGACCTACGTCCACGAACGGAGAAGGAGCAAAACTCTACTATAAAAGGGACAATTACAAATGCCTTAGGAAAATATTCCTAGGCCATAAAACACCCAAAACTACTAAACAAGAAAAGCCCAAAGTATTTTAACTAAGTGTGGGCTTAATAGAAATTAAACCCAAAGCAAACTATTAGGCTTTTCTTGTGGTGCATTTGGCTTCAAAGCCCAAGCCCTTATTTATAGTTGCAATAAGAAATAACAACCTTGATTTTCCCGATGTGGGACTATGTGGAACTTGCCAAACTAATAAATCTCCACCTTGGCATGTCCCAATATTGACAATTAGCAAACTTGCTCCACCTTCTTCATAAAAGCCCCAATGGGCAATCACCAATAATGAACACCAACCAAGTCCAAGCACCGCTTGAACTTGTAAACTGAAAGAGGCTTCGTAAGCATCGCAATCAACCACTTAGCATAATCATCATAAGAAATTGTATTTGAGTAGGTAGTAGGCTCACCACCTCCACCTATTTCTTATACAATAAACAAAGCATATGCAACCAAATTTGTATATCTTTGTGGTGGTCAAATTTCTCTCCACGGTCTATCCTTGGCTATGGAATATTGCTCTTTCTCTGGATCATCTTTGTCAATAGACTCGGGACCATCTACTAGTATTCTCTGAGTAGAAGAGTTCGATTGAAAAGAATCAAAACTATCAATCTCAAGCTCCACCTACTTCTGTGCACTATCATTTGTACAACTAGTAGATTCCTCTTTAGAAGATAACACAGACAATTCATCAAAAGTAACATCTCTATTAATTATAAATTTTGGAGATTTGAGATCACGACACCATAATCTGTATCCTTTCACCCCAGAAGTATACCCAAGAAAAATGTACTTTTTAGCTCGAGGCTCTAATTTTCTTTCATTTACATGCATGTATACTGGACACCCAAAAAATTTTAAATCAGAGTAATCAGTAGGAGTACCTTACCAAACTTCCTCTGGAGTTTTAAAATTGAGTGCTGCAGAAGGAGCGCGGTTGACAACGTAACAGGCCATATTAATCGCCTCTGCCCAAAAATCTTTTGTTAACCCTATATTTGAGATCATACATCTTGCTCTCTCTAAGAGTATTTTGTTCATACATTCAGCCACACCATTTTGCTGAGGTATCATCCTAACAGTGCAATGCCGATAATTCCTTCATTTTTGCAGAATTTATCAAAGTCACCTTCATAAAATTCCATGCCGTTATCTGTTTAAGTCGCTGGATCTGTTTACCTGTTTGCTTCTCAATCAAAGCCTTCCATTGTTTGAAGGTTAGAAAAATATCATTTTTATGCTTCAAAAAATAAACCTAAACTTTCCTGGAATAATCATCAATGAAAGTCAACATATACCTGACACCACACTTAGACTGAACATGAGCTAGACCCTAAAGGTCTGAATGAATATAGTCAAGAGTACCTTTCATTTTGTGAACTACCAGAGAATTGAAGCTGACTTTTTTCTGCTTTTTAAAAATGTAATATTCACATAAATTTAGTGGCCCAGTACTCTATCTACAAAGAAGACCTCTTTTGCTCAAGATGCTCAAACTTTTTTGCTCATATAACCCAAACGCATATGTTATAATTTAGTGATGTCAGAATCAGATCAATGATGATGACGAGACTACAACCGAGCTTATGACAGTAGTTCCCTACAAAATATATAAGCTACCAGACCTACAAGCTTTCATAACAACAAGGGTACCTCTAGAAACTTTCATAACTCCACCTTCAGTTGTATATTTATACTCAAGGGCCTCTAGGGTGTCTAAAGAGATAAGATTCTTTTTCAAATCAAGAACATGTCTAACATTAGTGAGCATCCTCATAATACCATCATGCATTTTAATTCAGATTATGTCTTTACCAATAACATCACATGCAGTATTATTACCCATCAAAACAATTCCACTATTACAAGATTCATATATGAAATACAGATCCATATTGGGACACGTGATAAGAAGAACTTGAATCTAAAATCCATTCATTTTTATACCTCGTCCTATCATTAGTAGCAAAGAAAATATTTCCATCATTCTCATCAACTGCTACACTAGATTCAACGGACTCAATAGTTTTCTCAATAATTTTTTTCTTTTGCTTTAATTTATTTTTTAATTTAAAGCAATCAGCCTTAATGTGCCCCATTTTATAATAATATCTATACTCTAAATTTTTGCTTGGATTTAGATCTAGATTTAGATCTACTGCTGTCAAATTCCCTTTTATTAGTTCTACGTCCAACCAGACTCTCAACCTGATTCCCACTACTCTCCCTAGTGATATCCTGTCTATCTGCTCCTTAGATTTTAATACAGATTTAATTTCCTGATACGAAATTATTTCTTTTGCATAAATCATAGTATCACAGAAATACTTAAAGGATTGGGGAAGAGAATACAAAAGTAATAGGGCCTTATCCTCGTCATCAATTTTTGCATCTATATTCTCCAAATCCATAACTAAGGAATCAAATTTATCAAGATGTGAGAGTATAGATGCACCTTCAGTCATCCGAAGCATATGCAAACTCTGCTTCAAGTAGAGACGGTCCTCCACTATCCTCTTCATATACAAAGCTTTAAGCTTGTCCCATATGCTCTTAGCCATAGTCTCTGTAGCTACCTCCCGTAAAACCTCATCAGAGAGGTTTAGAATAATACTTGATCGGGCCTTCTTATCCATACCCGCAAGATCTTCCTTTGACGTACCATCTGGAATTTTCTCAACTCCCTGTAGTGCCAAATCAACTTCGTCTTGAACCAGAATGGCCTCGATCTTGAGCTGCCACATGTCGAAGTTGACATTTCTGTCGAATTTATTGAGAACGATCTTTGTTATTGTCATCATTGCCAAAAGATCCCAAAACCAAGCTCTGATACCAGTTTGTTAGAGCTGGCCCCAGGAAATTTACCAAAGGGTAATTTGGCAACCCAATAAAGATAATAAAGCAGAAAAAAAAGTTAAAAGAGATAGGGACACCAAATTTACATGGTTCGGTCAATTAACCTACATCCATGGATGGAGGAGGAGCAAAACTCTACTATAAAAGGGACAATTATAAATGCCTTAGGAAAATATTCCTAGGCCATAAAACACCCAAAACTACTAAACAAGAAAAAATCCAAAGTATTTTAACTAAGTATGGGCTTAATAGAAATTAAACCTAAAGCAAACTATTAGGCTTTTCTTGTGGTGCATTTGGCTTTAAAGCCCAAGCCCTTATTTATAGTTGCAATAAGAAATAACAAGCTTGATTTTCCCGACATGGGACTATGTGGGACTTGCCAAACCAACAATATTTACTACCTCCTAAACTCATTGTGTCAATTGGTCTAAATAAATCCATATTGATCAATTGTAATGGTCTAGAGGTGCTTATTTGATTCTTTGGTTTGAAGCTAGTTTTTATTTGTTTTCCTAGTTGACAAGCATCACATACTTTGTCTTTAATGAACTTAACATTGGGAATGCCTCTTACAAGTCCTTTAGATATGATTTGAGAGATTAGTTTCATGCTAACATGACCTAATCTCCTATGCCAAAGCTAAGCATCATCATTCAAAATCGAAAAACATATTTCATTATTAAGATCATCAATGTTTATGGTGTAGACATTATTTTATTTTAGTGCAATCATAGATATATTGTTGTATGATTATGCAATGATGCAAGCATTAGTCACATAGTTGACTAATGCTCAAAAATTATGCTTTAAACTATCTACCAATAACACATTATCAATTAAAAAACTTGATTTGTTACCTATAGTTCCCTTGCCAATGATTTTACCCTTGTTATTATCTCCGAAGATGATATACCCTTCGTCTTGGCTAGTGAGCTCAGAGAATTGAGATGGATCTCCGACCATGTGCTTTGAGCATCCACTATCAAGGTACCATCTCTTGCTCCTAGCTTATGTGGGTGAATATGTCTCTTCTCCGAGAGCCATCAATGCGAAGTTGGACTCCTCTTTGTTGCTTGCTTCTTCAACTTTGGAACTACTTGATTCATCCCATATCGCCTTTAGAGCTTTCTTCCTCTTTAGTTGCTTCTTCTTGGCTTGGGGGCATTCACTTTTGAAGTGCCCTAGCTTCTTACATTCATAACATATAACTTGGTTCTTTTTGGGTTCAAGTTTATTTTTAGTGTCATTTTTAAATTTATTCTTTCTTATAAATTTTTAAAATTTTTGAGTTAAGAGTGCAAGTTCATCATTAAGGTCCTCATCACTTGAAGATTCTTTCAAGTGGTCTTCTTGTGTTCTCAATGTTATAGCCTTTTTATTCTTTGGAAGGGGATTCTCTAGCTCATCATGAGCATGGCATATCATTTCGTAGGTCATTAAAGACCTGATGAGTTCTTCGAGAGGAAAAGTTTTAAGGTCCTTGGCCTCTTGGATGACCGTAACTTTTGGATCCCAATTCTTTGGAAATGATCTTAAAATTTTAGTTACAAGTTCGAAATTAGAAAAACCTTTACCAAGTGCTTTGAGTCCATTGACGACATCCGTGAAATGGGTGTTTATGTCTCTGATGGACTCACTTGGTTTCATTCGAAACAATTCATAAGAATGCACCAAGAGATTGATTTTGGAGTCTTTCACTTAGCTAGTGCCTTCATGAGTGATTTTAAGAGTATGCCAAATAGTAAAGGTCAATTCACAAATCGAAACATGATTAAACTCATTTTTATCAAGTACACAAAATAAGGCATCTATAGCCTTTGCATTTAGAGCGAAAACCTTCTTCTCCGATTCATTCTATTCATTCATCGGAAGAGAAGATTTTTGAAATCCATTTTCAATGATATTCCAAAATTCAAAATCTATGCAAATCAAAAAAATCTTCATTCGAGTCTTCCAATAAGTATAATCTGACCCATTAAACATAGGTGAACGTGTAATGGAATGACCCTCTTGCATACCAGTATAAGCCATCTCTCTTGGGTTTTAAACCAAAAGAGAGTGATCAAGCTCTGATACCAATTTTTAGGATCTAGAGCAACACTAAGAGGGGGGGGTGAATTAGTATAGTGGATAAAAACGTTGATTTGTGTGATTTCAGAAAATTCGTTCGAGAAGAATCACATTTCGATGAAAACCAACTTCGATTGCATTTTAACTTAAAGAGATTCGTAAGTGAAAGAGAAGGATTCGAGTGATTACAATAAGGTAAAGGATTTACAGAAATGTAAATTGCAAGAAAAAAATGTAAACTAATTTTATAGTGGTTCGGTCCTCCGACCTACGTCCACTCCAGATTCCTCCTTCGTTGAGGTCATCAGTTTTCACTAATGATCTTTTTTCAATGGGTGAAGATCAACCACCCTTTTATAACTCTTTCTCCTTTTCAAAAATTTAGGAGATAACCTTTACAAGTCTCACACTTCCCTTAGACAAACTTCTAAACTTTTCAAGAGGAGGGAGAGAACATTCAAGACTTTTTCAAGATTACAATTTGATTCACCAAAGTTTTAGCTTACTTTTTCTTGTGTAATCCTTGCAGGAATGAGTGGGGTATTTATAGGCCCCAAATGGCTCCAAAAACGAAGCCAAAATTCAAATTCTAGGTCTTCCGGGTATAGGCCGTACTACCGCCTGCATTGGATGGTGCAACCGCTCGCAAAACCTCAAAAACAGTGGTTCTAGCGATGCTATCACTAGCCTGGAGTAGTACCACCGCTGCAGCTTTATTGTTGGGTAGTACCACCGCCTACAGCTTGGAAAAGTGTGCTTTTTCACTTTTTTAGCTCATATGCGGCTCTACTGCCAATTTGGCAGTGCCACCGCCTACAGCAATGTTTGGGCCACTGAATGGGCCTCTCAATGAGCCCAAATTAGTCCCAATTTAGGCCCAATTGGCCTCTAATTGAGTTGGTATGATTTCACCCAAAACCAACTAAATTTTGACCTAACCTTCGACCATTAAGACATACATAAACAACTACAAGCTACGCATCTAAGTTATCCAACATGTCATTGGTTCTCCTGATGAACTTTTGGCGACCTTCCGGTGAACTTCCGGTGCATCGTCCGAACCTTCGGTGAAGTGCTCGATCCACTGGCATGTTGACTCCTACAACATCCGTTCTCGGTGTATTGTCCAATTCTTCCGACCCGATGCTTGAACTTTGACTTCGGCCCATCACTTGATTCTTCTTGTTTTAATTGTTTTGCCTCTTTTGATCAAGGTTAGTCCTACATCACTTATCTCAAAATATAGATTAGATAACAAACTTATCAATTGATTTCATCATCAAAATCCGAGATTCAACAGGTACCACCGCCTAGTACATCCTAGGGAGCTAGACCTAGGGTGGTGCCACCACCCCAATCTGGTGGTGCCACCACTAGACAAGGTCTAGCACTTCTGGTTAGGCCTTAAACCTGGTCCAAACCAATCCATTACTGAGCCCAGTTAATCCCTACTAGGGTTATAGGATTAATACCTAGTCATAACCCTAATTATGTGCTAACTATGAAATTAAAGCTATTTCTTAAGCTAAACAATGTACGGCATGTCAAGACTTCTTCCGACAAGCTTCCGACGAACTTCCGATGGTCTTCCAACAAACCCTTGGACACCATTCTACGGACTCCCGGCAAGCTCCTAGACTTCATAATGATCTTGGCGAGTTCTGATGAGCTTCTTCAGTAAGATCCGATCTTTCTTGACGAGCTCTACAAACTTCTGACGAACTTTCCGACGAACTTTTGAAAACCCTTCGGCAAGCTCCCTACTCATTCTCAGCTAGTTCTGGTAGCACTTCCGACGAATCTTCAGACTTCCATCGAACTCTCAAAGTCCCAATGATTCCATCGCACTTGACTCCAGCACTTTGTTTTGCTTTTATGTCTTCATCGTTATCGTAATTAATCATGCACACTAAGTAAATCTTAACCCTACTTCAATCTAGACAATTGTTATACGAATCAACATCATATTGCCCGACACGTCATTGATCGGCGCTTTGTCTAGTTCTTCAGTGCACCGTCCTCTCTTGCGGCCTATTGCCTAATTGATGGTTGACCTCCGCAACCTCAGTCTCCTTGGTGCAACACCATACTTCTTGGTCCGATGCTTGAAGTCCAAAGCTTTCTGTCGATTGTCGACTGGACCTTTGACTCGACGTCCAATCTCCTGACGTAATTTCTTTCGGCACAACGCTGATTCATCCAGTGTCAACTATCTAACCCTGATCAATAGTAGACCTACGTCACTCAAAACATAGTTAGACAATAAAACATTATCAATTAGTTTCATCATTAAAATCCGAGATTCAACAACCTTGACGAGCAAGTGGTTTCTCTATAACTTTTGTATGCGCACTACCTTCGATCGATTCATCAGGCAACAACAATTGTTGTCTCTTTTTTCTTCATTTATGTCAACAAATTTAATGCAGAAGGACCACTCTAAAGCATCTTTCCGATATGAAAAACTATGTCAAATGCAGCAAGAACGTATAAAACAATTCTACGTGATTAAACACAACACATGCAGTTTATAAGCCAATCATCGCATGATGAACCTGACTTTGATACCACTGCTGGAAAATCACGAGTCGGCATCTCATGTATAGTGGAAACCAAAAAATAAAACCAAATTTCCCATAGTTGAGTACTTTGTCGTTATGCGACAATTGGTGCGTGAAAAATTGTAAATTCAAAAAACCGCATGTATCATATTAGAAGTGTTACATAGGGAGATCGTATATCCCTAAAATTTTCATATCTGATGAAGATGATGAAGGAGCACTCATGTACTCCTCTCTAGTAGTAATCCACATAGTGGACATAGTGACGATGCTCCTCAGATCGTCGCGGGATCTCCCTCTCCACGTGCATCACAAGGCTGTCGGAGCTAAGGAGGAGAAGCGGAGGATGAGGAGAATAGGAGGGGCAACCACCAGCATTTCTCACCTATGAACTGTGAAGTACCTCATATTTATAAAGGTTATGAAGTTATCCTTTAATGGATCTTATCCTCATTGGATCTCTATCTAATTATCTAATTGTATCTTTATCCAATTTAATCTTATCTAATCATCCAATTGGATCTGTATCCAATTATTCAATTAGATCTTATCCAATTATCCAATTAGATCTTATCCATGAGATCCAAACTAGGGACTCCGCGGATATCTCATATCTGCACATTTACTCATCGCAACATCCACTATATGTGTGTGACCCTCTAGGCCCGATACTGAGCTGGCCATGAGTCACTCCCATCGGAACTCCTTCTGACTCAAAACTCTTTCTGATATAGTGAATTATTATCTCCCTAATAATTCATTCGACTCATCGACTATGGACGTACTAAGCCACTACGCCATAGTCCCTAGACAGTATAGGAGGATCTAATCCATCAGACCTATCTATCCTCAGTTACCATGTATTTATAATCCCTCATCCATCTAATATCCCAGAGACCATATATTGGATATGGTAATATCAAGCCTATATGGAATCCTGTCCGAGTTTTGCTCTAATTGAATTCTCTTAGAGAACTCCTTCTCTCTCAATCCGAACGACCCTAGCCAAGAATTTTGTTTGAGTGAACATATGCAAGATATTTCTCTTACGATACCAAGAGTAAATGATCCTCTATTGATACTCAATTGCCTTCGTAAGGTTAGCTACTATTCCTGAGAATGATTGTACCAAATCTGGAACTTCCAAACCTGTAAGTCCGGCATCAAAGAATGGAGTACTCGAATCTTTGGTGTCTTAAGTCTAAGGACCAGACACATAACTAATACTACAGAATCGCTATCTGATATTGGTATCATTAACTATCCAGCACTCCATAAGCTTATTAATCAGTGAACTTATTCTCTAATGAACACTTGCATTGTACCTCTAGTGTCCCTACGTGAGTGACTATGAGACCAGTCGCCTCCATCATATGGACGAGTATACAGTGCACTGTTCTATCATATTATCTCGATGTCCTTTCTCGAGTAACCAATGACCGAGATGATTTAGAGTCTGTGTTTAAAGGCGAATCGGTCTCATTATCATGATCTCATAATGATCTGATTTCTATTGTACAAATCCAATGACATCACAATATACATCCAGATAATATAAAAAAATATCAATAATCATAAGCAAAGAGATTGACACAATGGTTACAAGTGCCATCACTCACTTGATTGGCTTGTAGGGCACCTATAACTAACAAATTTTAAACATATTATATTTGGGTTTTCTTTTGGTTAGATATTATAATTATATACATGTGTCAAAAACATTGTATACAAGGGGAAATAGTATCAATTTTGTTTAGTAAGTTAGTATGTTTTAATTTTTAGAATGTCTATTTTTTGCTGCATTCCTACCAATAGTAATAATGAAAACTTGAAATGTAGCATCCTACTTTAGTTATGCATATAGGGTATGGGTTTAACTAAGAGTAGGGTGCTATAAAGTTATGGTATCAGAGCCCAGATCATGAGTCCTATAGACTATGTATATCTACAAAAGCATGGGGCACACTACTCAATAAGTTTTAATAATTGAATTATATTAATTTTTATATTATTATTTGATGCTCTTATACTTGGCAATCAAGGTATGAACAACTTAAGATTAATCAAAAAGATATCATGAGAACTAGAGGGTAAGCTAGTAGTCCTAATAATGTTTGGGAGGAGGCTTTCGATGGTAGAGAGGCATACACATAGAGAAATTAAAGAGATGATATTTAATAGGCTAACAAAATTGGAGGAGAGACAATATAGACAATAAAGCAGTTATTGGCCCAAAGACAAGAGACGGTGCAAATAGCACCTCAAGGGCATAGTGTTTTAGAATCACCAAGTGAGAGCTTAGAAAGAGTGATTCACCACTCTTTGAAAGTGATATATATCCATTGGTGAAAAGGAAGTACATAATATTTGACAAATGTGATTGATACAAGGGTGGAATAAAAAGTTAAGCCAGATGTGATATGCTAATTATGAATGAATTTTGAAAGTATTTTCAAAGGACCACCCTAGTTTATCACTCAATAAGGAGATCGAATTTATCATAGACTTAATGTTAGATAGTAAATCTATTTCCAAAGCAGCTTATAGAATGGCCCCATAGAACTCAAGGAGTTAAAGATACAATTGTAAGAGCTCCTTGATAAAGGTTTCATTTGTCCTAGCTTTTCACCATAGAGAGCACTAGTCCTATTTATTAAAAGAAAATAATGGGACAATGTAATTGTGCATAGACTACAATGCGTTGAATAGGATAACTATTAAGAACAAATACCCACTCCTTAAAATTGATAACTTGTTTGATCAATTGCAATGTGCATTAGTATTTTTCATAATTAATTTAAGATTAAGGTATCATCAATTAAAAATCAAGGAGGACAATCTTATGATCGCCTTCAAGATCATGGGCACTTTTAATTTTTAATGATGTCATTTGGTCTAACAAATACACTAACCATCTTTATGGACCTTATGGACTTGATGAACAGGGTATTCACGGAGTATTTAGATAGATTTATGATAGTTCTTTTGATGATATTTTGATATACTCACTCTAAGGAATATGCAAAACATTTAAGAATAGCTTGAGTATCTTGAAGGAAAAGCAATTATATATGAAGTTTAAGAAGTGTAAATTTTAGCTAAAGAAGATAACCTTCCTTGGGCAAAATGTACAAAGGAAGGGATCATAGTAGATCTAGCTAAGGTGAAAGCAGTTAATAACTAGTCCAGGCAGGTGTAGAAGGATTCTCTAAGATAGTATCACCTCTCACCTAATTAATTAATAAAAAATTAAATTTGAATGGACCGAGGCTTGTGAAAATATTTCTCAAAAACTGAAAAAGAGATTGACTTTAGTTCCAATTCTTATAGCACCAAAAAGAGATCGGGTAAGAAGGATTTGTGGTATATAGTGATGCATCCAAAAATGGTCTAGAATATATTTTGATGCACAATGACAAAGTTATACCTGATAGCTCAAGATAAATAAAATATTATGAGAAAAACTATCAAACCCATGATTTAGAATTGGCAACAATGGTGTTTGTCTTAAAATTTTGATGACATTATCTTTATAGGGAGAAATACAAAATATACACTAATTATAAGGGTTTAAAATATTTTTTTACTTAAAGGGATCTAAATATAGATAGAGAAGATAGAGTTAGCAAAAGATTATAATTGTGTGATCAATTATCACCCTGGAAAAGCAAATGTAGTTATTGATGTATTGAGTAGAAAGTCAACCAATTTATTTATTTTTGTTGAATCTTGAAATTTGATGATGAAATCAATTGGTAAATTATTTGATATAATCTATATGTTGAGAAAAGTGTGCAGAATTAACTACGATAGCGATGAAGGCATAAAGCAAAATAAAGTATCAGAGTTAAATACGATCAATTCATTAGGAGTTCGAGAGTTCACCGGGAGTCCGAAGGTTCACCAGGAGTGTTGCCGGAATTGGCCAAAAGTTCATCGGGAGCTTACCGAAGTGTTCAGAAGTTCATCGGAAAGTTCATCAAAAGTTCTCTAGAGCTCACCAAGAAAGATCGAAGCTTGCCAAAGAAGCTCGTCGGAACTCGCCAAGAAGATTGTGAAGTTCAGGAGTTTGCCAGGAGTCCGCTGGTAGGTGTCTGAGAGTTCATCGGAAGTTCACCGAAAGTTCATCGAAGCTCATCAGAAGAAACCTTGATTTGCCGGATTTTGTTTTCTTTAGTATATGTCTTTCATTTTCGTAGTTAGCATATAATTAAGATTTAGTTTATGAGATAATCCCACTAACCTTGTTAGAGGCCAACTGGGCTCGTAATTAGATTGGTTTAGGTCAGATTCAAGGCCCAACCAAATTGCTGAACCCTGTTTGGTGGTGGCACTACTAGACTAGGGCGATGGAACCACTCTAGACTCAGTCTTCTAAAAGCCTGGGTGGTGGCACTACTGGCAATTAATAACTACTAGACGGTGGTACTGACCCAGGTCAGTAATTGAGACCCTGCCTAACGGTGGTACCACCCAATAATAGGGTTAACTAGCAATAGTACTGCTAGGGTCAGGCGGTGGTACCGCTAGTACTCCGAAAATTCGGGATGGGACCTTTTTTGGCTCCATTTTTGAAGCTAGTTGAGACCTATAATTACCCCTTACTTCTCAGGTGGTTGAGCATAAAGAAGTGATAAGAACTGAATCGAAACTATAGTGAAATAGCTTTCAAAAGTTGAGTGTTCACCTCCACCATTCTCTAAGTATAAACGTTTGTAAAAGGAGAGTGAGCCACTTGTAAAGTTCTATAAAGGTGTGATTGATCTTTCTCCTTCAAGAAAGATTGATAGTGGAAGCCGATGACCTCATCGGAGGATGTATCAGAATTGGACATAGGTCGGACGATCGAACCACTATAAAATTGGCACGTTCTTCTCTTGGGGCGTAATTTACTTTTGCTGCATTCAATTTATACTTCATTGCAATTGTCCAATCTCCTCTTTTATACTCTCTTACAAACTTACTTGATCAATATCTTTCCAAAATGATTTTTGTCGAATGAAATATTTTCATCGTATGAAGTTTTTCAAAATTGTTTAAATCATTCGCTTTATCTACTACACTAATTCACCCCCTCTTTAGTGTTGTTCTTGATCTTAACAATTTTATCAATGGTTCAAGGACCTCTCTATAGAAATGTAAAAAAATTTGAATCAAAGATGATCCTTAAAATTTTAATTAGGAGATTAATAGCGCTGTCACTATAGCCAACCCTTTTGGGAAAAATTAAAGAGTTATAGGTCAATATGTTATGTTGATGATCATGCATGGAATGATATATTAAAATTATGTTTATGCATAAAATTCTTATGATTTTTTAAATTTAAAATTTCTATTAATATGATATATTGATAGAGGGAGTTAAGGTTAACTCCATCATCAATTGGTTGTCATCATCAAAAATGGAAAGATAATTGAATCTTGGATTTTGATGATGAAACCAATTGATAAAGTTTGTGATCTAATCTACGTTTTGAGTGAACTCAAGACTTTTTTCTCCGGTGAACTTCCGGCGGTCTTCCGATGAACCCTCGGATACCATTCTACAGACTCCCGGTAAGCTCGTGGACTTCACGATGATCTTGGCGAGTTTCGATGAGCTTCTTCGGCAAGCTCCAATCTTTCTCGACGAGCTCCGCAAACTTCCGACAAACCATCCGGTGAACTTTCGAAAACCCTTCGGCAAGCTCCATACTCATTCTTGGCCAGTTCTAATAGTGCTCTCGATGAATCTTTGGACTTCCGTCGAACGCTCAAACTCCCAACGATCCATCGCACTTGATTGTGGCACTTTGTTTCACTTTATGTCTTCATCGTTATCGTAGATAATTATGCACACAAGCCAAAACTCTACTTCGATCTAGATAGTTATTACAACGTGAATTGACATTTTGTTGCCCGGCATGTCATTGGCTTATCGGCGCTTTGTTTGATACTTCGACACATCGTTCTCTCTTGCAACCTATTGCCCAATCGACGGTTGACTTCCGCAACCCCGATATCCTTGGTGCAACTCCACTCTTCTTGGCCCGATGCCCGATGTTTGAAGCCTTCTACCGATTATCAACCAGACCTTGACTCGATGTCCAATATCCTAACGTGTTCCTCTAGTGCAATGTCAATTCCTCCTACGTCAACTATTTAATCATGATTGAGTAGACCTACGTCACTCAAAATACAGTTAGACAATAAAACATAATCAATTATTTTCATCATCAAAATTCAAAACCTAATAGTCTCCCTTTTTTTATGATGACAACTAATTAATGACTAACGAAGTTAACCTTAACTCCTCGGAGTTTAACCAAACTCCCCCTATCAATATGCCATTGATAGAATACTTGGATTATCCCAAATCTAAGCAACATGTATGAAAATCATGTTAACAAAAGTCTCATGCAAATATGTAAAATATTCAATTATACATTGCATTGCATGAACTCATCAATCTACTTCTCCCCCTTTGTCATCAACAAAAAGGAGAAGTTGCATCATAACTATTTTAAAAGATATGCAAGTCAACATATAAGTCAGATTTACAACATAGCAAGGTTTTTGAGTTTAATTTTCAAGCTAAAGATTTACAATATACATCACTTTGAATATGCAAGCTAATAGTTTTCAAATATGTATAAGTTTGTATTTTTCTTTCTAAAGATAGGCAAGATAGTAATTTTTCATTCTTTTTTTGAGATGTGCAAGTTGCACTTTCTTTGCTTCCTTTGCAATATGCATGTAATTTTTGTTTCTTCTCTTTTGAGAAGTGCAAGCTTTGCCTTCCTTTACATGTTCTAGCTAGCAAAAACTTTCTCCCCCTTTGATTTTCTCAAAAAGAAGAGAAGAGTACAATTCTTTTCCCTTTACATGAATTTTAAAATTATGATAATTAATAAAGATAAATATTTATAGGGTATCAAAAGTTTACATTCATGATTCAAAATTAATTTGTGAAAACCAAGTTATGAATTCTATCATCAAAATCAAGTTATGAAGATCAAATTAATCATTCATGCTAACACTTAAGGTACTCTTTAAGATGCTAGCAATTTTGCGATATGTTAACAAGTAATTTTTGCTTACTCTAGCAAAATTCTTTCTCTCATGATGCATAAGCTAGCAAGCATTTGCCTTAGGCTAGCAATCTTTCTCCCCCTATGTCATTGTCAAAAAGAAAGGGATGATCAAATACAAAGATTTTCTTTACATCCTCTTTCAAATACATTTGTATCAAAATATACATTAGTAATCACATGATGCATACATGACCAAGAAATCAGGTTTTTAGAAGGATCAAGATCAAGAGATATCATTCATGGTAAATTTTTGCAAGATCAAGATCATGATTTTAAAATAAATTCTAAACATATTTTTTTTACATTCATTTTCAAGCCATGATAAAAAGAATAAATCAATGACTCAATCATTAAGCAAATTTCTTTTACATCAATTTTCAATCATCACATAAGGCATACAAGGCAAAGAAAAATCATGTCAAAAATTCCAAAAGGTATTTCAAGCCAACAAAATTACATTTGAAGGATAAAATATATCACAATCGTAAATGTCGATAAGTGATTCATTTGAGTGCAAAACCACTTGATTCATGCATAGGAATTCTAAGTATCAAATATCAAGATATCAAGACTTGGATTATGATAAAGCTCATTCAAGTTTGAATCATCAAAATCATTAATATAGTTTATGAGATTCATAAATTAACATAAACTTGAATTGTCCTCCTCTTTGGTAAATGATAAAAAGAAGCAATCATAGAGGAAAATATTTTGATTCGCAAAAATATCTCAAGTCAAGAATTCAAAGTCATGATTTCAAGTGATCAAGAGATGAGTCATAAGATCATTCAAACTCATTTTGTCAACTCGAAACTCATAATCAAATCAAATAGAACAACATTCAAAACCAAAAGATTAACTTCATCATGAAAATTGTCAAGATAAAAATATAACATATTAAAACATAAAATTCACTCATCATGCATAATGTGTTTCATTTTAAGTTGTTTATGTCATATAAGTGTGCTCATGTTTTAAAAGATGAGTATCATGTTTTAAAACCAAAACATGAGTTTTGTCATCAAGATATGATATCATAAAGTCATTAACCATGATAACAACCTTTTAATATTTTCATTTCATCATTATCAATGATGATTTCATAAGGTATGTTCATATATTTATATGAAAGCCATCATCATATAAATTCCAAAATGTAGGATTTCAATTTTTAAATCCTCATGCATGATATGAAATCGTAAAGCATCATGTTTGAAACCGATATCATCATGAAGATCATCAAGACAAACACATTGTTTCAAAATGTGAGATTTCAAGTTATTATTTCAAATCTTCATGTATCATCAAACACGAAAACTGAAGTACACAATCATGGATTAATCCTATTAAACATAATCATGCTAATTAACTTTTGTGTCAAGCTATGCATCAAAATTCAATACGGAAATCATAAACTAAGCAATTATCATTCATAATTTTTACTTTTCAAAAATACTAGAAGGAAAAGCATAATATAATTTTTTAAAACAATTTTTTATTTTCAAAAACACAAGAAAAGCATGAGAAAAAAAATTTCCTACTAAGTTAAGCACTCAAGAAAAACTTCATGTAATTTCAAAATAAGGTAAAAGCAACTTGGGTGAGTTTCTTACCTCATTGTCGAAAACCGTCAAAGCACAATATGTCTTTTTTTTACTTGATTCTTCTCAGCGAGCCTTCTTCTTCTTCTTTGGCCTCTTTCTTCATTCAAATTTATTTTTTATTTTAAATTTTTGTTTAATGAACTTATTAAATTTTGGTGTTCGAAGTTCAAGTTCATCATTGTCCTCATCAGTTGAGTCATCACTCAAGTGGTATTCATTTGTCCGAAATTTCAAATCATTCCTGTTCTTTGGAAGGTGGTTCAAATGTTCATCATATCCAACATGTTCCAAGAGTGTCATTTCATATGTCATCAAAGACCCAATTAGTTCTTCAATAGGCAAATCATTTAAATTTTTAGCTTCTTATATAGTGATTACTTTAGAATCCTAATTTCTTGAAAGCGAACGTAAAATCTTGTTAACAAGTTTAAATTTTGAAAAATATTTACCAAGTGTTCTTAGACTATTGACGACATCCGTGAAACGAGTGTACATGTCACCTATAGTCTCGCTTGGTTGTATTTAAAAAATCTCAAAATCGTGCATCAAAATATTAACTTTCGAGTCTTTAACTTTACTTGTTCCTTCATGTGTGATTTCAAGAGTGTGCTAAATATCGAAAGTCGTTTCTCACGTAGAATTCCGATTAAACTCAGTTTTATCTAGAGCGCAAAATAAGGCATTCATAGATTTTCAATTTAAAGAAAAATATTTCTTCTCAAAATCTGACCATTCGTTCATCGATTTAGAGGGAAGTTGAAAACCATTTTCAATAATGCTACATAAATCCAAATTTAAAGAAATCAAGAAAACTCTCATTCGAATTTTTCAATATGTGTAGTCCGACCCGTTAAAGAACGGAGGACGAATAATCAAAAAGCCCTCTTGAAAGCCATGAAGAGCCATTTCTCATGGGTGTGAATCTGAATGAGAAATAACATGACTCTGATACCAATTATTAGGATTGAGAATGGCACCAAGCGGGGGGGTGAATTAGTGTAACGGTAAAGAACAATAGATTTGACGATTTTAAAACACTTTCAAAAACTTTGTAGGATAAAAATTATGCTTTGATTAAATCCGTAACGAAAGATGCTTTAAACTTGAAGTGATTCGTAAGAAGGAGACAAGGAAGTGGAGCATCAAAGTGAATATGGTTTGTAGTAATGTAAATGACAATAAGATATACGTAAACCGATTTATAGTGGTTCGATCATACGACCTACGTCCATTCCCGATTCCTCTTCACTTGAGGCCACCGATTTTTTCACTAGTTGTCCTCCTTCTAACGAGCAAGGATTAGATCCCTTATAGCACTCTCCTTTTGATAGGCATAGGAGGTAACCCTTACAAGAACTCTCTCTTTCTTTCAGTGGAATATAAGTGAAAACTAAAGGAAGGATTTCTAGAGAGATTTCTATAGAGTTTTGTTACTTTGAAAGTGTATATGCTTGTATCTTCTAACCAGGGATGGGAGGGGTTTTTATAGATCCCAAGAGGATTCAAATTTGATAGCCCAAATTTGAATCACCCTGGATTTCAGGGGTATTGGCGGTACTACCGCCAGTGCTGGGCGGTACCACTACCCAGGCTTTTTGCCCTTGTCAGTGTACTAGACGGTACCACCACCTGACACACTGACACAGTCAGTGTACTAGGCGGTACCACTGCCCAGCCAGCGGTGCCACCGCCCAGGCACTCTGCCCCAGGGCGGTACTATCGCCCAGATGTTCTAGGGAGCTGGACCTAGGCAGTACCACCACCCCAATCTGGCGGTACCACCGCTAGACAAGGTCTAGCACTTCTGGTTGGGCCTTAAACCTAGCCCAAACTAGTCCAATACCGGGCCCAAGTGGCCCCTAACAGGGTTAAAAGATTAACACCTAATTTTAATCCTAATTATGTGCTACTTATAAAATTAAAGATATTTTCTAAGCTATTACAAAGTCTAGAAAGTCAAGACTTTTTTCTCCGGTGAGCTTTCGGCAAACTTCCGGTGGTCTTCTGATGAACCTTCGGATACCATTCTGCAGACTCTCAGCAAGCTCCTAGACTTCACGATGATCTTGGCATGTTCTGACGAGCTTCTTCAGCAAGTTTCAATCTTTCTCGGTGAGCTCCGTGAACTTCTGATAAACCTTCCGGCGAACTTCCGAAAACCCTTCGGCAAGCTCTCTACTCGTTCTTGGTCAGTTCCGGCAGTACTTCCGATGAATCTTTAGACTTTCATCAAACTCTTGAACTCCCAATGATCCATCGCACTTGACTCCAGCACTTTGTTTCGCTTTATGTCTTCATCGTTATCGTAGTTAATCCTGCACACAAACCAAAACTCTACTTCAATCTAGAAAGTTATTACAATGTGAATTGATATTATGTTACCCGGTACGTCATTGGCTTATCGGTGCTTCGTCCGATACTTTGGTACATCGTCTTCTCTTACGACCTGTTGCCCAATCGACGGTTGACTTCCGCAACCTCGATATCCTTGGCGCAACTCCACTCTTCTTGACCCGATGCTTGACGTCCGAAGCCTTCTGCCGATTGTCAACCAGACCTCCGGCTCAACGTCCAATATCCTGACGTGTTCCTCCAACGCAACGTCAATTCCTCCTGCGTCAATTGTTTAATCCTGATCGAGTAGACCTGCGTCACTCAAAATGCAGTTAGACAATAAAACACAATCAATTAGTTTCATCATCAAAATCTGAGACCTAACAGCTGTGTGCAAGCGGTAGCCATATAGGCGATAGCGCATGGGCAACAACCATGCCCAAGCGATAGTTGCTTCTAAGCGATAGCCTCGAGCAGGCAGAGGCCGCACTACTAGCGCCCGCCCATGGGCATAGGCGGTGGCCACGTGTAAGGGCGGTAGCCCACCACCCATAGGTAGACGCCCCTTAGGATTTTTGAAAGAAAATTATATTTTTACCCCTATAATTTCTATTAATTCTATTTTTAATACTTTTGACAATTCTACCCTTCATAAATGTCATAATTCCATTTTATGTCCTATAAACAAATTTATTATTTTACCCTTATGAAATTAAAAAATTTTAATTTATATTCTTAATCATAAAATTGATCAATATAATATAATTGAATTTGATCGTAATTATTTTTTTGAATAGTTATTGATTGAATTTAACTTCGATCAAATTTAGAAATGATTAAATTTTAATCAATTTTTGGTTTTGATCGACCTGTTTAATTGGGTTGGGCTTGCCCAAATTAAATAAAATTAATTATTTTAATTTAATATTTATATTAAAAATTATAAATTATTGTTTCTTTTATAATTTTTTCATATGATTTATTGATTGCATGTGGTAAATAGAATCTAACTATTGTTCTTGGATATTTATTTAGTTATTCATATATATATATATATATATATATATATATATATATATATATATATATATGTTTGACATTATGAAATAATATTTATCTTTTACATAAAAACCCTTCATGATTTATATTTCATCATGATTACAATTATCATATGAGTTTTTCCTTTTATTGATTAATGTTTAATAATTATTATGATTATTATTCTATTATTGAATTATATTAGCATAAATTCGAATAAAAAATTTTGATGAATATTATTTGTAACTCATCTCCCTAAGTTTTATTTGATCGATAATTGTTAAAGTTGCCTGGGATGATAGACTTATAAGATGTGAATTACAATATAAATATTATTATTTATATGATATTTTAAACTATATTTTATATTATTGTATTAGTCTTGTAGCTACCAAAGTGACCTAGACCAATAACTTATAAAATGACATTAAGAAATTAGTCCTAAATGATATAAAGAAAATAATATTCATAATGGCACACATAATTAAGAGATTTAAATAATCTTAAAGAAAAATCTACTTCAAATAGTTATGTGATGGGATAGGATGATAATGTTTTGACTATCCTCACAGTTTAGGGTTATATACCCAAATGTAATAATACTATTCCACAAGGATTATATCAGTTCTCCATATATGATCTTAAGTGAATACTAGATATGTCAATATTTTACCCAAAAGTGAAATATAGATAATATCAATAGTTCATCATATTTTGAAAACTCAAAGTATTAATGTTATTTTATATTTTTTACAATGATACTTCCTTCAATATATGCTCAGGCTTCTAGTGTCTTTGTACTCTCTGGATCAAATTATCCAGAATGGTTAGAGCATGTGCAATTCACACTAGGCGTATTAGATCTTAACTTAGTATTACTTATTAAAAAGCCCACAGACTTGATTGATGAAAGTATAGTAGAACAAGTTAATAAAATGAATGCTTAGGAAAGATCTGATAGGCTTAGTTTAATGTTCATAAGAATAATGATTACAAATAACATAAAGACTTCATTATCGATTGCAACTAGTGCACGAGAATATTTTAAAGTTATTGAAGATAAATTTAAATCTACTGATAAGTCATTGGCTGGTGCACTAATGAAAAAACTGACTATGATTCAGTATGATGATACTCAAGAAATTCAGAATCACATCCTCAATATAACTGATAAAGCTACAAAACTTAAAGTATTAGGCATGAATGTTGATGAGTCTTTCCTCATGCAGTTCATTCTTAATTCTCTTCCTTCCCAATTTGGCTCATTCAAGATTACTATAATATAAATAAGGATTAGTAAGACTTGAATGAGTTAATTAGTATGTGTATTTAGGAAGAATTGAGATTAAGGTAGAAAAGTTCATATAATGCCATAACTACTACTCAAAGAGCTTATAATAAAAAAAGAAAATTAAAGTATCATCCATCAAAGAAATTTGTCAGGTCTGAAAATATTAAATAGACTAATGAAAAGAAAGCTTCTACAGTAAAATATTTTTTTATGGTAAAAAAGGACATGTGAAGAAGGACTGTATTAAACGTAAAACTTAGTTTGAAAAATCTATATGAACTTATGTTACCTTTGTATATTACAGAAGTTCCTTCTAATACTTGGTGGATTGATTCTGGTGCTTCAACTCATGTTACCAATAATATGTAAGGATTTCTTTCAATCTGAAAACTAGAAGAACATGAAAGATTCATCACAATGGGAAATCGTCTCAAAGTGAAAGTGATGTCAATGGGGACTTATCGCCTACGCCTAGAGACGGGTCATCTAATGAATCTTGTTTACATATGTTATATTTCTATTATTTCTAAAAATTTAATTTCTCTATCTAGAATTGATGAGTTAGGATATTATCTTTTTTTATAATGGTAAAGTCAGTATATTTTATGATTCAATAAAAATTAGTTCTAGAATTCTATGTGATGGTTTGTACAAAATTAATTTGAATCTTGAGTTTGCAAAGACATTATTGACCCTATAATCAAGTATTGGATTGAAACGTAGCTTTAATAGTGAAAGATCTTATATATTATGGCATAGATGTTTGGGGCATATTTCCAAAGAAAGAATAAAAAGATTGTTGAATCTCGGATTTTAATGATGAAAGCAATTGATAAGTTTGTTATCTAATCTATGCTTTGAGATGAGTGATGTAGGACTAACCTTGATCAAAAGAGGAAAACAATTAAACCAAGAAGAATCAAATGTTGGGCCAGAGTCAAAATTTGGGCATCGGGTCGGAAGAATCGGACAACGCACCGAGAACGGATGTTGCAGGAGTCAACATGCCGGTGGATCGGGCACTACACCGAAGGTTCGGACGATGCATCGGAAGCTCACCGAAAGATCACCGAAAGGTCACCGGAAGTACACCGAGA
Source organism: Musa beccarii (assembly GCA_024322285.1). NCBI lineage: Eukaryota > Viridiplantae > Streptophyta > Magnoliopsida > Zingiberales > Musaceae > Musa > Musa beccarii. Next base: position 16,735,573 of record CM044402.1, read on the forward strand.
GAACTAATGACATGCCGGATAACTTAGATTTGGAGCTTGTAATTGTTTACGGCTTAATGGTCGAAGGTTAGGTCAAAATTGAGTTAGTTTTGGGTAAAATCATACCAACTCAATTAGAGCTAATTGGGCTCAAATTAGGATTAATTTGGGCTCATTGAGAGGCCCATTCAGTGGCCCAAACATTGCTACAGGTGGTGGCACTGCCAAATTGGCGGTAGAATCGCCTATGAGTTGAAAAAGTGAAAAAGCGTACTTTTCCATACTGCATGCAGTGGTACCACCCAGTCTAGGTGGTGGTACCACCCAACAATAAAGCTGCAACAGTAGTATCACTCCAAGCTAGTGGTAGTACCACCAAAACCTCTGTTTTCAAGGTTCTATGGGCGGTGGCACCGCCCAATGCAGGTGGTAGTACTGCCCGTACTTGGAAGACCTAAAAATTTGAATTTTGACTTCATTTTTGGAGTCATTTGGGGCTTATAAATACCTCACTCATCCCTACAAGGATTACATAAGAAAAAGTAAGCTAAAACTCTAGTGAATCAAGTTGTAATCTTGAAAAAGTCTTGAATGTTTTCTCCCTCCTCTTGAAAAGTTTAGAAATTTATCTAAGGGAGGTATGAGACTTGTAAAGGTTATCTCCTAAACCTTTGAAAAGGAGAAAGAGTTGTGAAATGGTGGTTGATCTTCATCTATTGAAAGAAAATCATTAGTGAAAGTCGGTGACCTCAACGAAGGAGAAATCGGGAGTAGACGTATGTCGGAGGACCGAACCATTATAAAATCGGTTTGCGTTTCTTTTCTTGAAACTTACATTTCTACAAATCCTTTACCTTATTTCAATCACTCGAATCCTTCTCTTTCACTTATGAATCTCTTTAAGTTAAAACACAATTGAAGTTGGTTTTCATCGAAACGTGATTCTTCTCGAACAAAGTTTTTCGAAATCACACAAATCAACATTTTTAACCGCTGCACTAATTCACCACCCCCCCCCTCTCAGTGTCACTCTAGATCCTAATAATTGGTATCATAGCTTGGTCACTCTCATTTGGTTTAAAACCCAAGAGAGATGGCTTATTCCGGTATACAAGAGAGTCATTCCATTACACGTCCACTTATGTTTAATGGGTCGGATTACACCTATTGGAAGACTCGTATGAAGATCTTTTTAATTTTCATGGATTTCGAGCTTTGAAATATCATTGAAAATGGATTTCAAAAATCTTCTCTTCCGATGAATGAATGGAACGAATCAGAGAAGAAGGTTTTCGCTCTTAATGCAAAGGCTATGAATGCCTTGTTTTGTGCACTTGATAAAAATGAGTTTAATCGTATTTTGATTTATGAGTCTATTTGGCACACTCTTAAAATCACTCATGAAGGTACTAGCCGAGTAAAAGAGTCCAAAATTAATCTTTTGATCCATTCTTTTGAATTGTTTCAAATAAAACCGAGTCCATCGGAGACATATATACTCGTTTCATGGATGTCGTTAATGGGCTCAAAGCACTTGGTAAAAGTTTTTCTAATTTTGAACTAGTCACTAAAATTTTAAGATCCCTTCCAAAAAGTTGGGATCCGAAAGTTATGACCATTTAAGAGGCCAAGGACCTTAAAAATTTTCCTCTTGAAGAACTTATTAGGTCTTTGATGACCTACGAAATGATATGTCATGCTCATGATGAGCTAGAGAACCCCCTTCCAAAGAACAGGAAGGAAATGGCATTGAGAACACAAGAAGACCACTTGAAGGAAGTTTCAAATGATGAGAACCTTAATGATGAACTTGTACTCTTAACTCAAAAATTTAAAAAATTTATAAGAAGGAATAAATTTAAAAATAACACTAAAAATAAACTTGAACTAAAAAAGGACCAAGTCATATATTACGAATGCAAGAAGCCGGAGCACTTCAAAAGTAAATGCCCCCAACCTAAAAAGAAGCTACCAAAGAGCAAGAAAGCTCTAAAGGGGAGGTGGGATGACTCAAGTGGCTCCGAAGATGAAGAAGCAAGTAACAAAGAGGAGGCCAACTTCACATTGATGGCTTTAGGAGAAGAGGTAAGTGAGTTATTTAATGAATATTTATCTTTCGATAAACTTTCAATTACTTTCCATGAATTGTTTGATGAATGTAGAACTATTACTAAAAAGTTCAATTTATTAAAAAAAGAGCATGTTTTCTTACTAGATAAACTCGAAAGTCTTGAATATGATATTTCTTCTCTACCCTCATGCTCTAAGTGTGAACATTTAGAAGCAATCAAAAATAAAAACTTGCTACTTAAAGAGACTCTAACAAGTTTAGGGTCGGTAGCAAGGGCTTGGACATGATCCTTGCAAACTAGGGTCACGTCGAAAATAAAAGTGAAATTGGATTTATGAGTGGATCTCACCAAAATCCTACTACCTTCATTAAAGGACTAACACTACATGTATCATCTCATTTGAAATGCAACTTTTATTACAAATTCGGATATATTACTTATAAATGTCCGTATAAGAAACATAGCCCACATAAGTTAATATGGGTTCCTAAAGGAATAATAAGGAACTCAATAAATAATTATAAGTTTAGTAGATCAATTTTTGAGGCACCCAAATTCAAATAGGTACCTAAAAACTATCCTCTTTTGTAAACACACTCACCCACATAAGCTAGAAGCAAGAGATGGTATCTTGATAGTGGATGCTTAAGACACATGACTGGAGATCCATCTCAATTCTCTAAGCTCACTAGCAAAGATGAAGGATATGTCACCTTTGGAGATAACAACAAGAGTAAAATCATTAGCAAGGGAACTATAGATAACAAATCAAGTTTTTCAATTGATAATATGTTATTGATAGATGATTTAAAGCATAATCTTTTGATTATTAGTCAATTATGTGATAAGGGATATATTGTAAAATTTGAATCTAATACTTGCATCATTGAAAAACCACACAACAATACATCTATGATTACACTAAAACAAAATAATGTCTACACCATAAATATTGATAATCTTAGAAATAAAATATGTTTTTCGATTTTGAACAATGATGCTTGGCTTTGGCATAGAAGATTAGGTCATGCGAGCATGAAACTAATCATTTAAATTACATCTAAAGAACTTGTAAAAGGCATTCCCAATGTTAAGTTCATTAAAGACAAAGTATGTGATGCATGTCAACTAGGAAAACAAATAAAAATTAGCTTCAAACCAAAGAATCAAATAAGCACCTCTAGACCATTACAATTGATCCATATGGATTTATTTGGCCCAATTGACACAATGAGTCTAGGAGGTAGCAAATATGCATTTGTTATTGTAGATGACTATAGTAGATACACTTAGACTTATTTCTTGGCCCACAAAAGTGATTGCTTTAAATATTTTTCTAAATTTTATAAACTTACTCAAAACAAAAAGGGTTTCATGATTTCATCGATTAGGAGTGATCATGGTGGAGAATTTTAAAACCATAACTTCTAAAATTTTTGTGAATCTAATGGATATAACCACAACTTCTCTACTCCAAGAAATCCGTAACAAAATGGAGTAGTAGAAAGAAAGAATAGAAATTTACAAGAAATAGCAAGAACCATGTTAAATGAACATAGCTTACCCAAATACTTTTGGGCTGAAACCATTAATACAGCTTGCTATATCATGAATAGGGTTCTAGTAAGATCATCTCTATCCAAAACCCCTTATGAATTATAGAATAACAAAAAACCAAATATTTTTTATTTTAAAGTTTTCGGTTGCAAATGCTTTATCTTGAATAAAAAGGATGCCTTAGGAAAATTCGATGCTAAATCCGATGAAGGCATCTTTCCTGGTTATTCTTTCATTTCTAAAGCCTTTCATGTTTTCAACAAAAGAACCTTGATTATATAAGAGTCTATTCATATAGTTTTTAATGAAGTTTTTAAATTTAAGAAAAATAATTTTGATGATGATCTTGGTTTTGATAGTTTGAATTTAAATGAACCGTCTCCTCAAAATAGCAATTTGGATGTATCTTCTTCCCAAATTTCCTTACCTAAGGAATGAAAGTATGTAGATGTCCATCCAAAGGAGCTAATTATAGGAAACACATCAAAAGGGGTTCAAACTCGTTCCTCTTTTAAGAATTTTTGTGCTAACGCCACTTTCCTCTCTCAAATTGAACCTAAGTGCATTAACGAAACCTTAAAAAATGATTCTTGGGTTATCGCAATGCTAGAGGAATTAAACCAATATGAGAGGAATAAGGTATGGAAGCTTGTTCCTAGACCAAGTGACCATTTAGTTATAGGTACTAAATGGGTATTTAGAAACAAGCAAGATGAATTTGGTATTATGGTTAGAAACAAGGTTAGATTAGTGGCCAAAGATTTCAACCAAGAAGAATGTATTGATTACGAAGAGACCTTCGCTCTTGTGGAAAGATTGGAAGCCATTAAGATGCTCCTTGCCTATGCTAGTAGTAATAATTTTAAATTATTTCAAATAGATGTCAAAAGTGCTTTCTTAAATGGTTTTATTTTTGAAGAAGTATTTGTTGAACAACCACCCGGTTTTGAAAATTCTCTTTTTCTTCATCATGTGTTTAAATTGACTAAGGCTCTCTATAGGTTAAAACAAGCCCCAAGGGCTTGGTATAAGTAGATTAGTTCTTTTCTTATTTCAAATAATTTCACTAAAGACAAGGTCGATATTATATTATTTATTAAATATTTTAAAAATAATTTTTTTATGATTCAAATTTATGTTAATGATATTATTTTTTGTTCTATAAATGAATCGTTATGTGAATCATTTGCTAAGTGTATGAGCTAAGAGTTTGAAATGAGTCTAATGGGTGAACTAACCGTCTTTTTAGGATTACAAATTAAACAACTTAGTGATGGTATATTTTTAGTCAAACCAAATATTCTTTAGAATTGTTAAAACGGTTTAATATGGATGGTTCAAAAGTTATCAACACTCCTATGAGTACCTCCACTAAGTTAGACATGGATGAAAGTGGAGAAAGTTTTGATCAAAAAACATATAGGGGAATGATAGGTAGTTTACTTTACCTCACCGCAACTAGACCGAATATCATGTTTAGTATAGGACTTTATGCTAGATTTCAAGCTAATCCTAAGTTATCCCATCTTAAAGCTATTAAAAAATCCTTACATATCTTAAAGGAACTCCTAATCTAGGATTATGATATCCAAAATCTGATAACTTTGACTTAATAGCTTATGCGGATGTCGATTTTGGCGAATATAGAATAGATAGAAAAAGCACATCTGGAACATATCAATTTTTAGGACATGCACTTGTTTCTTGGTCTTCCAAGAAATAAAACTCGGTTACACTATCTACGGCCAAAGCCAAATATATAACCACAAGTGCATATTGTGCACAAGTTATTTGGATGAAAAATACATTAGAAGATTATGAAATTTATTTAAAGAATATTCCCATAAAATATGATAACACTGATGCTATTTGTCTAACCAAAAATCCTATTCAACAATCTAGAACTAAGCATATTAACATTAGATATCACTTCATACAAGATCATGTCAATAATAATAATGTCATTCTAGAATTTTTTTGATATAAAACACCAATTAGCGGACATCTTCACAAAACCCCTAAATGAAGAATAATTTGACTTCATTAGAAGAGAATTAGGCATGTTAAATTATCCTAACGCATGAAGATGTTGTATGTTCCTTTTCCAAAAATTTTCAACCTCGGTTTACATAATCTCAACTTGATATTATTTTTGGATTTTTGATGACATCTTTTTGATATCATATTTTAAATGAAGCTCTCATTTTTATCCTTCGATTGTAATATTTTGATTCTCCTCCTTCGATTGATGAAGATCATGCCTTTTGATGAAGTATTAAAATTGGCTTTATACACCTTCTATCTCTATTGGAATAATTAAATGAATCTCATGATTTTTGTATCATTTGAAGCTTAATATCATGAAATTTTTGAATAATGATTAAGCTCTCAAGAGTTTATTATACTTTCTTCGGACTTTATTCTTAACTCTTGATCTTTTATGACTTGATTGTTTTTTCTTTTCCTCCACCTCATGAGAATGCCAAGTTGAATCTCTCCCTATGGAACTTTTGATGTTGATGCGCTGCACTTCATAAATGCCAAGTTGAACTTTTTCATGAACTTTATCATGATCTTTCACTCACGAATTTTTTTTTTTCATGAGCTCTTATTAGTATATTTGATGAATGACTAAATGTTTAATGAATGGCTTCAATGATCTATATTTCCAATTTACAATTTTATGTTTGAATTTTCAAAATTCTATCTTGAACCTCTTTCATATATGAATCCTTCATAACTTGATCATTTTTCAGATTTCATAGACATGAATAAAAATGAAATCAATTTTCAGATTTATCCGTCTCGAATGACATATTTTGCATTATGTTCAACTCGATTTCTAAGCAAATATTAGCCTCATGTATCATATGTTTTTGATATGTTTGATAAATGATATGCATCATGATACCTTATGATGATTTTTTTTTAATTCCCCTCCTTTTTGTTGATGACAAAGGGGGAGAAGTAAGTAATGATGAATGATTGAAAAGTAATGATGAAGTAAGTAATGATGAATGATTGAAAATCTTAATGTTTTGGTATCATGTATGTTATACCTAAAGTGATGTTGATTTGTTGTGATTGTGTATATTGTACTTCAATGATTTGAAATTATGATGCACAATGTATGAAATCTTAATACAATATGTTATATATGATCAAAATTATCTTACTTAAATTCAAAGGTTATTATTACTTTTGAATTCAAGTTTACCTTATTTCGATATGGCATATAGATAGGGGGAGTTGAGTTTAACTTCATCAATTGATTGTCATCATCAAAAATGGGAAGATTATTGAATCTCAGATTTTGATGATGAAATCAATTGATAAGTTTGTTATCTAATCTATGCTTTGAGATAAGTGATGCAGGACTAACCTTGATCAAAAGAGGTAAAACAATTAAAGCAAGAAGAATCAAGTGTTGGGCCGGAGTCAAAGTTCAAGCATCAGGTCGGAAGAATCGGACAATGCGTTGACAATGGATATTGTAGGAGTCAACATGCCAGTGGATCGGGCACTACACCAAAGGTTCGGACGATGCATCGGAAGCTCACCAGAAGGTTGCCGGAAGTTCACCGAGAGAACCAACGACATGCCAGATAACTTAGATTCGTAGCTTGTAATTGTTTACGTCTTAATTATTGAAGGTTAGGTCAAAATTGAGTTGGTTTTGGATAAAATCATATCAACTTAATTAGGGGCCAATTAGGCCCAAATTGGGACTGATTTGAGCTCATTAAGAGGCCCATTCAGTGGCCCAAACATTACTGTAGGCGGTAGCACTGCCAAACTGGCGGTAGAACCGCTTATGAGCTGAAAAAGTACACTTTTCCAAGCTGCAGGCGGTGGTACTGCCCAGCAGTAAAGCTGCAGCGGTGGTACTGCTCCAGGCTGGCGGTAGCACCACCAAAACCTCTGTTTTTTAGGTTCTGCGAGGGGTGGCACCGCCTAATGCAGGCGATAGTACCGCCCATACCCGGAAGACCCAAAAATTTAAATTTTGGCTTCGTTTTTTGAGCCATTTGGGGCCTATAAATACCCCACTCATCCCTGCAATGATTACACAAGAAAAAGTAAGCTAAAACTCTAGTGAATCAAGTTGTAATCTTGAAAAAGTCTTGAGTGTTCTCTCCCTCCTCTTGAAAAGTTTAGAAGTTTATCTAAGGGAGATGTGAGACTTGTAGAGGTTATCTCCTAAACCTTTGAAAAGGAGAAAGAGTTATAAAAGGGTAGTTGATCTTCACCCATTGAAAGAAGATTATTAGTGAAAGCCGATGACCTCAACAAAGGAGGAATCGGGAGTGGATGTAGGTTGGAGGACCGAACCACTATAAAATCGATTTGCATTTCTTTTCTTGCAATTATATTTCTACAAATCCTTTACCTTATTACAATCACTCGAATCCTTCTCTTTCACTCGAAGTTGGTTTTCATCGAAATGTGATTCTTCTCGAACGAAGTTTTTCGAAATCACATAAATCAATGTTTTTAACCACTACATTAATTCACCCCTCCTCCCCCCCTCTTAGTGCCACTCTAGATCCTAATAAAGATTAGTAAAGAATAATATTTTACAAGATTTAAACTTCACTAATTTTGATGTTTGTATAAATTACATTAAGAGAAAGCAAACTAAACATACAAAGAAAAATACTACAAGAAGTAAAGAACTCATTGAGATTATTCATACTGATATCTGCGGACCACTCCATATTTCCTATTCTAGTAGAAAAAGATATTTTATCACATTTATAAATGACCTGTCCAAATATGGCTATATTTATCTAATACATGAAAAGTCTCAAACCGTTGATACTCTTAAAGTGTACATAAATGAGGTCAAGAGATAATTAAATAGAAAAGTTAAAATTGTCAGATCTGATAGGGGTGGTGAATTTTATGATAGATATGATGAATTCGATCAAAATGTTGATCCTTTTGCTAGATTACTAGAACAATGAGGTATTTGTGCTTAGTATGCCTTACTTAGTATGCCATAGCAGAATGGTATTATTGAAAAACAAAATTATATTCTTATAGATATGGTTAGGAGCATGATGAGTTATTGCTTTGTACTTGAGTCAATGCAGGGTGAAACTCTTAGGACAACTATATACATGTTGCACAGAGTTTCTAGTAAGTCGATTTTATCAACTCTATTTGAGTTGTGGATCGGTAGGAAGTCCAATTTGAGACATTTATATATTTGGGGGTATCTTATAAAGATAAGAGTATTCAATCTACATAAAAAGAAATTAGATCCAAGAACTATTTTTGAATATTTTATTGGTTATCCAAAAAAATCTAAAGGATACAGATTTTATTACTCTAATCATAGTACAAGGTTAGTAGAATCTGGTAATGTAAGATTCCTAGAAAATAAAAAAATCAATGGGAGTAAAAAATCTTGAATGATCAATTTTGATATTAAGGAGATTCAAGTTAATTCTCTTGTCATCTACTATTCAAAAAATTATTGTTTCTTAAATTAGTGAGAGAATTAGTGAGGGTGAATAATAAAATAACATCGATAAACTCTCACATGATGTTGATATCATTGCTGATGATCTTGTAGAACAATCACAATTGGCAACTTTTAGAAGATTTCAAAGAAAAAGGAAACATGTCATTTTTGATGATTATGTAGCATATATACAAGAATTAGATTATGATATAGGAACAAAAAGAGATCCCTTATTGTTTTCACAAGCCATAGAAAGTAACGATTTTGAAAAATGGTATGATGCAATTAAAGAAGAGTTAAAATCAATGAACCATAATGGCATTTGGGAATTCATTGAATTGCCCAATAATTATAGAAAAGCCAATTGTAAATAGGTTTTTAAGAGAAAACACAACTCAACGAGCAATATCAAATGATATAAAGCCAGACTTGTGGCCAAAGATTTTTCTCATAAAGAAAACAACAACTATAATGAGATATTTTCTCTAATTTTTAGAAAAGACTCGTTAAGAATTGTCATGACATTAGTAGCTCATTATGATCTTGAGTTACACTAGATGAATATGAAAATAGCATTTTTGCATGAGGATCTAAATGAGAAAATATATATGGAACAACCTAAAGGATTCATAGAAAAAGGAAAAGAAAGTTGAGCTTGTAAACTTAAGAAATTCATTTATGGCCTTAAACAAGCTTCCAGACAATGGTATATAAAGTTTTATGATACTATTACTTCCTTTGGATTTAAGAAAAACACTATTGATCAATGCATATATCTGAAGATAAGTGCAAGCAAGATGATATTTTACTTGTCAGTAGTAATCTTAGTTTATTGCACGAAACCAAGATATTTCTTAACAAGAACTTTAAGATGATTGATATGAATGAGATAGCCTATGTTATTAACATTGAGATATTCAGGGATAGATCTCAAGAATTCTCAAAACTATCTTAGAAAAGATATATTAATTGTATCTTGGAGAGATTAAATATGCAGCTTTGCTCAGCCAATAATTCACCTATTACTAGATGTGAAAAATTCAACCAAAACTAATGCCCAAAAAATGACTTAGAAAGAAATCAAATAAAGAATATTTTTTATGGATGCATAGATAGAAGTCTATTATATGCTCAAATCTGTACAAGATCAAATATTAGTTTTATAGTTGTAATGTTGGGTAGATATCAGAGCAACCCAGGAATGGAACATTAGAAAGCTACAAAGAAAGTATAAGATATCTACAAGGAATAAAAGATTGTATGCTCACATACAATAGATCAGATCAACTTGAAGTGGCAGGATATTTGGATGCTGATTTTACAAATTGTATCGATCGCAAGAAATTCACTTCAGGATTTGTATTCATGTTAACTAGTGGAGTAATTTCTTAAAAAAGTATAAAATAATCACTTATTGCATCATCAATAATGGAAGCTGAATTTGTGACTTGCTTTAAAGCCATAAATCAAGTTCTATGGCTACAAAATTTTATCTCAGGATTTGATGTGGTTGACTCAATTGTCAAGCCACTAAAGATATTTTATGATAATATCACAATAGTTTTCTTCTCTAAGAATGGTAAGTACTTAAGTGGTTCTAAGCACATTAAGATAAAGTACTTGGTGGTTAAAGAAAAAGTCTAAAAATAATAAGTGTCAATTAAGAATCTGAGCATCACTATGATGATTGCTAATACATTTACCAAAGTTTTACACTTTAAAATATTTTAAGAACATAGAATAGGACTTACGAGTAAGTCATAAAAGATATGATGATGCATGTTTACGTGAATGTTATTATTGATATTTTTTTTTACATAATTAAAATTATTTATTTCTGTTATCCTATTTATATTTATGTTTATGTATATTATAGTTGAATGCAATAATATAATTGTCTTGACAAGAAAAATTACAAGGGTCATTATGGACTATATTAGGAAAGACTACTAATGTTGTGGTGCATAGAAGAGAGTATAATATTGATGATATATAACTACATTGATAGTTGGACTTACTATAATATCATTATGTTTATTAGACTTATTGACTTATTTTAAAAATTCATGGCCATGTATAAAATACTTTTCAAAAATTTTTAAAATTTGATTATGTAAAATTATTTTCAAACAAATTTTATTTTATTTATTTTTATTTTAAATATCTTTTAATATCTTATCAATTAATGGATCAAGAAGAATGTTAGATTATGTGACCCTTTTATAATTGAATAAGATATATAATAGAACTAATTGGATTCTGATGACAAATATTGACCAATAGAAAAGAAGTTAATATTGCAGTATAATTCCTTAGGAGATGCCCTTGATGGGAGAAAATCTCCTAATAACTTATCCTAGACCCTCTGCTCTTACTTATAAATTCACAGGGCCTCTAGAGATTGAATAACATATCTCATAAAAAAAACGTAGTTAAGATATTATAGTTTCTCTCTCAATCTCCCTAAATCATCAATAACAGTGGTCTTATAAAAAGATAGGAAGAAAGGAGAATGAGTGTCTAGTTCTCCTTACAGATCGACGTCAGTGCGATATTCGAGTTCGAAGGATAGTACCTTTATAGATCAAGCTGAGACCCTTTTTTGAATGACAGGTACATATTGTAAATATAATCTAATATTATTTTATTTCAATCCTAACTTAAAAATCTTTCCAGATGACTTATAGCATATCATAGATTTTATGCTTACACTATAAGCATTTGTCTAAATAAAATAATCTAAATCTAACACAACTGGTTAATCAAAAGTGTTCAGTTTTTAAGTTATTAGAAATAATTTATTTTAATGCAATCTCATACAAGTAACGGATAGATAACATATCTAAAACAGCAGGTTTTGTCATAAAGAGTAGATATGCTGAACAAAGCCACAATTTAACACACAAGATCAAGTATCTAACCCTCATAATTGCTTGCAATATGAACTGCTGATTGGCATTTTTATTTCAATTCAACGAAATTCGCAAGTGTAATTGTTCTAAAAATACTGCTTCGGGTCTTGGAAACCACCAATCGCAGAACTACTCCCCCAGCCGACATCTAAAACAAATACAGGAAAGGGAAAAACTTGAAAAGAACTATAACTAAATCGTGCAAACCTCAATAAGTTACTCAAGCAGCAAAACATTAGAAATCTCTTAACCCTATAGTTTATGTGAGCTTAAATCGCCTTTTCAACAACAAAACTAGCTACTCTAGCGAAAAGTATCTGTGATTCCAAAAAGCACATCTTTTGAAGTTGGAAGTATCAGAAAAGATACAATTTTTGATCAAATTTGGCATCAACAAACTCGAGAAAGGATATGAATTGTACAGAAGAAATCAGACATTAAACGAACACAAGCAAAGCAGAGCATGCTTTAAAAAAAATGTTTTTCAGGTAAATATTATGGATAATTATCCATCTCGTTATCCAAATCACTATTCCATAAATTCTTTTATCGGTTTCGTAGCAAAACTGCAATAAAAACCAAGAAAGAGGGAGAAAACCCTCGCTATTGAAATGACAAAAACGATTGCAAGATCAAAAAACCTCCAAAAAGTCATTCTTTCCATGCGATATCAAACGATTCATAGAGATTCATGTAGATAATGTGATTTTATTTAATTAGATAAGATATATTAAAGATATGATTGGATTCTGATTATGGTTATTGGCTAATAGAAAGAAAGTCTAATTAAAATAGGATTCCTTAGGGGATGCCTTGATGGGAGGAAATCTCCTAATATCTTATCATAGGCCCTCTGCTCTCACCTATAAATAGACAAGACTACTAGAGATGCAAAACATGAATAAGAGAAACACATAAAAATATGAGGAGAAGAAATAAGAGAGTTGAGAGATTATAATTTCTCTCTCAATCTCTCTATTACAGTTTCTCTCTCAATCTCTCTATCCATCAATCTAAGTGGTCTTGTGAAAGGATAGGAAGAGAGGAGAAGGTGAGTCTAGTTCTCCTTGCAGATTGATATTTCAGATTTGACGATGACATGCTTATGGATCAGATAAAGTTTATTTTTCTAAATAGCAATGAAAGGTACATATCATGATATTGTTTAGATCCATTGCTATTTGATTTCAGATTTTGGCTTTAAAGTTTTTTCGCATTACAGATAGCATTATTATAGATTTTATGCTAATAATTGGTATCAGAGTCATGGTTTTTAAAATCAAATACTTTCTGATCTATTTGTTAGTATCTTTCACTTGCGATAGGGTCGATTTTTGTTTACGATGCAAGAAATATTCGTCAGGTATTATCGATTTGTTTCCTATAGTTTTAATCGATGGATTGTTGTTGTTGAGACGACGATCTCTCTTGAATGCCTATTCATTTACCAGTAGTGCAGCATCACTGTGTTTACTGTAGCCGCACATAATGACCGCACAAGGGCAGAACCTGCGTCCAAGCAATGGCCGCACGAGGACAGCCGTCGCGCCCAATGCGGGCAGAGGCAACGGCCGTGCATGCGAGCACAACCACACCCAGGCAACAGCCATGCGCAGGCAGGTCGCGCAGGCACAGCCGCACTAGCGGTAACCTCGCGCGGGCACAACCGCACAAGCTACAACCTCGTGTGGGCACAACCGCATAGGCATAGTCGCACCGGCGACAGCCTTGCATGGGCAGAGACAGCACTGCACCTACAGCCGCACGCAAGCATAGGTAGCGCCGCGCATGTTGCCACGCACCGACGCAAGCAGCCGTGCATGCGCAAGCAACGATGGCGCTGGCAAGGCATAGTTTTGGCAAAATTATAGTTTTACCATTTGGGTTTTTAATCAAAATTACACCTTTGCCCTTCTATATTTTATTAATATATTTTAGTATTTTGATAGTTCTACCCCTTTACAAATCTGGTAATTCGAGTTTATGTCATGTTAATAAATTTACAATTTTACCTTTATGAATTGAGAATTTCTGATTTACATTCTCAATTATAAAATTGATCAATAAAATTTAATTGAATTTAATCATGATTATATTTTGATTAATTATTAATTAAATTTAATTTTGATCTGTTGAGATCTAGAGTGGCACTAAGAGGGGGGGGTGAATTAGTGTAGCGGTTAATAACGATAAATTTTAACGAATTAAACAAGTTCATACGTTGAAAGCTTCATAGGATAAAATTACATTTCGATAAAAACTGATTTCGATTAAAGTGTATTAGAAATGTGTTTAGCTTGAAAGCATTAAGAGAAAAAGGAGGGCAGTGAACAAGTAAAGAAAATAGGTTTGCAGAAAGATAAAGAGCAATAAGGTAAATGTAAATCGATTTTTATAGTGGTTCGATCATCCAGCTATGTCCACTCCCGATTCCTCTTCTCTTAAGGTCATTGGCTTTCCACTAACTGTCTTCCTTCTAACGGGCAAAGACAAAACTCCTTTTTATAAACTATGTTTATAAAGCTTCCTTCAACACTTCTCTTAAGAACACTTCTAAACTTTTGGATGAGGGATTTCTACTACAAATGACAGAGTTTTCCTTTAGTTTTCTTGCATATTTCTTGTTGTCCCAAGCAAGAGCATCTGGGGTATTTATAGACCCCAAGATTATTCAAATTTGGAGCCCAAGTTTGAATCACCCTGGATTTCTTGGGTACTGGCAGTAGCACCATCAGCCTGACTCTAACACTGGGTGGTACCACCGCTCAGTCTAGCGATACTACCGCCTGACACACTAACACGGTGAGTATACTGGACAGTACCACCGCCCAGCCAGTGGTGTCATTGTCCAAGCACTCTGCCCTAGGGCAGTACCATCACCCAGACCACCTGGGAGACTAAACCCAAGTGGTGCCACTGCCATACAGGGTTTAGCAACCCTATTTAGGCCTTACATCCGATCCAAACCTATCCGGGTATGGGCCCAACTGGCCCCTAACTGGGTTAGCCCAATTACAACCTAATTAGTCCTTAATCCTACTTCGATCTAGATAATTATTACAATGCTTAATCGAAATATCGCCCGGCACGTCATTGGCACATTGGCCCTTCGTTCGTTTCTTCGACGCATCATCCTTTCTTGCAGCCTATTGCCCAATCAACAGTTGACGCCTGCAACCCTGATCTTCTTGGTGTAACTCCGCTCTTCCTGGCCCGATGCTCGATTTCTTTGTCCAAAGACTTCTGTCGATCATCGACCGGACCTCCGGCTCAACGTCTAATCTCCTGACGTGTTTTCCTCTAGCGCAATATCGATTCTTTCTGCATCAATTGTCTAGGCCTGATCGAGAGTAGACCTACGTGACTTAAAACACAGTTAGATGAACAAAATGTGATCAATTAATTTCATCATCAAAATCTGAGATTCAACATGATCAAATTTAGAAAGGATTAAGTTTTGATCAATTTTTTGTTTTGATCAACTTATTTAATTGGCCTAATATTTAACCCAATTATGGGCTTACCTAAATTAAATAAAATCAACTAGTTTAATTTAATATTTTATTTAGAAAATATAAATTATTATTTCTTTTATAGTTTTTCTCACATGATTTATTAATTACATGTGATAAATAAAAATCTAATTATTGTTCTTGGATGTTTGTTTAGTTACTCATATGTATATATTTAAAATTATGAAATCATAGTTATCTTTCACATAAAAACTTTTCATAATTTATGTATTATCATGATTATAGTTATCATATGAGTTTTCTTTATGTTGATCAGTATATATGAATTATTGATTGTAAGTTATAAATAAAATCCAATTAGATATTTATTTGGTTATGCATATGTATATATATTTGAAATTGTGAAATCATGGTTATCTTTCATATGAAGACTTTTCATTATTTATATATTATCATGATTATAATTTTTATATGAGTTTTTTTTATGCTGATTAATATTCAATAATTATTATGATTATTTTTCTATTATTAAACTATTTCAGCATGACTTAGGATAAATAAATTTGACGAATATTATTTGTAATTCAGCTCCATAAGTTTTATCTAACTAATAGCTACCAAAGTGGCCTGAGATGATAGACTTATGGGACATGAATTACAATAAAGGCCTTGTCATTTATAGGATATTTTAGATTATATTTTATATTTTTGTATTAGTCCTGCAGCTACCAAAGTGGCCTAGACCAATAATCTATAAAATATATTATGGAGTTGATCCTAAATAACATTAAAGAAAAATAATATTCACAATTGCATACATAATTAAGAGATTTAGATAATCCTAAAGGAAAATATATTTTAAATAATTATGTGATGGGGCTAGATGATACTATTTTAAATATCCTTATAGTTTAGCATTATATACCCAAAGGTAGTAACACTATTTCATGAGGATGGTCTCAGTCCTCCATAAATAATTATATATGTGAACACTAGATATGTCAATATTGAAGGTAAAATATTGATGATATCAATAGTTCAACATTCATTGAAAAACTCAAAGCATTAACATTATATTATTACAATGGTACTTCCTTCATTGTATTTTTATAAATGTCCCTATATTTTTTAGAATATATTTTTTGGGAATAAATGGCTTAAGCATATACAAGTTATATTGAATGAATGAGACCTTGATCAGATTTTTTGAAGGGAACACAAACTAATTTACTGAAAGTTTTGTGTAATAAATAATTAAGGTGACTGATCAGGAAAGGTCTGAAAGACTCAATTTGATAATACTTAGACTTCAGTACAGTTTACAACTAGCGTATGAGAATATTTAAGGATCAATTTAAATTTTTTGATAAGTCATTAGCTAACACCTTAATGAAAGAACTGACTAAAAATAATAGTATTTTAGGAATTTAAGATTATCTCTTTAATATATTTGACAAAGTTATAAGTTCAAGACTTATAATATCTTGTGTTCTACTCAAAGAGTGGGTAACAATAAAGAAGGATGAAACGTAAGTCACTTGAGTTTATAATTACTATATAAACTCATAAAAGAAGTTCTTCATAATAAAGTATTAGTTATGTAACAAAAAAAGTTACATGAAGAAGAACCACAAGATTTGATTTGAAATGAAAAGTTATAAATATAACTTTCATATGATTCAAATCAAATATTATATAAATTATTTTTCTAATATTTGGTAGATTAATTTGATGGTTCAACATATGTTACCAATAATAAAGATTTATTTTAATAATTTAAAAAAAAGAGGGCATAAAACTAAAAGAGAATGAAATATTCATCATTACAGGGAATCATCTTAAAATAAAAGCAATAGTAGTTTTTATTTATCGCCTACGCCTGATTCATTTGATGAATCTTGAGGATCCATACTATATTCTTATAATTCTAGGAATTTAGATTCTTTACCTAAAATTATTAGAATATTATTTCTCTTTTGACAGTTATGAACTTAGTATGATTCAATAAAAGTTAATCTTTGAATTCTGCATAAAAGTCTATATAGAATTAATATGAATATTAAGTTTGTAATGATCCTATAATTAAATATTAAAATAAATATAGTTTTATAAACTCCTTAAGATTATGTTTAAATCTACGAGTCACTCTATATTTTTATTTCATTAAAGAGATACATTTTATCACCATATAGATAAACTATTGAGATATGATTATATATATCTAATTCATGTAAAATCTCAGGCCGTTGACACTCTTGAAGTGTACATAAATGAGGTCGAGAAATAATTAGATAGAAAAATTAAAATCATTATATCTAATAGGGGTGATAAATTTTATGATATTTATGATGAATCTAATTGTAATTCTAGTTCTTTTACTAGATTCTTGGAATGCAAGGTATATATATTTAGTATGACTTACCAGATGTGTCACAGTAGAACATGATTACTGAAAGGTATAATTATATGCTTATAAATATGATTAGGAGCATGATGGGTTATTCTTTTGTACCTAATTCAATGTGAGAAGAAGCTCTAAGGACAACTATGTATGTCTTGAATGGGGTTTCTAGTAAATAAATTACATAATTTCTTTTGAGTTATGGAATGATTGGAAACCTAACTTAAGATATTTACATATTTGAGATTGTCCTATAGAGATAAGGATCTTCAACTCACATAAAAAAAAATTAAATTTAATAACTATTTTTGAATATTTTATTATTCATTCAAAAAAGTTTAAAAAGGTACATATCTTATTACTCTAATCATAGTACGTGGATAGTCAAATCTAATAATAAAATATTCCTATAAAATAGCGAATCAGTGGAAGTAAAAATCTTAAAATTTAATTTTGATATAGAAGAGATACATGTTGATACTCCTTTATTATTCAAGAGATTATTATTACTTAAATTATTAAATAATTTGATAAAATTGAATAATAAAATAACATTACAAAACTCCCACATTATATTGATATCGTTGATAATAGTCTTGTAGAATAACCACAATTGCCTGTCTTGAAAATATCTAAATGGGAAAGGAATCATATCATTTATGATTATTATGTGGTATATCCACAAGAATTATATTTTGATATAGGAATCAAAATTGATCCCTTATTATTTTCACAAGTCATGAAAGGTAACAATTCTGAAAAGTAATATGATATAATATAAGAAGAGTTAAAATTAATAACCAGAATGGTGTATGATGAATTCGTCGAATTGTCCAATAATTGTAAAAGAGTATATTATATAAATATGACTCAAAGGACAATAATATAATAGTCAGACTTTTAGTTTTTAATATAGTTATAGATTTTACTCATAAAGAATATATCGACCATAACAAGACATGTAGTTGTTAAAGAAACTCATTAAGAATCGTCATTACATTAGTGACTCATATAAGTTTGAGTTATATCATAATGAAATGAAAATAAATTTTTGATTAAAGATATAGCTTTCATATGAGTTACTCTAAATGACTCAAAGAGAAAATAAAAGAAATATAAAATTTGGTATACAAATTTAAGAATCTATTTATGATCTTAAACAAGTTTCTAAACAATGATATATAAAGTTTCTTGATATCATTGATTCTTTCAGATGTAAGAAAATTACTATTCATCAGTATTCATATCTAAAGATCAATAGGAACAAGTTTATTATATTGATCATATATGTAGATAATATTTTGCATTGCCAATAGTTTATTATATTGATCTTGGTTTATTATACTAAACTAAAAAATTATCACTAAGTATTTTAAGATGGCTGATATGAATGAGACATCTTATATTATTAGTATTGAGAAACTCAAGAATATATCTCAATGATTATTAAGACTATCTTAGAAAGGATATATCAATCGAATCTTGAAATGAATTAATATACAACCTTGTTCAACAAATCATAAAAGTAGAATTTTAGTCAAAAGTGAATACTTTAAAATGACTTGAAAAGTATCATATAAAGAAAATATTATTTATATATGCGTAGTTGAAAGTCTATGCTCAAGCTTATGTCAGAACAGATATCAGTTTTGCAATTAAAATGTTGGGTAGATATTGGAGTTACTCAAAAGTGAAAACATTAAAGGACTGCAAAGAAAAGTAATAAGATATTTGGAAGGGACGAAAGATTATATACTCATATGTATGAAATTATATCAACTTAAAATAATAATATTTTTCATATGTTGATTCTATAAATTGCCTTAATAACAGGAAGTCTACCTTACGATTAATATCTATATCAATTAGAGGGGTAATTTATTATTATATTATTAATAATAATGGAAGTTGATTTTGTGGTATACTTTGAGACCGCTGATCAAATTTTATAATTGCAAAATTTTTTATCTGAGGACTTGGTATGGTTAGACTCAATTGCCGAGTCGCTAAAGATATTTTATGATATCGCAGTAGTTTACTTCTCTAAAAATGATAAGTACTATTGCATCTTTATGTATTATTGTAGAAAGTATTTGATGGTTAAAGAAGACGAGTCCAGAAACATCTAATATCAATTAATTACTTAGGTTTTACTGTATTGATTGCTGATCTATTTACTTAGGACTTTCAGCCTAAAGTGTTTTGAAAAAATATATTCTTATGATTGGGTTTGTGAGCAACCCATAAAGGATATGGTGATACATATTTGAGTGGAGACTATAATTGACATTTTTACTTACGTACTTAAAGTTATTTGTTTCTACTATCCTGTTCACAGTTATGAATGTACATATTATGATTGAATGTGATAACAGGATTATCTTAACAAGACAAATTATATGGGTGATTTTGGACTGCATTAAGAAAGGCTAACAGTGTTGTGGTACATAGAAGGAAGTATGATATTAATGACATACAATCGCTATGACTCGCATTGTTAGTCAGACTTAATGTAGTATTATCATATTCATTAGACTTATTAACCTTTTTTAAAATTTGCACGCATGTAAATAGTTTTTTTTAATTCACAATCCAATTATGTAAAATTATTTTTAAATAAATTTTATTTATTTATTTTAATTTTAAATATTTGTTGTATCTTACTAATTAATGGGCCAAGTGGGAGAATATTAGATAATGTGGTCCTATTTAATTAGATAAGATATATTAAGGATATGATTGGATTCTGATTATGATTATTGGCTAATAGAAAAAAAAGTCCATATGATTCCTTAGGGGATGCCCTTGATGGGACGAAATCTTCTAATATCTTATCCTAGACTTTCTGCTCTCGCCTATAAATAGACAGGACCTCTAGGAATGCAAAACATGAATAAAAGGAATACATAAGAATATGAGGAGAAGAAATAAAAGAGTTGAGAGATTATATTTTCTCTCTCAATCTCTCTATCCATCAATCTAAGTGATCTTGTGAAAAGATAGGAAGAGATGAGAAGGTGAGTCTAACTCTCCTTACAGATTGATATTTCAGATCTAACGATGATATGGTTATGGATCAGATAAAGTTTATTTTTCTAAACAGCAATGAAAGGTGCGCATCATAATATTGTTTAGATTCATTGCTATTTGATCTCAGATTTTGACATTAAAGTTTTTCTGCATTACAGATATCATGATTATAGATTTTATACTAATAATTCCTCCAAACGAAGAAAAGCTTACCCTTTTTCACGATGAGAGGAAAAGCGACGATCCAAAGTTGATCACGCGATGTCATGTTCCTAGCAACCTTGGTCGTCGGATGAAGAATCAACAACAGTAGCAGAAAGGAAAACTTAAATGGATGGTGTCGATTTCTTTTCCGAAATCGTACACTTTAATTTTCCTCACTCCCTATTTCATTTCTATCTTTATAACATACAGCATAAAAACTCAAAAAATTAAGAAATAATTGAACTTACTATTAACGATAAAAAATTTTATCAGATAATTAATATATTCAAAAATTTATCGAATGTGACATAATTATTATTTTTAATTAATCAAGACGTATAAGTTAATGTCAATTGATATATTAAATCTCAACATAGCAACCAAAGATTTTTTATTTCCAAAACGGGTGATTGCAAAACTAACACTATATAAAACTAACATCTTCAAATATATTTTTATTTTAAGCTTACTAAAATTTTTTTATTTATAATAAATGAATAAAAAATTAACTTGACCATTAGAGAAATATTATCGGATGCATCCCTAATGTAGTCATTTATAGTAATAAATTAAAATAGATAAAATATAAGACACGAGTATTTTTCAATTTTGATAAGAATTTTCTCTCATCTAAGCGTCACTCCCACATTGCATCCTTTCAAGAAGCATTTATTTACCCCTTCAAGATGCAAAAACTTGAAAATAGGTCAAAGTCGGATTAATTGTCATGGTAGGTTGACAATCAAAATTGATTGTATAGATTCGTGTTTGATGGTAAGCTTTCAAGAAAATATCGTACGAAGCCAAACCTATAAAATCTCACAATAACATGTTAGTAGAGAGAGCCCTATTACAACCTTCGCGATGCAATCGACCTCGAATTAGGCGTCGAATTCGGATCCACGTCACTGCAATGATTCCACAACAACCAAATTATCTTTCCTAGAAGGGAGTGGATCAAATTATCGTACATGGGAAAGCTTTCGTCTCAACCAATATAGATCCAAGCTGGTGGAAGCACAAAACTCGACTGCTTATTAGTTCCAATAAAAAGTTCCTACATTACCTTAATCGGAACAACTCCGACTCCGACCCAATCCTAACATGATTAGGCCAAGCTTGAGCCCAAATCGACCAACGACCCTTTGTCAAAAAAATGGTGTCCTTTTTATGCGTTGTCAATATCTAAACCCAAAACCTCTTTCATGTTCGACCCTTTACATGTTCAACATCGAACAAGTGTATTCCTGAACCCCTTGTGTTAAAATCACGCCACGTGTACATAAGGTCTCTTTAAGCCATAACAAAATGAAGCATTCTAAAAAAAATTCCTATTCACACGAGGCAACCGCTCATGATATATATATATATATATATATATATATATATATATATATATATATATATATATATATATATATATATATATATATATATATAAGCACTTGACATGCCCAAAATATTATTTAAGCATGATGCATCCATCAAACCAAAAAAAATTTTAAACATAATGACTAGACTTTTTATTTTTAGCATAATATGTCCATCAAGGACAAAAGCATTTGAAGCAACAGACATAATCAAAGTATCGCTTTATATGTGATTCGTGCAACCACAACATGCACTTGACGCAACTGAATACCCCCTTTTCGATCGATGCATTCGTTCATAATATAAAAAGCATCAGATATGTACAACGTGGCTAAAGTGTTAATCCAATTTGATGCATTCACCTAATACAAGAAAGCAAGGGGAGCCATTGGATTATTTTTTAATGTAAATAACATCTATCGAGGTCACAAAATAAGCATTGTACTCTATGACAAATAATCTCTTACCTCATAGCATAATGAGATGAAATTATATGATCATTAATTTTGGACAAACAACATTTAATACAAGAAGTTCGTTCAATGCTTATTGAATATAAACTTCCAAATATGACAATAAGCTTATTGAATATGCTAGAATATTTTCTCATTGAATCGATAATAATAAAAAATAATATTATATAAAATAATATCTCCAACTATATACTATTCCAAACTTACCAAACTAATACTAAACTCTTCAAGGATCTTTAATGTTTGCAACAAATAAACTAATATTGACTTGATGTACTTCCGACTCCCATATCACATCCTCTGGACATTTTCTTTTTCTTTTTTTTTTCATAGACACAACTCAAAAAAATAAGTTAGGTCAGATCGAATTTTTCACATCTGGTTGATGATTAAAATTGATCATATTAAAATATAATTTGTAACTTTCAATCTTTGATAAGTGGTCTAATATATATTCAAAATAATATTTTAACTATCTTCTATAAAAGAAATATTTATAATTATAGATGAATATGGAAAAAAATCAATGTTTAGAACAATTAACGTTCCAACGTCTTTGAGGTTGATGATTACTAGATTAGAATAGTCTTAACTCCACTAACCATCGACGTGGCAATCTTAACCATCCTAAGCCACCAATTCATATCAAAATGGGATGTTTGAGCACTGACTAGCCTTATCCTAAAACCAACAAAAAATAAAAAGTGCTTCAGAATGGTGCCTATATCGTTAATGAAACAAAGTCAAACAAGGGGTAAGACAAAGCATTGATAGGGAACCGTAGCCATGTGGCAAAGGCAGAAGTCTGCAAAACTTCTAATCGTGGGTTCGAATCCGACCGATTCGCACAGCGTCATGTTATCCTGAACTTGTATTTTAAGTGGATGCCGTGTTAGGTGATTTGGAGCAGGCAAGCTTATTATTATTGTTTCGTGGTGCACCAGGCGGGCGCCATGGAATTGCAAGGTGGGTTTTGTACTTATGTATCCGTTGCTTTGTCTTTCATTTGACGTTAGATTTCGGAACACTATAGAGAAAAGAATAAAGAGGAGCACAAGATTCTTCAAATAAGCGACATTTGCACATCTTTTTGCCTCAATGCACAATATTTGAAGAATCTTATTATTTACAGTCCTGTTGACAACCCTTGTTATTAACAATTCTTTGAAAAATAATAAAAAAATATTATTTTACTATTTACAATCCAATTATTATCCATTTTATTTATTTATTCCTCAACCCCTTATTAGTCGTTGTCGACGTTGCTCGTTGTCACTGTCGATGTTGTCTGATCCTGCTCACTGCCCCTTGATGCCAATGCTCCTATTCCTTATGCTATCATAGCTCGAGCACCTTCCGATGGGAGTGACAATGCTTGGAAGGCACGAACGTGGGGTTGGCCGTCGGCGATACTCCGATACCAAGCGGCCCAATTTATAACGGATCCCCACAGATGTTACACGGCATCTTGGGCCCTAGCAGCCCAGGCAACCATTGTGGTGTCTTCTCTGCTTGGCAATGGAGGCACCTCCGCCCCTCCCAAGGCAGTGCAATCGTAGCGGCCGAGGCCGACTTCTTTGCCTTCTTTCCTAGGGCGAGAATTGGTGGTGTTGTCATGTCAATAGTAAGAAGATGATGAAGAAGGGCGGAAAGAGGGAAAGGGGAGAAATTTTTAAAATAGGATTGTAAATAATAGAATAGGGTTGTAAATAATAATCTTTTATTTGAATAATAAAATCAATCCTATGATCCCTCAAAAGTGTTGTCAGTGTCACGCTCACACTAAAAGCACTTATCTTGACGAGAAGAGTCGTAAAGTGGTACATATATTTTTAAAAAGATCAAGAATTCTTAGAAAAAAATCAAAGGCGACATGGCTATAAAGGTGGCACCACGTCTGTTCATTGTAAGGTAATTAAATATTATCTTATATAATTAATCCAAATCTTTATATTTTAAAAAATAATATTTGATCTCTATGAAATATTTAACTTCAATTCTTCTTATGTTATTAACTTCGTCGATAACAATTCTATGTTATTAACTTCGTCCGTAAAAAAAACATACGAATTATCATGTGCACAAGAAAAACACAAATGAAAAGAATAAAATATAATTTTATTATTTTTTAAATTATTAAATTTAGATTCACTTCTTGTCTTACCTGATTTCTCTTCCTCTCTTCTTTTCGATCTATTTGCTAACCGCTTGCTCAATACACTAACTCGAGCTACACCGCTCGATCATTGTCACACTTGTAACCCTCGACGTCATCGCTCCTACGCCACTCGATCACTGTCACTCCTGCATTATTCGATTGTCACCTCTCTTGCATCGCTCGTCATGTCGCATCGAACTTGCTTGATTATTGTTGCTCTTTGCACCACTCAACCATCGCAATTACATCGCTCGTCGTCGTTGCATTGGACCCAGCTTGCTTGTCGCACTCGCTTGACCATCGCACCTGCTCACCCATCGCTCGCTCGTTGCATAATTGGATATATTTGCTGCATCGCTGAAGGAGATTGATAGGTCGATTTTGAAGTTTATGGAGTTCGTCAAGGGCAATGGAGGACGACAAAAGTGCAGCTAATCGATAATGGAGGGTTGGGGAGCTTTTTATTGTGTATGAGGACGACGATCTTGGAGTCTTGCAAGCAGGTGCTGAGGTTGTCTGGCTTCATGTTTAGGTATGATTGGGTTTCCACCATCATTGATTTATCTATTTGTTTTTGCTTCTCCTTACATGTTCATTCACTTTATCTATGGAATGGCACCAAATTATTTATAGATTCCAATTGTATTAGCAATTTGTTATATGTAATAATCGTGAGTTGACAGCCACACAACAATATACTATTTTCTTTAACTTTTCACAATGTTTCAACTACAACAAAGAGGGCAGCCTACACATAGGACCAATGCTATTTGGGGCCATTGCACTTTAATCTGTTGATTTTCACCGATGTTACATTCAATGAGGTCTAAGAATTTATCAATGGGAGCATCATGATAAAAGTGAAAATGTGTAGACAACAAACTTCTCTTCTCCTATGATGATGAGATTGCCACTGACTAGGATGGTGGGGTGATGAGCGGTACAAGAACGACGACGATCAAAAGGGTCCAATGTGACAATAGTAAGCGATGCAGGAGAAGCAATGGTCGAGCAGGTGCAATAGACGAGCAATGAAAAGTAGGTTAGAAAGAGGAGAAAAAAAAATTATTAGGAAGAGAAGTAAATACAAATTTAATAATTTAAAAAATAATAAAATTATGTTTTTATTCTTTTTATTCGTGTTCTTTTTGTACATGATAACATGTACAATTTTTTTCATCGATGAAATTAATAACATAAGAAGAATTAAGATTAAATATTGGATAGAAATTTGAATATTATTTTTTATATAAAAATCGAAATGATAATCATAATTAACTAATAATTAATCATAGGTTAATATGTAATTACCCCCACTCTGAGGGTCGGTGAAGTTGGCGTCGGAGTGTGACGTGGATTCCTAGACCAATCAGTACGCTGTACACGTGACAACCACGTGCATACAAGACGTGTATAAATTTATGGACACGCTATCTTTCAGGACTCTCACTAGGGCATACATCCGCAGTTCGTCGTATGATCCCCCTCGTCTTCCTCCTCCGCAAACCCTAATTCATCCTAATTCTTTTTCGTCCGAGCTACGTCCCTTCTCTCTCGATCTATGGGAAAGAGAAGGGAGCGCCGCCTTGCGGCGATGATGGCGGCGAGCCGCAGAGTAAAGCTCGATCTCTTCACAGAGCCCTCTGGTATCCTCCGCCTTGCTCATCTTGATTCGTTTTCATTCAGAACATATGTTGAGGCAGGAGCAGTGTTGTCTTTTTAGGTTCGTTTCTTTTGTTGAATTTCTTGGGGACCTTCTGGCCGAGTCTTATTCGTCCTGTATTCTGTGCCTATTCCAATAATCTTTTGCTTTTGTTCGGATTATTACGTGTTTATGAGAAAGGAAAACTTTTTGGGTGAATCGTGATAAATATTATCCTTTCCTAGCCGGTAAAAGAATGGCCTTTTTTTTGTTTCTTACTCTACAATTTCTGGTTGCCCCCTTTAGATTTCAATCGATATTCTTTTACTTAAGAACGAAAAACGTTAAATGGTTTTGTTTTCCTTCCCGTTATATCAATTCTTACGTGATCCTTGGTAACAATATATATGAATTTAATTGTTTTCTGAAATTAGTGATTTCTAACCGACAACAGTGGTTAATAGGGACTTTAGACCTTTCTATTTCATTTGTGTAACGAGTTAGGTGTTGGCTTTTTGCCTTGTAGATTCATTATATATATCCTTGAATCTAGCATGCGACATGAATACTTCTGAGTAGAAGATTTGTCTAGTCATAAAATGTTGTTTGGAATATCTTCATGGCGGATGATATGATATTGAATATTACATAAGAAAAGGTTGGCTTCTATGGAGACTGTTCACCATTGAAGTAGGCTCGGCAAGGTCAATTCAAGAAGCTAAGCAAAAACATATTTTGAAAATAAAAATCATGTGTCTTAGTTGAAATCTTGCAACTTACAGAAGCAGGGAATGCAAAATCTAAATTTAACTGTATTGTGATGGAAAAGTCTAGTAAATGTTCAAAATATGGGGCAATTGTGTAACAATTATAAGTGAAGGTAACTAAAAGCTAAATAAACTATTCCTTAAGGAGTTATTAATACTTCCAGGATTTTCAAAGATAACCAATTGGCTAATATATGCATTTTCACTAGTCAGCTGTATGGACTTTGATGATGCACTAGTTAGCTGTATGGACTTTGATGATGCATTGAATGTTGCCCTGCTCAGGATAATTTTTGTTGATGCATTATACTGTCAGCATGGTTCGAAATGAGAAGCATATAAGGTGTCAAAATCTAAATTTAACTGTATTGCGATGGCAAAGTCTAGTAAGCCTCAAAATATGAGGTAATTATGTAACAATTGTAAATGAAGTTAACTAAAAGCTAAACTATTCCTTAAGGAGTTGTTAATACTTCCAGGATTATCCAAGATAGCCAATTGGCTAATATATGCATTTTCACTAGTTGGCTGTATGGACTATGATGATGCTTTGAATGTTGCATCCGCTCAGGATAATTTTTTCCCATGCATTATACCATCAGCATGGTTTGAAATGAGAAGCATATAAGATTGTGCATCTATACAATTTGTTTTCTTTTATCACCAAAGTTGGTCAGAAAAATGTCTCGGTGACCATGGGAGTTATTTTGATTGAGATTTCATGGTGATGAGATCTAAGTGATGAATGTCATAGTTTCACGGGTGTTACATTCATCCCTTAGGATAAGATCTAACTGATGAATGGCATAGTATCATGGACCAAATGTAACAGTAACAAGATAATAGCAACAGTTGAAATAGAACTAGTAAAGAGGTAATATAGCTATGTGTTTTTGTTTTTTCATTCTTACACAGACTGCATATGTTTAATACATTTTAAATCCAATATAACCCCAAATTGTATATGGAGCAGTCTTATGAATTTGTCTATAGTTAGGTATTAGATACAGTTTGTCAATATAACACCAAATTGTATATTTCATACATGTTGCATGTTCAGCAGCTACTCATCCCTCTATAGTTAGGCCAAGACCAGCTTTTTTGTCAGAACAAGAAAGAATCTGTCTCATCGTTTTTTTTTTCGAGTGATGAGCATACTATCATTAGTATTAGTTTTTATTTGTCCTTGATTGGAACAGACGCCACTGTTGAGTGGGTCATGTTTTGCATGACTGAATCTGTGACAATTTTGTGGATAAGCCCCAACTTTTATTTGGGTTTGTGGTTTAGACTGCATGACGATTATATGTGCTTTTGTTACAAACGTTGCTTTTGGGTGGATATACAGACTTTTGTACCCTTCTTTAAAGTTATATGTGATCTTGGTCAAAAAAATTTTCTTCACTCTCTTTCCTCATTACTAATCATAATTCTGTTTGTAGGAGAGATGGTGGGCAATTCTTTACATGATGAAGTAGGAGGGGATCTTGATAAGGACCACCATGAGGTCCCCAGTTCACCATCTTCTTCAGGTGGGTTCCATCAATTTATCTTAAAGGACTATGTAGAGAGGATATGCCTGCAAAGCATATTTTTGGTGGAAATTTGGAAATATTGTACACGCTTGTTGTATGCATCAAATATCTGGTTCTGAGACTGTAGGGTGGCTGAAGAACATGCATTAGTCGTTTCAGATCGAGCTGCCACTGGGAAAATTGAATGACTCCCTACCTGTCATTATCCTCTGGCAGCATCTAGATGTGGAGGTTTGTATGTCTCTAGCTTTATTTGGTTTGTACCTGCTGACATGAGTTTTATGACTGCCAGGTGGGTGGTCATTTTTTATCCTTTCAATGACAAAATAAAACTTATTTAACATATTATATATTATTCAGGAGATTGATAATAGTCTAATTTGTACTAATTTATATTATTTTGTTACTTATTAGCTCATTTTACTGTTTTTTGAGATATTTTACTAGTTTACAACTGCATATAATGTCCTCAGGTCAGAAGCAGGAAAATCCTTTGTTGCTACTTGAACAATATAGTGATGATGAAGTGGAAGATGACACAAGTGAACAACCAACTCATACTGCTGAGGCGAGTGTATCAACTGGTCCTGAAGTCCAGGTATTGCTGCCCTAATTCTGTCACTAGTTTAACTTACAAAAGTGTCGATGTTCTTCTACAACCATAAGATGATGCATGTATATCACATGTATCTATTTAGTTGTTTTTAAGTGAACTTATTAGTTCCTTTGTGCTTTTTTCTAAAGTTGGTTTAAGGATTAAAGATATGTTAGAGACTAGTAATGATCATGAACTTTTGGTTTCCTAAAATGTAACCCTGATTCTAGGGGTCTGACTTATTGTTGCAAGTTCATGCTGGTGGTGGAAATAGCACAATAATTTCTCTTCCACAAGGTAAAATGTCAGGTTTGTGTGGCATGAGTCGGATCTCATGCACATTATGTCAGCATGAAGCATTCCAGCTTGCATAGTCACTCACTATTATGCTTCTGGGCATAATACCTGTGCTCTGTGTAGTATGTTGGGTACAGTGCTTATTGTGGTCCTGTGTCTGTTTAACGCTAGCCATAAATTTTGAAGGAGGTTTTGCTATACTTGTGGTTTTTCTTGTATATCATGTAATGGTCACTTGTCCAAGATCTTTTCTAATAGTCCTCTTAAAAATTTAATATACTAGTTCTTGGACTGTTTACTTACATATGAAGGAATGTGATCTTGTTTGAGTTTGTTCTTGGATTTGTTATTGTATTTCTAGCTAGTAAATTTTATTTGCCACAAAGTATAACATCATTACCAACAGGGTCAGGAGAGTGGGATTGCTGGAAGCAAACCTGATAATGCAGATGCTACTGGTGACATCAAAGATGATGACCAGTTGGATCACATCAATAATGTCGACTCAAATGATACCAAAGAAAGTGATGTTGCTTTAGCAGCTTCTCAATATACTGAAGCTGATCCAGCTAGTCAAACTGTTCTTGATGCTTCTGGAATGCAAATCGTCAGTGATCTTACTGGAAATTGGAAGGTTGTAATGCATGGGCAGAGCAACCAATATTATTATTGGAATACTGTGACAGGAGAGACTTCATGGGAGATACCTAGTGGAATGGAAGTTTCAATAAGTGGAGTAGATCTTTCTTCCACTGTTGGAGGACAAGTGGCTTATCCTGTTCTTATGCATGCAAATAATGCAGCTCCTGAGATGCATGGAATTACTAATTTGGTTCCCACAAGCATGGAGGCCTATGGAACTGTGGAGTTGGATAAAGAGAATGGAAAGGTTTGTGTGTCTCACATTCAGAGTTTCGATGTTATGGCACTATATTCTATACATACATAGGTCATAATTACTAACTACTTTATTACATTGACAGCGATCAGGCAATGCCTTTATGGACTTTTCAAGGATTTCAGGTGAAGATCTCTCAAGCTATGAAGTGAAGCATGCTACAGAAACTACTGCATGCTATGAAACAACAGATATTCATTCTGCTGAGCTTGTTAAATATGGTCGAAGTTTATTGCAAAGATTGAAAGCAGTGAAGGGGTAACTTTTGTTTTGTGATTTTTTTTGTTGTTGCTCTGTGTTGTTTTCTTTCTAATAATTGTTTTTATATCATTATGTGAATGGTATATAGTAATTCTTTTAGTCATATCTTAATGGTGATATGTTTTGTCTTTCACAGTTTTCTTGATGGACATGAATGGATGGAGAAGGAAATTGAGTTTAGAATATCTGATTGCAGAGCACTTTCCTCGTATGGGTCATCGCTGCTTCCATTTTGGTGGCATACTGAGACACAGCTCAAACAGCTTGAATCTGTGATTTCGAGGGAAGAAGCTTCTTTTGTAGCTGAGAAAAGCATTTTGCTTAGTGTAGGAGCAGCATCTGAAGTGGTTGAGAAGATCAGTACTGCTAATGGTGAAAATCACCAGTCAGTTCTTGATACTACTGCAACAGTAGTACAAACTGATGAGCATATGCCTGACATTGAAGGAACCATGATTGAGGGATTTTCTTCTGGTTTAACCAGTAAGAATTTGGGAACAGATAAGGAAGTTGAAGGTGTGCATTCAGTGTCAAATGTTGAGTCACATACCGAGGATGTGGATATGGATGTTGAGATGGAGGTTGATGATGAAACCATTACAGTCCACACTGCTGCTCAACATTATTCATCAACCACCGAATGTCCAGCTTCAGTGGAACCAGCAATCCCAACAGATACATCTTCAGTGGTCTCCCCTTCAGTTCCTGCAGATGAGCCTAGCATTCCACCACCTCCAGATGAGGAGTGGATTCCTCCACCACCTCCTGATAGTGAACTGATTCCTCCTCCTCCAGAAGACCCACCATTACCATCATATCCTCCACCTTATGCTGAAGCCATACCTCCACCTTTCGAAAATCAATATAGCTTGGGTTATGGTGTTCCATCTTATGAGTATTATGCTCCTGCAGTGAGTGAGGTCACAAGCGTCAGCTATTATGTGCATGCTGATGGATCTCATATTTCTGAAAGTGTGCAACCATCATACTATGAGCCATTAGTTTCGAGTTCTTATCCTGAATTGGTTGCTGATGTTCACTCGGTTGAACCGATAACATATTATGGCATTTCTGGTGGAGCTGTCCCTCATGTACCTGTAGTCACTGGCACAGGATCATCTGGGTATTATGTTGAATCAGGGCCTGTCAGCTATAATGATGGTGTTTCTGTACTGGATCAAGCAAGTTCTGTTGGGTATACCATGGAGTCTGTGAATAGTGTTTTGCCTCCAGTTAAGCAAGAATCTCATGTTACTGCAGTTTCCAAAGAGCCTGACAAGGGTAGTGTGCAAGTAACTTCAAATGCGTCTTCCATGCAACTTGCTAGTAATGCTTCTGTGAATGGGAGTACCACAGTTGCACCTTCCACTGCCACCAAGAGTAAATCCAGAGGTTTTGAATTCTCAGTGACTATTTGATTTATTAACTGTACACATACAGGATACATGCCAATGCTAGCTATGTATCCTGTACATCTTGATGCTAATGACCATGCCGCCTCTTACCAGTTCTGCGTGGCAAGAAGCGCACGGTTGCTGTCGCCCCAACTTTGAGGTCTAATAAGAAGGTCTCCAGTCTGGTGGATAAGGTATTATTTAGATTGCTCGAGTTTTCTCCATAACCTAGTGCAATAAGTGTTATCTCTTGCACACATATACATATGTCCACAATGTATCTTATAGTACATTGATCTCATCAGTGGAAGGCTGCAAAAGAGGAACTGCATGGGGAAGAGGATGAAGAACCGGAAGATGCTCTTGAAATTTTGGAAAAGAAACGTCAAAAGGAAATAGAGGTTTTTAATATTGCATTTGCTTTAGCTGTTACACTTGGATGTGTCAGCATTTTGGTGTTGATATGTTCATGCACACAGGAATGGCGTGCACGTCAGATTGCAAGTGGCGAAGCTCAAGATAATGCAAATTTTCTTCCTTTAGGTGGTGATTGGTATGTTCAATTCATTAGCCTTGAACTTTATTATCTTGGTGTACCAAAGTTTAAGGTGTGCATATCTTGCCATGTCCACTGGTCTGGTTGCATGCTGCATTCCTTTCTGCATGTGCTGTGCCTTGCCATGTGCAAGCATCCTGGCCACAAAATTAGCATCTGGATATTCTTCATACTGGTTTGGTGTCAGTGTAGTGCACACATAGCACTTAAAACGTTGGGATGTACCTTCATATAACCGTGATACTTAAACTCTCTCAATTTTCATATAACTGTGATCCTTTAGTTGAGTGATTGATATCCCCAAACTGAATTATATCAGGTTATTTAATTCTTCATGAGTTTATTAATGATATTTTCTCTTACTGTTTGCAATATTTTAAGAACAAATAATGAATCAGTGAAACTATTTATTGCTTGACTTATTGCCAGTTATCATTCATTTTTTCCAATTACACTTTTGTTTTATGTTACAGTGTATAAAGTTGTATAAAAATAAGTTTTTTATATGTTTGCTCATTCGTTTTGAGCTTTTACCAAACTTATGTATTTCCCATAATCCCCACCTTTGATCCTAGATGATTTTTTTCCTGTATGAACTTGTGAATATGCATGCACTTTCCTAGCTGATGGCAGTAGTGGACTAAAGAGAAACTTTTCCTTTTCAATTCTTCATTGAAGTTACCTTTTTTATATGTTATTTTCTTAGTACAGAATACAAAGCATGAGCCATGTTGAAATGCACATATTAGCATGAAAGGGCAAAAGTTATAGATCAACTGTAGCAGATCATGCTATAATCATGTCTCTGTGATATATGTAGTCATAGTTTCAAAGACCAGTTGTACCAGTATGTACCAATGGGTATCTACTGGTCCATTATTAATATATATATTTCAGTGATACCAGGTGGTGCATATCAGTGTACCTACCTGATAATGCATCAAAACTGGTATGCGACTGGTATTTAAAATGGTCATGCATTTATACATTTTTATATGTAGATATGTACATGCACATATATATCTTGATGTGCTATACAAGTTACTATCTGCTGGTTATGTTTGCCAATGACATCTTATTTTCTTGACAAAATCTGCCGTCGATGGCTCTTTACATCACTTTGATTCAACAACCAATGCTTTTATCTTTATTGGGTTAGAATCCTGGGATCACATCAGTTTTTTCAGTCTTGATTGTCGGTCTCGTGTGGTAGTTATCTAGGTGCAGCTTGAAGTGCCACAGATTTTTTTCCTTTGCCTGGGTCAAATTTAGTCTAACAAAATATCTGAGACATCTCTACATTGAGTGTTGATCCTACCCAAATAAGGTTTTTTATATTCAAGTAACCATGAGCCTAAGCCAAGTTCTACACTGAAACCTCAAGGATTATTACTTCTTTAAACGTGTCCTTTTATTTAGAGATGCCTCATTTAGATTCATTCAACTACTGAGAATCATATATCTTTGTTGTAACCCTTTCTGCTTTGTAGTTTACTTCAGCATGTCCTTTTGGGTATTAATGGGTGATTCCTGCAATTTCAAGTTGCATTCATCATTAAATCATTTTGGTGAATCTTATGTATCCTAGTTGATCCAAGCTTCATATTGATCGAACTGAGATCAAAATTCCTGTTTGAACTCTTTTTTATGGGCATAGAAAGGTCTTACAGATTGATGGTATTGCTATCTTTTTCTGTAGGCGTGACCGAGTGAAACGGAGGAGAGCAGAAGCCAAGACTGAACGAGTTGAAACTGTTCCAGAGGCAGCTGTGAATGAGAAAAAACAACCTGATTTAGCAGAACTCTCCAGAAGTCTTCCTCTTGGTTGGCAGGTTTGCCCAATAGCACATCATCTTTTTAACTTCTTATATATTGAATTCAATATCCATAATGACAGAGCTGATTTTAATTTGAAGATGTCCAGTTACCCTAGTGCTCCTGTTGAAATTGTATATCTTTTGTTCGTTATCCATATAGTATGGAAATTGGATCAGGAGTGGTTCTGGTTGACATTTGATAGTGTATCTCTGGGTAATTGTTCTTCAGAGGATACCAACTTTCTGCAACTTGATGGATCTCATTTAATGGTTTCTATGCTGTTTTTCTTTGCCAGTCCTTTTCGTGATATTATTATTTGAGCCATCTTTTGAATCTGAGTTTTTTAATTTTTATTTTGATAATTTTCTTTTACCCTTTGGAGTCTGGGTAATTGTTCTTCACAGGATACCAATTTTCTGCAACTTGATGGGTCTCATTTAATGGTTCTTATGCTGTTTTTCTTTGCCATTCCATTTTCTCACTATTATTTGACCCATGCCTTGAATCAGAATTTTGTAATTTTTATTTTGTTAATTTTCTTTTAACCCGTGCAGTCATATTTTACTAATTTGGCCGTTTACAGGCGTATTGGGATGAATCGTCAAAGGAAGTCTATTATGGAAATAGCAGCACCTTGGAAACAACCTGGATTAAGCCTGCAAGATAAAATACAGAGTTACCGACTTTTAGGGTTTTGCATGTCAGGGTTGTAACAACCAAATGTACTCGGTCCAGCATTCTGAAAGGCATCGGCATGCCCATTGTAGAGGGACTGACGTTGTCAATGTCAAAAAATTCCTATATTTTAGTCAATTAAAGCCTTCAATGTGATTCCCATGTTGTGCTATTCGCAATGAGCAGTACATCCATGCCCATGCGTAAAGTTTGATAAGACAGGTGCATGGAATGGAAATTAGGCCAGGTCATGAGTTAGCAGTGACAAGCTGTCTTGCTTCGGAGCTAGCCTTTCTTGTTGTTTGCTTGGGGGAATCGATAAGACTTCTGAACCTGGTAATGCTTTAAATTTGCCAGGAACAATGTTCGCGAGATTGTGCTGTCCAATATTAAAACAAGGTCTTTTTCTGCAAGTGAAAAATATGAGATATTGTCAAGCGAAGGCTGATGCATCTCCATGCTTAAAATGCCGAAAGCTTTGTGAGTTGTAATCCCCAAAATATATCTATTTAATTTTCTTAGGAAAACATTTGTCTATGTATTTTCATTCATTAATTTGTTACCATGAAATTAATTATTATAATTATGATGTGTGTGATCATACGATGATGATTGGCAATAACATGAAGAAATAAAAGATGCGTTGGTGCTGGAATAGGAATGGTGATGGGATGATGACAGCATAATAACGATGGATATAGCGCGCCCTGTGGCAGCAATGATGTTAATGTTAATGATCTACGAAAATCTGAAATGTATGGAAAGCTATTTTAGTATAATGTAAAAGACAAATAAAATCGGGATGTGAGAAACCCATATATATCTATTTCTAATTGGTGAGTATGTTGTTTATATTTTTATTTTTGAAGATATCAAATATGCTCATAATTTTTAATGACGTTATTGGTCATCATAGGCGGCCTGATGTTGGTTAATGTCAGTTCCAAACTTCACAACAATTGGGATTATGCTTTGAACTATATGAATAGCATATGTATATCTATACTTTTAATATGGTACATAGATCGTTCATCCGTGCGTATCTTATCTAATATATTTTAATCAATTGATTGAAATTAACTGAGTACAACTTTTTTTAAAAGGATAAAATTATCGGATAAGATGATTGAACACTTAACATCCGATAAATGAATCTGATATACTTAATTTTATTAATTTTATAAAATATCTTTGAAGTTTGAATTTGAATTTTCCTGCGCTAAAAATACAAAAACCAAGTAATAATAATAAGGACAGAATGACGATGGTTGAAAACTTGCAAGTATATAATGAACGGCGTTGCCGTGGTGTAGAGGTCCCGAAAGTCGAGAGAGACTGCGCTTATCACGATGAGGAACGTGGCCACCGCTTTTCTCTGTTGGATTCCCATTTTTCTCCGAAGGTAACTTTTCTCTGTGACATCCCTCGGGGACATTTGGAACCCTCGCTTGGTGCTTTCCTCGGATCCTGAAAGTGTTCTTCCCCAATCAATCTTCTCTCAATCGAAGTGCAATTCTTTCGATTTTCGTATCGGACGATGACACAACCTGGCGTTCTCGATCTGTTGGAGATCAAAATTTTTGGTGGTTGTGTTTTTCGGAGAATTTTCGTTTCTTTTCTTTTTGGATAAAGATCTTGGGGTTCTCAGTTTCCCAGATTTATGGTTGTAAACTGGGAGAGAAATGAAAGGAAAAACTTTGGGGCTGAAGGAAACCCCTGGAAGTGGCTCTGGGGGCGAGGGACAGAGGAATCTGAATCTGTGGGCTGATTGCTGAGAGAGAATTGAAAGAATTTTCATTGAGCAGAATGGCTAATTGATTGTAGTAATTTGGGAATTTATCTGGATTCTGTTACAGAAGTTATGAGCATCAGTATTTTGCAGATCCCCTGTAGATATGAATGTGTTACGAAGTTTTCTGTTCTGACTAATACTCTTCTTTTCTATTTCCATTCGGAATGATTCTTTAAGGTGGCCCCTTAGTCTCTCTGTTTGCACTGCCCATATGTTGTAAAGAATTTTTCCTCCTTTTATCTCATACCAATATGAGTCATCCTGTATATTAACTAATGATGAATTCTTGCTGTCTCAATTACAGTTTACTTTTCTGGTCATCTTTGATCCCTTTGTGATGTTCTATCTCCGCCATGTTATTTGATTATAATGCATCTGACTCCCATCTTGACGGAGATTGAGTTGATGAGATTATAATGAGATTTCCTGTTATAATTCCTTTTGCAACTTCCATACAAAAAGCTAGGTGCTTTCAGTATGTATAGCTAACAAAGCCTTACAATTTTTTCCTTTCAAGCCGAGCCAGGTTTTACTGCAAAGTTAGAAGGCAAGATAGAAGGCTTTGTTT
This sequence comes from Musa beccarii, assembly GCA_024322285.1. Lineage (NCBI taxonomy): Eukaryota > Viridiplantae > Streptophyta > Magnoliopsida > Zingiberales > Musaceae > Musa > Musa beccarii. The sequence continues at coordinate 16,773,471 of CM044402.1, forward strand.
CTAGATGATTTTTTGCTCTTACTTGTTTTTTAATTACTTACATGGGTGGGTTTGGGTGTGTTAGAGTAGATGCCATCTTGTTAGAGGCTGCACAGAATACTCATGATCTACATCTTGCTATGCTCTCCATCTGCAGTTTCATTGCCTATTTACAAATTGCAACTGTGTTGAGCTGTTGGCCTATTTCTCAATCACAGTGTTTGAAGGGTTAAAGATCAAGTTCATCTCTCGAGTAAAAATAACATTTTTGTGGTTTCTTGCATTTGGGTTTTCTTCAAGGAGGAATTTATATATGAAACTGTAAACTGGTCATATGTTATACAGCTAGTTTGTCTATTTTGGTAGGATATTAGCCTGTCCTCTTGGGCCATATACGTTGAGAATTTAAGATGTTGCGGGTGCCCTGGAACTATGACCTGCCTATATGTTATATACTGCCAGTTTACCTATCATGGAGGTTACAGGATTTCGTTTTGGAACCTTTTCATTTACAATCTAAATTTGCATATATGCATAATCCAAAACAGTGATTTGTAAAATTTATGACTTTTTAAAATTTGTAATTTTGCATTGTAAATTTAAAAAATTTTGCATGAAATTTTATGTGAGTCATTAGTTATCATCCCAAATGCAGGTACAGAATGATTTGATGAGGGGGAAATATAATGTTGCAGTGCCTAGTAGTTTTCAAGCATTCACTCGGCATCTTGTTAAAGTGCTGTGATCTTGACCTGTGCAATCAACCAAAGGGACTTGAAGACCCTGAGGTGTTAGCCAGGGAAACTGTTTGTATGTTATACCACTACCTAAGTTGTTGATGACATCTGTTAGTATGAGAAGACAGCTTTTTCGCTTTTCTTGGATCTTACCTTTGATACCTGTATAGTTTGCATTGGTGACTAAGTCTGTAATAATTTTGTTTGCAGTTAGTGTAAGTGAGATAGAAGCACTATACGAGCTATTCAAAAAGATCAGCAGTGCTGTAATTGACGACGGCTTGATCAACAAGGTTTGAAGCTTAAGTATTATTTGTGACCATATACATTTATCCTGCAATAAGTTTCAGCTTGGAGTTTTTAAGATCCAATAGTGGATTATATTTTTAGAAAAAAATGTGCTACATTCCATTTTAAGCATGATTACTGTTTGAACCTGCAGTGTATTTTTCATTATTCTTTAATCTTTATGCAGATATTGTGCCTTATATTTACCTTTCTCTTATGTGTTATATTTTTGAAGTTATAAAGATTTTACTGCTGTCCTGTTCTAAAGGGTGTAAACATTTCATATCTGTTTTAGTTTGTTAAAGTATGATGACATAAATGCAGTGATTCTATCATACAATGACTGATTGCTTTAACAATTATGCTTCAGGAAGAGTTTCAATTGGCTTTGTTCAAGACTAACAAGAAGGAGAGCTTATTTGCTGATCGGGTATGCCTTACGAAACTGTGTTGTATGAGATATTCCTTTGGATATATCCAATGTTGATATGCATCAGAAAGTCCATAGTTGACTGACCCTACATTTTTTCTTAGTCAACCGGTTCTTTCTCTCACATCACTCTTCCCTTTCTCAATCATCTTTCACTAGAGCTCCATAAGATGAACTCATTCATTGGGTTTTTCTCTGCCTCGAACAACAGTAATTTGCCTTTGTTACAAAATTGGCCTGGCTTTCAGCATAGCCTATTTCTTGGCCTGTAGTTACTGTATTCTCCTTAGGAAGCCTTTCTAGGTGTGTTATTTGTGAGTGCATTACATAATGCTTGTTTCATATACGTTGATATGTAACCTAAATATTCGTGCATGGACAGCAGCTCATGCATACCTGGTCCTTGGATTTTGATGAATGGTTACTTCTGTTCTTAGAATGAAACTCACAAGTTTGGAACAATTATAAGTTCATTACCTTATTTCTTTTCATCTTTCTCAGAGGAATTCATCTTTTAAAATTTTGGAGCATTTAAAGAATAGAAACCACTGATCATGGTTTAATATCAACTGTAAATTATAATAAGAAGTTGGTTCTTTTGGGTTTCCATTTTCAAGCACATATAGGATTTTTAGTGCTATCTTTTTTTTAGTAATTGCAGAAGTAGCAAGACAAGTAACTTAGACAAGTGCAATGCAACGCTTTGTGCTTATTTTACACAGGTGTTTGATTTGTTTGACACAAAACACAATGGAATTTTGGGATTCAAAGAGTTTGCTCGTGCTCTTTCTGTATTCCATCCGAATGCTCCAATCGATGATAAGATTGAGTGTAAGTTGTATATTTTGTACCATACCTCCTATAAATGTATTCCACGGTCATAAAATATTTTGTTTAATTGTCATTTTATTTAAGGATATGAAATTTAAACAAAGCACAGTACCACATAGCATCTTATTTGAAGCAATGCAAGTCGGTAATACACTTCTTGTTCTATAATCTGAATGCAGCTTTTTTATGAACAAACTATGTTATATCAGTATGCCACTGGGCCCCAAATAAAAGATTGAAGTTTCTATATCTTATGGATTATGCTTAATTTTAAATTTGGAGCATGTGCATGCTTTATCATTTCATTGAATTTTGTCACTTGAATCCTCAGGTTTTTCCTTAATAAATTTTTATTAGATGGTATCTTGGTATTTCATATGTGCTACCTGCCCATTCATGGGTCTCTGGCAGCTTCCCTCCTAGCTTTTGCATTGCTGGTTCAGAATTTTATGCTACAAATTAGACTAGAAAAACTGTCATCCTTAGCACTCTTAACAGAAGTATTAGCTTCTTCCCTTGTTAAATCCATGGTCTTCAGAATGAGTTTTTTTTCTATATTTTATCTTTTTCCTATGCCCTTCTTCTAGCTTCTTCCTGCATCCAGGAAGTTTTTGTGGCTAAATCCATGTTTGCTTGAACATATATTTCAAACAATGAAATAAATTTTTTCTATTGTTTTTTAGCTTTTAAGTAAACTTTATTTCTTACTTAAATTTGTCCTAGCACACACATGTAAGCAGTGTCATTAATTTTTTTGTTAAATTGTCAGTGGATCCCTCTCACTTTAAATAGTCTTTTTAACATCATCATAACGTTTGGGAAATTTAATCACGGTGACTAAAGGTTCTCTTAGATTTCTGTTTAAAATACTATAGTGGAGCTATTGCAATTCTGGATTGCCTTTTGATATAGAATCAAATGTAATATTTGATGGTAGTATGACAGTGTCAACAACTAGTTGGCAGGAAATTGCTAGATTATGTATTGCCCTTTTGTTTTTTCTTTCAGTGTTGGGATGGTCTTGTCTCAACTACTTTAGATTGTAGATTGGGTGGTCAATAGCAAGTTACTCTGATCTTCTGGTATTTTGTTCCACATTTTCCTTATCATTTTTTTACTTCATATGTTTAATGCTAGCTATATGCTTTATCAGCCATGTTCTGTGTTGATGTTGTTTTGTGGACACAAGATCACTAACATTTTCCTTTGATGCAGTCTCATTCCAACTATATGATCTGAAGCAGCAAGGATTTATTGAAAGACAAGAGGTATTTAATGTTTAAATTATTAGAATAAATAGTATAGCATGAGGATCCTGTGCTCATTTTATTCTGTTATCTGTAATAATATCTAGATTCTCCAAATATCCTATATGAACATGTGTAACGAAATAGTTTCTGTTAACTATATTTATATGGTGATTCTTGCATTGACCAAGTACATGATAATACTGTGTCAAAATCTCCCTTGTATACCCTCTTAAATGGATCATATTGTCTGCCTTTACAGGTGAGATACATTAACATCTTTACTAAGGAAGCTATTGTAGCAGCAAACTTAATGTAATTTGAAAGTATTACATAAAATTGGGTATATTATTTGCATGCTGAAGCTAAAAGAAAAAGCAAATGATAGAAAGCTTAACCTAATTATCATGAATGATGATCATGAACTAAACATGATCTGGCAATATTTTCTGAGATACGGTAACACTAAGAGATCCCATATCAGCATTACATACTACCATTTTTTTCTGCACTATTTATTCACATTTTTCAACACATTGAGTTTCTTGTGAATAACTAGAGAATCCAGAGCTATGGGTAATTTGGATGGCAAATTGTTTCAATAAAAGGAAGAAACAATTTCTGTGTAAACAATGAGAGAATCTGGAGTTCCTGGTGATTTAGATGACAACTTGATACAAGAAAGGGAAGAAGCAATTGCTGTGTAATTGTTTTTTCGACATAGCCAGCTGATGTAACTTGCTCGATAAGCCATTATGTAACATTTAGTGTTTGATTCTTGATCTGTATCTGGGACATGACAGTTTAGCAACCTTATCATTGTACCAAGACCATTTAATTTTGTTTGTTTGCTCTGTAAAATATTTATCTTTGCATGCAAACCCTTCTAAATATGTGTTTCCTTGTACATCCTTAAGAACATTACATCTTTTTCCTTTTTTTTTATGGGTATCTATGAAAATAGGTATTCCAATGATAAGGATGCATATGTGTCTTGTAAAGAAATATACATGTGATATGGAACTCAAGAAAATTGTTGCTTCAGAACAAAGTTTGTGGCTTATTTGAGCAACAATTTAGTTGGGTCAGATGTGTTTCACTTGACATGAAATATGATTAAGTACCTGTGGTTCCCAGGTTAAGCAAATGGTTGTGGCTACTCTTGCTGAGTCAGGCATGAATTTGTCAGATGAAGTTATCGAGAGTATCATTGATAAGGTGATCCCATCATGTTTCATGTATTTGTGTCTTGATATGTAACCTCTAGATGTTACATGCATGATGTCTTTGTGACCCTAGAAAGTGGCTGTCATGATATTTCCTATATTTTTCTGCTTTTTTGCATCAAATATATTGTAGATTAAAATTACATGATTATGTTTGTGATATTTCTTTCCATGTTCACCACAATCTTTATTGGAGTTCAAATATCAAGTCCGAGAGTTTTCTCCGATAGACTTTTTTTTCGGCTTATGTTTTAGTGTTTTATGTTAATTATGATTGCTACTTTTCTAAGATTGTATGTACCTGGGAAATGCCAGATGAAAATGTAGACTGATATGGAATGAGATTCTGTAAGTCCTTTCAAAAAATTACCATGGTGGTTTACATGCTTGGAGGATAATCTTTGGAGTTCAAATATCAAATCTAAGAGTTTTTTCTGTTGGAGTTGTTTTTTCCGTTGTTTTAGTGTTTTATATTAATTATGAGTGCTACTTTTCTAAGATTGTATGTACCTGGGGAAATGCCAGATGAAAATACAGACTGATATGGAATTGGATTCTGTAGGTCCTTTCAAAAAACTACCATGGTGGTCTACATTCTTGGAGGATGTGACCATAGATGGGTCTCAATAATATAATTAGGCAACTAGGTATCCTTGATATCTACATTTTGTTGTCAAATTTTATTAGGCATCACATGGATGGCCAAGCATCCTTCGTTCTCCATATATCACCTTTTATATTGGTTTTACATTGGTCAATGATAGCATGTAGCAAATTGTTTTTTGACATTTGTGAAATTGATCGTTATGAACATCATTGAGGACTAAGTCAAGAGGAGAAGAAAACCAAAGTTGATTTAATTTGAAGTAGTGAGGACATTATAGCCTAACAATCATCAAAGGATGCTGAACATTGTGATCCAAAGGACATTTTTATCTGAAATAGTTGGAACTTGGCTTGTTTCAAAATCCTAGACTGAAGTTTTATCCAGTTACAAAATGAAAGAGAATCAACTAAATGAAGGAAGAAAACTATAGTAGTAAGTGCATGTAATGATCAACTAACCATTTCTTTTGTGACTTTGAGTAAAGAGGTAATATATGATGTCTGAAAGTGTGGTTATGTTGAACCAAACCACTTGTTAGTTACTGCCTGTCAGTAATTGCAAAGAGTAAATATCTAACTTAGTTATGGCAGTAAGTTTGAAGCATTAAATGTTTATGACTAGCAGTATTATTGAAAGGTGTTGCTATGACTGAAATTTAGTTAATATTAGTCACTAGAACAATTGCCTTTGCATTTATGTATTGTCCCCAGTTCAAATTAGTGTTGATGGAAGTCAGAAACTATTCTTTGTCAATGCAACATGGACAGTACATTGCTATCAGCTATCAATAAATTGGTTACTGATTATGAAGTTAATTATGATATCTGTCCATCATATGTATTATTAATTCTGTGCATAAAATGTTTCTACTAATAAATTTGTTGGATAATTACTATTTTTTAACCTACATATGTTACTTCCCTCTTTTGGTTCTCAGACATTTGAGGAAGCTGATACAAAACATGATGGGAGAATTGATAAGGAAGAGTGGCGCAGTCTTGTCTTGAGGCATCCTTCTTTGTTGAAGAACATGACCCTTCAATACCTCAAGTAACAATCTAGTAGCCTCTTGTTATCATTCTCATATTGTTCCGATAATTGGTTCTAGATTATTTTCTTTCAAATTCTATTTGATAAATGGATAGTGGCTCAGTTGCAAACGCCTTTTTAACTTAACAGTCTCTATATCTGTGACATTGTTGATTCCAAAATAGGATATAGCTTGACATTCTTTTTCTTCATTCTGTTATTTGTATTTAGTTATTATACCTTAGTTTAATTAACATTGTTGAATATAGCTGAAGGTCTTGCTAAGCATATACTGGATGCCATATAAAGGATTGGAAGTCCCAAAGTTTAGGATTCCACAAATAACAGTGTCAGGAAATGCTGGCAATTTATAAAAAAACACCAATTTATTGGAATTATCCATGAAAAAGTCTCATTCAAAAACTTTAAAAAATAGAACTTTAAAACAAGCTAAATGAATGCTGTGTTTCTATGCATTGTTGGGTCAGAATTAGGAAACTTGCAGGCTAGAGCTTGAATGGGTAGTGACGGATAGCACTCAAAATGTAGATATGTTTCACAATTTTTGGGATTGGTTCATTATCATGTATGGTTGTATTCCCAATAGGAAAGTCGGTCAATCAATCCTTTTGTCTTCTTTATCGTGTAGGTGCTCAGAGAGCTACCTATCCGTCACTAGCTACCTATCTGAACTCACTTGAGCACAACGGCTTGCTTCCTTTCCTTACAAAACTCATATTGGCAGAGAAGTACTCCACTCATAACACTGCTTTGCTATGCTCTGATTCATTGTTTATGACTAGGAAGACAATGTCCTCCTTTTGTGGAATAATTTGGTTTCTAAGTATGCTTCTGACTTGCAAGATTGAGCCATTTACATTTGATCTTATATACATTATATTTTGGATTTACCATTAAATTAAATCGTACAGACCTCTTCATTTTAAACAAAAAACATGCATATAAATTTGTGAGACAATCATATAAACTTGCATGACCACCATCTTTTCATTTTGAACTTGATCAAAATGAAGTTCTTTTGATCAATTTTCTTATATCCTGCAGAATAGAACCATTAGCTGATTGGCTTTAGTTCAGAAAGCTGTTATTTATGGGTTTTACATATTTCTGTTACGGCTATATTAAGACACGCATATAATTTTTGGTTTATAGCTGGGTTTGTACCGCCACAATGCTTGTTTGCTGTCTGTCAACTAAATTTATGGAGCACATCTAGATAAACTAGGTCAATATGTATGTAAAATAAAGACAAACTAACAAACCAACATAGAAGATTTTCATTGTGTGGATACTCCACATAAATACAATTCATTTAAGAAATTCTGGTTTGAGCTATACTTTTTGATGTGGTTTTTCTGATCTGAACTTCATGCTTGCTTTTGTGTTAGAAGATTAGTTGCTGCTATATTGTTGCATCTATAGCCGTTCTGACCTGGACTCTGAATTATTTTGACTTTATGCAATTATCCTGCTAATTATTCTATTTTTTTATTAACAGAGACATTACAACGACCTTCCCGAGTTTTGTCTTTCATTCACAGGTTGATGATACCTGAGTCCGATTTTGTTACAATTTGATTTTCCATGACATGCCAAATTTGTGGATGGTTAATTCACCATGGTGAATGTTATGAAGAAATAGTAAATTGGTAACTAGCACTTGTTTTTACGTCTGTGTTTTCCTTATAGTTTATTAAATTCTTTACCCAAGGCATGTAATATGTGAAGGAAAGTACGAGTTTGTGGATAGTGAAATTTGTGTTGCCCAGCAATGTGAAGAAAAAAGAAACATATGTTTGGTCTGTCTTAAAGATTATATCTAGCTATTACCAAATGGTGTTCTGGCTTAGAATTTGAAACTAAAACTACTGCACAGTAAATTGGACAGGGACCAAAAAATTCTTTGCAAAAAGATAACATTTAGCGGTCCTGTCCTGTATAGTAAAATTGATGACTTGCTGACGACCACCACAGAATTGTGTTATGATTCGGTGAAACTGCTGTTGATGTCTCGTAGTTGGTTTGTGATTAATGCGCATTTTGGTTAAAAATTCAGACAGTTGAGCTAGTTGTTTTAAATTCATAGTTTTCTATTTTTTTTTTCTTTCTGTTTTGTTACTGGGATTATGATTTGCAGCAGCAAACTGAAACCTACATTTGAGACTTTTTGGTGCTGATTCGTGTTGCCACCGATTGCTCTGTCATTTTTAAACTAAAACCTATATTAACACTCAAAAGAAAACTGTCACGGGCTGGGTTTTTGTTTCCTTAGGCGGTACGACGTTCTTGCAACCTTGTTGATCACAAAGGGCAGCCTTCCCAAAATCTTAGAAAAACCCATTAAAAAAAAAAGGAGGTTAGTTTGAAGCAAACATCGGATAAATTATCACTGTTGCTTCACGAAAATATGAAAATCACATGTAAGGCAGAATAAAAATTAATTACTTCACGAAAATCAGGATGGCACATACAAAGACAAAACAGGTACACTATATTGGCAAGAGGTAAAAGTAAAATAACTTGATAAGGTCTGAATGATCATTCCACAAGCAATCCAAGGCTCATTTGTCAAATGCCTAGTTTTCAACCAGCCATTGTCGTGTGCCTTGGTGTGTCATAACCTCGCTAACCTCCCATTTGTGGCATCTTATACTTTGGGCCACTGGCTGAACATCTATAGGAACCTCTTATATACCTAGAAACCCCTATAGATCCCATTGAAGTTCGAACGAGGACAAACTTTAAGATCGAAAGAGCATTTTGATGCGGAACTAACATTGTTTGGAAGTTATTTCACATGTCATAATCATAAGTTGTCACATTATATTATCTAAAATAATTCTAATCTAGTTTCATAAATCACTCAAGGAGCAAAAAGAAAAAGAACAGAAGAAATAAAATTATGATTGTGATTAAAAAATGCAAATCTTGTGAAGATTTATTTCTGTAAATATTGAAGTTTGTCATCAAAAGGATATATTATTTTCAAGTCAAATCTAAAATATTATTTCTTCCAGGAAGAAAAAAAATGATTTATTTGATTTGATGTAATTATATTTATTATTATTATATTTTTTTTCTTGTACTTGGACTTATAAAAGAGGATCAGAATATTGTAATGGAGTATCATCAAAAAATAAATCAATATATTGAGTTTTTTTCTCACATTATGTGCGAGCAATGTGAGATCATAATTTGTTTTCTTGATGGTTGGATTTGATTGTCCACATGCGAGACCCGTGGACGTGCAAAACCTGGATTCTGAGTTTTCTCTTTAGGTCACACCACCCAGATAGTTAACAGTTTTTTTTTTCTTCTTATTATTCTTCATTATTATCTTTTTTTTTTCCTCTCTGTCTACGTCTTTATTGTAAAAAAAAAAATGTTGCTACTTGTGGTATATCATATTATGATATAAAACAAATTTATTTTATCTTTTATTTAAATAAATTTAATTAGTTTAGAGGTTATTTCACATGTCTTAATTTGCAATATCTAGAATATGGTCTATCATCCCATTGAAAGGAGATCATTATTTTCAAGTCAAATAAAAAATATTTTTTCCGAGCCAACGAGGAAGGAAGAATTGATTTATTTTATTAGATGGGCTAATTAAAATGAGCCAAAATATTACAATGGAGCATCTTTTGAGGATGAATTAATAAACTATTTTGTTTCTTATATTATGCGTGAGAAGATGCAATACTTTCATTCAAGTTTGTTCCTTGAGATAGAGTTAATGTTTTGTCTATTATCTTTCCATTGGTTATCTGTCTTCTCTTTCTATTATCTTAATATAGAAAAAAAAATTGATTGCTAGTTCTCCTGCAATATATTTGATATCAAAGTTTTTGGTTTAGTCATTGTGTTCTATCATCAAGGATGATCCATATTTCCTTTGAATAAACTTAGGACAAATTCTTATGTAGCAAAGCATGTGATACAGAACCAATTTGGTTTATCTCTTATTAAATAAATTTAATTAATTTATGGGTTATTCACATTTATCATAAGCTGTAACATGTCAATATATACAACAAATAAAGATTATTTTGAAGTCAAATAATTTCAAGTCAAATAAAAAATATTCAATTGCTAATTGTTCTACATCAACCTGACCTCAACAAGCAAAGAGAGCAACATGCCTATGACGACCCCTATAGTTGAGACATCTCTAACCTATGATGCATTCGCTTTAAGCAAAATTTCCTGATATACTTTTTAATAGAATTTTAATGCAGGCTATAATTGTCAAATTCTTGAGACAATATTGTACGTTGGCATGAACAGATCTTCTGAAAAATCAAGGGGGGGATGATATTCTGAACTCAACAAACATAGTTGAATTAGACCAACCACGTCAGCATGAGTTGGGGCTAAAGTATTCTCTGAAATATTTTTTATTCCATGAATATTCCCATCTATTTCTACAATTAGCAATAATATGGTTTGAGAATGGAATTACTTTATTTTCAATTATCGTATAAGATATCGAATTGAATTACAACATCTGGTTAAGTCGGATATACTTGCAATGCTAATTTTGTAGGCGACACTTGTGATGAAAGGAGTTAGCTTTAAGTGAAATTAATCTAATAAACCATTCATCTTTCCAAAGATCCAAATATTATGATGCAACAATCTTGGTTAGGTTGGGTCAACTCGGTGACTCAAATTGATGAACAATTCTAACATTAACAATATCAAAATATTTTATTTTATATTTCAAATAATACAATACCAGACTCAACAAATCTAATCTGGTATGAGTGAAGATGACCACCACACGTAGAAGGTGCCTGCTTGAAGATTACACCCCTCGTACCCTTTGCGTGTACCACTTAGGGAAATGATAAGAAGTCCAACAGATCCTGTAAAAACTAGACCATACTTCTTGGAACACAAAAAATACTTAGGTGGCCGAACTATCCTCCACAAACCACAGGATGGGAACAAAAAGCAAAAACATACATACTTGAAACCTCAACATAGGAGACCAGATACATCTCAAACAGTTAACTAAACTCCATGGAGGAAGCTCTCGCTTCGTTAAAGAATTTGATGCTCTTCTTTGTTAAAGAATTTGATGATCAACTCAACCATCAACTTGGAGACACCCTCCTCAATCGCAAGCTCCATCCCACACTTAATCACAATCAACTCCGACTTCCAACAGGGGGTCTCTAGTAAATATAAGCAGCCCGCCACCTGCATTTTCCCGCATCGTTTCTAAGTAGAAACCCAACTTTGCCATTGCCTTCCTGCACATTAAAAGCACCATTAGGATTAAATTTGACCCATCCTCTTCTAGGTTTGGACCGGGTTGCAAGCAATTGATTGTTCCCCAAATATCCCATAAACAAAACCAAAGGTTTACAACATGATATATAAGCCAAAGCTCTGTAAATAATGGAGTGAGCCAACCCCTTAACTCCATCGAAGATGGCCTCATTATGGGCCTTCCAGATCAACCAAATGCAATAAGCAATTAAGGCTCTCAAAAGTCCACAACTAGTTTCAGTTAAGGCCGTCCTCTCTCGATCAAGCACCAAATCTCCACTCATTCTTATGCTCAAGGTATATACCCAGCTTCTTTTCCAATCCACTCCACATCTCACAAGCAAACCTGCACTCAAAAGAATAAATTATCCTGCACATCCAAGCCTTATCAATAAAGCACAAATGCTTTTAACATCACCAATACCCAAGATGGCTAGTCCCTCGGTTGTAGGAAGCCTGCAATGCAGGAGCTTCCTGCAAAACTCCTGCACTCTACGGATGACATGAACTCTCCAAAGCCTCCCCTACTCCTTTCTCAAACCAGTGCCACTAGAGATATCTCAAATACCTATATGTAGATTTAGTTGATGGTTGCCTTTTGAGGTTTGCCTTCCGAATCCTCATCACAAGGACTAGGGGAAATATCTAATCGCATGTTTATCCATTGATTCGAATAAGTGCAGTATCATATTTATCTCCTAAGAACCATTCTTCATCAAACTAGAAATCGAGACATTCTCAAAGCAGTAGTACTCCATATTAAAAAACAAAAGCTTCAAGGAAAGAGAAATATCAAACAACCAATTATCATGTATTAAATCAATTGAAGAACTATCACCGATTGCAAAAGAAAAACCCTCACGAAAAGGCAACAAAGCCCAAAGAAAAAGCCGCCAACATCAACGAACATTAGAAGAACTAGCCTATACCTAAGGAGAGATGGTGCCATATTTGACAATCACCATTTTGACCCATAGATTAGACTCCTGATTTAGCACTATGAACACCCTTTTAGCTCGAAGGAAAAAGAAATATCAAGGAAAGTGAGTTATCAAACAAAGGCTTCAAGGAAAGAGAAATATCAAATAACTAGTTATCATACATTAAATCAATTGAAGAACCATCACCTATTACAAAAGATAAACCCTCAAAGGCAACAAAGCCCAAAGAAAAAGCTGCCAATACAAACTAACATTAGAAGAATTAGCCTATACCTAAAGAGAGATGGTGCCATATTTGACAATCACCACTTTTACCCACAGATTAGACCCCTCGTTTAGCACCAACACCCTTTTATCTTGAAGAGCTCAGCTAGAAGTGGCTAGGTCATGAATGCCCAACCCCCTATCTAACTTTGAAAGTATAACCGTGTCCCGATAAATCAAGTGATAGCCTTTGGTATTATCAATCTTTTGCGACAAAAACTCCTAAATTTAACATTCTATACCGTCAAATGTTTTCTTGGGCATCCAAGACATGATAAAATATAAGGTGAAGATGATAAAATATAAGGTGAAGATGATAAGAAGATGTTCCCTTAATAATTTGGTAGTGGTGCTCCATATTTATACATATTAGGATGAAGATTTTCTCAGATCTATGAGATTTTCTCGTATAGTTGGGAAAATCTTAACTGTTTATCAAAGAAAATCTTAACTTCTATCATGCCCCCGCAAGATGACGCTCATGTCAAGGATGTCGATCTTGGACCGATGTGATGAAAATGGTTTGCGGGCGAGCGGCTTAATTCTTCTGCATTTGCAGGGGACGAGTGGCAGGGGGCGGAGAGGAAGAAGCTACCGTTATGCACCAAGGATGCGTCGTAGTTGTTGAATCTCAGATTTTGATGATGAAGTCAATTGATAGGTTATTTGATCTATACTGTATTATTGAGAAAGTATGCAGGATTAACTACGATAGCTTGAAGATATAAAGCAAATCACCAGAGTCAAGTTGTTGGGAGTTCGAGAGTCCACCGGAAGTCCGAAGGATCGCCAAAAGTGCTACTGGAACTAACCGAGAAAGAATCGAGGATTTGCCGAAGGTTTCAGAAGTTCAACGAAAAGATCGTCGGAGGTTCATGGAGCTCACCGAGAAAGCTCGAAAGCTTGCCTAAGATTCGTCAAACTCACCACAAGTCCAGGAGCCTGTTGGGAGTCCGCTGGAAGAAATCCAAGGGTGCGTCAGAAGTTCACCGGAAAGCTTGTCGGAAGAAGACTCGACATTGTCGGTTGTTAATTTACTTAGGATTATATTTTAATTTCATAGTTAGTACATAATTAGAGTAAGGATTAGGTAATAATCCTGTTTAACTCTTGTAGGGACTAATTGGGCCTCATTTGAGCTAATTTGGGCCGAAGTTAGGGCCCATTCAGCCTTGCTAGTACAGTCTGGCGATGGCACCGCCAGACCCAGGCGGTGGCACCACCCTAGGTCAACAGTGGTACTATAGACTTTAATACCTGGCAAGTGGTGGTACCGCCTCAGGTCAACGATAGTACCGCTGGCAGTTATTACCTGCGAGCGGTGGTATCGCCTGATAGGCGGTGGTACTACCAGATCACAGAGCTCGAGGACTCTATCAAGCGATGGTACCACTAGTGCCAGGTGGTGGTACCACCAGTACCCCGAAACACGTAATGTGACTCTTTTTGGCTTTAATTCTGAAACCAAATTGAGTCTCTAAATATCCATCTTTTCTCAGCTGAGAAAACACCTTTTTGAGAAGTTAGAAATTAAGTCAAAGCTATAGCATAATCTTATTTTAGATAGCTAAGTGTTCACCTTCCTCTTTCCTTTTGTGAAAAAAATCTATAAGAGTGTGAACCACTTGTAAAAGGTTGTAAGAGGGGTATTTGGTGTTGAATCTCGGATTTTGATGATGAAACTAATTGATTGTAGGTTATTGTTTAACTACATTTTGAGTTACGCAGGTCTACTATTGATTAGGATTAGACAGTTGACGCTGGAGGAATTGACGTTGCGTTGGGTGATCACGTCTGGATATTGGATGTCGAGCCAGAGGTTCGATCAACAATCGGCTGAAGGCCTCGTACGTCGGGCATCGGGTCAAGATGCATGTTGCGCCAAGGATATCGGGGTTGCGGAGGTCATCCGCCGATTGGGCAACGGACCACAAAAGAGGACGATGTGCCAAAGGTTCGGATGAAGCGCCGACCAATGATGTGCTGAGCAACTGAATGTCAATTCATGTTGTAATAACTGTCTAGATCGAAGTAGAGTGTTTGTTTGTTTGTGTGCAGGATTAACTACGATGACGATGAAGACGTAAAGCGAAACAAAGTGCTGGAAGACAAGTGGGATAGATCGTTGGGAGTTCGAGAGTTCGATGGAAGTTCGAAGATTCGTTGGGAGTAGTTGCCGGAATCGACCGAGAACGAGTAGGGAGCTTGCCGAAGGGTTTTCGAAAGTTCGCCGGAAGGTTCGTCGGAAGTTCACGGAGCTTGCCAAGAAAGATCGGAGATTGCCAAAGAAGCTCGATGGAACTCGCCAAGATCATCATGAAGTCCAGGAGCTTGCCGGGAGTTCACAGAATGGTTTCCAAGGGTTCGTCGGAAGACCGCCGGAAGTTCGCCGAAAGCTCACCAAAAGAATTCTTGTCTTATGGACTTTGAAATAGCTTAAAAAATATCTTTAAAATTTATAGTTAGCACATAATTTGGTTTAGGATTAGGTGTTAATCCTATAAACCAAATTTGAGCCAATTCGGACTTCGTTTGGATTGGTTTCGGCCGAGTTTTCGGCCAAAACCACTGTGTTGAAAATGACCTAGGTGGTAGTACCGCCCAGCCTGGGGCGGTAGTACCGCCCAGCTACAGTAACAATGGCGGTAGTACCATCTTGTCACGGACTTAGCTGGATTTGCCTAAGCCGTGCGGCACCAATGCGAATCACCGCAAAGGTCAGCCTCCCCGAAATCTCCTACAATCCTTTAGGACCAACGAAAGAGAAGAAGGGACAGAGAAAGCGCTTCACACGAGATCCGCAAGCCACTCTTTTAGCAAACACTTTATAGCTGATGCACATTCCAACCATGGAACCATGGATATTACAAGCTTAGAACGGTTGCACAACAAAGGCATAAAATTGGTCCACTACAGACCAAATTCTAGTACAAGTATGCACTCGACGCAAACATTATGTACAAGCCTACAATGGCTACCAAACTCGCTCAAATGGGGCATTTTGCCTTTGACAAGCCCTTTACAAGCTTTACAAATTACAACCAACCAAAAGGGACACGGACAAGCACAAGCATTACACCAAACAAGCCGTTTACAATTTTGTCCGTGACATTCTCCCCCACTTATTCCTTCGACGTCCTTGTTGAAGCCTTTACTGATGCTGCAACTTCTTTTCTTTGTTGGGTCTTCGATCTTCTGCTCCTACTGCGATGCGCCCCTTTGACTCCCAATTGTTCTCCGCTTGTTGTTGTTGAGTCGTCGAACTTTAATCCGTCATGCTGCTTCAACTCGCCAATGACTCTGACTCTGTTGTGGGGTTGGCAGAGTTATGCTGATCCTTGTTGGTTCTTGCAGATTGATCTGATGAAGAAAAAAGATCATCTTTGATATGCGCCAGTCTTCAAATTCTTCTTGTCTCTTGAACTGGATAGATGCTTGTTGGAGCTTTGACGAGCATCGCCTCGCAACCTTTCAAGTTTTCCGGTCCTTCCTCCGCAAAATTTGCCCATCGAATCTTCTTCCACTTAGTTGTCTTGCCCAAGTAGGCTCGCATCACTTCCGCTTTCGATTGGCATTCAATTGGGAAATGAAGCGGACAATCTACTCAAGAGCATGATCACCGTTGGTGAGGACTTAACAATCTTGTTGTCTTCCATTAGTCTCTTCGAAGGGTCTTCAAATTTATGCAGAGCTCCTCTGCTGGATAACTAAGAGAGCTGGGGTACTCGGTTTCACCCATTCTCTTGAGAGTTGAGAAGGCAAAGGTTACTTGTCTTCGCCCGCCTCCTCGAGTTTGTACTTCGTGCGTCGAGCTGGTTACTGGACTTCGCCTGCTCTTAGCTCACACTTCCAAAGCACTTGAAGTGTTTGCAATCCTTGCGCTGAGTCAGCTACTGTGATTCACCTTCTCATTGCCATTGAACTTCTGGAATGCAAGAAGTTATCACTCCGACTTGGAGTAAGTCTCTGGTAGATCTGGTCGCCTTTGGGATTGTACCGCCTTTTCCATCATTTCTGTCGCCGACTCCTTTGAGTAGCAAAGGTACAGCACCGTGTACTGTCTGCTCCGATCCTTGGTCATGCACTCTTGCATCGACCCGAAGTCCTTCACTCACGGCTATCTTGATGGAAAGTCTGTTGACACTGGTCTTACGAAGTTCTCTCACGCCGCCTTCACCTTGTCTTGGTACATGGAGTTTGCCAAAGCATTCTCCTCCTCCACGGCCCATATCACGACCAAGTGCTCTCCCTCTAAGAGAGCAAGGGATTAATGACTCCCCGGAAGTCCCGCCTCAGCGATACCATGGCACTGCGACGCCCATGGCACTACTATCCGTTATCTCGCATCTGCATCCCTTCTTCGTGATCGGTAGATCCGCCTCTGCGGCATTGTGACACTCCTCTGAGTTCACCTTCAATCTAACCGATGATTGAACTTGGGTAGCTGAGTCCCTCTTGGACTCGTCATTGCTTCCTCGCCATATTTCGACCACCTGCTTCAACACCTATGTGTTCTCTGGGCAGTTCCACTTGGTCGCTGGAAAGACAGACTACAACTCCCATGTATGGCCACCGCCACTCATGTTGCAGGACTTGCACCATTTCTATTCTCCTTAGCTTCATTGGCTGCAATGTTCGCTTACTCGGCCTTGTCCTCTGACTTGCCGGGCTCCCTTAAGCGAATGTGAGCTCTGAAGTGGTTCCACTCTTCAACAGCTCCGATCATACCTCTGTATGATCCAGTCCCCCTGTGGGACTCCCTGGTACTTGCATCTGAACTTCTTCCTCGATAGTGCACAGCCCCCATAAGCTGATGTCCAAGGCTTCCATTCAATGCAACATTCGATGCACGCACGGAAGACCCACCTGTGGTACCATGGCATTCACTGCTTGAATCCATAGCTCTTCTTGCCGTCGTGTTGTTCATCGAAATGGAGCTCCCAGTCGCGCTCCCGATCATACCTCTACATGATCTAGTCCCCCCCCATGGGACTCACTGTGTGTGTCAACTTGCCACGAACCATTCCACCACGATCCGCTGCATCATGTCATCGCCTGGTGACATCTCCTTGCATTTTGATCTCTGTGGTATGAACTCGAACTGCGATATCTCCATGTGTGGACTCCGCCAACACATCACAAGGCCTTTGCCAGCTTCGATTCTGTTCGCTCCTTTGGCAATCAACCTTCGTCCACCCACTCTCGGGTCACACTCAGACGAAGCCTAGCTCTAGGACAGTCCATCGCCTAGCAACTCTTCTGAGGTCCCCTGACTTCGCTGAAATAGGTGCACCATTGTCTAGATCTTGGGACTCTGCCCCTACCAGCACAATCTCCGCTACGCACCGCTTTCCTCATGGCAACTTGAATAGCAACACTATGGCATATTCATCAAGAGTATCTGCCTCTGCATCCTCTTGCCCCGTGCCAAGGCCTTCTAACACCAACTTCGCCACTGCAAGTTGTATCACCTTAGTTCCTCCGTCAAATGCTTCACCGAGATGAGGTGCATATGCCCCGAAGTTCCCTTCGTCTTTGGCACCATACAAGATGAGTCTGCTCTATCAAAATAGAGAACTCAAGGAACGACATGGTCCTACTCTTGTCTTTGCAAGAGTCCATGTCCTTGACTTCTGTCTAAGGAAAGCTCCACGCCTTCGCTCCACGTTCTATCTTCTTTGCCAACTCCCTTCATGCGGTTTGGGTACTTCAACAAGTTACCCATAAGTTATTCCGCTTCTCGATTTGCATTGTGTTAATGGTGGCCCTCACGCCAACCATTCCATGGGTTAGCCCTCTGTTGAGTCCGATCTCACTATCGGCTCCAAGTGTGCCTTCACTTTGTGTTGCCTGGGTTGCTCCCCCACTTGATCTCGCTATGCGTCCACCAACGCATCACCACTGGCGAGATCATGCAATGACTCTTTACCGTTCACTCGATCCATCGAGCTTCGTCTTGAGGTACTCAACTAATGCGGTTCATTGCACATGATTCTACTTCTGTAGAACCGAGGCTTATCCCTCCTGGGTATCTGCCCCGTTGGAGCAACTTCTCTCTTCGCATCCTTCCCTTTGAAAGTTTAGGAGACCACCATCCTCTTGGACTACTTCGCCTCTGCTGAACAAACTATGCCCAATTCTGCCTTTGCAAATGCATTTGCTAGATTGTGACACTTCACCAATACAGCTCACACTGCACCCCTCTGAGTCTAGCAAAATGCTGAACCTGCTGCACACTTCAGCCTCTTACGAAAGTATCCTGCACATACCGAAGAGAAAGTTTTAATGCTCCATGGTGCCGACCTTCGGTCGCCTTGGGATGACCGCGAACAATCCATCGTCCGCATGCAAGGCCATGCATGAGTATCGAATTCCATGAGTTTACAACTCTTTCGATCGTTGAACAACCCACTCCACCTTGCACGGTCTCATCCTTTGCCAAGCACTCCGCTTGCCTCGAGCACCATCAAGATTGGGTGCTAACATCGAGCCACTGCTCGAACACAGCCATCCCGACCTTTGTGCGCTCCGCAATTATTATTAGCTTGTTGTACTCGTGGTGCCTCGCTAAGTCCCCCACGTTTGCATGCTAAGTGTTTGTAAGTGGGCTTGTCCCGCTCTGATACCATCTGTCACGGACTTAGCTGGATTTGCCTAAGCCGTGCGGCACCAATGCGAATCACCGCAAAGGTCAGCCTCCCCGAAATCTCCTACAATCCCTTAGGACCAACGAAAGAGAAGACGGGACAGAGAAAGCGCTTCACACGGGATCCGCAAGTCACTCTTTTAGCAAACACTTTATAGCCGATGCACATTCCAACCATGGAACCATGGATATTACAAGCTCAGAACGGTTGCACAACAAAGGCATAAAATTGGTCCACTACAGACCGAATTCTAGTACAAGTATGCACTCGACGCAAACATTACGTACAAGCCTACAATGGCTACCAAACTCGCTCAAATGGGGTATTTTGCCTTTGACAAGCCCTTTACAAGCTTTACAAATTACAACCAACCAAAAGGGACACGGACAAGCACAAGCATTACACCGAACAAGCCGTTTACAATTTTGTCCGTGATAGCCTGCTCCAGGTGGTAGTACCGCCTGCTCCAGGCGGTAGCACCGCCTGTGCACTATCAGTCTGACGACTGACAGGCGGTAGCACCGCCTCTGACAGGCGGTAGCACCGCCAGCACCGGGAACTCCAATTTGATTTCAAATTTGGAGCCCAAATTTGAAACCATTTTGGATCTATAAATACCCCCCCTTTCTCAGCTAAAAGGGAACCCTTCTTAGAGTTAGAAATTGAGGAAAAGGCTTAGGAAAGTCTAGTTTTCAATAGCTTGTGTTCACCTCCTTCTTTCTCTTTGAAAAATTTGTAAGAGTGTGAACTTCTTGTAAAAGGGTTGTAAGAGGGGTATTTGGTCCTTCTCCTTCAAAAGGATTTACTAGTGGAAGTTGGGAGCCTCATCGGAGAAGGCTTCGGAAGTGGATGTAGGTCGGATGACCGAACCATTATAAATCGGTTTGCATTTACTTTCTCGCAACTTACTTTGCTACAAACCATTTTCATTTGCTATCTTATTTACTCAACTTCATCTTCATCTTCTTACATATGCTTTAAAGTTAAAACGTAATCTTTCTGGGTTCAAACGAAACACTGCATTCATTCGTACGGAGTTTCCAAACTTATGTTAATCGCTGAAAAATCTATCGTTCTTTACCGCTGCACTAATTCACTCCCCCTCTTATACCACTCGATCCCTAACATTTGGTCCTTGCCCTTCAAAGAAGTTTGATAGTGAAAGTTTGGAGCCTCATCGAAGAAGGCTTCGGAAGTGGACGTAGGTCATTTGACCGAACCACTATACATCGCTACATACTTTGGATGTGTGAGTTCTAAATTTCTGCATCTTACTTTTACTTGCTGCAAATCGTTCGGTCTTCTTTTTTCTATTCTCAATTGCATTCGCTCGAACTACTTTAGCAAAATTCTCTCTCATCGAATCAAAATTTACTTACGAATGAACTATCTTCGAAATCAGTTTCAAGTTTATAAGTTTTAATCTGCTGTACTAATTTA
The DNA here is from genome assembly GCA_024322285.1 of Musa beccarii. Taxonomy (NCBI): domain Eukaryota; kingdom Viridiplantae; phylum Streptophyta; class Magnoliopsida; order Zingiberales; family Musaceae; genus Musa; species Musa beccarii. Next base: position 16,794,438 of record CM044402.1, read on the forward strand.
CCCCCCCTCTTAGTGCCACTCCGATCCTAACAGCAGCCACCGGGGAGAAGAGAGTCTGCGGTTGCGACCTAAGAGGAGGCAACGAAGAGTGCCGGGGCAGAGATCCGCTGGTCGAAAAACAGTCGACAACAGGAGGAGGATGCGACTGGAGTAGCTGTTGGGAAGAAAGCGACGACTGCAGGACGGCCATCGTCGTCTCTGAAAGGAAAATTTTAACTTCTATCAAGACATGTCTTGGATGCCTAAGAAAATATTAATAAAATGATCCTATCGACTTGGAATAACTTGGACTTATTCCATGAATCTATCTTGTCATTAAGATTTTAAGAGATATCATCAAAGGTTGACAAAGGGATTATAGGAGAGTTTATCATAGTACCAAGGTATTTAAAAGGGAACTTTCCTTCTTTGATAGTGAAGAAGGAGCAGATGTCATGCTTCTTATCAGCTCTTGTGTTAAAAGGAAAAAAAAATTTAAATACAGCCAAATTTATATGTTGATTTGTAAGAGCCTCATGCACCTTAAAAATGTCCTTGATGGCTTTGCAAGATCTTTTATTAGCTCTAATGCACACTAAGATGTCATCCGCATGCATAAGATAGAAATAAAAGTTTGAATTTTAAATTTAAAAGGGGTGAGCAACTTATCATCATCAGTCTTATGAAACAAACAGGAAATGATATGAACAACGATAATATTGAGGTAAAGGGTTAAAGGGTCCTTCTATGGATACCTTTATTGCTGTTAAAGTATCTCCAACTCTTACCATTAATGAGATGAGAAAAAATAGGAGTAGAAATGCAAACATAAATTGCTATGGGAAGTTTAAAAGCTCAAGAGTGTGAAGAATGGCATCCCAAGACAAGTGGTCATAGGCTTTTTTCCAGATCAATCTTAACATGATCAAATGGTCCTTACATTTAGAATCAAATATGGAGTGGACCACGTTTTGAGCGAATATTGTCATGAATACTTTTCCTTGAAAGGAAGGTCGGTTGCTCAATATTGATCAGATTATCCTAAAGAGGTTTAATATGAGAAACTAGCAACTTAAGCAGGATTCTGTAAACCATATTACAAAGGGAAATGGGACAAAAATTTGATATTCTCGTAGGATTAGAGCACTTAGGAATAAAAATTAGAAATATGGGTTATAGAGTATCCCAATAGTGCTTATGAAATTCAATGGTATATCCATTGGGATTATAACTTTTACCAAAGCCCAAAGACCTAAGAGACTCTTAGATTTCAGACTTACCAAAATGTTCAAGCAACTTGACACCATGATCATCAGGAATACTAGACATAGTAGGCCAAAAGGAATTGAAGTTATTAGCAACATAAGATAGATTAAGATCTCCAACCCACAAATGAGGTTAAAAGGACACAATCTCATAAGAAATAAGATCAGGTTGGTAAATTACCCCTCTTTTACAAGTATTCCCTTACACACTTTTCTTAGGACTATCTCTAAGTTCTAGGAGGAGGGACTTCTACACTTTAAAAGATTACAACCTTAGAATCATAAAGTTTTTGCTCTCTTTTCTTGCTCAATTATTGCTCTTCCAAGCAAGAATAGCTAAAATATTTATAAACCTCAAACAATTTCAAAAATAGAATCAAAATCTCAAACACCCTAGGATTTCAGGATACTAGTAGTACCATCGCTTGCAACACTAAGACTGGGTGATACCACCACTCAGTCGGACGGTACCACCGCCTAGTCTAGTGGTACCATCACCTGACATAGTCTTGAAGACTAAGCCTTTGGTGATTCCATTGCCTGGTCTAGCGGTGCCATTGCTTGACCCAACTTTTGGGTCATTGAATGGGCCTACTAATAGGCCCAAATCAGCCTCAACTTAGGCCCAATGGACCCCTAATTGAGTTAACCTAATTACATTTAAAGCTAACTCAATTAGGACTCTAAACTACTTCAATCTAGACAATTGATTATCATGCAAGAATCACATGTTGTCCAACATGTCATTGGTTCATCCGACACTTCGTCCGACCTTTCGACGCATCGTCCTCTCATTTGACATATTGCCTAATCGACATGTTGCCCAATTGATATGTTAACCTCTCATAACATCTAATCTCCTTAGTGCAATATCCGATCTTCTTGGCTCGATGCCCGAACTCATGACATGAAGCTTTTTGCCAAGACGTCGATCGATTCTTTGACTCGATGTCCAATCTTTTGACATGTTCTACTCCGGCCAACATTGATTCTTCCTGCTTTAATCAAATTGCCTCATCATCAAAATCCAAGATTCAATAGATACCACCGCCTAGTCTAGTGGTACCACCGCCTGACAGCCTTAGAGACTGAGCTCTTAACTTTTCTAACTCATAAGCGGTTCTACCACTAGTTTAGTGGTGCCATTGCCTGACCCAACTTTTGGGTCACTGAATGGGCCTTCCTCTTGGCCTAAAATAATCACAACTTTGGCCCAATTAGCCCTTATTTGAGTTGGCATGATACACCCAAAAATAACTTAAGTACAATCACAACTACTTCAATCTAGACACAATCAATTACAAATAAGAAGACTAAGTTGTCCGACATATCATTGGTTCATCTGACGCTTCATTTCAACCTTCGACACATCATCCTCTCTTGTAGCGTATTGCCTAATTGGCATATTGATCTCTGCAACATTTGATTTCTTTGGTGCAATATCCGATCCTATCAACCCGATACATGAACTCATGACTATTGAATCTCGGATTTTGATGATAAAGTCAATTAATAGGTTATTTGATCTAATCCATATTATTGAGATAAGTGTGTAGGATTAACTAAGATAGCAATGAAGACATAAAGCAAATTGCTAGAATCAAGTACGTTAGGAGTTCGAGTTTATCGAAAGTTCGACGGATCATCGAAAGCACTGTCGGAACCAGTCGAGAATGAATCAGGGACTTGCCGAAGGTTTCAAAAGTTCATCAGAGTTTCATGGAGCTCACCAAGAAGGTTCGAAAGCTTGCCAAAGATTCGTCAAACTCGCCATAAAGTCCATGTGCTTGTTGGGAGTTCGTCGAAAGAAATCCGAGGGTGTGTCGGAAGTCTGCCGAAAGTTCATCGAAAGAAAACTCGATGTTGTCGGTTTAGTTTTTACTTAGAATATATTTTTAATTTCATAGTTAGCATGTAATTAGGGTTGAGATTATGTGATAATCCTGATTAACCCGAATAGGGGCCAATTGAGTCTTAATTGGACTAAATTGGGCCAGATTCAGGGCCCATTCAACATTGCTGGAACAGGTCTGGCAGTGGCACCACACCGGGAATCAATTCCCAAGTGGTCTGGGTGGTGGTACCACCTCAGGTTAGCAGTGGTACCACTGACAATTATTATCTATCAGTGGTGGTACTGCTTGACAAGCGGTGGTACCGTCAGTTCACAAAGTCCGAGGACCCTACCAGGTAGTAGTATTACCAGACTGAGCTGTGGTACCACCCAGTACACTGACAGAACAGGGTTAACTGGTGGTGGTACCGCTAGTGCAAGGCGATGGTACCACTAGTGCTTGGAAATCCGGGATGTGACTCTTTTTTGCTCCAAACCTGAATCCAATTGAGTCTATAAATACCTCTCTCTTCTCAACTAGCTAAGTACATTGACAAGTGATAAAACCTGAGTCATAGCCATAGCAAAATCGCATTCGATAGCTTGAGTGTTCACCTAAACCTTGTTAAAATTCTGTTAGAGTGTGAACCACCTGTAAAAGTTTGTAAGAGGGGTGATTACTCCTTCTCCTTCAAGAAGATTTGATAGTGAAAGTTAGGAACCTTATCGGAGGAGGTTTCAAAAGTGGACATAGGTCATTTGATCGAACCACTATACATCACTGCGTACTTCTCTTAATATATGAGTTTTAACTTTCTGCACTTCATTCTATACTTACTGTGATCTCTCGATTTCCTCCTCTCCACTTTCGATAGCATTCACTTAAATCACTTTGTCAAAATCTTTTTTGTCAGATCAAAATTTCTCTACGGATAAATCTTTCCAAAATCGATTTCAAAAGTATGTTTTTTATCCACTGCACTAATTCACCCCCCCTCTTAGTGCCGCTTAAATCCTAACAATTGGTATCAGAGATTGGTCACTCTCATTTGGTTTAAAGCTCAAGAGAGATGGCTTATTCCAACATGTAAGAGGGTCATTCAATTATACGTTCGCCTATGTTCAATGGGTCGGATTACACTTATTGGAAGACTCATATGAAGATTTTTCTTACTTTCATGGATTTCAAACTTTAGAATATTGTTGAAAATGGATTTAAAAAATCTTCTCTTCTGATGAACGAATGGAATGAATCGAAGAAGAAGGTTTTTGCTCTTAATGCAAAGCTATGAATGCCTTATTTTGTGCACTTGATAAAAATGAGTTTAATCATGTTTCGATTTATGAATCAGCTTTTGATATTTGGCATACTTTTGAAATCACTCATGAAGGCACTTGCCGAGTGAAAGAGTCCAAAATCAACCTCTTGGTGTATTCTTACGAATTGTTTCGGATGAAACCAAGTGAGTCCATCGGTGACATGTATATCTATTTTACGAATGTCGTCAATGGACTCAAAGCACTTAGTAAATGTTTTTCTAATTTTGAATTTGTAACTAAAATTTTAATATCCTTTTTAAAGAGTTGGGATCCAAAAGTTATGGCTATTCAAGAGACCAAGGACCTTAAAAATTTTTCTTTTGAAGAACTCATTGGGTCTTTAATGACCTACGAAATGATATGCCATGCTCATGATGAGCTGGAGAACCTCCTTCCAAATAACAAGAAGGATATAGCATTGAGAACACAAGAAGACCACTTGAAAGAATCTTCAAGTGATGAGGACCTTGATGATGAACTTGCACTCTTAACTCAGAAATTTAAAAAATTTATAAGAAGGAATAAATTTAAAAATGATGCTAAAAACAAACTTGAACCAAAAAAGGAACAAGTGATATGTTACGAATAAAAGAAGTCGGGGCACTTCAAAAGCAAATGCCCCCAAGCCAAGAATAGCTACCAAAAAGGAAGAAGGCTCTAAAGGTGACATGGGATGACTCAAGTGGCTCCAAAGATGAAGAAGCAAGCAATAAGGAGGAGGACAGCTTCACATTAATGGCTTTCGGAGAAGAGGTTTATGAGTTATTTAATGAAGATTTATCTTTCAATGAACTTTCAATTACTTTTCATAAATTATTTGATGAGTGTAGAACTATTAGTAAAATGTTTAATTTATTAAAAAAGGAGCATGTTATCTTACTAGATAAACTTGAAAGTCTTGAACTCGATACTCCCTCTTTACCCCCATGCATTAAGTATGAACACTTAGAAGCAATAAAAAATGAGAACTTGCTACTTAAAGAGACTCTAAACAAGTTTAAGATTGATAGTAAGGGCTTGGACTTAATCCTTGCAAACAAGGGTCATGTTACAAAGAGACATAAAATTGGATTTGTGAGTGGATCTCACCATACTCTAACCACCTTCATTAAAGGACCCATACTACATGTATCATTACATTTGAAATGTAACTTTTGTTGCAAATCCAGAAATGTTACTTACAAATGTCCGTATAAGAAACTTAACCCACATAGGATAATATGGGTTCCTAAAGGAATGATAAGGAGCTCAATGAATAATGATAAGTTTAGTAGATCAATATTTGAGGCACCTAAGTTCAGATGGGTACCTAAAAACCATCCTCTTTTATAGACACATTCACCCACACAAGTTAGGAGCAAGAGATGGTACCTTGATAGTGGATGCTCAAGGCACATGATCAGAGATCCATCTCAATTCTCTAAGCTCACTATCCAAGACGAAGGGTATGTCACCTTCGGAGACAACAACAAGGGCAAAATTATTGGCAAGGGAACTATAGGTAACAAATCAAGTTTTTCAATTGATAATGTGTTATTGGTAGATGGTTTAAAGTATAATTTTTTAAGCATTAGTCAATTATGTGATAAGAGATATATTGTGAAATTTGAATCTAATACTTCATTATTAAAAAAATACACAAAAACACATATATGATTTCACTAAAATAAAATAATGCTTACACCATAAACATTGATGATCTTAGCCATGAAATGTGTTTTTCAATTTTGAATGATGATGCTTGGCTTTGGCATAGGAGATTAGGTCATGCTAGCATAAAATTAATCTCTCAAATCATATCTAAAGAACTTGTAAGAGGCATTCCCAATGTTAAGTTCATTAAAGACAAAGTATGTGATGCTTGTCAATTAGAAAAATAAATAAAAAGTAGCTTCAAACCAAAGAACCAAATAAGCACCTCTAGACCATTGCAATTGATCCATATGGATTTATTTGGACCAATTGACACAACGAGCCTAGGAGGTAGTAAATATACATTTGTAATTGTAGATGACTATAGTAGATACACTTAGACCTATTTCTTAGCTCACAAAAGTGATTTTTTTAAATGTTTCTCTAAATTTTATAAACTTGCTCAAAACAAAAAAGGTTTCATGATTTCTTTGATTCAGAGTGATTACGGAAGTGAATTTCAAAACCATGACTTCCAAAATTTTTGTGAATCAAATGGTTATAATTACAACTTCTCTACTTCGAGGAATCCTCAATAAAATGGAGTAGTAAAAAGAAAGAATAGAAATTTATAAAAAATGGAAAGAACTATGTTAAATGAACATAGTTTACCCAAATACTTTTGGGCCGAAGCCGTTAATACGGCTTGCTATGTCATGAATAAGGTTCTAATAAGACCATCTCTATCCAAAACTCTTTATGAATTATGGAATAACAAAAAACCAAATGTTTCTTATTTTAAAGTTTTTGGTTGCAAATGCTTTATCTTGAATGAAAAAGATGCCTTAGGAAAATTCGATACAAAATTCGATGAAGGCATCTTTCTTGGTTACTCTTCCATTTCTAAAGCTTTTTATGTTTTTAACAAAAGAACCTTGGTTATATAAGAGTCTATTCATGTAGTTTTCAATGAAGTTTTCAAATTTAAAAAAAATGATTTTGATGATGATCTTGGTTTTGATGATTTGAATTTGAATGAACCCTCTCCTCAAAATAGCAACTTGGATGCATCTTCTTTCCAAATATTCTTACCTAAGGAATGGAAGTATATAGATGCCCATCATAAGGAGCTAATTATAGGAGACACATCAGAAGGGGTTCAAACTCATTCCTCTTTTAAGAATTTTTGTGCCAATACCACTTTTTTTTTTATCAAATTGAACCTAAATGCATTGACGAAGCCTTGAAAGATGATTCTTGGGTTATCGCAATGCAAGAAGAATTGAACCAATTTGAGAGGAATGAGGTGTGAAGGTTTGTTCCTAAACTTTGTGACCATTTAGTTATAGGTACTAAATGGGTCTTTAGAAACAAGCAAGATGAATTCAGTTTCATGGTTAGAAACAAGGTTAGATTAGTGGCCAAAGGTTTCAACCAAGAAGAAAGTATCGATTACGAAGAGACATTCGCTCCTATGGCAAGATTAGAAGCCATTAGGATGCTCCTTGCCTATGCTAGTAGTAATAATTTGAAGTTATTTCAAATGGATGTTAAAAGTGCTTTCTTAAATGGTTTTATTTTTGAAGAAGTGTTTGTTGAACAACCACCTAGTTTTAAAAACTCTCTTTTTCCTAATCATGTATTTAAATTGACTAAGACTCTCTATGGGTTAAAATAAGCCCCAAGAGCTTGGTATGAGAGACTTAGCTCATTTCTAATTTTAAATAATTTTACTAAAGGTAAGGTCGATACTACATTGTTTGTTAAATATTTTAAAAATAATTTTCTTATTGTTCAAGTTTATGTTGATGATATTATCTTTGGTTCTACTAACGAATCACTATGTGAATCATTTGCTAGGTGTATGAGTCATGAATTTGAAATGAGTCTAATGGGTGTACTAACCTTCTTTTTAGGACTATAAATTAAACAACTTAGTGATGGTATATTTTTTAATCAAACTAAATATATATTAGAATTATTAAAATAATTTAACATGAATGGTTCAAAAGTCATAAACACTCCTATGAGTATTTCCACTAAGTTAGACATGGGTGAAAGTAGAGAAAATTTTGATCAAAAAATATATAAGGGAATGATAGGTAGTTTACTTTATCTCACCACAATTAGACCGGATATTATATTTAGTGTAGGACTTTGTGTAAGATTTCAAGCTAATCCTAAGTTATCTCACCTTAAACCCGTTAAAAGAATCCTTAGATATCTTAAAGGCACTCCTAACCTAGGATTATGGTATCTAAAATCTGATGACTTCGATTTAAAAGTTTATACTGATGCGGATTTGGTGGATGTAGAATTGATAGAAAAAGCACATCCAAAATATGCCAGTTGTTAGGACATGCACTTGTTTCTTGAACTTCTAAGAAACAAAACTTGGTTGCACTATCTACGGTCGAAGCCGAATACATAGCCGCAAGTACATGTTGTGCACAAGTTGTTTAGATGAAAAATACTATAGAAGACTATGGAATTCATTTAAAGAATATTCCCATAAAATGTGATAACACAAGTACTATTTATTTAACCAAAAATCTCATTCAACACTCTAGAACTAAGCACATTGACATTAGGCATCACTTTATATGAGATCATGTCAATAATAATGATGTCACTCTAGAATTTATTAATACAAAATATCAATTGGCGGACATTTTCGTAAAACTTTTAAATGAAGAACAATTTGACTTCATTAGAAGAGAAATTATCCTAATGCATGAAGATGTTATATGTTTCCTTTCCGAGATTTTTCAACTTTGGTTTTTATTATATCATCTTCATTTTCAGATGATGTCTTTACAATATCATATTTTGAACGAAGCTCTCATTTTTATCTTCCTTTGATTGCAATATTTGATACTCTTCTTTCTTCAATTGATGAGTTTTAAGTAATATCATGCCCTTTTTTAATGATGTGATAAAATCGGTTTTATACTCCCTCAACCTCTATTGGATGACAAAATGGATTTCATGACTCTCAACATTTTCGTATCATTTGAAGATTAACATATGCAACTATCTGTATATTAATGTCATGAACATAGCATAAAAAAGAAGCTCTTAAGTGTTTATTATTTGAATACTCTCTTCGGACTTCATTCTTAATGCTTGTGTTAATCTCTACGTCTTGAGCTTTTATGACTTGATTCTTATGAGAATGCCAAGTTGAATCTTTCTCTATGAAACCTTTGATATTGATGTGCTCCACTTCATGAATTTGTAATACCAAGTTGAACTATTTTCATGAATTTTGAACTAAAATGATCTCTCTCTCTCTCTCATGAATTTTTCCTTGAATAAATGACATGAGCTCTTGATGCTATGTTTGATGAATGACTTGGCTTCAATGATCTATCTTTCCACTTTACAATTTTATGATTGAATTTTCAATCAAAATTGCATCTTGCACTTTCTACCTTTTTTTTTCATGAATGAATCTTCCATGAACACTTAGAAATTCTTATGTATTTTTGCCTTAATGATCTAGCCTATGATTTCATAGACATGAATTTTAAATAAGAATGTTCAAATCACTTTTTCGGTTTATCCGTCTCCTTTTGCCTTTTTTTCTCATTATCAAGATTCACTTCCTTTTTGTTGATGACAAAGGGGGAGAAGAATGTAGCAAATAAATTGATGACTTGATAAATGCCTTGCATGTATCGTATTAGAAGAATATGGCAAAATGAATTGATGACTTGATGTATCGTATCATATCGTAATGTATCGTATCATATCGCAATGACTTGATGGAATGATAAATATCTTATATGTATTGCAATATAATTGCTTTTGCCATGCTTGGTATCAAAGATTGGTTGCTATCCTTAAAAGCATCGTAATAAAATTTGTAGCGTATCGCAATGTATCACATGTATCGCAAATGGTTCATACATACTTAACATATAAATTTTTGAAATATTGTTATCATATTATATTTAAATTTGGTTTCTTTCATTGATATGATAAGTTATCATTTCTTTTGATGATGTATCACAAAATGATATCATGCCTTGCATTTGTGCATTTTATATTGATATCATTTGATCCTTGTTGTATTTCAAGTTATAATTGATATCATTTGTCAAAGTAATAAATGTCAATTATCATTTGACATTGAACTTGAAAAATAGGTGTCATGTCTTGACATCGTTTTTAAAAAGTGAAAAATACAAAGTTTCATATTTATGGATGAAAAATCATGCTTGTAAGCATGATGATAAGTTCAACGGATGAAACTTATCGGGTTCGGGTTGAATTTAAGGAAATTGAATTCAAGTGTTTTCCTTCTCATAATATGGCATGAAGATAGGGGGAGTTAAAGTTAACTCTGTCATCAATTGATTATCATCATAAAAAAGGGGGAGATTGTTGAATCTCGGATTTTAATGATGAAGTCAATTGATAGGTTATTTGTTTTAATCGATATTATTGAGATAAGTGTGCAGGATTAACTACGATAACAATAAAGATATGAAGCAAATTGCCGGAGTCAAGTACTTTGGGAGTTTGAGAGTTTATCGAAAGTTCGAAGGATCATCGGAAATGCTATCGGAACTAACCGAAAATAAATTGGGGACTTGCCGAAGGTTTCGGAAGTTCACCAAAAATATCGTCGGAGGTTCGCAGAGCTCACCGAGAAGGTTTAGAAGCTTGCCAAAGATTCGTCGAACTCACCATAATGTCCAGGAGCCTATTGGGAGTCCGTCGGAAGAAATTCGAGGGTGTGTTGGAAGTCTACCGGAAGTTCACCGAAAGAAAACTCGACGTTGTGAGTTTAGTTTTTGTTTAGAATATATTTTCAATTTTATAATTAACACATAATTAGGGTTAGAATTATGTGATAATCTTGATTAACTATAATAGGGGCCAACTGGGCCTTAATTGGATTGAATTGGGCTAGATTCAGGGCCCATTCAGCATTGCTGGAATAGGTCTAGTGGTGGCATCGCCAGATTGGGGCGGTGGCACCACCCCGGGTACCAATTCCCAGGTGGTTTGGGTGGTGGTACCGCACTAAGTCAGTGGTGGTACCACTGATAGTTATTACCTATCAGTAGTGGTACTACTTAATAGGCGATGGTACCGTCCAGTACATTAACAGAACAGGGTCAACTGACGATGGTACCACTAGTGCCAGACGATGGTACCACCAATACTTAGAAATCCGGGATGTGACTCTTTTTAGTTCCAAACCTAAAGCCAATTGAGTCTATAAATACCCCTCTCTTCTCAACTAAGTACATCGAGAAGTGAAAAAAACTGAGTCATAGCTATAGCAAAATCACATTCGATAACTTGAGTATTCACCTCCCACATTTTACTTTGTTAAAATTCTATAAGAGTGTGAACCACTTGTAAAAGTTTGTAAGAGGGGTGATTGGTCCTTCCCCTTCAAGAAGATTTGATAGTGGAAGTTGGGAACCTCATCGGAGGAGGTTTCGGAAGTGGACATAGGTCATTTGACCGAACCACTATATATCGCTGCGTACTTCTATTGATGTGTGAGTTTTAACTTTCTACACTTCATTCTATACTTGCTGTGATATCTCGATTTCCTCCTCTCTACTTTCGATAGCATTCACTTGAATCACTTTATTGAAATCATTTTTGTCGGATTGAAATTTCTCTACGGACAACTCTTTCCGAAATCGATTTCAAAAGTATGGTTTTTATCTACTGCACTAATTCATGCCCTCCCCCCTTAGTGCCGCTCAGATCCTAACAATGGCATGAAGTCCTTCTGTTGGTATATCGACCATTCCTCCAGCCCGATGTTCAATCTTCTGACATGTTCAATTCTAACCCTATATTTGATTCCACTACTTTAATCGATATATCTTTCCATGATTGAAGATAGTCCTGTGTTACTCAACGCTCATTAGATTATAACTTTATCAATTGATTTCATCAATTGATGATGGAGTTTAATTAAACTCCCCCTATCAATAGTTTGAATTATGATATACTTTGTAAGAACCTTTGAATTCAAAGTATTTTAATATATTATATTGATAGAACCTTTGAATTCAAAGTATTTTATCATTACATCCATCATGAGTATTGAAAGAGCCAATTGATCATATCATTGCATGTATCATAAAATCATGCATAATCAAAACATCAAAGTATATCATCAAGGTTGAATTATTGCATGCATAATTCCAAACCATAATAAAATTTTATCATACTATGCATGATCTGTTAGGGATTGAGTGGCACTGAGAGGGGGAGGGGGGTAAATTAGTGCAGCGATAAAGGACGATAAACTTTTAGCATTTTAAAATAAGTTTTAAAAATTTCATATGTTGAAAATGATGCTTCGATTAAATCCACAATGAATGATGCTTTAGACGTAAATTGATTCATAAGAAGGAGATGAGAAGGTAGAGCATCAAAGTGAAGATGGTTTGCAGTGAAGTAAATTGCAAGAATATAAACGCAAATCGATTTATTGTGGTTCGGTCATACGACCTACGTCTACTCCCGATTCCTCTTCACTTGAGGCCATCGGCCTTTTCACTAGCTATCCTCCTTCTAACATGCAAGGATGAACTCCCTTACAGCACCTCTCCTTTTGACGGGCTTAGGAGGTAACCCTTACAAGGCCTCTAGCCCCTCTCTTGGACTAGAACACACTTAAAACTTAGAGGGAAGTTTTTTATAAGAGTTTTTCCCTTTTTCTTTCTCAGTTCTAGACTCCATTTCAACCATGAACAAGAGGGGTATTTATAGACCTTAAGAGGATTCAAATTTAGAGCCCAAGTTTGAATCACTTTCATGTTTCCCGGTGCTGGCGGTGCCACCGCCTGTCAATGGCGATACCACCGCCTATCAGACACTGACACTGTTAGTGTACTGGGCGGTGCCACTGCCTGGGCTTGTTGCCCAACCCGACGGTGCCACCGCTCGAGCTCTCAGGCACTGGGTGGTGCCACTACCCAACCTTAGCTCTCGGCCACTAGGCGGTGCCACTGCCTAGCCTTTTCAGTATACTAGTTTGGGCCTTAAACTCGGCACAAACCAGTCTAAAATAAGGCCCAATTGGCCCCTACTTGGTTTATAGGATTAACACCTAATCCTAAACCAAATTATGTGCTAACTATAAATTTTAAAAATATTTCCTAAGCTATTACAAAGTCCATAAGACAAGACTTCTTCCGGTGAGCTTCCGTTAAACTTCCGGCGGTGTTCCGATGAATCCTCAAAAACCATTCTGTGGACTCCTGGCAAGCTCCTGGACTTCATGATGATCTTGGCAAGTTTCAACGAGCTTCTTTGGCAAGCTCCGATCTTTCTTGGCAAGCTCCACGAACTTCCGATGAACCTTCCGGTGAACTTCCGAAAACCCTTCGGCAAGCTTCCTACTTGTTCTTGGCTAGTTCCGGCAGCACTCCCAATGAATCTTTGGACTTCCGTTGAACTCTCGAACTCCCAACGATCCATCGCGCTTGTCTTCTGGCACTTTGTTTCACTTTACGTCTTTATCGTTATCGTAGTTAATCCTGCACATACACAAACAAAACTCTACTTCGATCTAGATAATTATTACAACGCGAATTGACATTCAGTTACCCAACATGTCATTGGTCGACACTTCGTCCGATTCTTCAGTGCATCGTCCTCTCTTGCGTTTTGTTGCCCAATCGGCGGTTGACCTCCATGACCTCGATATCCTTGGCACAACACACACTTCTTGGCCTGATGCCCGATGTACGAAGCCTTCTGCCAATTGTCGATCGAACTTTCGGCTCGACATCCAATCTCCTGACATGATCACCTGATGCAATGTCAATTCCTCCAGTGTCAACTGTCTAATCCTGATCAATAGTAGACCTACATAACTCAAAACGCAGTTAGATCACATAACACAATCAATTAGTTTCATCATCAAAATCTGAGATTCAATAATCTCTCCTTTTTGATGATGATAACTAATTGATGACTAACGGAGTTAACCTGAACTCCCCGGAGTTAACCTTAACTCTCCGGAGTTTAACCAAACTCCCCCTATCAATATGCCATTGATAGAAACCTTGGATTATCCTAAATCCAAGCAACATTCATCACAAGTTAAGAGAAACATTTAAACCATCACGCAGATATATAAAATATTCAATTCAATGTATGAAGTCATCAATCTACTTCTCCCCCTATGTCATCAACAAAAAAGAGAAGTTGCATCATAGTTAGTTTAAAAGATATACAAGTTTTATAACACACTAGCTATTAATCACTTCATACAACATTTAAGCATAGCTTTGCAATACAACATCCAATCATCCCATTTAAACATAGCAAGTTTCAAGATATGTAAGATAGCACTTGTTGTAATAGTATTCATGATCGCAAGTTTTTCTATTCTCCTTTGAGAAGTGCAAGGAAATAGTATTTAAAAATGTACATTTTCTTGACTTCCTTTGTGATATGCATGTAATTTTGTAATTTCTTTCTTCTCTTTTGAGAAGAGCAAGCTTGCAAGTTTTGCTTTTTTTGCATGCTAAGACTTTTACATTCATTTGTAATATGCAAGCTACCAAAAGCCTTCTCCCTCTTTATCAATGTCAAAAAGAAAGGGAGGATTTATACTTCAAATAATCTTACATGAGATTCAACAATAATTTGTAACAAAAATGCAAGCAATTTTGTTGAAAAAGTGAAGTTGAGCAAGATTTTTGCCTCTCTTGAGATAGCAACTTTTTGATTCTCAATGTTTAAGCTAGCAAAATTTTCTCTTTTGATGCACAAGCTAGCAATTTAACTCCTTTATTATTATCGAAAAGAAGGGAGGAACCAATGATTAATTATAAATTTGCATCAATATATCAATCATCACATGATGCATACAAGATAACAATGCAAAGAAATCATATCATGAAAGATATCAATATGTAAATTCAACAAGGATCAGATCCAAAAGATATCATTCATGATTCATAACTTTCTTTTTAGAAAGATCTAGATAAATATCAATTTTCAATTCAAGATAAATGTCATACAACCAAGAATCATGATATATTACAAGTGCTAACATATTTTTTTTTCATTCATTTTTAAGCCATGATAAAAGAATAAATCAATGATTCAATCATTAAGCACATTTGTTTTTCATCAAAATTTCAATCATCACATAAGGCATTCAAGGAAGTATTGAAACATAAAAAAAATCAATTTTAGCATATAATGTTTCAATCATCGACCTTAAGTCATGAATCCAAAAGTCATAAATCAAAAGATTCATGAATCATTTTGACAAGTCTCCTTTTTAGGAAATAACAAGTGGAAGTCTTAGGAGATCAAACACAAGATCTTGATTCATATATAAGAATTTTCATCAAGATCATGGTATAGATAATTTTTTTTTTAAAAGGATCAAAATAATCTGAGTTGTAAATCGGAGACATCAAGATCATGAAGTATAAATATTCTCTTTAGCAAAGAATCATTTGAGCACTTGATTATTGCATAAGAATTCCAAGTATCAAATATCAAGATATCAAGACATGGATTGTGATAAAGCTCATTCAAGTTTGAATCATCAAAATCATTAATATAGTTTATGAGATTCACAAATGACATAAACTTGAATTGTTCTCCTCTTTGGTAAATGATAAAAAGAAGTAATCATAGCGGAAAATATTTTGATTCATAAAAATATCTTAAGTCAAGAATTTAAAGTCATGATTTCAAGTGATCAAGAGAGGAATCATAAAATCATTCAAACTCATTTTGTCAACTTAAAACTCCTAATCAAATCAAAAATATTTTTGAGATTCATAACATAACATGAATGAAGTGATTATCAACTTTTTAGAGATTGCAAAATGATAAATAGAATTTTGATAAACACTTATTATCAAATCATTAATTTCATAATTCATTTAGAT
This sequence comes from Musa beccarii, assembly GCA_024322285.1. NCBI lineage: Eukaryota > Viridiplantae > Streptophyta > Magnoliopsida > Zingiberales > Musaceae > Musa > Musa beccarii. The sequence goes on from CM044402.1 coordinate 16,810,373, forward strand.
GGTTCTCCTCTATAGTAAATAAAAAGGAAATATAGGAGAACAAAATGAATTAAGGGAGATAGAACATGATTGAAGCATTTAACCTGATTGAAGTATGATTCATATTTAAAATGTATCTTATGTCGTAAATACGAATCAAGCAATTTTCAAATCTAAAATCATCCTAAAAAATTACATTCAATAAATTCATACATGACAAGCATAGATTTATTGAAGAATCGATAAGATAGAGGATTGCATTTCATTTTTATAAATTTCTATTCATATGATTTGCTTCTTATAAGCATGCCTTTGCCTTAAAATAAAATGTCAACATCCAAGATGGAAAGACAAATTTCGTCATAATGATCATTAAGTCAAATCACATTAGGCATCTTCCAACTAAAAATCGATTCAAAATGATAATGTATTTCGTTTTAAGTTGTTTGTTTAATATAAGTGAGCTCATGTTTTAAAGGATGAGTATCATATTTAGAACCAAAACATGAGTATTGTCATCAAGATATAACACCTTCAAATCCTTATGCATGATATCATGAAAATAAAATTTTTATATTTTTATTTCATCATTATCAATGATGATTTCATAAGGTATGTTCAAATATTTATATGAAAGCCATCATTGTATAAATTCAAAATATAAGTTTGTCATTAAACCCATTAAGATCAAAAGCATTACACATAAAGCATCATGATAGTGCATTTTCTCATTTCTATGTGTTTCATTTCGTGCAAATTGATTTCATATGAGTATGTTCAAATTTTCATGTAAAGACCAAACATCATCAAAATCATTTTAATTCTTTCATTCATTATTATTAGTTATAATAAGATGATTTAGTTTAGTGTGAGAAATCATACATCATTCATGAAAAGTCATAGATATTCATAGATTTAAACAAGCATTATCAATAATCATGCAAGCATCATTCATAAAATTGCATCATTCAAAATTTCAAAATATAACATGCATGATATAAAATCGTCAAATATCATGTTTAGAATGGAAAACCAATGTAATTCATCAAGAGACACATGCATGGATTAGTCCTCATAGGTGTACACACATTATCACACATCGTACAATCATCATTCAAATTTTTATTTTTAAAAAATTCTAGTAGAAAAAGCAGAAAAATATTTGAAAATAAATTTTTTATTTCCTACCAACTAAATTACGCACTCATGAAAAATTTCAAGTAATTTCAAAAAGCAAAGGGGCTTTGATTAAGTTGCTTACCTTGTAGTCGAAGACTGTCAAAGCCCAATTCGCCATTTCATTATTTGATTCTTCTTTGCACTTCTTCTTCATCTTTGGCCTCTTCCTCCGTTCAAGTTCATTTGTATTTTTTAATTTTTGTTTATTGAACTTGTTAACATTCATTATTATGTGTTCAATGTCCTCATCACTTGAGTCATCACTCAAGGGGTATTCAATTGTCCGAAGTTCTAAATCCTTCATATTCTTTGGAAGGTGGTTCAAGTGTTCAATGAGTTCAAAATATTCTTGGAGGCTCATTTCATATGTCATTAGTGAGGCAATTAGTTCTTCAATAGGTAAATTATTTAAATATTTAGCCTCTTATATTGCGGTTATTTTAGGATCCCACCTTTTTGGAAGGGATCATAAGATCTTGCTTACGAGTTCAAAATCCGAAAAAGATTTACCAAGAGCTCTTAGACTATTGACAACATCCGTGAAACGAGAATACATGTCACCTATAGTCTTGTTTGGTTTCATTCGAAAAAGCTCAAAATCATGCAATAAGAGGTTTACTTTCGAGTCTTTAACTCTACTAGTTCCCTTGTGCGTGATTTCAAGTGTTCGCCAAATTTCAAAAGCCGTTTCGTACGTAGAAATCTGATTGAACTCATTTTTATCTAACGTGCAAAATAAGGCATTCATAGCCTTTACATTTAAAGAAAAAGATTTTTTCTCCAAGTTCGACCATTCGTTCATCAGTTTAGAGGAAAGTTGAAAGCTGTTTTTAATAATATTCCATAAGTTTAAATCTTGAGAAATCAAGAAAACTTTCATTCAAGTTTTCCAATATATATAGTCCAATCTATTAAAGAACGGTGGATGAACAACCGAAAAGCCCTCTTGAAAGCCATGAAGAGCCATTTCTTATGGGTGTAAATCCAAATGAGAAATAACAAAGCTCTGAAACCAATTGTTAAGAGAGGGGTGGGGGGGGGGGTGAATTAGTGTAGCGGTAAAGAACGATAAACTTTCAACATTTTAAAACAAGTTTCAGTAATTTCATATGTTGAAAATGATGCTTCGATTAAATCCACAACAAAATATGTTTTAGACATAAATTGATTCGTAAGAAGGAGATGAGAAGATAGAACATCAAAGTGAAGATGGTTTGTAGTAAAGTAAATTGTAAGAATATAAACGCAAACCGATTTATAGTGGTTCGGTCATACGACCTACGTCCACTCGTGATTTCTCTTCACTTGAGGCCACCAGCTTTTCCATTAGCTATTCTCCTTCCAACGGGTGAGGATGAACTCCCTTATAGCACTTCTCCTTTTGACGGGCTTAGGAGGTAACCCTTATAAGGCCTCTCACCCCTCTCTTAGACTAGAACACACTTAAAACTTAGAGGGAAGATTTTGACAAGAGTTTTCCCTTTTTCTTTCTTAGTTCTAGACCCCATTTTAACCATGAATGAGAGGGATATTTATAGGCCTTAAGAGGATTTAAATTTGGAGCCCAAATTTGAATCACTTTCGTGTTTCTCGGTGCTGGCGGTGCCATTGCCTGTCAAACACTGACACTGTCAGTGTACTGGGCAGTGCCACTGCCTAGGCTTGCTGCCCAATAGTGATACCACTGCCCAACCCAATGGTGCCATCGCTCGAGCTCTCGGGCACTGGGCGGTGCCACCGCCCAACCTTTTCAGCACACTAGTTTGGACTTTAAACTGACCCAAATCTATCTGAAATAAGGCCTAATTGGCCCCTACTTAGTTTATAGGATTAACACCTACTCCTAAATCAAATTATGTGCTAACTATGAATTTTAAAGACATTTCCTAAGCTATTACAAAGTCCACAAGACAAGACTTTTTCCGATGAGTTTTTGGCGAACTTCCGACGGTCTTCCGACGAATCCTCGAAAACCATTCTGTGGACTCCTGGCAAGCTCCTGGACTTCACGATGATCTTGACAAGTTCCAATGAGCTTCTTTGGCAAGTTCCGATCTTTCTTGGCAAGCTCTGTGAACTTCCAATGAATCTTTCGGTGAACTTCTAAAAACCCTTCGGTAAGCTCCCTACTCGTTCTTAGCCAGTTCCGGTAGTACTCCCAATGAATCTTTGGACTTCTGTCGAACTCTCAAACTCCCAATAATCCATCGCACTTGTCTTCCAGTACTTTGTTTCGCTTTACGTCTTCATCATTATCATAGTTAATCCTGCACACACACAAACAAAAATTTACTTCGATCTAGATAATTATTACAACGTGAATTGACATTTAGTTGCCCGACACGTCATTGGTCGGTGCTTCGTCTGATTCTTCGATGCATCATCCTCTCTTGCGTTTTGTTGCCCAATCGGCGGTTAACCTTCGCAACCCCGATATCCTTGATGCAACATGCTCTTCTTGGCCCGATGCCCAACGTACGAAGCCTTCTGTCGATTGTCAACCGAACCTCTGGCTCGACATCCAATATCCTAACATGATCACCCGGCGCAACGTCAATTCCTCCAGTGTCAACTGTCTAATCCTGATCGATAATAGACCTGTGTAACTCAAAATGCAGTTAGATCATATAACATAATCAATTAGTTTCATTATCAAAATCCGAGATTTAACATAATCATCATTATACCTTCTCCCCTTTTGTCATCAACAAAAAGGAGAAATGCTACTAGCAAGTTTTTGAGATATGTAAGCTAGTAATTTAGTAAATTTTTCATTACTTTAGAACATGCAAGCTAGTAATTTGGCAAGTTTTAGTTCTCTTTGAAGTATGAAAGCTAGCAAGTTTTGTTTCTGTTTTGAGATTTGCAAGCTAGTAAGTTTTTGAGAATGTAAAGTTAAGCAAAATTTTTTGCTTTTCTTTACAATGTTTGCTAGCAACGTTTACTTTTCTTTATAACAATACTCTTTTTTTTAAGGAGAGAATGCAATGATATAATTTTTCTTTTTATAACAATACTCTAATCATAAAATAAGGTATACAACCATAAATATAATAGAGTATCGAAACATGAAGGAAAAATTAATTTATATATACAATGTTCCAAACATCAAAACACATCATCTCAAGTTGTGAGTATTGAAAAAATCAAGGAAATATTATGATTTATTTGGACAAATATTCTCTTTAATAAAATGAGAGAATCATATGAGAATAAAGAGTAAGAGATCTTGAAAATCTCAAGTTGTGAATATCGAAAGATCATGACTCATTTTGATAAGTGTTCTCTTTAGTAAAAAGGAAAAATCATATGAGAACAAATAATAGGAGATCTTGAAACAAAATCTAAAGTTATAATTTTTAAGAAATCAAAAGAAAAATTATGATTTATTTGGATAATTCTCCTCTTTAGTAAATAGCATAAGAAACATATGAGAACAAATAAAAGATCTCGATTCATGCATAAGAAATCTCAAGTCATCAAGATCATGATTCATAGAAAATAAATCTCAATTTATAAATATCAAGGTCATAGTTTGTTTGCATAAGTCTCCTCTTTTGTACATGGTAAAAAGAAGAAATCATAGAAGATAAAAAAGATTTTGATTGCCATAAAAGACACCTCAAGTAAAGAAATCAAGAGAAAGTTCATGATTCGGTTGGAAAAATCTCATTCAAATTCAATTTGTCAAATATAAACTCATTATCAAAATCACTTTTCTTACAGTTTGAAAATTCATTGAAAGTAACATAGATAGATTCCTATAAGATTAAAAATAGCTAAAATTCTTTAGTTTCAACTTGTGTGATTCCCTTGTCTTCTATACAAAAGCATTATATCATCATTTGAAAACAAAAAATAAGTTTCATCACAATCATCAAGATTAATAGTATAACACATTAAAACAATAAAACATCTTCAAACAAAAGATTCGATTTATCATTTTAATTCCAATGATAATATATTTTCCTTCTTAAGTGAGTCTAACTCTTTACACTTAATGCAAGGAGTTAACATGCAATTATCATGCTCATTTTTTTAATTTTTCAAAATCACTAGAAAGAGAAGCATGAGTTTTTTGGCATTTTATATTTCTTACTAACTAATTTAAAATCATCAAGCAACTCATGAAATGTATCAAGTAATTTCATTGTAAGGTAAAGGGGTTTTGGTTGAGTCACTTACCTCATTGTCGAAGGCCACCAAAGTATAGTTCACAACATCATCTTCGGATGCACTCGATTTGTCCCATGTTGCCTTGAGTGCTTTTTTCTTCTTTTGTACGAGCAATTTCTACTTTAGTTGCGGACATTTACTTTTGAAATATCCTGATCGATTGCATTTATAGTAAGTTATTGTGTTCTTTTTAAACTCATTTTTATTCTTTGATTCTTGTTTTATGAACTTTTTAAATTTTATTGTTAGGAGTTCAAGGTCATCATCATCATCATCACTTGAGTTTTCTCCCAAGTGGTCTTCTTTTATTCTGAGTGTCAAATCCTTCATATTCTTTGGAAGGTTATTCTCATATTCTACTTGTTCCAAACAAGTCATTTCATAGGTCATTAAAGACCCGATAAGTTCTTCAAGTGAAAATTGTTCAAGTTCTTTGTCTCTTGTATTGCCGTCACTTTCAGATCCCAACTTTTTGGAAGGGATCTTAGTATTTTGTTAACAAGTTTAAAATTAAAAAAACTTTTATCAAGTTCTTTTAAACCATTGATAATATCCGTAAATTGGGTGTATGTATCCAATGGTTTTGCTTAGTTTCATTCGAAATAATTTAAAACTATGCATCAAAATATTAATTTTAGAATCTTTAACTCTACTTATGCCTTCATGTGTGACTTCAAATGTGTACCAAATATCATGCGTAGTTTTGTATATAAAAACCTAATTAAATTCATTTTTATCTAGAGCATAAAATAAAGCGTTCATCACTTTAGTAATCAAAGAGAAAGTCTTCTTCTCCAAATCATTCCATTCGTCCATTAGTTTAGAAGACTTTTGAAAACCACTTTCAATAATATTTCATATATTAAAATCCATAGAAATAAAAAAAATCTTCATACGTATTTTCTAATATAGGAGGACGAGTGATAGAATGACTCTCTTGATTGCCCAAAAAAATCATCTCGCTTAGGTGTTAAACCAATGAAGAGAAATATAACTATAATACCAATTGTTATGACTATTTCAGCATAAAGAGGGGGGTTGGGGGGGTGGGGTGGGTGGGGGTAGGGTTTGTTGGTGGTGGTTGGGGGTTTTGGTGTGGGGTGAATTAGTGCTTTTGGAAAACTTTTATCGATTCAAATTTTTTTGTTTGATAAAGCCCATATCGGAAAGATGTTTAACTTAAAAATGTTCATAAGAATTTAATGAGCAAGTAAAGTAATTTGTAATAAAAGTAACAACAAAGAAATGGAGCACACCTGATTTATAGTGGTTCGGTCATCATGACCTGTCACTGGCTTTTACTATCAATCTTCTTTCAATGTGCAAAGATCAACTACCCTCTTGCAACTCTTTTTTCATTTTCATAGGTTTAGGAGATAATCTTTACAAGCCACTCACCCCTCTCTTAAACTGAAATCAACACCTAGAGCTAGAGGAGGGGAATTCTCACAAGATTACAACAAAGTTTTCCCACATTTTTATTCTCAATTCTTATTTTCATCGAGCAAGGATGAGTGGGATATTTATAAGCCCTAAATGGATTCAAATTTGGAGCAGAAAATGATCTCATTCTGGGTCTTCGGGTACTAGCAGTACCACCACCAATACTGTCTAACACTAGGTGGTACCATTACTTGACACTAGGCGGTACCACTGTCTAACACTGGGTGGTACCATTGCTTGACAGCCTCGAAGACTGGGCTCTTGACTTTTCTAACTCGTAGGCGGTTCCATCGCCAGCTTGACAGTACCATTGCCTGATCCAACTTTTAAGTCATTGAATGGGCCTTCCTCTTAGCCCAAAACAATCCCGACTTTTGCCCAAGTGGCCCCATAATTGAGTTGGCATGGTTATATCCAAAACCAACTCAATTATAATCACAACTACTTCAATCTAGGCACAATCAATGACAAACAAGAATATTAAGTTGTCCGGCATGTCATTGGTTCATTCGATGCTTCGTCCGATCCTACGGTGCATTGTCCTCTCTTACGATGTTTTGCCCAATCGACATGTTGACCCTCATAACATCTGATCTCTTTGGTGCAATGTTTGATCCTTTTGGCTTGATGCCTGAACTCATGGTATAAAGTCCTGCTGCCAGCATGTCAACCATTCCTTCGGCCCGATGTCCAATCTTCTGACATATTCAATTCTAGCCCAACATTTGATTCCATTGCTTTAATTGATTTGTGTTTTCATGATCGAAGATAGTCCTACATTACTTAAAGCTCATTAGATCATAACTTTATCAATTTATTTCATTAACAAATCTAAGATTCAACACAGTATATTAGAAGAGTTCCAAGCAAGATACTACTACTGACTCGACCATAGAGGCAGAGTACATTGCTGTGGTAGAGGTAGTAAAGGAGAGAGTCTAGATGAAGAAGTTCATCACAAATCTAGGAGTTATGCCAAGCAACAAGAAGTCAATTCTCTTATATTATAATAATTACAAGGCGATTGCTCAAATGAGGGAACCCAGGTCTCATCAGAAGTGTTCTGAGGAGGTTCCAGCTTGTTAAAGAGATTATGGCCCAAAGAGATATAGTAGTAGAAAGAGTTTCATCTGAAGGTAACATCTTAGATCCACTGATAAAGCCATTATCTCAGATTGTATTTAAGCGTCACAGGAGTTTGATGGAGATCAGACACATAGGTGATTGGCTTTAAGTTAAGTGGGAGATTACTAGTCATAGGTACCCTGCAGGCTAATCATGTGAGTGACGGCACGTGTGACATGACATACATTCTTTTTGCTTATTATTATTATGGTATTTTCTAACTTTATATTACTTATTGCATAAATATATTATGGTGTCCATGGATCTATGCAATGGGAATTGGATCATAATGAGATCATGATAATGAGACCAATTCACTTTTAAACATAGACCTTAAATTGGTCATAAGTTACTCGAGAGGGACATTGAGATATTCAGATAGACTGGTGTGCTATACACCTATCTATATGATAGAGGCAGCTAATCTCATAGCTGCTCGTGTGGAGAAACTAGTGGTATAATGCATGTGCTTATTGGAGAATGAATTCACTAATTGACATGCTCATGGAATACTGGATGATTGATGATACCTCATTGTTAGATAGTGATTCTGTCATCCCAATGATGTACTAGGTCCTTAGACTTGAGACATAAGGATGTCTTGTATAAGTACTCAACTCTTTGATATCTGACTTATAAGTTTGAAAGTTTTAGATTTAGCATAGCTGGTCATCAGGAGTGGCAATCTATCTTTCGAGGGCTATTGACTATCGCTGGAGGATCATCTACCCTCAATGTCATGAGAGGAATATCCCCATATATTCTTGCTTAAACAAATCCTTACCTAAGGTCATTCTAATTGAGAGAGAAAGAGTTCTGTGGGAGAATCCGATTAGAGCAAAACTCAAGTAGAAACTATGTGGGCCTGATAGCACCATGCCCAATATATGATCTCTAGGATATTAGATGGATGAGGAACTATAAGTATATGGTAATTGAGGATAGATTAGTCCAAAGGATTGAATTCCCCTATATCATTTGGGGACTACGGCGTAGTGGCCTAGTATGTCCGTAGTCGATGAGTCAAGTGAATTATTATAGAGATAATAATTCACTGAGCTAGAAGGAGTTCTAACAAGTAAGACTCATAGCCACCTCGATATTGGGCCTAGAGGATCACACACATATGGTAGGTGTTGCGACAAGTAGAGGTTCGAATATAAGATATCCGCTGGAGCCTCTATCTTATTGGATATCCAATAAGCCCTTGAATTATTGGATCCTATGGATGAGATCCAATAAGAGCCAATAAGAGATTATTGGATAAAGATCCACTAATCTAAGAGGCTTGGATAATTGGATGGAGATCCAATACCCAATAGGGTAGGATCCATTAGGATTAATTTGCTAGGCCTTTTTGGCTACCATCTCCTATTCTCCTCCCCCCTTCTCCTCCTCAACCAGCACTCCTATTTAGGGCATGCAGAGATTTGGGCAACAACACGATGAGTTTCTTCATAGCTCTTACCGTGTGGATCATCGATAGAGAGGAGAATAGTTGACCTCCTTCATCCTCTCTCATAGATTTATAGGATTTCAGAGATATATGATCTTCCTAGGTAACACAACTATCTTACATGTGATTTTTAGTTTTGTGGGTTTTTGTGCACCAATTTTCACATGACGATGAAACCTTTTGTTGAAATCTGGGATTTTTATTTCTGTTCTTCAGCAGCGCATGTGATGTTGCCCCTAGATTTTTCAACAGTTATATGAAAGCTAGGTTGTTCGTGCGAAGGTTGGATTTTAAACTACGTGTGTTATGTTTTAGAAATACTTTTGACGTTAAAATTATTGACGCAAAGGCAAGAAAGGATAACAACTGTTGTTGCCTTCCTAGAGCGACCAGGCTGCCCCCAACCCCCTCCTCCTTAGAAGAGCGTTAGGGTTTTTTAATAAAAGGATATTTTCACCCCTCTAAATTTTAGAAATTAAAAGGTTTGTCTCTTCTTTCTAAATTACCTAAATAGCCTTCATTTTTCAAAAAATTTCATGTATGTCCCGAATTTCAAAAAAATATTAGCTAATTAAAAGATTTAATTAACTATTATTATTTATCTAGTAGTCTTATATAATGATATATACATGTAATATATGATATAGATGGATGATCATAGATTGTGTGATGTGATGTATGTGTGTGGTGTGATTATCATCATTATTATTATTATTATTATTATTATTATTATTATTATTGAGGTCTGCGAGTTTATATTTTTCTCATTTATTATCGAGCCTGCATGCTTATGATTATGTTGTAACTACAAAAGGAGGCGTAGCGGGAGTGTGGAGGTGATAGTGGGACCCACGAGGTCAAGATGGATGATCACGACGCATGGAGATACGTCGAGATGCCAATGGAACTGATGAGGATGAGATGAATGATCACACGACATGGAGATGTTCCAATACATACATAGATCGTGATGTGAGTGATTGGGCCTACTAACTCGGGCTTGATCACATTAGGCTGTGGTCCGTGATCATTTGGTGTGCTTGTGCATATGATGTATGATTGCTTATACACCTACAAGATATATATATATATATATATATATATATATATATATATATATATATATATGATATAGATATATATTAAATATGTATATGTGAGATACATTACAAGAGTCTGAATCAAAATCTCCTCTCTCGATAATATTAAGTTGGTAAACCTAGCCTTCCATCATTATAAGAAGAAATCGATTCCTAATGTAGGTTGAGTTAGTCGAGTCCCTCGAGGGCATATTATCGAATTAGACTCATCTTATAACAATGGTGATGACTTAACCGAACATCATGGTTGGTTGAGTACATCGAGACCATGATGGTTTGGAGGTCGAACAAGATGAGAATCACAAGGAGTTGTGAACGGTAAGAGTTGCCAACCTTTTTGGGCTTAGTGTGATTGGTCGAGTCTTTCGAAGTTACACTAAGATGCTGATTGGATCTTTATCTCTACTAGATGTCTGCCAAAGACTTCTATTTCACTTTATGAGGGTGTCGTGTGACTCACTAGGAAAATAGTAGGAGCACGTCAAGATAGAAGTCCATATCTTGATTATTTATTTTTCATAAAATCTGTATGTTATTTATTTATGCTACATCTACTGTTTATCAAAAAAATATTATTTTCAAATCCCTTACATGACATACTTGATGTCAACTATCTCATTGGTCCAAATTATATGGATTGGCTCCGCAACTTGAGAATTATTCTCACGACTGAGAAAATTACATATATCCTTGATATAGTGATGCCTACGCCCAAGGAAGGGCTAAGCGAGGATGAGATCACTTGCTACGTGAAGTACATAGATGACTCCACTCTTGCTCGATGATATATGTTGGGCTCTATAACTCCCAAGTTATAGAGACAACATGAAAATATGGATGTCAAATCTATTCTCTTGCATCTTTGCAAATTGTTTGAGAAACAGGGAAGGACTTAGTGATATGAGATATCTAAGAGTCTCTTTCATGCTAGGATGACTGAGGGGATACTGGTTCAGAACCATGTTCTTAAAATGATTGAGTCGATAGAAAAACTCACAGGTCTAGAAATGGCCCTAGAGGATAACTTGTGTGTGGATCTTATGCTTCAGTTCCTACCAGATTTCTTTTCTCAGTTCATCATGAATTTTAATATGAACAAGCTTGGGGTGACTCTCCCTGAGCTCCTTAATATGTTGAGGGAGACTGAGAGCACTATAAGAAAGAAAAGCCAGTTCTCTACGCTAGTGAGACCAGAAAGAAAAGAAAGACAGAAAAATCCCTTAAGAAGGGCAAGGGCAAGGGCAAGGGTAGACCAGGTAAAGCAAAGGTTGCTAAGAAAGGTATGACAAAAGACAAAGACCAGTGCTTCCACTACAGTAAAGACTGGCATTGGAAGAGGAACTGCAAGGAGTACCTTGCAGAAAAGGCGAAACAAAAGCTAAGAGAAGCTTTAAGTACATTCATGATCAGTCTCTCGTTATTAGATTTTTGTGATAGTGCATGGGTATTGGATATTGTTAGGATCAAGAGCAGCACTAAGGGAGGGGGGGGGGCTTGAATTAGTGCAGCGGATAAAAATCGATGACTTAAAATAATTCTGAAAACTTTATGCATTTAAGAGAGTTTCGTCTGATGAAAATGATTTCAGTAAAGAGAATGATTCGAATGAATACGAAAGAGAGTAGAGAAGGAGAGATTGAAAGATTGTAGCCAAGTATAAAATTAAATGCAGTAAATTAAATTTACACACTAAGAGAAGAATGTAACGATTTTATAGTGGTTCAGACAATTGACCTATGTTCACTCTCGAAACCTCCTCCGATGAAATTATCGTCTTCCACTATCAATCCTTCTTGAAGGGGAAAGATCAAACACCCCTTTTATAGAACTTTATAAGTGGCTCACCCTTTTACAAAATTTTTACACTTAAGAATTCGGGAGGTGAACACTCAAACTTTTCAAGGCTATTTCACTATAGTTTTAACTCGATTCTTATCACTTCTCAATGTACTTAACCAGCTAAGAAGTAAGAGATATTTATAGGCTCAATTAACTTCAAAATTAAATCTAAAAAGGGTCCCATCTTTGATTCTTGGGAGCTGGCGGTACCACCACCTATCACTGGCGATACCACCATCAGTTGACCTTGACATTTGGTGGTACCATCACCCAGTCTATCGGTACTACTACCAGTGCAGAGCCTTGGGTTCTGTGGTGAGGTGGTACCATCGCTTGGCAGTTAATAACTATCGATGGTACCATCGCTTGACTTGGCGGTACCACCGCCCAAGCACTTGGGAATCTGAACCCTGGGTAGTGCCACCGCCAGATAGGGTCCAGCACTAGGTTGGGCCTTGAATCCGGCCTAAACCAGTTTGGTCTTAGGCCCAGTTGGCCTCTACCATGGTTAATGGGATTACCTCCCAATCTTAACCCTAATTACATGCTAACTATGAAATTAAAGATATATTCTAAGCAAAAACACAATCTAGCCATCGAGACTTCTGCCGGTGAGCGTCCGACGAACTTCTGATGGACTCTTGGACATCTTCCGGTGGACTCTTGGCAAGCTCCCAGACTTTACGATGATCTTAGCGAGTTCCGACAAGTCTTCTTTGGCAAGCTCCAATCTTTCTCAGCGAGCTCCACGAACCTTCGACGAATCTTCTGATGAACTTCTAACAACCCTTCGATAAGCTCCTGATTCATTCTCGGCCAATTCCGATAGCTCTTCTGATGAACCTTCAGACTTTCAACTGATTCTTAAACTTCTAATGATTCGATCGTACTTGACTCCAGCACTTTATTTTGCTTTACGTCTTCATCACTATCGTAGTTAATCCTACACACTTTTCTCATCATATAGATTAGATCAAAATAACTTATCAATTGATTTCATCATCAAAATCTGAGATTCAACAATCTCTTCCTTTTTTATAATGACAATCAATTGATGATGGAGTTTACCTTAACTCCCCTTATCTATATGCCATACTTGAGAAAAGAAACACTTGAATTCAAACCCCATGAATTCAAGCCCAAATCGATAAGTTACATACATTCGAACTTATCGACATGCTCAACAAGCATGATTTTTTATCCAAAATATGATGCTTCATATTTTTCATAATACGAAAATGATGTCAAGGCATGACATCCATTTTCAAGTCCAACATTGAATGATGATAGACAATCATCATTTCAACAAATGATACCAATTTTAATTTTGAAAGTTAGCAAGAATCAAATGATATCAAATAATAGTTCATAAATTCAAGGTATGATATCAATTGACGATGATACATCATTCAATGATACAAAAATAAAACCAAATTATTGTATCAAGGCATGATACTAAATTCAAGTAGCATGATATGATAACGATCATAGAAAAATTAATATTTTAAGCATACATGATTTATTTCAATCATTCGTGGTACATATGATACATTTTATAAATTTGTGATACATTGCAATACAATTCAAATATTTGAGATTCACATGATATATTTTAAGGATACATGATACATTTCAATCATTTGCAATGCATATGATATATTTCATATATTTGTGATACATTGCGATGCTTTTAATGATAGCAAGCATTTTACGATACAAAACATAGCAATTGTTTTACGATACAATACAAGTTATCAAATTTATTTTTATAATACAAAGCATGTCATCAATTGTGCCATATTTCTCCCCCTTTGTCATCAACAAAAAGGAAGTGTGCCAAAATTTTAAGCAAGCAAAATTTGGTATTGCTACAAATTATTGTGATACTAATCATTACGATAGGGTTCTTCTTGAAAGGGAAAAGAGAGAAGGAAAAAATTTATGAAACCAATAAGAAGAATCAGGATATGAAAAGTATAAGAAACAATTTTTTTAAATGATAAAAAATTCATGCCATAGAAAGAGATTTATGATAAGAGTTAAATCGGCATTTCCATGAAATTCTTGAAGTAAAAAAAAAAATTCTAGTCATGAAAATTTCATAAAAGCTCATGGCACATATTTCAATCAAGTAAAATTTGTGAAGTAGAAGAGGAATGAACCATTCAAGTTATCAAAATTCACAAGAACTCATAATGTAAAAATTCATACATGAGTTAAGAAATCATTAAATTTGTATTTAGAGAAATGAATGAGATCCGAATTGAATTCAAGAGAGTATTCAAGCTATAAAAAGTTTATGGGAGCTTCTTTTTATATAGAAATCATGACATAAAGATATGCATAAAGAGGAGAATTCCGTGAACCATGAGAGCAAGTTGTTCAATTTATCAAGAATATATCTCACTTTTCATCAAAATCTCATAGAAATGTGAAAAGTAAATCATGAAAGCAATTGAGTTCATCAAGAGCTAATATATGTCATTCTATAAAATCTATGAATGTTGCTTTTATAAAATCCGCTATCATTAAAAAAAATCAAGTATCATTGAAATCGATAAATGATAAATGATACCTTTATTAAATAAGATTCATGAGTGCTATTTTTACTCTTTTAAAAAATGTTGCTAAAGCTTGCATGAAATCAGAGAGTGATACAAAAAATATTGTGAATGAGGGGAGGAAAGTCATCAAATGATAAAACGATAGAATCAAGTCCGTGTTGAATCTCGAATTTTGATGATAAAGTCAATTGATGAAATATTTGTTCTGATCTAAATTATCGAGATAAGTGTGCAGGATTAACTACGATGGGATGAAAACATAAAGCGATTTATAGAGGTCAAGTTTGTCGGGAGTTTAAGAGTTCACCGAAAGTCCGAAGGATCATCGGAAGTATTGCTGGAACCAACCGAGATCGAATCAGGGACTTACCGAAGTTTTTGGAAGTTCGCCGCAAAGATTGTCGAAGGTTCATGGAGTTTACTGAGAAGGTTCGAAAGCTTGCCGAAGACTCGTTGAGCTCGCCATACAATTCGGGAGCATGCTGGGAGTCCGTCGGAAGAAATCCGAAGGAAGTGTCAGAAGTCCCCTGGAATCTCAAAGAGCTCGCCGGAAGTAGACTTGAAGAATGTTGGTTTAAATCACTTAGAATTATGTTTTAATTTCATAGTTGGCACGTAATTAGGGTAAAGATTTGGAAATAATCCTATTTAAACCTAGTAGGGGCCAACCAGACTCTTATTGGGTCAATTTGGGCCTCAAACAAGACCTATTCAGCTTGGGCCAGGCGGTTGAACCGCCTTGTATACTGTCAATCTAACTACTGACAGGCGGTTGAACCGCCACTGACAGGTGGTTGAACCACCAGCACCAGGAAATCCAAACAGAATTCAAATTTGGAGCTCAAATTTGAATCCTCTTGGGGTCTATAAATACCCCTCCTTTCTCAGTAGAAAGAGCACCTTTTTAAGAGTTAGAAATTTAGCAAAAGCTTTGGCAAAGCCTTGTTTTTCGATAGCTTGTGTTCACCTCCTTTTTTCTCTTTGAAAAATCTGTAAGAGTGTGAACTTCTTGTAAAAGGGTTGTAAGAGGGGTGTTTGGTCCTTCTCCTTCAAAAGGATTTGCTAGTGGAAGTTGGGAGCCTCATCGGAAAAGGCTTCGAAAGTGGATTTAGGTCACTTGACCGAACCACTATACATCGTGGCGTTCTTGAATGTGTGAGTGTTTAAATTTCTGAATCATTCCTTTACTTGGCTACAAATCATTCAGTTTCTTTTTCTTTTACTCAAGCAACTTTAACCAAGTCATCTTTCGTCGAATCAAAATTTTCATATGAACTAGCTATTTACGAAATCAGTTTCAAACTTATGATTTTAATCTGCTGCACTAATTCACCCCCCCTCTTAGTGCCTCTCCGATCCTAACAATTGGTATCAGAGCAAGGTCCACTCTCATATTTGGTTTAAAATCTGAGAGAGATGGCTTATTCCGGCATGCAAGAGGGTTATTCCATTACACGTCCACCTATGTTCAATGGGTCGGATTACACATATTGGAAGACTCATATGAGGATCTTTCTTATTTCCATGGATTTTGAGCTTTGGTGCATCATCGAAAATGGATTTCAAAAATCTTCTCTTCCGACGAGCGAATGAAATGAATTGGAGAAGAAGACTTTTGCTTTAAACGCAAAGGCTATGAATGCCTTGTTTTGCGCTCTCGACAAAAATGAATTTAATCGTATTTTGATTTGTGAATCAGCTTTTGATATTTGGTATACTCTTGAGATCACTTATGAAGGCACTAGCTGAGTGAAAGAGTCTAAAATCAACATTCTTGTGCATTCTTACGAACTTTTTCGAATGAAACCAAGTGAGTCCATCAAAGACATGTACACCCGCTTCACGGATGTCATCAATGGACTCAAAGCTCTTGGTAAAATCTTTTCTCATTTTGAACTTGTAACTAAAATTTTAATATCCCTTCTAAAGAGTTGGGATCCAAAAGTTACGGCCATTCAAGAGGCTAAGGATCTTAAAACTTTTCCTCTCGAAGAACTTATTGGGTCTCTGATGACCTATGAAATGACATGCCATGCTCATGAAGAGCTCAAGAACCCCCTTCCAAAGAATAGGAAGGATATGACATTAAGAACATAAGAAGACCATTTGAAAGGAATATCAAATGATAGGGACTTTGACGAAGACATTGCACTCTTAATTAGAAAATTTAAAAAATTCATTAAAAAGGGTAAATTTAAAAATGAAACCAAAAATAAACTTGAACCAAAAAAGGACCAAGTTATATGTTATAAATGCAAGAAGCCGGGGCACTTCAAATATGAATGCCCCCAAGTCAAGAAGAAGCAACTCAAGAAGAAGAAGGTTTTGAAGGCTACATGGGATGACTCAAGTGACTCCGTGGATAAGGAAGCAAGCAACAAAGAGGAGGCCAACTTCGCTCTAATGGCTTTGGGAGAAGAGCTAAGTAATTTACTTAATGAAGATTTATCTTTCGATGAGCTTTCAATTGCTTTCCATGAATTATTTGATGAATATAGAACTATTACAAAAAGGTTCAATTTATTAAAAAAGGAACATGCTTTATTGCTAGATAAATTTAAAAGTCTTGAGCATGATTCTCTCCCTCTACTCCCATGCTTTAAATGTAATCACTTAGAAGCAATCGAAAAGGAGAACTTGCTACTCAAAGAGACCCTAAACAAGTTTAAGGTCGGTAGCAAGAGCTTAGACATGATCCTTGCAAATAAGGGTCACGTCGGAAATAGATGTGGAATTGGATTCGTGAGTAGATCTCATCGAACTCAAACCACCTTCATTAAAGGGCCAACATTACATGTATCCTCTCATTTGAAATGTAATTTTTGTTGCAAATCTGGACATGTTGTTTACAAATGTTCATTTAAGAAAATTAGTCCACACAAATTGATATGGGTTCCTAAAAGTACCATAAATAATTCAATGCTAAATGACAAAGTTAGTAGATCAATATTTGAGGCACCCAAAACCAAATGGGTACCTAAAAACCATTTTCTTTTGTAGACACATTCACTATCACAAGCTAAGAGCAAGAGATGGTATCTTGATAGTGGATGCTCAAGGCACATGATCGGAGATCCATCTCAATTCTCTTTGCTCACTAGCAAAGAAGAAGGGTATGTTACCTTCGGAGACAACAACAAGGGTAAAATCATTAGCAAGGAAACCATACGTAATAAATCAAGTTTTTCAATAGATGATGTGTTATTAGTTGATGGACTAAAACATAATCTCTTGAGCATTAGTCAATTATGTGATAAAGGTTACATCATGAGATTTGAATCTAATGCTTACATCATTGAAAAACCAAACAACAACATATCCATGATTGCTTTAAAACAAAATAATGTCTACACTAGTAGTATTGATGAACTAAGTAAAAAAATATGTTTTTTGGTTTTGAATGATGATGTTGGGCTTTGGCATAGAAGATTAGGACATGCAAGCATGAAACTAATATCTAAGATTTCATTTAGAGAGTTAGTATGAGGGATTCCTAATATGAAGTTTGTCAAGGACAAAGTATGTGATGCGTGTCAACTAGGAAAATAAATAAAAACTTGTTTCAAACCAAAAAATCAAATTAGCACCACTAAACCATTGCAATTTGGACTTATTTGGACTTATTTGGATAAATTGACATAACAAGCCTAGGAGGTAGCAAATATGCCTTTGTAATTATGGATGACTATAATAGATATACTTAGACATATTTCTTGGCTCACAAAAGTGATTGTTTTAAATGTTTCTCTAAATTTTGTAAACTTACACAAAACGAAAAGGGTTTCATGATTTCATCGATTCGGAGTGATCACGATGGTGAATTCCAAAACCATGACTTCCAAAATTTTTGTGAATCAAATGGGTATAACCACAACTTCTCTACTCCAAGGAATCCTCAACAAAATGGAGCAGTAGAAAGAAAGAATAGAAATTTACAAGAAATGACAAGAATCATGTTAAATGAACATAATCTACCTAAATACTTTTGGGCCGAAGCCGTTAATACGACTTGCTATGTCATGAATAGGGTTCTAGTAAGACCATCTCTATCCAAGACCCCATATGAATTGTGGAATAATAAAAAACCTAATATTTGTTACTTTAAAGTCTTTGGTTGCAAATGCTTTATCTTGAATGAAAAGGATGCTTTAGGAAAATTCGATGCTAAATCCGATGAAGGCACCTTTCTTAGTTACTCCTCTGTTTCTAAAGCTTTTCATATTTTTAACAAAAGAACGTTAGTTATAGAAGAGTCTATTCATGTAGTTTTTAATGAAATTTCTGAATTTAAGAAAAAAGATTTTGATGATGATTTTGATTTTGATGGTTTGAATTTAAATGAACCCTCTCCTCAAAATGGCAACTTGGATGTATCTTCTTCCTAAATTTCCTTACCCAAGGAATGGAAGTATGTAGATGCTCATCCCAAGGAGTTAATTATAAGAGACACATTGAAAGGGGTTCAAACTCGTTCTTCTCTTAAAAATTTTTGTGCCCATGCCGCTTTTCTTTCTCAAATTGAATCTAAGTGCATTGACGATGCCTTGAAAGATGATTCTTGGGTTATCGCAATGCAAGAAGAATTGAATCAATTTGAAAGGAATGAGGTATGGAAGCTTGTTCCTAGACCTAGTAACCATTTAGTTATTAGTACTAAATGGGTCTTTAGAAACAAGCAAGATAAATGCGGTATCGTGGTTAGAAACCAGGCTAAACTAATGGCCAAAGGTTTCAACCAAGAAGAAGGTATTGATTACAAAGAGACATTCACTCCTGTGGCAAGATTAGAAGCCATTAAGATGCTTCTTGCCTATGCTAGTAGTAATAATTTTAAGCTTTTTCAAATGGATGTCAAAAGTGCTTTCTTAAATGGTTTTATTTTTGAAGAAATGTATGTTGAACAACCACCCGGATTTGAAAATTCTCTTCTTCCCAATCATATGTTTAAACTAAGGCTCTCTATGGATTAAAGCAAGCCCCTAGGGCTTGGTATGAGAGGCTTAGTTCTTTCTTAATTTCAAATAATTTTACTAAAGGCAAGGTTGATACTATATTGTTTATTAAATATTTTAAAAATAATTTTCTTATTGTTCAAATTTATGTTGATGATATTATTTTCGGTTCTATGAATGAATCACTATGTGAATCATTTGCTAAGTGTACGAGTCATGAATTTAAAATGAGCCTAATGGGAGAATTAACTTTCTTCTTAGGATTACAAGTTAAACAACTTAGTGATGGTATATTTCTTAATCAAACAAAGTATATATTAGATTTGTTAAAATGATTTAACATGGATAGTTCAATAGCCATCAACACTCCAATGAGTACTTCCACCAAGTTAGACTTGAATGAGAGTGGAGAAAATTTTGATTAAAAAATATATAGGGGAATGATAGGTAGCTTACTTTACCTTACAGCAACTAGACTAGATATCATGTTTAGTGTAGGTCTATGTGCAAGCTAATCCTAAGTTATCTCATCTTAAAGCTGTTAAAAGAATCTTTAGATATCTTAAAGGAACTCCTAATCTAGGATTATGGTATCCAAAATCCGATAATTTTGATTTAAAAGCCTATGCAGATGCGGATTTTGGTAGATGTAAAATAGATAGAAAGAGCATATCTGGAACATGCCAATTTTTAGGACATGCACTTGTTTCTTGGACTTCCAAGAAACAAAATTCGGTTGCACTATCTACGGTGGAAGTCGAATACATAGCTGCAAGTGCATGTTGTGCACAAGTTCTTTGGATGAAAAATACGTTAGAAGACTATGAAATTCATTTAAAGAACATTCCTATAAAATGTGATAGCACAAGTGCTATTTGTCTAACTAAAAATCCAATTCAATACTCAAGAAAAGCATATGGACATTAGGCATCACTTTATACGAGATCATGTCAATAATAATAATGTCATTCTAGAATTTGTTGATACAAAACACCAATTAGCGGATATCTTCACAAAACCCCTAATTGAAGAATAATTTGACTTCATTAGAAGAGAATTATACATGCTAAATTGTTCTAACACATGATGTTGTATGTTTCTTTTCTGAAAATTTTCAACTTTAGTTTTGATTGTATCATCTTAATATCACCTCTTCATTTTTGAATGACATCCTTACAATATCATCTTGGCATTTTGATCTTCCTATTGATGAATTTTTTGAGTTATGACTTTTGATGAAATAATTAAATTTTCAGTTTTATAGTTTCACATTGATATTATATTTTCACATTTTGATAACAACTTTATATCATGGAGCTCTCATTTTTACCTTTTGATCTTAATCTTGATGAAAGCTATCATGATGTTGTTTTCCTCCTTCTTTAAATAGTAGTATTCTTAAATGTTTATTTTTTATTTTTATTCTTGTGCAAATCAGTATGATTCAAGGTTTTATGACTTCCTCCTCATGAATCACTACAAGAATATTTCATTCGTCGAAGTTTTTTCCTTCAAATTTTTGATATTGATATATTTCATTCATTGAAGTTTTATGAGTTTTGACATCTCATTATCATGAAGTTTGCCTTGAAATATGAAATTCTTGATGAATGACTTTTAATTATCTATCCTTTCACAATTCTATGAATTCTCAATCAAAAAATGAGTCTTATATTCTTCATATATGAATTTTTCATGAGTATTTTGATACTCTAATGTTTCTTTCGGATCTCATGAACATGAATAAAAATGATCCAAACATTTTTCGGATTTCTCAGTCAAGAATGACATATTTTGCATTATGTTCAACTCATTTATCATATGCTTGATAATTGACCACTCATTTTTTTTGTAGTATAATACCTTGTGGTGGCTACTTTACCTCCTTTTTGTTGATGACAAAGGGGGAGAAGAATGTATAAATTGATGAGACATGAAAATTACTTGATAAAATATCTTGGATAGAATGAAGAAGATTGAATTCAAGTGTTTTGAGATCGATATCATATCATTTTTTTTATTTTTTATTGATATGATAAGCTAATATTTTATTTGATATCATGCCTTAATATTGAACACTATTTGTGATATCATTTGATCATTGAATTAATATTTCTTGTCATTATAGGTGTAATACCTTGACATTGTTTAAAATACGAAGTTTTCGTATTTATGCTTAAGCTTGATGTTAAATGAAATTTATCGGTCTTAGCTTGAATTCAAAAGATTAAATTTAAGCGTTTTTACTTTCTCATGATATGGCATATAGATAGGGGGAGTTAAGAGTAACTCCATCATCAATTGATTGTCATCATCAAAAAAGGGGAGATTGTTGAATCTGAGATTTTGATGATGAAATCAATTGATGAAATATTTGTTCTAATCTATATTGTTGAGATAAGTGTGCAGGATTAACTACGATGGGATGAAAACATAAAGCGATTTACTGATGTCAAGTCCATCGGGAGTTCAAGAGTTCACCAGAAGTCCGAAGGATCATCGGAAGTATTACGGGAACCAACCGAGATCGAATCAGGGACTTACCGAAGTTTTTAGAAGTTCACCGCAAGGATCGTCGGAGGTTCATGGAGTTTACCGAGAAGGTTCGGAAGCTTGCCGAAGATTAGTTGAGCTTGCCATATAATCCGGGAGCATGCTGGGAGTCCATCGAAAGAAATCTGAAGGAAGTGTCGGAAGTCCACTGGAATCTCGGAGAGCTCACCGGAAGTAGACTTAAAGAATGTTGGTTTAAATCACTTAGAATTATGTTTTAATTTCATAGTTGGCACATAATTAGAGTAAAGATTTGGAAATAATCATGTTTAAACCTAGTAGGGGCCAATCGAACTCTTATTGGGTCAATTTGGGCCTCAAACAAGGCCCATTCAGCTTTGTTGAATGGACCAGGCGGTTCAACCGCTTGTGCTGGGCGGTGGAACTGCCTAGTGGCCGAAAGCTAGGCGGTTGAACCGCCCAGCACCAGAATGCATGGGCGGTTGAACCGCCCTGTATACTATCAATCTGACTACTGACAGGCAGTTAAACCACCACTAATAGGTGGTTGAACCGCCAGCACTGGGAAACCCAAATAGAATTCAAATTTGGAGCTCAAATTTGAATCCTTTTGGGGTCTATAAATACCCCTCCTTTCTCAGTAGAAAGAGCACCCTTTTGAGAGTTAGAAATTTAGCAAAAGTTTTGGCAAAGCCTTATTTTTTGATAGCTTGTGTTCACCTCCTTCTTTCTCTTTGAAAAATCTGTAAGAGTGTGAACTTCTTGTAAAAGGGTTGTAAGAGGGGTGTTTGGTCCTTCTCCTTCAAAAGGATTTGCTAGTGGAAGTTGGGAGCCTCATCGGAAAAGGCTTCGAAAGTGGATGTAGGTCACTTGATCGAACCACTATGCATCGTGGCGTTCTTGAATGTGTGTGTTTAAAATTTTGAATTATTCCTTGGCTGCAAATTATTCAGTTTCCTTTTTTTTTTTACTCAAGCAACTTCAACCAAGTCATCTTTCGTCGAATCAAAATTTTCATACGAACTAACTATTTATGAAATCAATTTCAAACTTACGATTTTAATCCGCTGCACTAATTCAACCCCCCCCCCCACTCTTAGTGCCTCTCCGATCCTAACAGTCCGATACAATTTCAAAAAGTCACAAAGCAAGAGTATCAAACCGAGATAAGTTCATGAAAATTCCATTTACAAAATCGAAAAGATGATGCTACGAAATCAAAAAAATTTAGAAAAGAGACATATAACAAACTCATACATTAGGATAATTTAACATCCCTAATTCCCATCTAATGAAATCAAATTATTCTTCATTTAAGGGGTTTGTAAAGATATCCACTAATTGGTATTTTGTATCAATAAATTCTAGAGTTACATCATTGCTATTGACATGATCTCGTATAAAGTGATGCATAATGTCAATATGTTTAGTTCTAGAGTGTTAAATTAGATTTTTGATTAAACATATAGCACTTGTGTTATCACATTTTATGGGAATATTCTTTAGATGAATTTTGTAATCTTCTAATGTATTTTTCATCTATACAACTTGTGCACAACATGCACTTACGGCTATGTATTTGGCTTCGGCCGTAGATAATGCTACCGAGTTTTATTTCTTGGAAGATCAAGAAACAAGTGCATGTCCTAAAAATTAACATATTCCAGATGTGCTTTTTCTATCTATTCTATATTCGATAAAATCCGCATCTGCATAAGCTTTTGGATACCATAATCCTAGGTTAGGAGTTCCTTTAAGATATCTAAGGATTCTTTTAATAGCTTTAAGATAAGATAACTTAGGATTAGTTTGAAATCTAGCACAAAGTCTTACACTAAACATAATATCCGATCTAGTTGCGGTGAGGTATAGTAACTACCTATCATTCCCCTATATGTTTTTTGATCGAAACTTTTTTCACTTTTGTTCATGTCTAACTTAGTGGAGATACTTATAGGAGTATTGATAGCCTTTGAACCATCAGTATTAAACCATTTTAATAATTTTATTATATATTTAGTTTGACTAAGAAATATATCATCACTGAGTTGTTTGATTTGTAATCCTAAAAAGAAAGTTAGTTCACCTATTAGACTCATTTCAAACTCTTGGCTCATACACTTGGCAAATGATTCACATAACAATTCGTTTGTAGAACCAAAGATAATATCATCAATATAAATTTAAATAATAAAAAAATTATTTTTAAAATTTTTAATAAACAATGTAGTATTGACCTTGCCTTTAGAGAAATTATTTTCAATAAGAAAAGAGCTAAGTCTCTCATACCAAGCCCTTGGGGCTTGTTTTAATCCATAGAGAGCTTTAGTCAATTTAAACACATGATTAGGAAAAAGAGAGTTCTCGAATATGGGTGGTTGTTCAACATACACTTCTTTGGAAATAAAGCCATTTAAGAAAGCGCTTTTAACATCCATTTGAAATAGCTTAAAATTATAACTACTAGCATAAGTAAGGAGCATCCTTATAGCTTCTAATCTTGCCACATGAGTGAAGGTTTCTTTGTAATCGATACCTTCTTCTTGGTTGAAATCTTTGACCACCAATCTAGCCTTGTTTCTAACCACGATACCAAATTCATCTTGCTTATTTCTAAGGACCCATTTAGTACTAATAACTAAATGGTCACTTGGTCTAGGAACAAGCTTCCATACCTCATTTCTCTTAAATTGATTCAATTTCTCTTGTATTACGATGACCTATGAATCATCTTTCAAGGCTTCATCAATGCATTTAGGTTTAATTTGAGAAAGAAAAGTAGCATTGGCATAAAATTTTTTAAGAGAAGAATGAGTTTGAACTCCATTTGATGTGTCTCCTATAATTAGCTCCTTAGGATGAGCATCTACATACTTCCATTGCTTGGGTAAGAAAGTTTCAAAAGAAGATGCATCCAAGTTGCTATTTGGAGGAGAGGTTTCATTTAAATTCAAAGCATCAAAATTAAAATCATCATCAAAATTATTTTTCTTAAATTTGAAAACTTCATTAAAGACAACATGAATAGATTCTTCTATAACCAAGTTTTCTTTTATTAAAGATACAAAAAGCTTTAGAAATAAAAGAATAGCCAAGAAGAATGCTTTCATCAGATTTTGCATCAAACTTTTCTAAGACATCTTTTTCATTCAATATAAAACATTTACAACCAAAAACTTTAAAATATGAAATATTTGGTTTTTTTATTATTTTACAATTCATAAGGAGTTTTAGAGAGAGATGGTCTTACTAGAACCCTATTCATGACATAGCATATCGTATTAACGGCTTCGACCCAAAAATATTTGGGTAGGCTATGTTCGTTCAATATGGTTCTTGTCATTTCTTGTAAACTTCTATTCTTTCTTTATACTATTCCATTTTGTTGAGAATTCATCGGAGTAGAGAAATTATGGTTGTATTCATTAGATTCATAAAAATTTTGGAAATTACGATTTTAAAATTCACCACTGTAATCACTCTGAATTGATGAAATCATAAAATCTTTTTTATTTTGAACAAGTTTACAAAACTTTAAAAAACACTTAAAACAATCACTTTTATATGCCAAGAAGTATGTCCAAGTATATCTATTATAGTCATCTATGATTACAAAGACATATTTGCTTCCTCCTAGGTTTGTTGTATCAATTGGTCCAAATAAGTCCATATGGATCAATTGCAACGGTCTAGAGGTGCTTATTTGATTCTTTGATTTGAAACTATTTTTTATTTATTTTTCTAGTTTACAAGTATCACACACTTTGTCTTTGACAAACTTACTGTTAGGAATGCCTCTTACTAGTTCTCTAGATGTGATTTGAGAGATTAGTTTTATGCATGCATGACCTAATCTCTTATGCCAAAGCTAAACATCATCATTCAAAATCGAAAAGCATATTTCATTACTAAGTTCATCAATGTTAATAGTGTAGACATTATTTTATTTTAGGGCAATCATAGATATGTTGTTGTATGGTTTTTCAATGATGCAAGCATTAGATTCCAATCCTATGATGTATCCTTTATCACACAATTGACTAATGCTCAAAAGATTATTCTTTAAGCCATCTACTAATAACACATTATCAATTAGAAAGTTTGATTTGTTACCTTGGTTCCTTTGCTAATGATTTTACCTTTGTTGTTGTCTCCGAAGGTGACATATCCTTCGTCTTGGCTAGTGAGCTTAGAGAATTGAGATGGATCTCTAGTCATGTGCCTTGAATATCCACTATCAAGGTACCATCTCTTGCTCCTAGCTTGTGAATGTGAGTGTGTCTACAAAAGAGAATGGTTTTTAGGTACCCCACGTAAACTTGGGCGCCTAAAAAATTGATCTACTTATTTTGTCATTTTGCATTGAATTTCTTATGGTCCCCATAGGAACCCATATCAACTTATGTGAACTTTGTTAAATGGACATTTGTAAGCAACATGTTCGGGTTTACAACAAAAGTTATAATTTGTATGAGGTGATACATGCAATATAGATCCTTTTACAAAAGTGGTTAGATTTCGGTGAGGGCTACTCACAAATCTGATTCCACTTTTCTTTTGAACGTGACCCTTATTGGTAAGGATAATGTTCAAAGACTTGCTACCAACCTTAAATTTATCTAAAGTTTCTTTGAGTAACAAGTTCTCCTTCTCAAGTATCTATAAATGTTCACACTTAGAGCATGGAGGCAAAGAAGGAGTTTTGTATTCAAAATTTTCAAGTTTATTAACTAAGAAAGCATGCTCCATTTTCAACAAATTAAACTTTTTTAAATTATTCTACATTCATCAAACAAATCATGAAAGGCATTCACAAGCTTATCGAAAGTTTAATTTTCATCTAATAATTACTTGCCTCTTCTCTGATAGTCATTAAAGTATAGTTGGCGACCTCCTTGTTGCTTGGTTCTTCATCTTCGGAGCCGCTTGAATCATCTCATGTTGCCTTTAGCACCTTCTTCTTCTTCGGTTATTTCTTCTTTGCTTGGCCTTGGCTTCTTGCATTTATAGCATATCACTTGTTTTTTTTTCTTGGGTTCAATTTTATTTTTAAAGTCATTTTTAGCTTTATTTCTTTTATAAATTTTTTAAATTTTCATGTCAAAAGTGCAAGTTCGCCATCATAGTCCTTATAAGTTGAAGTTTCTTTCAAGTGGCCTTCTTATATTCTCAATACCATATCCTTCCTGTTCTTTGGAAGGGAGTTCTTAAGGTCATCATGAGCATTACAAGTTATCTCATAGGTTATTAATGACCCAATTAGTTCTTCGAGAGGAAAGTTCTTTAAGTCCTTGGCCTTTTAAATGGCCGTTACTTTAGGATCCCAACTCTTTGGAAGGGATCTTAAAATTTTAGTTGTAAGTTCAAAATTAGAAAAACATTTCCCAAGTGCTTTTCGTCTATTGATAATATCCGTAAACTAGGTATATATGTCTCCAATGGACTCACTTGGTTTCATCTGAAATAACTCATAAGAATGAACTAAAAGATTGATTTTGGACTCTTTCACTCGACAAGTACCTTTGTGAGTGACTTCAAGAGTATGTCAAATATCAAAAGCCGTTTCATAAATTGAAACACGATTAAATTCATTTTTGTCTAAGGCGTAAACAAGACATTCATAGCCTTGGCATTAAAAGCAAAAGTCTTCTTCTTTGACTCATTCCACTCATTCATCGAAAGAAAAGATTTTTGAAAGTCGTTTTTGACAATGTTCCAAAGTTCAAATTCTATAGAAATATAAAAAATTCTCATGCGTATTTTTCAATAGGTGTAATCCGACCCATTGAACATAGACGGACGTATGATTGAGTAACCCTCTTGCATACCGGCAAATGCCATCTCTCTTGGGTTTTAAACTAGAATGAGAGTGACCCTTGCTCTGATACCAACTGTTAGGATTAAGAGCGGCACTAAGAGAGGGGGGGGTTGAATTAGTGTAGCGGATAAAAATCGATGACTTAAAATGATTTCAAAAATTTTGTGCGTTTGAGAGAGTTTCGTCTAATGAAAATGATTTCGGTAAAGAGAATGATTCGAGTGAATACATAAGAGAGTAGAGAAGAGGAGATTGAAAGATTGCAGCCAAGTATAAAATTAAATATAGTAAATTAAATTTACACACCAAGAGAAGAATGCCGCGATTTTATAGTGGTTCGGTCAATTGACCTACATCCACTCCCAAAACCTCCTCCGATGAGGTTACCAGCTTCCACTATCGATCCTTCTTAAAGAAGAAAGATCAAACACCCATTTTACAAAACTTTACAAATGGCTCACACCCTTTTACAGAATTTTTATACTTGAGAATTCGAGAGGTGAACACTCAAATTTTTTAAGGCTATTTCACTATAGTTTTGACTCAGTTCTTATCACTTCTCAATGTACTTAACCAGCTAAGAAGTAAGGGGTATTTATAGGCTCAATTGGCTTCAAAATTGGAGCCAAAAAAGGTCTTATCCTAGATTTTCGAGAGCTGGCAATACCACCGCTTATCATTGGTGGTACCATCGCTAGTTGACCCTAACACTAGGCAGTATCACCACCCAATTTGACAGTACCATCACCCAGTCTAGTGATACTACCGCTAGAGCAAAGCCTCGAGTTCTGTGATGGGGCAGTACCACCACCTAATAGGTGGTACCACCGCTTAGGCACTTGGGAATCTGAACCTTGGGTGGTTCCATCGCCCTAGTCTGGTGGTACTACCGCCAGACAAGGTCCAGCATTAGGTTGGGCCTTGAATCCGGCCCAAACCGGTTTAGTCTCGGGCCTAGTTGGCCCCTACCAGGGTTAATAGGATTACCTCACAATCTAAACCCTAATTACATGCTAACTATAAAATTAAAGACATATTCTAAGCAAAAACACAATCCGGCACATCAAGACTTCTTCTGAGAAGCTTCCGACAAACTTCTGATGGACTTCTAACGAACTCTCGAACATCGTCCGGCGGACTCCCAATAGGATCCCGAACTTTACGATGATCTTGGCGAGTTTCGATAAGTCTTCTTTGGCAAACTCTGATCTTTCTTGGTGAGCTCCGCGAACCTTCGATGAACGTTCCGGCAAACTTCCGACAACCCTTCGGTAGGCTCCTGATTCATTCTCAGGCAATTCTGATAGCTCTTTTGATGAACGTTCAGACTTCCAGCGGACTCTCAAACTTTCAACGATTCGATCGCACTTGACTCCAACACTTCGTTTTGCTTTACATCTTTATCGCTATCATAGTTAATCTTGCACACTTTTCTCAACATATAAATTAGATAAAAATAACTTATCAATTGACTTCATCATCAAAATCTGAGATTCAACAGATATCAGTAGTGCTTATCACATCTATAATTCGTTGTAGATTCTAACAAGACTTAGGAGATTGGCGAGAGGCAAGATGGATCTCAAGATGGGCAATGGAGCAAAAGTTGCTACAATAGCTGTTGGCAAGATCATCCTGTTAGGATCAAGAATGACACTAAGAGGGGGGATGTGTGAATTAGTGCAGCGGTTAAAAACGATGATTTGTGTGATTTCGAAAAACCTTCATACGTTGAAAATATTTTATTCAATAAAAATGATATTGATTATGCTTAAACTTAGAGAGACTCATGAGTGAATAATGATAGTGATGAAAAGTATGGAATCAAAATTGTAAGGAGAAAAATAGAAAAGAATAGAACACACTGAATTTTTATAGTAGTTCGATCAACCAACCAATGTCCACTCCCAATTCCTCCTTCGTCGAGGTCACCGGCATCCACTATTGACCTTTCTTCAAGGGCAAAATCGATCACCTCTTACAGTACTCTTTACAAGTTGCTCACTCTCCTTATACAAGCTTCTAACACTTAGACTCGGAGGAGGTGAACTTATAATGTTTACAATCAATTTCACTATAGTCTCAATTCTTTTTGTTCACTTCTCTATGTTCAGCAAGCTGAGAAGTAAGGGGTATTTATAAGCTTCAATTGGCTTAAAAAATGAAGCCAGAAAAGGTCTAATCCTGGATTTCCGAGGTACTAGTGGTACCATTGCTAGTTATGGTTGTACCATCACCTGTTGACCCTGACACTAAGTGGTAATCGCCTAATCTGGTGGTACTATAACCAAATAGAGTCCTGGCTACTGGAACTGGGTAGTACCACCACCCAGTCTGGTGGTACCATTGCTTGGTAGTTAATAACTGCCTAGTAGTACCACCGCCCAGACCACTTGGGAGACTAAACCCTGAGTGATTCCAACACCCCATTTTGGTGGTGCCACCATCAGATAGGGTTCAACAACACTGTTTGGGCCATGAGTCTGGCCCAAACCTATCCAATTATAGGCCCAATTGGCCCCTAACAGAGTTAGTGGGATTATCTCCCAAACCTAACCCTAATTACATGCTAACTATGATAATTAAGGCATATACTAAAGAAAACAAGTCTAGTAAGTCCAAGTTTCTTTCGGCGAGCTTCCGACGAGCTTCCGATGATCTTCCAGCAAACATCCGACGAACTCTCAACAATCTTCTAGTGGACTCTCAATAAGCTCTTGGACTTCACGACGATCTTCTTGGCGAGTTCCAACGAGCTTCTTTGGCAAGCTTCGATCTTCTCGACGAGCTCCGTTGAACTTCCGACGATCTTCTTAGTGAACTTCTAACATTCACTTCAGCAAGTTCTTGATAAACTCTCAGCAAATTCTGGCTATACTCCCGACGAACTTTCGGACTTTTGACAAACTCTTGGACTCCTGATGAATTGTTCGATCTTGACTTTGACA
This sequence comes from Musa beccarii, assembly GCA_024322285.1. NCBI lineage: Eukaryota > Viridiplantae > Streptophyta > Magnoliopsida > Zingiberales > Musaceae > Musa > Musa beccarii. The sequence continues at coordinate 16,841,466 of CM044402.1, forward strand.
CTTTGTTTTGCTTTATGCCTTCATCACTATCGTAGTTAATCCTACACACTTTTCTTAATATATAGATTAGACCAATAATTAATGAATTAATTTCATCATCAAAATCTGAGATTCAACACATCCTACATTTGTCTGGTGGAGGTATTATGTTAGGACTCTAGCTATGAGAGTCCTAATTTAGTTTCATTGATAAGGGCATTCATGTAAATCCTATCTAGCCGACCCCTATTAAAGAGGTGAAGAGGCCGGCTAGGTTAGGGTTAGGTTGCTTCTTAGGAAAGGAGTCCTATTATGAGTAGGAGTTCTATTAGGAAAAAAGTCCTATTAGAAGTAGAAGTCCTATTAGGAAAGGAGTCCTATTATAAGTAGGAGTTCTATTAGGAAAAGAGTCCTATTAGAAGTAGAAGTCCTATTAGGAAGAGAGTCCTATTAGAAGTAGAAGTTCTATTAGGAAGAGAGTCCTATTAGAAGTAGAAGTCCTACTAGAGAAGGAGTCATAATTAGAAGTTGGTTAGAAGTAGGAGTCTTAAGTAAGAGTCCTATTAGGAGTTAGGGCTTAGAAGCCCTATAAATAGCCATGTATTCATCCTCTTTTAATAAATGAATAGATCAATCTTTTAGCAGCCTTTGTGCAGCAACTTGGAGGAAGGAACCCCTATAGAGTTCCAAGGAGGCCGATCCCCTATAGAGATCAACCCCAAGCTTAGAATCCGCGGAGGGTTCTAACACTTGGTATCAGAGCAGCGTTCTTGGCGTCTCGCTGCCCTTCCACAGCCATCCACCAGCCCTCCACAACCGCGCAAAGCAATTCCCACAATTGCATAGAAGATCATCGCTGAATTCCGCCGTCATCTCCACCACCGTAGATCATCCTTTGATCTTCCCGTGAATTGCAACAGGTTCTGGTTATCTACCTTATTGCTGCTGCAATTTAGTTATCCTTATTCAAAAAATCCAAAAAATTCGTTCCTATATTGCTGCATAAACTTTTCATCGCAAAGTTTTCATCTCTACAACGAAAGTCACACTACAGAATTTCAGCCGCATAGCACTGCCTTTTTGATCTTGCTACTGCGTTTTTTCTATCCAAATCTCTATGAAATTTTTACGACAGCTTTGACACTTCCTAATAGTGGTTTTCCCTTTGGTTTTGTCGAAAAATTCTCAATATAAACCACTTATCTTTTACGTCCAAACTGCTGCACTTTAGACGTAAAAATCTGCTATAACACCACTCCGTGATTCTCAATTTTGCCAAACCTTTTGCTGTCGTTTCTTCCTACGAAATTTTTTACAGTATTACCTCTTCCTTATCAGTAGATCCCCTTTGAGTTTTACTTGAATCTCTTTTGAAAATTTCTGGAAAAATTACATCTTTACTGCTGGAATTTTTTCGGTGAAAAATCTGGTATTGCACCTTGGTCCTTTTTTCTTCTTCGTAACCTACCAAACCCTAGCCACCTTGCTGCCACAAACCAAGACGTCTTTAGGGCATCCCTCTAGCCTCAAGATGCAGCCATCATAACCTAGTTTCATAACCCTAACAGCTTCAAAAACCACAGCCCAAAACAGTAAACCATTATAGCTGAACCCTTCAATCACCAATCTATTGTCCGAACCTTCCACCACCCCATGCCATTAACCCTTCAACAGAAAAAAGACAAGGCCATCTCTGATCTACAGACATATGCTATGGCTTCCTAAGATCCAATTGATGCCAAATTTGAAGCATGGGAATCTCGGATTGAATCACGGCTTGAATCGCGCTTGGAAGACAAATTGCGCGCTTTGTTTGCAGAATTCAGAATTGGACAACCATCGAGTCCAACCAAACTGCAGCAAGGAGAGAATTTAGAAAGGACCCCAGAGAAGGAGGGACAGCCCTCGGACGTGCTTCAGCCATGCATGAGGTGGACTTCCCACGATGGGAAGAAGGAGACCCAATGGGGTGGATTTTAGCGCAGAACGTTACTTTCGCTACTACCGAACGTCGGATAATGCTATGGTGGAGATTGCTGTCATCCACCTTGAAGGAGATGCTATTCAATGGTACAATTGGCTGGAATATAATCATGGGGCTCCGACATGGAATCAATTTAAGAATGCACTGTTGAACCGTTTTGGACCTACGGAGTATGAAAATATCGACGGCCAACTCGCAAAGATTCGACAAACCTCTACGATTCAAGAGTACCAAACCAGGTTTGAGAAGCCATCTTACCTTGCTCGTGATTGGACTGACCATCAATTGTTAGGAACATTTATCGAAGGACTCAAGCCAGAGATAAAAGGGGAAGTTAAGGCACGATGACCCGTACCGTGATGGCTGCGATTTCTTTTGCCCGAATACAAGAAGAACGACTCAACCAAGATTCTCGGAGGATGGGAACCACTCCTAGAACCTCAACATATAAACCCCCTTCTGCTCCCAGCCATCCTTCGCTGTCCAAAAAATTGACAAGAGAAGAACTACGTGATCGATCAGCAAAGGGTCTTTGTTGGCATTGCGACGAGCCGTGGAACCGTGAACATCGCTGCAAAAGGGGCCGCCTCCTATTGATTGAACCTCTTGAAGACATGAAGGAGGAGGTCCAGGAGCATGAGGAAGAGGTCACGGATGAAGAACAACAGCCAATTGATATTATGATGCATGCCCTTGCCGGTTACGCAAACCTGCAAACAATGAAAGTGGGAGGATTTCTGAAGCAACAACCAATCACCGTTCTTATTAACACCGGGAGCACTAATAATTTTATGAACAGTAAGGTTGCTGTCCGGATGGCCTTACTTATTGAGAATTGCAGCAGGTTCGATGTTAAAGTCGCAGATGGACGAATTTTGAAGTGTGATCGTAAATGCCCACGGGTGAAACTGTTGCTGCAGGACCAAGAGATAATTGTAGATTTTTTCCTCCTCTCCCTCAATGATTATGAGGCCGTGCTTGGCATCGAATGGTTGACGACATTAGGTGATATTTCCTGAAATTTTTTGAAATTAATTATGAAATTTTACAGCAAGGGGAAACAGGTGATACTGCACGGGAAACGTGGGGGCGACGTAATGACAATTTGCACACAACGAATGGAGAAAGTTTTGCACAAAGCATGCAGCGGCTTTTTGGTACAACTTGAGCAGCAATCTAAGGGAGAGCCAACCAAATTTAAAGATCCAAACCTACTTCCCTTGCTTGCTGAATTTTCAGATATATTTGACGAACCACGCGGGCTACCTCCTAACCGCCGGCACAATCATCGTATACCGATTCTTCCAGGGAAACCTCCAGCAAATACTCAACCATATCGGTATCTACATCTCCAAAAAGATGAAATAGAAAGGATTGTAAAAGAGATGCTTGAAACAGGAATTATTCGGCCAAGTTGCAGCCCCTACTCTTCACCAATGCTCCTCGTACGAAAGAAAGACGGAACACGGCGAATGTGCGTTGATTACCGAGCTCTCAACGACATAACCGTCAAGGACAAGTATCCTATTCCAGTAGTAGATGAATTACTTGATGAATTAAAGGGAGCACGAGTCTTCACAAAGTTGGACCTTCGATCCGGATATCATCAAATACGAGTGTGCGAAGAAGACATACCGAAAGCTGCCTTTCGAATGCACAACGGTCACTATGAATTTCTTTGTAGCTTTCTTCAACAAAAAGTGGAATATCTTGGGCATATCATATTAAAGGAAGGGGTGGCAGTGGACCCCTCCAGAATTGAAGCAATGCAGAACTGGCCAACCTCGAGGAACATAAAATCACTGCGCGGCTTTCTTGGTTTAACAGGTTACTACCGTAAGTTCGTGAAAGACTATGGAAAGATCAGTGCACCCCTTACTTCCTTGCTGAAAAAAGATGCTTTCCAGTGGTCGGACAAAGCCACCACCACCTTCAAGGAACTTAAAGTCGCAATGATAACAACGCCAGTACTAGCATTACCCGACTTCGATAAGACTATTATTATTGAAGCTGATGCCTCCGAAGCAGGAATTGGTGCTGTATTAATGCAAGATGGCCGACCCCTCGCGTATACTAGTAAGGCGTTATCTCCTTCCCACCTCAAGATGACTATCTACGACAAGGAGATGCTCGCGATTGTGCATGCGGTGTCTAAATGGAGACCATACTTAATTGGGCGACGCTTTCACATCAAGACCGACCATAAAAGCCTAAAATATTTCTTGGAGCACATCGGAGAAGTAGCATACAGATTGGACTTACCCGCTAGCTCCCGAATCCATCCAGTCTTCCATGTATCATGTTTGAAGCTTAGGTTGGGACAACACGAGACAGCCCAAAGCCATCTACCAAATATAACTACCCAAGGAGAGCTCCAGACCCAACCAAGTGCCATTATTGATCGACGAATCGTGACTCGACGACGACGACCTGCTACTGAAGTGTTAATACAGTGGGCAAACCTACCAGCAGAAGATACCACTTGGGAGAACTACGACGACTTGAAGATCAAATCCCTAGAAGTCATGGGAACGCCGGCCTCGAGGACAAGGTGATTTGAAGAGGCGGGTCTGTTAGGACTCTAGCTATGAGAGTCCTAATTTAGTTTCATTGATAAGGGCATTCATGTAAATCCTATCTAGCAACCCCTATTAAAGAGGTGAAGAGGCCGGCTAGGTTAGGGTTAGGTTGCTTCTTAGGAAAGGAGTCCTATTATAAGTAGGAGTTCTATTAGGAAAAGAGTCCTATTAGAAGTAAAAGTCCTATTAGGAAAGGAGTCCTATTATAAGTAGGAGTTCTATTAGGAAAAGAGTCCTATTAGAAGTAGAAGTCCTATTAGGAAGAGAGTCCTATTAGAAGTAGAAGTCCTATTAGGAAGAGAGTCCTATTAGAAGTAGAAGTCCTACTAGAGAAGGAGTCCTAATTAGAAGTTGGTTAGAAGTAGGAGTCTTAAGTAAGAGTCCTATTAGGAGTTAGGGCTTAGAAGCCCTATAAATAGCCATGTATTCATCCTCTTTTAATAAATGAATAGATCAATCTTTTAGCAGCCTTTGTGCAGCAACTTGGAGGAAGGAACCCCTATAGAGTTCCAAGGAGGCCGATCCCCTATAGAGATCAACCCCAAGCTTAGAATCCGCGGAGGGTTCTAACATATTATTGCATTTGATGCATGTTATTTTATTTTCTCTATTATTAAATATATTATTTTAATTTCATGTTTGATATTGAATGATTATAAAGTAGTTTTTAAGAACAATAATTATTTAATTATTAAGGATGATAAGATCATCACTAGAGGGACATCGCATAATGACATGTCTATACTAGACATTGCTCCATATATCATGAATGTAAGTGTATCCAAGAGGAAACAAGATGAGATAAATAATGCATCCTTATGACATTATGGGTTAGGTCAAATCCATGAGGGAAGGATTTGAAAGTTGTTAAATAATGAAAAGTTGTGGGCATTATTTTTATCACCCCAAGGAGCAAAAGGTCTTTATAGCCAAAATAACAGTGTTCCTTGAGAAGGAACACATTCTTGGTGGAGACAGTGGGAGCGTGATAGAGTTACGCGAGATTAGAGAACCTAGCTCAAGTATCATTTCATAGCTCGAGTCTAATCAAATACCTAGCACACAAGTTTCGACTTTATGTAGGTCCATTAAAGTACCTCATCATCTTAAGAGATATGTGGGACATATCAATAGAGAGAATGTTAAGGATATTGACCCTTAGACCTGCGAGAAGGCTATTATGAGTATAAACTCGAGAACGTGGCAAGAAGCCATGAATTTTGAGATGGATTCCATGTACGCCAACAAGTTTTGGAACTTAGTTGATGTACTTAAGGGTATCGTATCCATTAGTTGCAAGTGGATCTTCAAGAAGAAGATCAGAGTAGATGGAAAGGTAGAGACCTATAAAACAAGGCTAGTGGCTAAGGGGTATTGTCAAAGGCAAGGTGTTGACTATAATGAAACCTTCTCACCCGTAGCTATACTAAAATCTATCCAAATTCTATTAGTTATTGTAGTACACTATGATTATGAGACCTAACAGATGGATGTGAAAATCATGTTCCTTAATAGCAACCTCGAGAAAAAGATGTTTATGATATAGCTTGAAGGATTTATGTCTTAAAAAAGTTTAGATAAGGTGTGCAGATTGCTTAGGTCCATCTATGGATTGAAGCAAGTTTCCCAAAGTTGGAACATAAGATTTGATGAGGCAATCAGATCTTATGATTTCATTAAGAATGAAGATAAGTCTTGTGTGTATAGGAAGGTAAGTAGGAGTGCTATCACCTTTTTGGTGCTATATGTGGATGACATCCTGATCATTGGGAATGATGTAGGAATGTTCTCTACAGTAAAGACTTGGTTATCTTGACATTTCTCCATGAAGGACTTAGAGGAATCATTCTATATCTTAGGGACTTGAATCTAAAGAGATAGATCTAAGAGATGCTTGGTTTATCCCAATCCAAGTATATAGACACCATTGTCAAAAGGTTTGACATAAAAAATTTCAAGAGAGGTCTTATACCGATGAGACATAAGATATCACTTTTTAGGAGTATGTCTCCAAAGAATCCTAAAGAAATGATAGACATGGATAGGATACACTATATCTTAGTGATAGGGTCTATCATGTATGTCATGTTATGTATCAGACCTGATATAGCGCATGCTATGAGTGTCATAAGCAGTTATCAAGCAAATCCAGGCTTGGAGCACTAGAAAGCAGTAAAGTGTATTCTTAAGTATTTGAGAAAGACTAAGGATCTTTTACTAGTATATGGAGATAGTAGCCTCAGGGTTGTGGGCTACATGGACTCGAGTTCTAGTTTGACAATAATGATAGTAATTCTAATTCGGAGTATGTGTTCACCTTGAATGGAGGAATAGTATGCTGGAAGAGTTCCAAGCAAGATACTATTACTGACTCGACCATAGAGGCGGAGTACATTGCTACAGTAGAGATAGCAAAGGAGCGAGTTTGGGTGAAGAAGTTCATCACAGATCTAGGAGTTATGCCGGGCAGCGAGGAGTCGATTCCCTTATATTGTGATAACTATAGGGCGATTACCCAAATGAGGGAACCTAAGTCTTATCAAAAGTGTTCTGAGATGATTCCAGCTTATTAGATAGATCATGGCCCAAGGAGATATAGTAGTGGAAAGAGTTCCATCTAAAGATAATATCGTAGATCTACTGACAAAGTCGTTATCTTAGATTATCTTTGAGTGTCAGAGGGGTCTGAGAGGGATCAGACATAGGTGATTAGCTTTAGGTCAAGTGGGAGATTACTAGTCATAGGTGCCCTATAAGCCAATCTTATGAGTGATGACACGTGTGATACGATATGCACTCTTTTTGCTTATTATTATGGTATTTTCTTAATTTATATTGTTTGTCATATATATATATATATATATATATACAATGGGTTTCAAATCGTGATGAGATCATGACAATGAGACTGATTTGCGTTTAAATACAAACCCTAAAGAATCCCGATCATAGGTTACTCGAGAGAGACATCAAGATAACTAAACAAACTAGTATACTATATATCCATCCATATGATGAAGGTGACTGGTCTCATAGTTGCTCATGTAAGGATACTAGGAATACAGTGTAGGTACTCATTAGAGAATAAGTTCAATGATTGATCTGCTTATAGAATGTTGAATGGTTGATGATGTCTCATTGTCAGACAGTGATTCTATCATACCCGTGGTATATTTGGTCATTAGACTTGAGACACCAAGGATGTTCTATATGAGCACCCCACTCTTTGATACCTGACTTATAGATCTGGAAGTTTCAAATCTAGTATAACAGATTATCGAGAGTGGCAACCAACCTTATAAGGGCTATTGAATGTCGATAAAGGATCATCTGCTTTTGGTGTCATGAGAGAAATATCTAATGTGTTTTATACTTAAACAAATCTCTAGCCATGGTCATTCAGATTGAGAGAGAAAGAGTTCTCTGGGAGAATCCGATTAGAGCGAGACTCGAGTAGAAATCATATAAGCCTGACAGTACCATGTTTGGTATATGGTCTCTGGAGTATTAGATAGATGAGGGACTATAGGTACATGGTAATTGAGGATAGATAGGTCCAAAGGATTGAGTCTGTAGTCGATGAGTCAAGTGAATTATTATGGAGATAATAATTCACTAAGCCAAATAGAGTTCTGACAAGTATGACTCATGACCAGCTCGATATTGGACCTAGAGAATCACACACATATGGTAGATGTTGTAACAAGTAGAGGTTCGAATATGAGATGTCCGCTAGAGCCCCTATCTTATTGGATATCGAATAAGCCCCTAAATTATTAAATCCTATGGATGAGATCCAATAAGAGCTAATAAGAGATTATGTTAGAACCCTTGCAGATTCTAAACTAGGGGTTGATCTCTTTAGGAGATCGGCCTCCTTGGAACTCTATAGGGGTTTCTTCCTCAAGTTACTACTCAAATGCTGTTAAAAGGATTAATTTATTCATGAAGAAAAGATGGTGAATACATGGCTATTTATAGGGCTTCTAAACCTCAACTCCTAATAGGACTCCTACTCAAGACCCCTACTTCTAATCAACTCCTAATGCTTCTCTAAGAAGTAACCTCCAAACTAATCCTAACCTAGTCAGCCTCTTCACCTCTTTAATAGGAGTCGGCTAGATAAGATTTACATGAATGCCCTAATGTTATGACTCTAGCTAGGAGAGTCCTAATTTAGTTTCATTGAGGGGGGCAAACATATAAATCATAAGGGTATTCATGTAAATCCTAATCTAGCTGGCCTCTTCACCTCTTTAATAGGGGTCAGCTAGATAGGATTTATATGAATTCCCTGAGGATTTACATGTTAGGATGTTTGCCTCTTTCAATGAAGCTAAATTAGGAATCTCCTAGCTAGAGTCCTAACAAACCCACCCTCTTCAAATCAGCATTGTCCTCGAGGCTGATGCTCTATGAATTCTGAGAATTTGATCTTCAAGTCGTCATAGTTCTCCTAAGTGGCATCTTCTACTGGTAGGTTCACCCACTGTATTAGCACTTCAGTAGTGGGTCATCGTTGTCGTCGAGTCACGATCCGTCGATTAATAATGGCACTCGGTTGGGTCTAGAGCTCGCTTTGGGTATCATATTTGGTAGGTGGCTTTAGGCTGTCTCATTTTGTCCCAACTTGAGCTTCAAACATGACACATGGAAGACTGGATGGATACAGGAGCTGGCAGGTAAGTCCAATCTGTATGCTACTGCTCCGATATGCTCTAAAATATGGTAGGGTCCATAGAACTGAGGTGAAAGCTTCACGGATGCTCTGGTCTGAATTGATATTTGCTTGTATGGCTAGAGTCATAGGAAGACCCAATCTCCTATTGAAAATTCTCTTTTACTTTTGTGTTAATCATATTATTGTTTCATCCTTACTTGAGCTGTAGTGAGATTATCTTTTAGCAACTTCAGCATTTTGTTTCTCTCCTGTAGTTCTCTATCTAATTATTCTACTTTAAAGGTGCCCAACACATATTTTAGGATTATAGGGGGAGGTTAGTCATACATAGCCTTATAGGGAGTACATTTTGTGGATGAATGATAAGTTGTATTATACTACCACTCGGCCTAGGAAAGTCACTTTGTCCACTCTTTTGGTCAGTCACTTGTGAAGCATCTGAGGTATGTCTCCAAGCATCTGTTCACCACTTCAGTCTGGCCGTCGGTTTATAGGTGATATGCCATAATCCGATTCAATTTAGTGCCTTGTATATGGAATAACTCTATCCAAAATTTGCTCGTAAAAACCCTATCATAATCACTTATAATAGATCTCGACATCCCATTCAATTTTATAATATTCTCCATAAAGATTCGAGTAATACTAGAAGCAGTGTAAGGATTACGAACATTACAAAAGTGAGCATACTTTATAAGGCGATTAACCACGACAAGAATTGTACCTTTTTCTTCTGATGAGAGTAGCCCTTCGATGAAGTCCATTGATATATCAGTCCATATTAAGTCCGGGATGGGTAGAGGTTGCAGCTTTCCAGGACTTGCCACTGTCTCACCTTTATGCCATTGACATACATCACATTGTGCTACAAATTCAGTAATAATATTTTTCATCCCTACCCAATAAATATTTTGCTTAATTCTCTTATAGGTTCTAAGGAACCCAGAGTTCCCGGCCATAGGTGTCGAATGCATCTCTTGAACGATGGTCTTGATGCAAGTAGAATTTGGCACAAGCACAATGCGTCCCTTATAGCGTAAATCTTTTGAGTCCCAATTGTAATGAACCACGGAGCTTAGTGCTTCCTCTAATTTTTATATGATCTTATTGGTCTCCAATGTTGAATCTCATATTTTGATAATGAAGTCAATTGATGGGTTATTTGATCTAATCCATATTATTGAGATAAGTGTGCAGGATTAACTACGATAGTTTGAAGACTTAAAGTAAATTATCAGAGTCAAGTAGTTGGGAGTTCAAGAGTCCACCGTGTTAGGGATCGAGCGGCACTAAGAGGGGGGGGTGAATTAGTGCAGCGGATAAAACGATAGATTTTCAGCGATTTAAAACAAGCTTTGGAAACTTCGTACGAATGAATGCAATGTTTCGTTTGAACCCGGAAAGATTGCGTTTTAACTTTAAAGCATACGTAATAAGATGATAAGGAAGTTGAGTAAGTAAAGTAAAGGCTTGCAGCAAAGTAAAACAGAAATTTAACCACTCACATAATCAAGACGCAGCGATGTATAGTGGTTCGGTCAAAGTGACCTACATCCACTTCAAGCCTTCTCCGATGAGGCTCCTTCTTCCACTACCAAATCCTTTGAAGGGGAAGGATCAAATACCCTCTTACAACCCTTTACAAGTGGTTCACACTCTTACAAGATTTCACAAGAAGAATGAGGTGAACACTTAAGCAAATGAAGAACAAGACTTTCCTAAGACTTATTTTCAAAATCTAACTCTCTAAGGGTTGAGTTTTTCAGCTGAAAAGGAAGGGGTATTTATAAGCCTCAAAGTGATTCAAATTTGGAGCCTAAACATGGAGCCAAAATTTGAATCTTTTGAGTTTTTACAGTCTTGTCGGTCTTGGCAGATCGACACACCAGCGGTTCAACCGCCCGACCCAGCGGTACTACCGCCTGGCTTTCACGCACCAGCGGTACTACCGCCCACCAGCGGTACTACCGCCTGGCTACGATAGAGTCGGGGCGGTACTACGCTTCGAGCAAAGTGCTGCTACACGATAGCAGCCAGCGCTACTGATGGCGGACGCTATAGTAGCATGCACGTAACCCAAAGCATGCATGCATTTGGTTCGGTTTGGGCCAAAATTTTGGCCCAAACTCATCTAATCAAGGCCCAATGGGCCCCCACTTTGGGTTATCTAATCCTAACCCAAAATACGTGCTAACTACGAATTTTAAAGACGTTTCTTAAGCTATTACAAAGTCCACATGACAACTTCTTCCGGCGAGCTTCCGGTCAACTTCCGACGGTCTTCCGACAAACCTTCGGAAACCATTCCGCGGACTCACGGCAAGCTTTCGGACTTCATGATGATCTTGGCGAGTTCCCGAGCTTCTTTGGGAAGCTCCGATCTTTCTTGGCAAGCTCGCGAACTTCCGACGAACCTCCCGGCGAACTTCGAAAACCCTTCGGCAAGCTCCTACTCGTTCTCGGCGGTTCGCAAGCGCTCCCAACGAATCTTGGACTTCCGTTGAACACTCGAACTCCCAACGATTCATCACACTTGTCTTGGCCCTTTGTTTCGCTTTACGTCTTCATCCCTATCGTAGTCACTCCCTGCACAAACAAACACCAAAAACTCTGCCGATCTAGACAGTTATTACAACGCGAATTGACATTCGATGTTGCGGCACATCATTGGTGGCGCCGTCCGATCCTTCGGCACATCGCCCTCTCTAGCGGCTTGTTGCCCAATTGACGGTTGACCTCCGCAACCTCGATATCCATGGCGCAACTCTGCACTTCTTGGCCCGATGCCCGACGTACGAAGCCTCCTGCCGATAGTCAACCGAACCTCCGGCTCGACATCCAATATCCTGACGTGATCACCTTCGGCGCAACGTCAATTCCTCCAGCGTCAAGCTGTCTATTCACGATCGATAGTAGACTGCGTAACTCAAAAGCGCGCAGTTAGACCACAAATCACACTCAATTAGTTTCATCATCAAAATCCGAGATTCAACAATCTCCCCCTTTTTGATGATGACAACTAATTGATGACTAACGGAGTTAACCAAAACTCCCCGAAGTTTAACACAAACTCCCCCTATCAATATGCCATTGATAGCATCCTTGGATTATCCCAAATCCAAGTAACATTCATCACAATGTTAAGAGAATCCATTTAAACAATCATGCAAATATATAAAATATTCAAGCATCATTGCATTGCATGAAGTCATCAATCTACTTCTCCCCCTATGTCATCAACAAAAAGGAGAAGTAACATCATAGCTAGTTTTCAAGAATATGCAAATCTTTACAACATACTAGCTATTTATCACATCATACAATACAACATCAAATAATACTATTCAATCATAGCAAGTTTCAAAGATGGGCAATGATGGTAATTTTCACTTGCTTGTTGAGATGTGCAAGTTGCACTTTCTTTGCATATTCTAGCTAGCAAAATTTTTCTTTGCAATACATAAGCTAGCAATAATTCTTCTCCCTCTTTGTTTTGTCAAAAAGTAGAGTACAAATAGCCAATGCTTTGATCATGACAAAATAACAAATTTACAATATGAATTTTTAGCATATTAAGTCATGAATTCAAGGAGTCAAAAATCAAGATATGAGATAAAAGATGATAAGCAAGCAATCAATAATGATAAGCAAGCTAACATACTTTGCATGCGACACATAAGTTAGCTTCCTTTCAATTCTTCTCTTTTGTAACTAAGTTTCACCTTTGCAAGCTATCAACTTTTGTTTGCAATGAGCTAGCAATTATGTATGATCACTTTAAACATATATGCTAACTTTTCATTTAAACATACAAACATAAAGGCATGTAACATTTCAAATTTTGGAAGTTTTGTATTTTGCTTCTTTTGATATAGTCAAGATAGCAATATTTGCATCCTTTGAAATAGCAATCCTTCTTCTTCTTGTGAAATTGCAAGGTAGCAATTTTTCTCCCCCTTTGTCTTTGTCAAAAAGAAGGGAGGACTAAATGGCTAAAATTTCAATCATTATACAAGCCATTTTTCATATCAATTATAAATTTGCATCAATAAAAATATACATCAATTGTTCAATCATTACATGATGCAAATAAGACAACAATGCAAAGAAATCATGTCATGACGGATATCAATATATAAATTCAACAAGGATCACAACCAAAAGATATCATTCATGATTCATAATTTTCTTTTTAGCAAGATCAAAATTCATATTTATCATTTTTTTAATTCAAGATAAATGTCATACAACCAAGAATCATGATATATGAAAGCATATCAATATTAAGGATCAAATCATGATTACAAGTGCTAACATATTTTCTTTTCATTCATTTTTAAACCATGATAAAAGAATAAATCAATGATTCAAGTATTAAGCACAATTCTTTTTCATCAAATTTTCAATCGTATAAGGCTTACATGGCAAATATCAATTCATGATAAAGGGTATACTATCTTGAATCATGATGCATAAAAACATATCATTCTCATAGATCAAGTCATGATTCATTGATTCATCATAAGGCAAATTTCTTTTCAATTATCTATTTTTCAATTGCCACATACATACAAGCCAAAGAATTTTTGTCATTTCTATATTATGAAATATATGATAATAAGACTCATGATTCATTTAAAAAGGTATAGCATAAAGAGTAACTTGATTCAAGTATAAGATTTTTCATCAAGATCACATTTCATAAGAATCAAGATATCAAGATCACAAATTCATAAAAATTCAAGGATTGAATTCCGAGAAATCAAAAGACAAGTTACATTTCATTTAAAGAATTTTCTTTTGATAAAATGAAAAGAGCATGGTAAAAGATCTTGATTTATAAAGAGTTTCAAGTCATAGTTGTCAAGATCATGATTTCAATAAAATTTCTTTATAGCAAAATGAAATCTTTTAGAACTTGATTCAAGCATTAAATATGTCTTAACAAGTCATAATTCTAGAAGATTCAAGAATCATTAAAAGAAAAATCATTCAAGCTCAATTTATCAACTCAAGACTCATAATTAAATTATTATTTTTTAGATTAAAATCATGAATAAAGTCATTACCATATCATCAAAATCTCATTCGTAATTCTAATGATTTATAAAATATCATAAATAAATTTATCACTTGCCTTTCATCAAAAATTAAAAATCAAACTTTATCATAAAAATTGTCAAGGCATAAATGCAACATATTATTCCAAGACATGAGATTCAATTTATCATGATAATATGTTTCATGTTTCAAAAGATGAGTATCAAATTTTAAAACCAAAACATGAGTTTGTCATCAAGATATGATATCACAAAGTCATTAAGCATGATAACAAACTTTTAGTATTTTTATTTCAATGATGATTTCATAATGTATGTTCAAACATTATGTGGATCCCATCATTGTAGAAATTCAAAACATAAGTTTATCATTATATCCATCAAGATCATATGCATCAAATATCATGACAATACATTTTCTCATCTTTATGAGTTTCAATTTAAGTGATTTGATCTTTCATAAGAATATTCAACTTTTTCATATGAAAATATCATGCATTATATTCAAAAACGAAAATATCATCAAAATCATTTTAATTTATAAGATTCATAAGATATCATAAAATCATTAAGCATGACAACCAACTATTATTATCAATGATGATTACATAAGGTATGTCCAATTATATATATGAAAATCATCATTGTATTACTTTGAAATACAAGTTGTCATGTAGTCCATTAAGATCAAAAGCATTACACGTAAAGCATCATGATAGTGCAATTTCTCATTTTTATGTGTTCCATTTCAAGTGATTTGATGTTCATATGAGTATACTCATGTTTTTCATATAGATCCAAAGAGCAAGTTTCAAGAGAAATCATTAAGACCAAAAACATGAAGCACATTTTTAAAATATTCATCATGTTTATTTTCATGAGATTCACAACACTCATAACATGAATTCATTCATCTCAATAGAATAAAAGGATATTTTCATTTTAAGCAATTTGATGTGAGCATATTCAAAATTTTTATGAAAACATGTATCAAAATAAAACACAAGCTTAGTCATTAAATCGTCAAGACCAAATATGTAAAAATGATAGCACACTTTCAATTTTTATGTTAAAAGGCCATGTTTAAATTTTTGCCAAAATCATGCATCTATTTATAAATTCGAAAAATATGTTTCATCATCACAATATGACACTTTATTATTTCAAAAGCTCATGCATGATATAAAATCATCAAGCATCATATTTGGAGACAATGTAAACCATCAAGATACACATGCATGGATTAATCCTAAGCATTATCACAAATCTTGCATCATTCATATGTTTACTTTTCAAAAATACTATAAAGAAAAGCATAGTATAATTTCGAATTTTTTTTTAATTTTTAAAAACACAAGAAAAGCATAAAAAAAAAATCCTACTAACTAAGTTAAGCATTCATGGAAATCATCAAGTAATTTCAAAATAATTCAAGGAAGTTAAGTTACTTACCTCATTGTCGAAGCCCATTAAAGCGTAGTTTGCTTCTTCTTTTCTTGATTCTTCTTTCCAAGCCTTCTTCTTCTTCTTTGGCCTCTTTCTCCGTTCAAGTTCATTTGTATTTTTTAATTTTTGTTTAATGAACTTGTTAACATTCATTGTTATGTGTTCAATGTCCTCATTGTTCTCATCACTTGAGTCATTACTCAAGTGGCATTTCATAGTTCGGAGTTCAAAAACCTTCTTGTTCTTTAGAAGGTTGTTCATGTGTTCATCATGTTTATCATATTCATCATGTTCCATTTCATAGGTCTTTAAGGACCCAATGAGTTCATCAATAGAATAATTATTTAGATCCTTTGAATCTTGAATCGCCGTTATTTTAGGATCCCACCATTTTGAAAGGGATCTTAAGATCTTGTTAGTGAGTTCAAAATCCGAAAAACTTTTACCAAGACTTTTCAAGCTATTGACGACATCCGTGAAGCGGGTGTACATATTGTCGATAGATTCGCTTGGTGTCATTTGGAAGAGCTCAAACTCATGCAACAAGAGGTTTACTTTCGAGTCTTTAACTCTACTAGTTCCCTCATGCGTGATTTCAAGAGTTCGCCAAATGTCAAAAGCCGTTTCGCACATAGAAATCCGATTGAACTCGTTCTTGTTCAAAGCGCAAAATAAGGCATTCATAGCCTTTGCGTTTAAAGAAAATGACCTTTTCTCCAAAACCGACCATTCGTTCGTCGGTTTAGAGGAAGGTTGAAAACCATTTTCGATGATGTTCCACAAATCCAAATCCATTGAAAGCATGAAAACTCTCATTCGAGTTTTCCAATATGTGTAGTCGAACCGTTAAAGAACGGTGGACAAAAACCGAAAAGCCCTCTTGAAAACCATTTAGAGCCATTTCTCACGGGTGTAAATCCGAAAGAGAAAGAACGTTGCTCTGATACCAATTGTTAGGGATCGAGCGGCACTAAGAGGGGGGGGTGAATTAGTGCAGCGGATAAAACGATAGATTTTTAGCGATTTAAAACAAGCTTTGGAAACTTCGTACGAATGAATGCAACGTTTCGTTTGAACCCGGAAAGATTGCGTTTTAACTTTAAAGCATACGTAATAAGATGATAAGGAAGTTGAGTAAGTAAAGTAAAGGCTTGCAGCAAAGTAAAACAGAAATTTAACCACTCACATAATCAAGACGCAGCGATGTATAGTGGTTCGGTCAAAGTGACCTACATCCACTTCCGAAGCCTTCTCCGATGAGGCTCCCTTCTTCCACTACCAAATCCTTTGAAGGGGAAGGATCAAATACCCCTCTTACAACCCTTTACAAGTGGTTCACACTCTTACAAGATTTCACAAGAAGAATGAGGTGAACACTTAAGCAAATGAAGAACAAGACTTTCCTAAGACTTATTTTCAAAATCTAACTCTCTAAGGGTTGAGTTTTTCAGCTGAAAAGGAAGGGGTATTTATAAGCCTCAAAGTGATTCAAATTTGGAGCCTAAACATGGAGCCAAAAATTTGAATCTTTTGAGTTTCCACCGGTCTTTGTCGTCGGTCTTGGCAGATCGACACACCAGCGGTTCGCCGCCACCAGCGGTGCTACCGCGCTGGCTTTCCACGCACCAGCGGTACTACCGCCCAGCCAGCGGTACTACCGCTGGCTACGATGAGTCGGGCGGTACTACGCCCAGCGGCGGTGCTACCGCTTTGCACTAAGATGGCCAGACCTTCTAAGATGGCCGGACGCGCTATAGTAGCATGCACGTAACCCAAAGCATGCATGCATTTGGTTCGGTTTGGGCCAAAATTTTGGCCCAAACTCATCCTAATCAAGGCCCAATGGGCCCCACTTTGGGTTATCTAATCCTAACCCAAAATACGTGCTAACTCACGAATTTTAAAGCGTTTCTTAAGCTATTACAAAGTCCACATGACAACTTCTTCCGCGAGCTTCCGGTCAACTTCCGACGGTCTTCCAACAAACTTTGGAAACCATTCCGCGGACTCACGGCAAGCTTTCGGACTTCACGATGATCTTGGCGAGTTCCCGAGCTTCTTTGGGAAGCTCCGATCTTTCTTGGCAAGCTCGCGAACTTCCGGCGAACCTCTCGATGAACTTCCGAAAACCCTTGGCAAGCTCCTACTCGTTCTCGGCCGGTCTCGCAGCGCTCCCAACGAATCTTCGGACTTCCGTTGAACACTCGAACTCCCAACGATTCATCACACTTGTCTTGGCCCTTTGTTTCGCTTTACGTCTTCATCCCTATCGTAGTCACTCCTGCACAAACAAACACCAAAAACTCTACTTGATCTAGACAGTTATTACAACGCGAATTGACATTGGTTGCGGCACATCATTGGTCGGCGCCGTCCGATCCTTCGGCACATCGCCCTCTCTAGCGGCTTGTTGCCCAATTGACGGTTGACCTCCGCAACCTCGATATCCATGGCGCAACTCTGCACTTCTTGGCCCGATGCCCGACGTACGAAGCCTCCTGCCGATAGTCGACCGAACCTCCGGCTCGACATCCAATATCCTGACGTGATCACCTCCGGCGCAACGTCAATTCCTCCAGCGTCAACTGTCTATTCCTGATCGATAGTAGACCTGCGTAACTCAAAACACAGTTAGACCACAAATCACACTCAATTAGTTTCATCATCAAAATCCGAGATTCAACACACCGGAGGTCCGAAGTATCATTAGAGGTGCTGCCAGAACCAACCGAGAAAGAATAGGGAACTTGCCGAAGGCATCGGAAGTACGTTGGAAAGATCGTTGGAGGTTCGCGGAGCTCACTAAGAAGGTTTGGAAGCTTGCCAAAGACTCGTCGAACTCGCTACAAAGTCCGGGAGCCTGCTGGGAGTCCGCTAGAAGAAATCCGAGGGTGCATCGGAAGTCGATCGAAAGTTCGCTAGAAAGCTCACAAGAAGAAAACTCGACATTGTCGATTGTTAATTTGCTTAGAATTAAGTTTTAATTCCGTAGTTAGCATGTAATTAGGATAAGAATTAGGTAATAATCCTATTTAACCTTTGTAAGGGCTAACTAAGCCTTATTCGGATTGATTTGGGCCGAAGTCAGGGCCTATTCAGTCTTGCTGGAATAGTCTGGCGATGGCATTGCCCAGGGACCAAAATCCTAGGTGTTCCAAGCGGTGGCACTGCCTAGGTCAGCGGTGGTATCATCAACTTTAATGCCTGGCAGGTGGTGGTACCACTAGTGTCAAACGGTGGTACCGCCAGACCATAGAGCCCGAGGACTCTATCAGGCGATGGTACCTCTAGTGTCAGGTAGTGGTACCACTAATAGCCTGGAAAACCAAGAAGTTTCAAATTTGGGCTCCAAATTTGAATCCTCTTGGAGTCTATAAAAACCCCTCCCATCCTTGGGTTGAGGTATGCAAGCACAAACACTTTAAAAGCTAGAAAACGCTATTCAAATCTCTTTAGAAATCCCTCCTTTAGTTTTTCTCTTATGTTCAATTCAAAAGAAAAGAGTGAGTGCTTGTAAGGGTTTGTCTCCTAAGCCTGTCAAAAGGAGAAAACATTGTAAAAGGGAATTGGTCTTCGCCCTTCGAAGAAAGACACTTAGTGAAAAGCTGACGGCCTCAAGAGAAGAGGAATCGGGAGTGGACGTAGGTCGTATGACCGAACCACTATAAAAACTCTGGTTTGTATTTCAATATTGTTACTTATATTTCTGCAAACTTGTTCATTTACTTACTCCGCTTCCTACTCACTTCCTTACGAATCATTTTAAGTTTATATGCAATCGAAATCGAATTTCATTGAAACATAATTTTATCGTATAAAGTCTCCGAAGTTGTTTTAAATAGTCAAAAATTATCATACTTAACCGCTGCTCTAATTCACCCCCCCCCTCTTAGTGCCACTCGATCCCTAACAATTGGTATCAGAGCTTGGTCACTCTTATTTGGTATAAAACCTAAGAGAGCTTATTCTGGCATACAAGAGGATCATTCAATTACACGTCCACCCATGTTCAATGGGTCGGATTACACGTATTGAAAGACTCGTATGAGGATCTTTTTTATTTCGATGGACTTTGAGCTTTGGAATATTATTGAAAATAGATTTCAAAAATCCTCTCTTTCGATGAGCGAATGGAATGAATCGAAGAAGAAGGTTTTTGCTTTAAATGCAAAGGCTATGAATGCCTTGTTTTGTGCACTTGATAAAAATGAGTTTAATCGTGTTTCAATTTGTGAATCAACTTTTGATATTTGGCGTACTTTAGAAATTGCTCATGAAGGCACTAGCCAAGTGAAAGAGTCCAAAATCAACATTCTCGTGCATTCTTATGAACTTTTTGGATAAAGCTAAGTGAGTCTATTGGAGACATGTATACCTGTTTCACGGATGTCGTCAATGGACTCAAAGCACTTGATAAAGGTTTTTTCGATTTTGAACTTATAACTAAAATTTTAAGATCCCTTCTAAAGAGTTGGGATCCAAAGGTTATGGCCATTCAAGAGGCCAAGAACCTTAAAACTTTTTCTCTTGAAGAACTTATTGGGTCTCTAATGACCTACGAAATGACATGCCATGCTCATGAAGAGCTCAAGAACCCTCTACAAAAAAAAGGAAGGATATGGCATTAAGAATACAAGAACACCACTTGAAATGAACATCAAGTGATGAGGACAGTGATGATGACATTGCACTCTTAACTCAAAAATTTTAAAAATTCAGAAGAAAGAATAAATTTAAAAATGACACTAAAAATAAACTTGAACCAAAAAAGGACCATGTCATATGTTACGAATGTAACAAGTCGGGGCACTTCAAAAATGAATGCCCCCAAGCCAAGAAGAAGTAACCGAAGAAGAAGAAAGCTTTAAAGGCGACGTGAGATGACTCAAGTGACTCCGAGAATGAAGAAACAAGCAACAAAGAAGAGGCCAACTTCGCGCTAATGGCTCTAGGAGAAGAGATATGTGATTTAATTAATGAAGATTTATCTTTCAATGAACTTTCAATAGCTTTTCATGAATTATTTGATGAGTATAGAACTATTAGTAAGAAGTTCAATTTATTAAAGAAGGAGCATGCTTTATTACTAGATAAACTTGATAGTCTTCAAACTCCCTCTTCACCTCCATGCTCTAAGTGTGAACACTTAGAAGTAATAAAAAATGAGAACTTGTTACTTAAAGAGACCCTAAACAAGTTTAAGGTTGGTAGCAAGGGCTTAGACATGATCCTTGCAAACAAGGGTTATGTCGCAAATAGAAGTGGAATTGGATTTGTGAGTGGATCTCACCAAAATCCTACCACCTTCATTAAAGGACCCACACTACATGTATCACCTTGTTTGAAATGTAATTTTTGTTGTAAAACTGGATATGTTGTTTACAAATATCTATTTAAGAAAATTAGTCCATGCAAATTGATATGGGTTCCTAAAAGAATCATAAATAATTTAATGCTAAATGACAAAATTAGTAGATCAATGTTTGAGGCACCCAAAATTAAATGGGTACCTAAAAACCATCCTATTTTGTAGACACACTCACAAGCTAGATGCAAGAGATGGTATCTTGATAGTGGATCCTCAAGACACATGACTGGCGATCCATCTCAATTCTCTAGCAAGGAAGAAGGGTATGTCACCTTCGGAGACAATAACAAGGGTAAAATCATTGGCAAGGGAATCATAGGTAATAAATCAAGTTTTTCAATATCCCAAAATATGTGTTGGGCACCTCTAAAGTAGAACAAGTAGATAAGAAACTATAGGATAGAGACAAATTGCTGAAGTTTCTAAAAGATAATCTCATTGCAGCTCAAGCAAGGATGAAACAATAATATGATTAACACAAAGGTGAAAGAGAATTTTCAGTAGGAGATTGGGTCTTCCTATGACTCCAGCCATACAAGCAAACATCAATCTAGACTAGAGCATTCATGAAGCTTTCACCTTAGTTCTATGGACCCTACTAGATTTTGGAGCGCATCGGAAATGTAGCATACAGATTTTACCCACCAGCTCCCGAATCCATCCAGTCTTCCATGTGTCGTGTTTGAAGCTCAAGTTAGGATAAAATGTGACAGCCCAAAGCCAACTACCAAATATGACAACCTAAGGAGAGCTCCAAACCCAACCGAGTGCCATTATTGATCGACGGATCGTGACTCGATGACGATGATATACTACTGAAGTGTTAATATAGTGGGCGAACCTACCAGCAGAAGATACAACTTGGGAGAACTGTAACAACTTAAAGATCAAATTTTCAGAATTCATGGAGCGTCAGCCTCGAGGACAAGGCTGATTTGAAGAGGGCGGGTCTATTAGGACTCTAGCTAGGAGAGTCCTAATTTAGTTTCATTGAAGGGGACAAACATGTAAATCCTAAGGGCATTCATGTAAATCTAATCTATCTGAACCCTATTAAAGAGTCCTAATTTAGTTTCATTGAAGGGGACAAACATGTAAATCCTAAGGGCATTCATGTAAATCCTATCTATCTGAACCCTATTAAAGAGGTGAAGAGGCTGGATAGGTTAGGATTAGTTGGGAGGAAGATATTTTGAGGGAAGTATAAGATAAGTGTAATCCTAGTTAGCCACCCCTTATCCTAATTAAAGAGGGGTTGGTTGAGGTGGGGTTAAGTTAGAGTTGGATTAGGTTGGAGGTTGCTTTTTAGAGAAGCATTAGGAGTTGATTAGAAGTAGGAGTCTTGAGTAGGAGTCCTATTAGGAGTTGGAGTCCTATTAGGATTTGGGGTTTAGAAGCCCTATAAATAGCCATGTATTCACCCTCTTTTCTTAATGAATAGATCAATCCTTTTTGTAGCCTTTGAGTAGCAACTTGGAGGAAGGAACCCCTATAGAATTCCAAGAAGGCCGATCCTCTAAAGAGATCAACCCCAAGCTTAGAATCCGTAAGGGTTCTAATAGTTCGGTTATAATTGTTTACTGTTTTGGGCTACGGTTTTTGACATTGTTTGGGTTATAAAAATAGATTATGATGGTTGTGTCTTAAGGCTAGTGGGATGCCCTACCGACATCTTGGTTGGTGGTAGCAAGGTGGCTAGGGTTTGGTAGGTTACGGAGAAGAAAAAGGACAAATGTGCAGCACTAGATTTTTCGCTGAAAAAATTTCGATAGTAAACTTACAATTTTTTCCAATAATTCTCAATAGAGATTCAAGTCAAACTCAAAGGGAATCTACTAGTAAGGGAGAGTTTGTGCTGTTAAAAATTTTGTAGAAGGAAATGACAGCAAGAGGTTTGACAAAATTGAGGATCACTGAAAGGTACTACAGCATATTTTTACGTCTAAAGTATAGTAATATGGACGTAAAAGATCAGTGATTTATATTGAGAATTTTTTTTAACAAAACCAAAGGAAAATCCACTATTAGGAAGTGTCAAAGCTATCGTAAAAATTTAATAGAGATTTGGATAAAAAAATGCAATAGCAAGATCAAAAGAATAATGCTATGCGACTAAAATTCTATAGTGCATCTTTCGTCGTAGAGATGAAAACTTTGCGATGAAAAGTTTATGCAGTAATATAGGAACAATTTTTGTTTTTGGATTTTTTGAATAAGGATAACTAAATTACAGCAATAGTAAGGTAGGAAACTAGAACCTGTTGCAATTCACGGGGAGATCAAAGGACGATCCGTGGTGGTGGAGAAGGCGACGAAATTCGGCGACGATCTTTTAAGCAATTATGGGAATTGGTTTGGGCAGCTATGGATGGCTATGGAAGAGCAGAGAGATGCTAGTTATAGGTGCCCCACAAGCCAATCACATGAGTGATTGCACCTATAACACGTTGCGTCAATCTCTTTGTTTATAATTATTGGTATTATCTCACATTATCTAGATATATATTGTGATGTCTTTGGATCTGTGCAATGAGAATTGGATTGTGATGAGATTACGATAATAAGACCGATTCACCTTTAAACATAGACCCTAAATTATCCTGGTCATAGGTTACTCAAGAAGGACATCGAGATAACCGGATAGACTGGTATGCTGTATACCCGTTCATATGATGGAGGTAGCTAGTCTCATAGCTACTCGTGTGGGGACACTAAGGGTATAGTGCTGGTGCTCATTGGAGAATGAGTTCACTGATTGATCCACCTATCGAATGCTAGATGGTTATTGATACCTCATGTCAGACAGCGATTCTGTAGTCCTAGTAGTGTATCTGGTCCTTAGACTTGAGACACCAAGGATGTCTTCTATGAGTACTCCACTCTTTGATACCGGACTTATAGGTTTGGAAAGTTCCATATCTAGTACAGCTGATCATTGGGAGTGGAAGCCAACCTTATGAGGATCATCTGCTCTCGGTATCATGAGAGGAATATCCCATGTGTTCTTGCTCGAACAAATCCTTGGCCAAGGTCATTCGGATTGAGAGAGAAAGAGTTCTCTGGGAGATTCCGACAAGAGCAAGACTCAATGAGAGACCGTATGGGCTTGTCAGCACCATGCCCTGTATAGGGTCTCTGGGATATTAAATAGATGAGAGATTATAGATACATGGTAATTGAGGATAAATAGGTCCAAAGGATTGGATTCCCCTGTATCGTCTGGGGGCCGCGGCGTAGTGGCCTGGTACGTCCGTAGTCGATGAGTTAGGTAAATTATTATAGAGATAATAATTCACCATGTTAGAAGGAGTTCTGGCAAGTATAACTCACGGCCACCTCGATATTGGGCCTAGAGGGTCACACACATATGGTAGGTATTGCCACGAGTAGAGGTTCGGATATGAGATATTCGCTGAACCCCCTATCTTATTGGATATACATTAAGCCCCTGAATTATTGGATCTTGAGATGAGATCCAATAATTGCTAATAAGAGATTATTGGGTAGAAACCCACTAATCCAAGAGGCTTGGGTAATTGGATAAAGATCCAATACCCAATAGGGCAAAAGATCCATTAGGGTTTTTCAGGGGGCCTCTATAAATAGGAGGGAACCAGAGTTCTATAGGCTGAGGGTTTTTGGTAGCCACCTCCTATTTGCCTCTCCCTAAAGAGAGAGGTGCATCGTCGCAATCCCTACTGTGTGGATACCGCTTGAGAGGAGGACACTTGACTTCCTTCATCCTCTCCCACAGATCTGTAGGAATTCAGGGATATACGATCTCCAGAGGTATTTTTCTTTAACACATGCAGTTTTCGTGGATTTGTTTTGATGCACTGATCTTCGCACGACGATGGAAACTTTCTACGGGAAATCTGGGGTTTTGTTTTCTGTTCTTTCGCTGCGCATGTGATGTTGCTCCCCCTTGCGCGGATTTCCCAACAGTGGTATTAGAGCCAAGTTGTTCGTGCAAAGATCGGATCTTAAACTACGTGTGTTGTGATCTAGAACAGGTTACGTCGCCAAAATCGTTAGCGCAAAGGGTGAGGAAGGGCAGCAACTGTTGCTGCCCTTGTTGTGTTCGTGCAGGGGCCGCAAGGCTGCTTACAGCCTTGCTTTGCTGCCACAGCAACGATCGCCGGCCGGTGGACTGCTTGGCGCAGAGGGCATAGGCGGATTTCGCTGGCCGCCGAGGGCGGCGGGTAGCGCCGCTGGGCTGCGCCCCATGCGGCCGGCCAAGAAGCGCCGGCGAAGCTGCCGTGAAGGGCGCTGCTGGCGCTGCCCGTGGTGGCGCTGCGTGAGTGGTGCCCACCGCGGTGAGGCGGGCAGCCTCTTTGGCACTGCGCCCTTAATTGCTATGCTATGCATGGCGCCATGCCGGCTAGGTGGCGGCGGGCACACCATAGCCACAAACGTAGTAGGGTAGAGGGATTAGGGTTTTAGGGCAAAAGATGGTTTTGCCCTTCGAAATTTTAGAAATTTCAGATTCTGTCCCTTTTGACAGAATTACCAAAATACCTTTATTGGCTGAATTACCGAAATACCCCTGGGAATTCAAAAAATTTCCTCTATGTCTTTGATTTTAAAAAATTAAATATGTTAATTAAATATTTTAATTAACTATTATTTTTATCTAGTAGTCCTATAAAATAATATATACATGTGATGTATGATATGGACAGATGATCATTGACCTGTGATGTGATGTTTGTACATGTGATTATTATTATTGGGGTCTGCGAGCCTCTATTTTTCTCATTTATTGTCGGGCCTGCGTGCCTGTAATTATGTTGTAATTATATGAGGAGGCGCAATAATAGCGTGACTCACGAGGCCAAGACGGATGATCCGACGCATGGAGATGCGTTGATATGCCGATAGATCCGACGAAGCGAGATGGACGATCACAGGACATAGAGATGGGCTGAAGTACACATAGATCTTGATGTGAGTGATTGGGCCCACTGGCTTGGGCCTGATCACATTAGGATATGGTCCATGATCATCTGGTGTGATTGCTCATGTGATATGTGATTAGTTATACACCTACTTGATAAGTATATATATATATTTGCATGCGATGTAGATATATATATTAAATACATATATGTGTGACACATTATGTTAGGAGACCAAATCAAAAAATCCTCTTCATTAATAATATTAAGTCTATAAACATGAGGCAATTAGATTGACCCAGGTGGCCTTTCATCGTTATAGCTAGGAGCCAATTCCCGGTGTAGGTTGAGTTAGTTGAGTCCCTCGAGACTCACCTATATCGCGTCTCGCCATCTTATCTACGACATAGAGATGTCAGAGGTGACCTGAGGACATTGTATGCTTGGTCGAGTCCCTCGAGAGTATATCACCTAATCAGACTCATCTATTAACGATGTAAATGACTTAACCGAACATCATGGTTGGTCGAGTCCCTCGAGGCCATTGTGGTCCGGAGGTCGAATAGGATGGGAATCATAAGGAGTTGTGATTGGTAAGAGTTGTCTACCTTTACGGGCTTAACGTAATTGGTCGAGTCCCTCGAGGTTACGTTAAGACGCCGATTGGATCCTGATCCCCACTAGAGATCCGCCGGGGGTCTCCGATTCACATACCGGAGGGTGTTGTGTGTCTCACGAAAAATTAGTGGGAATACATTAAGATAGAAGTCCTTATCTTAATTATTTAAATTTTTGCAAAGTCTGCATGTTATTTATTTCTGCTACATCTTTTATTTCAGAAAAAAAATGTCACTTTCAAATCCTTTACGTGGCATACTTGATGCCAACCGCCTCACTGGTCCAAATTATACGAATTAGCTTCGCAATCTGAAAATCATTCTCACGGCGGAGAAAATCGTGTATGTCCTTGATACAGTGATCCCTACGCCCGACGAAGGGGCAAGCGAGGATGAGATCGCTCATTATGTGAAGTACTTACATGATTCTACTCTTGCTTAGTGTTATATGTTGGCCTCTATGACAACTGAGTTACAGAGACAGCATGAAAATATGGATGCTAATTCCATACTCCTACATCTCCACAAACTGTTTAAGGAACAGGGAAGAACTCAGCGATTTGAGATATCAAAGAGTCTTTTCCGTGCTAGGATGACTGAGGGGACACCGGTTCAGAACCATGTCCTTAAGATGATTGAGTGGATTGAGAAACTCATAGGTCTAGGAATAGTCCTAGAGGATAACCTGTGTGTGGATCTTGTACTTCTGTCCCTACCAGATTCCTTTTCTCAGTTCATAATAAATTTTAATATAAACAAACTTGAGGTGACCCTCCCAGAGCTCCTCAATATGTTGAGAGAAGCAGAGAGCACCATCAAGAAAGAGAAGCCGGTTCTCTACACTAGTGAGACCAGAAAGAAAAGGAAGGCTGAGAAGACCCTTAAGAAGGGCAAGGGCAAGGGCAAAATGGGTAAGACAAATGTTGCCATGAAAGACCCAACAAAGGACAAAGGCCAGTGCTTCCACTGTGGCAAAGATGGGCACTGGAAGAGGAACTGCAAAGAGTACCTTCCAGAGAGGGCGAAACAAAAGCTTGCAGAAGCTTCAGGTACATTAATGATCAGTCTCCATTTGTCAAAATCTTATGATAACACATGGGTATTAGATACCGGGAGTGCTTATCATATTTGCAATTCGTTGCAGGTTCTGGCAGGACCTAGGAGATTGAACAAAGGCGAGATGGACCTTAAGATGGGCAATGGAGCAAAGGTTGCTGCACTAGCTGTTGGCAAGGTCACCTTACATCTGCCTGGTGGAGCTATTATTGCATTAGATGCATGCTATTATGTTGCTTCTATTATCAAAAACATTATTTCCATTTCATGTTTGACAGTTATTGGATATAAATTAGTTTTTGAGAACAATGGTTGTTCAATAATATTAGATGATCAGATCATCATGAAAGGAACATTGCATAATGGTTTATTTATGCTAGATACAGCTCCACAAATCATGAGTGTAAGAGAGTAAGAGGAAATGAAAAATGGAGAACCAGACAGGAAAGAGTATTAAAACCCTTCGATTAGATCGAGGAGGTGAGTACTTGAGTACAGAGTTCACCCAGTTCCTCAAAGACCATGGAATTTTATCCCAATGGATACCTCCTTATACACCACAGCTTAATGGTGTATTAGAAAGGAGAAATCGTATACTGTTAGACATGGTGCATTCCATGATGTGTTTCACCGACCTACCCATCTCATTCTGGGGATATGCCCTAGAGACCTCAGCTTACCTTCTGAATAGAATTCCAACTAAATCAGTGATGTCTACTCCATATGAGATATGGAATGGGAAGAAGCCCGATCTTAAGATTGTTAAGATTTGGGGCTGCCCTACCCACGTTAAGAGACACAACCCTGACAAGTTGGAATCTAGGACGGAATGGTGCAAGTTCGTGGGATACCCTAAGGAAAATTATGGGTATTATTTCTATCACCCTGAGGACCGAAAGGTCTTTGTAGCCAAGAGAGCAGTGTTCCTTGAGAAGGAACATATTCTTGGTGGAGACAATGGGAGCATGATAGAGTTGAGCGAGGTTGGAGAACCTAGCTCAAGCACCATTCCAGAATCTGTTCAGATACCTAACACACAAGTTCTAACTTTACGTAGGTCAGATAAAGTATCTCATCCTCCTGAGAGATATGTGGGACATATCAGAAGAGAGGATGTTGAGGATATTGATCCTCACACCTACGAGGAGGCTATTATGACCATAGACTCTGGGAAATGGCAAGAAGCCATGGATTCAGAAATGGATTTCATGTACTCCAACAAGGTTTAGAACCTAGTTAATGCACTTGAGGGTATTGTACCCATTGGTTGCAAGTGGATCTTCAAAAAGAAGATTGGAGTAGATGGGAAGGTAGAGACCTATAAAGCAAGGCTAGTAGCTAAGGGGTATCGTCAAAGGCAAGGTGTTGACTATGACGAAACTTTCTCACCTGTAGACATGCTAAAATCCATTTGAATTCTATTGGCTATTGCAGCACACTATGATTATGAGATCTGACAGATGGACGTCAAAACTGCATTCCTCAATGGTAACCTCGATGAGGAGGTGTATATGATATAGCCTAAGGGATTCATGTCCAAGGATAACCCAGATAAGGTATGCAAGTTGCTTAGGTCCATTTATGGATTGAAGTAAGTTTCCCGAAGTTAGAACATAAGATTTGATGAGGCAATCAGATCTTATGACTTCGTTAAGAATGAAGATGAACCTTGTGTGTACAGGAAATTAAGTGGGAGCACTATCACCTTTTTGGTATTATATGTGGATGATATCCTGATCATTGTGAATGATGTAAGAATGCTCTCCACAATAAAGACTTGGTTATCTAGGCACTTCTCCATGAAGGACTTAGGGGAAGCATCCTACATATTGGAGATACAGATCTATAGAGATAGATCTAAGAGGATGCTTGGCTTGTCCCAGTCCAGGTACATAGACACCATTGTCAAAAGGTTTAACATGAAAAATTCCAAGAGAGGTCTCATACCAATGAGACATGGAATATCACTTTCTAGGAGTATATCCCCAAAGACTCCTGAAGAAAGGGCACACATGGATATGATGTCATATGCATCAGCGATAGGATCTATCATGTATGCTATGCTATGTACCAGGCCTGATATAGCACATGCTCTGAGTGACATGAGCATATATCAGGCAGATCTAGGCTTGGAGCACTGGAAAGCAGTAAAATGTATCCTTAAGTACTTGAGAAGGACTAAGGATCTTTTACTGGTATATGGAGGTAGTAGCCTCAAGGTTGAGGGCTACTCAGACTCGAGCTTCCAGTCTGATATCGATAATAGCAAGTCTAATTCAGGGTATGTGTTCACCTTGAATGGAAGAGCAGTATGTTGAAAGAGTTCCAAGTAAGACACTACTGCTGACTCGACCATAGAGGCGGAATATATTGCTGTGACAGAGGCAGCAAAGGAGGGAGTCTGGACGAAGAAGTTCATCACAGATCTAGGAGTCATCCCGAACAGTGAGGAGCTGATTCCTTTATATTGTGACAAATATGAGACGATTACTCAAATAAGAGAACCCGAGTCTCATCAGAAGTATTCTGAGGAGGTTCCAACTTATTAGAGAGATCGTGGCCCGAAGAAATGTAGTAATGGAAAGAGTTCCATCCGAAGATAACATTGTAGATCCACTAACAAAGCCATTGACTCAGATTGTCTTTGAGCGTCATAGAGGTCTGATGGGGATCAGACATGTTGGTGATTTGCTTTAGGTCAAGTGAGAGATTGCTAGTTATAGGTGCCCTACAAGCCAATCACATAAGTGATTGCACCTGTAACACGCTGCATCAATCTCTTTGCTTATGATTATTGGCATTATCTTACATTATCTAGATGTATATTGTGATGTCCTTGGATCTGTGCAATGGGAATTGGATCGTGATGAGATTACGATAATAAGACCGATTCACCTTTAAACACAGACCCTAAATTATCCAGGTCATAGGTTACTCGAGAAGGACATCGAGATAACCGAATAGACTAGTGTGCTATATACCCGTTCATATAATGGAGGTAGCTGGTCTCATAGCTACTCGTGTGGGGACACTAAGGGTACAGTGCAGGTGCTCATTGGAGAATGAGTTCACTGATTGATCCGCCTACGAAATGCTGGATGGTTATTGATACCTCACGTCAGACAGCGATTCCGTTGTCCTAGTAGTGTATCTGGTCCTTAGACTTGAGACACCAAGGATATCCTGTATGAGTACTCCACTCTTTGATACCGGACTTATAGGTTTGGAAAGTTTCATATCTAGTACAGCCGATCATTAGGAGTGGTAGCCAACCTTACGAGGGCTATTGAGTGTCAATAGAGGATCATCCGCTCTCAGTATCATGAGAGGAATATCCCATGTGTTCTTGCTCGAACAAATCCTTGGCCAAGGTCATTCGGATTGAGAGAGAAAGAGTTCTCCGAGAGAATCTGACAAGAGGAAGACTCAAGGAGAGATCGTATGGGCCTGACAGCACCATGCCCTATATAGGGTCTCTGGGATATTAGATGGATGAGAGATTATAGATACATAGTAACTGAGGACAAATAGGTCCAAAGGATCGGATTCCCCTGTATCATCTAGGGGCCGCGGCATAGTGGCCTGGTACGTCCGCAGACGATTAGTTGGGTGAATTATTATAGAGATAATAATTCACCATGTTAGAAGGAGTTCTGGCAAGTATAACTCACGGCCACCTCGATATTGGGCCTAGAGGGTCACACACATATGGTAGGTATTGCGACGAGTAGAGGTTCGGATATTAGATATTCGCTGAACCCCCTATCTTATTGGATATACATTAAGCCCCTGAATTATTGGATCTTGAGATGAGATCCAATAATTGCTAATAAGAGATTATTGGGTAGAAACCCACTAATCCAAGAGGCTTGGGTAATTGGATAAAGATCCAATACCCAATAGGGCAAAAGATCCATTAGGGTTTTTCAGGGGGCCTCTATAAACAGGAGGGAACCAGAGTTCTATAGGCTGAGGGTTTTTGGTAGCCACCTCCTATTTGCCTCTCCCTAGAGAGAGAGGTGCATCGTCGCAATCCCTACTGTGTGGATACCGCTAGAGAGGAGGACACTTGACTTCCTTCATCCTCTCCCACAGATCTGTAGGAATTCAGGGATATACGATCTCCCTAGGTATCTTTCTTTAACACATGCAGTTTTCATGGATTTGTTTTGATGCACCGATCTTCGCACGACGACGGAAACTTTCTATCGGAAATCTGGGGTTTTGTTTTCTATTCTTCCGCTGCGCATATGATGTCGCTCCCCCTTGCGAAGATCGGTTAGAACCCTGCTTTGATACCAAGTGTTAGAACCCTTGCGGATTCTAAGCTTGTGATTAATCTCTTTGATACCCAACAAGAGATGCCAAGAATGCTGCTTTAATACCAAGTGTTAGAACCCTTACGGATTCTAAGCTTAGGATTAATCACTTTAGGGGATCGGCCTCCTTGGAACTCTATAGGGGTTCCTTCCTCCAAGTTGCTACTCAAAAGCTACTAAAAGAATTGATCTATTCATAAAGAAAAGAGGATAAATACATAGCTATTTATAGAGCTTCTAAACTTCAACTCCTAATAGGACTCATACTCAAGACCCCTACTTCTAATTAACTCCTAATGCTTCTCTAAGAAGCAACCTCCAAACTAATCCTAACCTAGCCGGCCTCTTCACCTCTTTAATATGGGTTGGCTAGATAGGATTTACATGAATGCCCTTAGGATTTATATGTTTGCCCCCTTCAATAAAACTAAATTAAGACTCTCCAAGTTAGAGTCCTAACAATTCCTTGAGCATCCACCATTAAGATTTTAATTTTCGCTCCTAGTCTTTCATACAAAAGCATTATATCATCATTTGAAAATGAAAAGCAATACGAAAATTATCAAGATACACATTATTGCTTCTTGCAAGGAGTTAACGTGCAATTATCATAATCAAAATTTTTAAAATCACTAGAAAGAGAAGCATGATTCCTTTTTTTTATATTTTATATTTCTTACTAATTTAAAAATAACTCATGAAATACATTAAGTAATTTCATAGTAAAGTAAAGGGGTTTTGGTTGAGTCACTTATCTCATTGTCAAAAGCCACCAAAGCATAGTTCGTAACCTTATCTTCGAATGTACTCATTTCGTCCGATGTCTCCTTGAGTATTTTCTTCTTCATTTGTAGCTTCTTCTTCACTTGTGGA
The DNA here is from genome assembly GCA_024322285.1 of Musa beccarii. NCBI lineage: Eukaryota > Viridiplantae > Streptophyta > Magnoliopsida > Zingiberales > Musaceae > Musa > Musa beccarii. Next base: position 16,874,326 of record CM044402.1, read on the forward strand.
CATTACCTTTTGAAGTGCCTCACTTAATTGTGTTTATAGCAAATTATTTTATCCTTTTTAAGTTTATTTTTATTTTAGATTCTTGTTTTATAAACTTTTTTAAATTTTCTTGTAAGAAGTTCAAAGTCATCATCATCACTTAAGTTTTCTCCCAAGTAGTCTTATTTGGTTCTAAGTGTCAAGTCCTTCCTGTTCTTTGGAAGGTTATTCTCAAGTTTGTCTTATGCCATACAACTCTTTTCATGGGTCATTAATGACCCTATGATTTCTTTAAGAGGATAACAATTTAAGTCTTTTGTTTCTTGAATAGTAGTTATTTTTGGATCCCAATTTTTAGGAAGAGATCATAAAATCTTATTAACAAGTTCAAGAGTTATAAAATATTTATCAAGACTTTTCAAATTATTGACGGCATCCATAAAACAGGTGTAAATGTCTCTAATGATTTCGCTTAGCTTCATATTAAACAATTCAAAACTATGCATCAAAAGATTTTTTTTTGACTCTTTTATTGAATCTCAGATTTTGATGATAAAAATAATTGATAGTGATTAAGATCTAATTTATATTTTGAGTGATACAAGTAGCTTCGATCATGAATAGACAATTGAACTAGGAAGAATCGATGTTGGGCCGAAGGGGAACATGTTAGAAGATTGGACGTCGAGCCGAAGGATTGGCATACGTATCGGCAGAAGGCTTTGGACGATGGATTTGAGCAACGGGCCAAGAATAGCATAATTGGACCAAGTAGATCGGAGTTATAGAGGACAACTGCAAATTGGGCAATAGGCTACATGAGAGAATGATGCATCGAAGAATCGGATGAAGCATCGATGGACCAATGACATGCCAGACAAATTGATTCATGCTTTGTAATAATTGTCTAGATTGAAGTAGGTTTATATTGTAATTAGGTTAGAATTAGGCCAACTCAGTTAGGGGCAAATTAGGCCCAAGGTTGAGCTATGTTAGGCCAAGTGAAAGGCCCAAAAAATAACCCAATAGGTGGGTCAGGTGATGGCACCGACAGAATAGGTGGTGGAATCACCGGTGGCTCAATCTTCAAGACACAATCTCTGAGACCATATCAGGCGGTGGTACCGCCCAGTGCCAGGCAGTGGTACCGTCAAACTAGGTGGTGGTATCGCCCAATACTAGCAGTGGTACCACCAGCACCTTGAAGACCTAGGGTGATTTAAATTTGGGCTTTAAGTTTGAATCCCCTTGAGGCCTATAAATACCTCTCTCATCCTTGGTTAGATGCACACCATCTGAGAACAAAAAGAGGACAAATTTTGTTGTAATCTTGTGAGAAATTCTCCCATTTAGCTCTAAGTCTTAGTCAAGTTTAAGAGAGGGGTGAGTGGGGGTATAAAGGTTTTTCCCTGAACTTGTCAAAAGGAGAATTGAATTGTAAGGATAGTTAGTTCTTGCTTGTTTGAAAGAACACTGATAGTGAAAGCCAGTAGCCTCGACGAAGGAGGAATCAGGAGTGGACGTAAGTCGGATAACTGAACCACTATAAATTATTGGAAAATTCATAAGGGGGCGATATCTCATGCGCAACGGAAGAACATAAAGCAAAATCACAGATTTCCCATAGAAAGGTTCCGTCATCATGCGAAGATTGATGTGTCAAAAATAAATCCGCGAAAACTGTATGTGTAAAAGAAAGTACCTAGGGAGATCGTATATCCTTGAATCCCTACAGATCTGTAGGAGAGGATGAAGAAGGTCAAGCGTCCTCCTCTCTAGCGGTATCCACACAGCAGGGACTACAATGATGCTCCTCTTTTGGGAGAGGAGAATAGAAGGTGGCCACCAAAAAGAACCCCCAGCATATGGAGCTTTGGTTCTCTCCTATTTATAGAGGCCCCTATAAACCCTAATGAATCTTGCCCTATTAGGTATTGGATCTCCATCCAATTACCCAAGCCTCTTGGATTAGTGGGTCTCTACCCAATAATCTCTTATTAGTAATTATTAGATCTCATCTTAGGATCCAATAATTTAGGGGCTTAATGGATATCCAATAAGATAGGGGCTCCAGCAGATATCTCATATCTGAACCTCTACTCGTCGCAACACCTATCATATGTGTGTGACCCTCTAGGCCCAATATCGAGCTAGCCATGAGTCATACTTATCAGAACTCCTTCTGACTTAGTGAATTATTATCTCTATAATAATTCACCTGACTCATCGATTATGGACGTATTAGGCCACTACGTCGCAGTTCTCAAACGATACAAGAGAATCTAATCCTTTAGACCTATCTGTCCTTAGTTACCATGTATCTATAGTCTCTCATCCATCTAATATCCTAGAGACCCCATACCGGGCATGGTGCTGTCAGGCCTATACTGTCTCTTTTCGAATCTTGCTCTAGTTGGATTCTCCCAGAGAACTCTTTCTCTCTCAATTCAAATAACCTTGGCCAAGGATTTGTTTGAGCAAGAATACATAGGATATTCCTCTCATGATACCGAGAGCGGATGATCCTCTATTGACACTCAATAGCCCTCGTAAGGTTGGTTACCACTCCCAATAACTGGTTGTACTAGATTTGGAACTTTCCAAACCTATAAGTCCGGTATCAAAGAGTGGAGTACTCATATAGGACATCCTTGGTATCTCAAGTCTAAGGACTAGATACACTATTGGGACTACGAAATCACTGTCTGACATGAGGAATCAATAACCATCCAATATTTCGTAGGCGGATCAATCAATGAACTCATTCCTCAATTAGCACCTACACTATGCCCTTAGTGTACCTACACGAGTAGCTATGAGACCAGCCACCTCCATCATATGGATGGGTATACAGCACACTAGTCTATCCGATTATCTCGATGTCCCTCTCGAGTAACCTATGACCAGGATTATTTTAGAGTTTGTGTTTAAAGGTGAATCAGTCTCATTATCGTGATCTCATTATAATCCGATTCCCATTGCACAGATCCAAGGACATCACAATATATGCAACATGCAAGATAAAGTAATTAAATGCCTGATAATAATAAGCAAAAGAAAGAGTGCATATCAAGTCATAAGTGTCATCACTCATATGATTGGCTTGTAGGGCACATATGACTAGCATAAATCGGTATGCATTTTCCTTTAACTCTTCATTATCATTGCTATTATCACACTTACTTAAAGTCAAGCACACTTTCGGTTGGGATCGAGAGCAGCACTAAGGGGGGGGGGGTAAATTAGTGCAACGGTTAAAGATGACAAATTTTGGCAATTAAAACAATGCTTTCAGAAACTTCATACATTGAAAACTTCATTTTGATGAAATCTGGTTTCAATTATGTATAAACTTAAAGTGATTCGTAAGAAAGTGAGGAGGAAGCAAAGTAAGTAAAATAAGCAAGTTTGCATAAATGTAAAGAATAATAAGTAAACGTAAATCGATTTTATAGTGGTTCGGTCATACGACCTACGTCGACTCCCGATTCCTCTTCTCTTAAGGCCATCGGCTTTTCCACTAGCTATCCTCCTTCCAACGGGCAAGGACCAACTCCCTTACAGCACTCTCCTTTTGACGGGCTTAGGAGATAACTCTTACGAGCACTAAAACACTCCTCTCTTTGAATACATGTGAAGACTAGAGGAGTGGAAGGATTTTAACAAAGTTTTCCTACTTTTAGGTTTAGGGTGCTTGTGTATTCTAACCAGGGATGGGAAGGGTTTTTATAGCTCCAATTTAATTCAAACTTGGAGCCAAAAAATTTTCCATCCTGATTTTTCGGGGTACTAGCGGTACCACCGCCAGTCTGACTTTGACACTGGGTGGTACCACCGCTTAACACACTGACACGATTAGTGTACTAGGTAGTACCATCGTCTAGCCAACGATGCCACCGTCTAGGCACTCTGCCCAAGGGTGGTACCACCACCCCAGACTACCTGGAAGCTGGACTTGGGAGGAGCCACCACCAGACAATGTCTAGCACTCCTGGTTGGGCCTTAAACTTGGCCCAAATCGATCCAATATCAGGCCCAATTGGCCCCTAACAGGGTTAAAGGATTAACACCTAATCTTAACCTTAATTATATGCTAACTACAAAATTAAAGATATTTCCTAAGCTATTATAAAGTCCGCAAGTCAAGACTTCTTTCTCCGGCGAGCTTTCTGTGAACTTCCGATGGTCTTCCGATGAACCCTCGGATATCATTATGCGGACTCCCGGCAAGCTCCTAGACTTCACGATGATCTTAGCGAGCTCTGGCAGTACTCCTGACGAATCTTTGGACTTTCGTCGAACTCTCAAACTCCCAACGATCCATCGCACTTGACTCCAGCACTTTGTTTCGCTTTGTGTCTTCATCGTTATCGTAGTTAATCTTGCACACACAAGCCAAAACTTTACTTTGATCTAGATAGTTATTACAATGCGAATTGACATTCTGTTGCCCGGCACGACATTAGCCTATCAATGCTTCATCCGATATTTCGGCACATCGTCCTCTCTTGTGGCCTGTTGCCCAATCGGCGGTTGACCTCTGCAATCCCGATATTCTTGGTGCAACACTACTCTTCTTGGCTCGATGCCTGACGTTTGAAGCCTTCTGTCGATTGTCGACTGGACCTCCAGCACGACATCCAATATCTTGACGTGTTCCTCTAGCACAATGTCAATTCCTCTTGTGTCAACTGTCTAATCCTAATCGAGAGTAGACCTGCGTATCTCAAAATGCAGTGAGATCACTAAAACATACTCAATTAGTTTCATCATCAAAATCTGAGATTCAACAATCTCCCCCTTTTTTATAATGACAACTAATTGATGACAGAGTTAATCCTAACTCCCCGGAGTTTAAACAAACTCCCCCTATCAATATGCTATTGATAGAATCCTTGGATTATTCCAAATCCAAGCAACATATATCAAAAATATATTTATCAAAAACATCATACAAATATATAAAAATATACAATACAACATATATTGCATGAAGTCATCAATCTCCTTCTCCCCCTTTGTCATCAACAGAAAGGAGAAGTAACATTTAGCTAGTTTAAAAGATATGCAAGTTTTACAATCATACTAGATATCAAGATATACATCATAGTATATTCTTTCGAGCTAGCAAATTTTTTTATTTGGGTGTGCAAGCTAGCAAAAACTTTCTCCCCCTTTGTTTTTATCAAAAGGAAGGGAGGATTAATACTTCAAATAATCTTGCATGAGATTTAAACAATTGGTAACAAAAATGCAAGCAATTTTGTTGAAAATGCGAAGTTGAGTAAAATTTTTGCCTCACTTGAGATAGCAACTTTTTGCTTCTCAATGTTCAAGCTAGCAAACTTTTGTCTTTTGATGTACATGCTAGCAATCTAACTTTTCCTTTATCATTATTGAAAAGAAATGAGGGACCAATAATATAGGCTTTTACATCAATTGTAAATTTGCATCAATCAATATTTCAATCATCACATGATGCATACAAGACAACAATGTGAAGAAATCATGTTATTCCTATATCATGAAGGATATGATGTGTAAGCTCAAGAAGAACATGATTCATTTGAGAATAGATAGCAAAACAACTTGATTCATGCATAATAGTTTTCATCAAGGTTACATTTTAAAAGAAATTCCAAGTATCTAGATGTCAAGATCATGATTTCATAAAAGTAATTCATAAATATAGTTTCAAGAAATCAAAATCATGAAAGAGAAGTTTCGAGTAAGGAATCAAAAATTTTTTATTCATATATTCAAACTATCATTACTCATATGTTTAAAAATGCAAGTATCAAGATCACGAACTCATAAAAATTCAAGAATTGAGTTTCGAAAAAAAAAATTCAAAAGACAAGTTACATTTCATTTAAAGAATTCTCTTTTGATAAACGGAGGGAGCATGATGAACGATCTTGATCTATAAAGAATTTCAAGTTATAATTGTTAAGATCATGATTCCAATAAATATTTTCTTTAGTAAGGAATCACATAGGTACTTGATTATTGCATAAGAAATCTCATTGCATCATGATTTATAAATTCTTTCTCTACAACATGAATCATAGGAGATATAATAACAATGATATCAATCATGATTCATTTGGTAGCATATAGCAAAGAGAACAATTTGTTTCATACATGAGAAATCTTAATTAGTCAATAAATCAAAGGAAGATTTATAATTCGCTTGAAACAAAAAATCTCATTCAAATCAATTTGTCAACTCAAAAATCCATCATTAAAATCATTTGCATAGATTCATATAAATGGATTCTTTATCATATCATCTCATTCATAGGATATTCACAAAATATACTAAATGAATTCATCACTTGTTTTTCATCAAAAATTTCAAGAATCATACATTTCTCTCTCTCTCTCTCTCTCTCCCCCTTTTATGATTAATTTCATTTGAACATGCCTTTGTCTTTTAATATGTCAAATAAAATAGAAGTAACAACATTCAAAACCAAAAGATAAACTTTATCATAAAAATCGTCAAGACAAAAATATAACACATTATTTTAAAACATAAGATTCACTCATGTAATTTGGTCTCACATTCAAGAGTAAAAGGTAAATTTTACCACAAAAACCATCAAGATGAAACACATCAAGCATAAGACATCATGATAGTACTCTTTGTCATTTTTATATGTTTCAATTTGAGTGAGCGTGTTCAGATTTTTCATGTAAGGGCCAAGCATCATATTTATAATTGAAAGCATAGTCAAAACCATTAAGATTCATGGATTCATCAGACATATTATTTCAAAATATGAGATTTCAAGTCATTAAGCATGGTTTTATTAGTTATAATAAGATGATCAATACTCAAATTTTTGCTAAAATCATGCATCATTTTATAAATCTAAAAAATAATTTTCATCATGAAAACCATCGAGTCCAAAAACACATTATTCCAAAATGTAGGATTTCAATTTTCATGACTTCATTTTCTCATTAAGCATGATACAAAAAATTAAAGATCAAGCATAATACCATAAAGCATCTTCAAAATTTTTATACGAAAGCCAAGCATTAATACATAAGATTCGCTCATCAAGCATAGTTTTAAAATGTAAAGTCATCAAGATAGATATTCATTGATTTTATCTTGTTAGGTGTACAAGCATGAGATGCAATTATCATTAAGACACTTTCAAGAATAACATACATAGATATGCATTAAGTTTAAGATTGAAATCCGATACGGAAAGCATACATGGAATTTATGCATTATCACAAATTAAGCAATTATCATTCATAATTTTTACTTTTTAAAAATACTTGAAAGAAACACATAATATAATTTTTAAAAATAATTTTTTATTTCCTACTATCTAAAATAAGCACTCATGAAAAACATCATGTAATTTCAAAATAAGGTAAAAGCATAATGGGTGAGTTACTTACCTCATTGACGAAATTCGTCAAAGCCCAATTTGCCTTTTCTTTACTTGATTCGCCCTTGGGTGCCTTTCTCTTCTTTGGTCTCTTTCTTCATTCAAGTTCATTTTTGATTTTAAATTTTTGTTTAATAAACTTATTAAAATTGATTAAAAGTTCAATGTCCTCTTCATTATCCTCATCACTTGAGTCATCACTCAAGTGACATTTTATAGTCTGGAGTTCTAAATCTTTCCTGTTCTTTGGAAGGTGGTTCATGTGTTCATCATGTTCCAAGAAGCTCATTTTATATGTCATTAAGGAGCCAATGAGTTCTTCAATAAGTAAGTTATTTAAATTTTAGTTTCTTGTATTGCGGTTATTTTAGGATCCTACCTTTTTGGAAGGGATCTTAAAATCTTATTAGTGAGTTCAAAATTTGAAAAACATTTACCAAGGCTTTTCAAGTTATTGATGACATCCGTGAAACGGGTGTACATGTCGCTGATAGACTCGCTTGGTGTCATTCGGAAGAGCTCAAAATCATGCAATAAAAGGTTTACTTTCGAGTCTTTGACTCTACTAGTTCCCTCGTGCGTGATTTCAACTGTCTATCAAATATCAAAAGTTGTTTCACAATTAGAAATCTGATTGAACTCTTTTGTTATCTAAAGTGCAAAATAAGGCATTACTAGCCTTTGCATTTAATGAGAAAGATTTTCTCTCCAAGTCCGACCATTCATTCATTGGTTTAGAGGAAAGTTGAAAGATGTTTTCAATAATATTCTATAAATCCAAATTTATAGAAATTAAGAAAACTCTCATTTGAGTTTTTCAATAAGTGTAGTCCAAACCGTTAAACAATGGAAGACGAACAATCAAAAAACCCTCTTGAAAACCATGAAGAGCCATTTCTCACGGTATGAATCTGAAAGAGAAATAATGAGACTCTGATGCCAATTATTGGGATCAAGAGCAGCACTAAGAAGGGGGGGGGGAATTAGTGCAGCGATTAAAGACGACAAATTTCAATGATTAAAACAATGCTTTTAGAAACTTCATCCGTTGAAAATTTTTTTTCGATAAAATCCAGTTTCAATTGTGTATAAACTTAAAATGATTCATAAGAAAGTGAGGAGGAAGCGGAGTAAGTAAAATAAGTAGGTTTGCAGAAATGTAAAGAAGAATAAGTGAACGCAAATCGATTTTATAGTGGTTCGGTCATACGACCTACGTCCACTCCCGATTTCTCTTCTCTTGAGGCCACCGACTTTTCCATTAGCTATTCTCCTTCCAACGGGCAAGGACCAACTCCCTTACAATACTCTTCTTTTGATGGGCTTATAAGGTAACCCTTACAAGCACTAAAACACTACTCTCTTTGAATACAAGTGAAGACTAGAGGAGAGGAAGGATTTTAACAGAGTTTTCCTACTTTTAGGTTTAGTGTGCTTGTGTATTCTAACTAGGGATGGGAGGGCTTTTTATAGGCTCCAATTTGATTCAAACTTGGAGCCAAAAAACTTTCCATCCTAGTTTTTCAGGGTACTAGCGGTACCATCACTTGTCACTGATGGTACCATCCCCGTTTGACTCTAACACTAGGCAGTACTACCGCTCAGTTTGGCGGTACCATCGCTTGACACACTGACATGGTTAGTGTATTGGATGATACCACCGCCCCAGACTACTTGGGAAGCTAGACTTGGGCGGAGTCACCACCCCAGTCTGGCGGTGCCACCGCCAAACAATGTCTAGCACTCTTGGTTGGGCCTTAAACCCGGCCCAAATTGATCCAATACCGGGCCCAGTTGGCCCCTAACAAGGTTAAAGGATTAACACCTAATCCTAACCCTAATTATATGCTAACTACAAAATTAAAGACATTTTCTAAGCTATTACAAAGTCTGCAAGTCAAGACTTCTTTCTTTGGCAAACTTCTGGCGAACTTTCGGTGGTCTTCCGATGAACCATCGGATACTATTCTGTGGACTCCCGACAAGCTCCTGGACTTCATGGTGATCTTGGCGAGTTTCGACAGTACTCCCGACGAATCTTTGGATTTCAGTCGAACTCTCGAACTCCCAATGATCCATCGCACTTGACTCCGGCACTTTGTTTTGGTTTATGTCTTCATCGTTATTGTAGTTAATCCTGCACACACAAGCCAAAACTCTACTTCGATCTAGATAGTTATTACAACATGAATTGACATTATGTTGCCTGGCACATTATTGGCCTATCGGCGCTTTATTCGATACTTCAGCGCATCGTCCTCTCTTGCGACCTATTGCCCAATCGACGGTTGACCTCCGCAACCCTGATATCCTTGGCGCAACACCACTCTTCTTGGCCCGATGCTCGACATTCGAAGCCTTCTGTCGATTGTCGATCGGACCTCTGGCACGATATCTAATATCCTGATGTGTTCCTCCAGCACAATGTCAATTCCTCTTGCGTCAACTATCTAATCCTGATCGAGAGTAGACCTGCGTATCTCAAAATGTAGTTAAATCACTAAAACATACTCAATTAGTTTCATCATCAAAATCTGAGATTCAACACTTTCAATATTATTTAATATACAGCTTTCATTGAAATGAATCTTTCATCATATAAAGTTTTTTGAAATCGTATAAATCGAATATTTTTACTACTGTACTAATTCACCCCTCCCCTCTTAGTGCCGAACTCAATCTTAACAATTGGTCTTAGAGCATCGTTATTTCTCATTTGCATTAACACCTAAGAGAAATGGTTCTTTTCGGCTTTCAAGAGGGTTTTTCTATCGTTCGTCCTCCTATATTCAATGGGATGGACTACACTTCTTGGAAAACTCGAATGAGAGTTTTCTTACTTTCTTTGAATCTTGATTTATGGAATATTATCGAATACAGTTTTCAATAACCCTTGAAACCTATGAATGAATGGATAGATTTTGAGAAAAAATCATTTTCCTTGAATGTAAAGACTATGAATGCCTTGTTTTGTGCCTTGGACAAAAAAGAATTTAATAGAATTTCTATTTGTGAAACAACTTATGACATTTGGCATACACTTGAAATCACACAAAGGCACTAGTAAAGTCAAAGACTCAAAAATAAATCTCTTAATACATGATTTTAAACTTTTTCAAATGACATCAAGCAAAACTATTGGTGACATATACACTCATTTTATGGATATCGTCAATTGTTTAAAAAGTCTTGGTAAATATTTTTCTACTTTTGAACTTATAAATAAGATTTTAAGATTCCTTCTAAAAAGTTGGGATCCGAAAGTAACAACGATACAAAAAATAAGAATCTAAATAACTTTCCTATTGAAGAACTTATCGGGTCATTAATGACCTATGAGATGACATGTTTAGAAAATGATGAACATGAAAATCACCTTCCAAAGAATAAGAAAGATTTGGTACTTCGAACTATAGAAGACCACTTGATACTTCGAACTATAGAAGACCACTTGAGTGATAACTCAAGTGATGATGATGATGACTTTGAACGTTTGACTATAAAATTTAAAAAATTCATAAAATAAGAAATTAAGAACAAAAATAAATTTAATCGGAGAAAGGTGCCAAAGAAGAAGAAAAACTCAAGCACAAATCAAGTACATACAAAAATGAAGACGTGAACTACGCCTTGATGGCTCACAATGAAAAAGTATGTGACTCATCCGAAATGTTTTTATCTTATTATGAAATTACTTGATCTTTTCATGAGTTTCTTGATTTAGTTTGTAAGAAATAAAAAAATTATAAAAATATATTATGCTTTTCATGATTTTATTAGTTAAAAAAATTTATATAACAATCTTATTGATCATGATAATTACATGTTTTAGAAATAAAATGTTGATCTAATGCTTGCACACCTAATAAGATTAATTCTATGAATATTCATCTTGACGATTTTCGTATCACTTCTCCGTTTCAAACATAATGCATGAATTTGGATTAAAAGATACAAGCAATTATGTATATATGGATGATTTTAATTGATTTTTTATTTTAAACAAGATGCTTGGCTTTGGTATGAAAAACTTAAGTATACCTATATGAAATTAAAGTGCATGAATTGAAACATATAAAAAAGGAAAATATATTATCATGATAAATCGAATCTTTTGTTTACAGATGACGTATGTTTGACATGTTATATTTTTGGCCTTGATGATCTTTATGACGAAATTTACCTTGCAGTCTTGAATGTTGTTAAAAGCAAAGGCATGCTTATAAGAAGTAAATCACCTAAATTGAAACACATAAAAAGGAAATGTATTTTCTATCTTATCAATTTTTTAATAAAAAATTAATGAATCTATTTATAATATTTTATAAATCTCGTGAATCTCTAGAAAGTGATTTTGATGATTTGATGGTTTGAATTTGAATGATTTCTCGAAACTCATAAAATGAAATCTTCCATGAACCAAGATTTTCCCTTTCACTAAAGAAGAACAAAACTTGATTCTTTCACGTGATATTAAAACTTATTTTATATGAATCAAGATCCTTGTTCTCTTATAATTAAAGTGAAGCTTTATTGATATCATGATCTTGAATTCTCGAAATTATAACTTGGCATTTTCTTTATGAATCAAGATCCTTGATTTCTTTTCATTATTCGCTAAAAAGGGGATTTGTCGAAATGATTCATGGACTTTTGGATTTATGACTTGGATTCATGACTTGACTTTTCATTCATTTATGTGATGGTTGAAGTTTTTGTACCTTTGAATTCTTCCCTACCCTTTCATTTTTTTTCCTTTAATAACAAAGGGAGGAGAAAGAAAATTGCGAGCATCTTAAAGAGAACCTTAAGTATTAGCTTGAATGTTAAATTGGTTTTCATAGCTTGATTTTGATGATTGAATCATGGATGTAAATTTTTGATACTCCATTGATCACACTTGATGAATATTTATCTTTGTTGATTGTCATGATTTGAAAATTCATATAAAGGGAAAAGAATTATAACATTGTACTCTTCCCTTCTTTTTGACAAACACAAAGGGATAGATAGTTTGCTAGCTTGCGTATCGCAAATGAAAGCAAAATTTGCTAGCTTGAACATCACAAAGAAAGGCAAAATTGCTAGCATGCAAAGGAAGCAAAATTAACCAAGTTTGCACTACTCAAAAGAGAAGAAAGAACTTGCTAATCTTTTGCCACTAAGTTAGACTTAGATGAAAGTGGAGAAAATTTTGATCAAATAATATATAGGGGAATGATAGGTAGCTTACTTTATCTCATCACAACTAGATCGGATATCATGTTTAGTGTAGGACTTTGTGCAAGATTTCAAGCTAACCCTAAGTTGTCTCACCTTAAAGTCGTTAAAAGAATCCTTAGATACCTTAAAGGAACTCCTAACCTAGGACTATGGTATCCAAAATCCGATAACTTTGAGTTAAAAGCCTATGCGGATGCGGATTTTGGTGGATGTAGAATAGATAGAAAAAGCACATCCAAAACATGCCTATTTTTAGGACATGCACTTGTTTCTTGGACTTCCAAGAAGCAAAACTCAGTTGCACTATCTGTTGAATCTCATATTTTGATGATGAAGTCAATTGATAGGTTATTTGATCTAATCCATATTATTGAGATAAGTGTGCAGGAATAACTATGATAGCTTGAAGACATAAAGCAAATTGCCGGAGTCAAGTTGTTAGGAGTTTGAGAGTCTACCGGAAGTCCAAAGGATCGTCGAAAGTGCTGCTAAAACCAATCGAGAAAGAATCGGGGACTTGCCGAAGGTTTCGGAAGTTCACTAGAAAGATCGTCGGAGGTTCGCAAAGCTCATTGAGAAAGTTCGAAAGCTTGCCCAAGATTCGTCAAACTCACCACAAGTCCGGGAGCTTGCTGGGAGTCTACCGGAAGAAATCCGAGGGTGCATCGGAAGTCCGCCGGAAGTTCGCTAGAAAGCTCACCGAAAGAATACTCGATATTACCAATTGTTAATTTACTTAGGATTATGTTTCAATTTCATAGTTAGCATATAATTAGGGTAAGGATTAGGTAATAATCCTGTTTAACCCTTATAGGGGACAACTAGGCCTTATTTGGGTTGATTTGGGCCGAAGTTAGGGCCCATTCAGCCTTGCTGGTATAATCTGGCGGTGGCACCACCCTAAGTCAATGGTGGTACTGTAGACTTTAAAACCTAACAAGTGGTGGTACTGCCTCAGGTCAGCGGTAGTATTGCTGGCAGTTATTACTAGCCAATGGTGGTATCGCCTAGCAAGCAGTGGTACCGCCAGACCACAGAGCCCGAGGCCTCTATCAGGTGGCGGTACCACCAGTGCCAGGCGGTGGTATCGCCAGTACCCCAAAACACGCAATGTGACTCTTTTTGGCTCCAATTTTGAAACCAAATTGAGTCTATAAATACCCCTCTTTTCTCAATTAAGAAAACACATTTTTGAGAAGTTAGAAATTAAGTCAAAGCTATAGCAAAGTCTTATTTTTGATATCTAAGTGTTCATCTCCATCTTTCCCTTTGCAAAAAAATCTGTAAGAGTGTGAACCACTTGTAAAAGGTTGTAAGAGGGGTATTTGGTCCTTCCCCTTTAAAAAAATTTGATAGTGGAAGTTGGGAGCCTCATCGAAGAAGGCTTCGAAAGTGGACGTAGGTTATTTGACCAAACCACTATACATCGCTGCGTACTTTGGATGTGTGAGTTCTAAATTTATGCATCTTACTTTTACTTACTACAAATTGTTTGGTCTTCTTCTCCCTATTGTCAATTGCATTTGCTCGAACTACTTTAGCTAAAATCTCTCTCGTCGAATTAAAATTTACTTATGAATGAACTATCTTCGAAATCGATTTCAAGTTTATACGTTTTAATCCGCTACACTAATTTATACCCCCCTCCCTTCTTAGTGCCTCTCCAATCCTAACAATTGGTATCAGAGCCTGGTCACTCTCATCTATTTTAAAATCCAAGAGAGATGACTTACTCCAATATACAAGAGGGTCATTCAATTACACGTCCACCCATGTTTAGTGGGTCAGATTACACATATTGGAAGACTCGTATGAGGATCTTTCTTATTTCCATGGACTTCAAACATTGGAATATCATTGAAAATGGATTTCAAAAATCTTCTCTTCTAATGAGTGAATGGAATAAATTAGAGAAGAAGGATTTTTCTTTAAATACAAAGGCTATGAATGCCTTATTTTGTACACTTGATAAAAATAAATTTAATCGTATTTCGATTTGTGAATCAGCTTTTGATATTTGGTGTACTCTTGAGATCACTTATGAAAGCACTAGCCAAGTGAAAGAGTCCAAAATCAACATTTTGTGCATTCTTATAAACTTTTTCGAATGAAACCAAGTGAGTCCATCGGAGACATGTACACCTGCTTCATGAATATCATCAATGGACTCAAAGTACTTGGTAAAGGTTTTTCTAATTTTGAACTTGTAACTAAAATTTTAATATCCCTTCCAAAGAGTTGGGATCCAAAAGCTATGACCATTCAAGAGGCCAAGGACCTTAAAACTTTTCCTCTCGAAGAACTTATTGGGTCTCTAATGACCTACGAAATAACATGTCATGCTTATGAAGAGCTCGAGAACCCCCTTCCAAAGAATAGGAAGGATATGATATTAAGAACACAAGAAGACCACTTAAAAGGAATATCAAGTGATGAGTACAGTGACGATGACATTGTACTCTTAACTCAAAAATTTAAAAAATTCATAAGAAGAAATAAATTTAAAAATAACACTAAAAATAAACTTAAACCAAAAAGGGACCAAATCATATATTATGAATGTAAGAAGTTGGGGCACTTCAAAAATGAATGCCCCCAAGCTAAGAAGAAGCAACCGAAGAAGAAGAAAGATTTAAAGGTGACATGGGACGACTCAAGTGACTCCGAGAATGAAGAAGCAAGTAACAAAGAGGAAGCCAACTTTGCGCTAGTGGCTTTAGGAGAAGAGATATGTTATTTAATTAATGAAAATTTATCTTTCGATGAACTTTCA
This sequence comes from Musa beccarii, assembly GCA_024322285.1. Lineage (NCBI taxonomy): Eukaryota > Viridiplantae > Streptophyta > Magnoliopsida > Zingiberales > Musaceae > Musa > Musa beccarii. The sequence continues at coordinate 16,889,713 of CM044402.1, forward strand.
ATAGCTTTTCATGAATTATATGATGAGTGTAGAACTATTAGTAAGAAGTTCAATTTATTAAAGAAGGAGCATGCTTTATTACTAGATACACTTGATAGTCTTCAAACTCTCTCTTCACCTCCATGCTCTAAGTGTAAACACTTAGAAGTAATAAAAAATGAGAACTTGCTACTTAAAGAGACCCTAAACAAGTTTAAGGTCGATAGCAAAGGCTTGGACATGATCCTTGCAAAAAAGGGTCACGTCGCAAATAGAAGTGGAATTGGATTTGTGATTGGATCTTACCAAAATCCTATTACCTTCATTAAAGGACCCACATTACATGTATAACCTCATTTGACATATAATTTTTGTTGTAAATCCGGATATATTATTTACAAAATGTCCATTTAAGAAAATTAGTCTACACAAATTGATATGGGTTCATAGAGGAACCATAAATAATTCAATGCTAAATGACAAAGTTAGTAGATCAATTTTTTAGGCACCCAAAATCAAATGGGTACCTAAATACTATCCTATTTTGTAGACACACTCATCATCACAAGCTAGGAGCAAGAGATGGTATCTTGATAGTGGATGCTCAAGGCACATGACCGGAGATCCATCTCAATTCTCTATGCTCAATACCAAAGAAGAAGGGTATGTCACCTTCGGAGATAACAACAAGGGTAAAATCATTGACAAGGGAACCATAGGTAACAAATCAAGTTTTTCAATTGATGATGTGTTACTAGTTGATGGATTAAAACATAATCTTTTAAGCATTAGTCAATTATGCGATAAAGGTTATATCGTTAGATTTGAATCTAATGTTTGCATCATTGGAAAACCAAATAACAACATATCCATTATTGCGTTAAAATAAAATAATGTCTACACCATTAACATTGAAGAACTTAGTAATGAAATGTGTTTTTCCGTTTTAAATGATGATGCTTGGCTTTGGCATAGGAGATTAGGCCATGCAAGCATGAAACTAATATCTAAAATTTCATCTAGAGAACTAGTACGAAGAATTCCTAATATCAAGTTTGTCAAGAACAAAGTATGTGATGTATGTCAACTAGAAAAATAAATAAAAATTAGCTTCAAATTAAAGAATCAAATAAGCACTTCTAGACTATTACAATTGATCCATATGGATTTATTTGGACCAATTGACACAACAAGTCTAGGAGATAACAAATATGCGTTTGTCATTATAGATGACTATAGTAGATACACTTGGACCTATTTGTTGGCTCACAAAAGTGATTGCTTTAAATGTTTCTCTAAATTTTGTAAACTTACTCAAAACGAAAAGGATTTCATGATTTCATCGATTTGGAGTGATCATGATGGAAAATTCCAAAGCCATGACTTTCAAACTTTTTATGAATCTAATGGATATAATCACAACTTCTCTACTCCAAGGAATCCTCAACAAAATGGAGTAATAGAAAGAAATAATAAAAATTTACAAGAAATGGTAAGAACCATGTTAAATGAACATAGTTTACCCAAATACTTTTGAGTCGAAGCCGTTAATACAGCTTGCTATGTCATGAATAGGGTTCTAGTAAGACCATCTCTATCCAAAACCCCTTATGAATTATGAAATAACAAAAAATCAAATGTTTCTTATTTTAAAGTTTTTCGTTGTAAATGTTTTATCTTGAATGAAAAGGATGCCTTAGGAAAATTTAATGCGAAATCCGATGAAGGCATCTTTCTTGGTTACTCTTCCGTTTCTAAAGCCTTTCATATTTTTAACAAAAGAACCTTGATTATTAAAGAGTCTATTCATGTAGTTTTTAATGAAATTTCTAAAGTTAAGAAAACTGATTTTGATGATAATCTTGTGTTTGATGGTTTGAATTTGAATGAACCCTCTCCTCAAAATCGCAACTTGGATGCATCTTCTTCCCAAATTTCCTTAACTAAGGAATGGAAGTATGTTGATGCTCATCCAAAGGAGCTAATTATAGGAGACACATCAAAGGGGGTTCAAACTCGTTCTTCTTTTAAGAATTTTTGTGCCTACACTACTTTCCTCTCTCAAATTGAACCTAAGTGTATTGATGAAGCCTTGAAAGATAATTCTTGGGTTATCGCAATGCAAGAGGAATTGAACTAATTTGAGAGGAATGAGGTATTTAAGCTTGTTCTTAGACCTAATGACCATTTAGTTATTGGTACTAAATGGGTCTTTAGAAACAAGCAAGATGAATGTGGTATCATGGTTCGAAACAAGGCTAGATTAGTGGTCAAAGATTTCAACTAAGAAGAAGGTATCGATTATGAAGAAACCTTCGCTCCTGTTGCAAGATTAGAAGACATTAAGATGCTCCTTACTTATGCTAGTAGTAATAATTTTAAGCTTTTTTAAATGGATGTCAAAAGTACTTTCTTAAATGGTTTTATTTCTAAAGAAGTATATGTTGAACAACCACCTAGATTTGAAAACTCTCTTCTTCCTAATCATGTGTTTAAACTAACTAAGGCTCTCTATGGATTAAAACAAGCCCCTAGAGCTTGGTATGAGAGGCTTAGTTCCTTTCTTATTTTAAATAATTTTACTAAAGATAAGGTTGATACTACATTATTTATTAAATATTTTAAAAATAACTTTCTTATTGTTTAAATCTATGTTGATGATATTATTTTTGGTTCTTCGAATGAATCACTATGTGAATCATTTGCCAAGTGTATGAGTCATGAATTTGAAATGAGTCTAATGGGTGAATTAACTTTCATTTTAGAATTACAAATTAAACAACTTAGTGATGGTGTATTTTTTAATCAAACAAAGTATACATTAGGATTGTTAAAATGATTTAACATGGATGGTTCAAAAGCCATCAACACTCCTTTGAGTACTTCCACCAAGTTAGACTTCGATGAAAGTGGAGAAAATTTTGATCAAAAAACATATAAGGGAATGATAGGTAGCTTACTTTACATCATCGCAACTAGACCGGATATCATGTTTAGTGTAGGTCTATATGCAAGATTCTAAGCCAATCCTAAGTTATCTCACCTTAAAGCCGTTAAAAGAATCCTTAGATATCTTAAAGGAACTCCTAACCAAGGATTATGGTATCCAAAATCCGATGACTTTGATTTAAAAGCCTATGCAGATGCGGATTTTGATGGATGTGGAATAGATAAAAAAAGCATATTTAGAACAAGCCAATTTTTAGGACATGCACTTGTTTCTTGGACTTCGAAGAAACAAAATTCGGTTGCACTATCTACAGTGAAGTCGAATACATAGTTGCAAGTACATGTTGTGCACAAGTTGTTTGGATGAAAAATACGTTAGAAGACTATGGAATTCATTTAAAGAACATTCCCATAAAATGTGATAGCACATGTGCTATTTATCTAACCAAAAATCCAATTCAACACTCTAGAACTAAGCATATTGCGGCATCACTTTATACGAGATCATGTCAATAATAATGATGTCATTCTAGAATTTATTGATACAAAATACCAATTAGCAGACATCTTCACAGAACCCCTAAATGAAGAATAATTTGACTTCATTAGAAGAGAATTAGACATGCTAAATTGTTCTAATACATATGTTGTTTCTTTTCTAAAATTTTTCAGCTTCAACTTTCATTGTCTCATCTTGATATTATCTCTTTGCTTTTGGATGACATCTTTACAATATCATATTTTGAACAGAATTCTCATTGTAGTATTTTTAATTCTCCAATTCGATTGATGAACTTTTGAGTTATATCATGCCTTTTGATGAAATGATTTTATACCCTCCTTTAAGTATGACTAAAGAAATTTCATGACTTGCATTTTATATGAAGCTTAACATATGCATAAATTAATGTCATGAATTGTGCAAAAAATTAAGCTCTTAAATGTTCATTTTTGATTTTTATTCTTGTGCTAATCGCTATGATTCAAGGTTTTATGACTTCCTCCTCATGAATCACTACAAGAATGTCATGTTGAATTTTTCCTTCAAAATTTTGATATTGATATATTTCATTCATTGAAGTTTTATGAATTTTGATATTTCTTTCTCATGGAGTTTACCTTAAAATATGAAATGTTTGATGAATGGCTTTAATAATCTATCCTTCCATAATTTTATCCTTGGATTTTCAAAATTGAATCTTAAGCCTTTCATCCTCTTTCATGAATGAATCTTTTATAGCTTGATAAGTGATGATTTATCTTTTTTCAGATTTCATAAACATGAACAAAAATGATCAAAACATTTTTTGGATTTATCCGTCAAGAATGACATATCTTACATTTTGTTCAAATCGATTTCTAAGCAAATATTAACTTCATGTATCATGTGTTTGTTAAATGACTACTCTTACAATTTTCTTTATATGGTTAATGTGAATTATAATACCTTATGATGATCATTTTTTTTTATTCACCTCTTTTTTGTTGATGACAACGGGGGAGAAGAATGTGCAAATTGATGACATAGAAGAATATGCAAATAAATTGATGATATAGAAGAATATGCAAATAAATTGATGACATGAGCAAATAACTTAATAAAATGTCTTGCATGCATAGTTTTGAGAAGAATATGACTTATATGTTGTGTATTGCAATACGATGGAATGAAAATATCTTATATGTTTTATATTACAATTTAATTGCTTTTGCTATGCTTTATAATTGAAAATTGGTGATATCTTTAAAAGCATCGTAATAAAATTTGGATCATATCGCAATGTATCATGTGTATCTCAAATACTTAAAATGTAAATTTTTAAGAGATCGATATCATATCATGTTTAAAAATTGGGTTCTTTTTATTAATATGATAAACTATTATTTCATTTGATATCATGCTTTGATTTTGTGCACTTTATCGATATCATTTGATACATGTTGTATTTCAAATTATAATTGGTATCTCTTGTCAAAATAATAAATGTCTATCATTCGACTTGAAAAATATGAAGTTTCGTACTTGTGGATGAAAATTCATGCTTGTTGAGCATGACGATAAGTTTAATGAATCAAACTTATCGGTTTCATCTTAAATTCAAAAAAGATTGAATTCAAGTGTTCTTCCTTCTTATAATATGGCATATAGATAGGGAGAGTTAAAATTAACTCCATCATCAATTAATTGTCATCATAAAAAAGGAGGAGATTGCTGAATCTCAGATTTTGATGATGAAGTCAATTGATAGGTTATTTGATCTAATCTATATTATTAAGATAAGTGTGCAGGATTAACTATGATAGTTTGAAAACATAAAGCAAATTACCGAAGTCAAGTTGTTAGGAGTTCAAGAGTTCATTGGAAGTCCGAAGGATCGTCGGAGGTGCTGCCGGAACCAATCGAGAAAGAATTGGGAACTTACTAAAGGTTCTAGAAGTTTGTCGGAAAGATCATCGGAGGTTCGCAGAGCTCACCGAGAAGGTTTGGAAGCTTGCTAAAGACTCGTTGAGCTCGCCACAAAGTCCGAGAGCCTATTGGGAATCCGTCGAAAGAAATCCGAGGGTGCGTCGGAAGTCCATCGAAAGTTCGCTGGAAAGCTCGTCGGAAGAAGACTCAATATTATCGGTTGTTAATTTGCTTAGAATTATTTTTTAATTCTATAGTTAGCACGTAATTAGGGTAAGGATTAGGTAATAATCCTGTTTAACCCTTGTAGGAGCTAACTAAGCCTTATTTGGGCTGACTTGGGCTGAAGTCAGGGCCCATTCAGCCTTGCTGGAATAGTCTGGTGGTGGCACCACTAGACCCAGGTGGTGGCATCGCCTAGGGACCGAAATCCCAGGTGTTCTGGGCGGTGGCACCACCCCAGGTCAGTGTTCTTCCTTCTCATAATATGGCATATAGATAGGGGGAGTTAAAATTAACTTCATCATCAATTGATTGTCATCATCAAAAAGGGGGAGATTGTTGTATCTTAGATTTTGATGATGAAGTCAATTGATAGGTTATTTGATCTAATTCATATTATTAAGATAAGTGTGCATGATTAACTATGATAGCTTGAAGACATAAAGCAAATTATCGGAGTCAAGTTATTGGGAGTTCGAGAGTCCACTGGAAGTCCGAAGGATCGTCGAAAGTGCTACCGAAACGAACCAAGAAAGAATCGGGGACTTGCCGAAGGTTTCAAAAGTTTGTCGGAAAGATCGTCGGAGGTTCACAGAGCTCACCGAGAAAGTTCAGAAGCTTGCCCAAGATTCGTCAAACTCACCACATGGGGAGGTTGGCTATATATAGCCTCATAGAGAGTACATTTTGTGGATGAATGATAAGTTGCATTATACCATCACTTGACCTAAGGAAGCTACTTTGTCCACTCTTTTGGCCAGTCACTGGTGAAGGGCAATGAGATGCCAAGAATATTGCTCAAAGGCTACTTAAAGGATTGATCTATTCATTAAGAAAAGAGGATGAATACACGACTATTTATAGGGCTTCTAAACCCTATATCCTAATAGGACTCTAACTCCTAATAGAACTCCAAGAGTTCTACTCAAGACTCCTACTTCTAATCAACTCTTATTGCTTTTGTAAGAAGCAACCTCCAACCTAATCCAACTCTAACTTAACCCTACCTCAACCAACCCCTCTTTAATTAGGATAAGGGGTGGCTAACTAGGATTATACTTGCCTTATACTTCTCTCAAAATATCTTCCTCCAAACTAATCATAACCTAGCTGGCCTCTTCACCTCTTTAATAGGGGTTGGCTAGATAGGATTTATATGAATGCCCTTAGGATTTACATGTTTGCCCCCTTCAATGAAACTAAATTAGGACTCTCCTAGCTAGAGTCCTAACACGAACCCTTCTATCATTGATCTTTTGTCCGAACATTCTACCACCCCATGCTATTAACCCATCAACAGAAAAAAGATAAAGACATCTATGATCTATAGGCATATGCTATGGCTTCTCAAGATCCAATTGATACCAAATTTGAAGTATTGGAATCTCGGATTGAATCGCGGCTTGAATCACGCTTGGAGGACAAATTGCGCGCTTTATTTGCAAAATTCAGAATTGGACAACCACTGAGTCCAACCAAATTTCAACAAGGAGAGAGTTCAGAGAGGCCTCTAGAGAAGGAGGGACAGCCCTCGGACATGCTTCAGCCATGCATGAGGGTGGACTTCTCGCGATGGGAAGAAGGAGACCCGATGGGGTGGAATTCATGTGCTGAACATTACTTTTGCTACTACCGAACGTTAGATGATGCTATGGTGAAAATTGCTATCATCCACCTTGAAGGAGATACTATTCAATAGTACAATTGGCTAGAATACAATCATAGGGCTCTGACGTGGAATCAATTTAAGAATGCACTACTAAACCATTTCGGACCTATGGAGTATGAAAATATCGACGACCAACTCATAAAGATTCAACAAACCACTATGATTCAAGAGTACCAAACCAAGTTTGAGAAGCTATCCTACCTTGCTCATGATTGGATTGACTATCAATTGTTAGGAACATTAATCGAAGGACTCAAGCTAAAGATAAAAGGGGAGGTTAAGGCGCAACAGCCCTATACCATGACGGTTGCGATTTCTTTCGCCCGAATACAAGAAGAATGGCTCAACCAAGATGCTCGGAGGATGAGAACCTCTCCTAGGCCCATGGCATATAAACCTCCTTCTGCTCCCAGCCATCCTTCGCTGCCAAAAAAATTGATAAGAGAAGAACTACGTGACCGATCAACAAAGGGTCTTTGTTGGCAATGCGATGAGCCATGGAACTGCGATCATCGCTGCAAAAGGGATTGCCTCCAACTAATTGAACCTATTGAAGACATGGAGGAGGAGGTCCAGGAGAATAAGGAAGAGGTAGTGGATGAAGAACAGTAGCTGGTTGATATTACAATATATGCCCTTGCCGGTTACGCGAACCCACAAACGATGAAAGTGGGAGGACTTCTGAAGCAATAATCGATCACCATTCTTATTGACACCGGGAGCACTAATAATTTTATGAACTGCAAGGCTACTATCCGGATGGCCTTTGTAACACCCCTAGTTAGTCCAATAGTCCCACATCGAAAGTGGGTGGGACCAAGATTGACTTATATTGGCCTGATAAGTGTACTATTAACAACTTCAGCTTAAGCATTTTGGCCAGTGGTTGATAGGCCAAAATGAAGTTGATAAGCTAGTTAGCCCATCAAGCAGGTTGTGATATTTGATATCAGAGCCGACCTAGTATTCGGGCATGGTGAGGTAGGCCTAAGTAGGAAAGGGCTACCTATGGATGAAGTTAGAGAACTCATCACATGGAGCCACCACTAGGCTATATCTCACATGCACCATACTAGGGTCTGATCTGAGCCTTGACGGGGACATCAAGTCGTTTAAGTGAGGGAGATTGTAACACCTCTAGTTAGTCCAATAGTCCCACATCGGAAGTGGCTAGGACTAAGATTGGCTTATATAAGTCTAATGAGTGTACTACTAGTAACTTCAACTTAAGCATTTTGGCCAGTGGTTGATAGGCCAAAAATGAAGTTGATAGGCTAGTTAGCCCATCAAGTCGGGTCGTGACATTTGGTATCAGAGCCGATCTAGTATTCAGGCATCGTGAGGTAGGCTTAAGTAGGAAAGGGTTACATATGGATGAAGTTAAAGAATTCATCACAACGTGGAGCCACCACTAGGCTATGCCTCACATGCACCATACTAGAGTCTGATCTGAGCCTTGATGAGGACGTCAAGCTGTTTAAGTGAAGGAGATTATAACACTCCTAGTTAGTCCAATAGTACCATATCGGAAGTGGGCGGGACTAAGATTGGGTTATATGGGTCTGATGAATATATTACTAATAATTTTAGCTTAAGCATTTTGGTTAGTAGTTGATAGGCCAAAACGAAGTTGCTAGGCTAGTTAGCCCATCAAGCTGGGTCGTGACTTTTGGCATCAGAGACAACCTAGTATTCGGGCATGGTGAGGTAGGCTTGAGTAGGAAAGGGCTACCTGTGGATGAAGTCAGAGAACTCATCATAGTGTGGAGCAACCACTAGGCTATGCCTAACACACCATACTAGAGTCTGATATGGGCCTTTATGGGGACGTCAAGCCGTTTAAGTGGGGGAGATTGTAATACCTCTAGTTAGTCTAATAGTCCCACATCAAAAGTGGGTGGGACTAAGATTCGTATTATTAAATTATGAATAATAAAATAATCATTTATTATTTTTTATAAATCTAGGATGTGATAATTTTAATGGTATCAAAGCAATGATTTTGAGGATCTGTTGGAATATGGGATCCTAGGATTAGAATATTAGATGACCTAATTTGTTTTGGAGATGTAGATCTTAAGAATTACATAGTAATGCAACTAAAGCATGATTTTAGGAGTTTAGGATTATTTTATTGAGCCAAATATAATTTAATTTTAATAAAGAATTGATTGATTAAAGATATTACACAAAAATGATCTCGTTAAATTACTTGTAATGGGATAATTGAGTAAAAAGAAAAAATATTTTATTTTTCTCTAAGTTAAAATAAATAGTGTATTAGTTTATCTTAATTTGTCATGACACTCTTGCCTTCATTTTTTTAAAAAAATAGATAAGAATTGTTAAGTTGATTATAGAATATTTTTTATAGTCAATAAATAATATCAATTGACTTAGTTATTCATGAAGATGCACATATTAGATTTATATCTAATACTTAAAATAAAAATAAGTTGGCAATATGACGAGAAATATTTCATGATGCTTATGTTTATTATAAAATATTTAGATTTTTATTTTATAATAAATTAATTTTATTGCATAAGTCTTATAGTATTTATTATTTTGACCATGTCATTTTAATGTTGGGGTCCAAAAATTTATTCAAATAAATTTATTATAAATTTAAAGTAGATGAAACATGAATGAAGTTTGATAAAATTTTTATTATAGTTTGACATATTATTTTGTCATCCTTTGTTCTAAAATATTATTTTATCTATAATTATAAATATGATAAATTTAATAAAACGTATTTGTTACTTATTGTGTGGTTTCTTCATGATCGATGATTAATTTTTATTTTTTTATTTTGTCTTACATTATGAATGTTTATAGTTAACATAGCTAGTTTTACTAACCGAAGATTATACTAAGTTATTCTTTCGAATATAAAAGTTTTGATAATTTTACGTGCAAAAATTTTATAGAATCTTTTTAAAATATATAAATTGAAAAGCATTTACCTTTATAATTTTATTATCCTATATTATTCTTAAAATTAAAATTAGATTTGACATGTGTTATGTTGGTTTGTATAAGTTATTTTTGTCATTAATAATATATGTGATTTGTAGCTGAATAAATTTGATCATGTATTGATATTTAAACTTAATTATATGAGTAATTATTTTCAATGGAGTTTTGATTTAATGTTAAATTAATTATAAGATATTATTTGTTTAATGTAATGACGAGATCTAATGAGAATTAAATATGATATTATTTCTTGGCACATATAATATATAAATCATTTGAAATTATAAAATAATATATATTGAATATCTGAATGAATTTTTTTAATATTTTAGTTACTTTTATTTGTTGAGTTACACCTCAACTTATATTTTTGTCAATAATCAATTAACTTTTAAAACTTAAAAATTTCATTGACTTATTAGATATAGAATTTGATATACTTGTTATGAATAATCTAAAATCAAATTTATTCAATGAATTTCATTAATTTGTCATATATTTTACGTTAAAAAAATATTTTAACTTAAAGTTTTTGAGTGGTATATTTAATCTAAATATTTTTCAAATTTGCCTTTTAACTTAGTATTTCAAGAGCTAACTATCTTGATTAATATTATTTTTAATCAAATTTAGGGACCAAATTTCTATTAAGTGGGGGAGAAATGTAATCACCCATGATTTCTCCCTTAACATAAATTAATTACTATAAATAATGTATTACTTTATTATTAACTTCTATGTTTGTGTATTATAGTTAAGAAAATAATTAAATTTAATTTCCTTAATCACATGGATAAGTTAGGAATCTTACTAATCAATTAGATTATTGATTGATTTATTTCCTAATAAGTGATATGATTTTTAGGGAGTAAATAGTATACATTCCATTTTATGTGTGAACTATAATAAATGAATATTATATTTCTATCTTTGTATGTGAATGTAAAATAAAAATAAATTTAAAATAAAACTTAAATATTTATTTACCTTTTGAGGGAGATATCATCTTCTACTATATAAATGGGCTCCTCTTATATCATCTTCACCAAGCCTGATAATGGGAGAATCGAGGAGAGGACTTCCCGAGGAGATGATCTCGAGGAAAGGATAATCAAGGAGAGGTAGGATCCTTTCTTTAGCTTTGATTTATATTTTAAAATTTTGATATTGGGATTGTTATAATTTTATGATGCATAATAATGTTTTAATTTTAAAATTTTATGATTTATAAATAATGATAATTAATTTATGATATTAGAATGATTATTTGATTAATATTGGTTTTTTAAGTTTAAGTGAGTTTTAAAATTGATTTAACTATTAAAATTTTTACCCTTAGATTAATAGTTCTAATTTATTTAATTAGATATATCTTTATTTTAAGAATTATTTATGAATTTATATGATTTAATTAGTTTTAAATTTAAGATTATGAATTTAAGTTCTTTTATTCATGGATTTGAGTTATTATGTGATAATTTAGATTTTTGAAATCTAATTTGATAAGAGGAGTCAAGGTCTAACTTGAGTGAAGTTGATCTATCAAATTAAATCGATTTAGCCCATGTGATTATGGACGACCCAGCCTATGTGGCTAGGTACAGTCAGCCCATATGACTAGGCATGACCTAGCCTATATGGCCAGGTAGGAGCCAGCCCATGTGGTAAGGTATGACTTAACCCATATGGTCAGGCATGACCCAACTATGTGGCCAAGTATGATCCAGTCCATGTGAGCATGTATGACCTAGTCCATATGCCATGTACGACCCAATCATGTGGCCAAGCATAGACCAACTCATATGGCTAGATACGACTTAGTCCATATGGTCAGACATGACCCAAAATCATGTGTCTAAGCATGTCCCAACTTGTGAGCTAAGCATAGACTAGTTTAGCGGTAAGGCTCAACCCAACTTATGAGTGAGGCTTAGCTTAGTCTATTAAGTTAAGCATGCCTAGCGATGCGATTAGCATTAGACACATCGTCGCTCCTCAGTCTAGCCCGTTGTACCTCAACTTAACCTATATCTTGGGACAAGCATGTTCAGCACATATGACTTATCCAAGACTCAAGTGGGTTGGTTCAGTTTGGGCTAGCACTATATGATATAGTTTGATTTCCTCTTCCTTTATTGGTTTGAACTCTTTTGACTAAATCAGATAGGTTTGATCGGTTAAGGTCAGTTTAGGGTGATTCCAAACTAACTTGACCAATTCAAACCTACTTAGTCTAATCGAGATCAATCAAATCTAAATTAGACCAGTCTAGTATGATTCCAGACCAGTTCTATAAGGATTTAAGATTGATTTTGTTATGTCATAATTGAATTAAATTTGGTTTAAGTCAATTGAGCTATTCCAATTAGGGTTTTGATTGATTGAGGACTATTGAGGTATTGATGTTTTAAGCTTTTATGATTTGATGAATTTAAAGATTTTATTTGAAGATGTTATTTGAAAAAGATTATTAGTTTTCTACTTTTCTTAAGTTTATGATATTAAGATGATTGTTATCATGTACTAGATGTAAGTAGGCTAATGGTCCATATTGGAAGTGTAACCTATGAAAGGAGCTACGGGCCCATCACAGTATGGAGCCACCAATGGACATAGTCTAGTAGATAGTACATAAAGCATAGTCTGTTATAATATTTGATTATACTATTTCTTGGATGTATGTGTGAATGAATGAATGAATATAAATGAATGATCATAAATGTTTGTGTATCCCTATCGAGGGTAGGTATGGTGATTCCCTTCGGGGATTAGTGGACCATCAGACGTGATGGTTAGATAGTTCCTCCATCCGTTGTTGAGAGGAACGTGTCCCCACTTGGGCGAGTGAGGGATACCACTCCATCCGCTGTTGGGAGTGCGATATGGATTATCTCCATCCATTGTTGGGAGAAATCCATTCCGTGGAGAATGCCTCTCCATCCGCTATTGGGAGAGTGCACCATTGGGTGTGATGTACGCCTTTGTTATATAGTTGTTATGTATGTGTTGCATATGGCTGATGTATGATTTTGCTTAAGAAATTATCATCATTTTTCTTATGCATAAGTTTTACGATGAATCGATATATTATTTTTTATTAAATTATTGATATTTATTTTATGAATGTTAAAGATTATTTTTATGATTTTTTCGAGGGTCCTACCAGCATGTGTGGTTATTGATACGTTTTTATCTTATATTTATTTTCAGTGTAATCTACAACTTTATAATAGATCTGAAGCTTGGGTGGAAGAGACTCGTGAATCTACTAAGAAGATATAGTCTTTTTCTAGTTAATAGAATATTTATTATTATAAAGATAAGAAATTGAATTCAATGATGAAAAAAAAGGAATGAGTGTATTCTAAAAATTACAAATAATAAAATGATGATTTATTATATTTTATAAATCTGGAATGTGATAATTTTAATATTATCCTAGCCTATCAACCACTAGTCAAAATGCTTAAGTTGAAATTATTAATAATACACTCATCAGACTCATATAAGCCAATCTTAGTCCCACCCACTTCCGATGTGGGACTATTAGACTAACTATGGGTGTTACAATCTCCCCCACTTAAATGGCTTGATGTCCCCTTCAAGGCCCAGATCAGACCCTAGTATGGTGCATGTGATCGTAGGTGCCCACGGGTGAAATTGTTACTGTAAGACCAAGAGATAATTGTAGATTTCTTCCTCCTCCCTTTTGATGATTATGAGGCTGTGCTCCACATCGAATGGCTGAGGACATTGGGTGATATTTCCTAGAATTTTTTGAAATTAATTATGAAATTTTACAATAAGGGGAAACAGGTGATACTACGCGGGAAATGTGGGGGCGACGTAACGATGATTTGCACCTAATGAATAGAGAAAGTTTTACATAAAGCATACAATGACTTTTTAGTATAACTTGAGCAGCAATCTAAGGGAGAGCCAACTGAATTTGAAGACCTAAACCTACTTCCTTTGCTTGCTGAATTTTCAAATATATTTGATGAACTGCGCAGCCTACCTCCTACCCATTGGCATGATCATCATATATTGATTCTTCCAGGTAAACCTCTAGCAAATACGCGGCCATATCGGTATCCATATCTCTAGAAGATAAAATAGAAAGGATTGTAAAAGAGATGCTTAAAACATGAGTTATTCGATCAAGTTGCAACCCCTACTCTACACCGATGCTCCTCGTATGAAAGAAGGACGGAACATGGTGAATATGCATTGATTACCGAGCTCTCAATGGAATAACCATTAGGGACAAGTACTCTATTCTAGTAGTAGATGAATTACTTAATGAATTAAAGGGAGCACAAGTCTTCACAAAGTTGGACCTTCAATTCAGGTATCATCAAATACAACTGTGCGAAGAAGACATACCGAAAACCGTCTTTCGAATGCACAATGACCACTATGAATTTCTAGTAATGCCCTTTGGTCTCACCAATGCTCCCTCCACCTTCCAGAGCCTTATGAATGATATTTTCTAGAGTTATCTTCATAAGTTTGTGCTGGTTTTCTTCAACGATATCCTTATTTATAGCCCTTCTCTTGAAAGTAATTTTTAGCACTTACGACTTGATGATTTTGCAAGAACATGTTCCTTTTATCAAAAAATCAAAGTGCAGCTTTCTTTAATAGAAGATGGAATATCTTAGGTATATCATATCAGAGGAATGTGTGGTGGTGGATACCTCCAAAATTGAAGCAATACAGAACTAGCCGACCTCGAGGAACATAAAATCACTACACGGCTTTCTCGATTTAATAGGCTACTACCGTAAGTTCATGAAAAACTATGGAAAGATCAATGCACCCCTTACTTCCTTGCTGAAAAAAGATACTTTCCAATGGTCGGTTAAAGCCACCATTGCCTTCGACGAACTTAAAGCCGTAATGTCGACAACGCCCATACTAGCGCTACCCGACTTCAACAAGACTTTTGGTATTGAAGCTGATGCCTCCAGAGTCAGAATTGGTGCTGTACTAATGCAAGATGGCTGCCCCCTCACTTATACTAGTAAGGCGTTGTCTTCTTCCTATCTCAAGATGACTATTTATGATAAGGAGATGCTCGCGATTGTGCATGCGATGGCCGAATGGAGACCGTACTTGATCGGGCGACGCTTTCAAATCAAGACCAACATAAAAGTCTAAAATATTTTTTGGAGTAGAAGATATCTTCCCCCGAGCAACAAAAATGGGTAACAAAGCTTCTTGGATATGATTATGAAATAACTTACAAAAAGGGGAAAGAGAAAGTTGTTGCAGATGCGCTTTCGCGGTTACCCGAGTAAGCTGAATTTTTTACCATTTCACTTCTGACTGGCGACTTCCTTGAGGATATTAGGAGAGAATTGCAAGATGATTTGGAGACTAGTAAGATCATAAAAAAAATAGAGGAAGTACCAAGCTCTATGGCTCATTACAGTTGGGACTCAAAAAACTTGCGTTATAAGAGATGCATTATGCTTGTGCTAAATTCTACTTGCATAAAGACCATCCTTCAAGAGATGCATTCCACACCTACGGCTGGGCACTCCAAGTTCCTTAGAACCTATAAGAGGATTAAGTAAAATTTATATTGGATAGGGATGAAAAATATTATTGATGAATTTGTAGCACAATGTGATGTATGTCAACGACATAAAGGTGAGACAGTGGCAAGTCCCAGAAAGCTACAATCTCTACCTATCCCGGACTCAATATGGATTGATATATTAATGAACTTCATTGAAGGGCTTCTCTCATCACAATAAAAAGTACAATTCTTGTCGTGGTTGATTGTCTTACAAAGTATGCTCACTTTTGTGCTTTTCGTAATCCCTACACTGCTTCTAATATTGCTCAAATCTTTACAGAGAATATTATAAAATTGTATGGGATGCTGAGATTTTTTGTAAGTGATCGTGATAGGGTCTTCACGAGTAAATTTTGGACAGAGTTATTCTAGATGTAGGGCACTAATTTGAAGATGAGTACGACATATCACCCACAAATTGATGACCAGACTGAAGTGGTGAATAAGTACTTGGAGACATACCTCAAATGCTTCACCAGTGACTGGCCAAAAGAGTGGACAAAGTGACTTCCCAGGGCCGAGTGGTAATATAATACAACTTACTATTCATCCATAAAATGTACTCCCTATGAGGTTATGTATGGTCGACCTCCCCCTATAATCTCAAAATATGTGTTGGGCACCTCTAAAATAGAATAAGTAAATAGGTAACTACAGGACAAAGACAAAATACTGAAGTTGCTAAAATAATCTCACTGCAACTCAAGCAAAGATGAAACAGTAATATGATCAACGCAAAGGCGAAAGAAAATTTTCAGTAGGAGATTAGGTCTTCCTACGGCTCCAGCTATATAAGCAAACATCAATCCAGACCAGAGCATCCATGAAGCTTTCACCTCGGTTCGATAGACCCTAACGCATCGGAGCAGTAGCATACAGATTGGACTTATCCGCCAACTCTCGAATCCATCCAATCTTCCATGTGTCCTGTTTGAAGCTCAAGTTGGGACAAAACGAGATAGCCCAAAGCCACCTACCAAATATGACCACCCAAGGAGAGCTCCAGACCCAACTGAGTGCTATTTTGATCAACGGATCGTGACTCGACGACGACGACTCACTACTAAAGTGCTAATACAATGGGCGGACCTACCAGCAGAAGATGCCACTTGGAAGAACTATGACGACTTGAAGATCAAATTTTCAAAATTCATGGAGCGTTAGTCTTGAGGACAAGGCTAATTTGAAGATGGCGGGTCTGTTAGGACTCTAGCTAGGAGAGTCCTAATTTAGTTTTATTGAAGGGGGTAAACATGTAAATCCTAAGGGCATTCATTTAAATCCTATCTAGCCAACCCTTATTAAAGAGGTGAAGAGGCTGGCTAGGTTAGGATTAGTTTAGAGGTTACTTCTTAGAGAAGCATTAGGAGTTAATTAGAAGTAGGAGTCTTGAGTAGGAGTCCTATTAGGAGTTGGGGTTTAGAAGCCCTATAAATAGTCATATATTCATCTTCTTTTCTTTATGAATAGATCAATCCTTTTAGTAGCCTTTGAGTAGCAACTTGGATGAAGAAACTCCTATAGAGTTCCAAGGAGGCCGATCCCCTAAAGAGATCAACCCCATGCTTCGAATCCGCAAGGGTTCTAACTGGCATATGATCAAAAATTCAAAACAATTCATAAAACTCACTAGCCAAAATAAAGGAAAGATCATTATAATTAGAGTTATTAACAAAACTTTTCATTGAAGATGTTTTATTTTTTTTAATGTGTATGATTTGGCTTAAAAGATGCATGGATTTGGCTTAAAAGATAAAAGCATGGTTGTATGAAATCAATCACTAAAAGAGGAATACATTTTTTCTTTAAAAATTTCTCTATCTCTATCTTTTTGATTTTTCAACAAGTGATTCTTATTGATGAATCTATCTTATGAATCTCTTGAACTAAGAAAGTGATTTTGATGATTTGATAAATTAAATTTAAATGAGTTTTATCCGAATCATGAACTTGATACTTGAGATTTTTTATGAATCAAGATCTTTGATCTCCTAAGATATCTTTTTGTTATTTACTAAAAAGGAGATTTGTGAAAATAAATCATGACTTTTGGCATTCACAACTTGATCTTTTTTATTTTTGTGATGATCATTTCCTATGAATTCTTCCTTTTTCTATTTACAAAAGTAGAACTTTGATTTATAGACTTTTAGATTCATGACTTGATCTTTCTTTCATTCATGTGATAGTTAAAATATTTACACTCTTGAATTCTTCCCTTCTCCTTTCCTTCTTTCTTTAATAACAAAAGGAAGAAAGTTTTAGTTATAGGTGCCCTACAAGTCAATCACATGAGTGATGACACTAGTAACACGCTGCATCAATCTTACTATATGTTTTAAAGAATACATTTGTTCTTACTCAAGCAAATCCTTGGATTATTGATATTTTCTCATTTTTTCTTTGCTTATGATTATTGATATTTTCTCATATTATCTATATGTTTATTGTGATGTCCTTGGATCTGTGCAATGGGAATCGGATCGTGATGAGATCACTATAATGGGACTGATTCACCTTTAAACAAAAACTCTAAATAATCCCGGTCATAGGTTACTTGAGAGGGACATTGAGATAACCGGACAAACTGGTGTGTTGTATATCTGTCCATATAATAGAGGTGGCTAGTCTCATAGTTACTTATGTGAGGACACTAAGGATACGATGCAGGTACTCATTGGAGAATGATCACTGATTGATCTACTTATGGAATGCTTGATAGTTATTGATACCTAACATTAGACAACGATTCCATAGTCTCAATTGTGTATCTAGTCCTTAGACTTGAGACACCAAAGATGCTTTGTATGAGTACTCCATTCTTTGATGTCGAACTTACAGGTTTGAAAGTTCTAGATCTAGTACAACTAGTTCTTAGAAATGGTAGCCAACCTTACAAAGGCAATTGAGTATTAATAGAGAATCGTCCACTCTCGATATCATGAGAGGAATATTTCATATGTTCTTACTCAAGCAAATCCTTGGACAAGGTCATTCAGATTAATAGAGAAAGAGTTCTCCGAGAGAATCTAATTAGAGCGAGACTCAAGTAGAAACTGTATGGGTCTGATAGCATCATGTCTGATATACGGTCTCTGGGATATTAGATGAATGAGGGACTATAGGCATATAGTAACTAAGGACAAATAGGTCCAAATGATTGGATTCCCCTATATCGTCTAGGGACTACGATGTAGTGGCCTAGTACGCCCGTAGTTGATGAGTCGAGTGAATTATTATGGAGATAATAATTCATTAAGTCATAATGAGTTTTGATATGTGTGACTCATGCCCAGCTCGATATTAGGTCTAGAGGGTCACACACATATGGTAGGTGTTGCGACGAGTAGAAGTTCGGATATGAGATATCCGCTAGAGTCCCTATCTTATTGGATATCCAATAAGCCCCTGAATTATTGGATCCCATGGATGAGATCCAATAAGAGCTAATAAGAGATTATTGGATAGAGACCCATTAATCTAATAGGCTTAGGTAATTAGATAGAGATCCAATACCCAATAAGGCCAGATCCATTAAGGTTGACACGAGGCCTCTATAAATATGAGGGAACTAAAGGCTCATAGGTTAGGGTTTTCTTGGTAGCCACCTCCTATTCTCCACTCCCTAGAGATGAGCATCTTCGTAGCCCCTGCCGTGTGGATCACTGCTAGAGAAAAGGATGTTTGACCACCTTCATCCTGCCCATGGATCTACAGAAATCTCAAGGATATACGATCTCCTTAGGTACTATCTTTCTCACATACGAAGTTTTCAATATCGTAGATTTTTATGCACCAATCTTCCTACAACGATGAAACCTTTTCATGAAAATCTAGGATGTCTTTGTTCTCTATTCTTCCACTACACATATGATGTCACCCCTAGATTTTCCAATAGTGATATCAGAGCCAAGTTGTTCGTGTGAATATCAAATTTTAAACTACATGTTTTTATGATTTAGAATAGCTTTTATCATCATAATTATTGATACAAAAGTAGAGAGAGTGTAGCAACCTTGGCTGAGCCACCTTGCGAGCAAGGGCTGCCGGTGGCCGATGGGCGGGCAGTGGTCGTTTGCCCGTAGTGACAGCACTGCATGCATGCATGAAAGGTGCTCACAAGCAAGGCCGCAACGGGCGGCCTGCCTACGCACGGGCACTGCTCCCGCCACAAGGGTCACGCCTACGAGAACTGGGCCCGCGGGTAAGCCCCCTGCTAAGGGCGCTCACCCGTAAGGATGCATGGGCGGGCGGCACCCACAGTGGTGCTAGCGTGCAAAGGGGCCGCCGACCCGCTGCGCCCCTTGCTGCGGCGGCGCCACCCATAGGTGCCCGCCCGTGGGCAGGGGCGGCGCTCCCCCTGCAATGGCTACCGCCGGCAAGGTGGTGACAGCCATAACACTGCAAAAAGCAAGGGAAGGGGAATTAGGTTTTTTGGATTAAAAGATAGTTTTGCCCTATCGTTTCTATTTAAATTACCAAAATACCCTTCAAAATTTTAAAAATTCTCTACATGTCTCGGATTTTAAAAAAATATTAGTTAATTAAAAAGGTTTAATTAACTATTATTACTTATCTAGTAGTCTTATATAATAATATATACATGTGATGTATGATGTGGACAAATGATCATGGACTGTATGATGTGTGTACATGTTATTATTATTATTATTGGGGCCTGTGAGCCTCTATTTTTCTCATTTATTATTGGGCCTATGTACTTGTAATTATATTGTAATTATATGAGGAGGCGTAGCGGGAGCGTGGAAGCGATAGCAGGACTCACGAGGCTAAGATGGACGATCGTGACGCATAGATACGTCGAGATATCGACTGAACTGATGAGGACAAGATGGATGATCACAGGGCATGAAGATGTGCCGATGCACACATAGATCTTGATGTGAGTGATCGGGCCTACTGGCTCGAGCTTGATCATATTAGGATGTGGTCCATGATCATCTAGTGTGATTGCTTATGTGATGTGTGATTGCTTATACACCTACTAGATATATATATTTGCATTCGATATAGATATATATTAAATATATACATGTGTAACACATCATATTAGGAGCTTGAATCAAAAATCCCCTCTCAATAATATTAAGTAAGTAAACGTGAGGCAATTAGATTGACCCACGTGGCCTTCCATCGTTATAAGTAGGAACTGATTCCTGGTATAGGTTGAATTAGTAGAGTCCCTTGAGGCTCACCTATATCACTGTTCACTATCTTACCTATGACATAAAGATGTCACCGGTGACCTGAGGATATGGTATTCTTGGTCGAGTCTCTCAAGGGTATATCATCGAATCATACTTACCTTATAACGATAGTGATGACTTAACTGAACATCATGGTTGGTCGAGTCCCTCGATGCCATGGTAGTTCGGAGGCCAAACAGGATGAGAATCACATGTTAGGATCGAGTTCGGCACTAGGGGGGGTGAATTAGTGTAGTGGTAAAATTTATGTTAATTTCGAAAAACTCATTCGATTCAAAATACATTTCGACGATTAAGTCCATATTGGTGAAATCATATTGAAAATGCTCTAACTTCAAAAATGTTCATAAGATAAGTAAAGAGGAAGTAGAGCAATTGCAGTTAAGTAAAAATAAAATGTAGCTAAGTAATAATCAAAAGTGCATAGCAAGGAAAGAACACATCGATTTATAGTGGTTCGGTCATCCGACTTATGTCCACTCCTGATTTCTCCTTTGTTAAGGCCAACGGCTTTCATTAGCAGTCTTCTTTCAAATGGGTGAAGACTAACTACCATTACAAACTCTTTCTTTTACAAGTCTTCCCTCACACACCTCTCTTAGAAACTAACTTTAAGACCTAAGAGGAGGGATTTCTACACTTAAAATCATAGAGTTTTCCCTTTATTTTCTTTTACAATTCTTACTATCCCAAGCAAGAATAGCTGGGGTATTTATAGACCCCAAATAGCTTCAAATCTTTGAGCCAAAATTTAAATATCCCAAAATTTTAAGATACTAACGGTACCACCACCCAGGCTTTCTAACATTGGACGGTACCACCTAGTTTGGCAGTACCACTGCGTAGCACTAGGCGGTACCATCGATCAGTTTGGTGGTATCATCACCTGACACGATCTCGAAGATTGTGTCTTAGAGACCAAGCCACTCGTGGTTCCACCACCTGTTCTAGCGGTGCCACTGCTTGACCCACCTCTTGGGTCACTTTTGCTAGTCATATGTGCCCTGCAAGCTAATCACGTGTGTGATGGCACATGTGACTCGACATGCACTCTTTTTGCTTATTATTTTTACGTATTTTATCACTTTATCTTGTGTGTTGTGTATATTGTGATGTCCATGGATTTGTACAATGGGAGTTGGATCATGATGAGATCATGATAATGAGACCGATTCACCTTTAAACATGGATCCTAAATAATCCCAGTCATAGGTTCTCGAGTAGGACATCGAGATAATCGGATAAACTAGTGTACTGTATACCCGTCCATATGATGGAAATGATTGGTCTCATAGCTGCTCGTGTGGGGACACTAAGGATATAGTACAAGTACTCATTGGAGAATGAGTTCATTGATTGATCCACCTACGGAATGCTAGATGATTGATGATACCTTATTGTCAGATAGCGATTCTGTAGTCCTAGTAGTGTATCTAGTCTTTAGACTTGAGACACCAAGGATATCCTATATGAGTACTCCACTATTTGATACCGGATTTATAGGTTTAGAAGCTCCAGATCTAGTACAGTCAGTCATTATCGCTAAAGAGGAGGACATTTGAACTTCTTCATTCAATCCTATAGATTTGCAGGAATTTAAGGATATACGATCTCCCTAAGTAATTTTCTTACACGCAGTTTTTGGTTTTGCGAGTTTTTACGCACCAACTTTTGCACAACTATAAGAACCTCTTTTTCTATGGAAAATCTATGATTTTTGTTTTTGTTCTTCCGCTGTGCATATGATGTCACCGTAGATTTCCCAACAATGGTATCAGAGCCAAGTTGCTTGTAAAAAAGATTGGCTTTTAAACTACGTGTGTTGTGTTTAATCACGTAAGAATCATTTTGCATGATTGTAGTGATTTTTTATTATAGATATCAAATCTGTGTTGAAATTTTTTCTCTATTATAAAGTGTTTTGCAAAGGGCTTTTGATGCCAAATATATTGGCATAAAAGAGGAAGAAAGGGCCGCAACGGTTACTGCCCCTTTAGATTGGCCGAAGGCTACTTGCAGCCTTGGCCAAGAGCTTTTCTTGCTGCTCTCTGCCTGGCCAAAAGTATGAGGAATAAGAGCAGCAAAGCTGCTCTCAACCTGCTGCATGGCAGCCCTTGCAGCCAGGTTTCCTGGCTACAAGGGACACCCCTAGCGGCTAGGGTTTCCTGGCCGCAGGGGTTGCCCTACAACTAGGGTTTTCTGGCTGCAAGAGACTCCTTGATGGTTAATGTTACCTAGTCATGCAAGGCAGCCCAGTGGCCTAGGATTCCTAGCCACAAGGGAGTCCTTGGTGGCTCAGATTTCCTAGCCATATGCAGGACTTCTTGCCATATAAGGATACCCTATGGTAGGATAACCCTAGAGGGCAGCAAAATAATTAATTAAATAGTTTAATTAATTATAATTATTATTATTTAGTAGTCCTACATGATGATGATGTATACATATGATGTATGATGTAGACGGATGATCATGGACCATGTAATGTGTGTGTACATGTGATTATTATTATTATTAGGGCCTACGAGCCTCTAATTTTTTTTCTCATTTACTGTCGGGCCTATGTACCTGTAATTAAGTTGTAATTACATGAGGATGCATGACAGGAGCATGGAAGCAATAACGAGACCCATAAGGATGAGACGGATGATCGTGACACATAGAGATGCGTTGAAATGCCAATGGAATTAACGAGGACGAGATGGATGATCACAGGGCATAGAGATGCACCGTTACATACATAAATCTTGATGTGAGTGATTGAGCCCACTGGCTCGGGCTTGATCACATTAGTATGTGGTTCATGATCATCTGGTGTGATTGCTCATGTGATGTGTGATTATATATACACCTACTAGATATATATATATTTGCATGCGATGTAGATATATATCAAATATGTATGTGTGTGACACGTCATATTAGGAGACCGAATAAAAAATTTTCTCTATTAATAATATTACATCGGTAAACGTGAGGCAATTAGATTGACTCACGTGGCCTTCCATCGTTATAGGTAGGAACCGATTTCCGGTGTTGGTTGAGTTGGTCAAGTCCCTCGAGACTTACCTATATCATGATTCGTTATCTTACCTACGATATAAAGATGTCACCAGTGACCTAAGGACATGGTATGCTTGGTCAAGTCCCTCGACGGTAAATCATCAAATCAAACTCATCTTGTAACGATGGTGATGACTTAACCGAACATCATGGTTGGTCGAGTCCCTCGAGGTCATGGTCGTTCAGAGGCCGAATAGGATGGGAATCATAAGGAGTTATGATTGGCAAGAATTGTCTACCTTTATGGGCTTAACGTGATCGGTCGAGTCCCTCGAGGTTACGTTAAGATGTTGATTGGAACCCGATCTCCACTAGAGATCCGTCGGGGTCTTCGATTCACATATCGGAGAGAGTTGTATATCTCACAAAAAATTAGTGGGATTAGATTAAGATAGAAGTCCCTATCTTAATTGTTTAATTTTTATAAAGCCTGTATGTTATTTATTTCTGCTACATCTTTAATTTCAGAAAAATATCACTTTCAAATCCTTTACGTGGCATACTTGATGCCAACCTCCTCACTGGTCCAAATTATATGGATTGGATTTGCAATCTGAGAATCATTCTCAAGACGAAAAAAATCATGTACGTCCTTGATATAGTGATCCCTACGCCCGATGAAGGGGCAAGCGACGATGAGATTGCTCGTTATGTGAAGTACATAGATGATTCCACTCTTGCTTAGTGTTATATGTTGGCCTCTATGACTCTTGAGTTATAGAGACAACACGAAAATATGGATACCAATTCCACACTCCTGCATCTCCGTAAATTATTTAAGAAACATGGAAGAACTCAGCGATATGAGATATCGAAGAGTCTCTTCCATGCC
Organism: Musa beccarii; assembly: GCA_024322285.1. NCBI lineage: Eukaryota > Viridiplantae > Streptophyta > Magnoliopsida > Zingiberales > Musaceae > Musa > Musa beccarii. The sequence goes on from CM044402.1 coordinate 16,914,631, forward strand.
AAGATGACTAAGGAGACATCGGTTCAAAACCATGTCCTTAAGATGATTGAGTGGATAGAGAAACTCACAAGTATAAGAATAGTCCCAGAGGATAACCTATGTATGGATCTTGTACTTCAGTCCTACTAGATTTCTTTTCTCAGTTCATAATGAATTTTAATATGAACAAGCTTGAGGTGACCCTCCTAGAGCTCCTCAATATGTTAAGAGAAGTAGAGAGCACCAAAAAGAAAGAGAAGCCGGTTCTCTATATTGGTGAGACCAAAAAGAAAAATGAAGACTGAAAAGTCCCTTAAGAGGGGCAATGGCAAGGATAAATCAGGCAAAGCAAAGATTGCCAGGAAAGACTCAACAAAGGACAAAAGTCAGTGCTTCCACTGTGACAAACATAGGCACTAGAAGAGGAACTACAAAGAGTACCTTGCAGAGAGGGCAAAACAAAAGCTTAAAGAAGCTTCAAGTACATTCATGATCAGTCTTCATTTGTCAGAATCTTATGATAACACATGGGTATTGGATATCGGGAGTACTTATCATATCTGTAATTCGTTGCAGGTTCTAGCAGGACCTAGGAGATTGAAGAGAGGCAAGATGGACCTTAAGATGGGTAATTAAGCAAAAGTTACTACAATGGCTATTGGCAAGGTCATCCTACATTTGTCTAATGAAGCTATTATTGCATTAGATGCATGCTATTATTTTTCTTCTATTATTAAAATATTATTTTCATTTCATGTTTGATAGTTAGTGGATATAAATTAGTTTTTTAGAACAATGATTGTTCAATATCATTAGATGATGAGATCATCAGGAGAGGAACGTTGCATAATGGTTTATTTATACTAGACATAGATCCATACATCATGAGTGTAAGTGAGTGTAAGAGGAAATAAGAAGAGGTGAACAATACATATTTGTGGCATTGTAGGCTAGGTCACATCCATGAGGGAATGATTCAAAAGTTGCTAAAGGATGGATATCTAGATCCATTCGACTATGAGTCATACGCGACTTACGAACCTTGCCTTTGTGGAAAGATGACCAATGCTCCATTTAGTGGAACTAGAGAGAGAGCCACTGAGTTATTGGAACTCATACATAGTGATGTATGTGGCCCCATGTCAACTCATGTCATATGTGGTTACTCTTACTTCATTACTTTCACTGATGATTTCTCAAGATATGGACATGTGTACTTGATGAAGTACAAGTCTGAGGCCTTTAAAAAATTTAGGAAATATAAGAATGAAGTAGAGAACCAAACTAGAAAGAGTATCAAAACCCTTCGATCAGATCGAGGAGGTGAGTACTTGAGTATAGAGTTCACCTAATTCCTCAAAGATCATGGGATTTTATCCCAATAGGCACCTCCTTATACACCATAGCTTAGTGGTGTATCAGAAAGGAGGAATCGCACACTGTTAGACATGGTACGTTCTATGATAAGTTTCACCGACCTACCCATCTCATTCTGGGGATATGCCCTAGAGACTGCAGCTTACCTTTTGAATATAATTCCAACTAAGTTAGTAGTGTCTCCTCCATATGAGATATGGAATGAGAAGAAGCTCGATCTTAAGGTTTTTAAGATTTGGGGGTGCTTTGCCCACGTCAAGAGACACAACCTCGATAAGTTGGAATCCAGGACGAAACGGTGTAAGTTCGTGGGATACCCCAAAGAAACTTATGGGTATTATTTCTATCACTTTGAGAACCAAAAGGTCTTTGCAGCTAAGAGAGCAATGTTCCTTGAGAATGAACACATTCTTGGTGAAGACGGTGGGAGCATGATAGAGTTGAGCGAGGTTGGAGAACCTAGCTCAAGCACCATTCCACAACCAAAATCTGTTCTGGTATCTAGCACACAAGTTCCAACTTTATATAGGTCTGGTAGAGTATCCCATCCTCCTGAGAGATATGTGGGACATATCAGAAGAGAAGATATATTGATCCTCAGACCTACAAAGAAGCTATTATGATTATAGACTCCGGGAAATGACAAAAAGTCATGAATTTAAAAATAGATTCTATGTACTCCAACAAGGTTTGGAACTCGGTTAATGCACCCAAGGGTATTATACCCATTGGCTATAATTAGATCTTCAAAAAGAAGATTAGAATAAATGGAAAGATAGAGACCTATAAAGCAAGGCTAGTGACTAACGGGTATTGTCAAAAGTAAGGTATTGACTATGACGAAACTTTCTCACTCGTAGCCATGCTAAAATCCATTTGAATTCTATTAGCTATTGCAGCACACTATGATTATGAGATCTTGCAGATGGATATGAAAACCATATTCCTCAATGACAACCTCAAGAAGGAGATGTATATGATACAGTCTGAGGGATTCGTGTCCAGAGATAGTCCAGATAAAGTGTGCAGGTTGCTTACGTCCATCTATAGACCGAAGTAAGCTTCCCGAAGTTGGAACATAAGATTTGAAAAGGCGATCAGATCTTATGACTTCATTAAGAACGAAGATGAACCTTGTGTGTATAGGAAGATAAGTGGGAGCACTATCATATTTTTTATGCTATATGTGGATGACATTCTGATCATTGGGAATGATGTAGGAATGCTCTCTATAGTAAAGGCTTGGCTATCTAGACACTTCTTCATGTAGGACTTAGGGGAAGCATCTTGTATATTGGGGATTTGGATCTATAGAGAAAGATCTAAGAGGATGCTTGGCTTGTCCTAATCTAGGTACATAAACACCATTGTCAAAAGGTTTGGCATAGAAAATTTCAAGAGAGGTCTCATATCAATAAGACATGGAATATCACTTTCTATAAGTATGTCCCCAAAGACTCTTGAAGAAAGAGCACATATGGATATGATATCCTATGCCTCAGCGATAGGATATATCATGTATGCTATGCTATGTACCAGGCCTGATATAGCGCATACTTTGAGTGTCACAAGCAAGTATCAGGCAAATCCAGGCATGGAGCACTGGAAAGTAGTAAAGTATATCCTTAAGTACTTGAGAAGGACTAATGATCTTTTACTGGTATATGGAGGCAATAGCCTTAAGGTTGAGGGCTACACAGACTTGAGCTTCCAGTCTGATATCAATGATAGCAAGTTTAATTCAAGGTATATATTTACCCTGAATGGAGGAGCAGTATGTTGGAAGAGTTCCAAACAAGACACTATTGTTGACTCAACCACAGAGGTAGAGTACATTGCTGAAGGAGAGAGTTTGGATGAAGAAGTTCATCGCAGATCTAGGAGTCATGCTGAGCAGCGAGGAGTCAATTCTCTTATATTGTGACAACAACGAAGTGATTGCTCAAGCCAAGAAACCCAGGTTTTATCAGAAGTCAAAGCACATTCTGAGGAGGTTCCACTTGATAAGAGAGATTGTCGCCCAAAGAGATGTAGTAGCGGAAAGAGTTCCATCCGAAGATAACATTGTAGATCTACTGACGAAGCCGTTGTCTCAAATTGTCTTTAAGCATCACAGGGGTTTGATGGGGATCAGACACGTAGGTGATTGGCTTTAGGTCAAGTGGGAGATTGCTAGTCATATGTGCCCTGTAAACCAATCACGTGAGTGATGGCACGTATGACTTGATATACACTCTTTTTATTTATTATTATTAGGTATTTTATCACTTTATTTTACGTGTTACATATATTATGATGTTTATGGATCTATGTAATGAGAGTCGGATCATGATAAGATCACGATAATGAGATCGATTCACCTTTAAACACGAATCCTAAATAATCTCAATCATAGGTTACTCAAGAAAGACATCGAGATAACCGGACAAACTAGTGTACTATATACCCATCCATATGATGGAGGCGATTGGTCTCATAACTACTCGTGTGGGAATACTAAGGATACAGTATAAGTGCTCAATGGAGAATGAGTTCACTGATTGATCCGCTTATAGAATACTGGATGGTTGATGATACCTTATTGTCAGACAGTGATTTCATAGTCATAGTAGTGTATCTGGTCCTTGTTGGGCTGATAAAGCCCAGTTCAGCCCATATGGGCTTTAGCAGCCCATAGCCCATAGCTTCTCTTATTAACCCTAACCCTAACCTAATCTCTAATTATAAATAGGGGCTATGGTGGCTACGAAATTAGGAGATTAATATCGCAGCAAAGGGCAGCAACTTGGCAGCGAGATTAAGGATTCAAAGAGAGGAGAAAAGGGCAGAAAAACAAGAGAAAAAGAAAGGGAAGAAGACAAGGAAAACTCAGAAATTGTTCTCACTCATCCAAACAGTTTCTCATCTCAGGTTAGATCAGATCTTCAGTGAATTCTTCTGTGATTGCTTGAGGAGGTTTTGGATATTGTGCACAGTGACGTGATCCTTGTATCCCAGTTATTCTCTTGTGATTGTTGCTTGGGTTTTGGGCAAGAGATTCGAGATTGTACATTCATTATTTCTATAGTGGATTTTCTCTGGTTTGCCCCGTGGTTTTTACCCTTCACGTTGAAGGGGTTTTCCACGTAAATCTTGGTGTTCTATTTGATTGTGATTTCTGTTTTAATTCCGCTGTGTGTTACAGCCTGCTAGTATTTGTTCTTATACAGAAAGTTATTGTTTGTTGCCTATCCTTTTATTTCCCTATCAACTGGTATCAGAGCAAGGTTTTGGTGATTTAACTTTTGTGTTTGAACATGGAGGCTGGTAATGTTTCTCGCATGATTAGTTTGAACGGAAACAATTGGATGATATGGAAACCAAGAATGGAAGATCTCTTGTATTGCAAAGATTTGTATGGACCTTTGCAGGGGGATAGTGAAAAACCCATAACTATGACAGATGATGAGTGGAAGAGATTAGATCGAAAAACGGTTGGGTTTATTCGACAGTGGCTCGATGATAGTGTCTTTCATCATGTTTCTATTGAAAGTTCTACATATTCTCTTTGGAAAAAGTTAGAAGGTCTCTATGAAAGAAAAACAGCTGGCAACAAAGCTTTTTGATCGGAAAAACTTGTGAACCTAAAATATAAAGAGGGTGCTTCTATTGCTGAGCATTTGAATGAAATTCAAAGTATTACTAACCGATTATCTTCTATGAAAATGTCTCTTGATGATGAGTTGCAAGCATTGTTACTTCTCGATTCATTGCCGAAAGTTGGGAGACACCGGTGGTTTCCTCGCACTCGCCGAGATGGTATTGTTACCATGAGTCAAGTAACAAGCGTTTGTTGAATGAGGAGTTGAGAAGAAAGACCTTAGCAAGATATCTCGATTGATTCACAGGCACTTATCTCAGAGAACAGAGGAAGGTCAAGGTCTAAAGATAGAAGCAGTTCACGTATAGGTAGAAGCAAGTCAAGATCAAGGAAAGATATTGTTTGCTATAACTGTGGTGAGAAAGGACATTATAAGAATCAGTGTAAGCAGCCTAAGAAGAGCAAGAAAAAGGGAAAAGAAGTGGAGTCTACAGAGTCAAAAGAAAATACCACAGCTACAGTGCAGGTTGGTGATTATTTGATTTTGTCCCCTTCTGATGATATTTTTTCTTGTGTGTGTCAGGATCTCGAGTGGATAATTGACACAGGAGCTTCTTATCATGCTACACCACGGAGGGAGTTTTTTGCTACGTACAGGTCTGGAAATTTTGGTGTTGTCAAGATGGGCAACCATGGCACAGCAGACATTATTGGCATGGGTGACATCCATATAAAGACCAACCTTGGATGCAAGTTGGTGCTTAAGGATGTGAGGCATGTGGTTGACTTGAGGTTGAATCTAATTTCAGTTGGAAGATTAGATGATGAGGACTATGATAGCAGGTTTCACAGAGGGCAATGGAAACTCAGTAAGGGTTCTCTTGTTATAGCTAATGGAAAGAAATGTCATACTTTGTACAGTTGCAGTGCCAAAGCTTATGGTGAAGCAGTTAAATGCCACAAAGAAAGACTTTAGCATGGAGTTGTGGCATAGGAGATTGGGACACATGAGCGAGAAGGGACTGCAAGCTCTTTCCAAGAGAGAGGTATTGCACGACCTCGAGAGGTATACGTTTGAACCCTTGTATTGATTGTTTAGTGGTAAACAACATAGAGTTTCATTTGCTAGTCCTGCTTTGTCTAGAAAAATGCATGCCTTGGACCGTGTTTATACAGATGTATGTGGTCCTTTGAGGACAAAAACTCCTAATGGTTCTACTAATGTTCCTGGCATCAGTGGTGCACTTTACTTTGTTACTTTTATAGATGACTTTTCCAGAAAGTTTGGGCTTTTGCTTTGAAGACCAAAGATCGAGTTATTGGTGTCTTCAAAGAGTTCCATGCCGAGTTGAAAGGGAGACAGAAAGACAGTTGAAATGCATAAGATCGGATAATGGTGGTGAGTATACAGGATTGTTTGATGATTATTGCAGGTCACATGGCATCCAAAGATGAGATGACAGTTCTGGTACACCTCAAAGATAATGCAATTGCAGAGAGGATGAACCGCACCATCATGGAAAAGATCGATGTATGCTTTCATTGTGCAAAGCTACCCAAAAGGTTTTGGGATGAGGCTTTGAGGACTACAGTTGATGTGATCAACTTATCTCCTGCATGACCCTAGATGCCGATGTTGCAGAGCATGTTTGGTCGAGGAAAGATGTTTCCTATAAGCATTTGAGAGTATTTGGTTGTCGTGCATTTGCACATATTCCGAGATAATGAAAGGTCTAAGCTGGATGGTAAGACAAAAGAATGTATTTTTCTTGGCTACTCACATGATCAATTTGGTTACTGGCTTTGGGATCCGTAAAAGCGGAAGGTGTTTAGAAGCGAGATGTGGTCTTCTTTGAGGATCAAACCCTTGAGGATTTGAAGAAGAAGGCACCACCAAGACTTCTGCATGAAGGATTAGCGATTGTGACCCAGCTTGTTCCTCCAAAGATATCGGGGTGATGGGGAGATATGCGGAGGAAGATGGTGTAGAGCCGATATTAATCTACTCGCAGGACATGTTGAGCAAAAAGAAGCTGAGGAGTTACTTCCCGCAGAACCTCAATTGAGAAGATCTTCTAGACAACGTCACCTTCCGAGAAGATACTCTGAGATGAGTATGTGATGCTTCATCGATGCAGTGAACCAGAGGGTTACCAGAAGCAGTTGAAAGTGAGCAGAACAAAATGTGGCTAGTTGCTATGCAGGAAGAGATGGATGCTCTACAGATGAATCATACATATGATTTGGTGCAACTTCCACAGGGAATGAAGGCTTTGAAGAACAAGTGGGTTTTCAGGTTGAAGACTCAAGAATATTGTTCTCAACCAAAGTACAAAGCCAGATTGGTTGTGAAAGGCTTTGGTCAAAAGAAAGGTATTGACTTTGAAGAAATTTTTTCTCCTGTTGTTAAAATGTCTTCTATTCGTGTTGCTCTAGGTATTGCTGCTAGCCAGGACTTGGAGGTGGAGCAGTTAGATGTGAAGACAGCTTTCCTTCATGGTGATTTGGAGGAGGAAATTTATATGGAACAACCAGAAGGTTTCAAAGTCAAAGGTAAAGAAAATTTTGTCTGCAAGTTAAGAAAGAGTTTGTATGGATTAAAGCAAGCTCCAAGACAGTGGTACAGAAAGTTTGATTCATTTATGATTGAAAATGGATACAAAAGAACGGCTTCAGATCATTGTGTGTACATTAAACGGTTTGGTGAGGATTTTATTATTCTCTTACTTTATGTTGATGATATGCTTATCCTTGGGAAAGATATGCATACAATTTGAGTTGAAGAAGGAACTAAGTGAGTCGTTTGCAATGAAGGATATGGGGCCAAGAAAGCAAATATGGGCATGCAGATTTTCGTGACAGAAAAACAAGAAGATTTGGTTGTCACAGGAGAAATACATCGAGAAGATATTAGAAAGGTTCAAGATGAGCAATGCAAAGCCAGTTGGTTCTCCTCTTCAGGTCACTTCAAGTTGTGCTCGAGCAGAGTCCGTCAAGTGATGAAGAGAAGGAGAAAATGCAAAGGTTCCTTATGCTTCAGCAGCTTGGAAGTTTAATGTATGCAATGGTATGTACGAGGCCGGACATCGCATATGCAGTGGGTGTTACTAGCAGATTTCTTACAAATCCAAGCAAGGAGCACTGGGCAGCAGTAAAGTGGATATTGAGATATCTCAGAGGAAGCTCTAAGGTTTGTTTAAGCTTTGGAGGTGGACCACCTGTGCTAGTGGGTTACACAGATGCAGATATGGCCAGAGATATTGATACAAGGAAATCTACATCAGGTTTTGTACTTACTTTTTGCAGTGGGGAGTGTGTCATGGCAATCCAGATTGCAAAGGTGTATTGCTCTCTCCACCACAGAGGCGAAATATATTCGCTACAGAGGTTTGCAAAGAAATATTATGGATGAAAGAATTCTTACAAGAATTAGGGCTGAAACAGGAAAACTATGTGGTGTATTGTGACAGCCAGAGTGCCATCCATTTATGTAAGAACCCAGTTTTTCATTCCAAGTCAAAGCATATAGATGTCAGATATCACTGGATTCGAAATGTACTTGAAGAGAAGCAGTTGCAACTTCAGAAAATTCATACAGATGATAATGGAGCAGACATGTTGACAAAGACCTTACCAAAAGAGAGGCAGGAGATGTGTCGACAGTTGATCGGCATGGATTTACACTGAGGAGTCATGGGACAGCCTCCCTTATGGGCTGAAGGGGGAGGTTGTTGGGCTGATAAAGCCCAGTTCAGCCCATATGGGCTTTAGCAGCCCATAGCCCATAGCTTCTCTTATTAACCCTAACCCTAACCTAATCTCTAATTATAAATAGGGGCTATGGTGGCTACGAAATTAGGAGATTAATATCGCAGCAAAGGGCAGCAACTTGGCAGCGAGATTAAGGATTCAAAGAGAGGAGAAAAGGGCAGAAAAACAAGAGAAAAAGAAAGGGAAGAAGATAAGGAAAACTCAGAAATTGTTCTCACTCATCCAAACAGTTTCTCATCTCAGGTTAGATCAGATCTTGATGAATTCTTCTATGATTGCTTGAGGAGGTTTTGGATATTGTGCACATGGCGTGATCCTTGTATCCCAGTTATTCTCTTGTGATTGTTGCTTGGGTTTTAGGCAAGAGATTCGAGATTGTACATTCATTATTTCTATAGTGGATTTTCTCTGGTTTGCCCCGTGGTTTTTACCCTTCACGTTGAAGGGGTTTTCCACGTAAATCTTGGTGTTCTATTTGATTGTGATTTCTGTTTTAATTCCGCTGTGTGTTACAGCCTGCTAGTATTTGTTCTTATACAGAAAGTTATTGTTTGTTGCCTATCCTTTTATTTCCCTATCAGTCCTTAGACTTGAGACACCAAAGATGTCCTATATGAGTACTTCACTCTTTGATACCGGACTTATAGGTTTGGAAGCTCCAGATCTAATATAACCGATCATTGGGAGTGGTAGCCAACCTTAAAAGGGCTATTGAGTGTCAATAGATGATCATCCGCTCTTGGTATCATAAGAGAAATATCCAATGTATTCTTGCTCAAACAAATCCTTGGTCAAGGTTGTTCGGATTGAGAGAGAAAGAGTTCTCCAGGAGAATCCGATTTGAGTGAGACTTAAGGAGAAACTGTATAGACCTAACAGCACCATGCCCGGTATAGGGTCTTTAAGATATTAGATGAATGAAGGACTATAGGTACATAATAACTAAGGATGGATAGGTCCAAAGGATTGGATTCCCTTGTTTCATTTAGGGACTACAGCATAGTAGCCTAGTACGTCCGTAGTCGATGAGTCGAGTGAATTATTATTGAGATAATAATTTACTAAATCAAAAAGAGTTCTGACAAGTATGACTCACGGCCAGCTTGATATTGGGTCTAGAGAATCACATACATATGGTAGATGTCGCGATGAGTAGAAGTTCGGATATGAGATATCCGTCGAAACCTCCTTTGACTAAAGGCATACCATCTCTGAAATTCAAGGATCATGTTGAGAAAATGAGACTTGGTTCCACTTTGTAATTGTATTGAAACTCTTATATACATTGTGATATTTTCTCATTCATGTGCACATTAATTTGAGAAAATATATTTATGCTAGATAAGAATAAACATAAGGTTTATTTATTAAGTAATATTATCACATTAAGATTCATTCTTAAGAAACTAAATACATCATGATACATCAATGATAATACTCACTCTTAGAGGACTTATTGCTATGATTCATGTATTTATTTCTTAAGAAAGTTATTTGATTAGATTAATTCAAGTTATTAAGTTAAACGTATGGACCAGACCAAGTAGGAGAATGTAAGCATTCCCTATTCATTACTATTAATTTTTTATTAATTTTAGAGAATGTAATTGTTCTTATTAAGTTCATCATTCATTTCTCCATTTATTATGATTTAAATATTTTAGTTTTTCATTCATTATGAATTAATTATTATTATTAATTTTTTATTCATTAGTATTAAAATTCTTAATTATGGTTCAAACGTTATATACTTGAATTAATTCTTGAATATTATAAATTTGATGGTAATAAATATTCTTGATGGAAGAATATCTATATAAAGTGAGATTTTTGGTCCCTTAGATCATCTCTCTCAAGTCTTCAAAATTTTTTTACACCATCTAAAGTGAGAATTCTGAGCCGAAAAGAACCAAAATACTAAGAGAAATCATTGCACAAATTTCTCAATAACAATGGTTGAAGGTATATAATTTTGTTTCTGCATTTAGTTTCATTGTGTTTCTATTATAGTGATTAAGAAACATATTATATTCTTTATTTTTTTATAATTTATTCTGTTAATCTTAATCGTCTAGTTTGTAGGTTATTAAGTTTTTTATATTATGTCAATACATATGAAAGATTAGTAGATGCGACATCGTCTCAATTTATATTCATAACCTGATAGTGACTCGGTGGCTTGGTCATCTGGGCTCCGGAAGTTAAGATTGTGATGGAACAGCTTGCATTATTGCATTAGCACTATTAAGGCAGCAGCGGGAAGAAGAAGAAAGGTCGATGTCTTCACATCCAACACTCTCATTTGCATTTTATCTTCTTCAGTCTATAGCAGATTCTTGTGTTCATGGAAAGTAAAAAAAAAAAAATTCTTTCTTCTTTGTTCATAGCTGGTAATCCTTTCTCTTTGATCACTAGAACTTTTGGACACTAATATCACTAATTGAGAGAAAGAACTTAAAACCAAAAAAAAAAGAAATCAAGAAATAAAGAACATACTAAAAAATCGATATAAAATTTAATAATATGGTTCGATAACTTTGTGCTTATGTCCATGAAAAAATCAAATTATTTAAAAAGTCAATACACGGAATCACTTACTTTCGAGGTAACCCGAACTCAAGTCTAAAACTCTTGAACACCCTCTCACATAAATTTAAATAACTTTTCTCTCAACTTTTTCTAAAAAATAAATATTGAGAGATACCCTCAAGAGCACCCAAAGTATCATGCCTCTTCCTCACAAAAATCTTCAACTCAAGGTATATTTATATAAATAAATCTTAATTTTTTAAAAATTATTCTTACTTGAATTCCTATTATAAATCCTTATCTTAGTCTGTGAAAGAGTTTAAGTTTAATTAGAAATTCTTCCAATTAATTAGAATCGAATTAGAACTCCTAAAATACTTATCAATCTTTATAGAAATGATTGAAAAATAAGACTATCTTACGCCATATATCTAATATGTACATGAAGAATATGACTTATAAATAACTAATAATCATACATTTGAAAACAATCCAATTATGTGCATCGAGTAAGAAAATAAGTTGTTTATTCTATTAATCTTAATCGTCTAGTCTGTAGGTTATCTTAAGTTTTTTATATTGTGTCAATACATATGAAAGATTAGTAGATTCGACGTCGTCTCAATTTATATTCATAACTGATAGTGACTCGGTGACTTGGTCATCTGTGGGCTCCGGAAGTTAAGATTGTGACGGAACAGTTTGCATTATTGCAATAGCACTATTAAGGCGGCTGCGGGAAGAAGAAGAAATGTGGATGTCTTCACACCCAACGCTCTCTCATTTGCATTTCATCTTCTCCTCCAGTGTATAGCAGATTCTTATGTTCATGGTAAGTAAAAAAAATTTCTTTCTTCTTCGCTCATAGCTGGTAATCCTTTCTCTTTTAGTGGATTGGTTTAGCTATTTTAGATTTTTTAAGCATTTGATCTTTGGGAGGCGTGATACACTATAAGATATAAACACCAAAAGTTAAGAGGTAATAAACATGCTATCTAATTTTTATTTCAAAATTGTTATTTCATTTTTACTCTTATCGAACTAAAGATAAAACGTAAAGCTGTTTCTACGATCTATGATGGCGATAAATCTCAAACTGGTCTAAATGGGAAGGGTGTTCTTCAACCCGTAAAAAATTTATAGTAGGACAGAATAAGCTCTAGAAAGACGTACACCAACTATTTAGGATCATATCGTTAAATAATTTTTCAATCCAATTTAATCATTCTCTAATTCTCAATTCTGAAGTGATTCTCTCTTTTTCCACTGGACCAAAAGGGAAGACACAGGAGGCTTACATACACAAACTCTCTTCCGTCACTCTTAACTCATCTTTCTCCTTAGAAAGCTCAAGAAGTACTATTGCCTATTGTGAAACACCAGCTGACTTGAGAACGAACGTTGTCGGGACATCCTAGCACCCTCTTTGATTTGCACGTTCTTTGACTTTCTTCCAATTCTTACTTTAATCAATGGTGTTATTTTTGTTAGTTTATATAATTATATTTAGTTAGATATAGATTCTAATTATAGTTATTAATCAGTAAAAAATAATTATTATAGAATTTCTTAGTAGATTATCTTGATGGAAGGGATTTTTCTAGTTGCTTATCTAGTCCTTCCACTCTCACCTATAAATAGGACATCATAGAAACTCAATATGTAATTTTATGTTATAATATATTTTGAGGTTATAGATCATTTATTATATTCCATCAATCCATATTCCATCAGTTATAGTAGTCATGTAAAGAATAGCAAGAGAAAAAAATATAAATCTAATTGCAGATAGGTATTGTTGCTTCCTTTAGATCGAACAATGGTGTGCCTATAAATTAAATAAGTTTTTTTTGAATAATATCAAAAGGTACATAATCCTAATCTTGATATATCATTATTTGACTTTGTTATTAATTTTTTTCACTTAACAAATGTATGATTATAGTTTCATACTTACAATTAGTATCACAGCTATATTTAAAATCAAAATAACTTAGATTGTAAAATATTAGATTTATTTTATATAAGATATGTTATTATTATCACCTTTCACTTATGAAAGGATTGTTATCACCTTTCGCATGCAAAAAGGTATTGTTTCCATTCTTATCGTGTTACACTTGTCTCGTAAGATTTGATTATTTTCATATATAACTCACCTGAGTCCGTATATCTATTCGCTTGCTTGCTTATAAAAAGGTGCTACCATTTTGGTCGACGGATTATCTTCGACAATCTATTGTTGGCGATGACATAGTATAGGGTGATAGCCTATTATGATTACTGGCTTGTCAAGGACTACTACTACTACTGTACAATGGCTATCCACAGTAGTGAAGCGAAAGAGCAACGACTGTAATGAGGGTAGTAGTCATGAGCCCTATATCACGAACGACCACCGCTCACCTGCAACATCTTTGTCAATGAACCATTTATTACTTTTATTTACTTATAGTTTAGTCATATGTTTTGCTTTTTTTATATGTGTTTGTTTAAAAATTGTGAGCAAAAATAGTTTGTAATGTTGTAAAGTAATCGCTCACCAAATTGGACAAAACTACTCCAAAATAACTTAGTTTTCATATGTCATAACTTATTTTCTATAGGTTGCGGTGCGATATGAAAGGTTAGCCGTCTTAACACCCTATAACCCCTTGAGTGGCATAGGACTAGATGGGGGTTTAGGGCAGTGTTGGACGTTAATTGAATTCACAAGTTCACACATTAAGCCTATGAAAACTTACCATCATGTCTGACACATAGTGAGCAGTCATTTTTAAATTTGCAACTATTTATTTACTTTCTAAAGTCTTTGTTTTCTCCTTCTTCTCTTTTCTCTCTTGTATACCAAGTGTTTGCTGAATTACATATAAAGCTGCCCTTTTTATGAGACATCAAGACTTATTCGTTACTCGCTTTCGAACTAATCAATTTGTTCTTTTACAGGTCCTTCAGAACCTGAGCAAGGTTGCACTTAGGCTAACCCTTTGTAGATGGATAATGTAAGGGTGCCTCATGTTTTAGGCAATCTCAATAGAGTCCATGACATTGGTGCAAGGGTGCCTTACGACTTAGGTAATTCTAACTAAATCCATGATATTATCATAAGGGTGCATCACCACTTAGGTAATTTCAACAAAGTCTGTGATATTGTGGTATCAAAGCAGGTAAGCAATTTGAGTAAACAATGAAAGTTTTATAATTTTGTCACAACAAAGTATTATAGTGAATCGAGCAAGATGGGGCAAGCCAGACCATTGCCCCAAGTAGTTGTTGGTGGGCTATAAGTTCAAACTTACTCTCAAACTATTAGAGTTACTCAAGATAAGTGAGAAATTAACTATTCCCCATGAGTGGAAGAAGCATAGTCTCGAGCATCAACCAAGAAAAAAAGCCATAATGAGAGGCTTATAACTATGGAAACCTGCCTTAACATTCTTGAAATGAATTTAGAGGAACTCTACCAATGCCAACGAAGGCTTTTTTTTGGCAAAGAACTTATACGAGGAAGAAAAATATCATATAAATAAAGTTAAGTCCCTAATCGATCAATTGACCGAAGATACCAAAGACTCCATGCAACACCTACACAAAGTCATAGCAGAAATCACATATAAGATTACATTACTCACAAGGGCTCTCAATGTATGAGGAAGCAACACCCATATTGCTCCACTACAAAACTTAAGAGTATTGAGAAATCCTTCTAAGGAATGACATCTCATGCGCAGCGGAAGAACAAAAACAAAACACCTCAGATTTTTTATAGAAAGGTTCCGTCGTCGTGCGAAGATTGATACATCAAAACAAATCCGTGAAAACTGTATGTGTAAAAGAAAATACCTAGGGAGATCGTATATCCCTCAATCCCTACAGATCTGTAGGAAGGATGAAGGAGGTCAAGCATTCTCCTCTCTAGCGGTATCCACACGGTAGGGACTGCGACGATATACCTCTCTGGGGAGAGGAGAACAGAATGTGGCTACCAAAAGAAACACTTAGCCTATAGAGCTTTGGTTCCCTCCTATTTATAAAGGCTCCCTATAAACCCTAATGGATCTTACCCTGTTGGGTATTGGATCTCCATCCAATTACCCAAGCCTCTTGGATTAGTGGGTCTTTACTCAATAATCTCTTATTAGCAATTATTGGATCTCATCTAAGGATCCAATAATTCAGGGGCTTAATAGATATCCAATAAGTTAGGGGCTCCAGCGAATATCTCATATCTGAACCTCTACTCGTCGCAACACCTACCATATGTGTGTGACTCTCTAAGCCCAATATCGACCTAGCCATGAGTCATACTTGTCAAAACTCCTTCTGACTTAGTGAATTATTATATCTATAATAATTCACCCAACTCATCGACTGCGGACATACTAGGTCATTACGTTGCAGCCCCCAGATAACATAGGGGAATCTAATCCTTTAGACCTATCTGTCCTCAGTTACAATGTATCTATAGTCCCTCATCCATCTAATATCCTAGAGACCCTATACCAGGCATGGTGCTGTCAGGTCGATACGATCTCTCCTCGAGTCTTGCTCTTGTCGGATTCTCCCGGAGAACTCTTTCTCTCTCAATCCGAATAACCTTGGCCAAGGTCTTGTTCAAGCAAGAATACATGGGATATTTCTCTCATGATACCGAGACCGAATGATCCTCTATTGACACTCAATAGCCCTCGTAAGGTTGGCTATCACTCCCAATAACTTGCTATACTAGATCTGGAACTTTCCAAACCTATAAGTCCAGTATCAAAGAGTGGAGTACTCATACAAGATATCCTTGGTGTCTCAAGTCTAAGGACTAGATATACTACTGGAACTATGGAATCGCTGTCTGACGTGAGGTATCAATAACCATCTAGCATTCCATAAGTGGATCAATCAATGAACTCATTCCCCAATGAGCAAATACACTGTACCCTTAGTATCCCCACATGAGTAGCTATGAGACCAGCCACCTCCATCATATAGACGGGTATACAGCACACCAATCTATCCGGTTATCTCGATGTCCTTCTCGAGTAACCTATGACCAGGATAATTTAGGGTCTATGTTTAAAGGTGAATCGGTCTCATTATCATGATCTCATCACGATACGATTCCCATTACACAGATCTAAGGATATCACAATATATGCAACATGCAAGATAAAGTGATAAAATGCCTAATAATAAGTAAAGAGAAAAAGTACATATCAAGTCACAAGTGTCATCACTCATGCGATTGGCTTGCAGGGCACATATAGCAATCTCCCACTTGATCTAAAACCAATCACCAACATGTCTGATCCCCATCAGACCTCTGTGACACTCAAATACAATCTAAGTTAATAGCTTTGTTAGTGGATCTACAATATTATCTTCGGATAGAACTCTTTCCATTACTACATCTTTTCTAGCGATAATCTCTTTTATCAAGTGGAACCTCCTCAGAATGTGCTTTAACTTCTGATGAGACCTAGGTTCCTTCACTTGAGCAATTGCCTCATTATTGTCACAATATAAGGGAATCGGTTTGTCGCTGCTCAAGACAACTCCCAAATCTATGATAAATTTCTTCATCTAGACTCCCTCTTTTGCTGCCTCTATCGCAGCAATGTATTCCACCTTTATGGTCAAGTCAGCAATAGTGTCTTGCTTGGAACTCTTCCAGTATACTGCTCCTCCATTCAGGGTGAACACATACCCTGAATTAGACTTGCTATCATCAACATCGGACTGGAAGCTCGAGTCCGTGTAGCCCTCAACCCTGAGACTACTACCTTCATACACCAATAAAAGATCCTTAGTCTTTCTCAAGTACTTAAGAATATATTTTACTGCTTTCCAGTACTCCAAGCCTAAATCTACTTAATATCTACTCGTGACACTCAGAGCATGCACTATATCAAGCCTGGTACATAGCATAGCATATATGATAGATCCTATCACTGAGGCATATAGTATCATATCCATGTGTGCCCTTTCTTCAGGAGTCTTTGGGGACATACTCCTAGCAAGTGATATTCCATGTCTCATTGGTATGCGACCTCTCTTAAAATTTTTCATGCCAAACCTTTTGACAATGGTGTCTATATACCAGAACTGGGATAAGCCAAGCATCCTCTTGGATCTATCTCTATAGATCTGTATCCCTAATATGCAGGATGCTTTCCCTAAATCATTCATGGAGAAGTGCCTAGATAACCAAGTCTTTACTGTGGAGAGCATTCCTACATTATTCCTAATGATCAGGATGTCATCCACATATAATACCAAAAAGGTGATAGTACTCCCACTTACGTTCCTATACACATAAGACTCATCTTTGTTCTTAACGAAGTCATAAGATCTGATCGCCTCATCAAATCTTATATTTCAACTTCGAGAAGCTTGCTTCAATCCATAAATGGACCTAAGCAACCTGTATACCTTATCTGGGTTATCCCTGGACCCGAATCCCTCAGGTTGTATCATATACACCTCCTCCTCAAGGTTGTCATTGAGGAATATGGTTTTGACGTCCATCTGCCAGATCTCATAATCATAGTGTGCTGCAATAGCCAATAGAATTCGAATGAATTTTAACATGGCTACAGGTGAAAAAGATTTATCATTGTCAACACCTTGCCTCTGACGATACCCCTTAGCCATTAGCCTTGCTTTATAGGTCTCTACCTTTCCATCTACTCTAATCTTCTTTTTGAAGATCCACTTGCAGCCAATGGGTACAATACCCTTGGGTGCATCAACTAGGTTTCAAACCTTGTTGGAGTACATGGAATCCATTTCTGAATTCATGGCTTCTTGCCATTTCCTGGAGTCTATGCTCATAATAGCCTCCTCGTAGGTCTGAGGATCAATATCCTTAACATCCTCTCCTCTGATATGTCCTACATATCTCTTAGGAGGATGAGATACTCTACCGGACCTACGTAAAGTTGGAACTTGTGTGCTAGGTATCTGAATAGATTCTGGTTGTGGAATGGTGCTTGAGCTAGGTTCTTCAACCTCGCTCAACTCTATCATGCTCCCACTGTCTCCCCAAGAATGTGTTCCTTCTCAAGGAACGCTGCTCTCTTGGCTACAAAGATCTTTTGGTCTTTAATGTGATAGAAATAATACCCACAAGTTTCCTTGGGGTATCCCATAAACTTGCACCGTTCCATCCTGGATTCCAACTTGTCGGGGTTATGTCTCTTGATGTGGGCAGGGCAGCCCCGAATCTTAACAACCTGAAGATTGGGCTTCTTTCCATTCCATATCTCATATGAAGTAGACATCACTGACTTAGTTATAATTCTGTTCAGAAGATAAGTTGCGGTCTCTAGGGCATATCCCCAGAATGAGATAGGTAGGTTGGCGAAACATATCATGGAATGCACCATATCTAGTAGTATGCGATTCCTCCTTTCTGATACACCATTAAGCTGCGGTGTATAAGGAGGTGTCCATTGGGATAAAATCCTATGGTTTTGAGGAACTAGGTAAACTCTGTACTCAAGTACTAACTGGGTGAACTCTGTACTCAAGTACTCACCTCCTTGATCTAATTGAAGGGTTTTAATACTCTTTTCTGTCTGATTTTTTACTTCATTTTTATATTTTCTAAATTTCTCAAAAGCCTCAGACTTGTACTTCATCAAGTACATATGTCCGTATCTTGAAAAATCATCAGTGAAAGTAATGAAGTAAGAGTAACCACCTATGGCATGAGTCGACATAGGACCGTATACATCACTATGTATGAGTTCTAGTAACTCAGTGGCTCTCTCTCCAGTTCCACTAAATGAAGAGTTGGTCATCTTTCCCCGAAGGCAAGGTTCACATGTCGCATATGACTCAGTCAAATGGATCTATATATCCATTCTTCAATAACTTTTGAATCCTTCCCTCGTGGATATGACCTAGCCTACAATGCCAAAGATATGCATTGTTCACCTCTTCTCGTTTCCTCTTAGACTCACTTACACTCATGATATGTGGAGCTGTATCTAGCATAAATAAATCATTATGCACGGTTCCTCTCATGATGATCTCATCATCTAATATTATTGAACAACCATTATTATCAAAAACTAATTTATATCCACTAACTATCAAACATGAAATAGAAATAATATTTATGATAATAGAAGGAACATAATAGCATACGTCTAATGTAATAATAACTCTACCAGGCAGATGTAAGGTGACCTTGCCAACAGCCACTACAATAACCTTTACTCTATTGCCCATCTTAAGGTCCATCTCGCCTTTGTTCAATCTCCTAGGTTCTGCTAGAACCTGCAACAAATTACAGATATGATAAGCACTCCTGGTATCCAATACCCATGTGTTATCATAAGATTCTGACAAATGGAGGCTGATCATAAATGTACCTGAAGCTTCTCCAAGCTTCTGTTTCGCCCTCTCTGTAAGGTACTCTTTGCAGTTCCTCTTCCAATGCCCATCTTTGCCATAGTGGAAGCACTGGCCTTTGTCCTTTGATGGGTCTTTCTTGATAATCTTTATCTTACCCATTTTGCCCTTGCCCTTGCCCTTCTTAAGGGTCTTCTCAACCTTCCTTTTCTTTCTAGTCTCACCAGTATAGAGGACCGGCTTCTCTTTCTTGATGGTGCTCTCTGCTTCTCTCAACCTATTGAGGAGCTCTGGGAGGGTCACCTCAAGTTTGTTCATATTAAAATTCATTATGAACTAAGAAAAGGAATCTAGTAGGGATTGAAGCACAAGATCCACAAATAGGTTATCCTCTAGGACCATTCCTAGACTTGTGAGTTTCTCGATCCACTCAATCATCTTAAGGATATGGTTCTGAACCGGTATCCCCTCAGTCATCCTGGCATGAAAAGACTCTTTGAC
This sequence comes from Musa beccarii, assembly GCA_024322285.1. Lineage (NCBI taxonomy): Eukaryota > Viridiplantae > Streptophyta > Magnoliopsida > Zingiberales > Musaceae > Musa > Musa beccarii. Next base: position 16,934,720 of record CM044402.1, read on the forward strand.
ATCTCATATCATTGAGTTCTTCCCTGTTCCTCAAATAGTTTACGAAAATACAGGAGTATGGAATTAGCATCCATATTTTCATACTGTCTCTGTAACTCAGTAGTCATAAAGGCTAACATATAACACTGAGCAAGAACAAAATCATCTATATACTTCATATAATGAGCGATTTCATCCTCGGTTGTCCCTTCGTCGGGCGTAGAGATCACTGTATCAAGGACATACACGATTTTCTCCGCCATGAGAATGATTCTCAGATTGCAAAGCCAATCCGTATAATTTGGACCGGTGAGGCGGTTGGCATCAAGTATGCCACGTAAAGGATTTGAAAGTGATATTTTTTTAAAATCAAAGATGTAGCAAACATAAATAACATATAGACTTTGTAAAAATTAAACAGTTAAGATAAGGACTTCTATCTTAATGCATTCCCACTAATTTTTTGTGAGACACACAACACCCTCCGGTATGTGAATCGGAGATTCCCGGCGGATCTCTAGTGGGGATCGGGATCCAATCGGCGTCTTAACGTAACCTCGAGAAACTCGACCAATCATGTTAAGCCCGTAAAAGTAGGCAACTCTTGCCAATCATAACTCCTTGTGATTCCCGTCCTATTCGGCCTCCGAACCACCATGGCCTCGAGGGACTCGACTAACCATGATGTTCAGTTAAGTCATCGCCATCGTTACAAGATTAGTCTGATTCGGTGATATACTCTCGAAGGACTCGACCAAGCATACCATATCCTCAGATCACCGGTGACATCTCTATGTCATAGATAAGATAGTGAAATATGATATAGGTGAGTCTCGAGGGACTCGACCAACTTAACCCACACCGGGAATCGGTTCCTACCTATAACGATAGAAGGCCATGTAGATCAATCTAATTGCCTCACATTTATCGACTTAATATTATTAATAGAGAGAATTTTCTATTTGGTCTCCTAACATAATGTGTTACACACATACATATTTAATATACATATCTACATCGCATGTATATATATATATATCTACTATGTGTATAACCAATCACACATCACATGAGCAATCACACCAGATGATCATGGACCATATCCTAATGTGATCAAGCCTGAGCCAGTGGGCCCAATCACTTACATCAAAATCTATGTGTACTTAGGCACATCTCCATGCCCTGTGATCATCCTTCTTGCTTCGTTAATTCCGTTGGTATCTCAACGCATCTCCAAGCGTCGGATCGTCTGTCTCTGCCTCGTGGGTCCTACTACTGTTGCGCCTCCTCATGTAATTACAACATAATTACAAGAACATAGGCCCGACAATAAATGAGAAAATTAGAGGCTCGCAGGCCCCAATAATAATAATCACATGTACACACATCATATCATAGGTCCATGATCATCTATCCATATCATACGTCACATGTATATGTTATTTTATAGGACTACTAGATAAAAATAATAGTTAATTAATTTTTTTAATTAACATATATATTTTTCTGAAATCAGGGATATAGAGGAAATTTTTGAATTCCCAAGGGTATTTTGGTCATTTAACCAAAGGACAAAATTAAAATTTTTGAAATTATAAGGTGTATTTTGGTCATTCTATCAAAAAGGATAGAAATTAAAATTTCTGAAATTACGGGGGACAAAATTATCTTTTGCCCAAAACCCTAACCCCTCTCTCTCTCTTGTTGCGATGTGGCCGCCGCCACCCTGCCGGCGGCGGCCACTGCACGGCGAGCGCACTGGCCTCTGCCCACGGGTGGCACTGCCTCATATGGGCGAGTGCCGCCTCATGTTGGCGCCGCCCTTGCCGGCACACGCCCCTACGGGCACCGCTACGAGCTGGTCGCCCGCAGGCGATCACCCCTGCGGGCAAGGCCGCCACAGCGGGCACGAGCCACCCTTGCGGGCTCTTCTTCCTGCGAGACAACGTCTGCAGACCGTCGTAGGTAGTGTTGCCCCAGCGCGCGTCGCCTGCCCTTGCGGATAGGCCGCCCTACAGGGGCTGCTGCTGCGGGTGGGCCGACGGCCACTTGCCTGTAGGCCCTGTGCCCGCAGCTACCGCCACCATCGATGCAGGCAACAAGGCTGCAAGCAGCCTCTTTGCTGCTATGCGAGCGTAGCAAGCACAGCAACACTTGTTGCCCTTCCTCGTCTTTTGCGCCAATGATTTTGACGACAAAACATAACACACACAGTTAAAATCCAATCTTTGCACGAACAACCTGGCTCTGATACCACTGTTGGGAAATCCTTCTAGGGAGTGACATCTCATGCACAACGGAAGAACAAAAACAAAACACTCCAGATTTTTCATAGAAAGGTTCCGTCGTCGTGTGAAGATCGGTGCGTCAAAACAAATCCATGAAAATTGCATGTATAAAAGAAAATACCTAGGGAGATCATATATCCCTAAATCCTTACAGATCTGTAGGAAGGATGAAGGAGGTCAAGCGTCCTCCTCTCTAGTGGTATCCACACGACAGGGACTGCGACGATGCACCTCTCTGGGGAGAGGAGAACAGAAGGTGGCTACCAAAAGAAACCCTTAGCCTATAGAGCTTTGGTTCCTTCTTATTTATAAAGACCCTATGTAAACCCTAATAGATCTTGCTTTATTGGGTATTGGATCTCCATCCAATTACCTAAGCCTCTTGGATTAGTGGGTCTCTACCCAATAATCTCTTATTAGCAATTATTAGATCTCATCTGAGGATCCAATAATTCAGGGGCTTAATGGATATCTAATAGGTTAGGGGCTTCAGCGGATATCTCATATCTGAAGCTCTACTCATCGCAACACCTACCATATGTGTGTGACCCTCTAGGCCCAATATCGAGCTGGCCGTGAGTCATACTTATCAGAACTCCTTCTATCTTAGTGAATTATTATCTCTATAATAATTCACCCAACTCATCGACTATGGATGTACTATTTCACTATGCCATAGCCCCTAGACGATACAAGGGAATCCAATCCTTTGGACGTATCTATCCTCAGTTACCAAGTATCTATATTCCCTATCTATCTAATATCCCTGAGACCGTATACCGGGCATGGTGCTGTCAAGCCCATACGGTCTCTCCTCGAGTCTTGCTCTTGTCAGATTCTCCCGAAGAACTTTTTCTCTCTCAATCCGAATAACCTTGGCCAAGGATTTGTTCGAGTAAAAATATATGGGATATTCCTCTCATGATACCGAGAGCGGATGATCCTCTATTGACACTCAATAGCTCTTGTAAGATTAGCTACTACTCCCAATAACCGACTGTACTAGATCTGAAAGTTTCCAAACCTATAAGTCCAGTATCAAAGAGTAGAGTACTCATACGACATCCTTGGTGTCTCAAGTCTAAGGACCAGATATACTACTGGGACTATGGAATCGTTGTCTAACGTGAGGTATCAATAACCATCCAGCATTCTATAAACGGATCAATCAGTGAACTCATTCCCCAATGAGCACCTGTACTGTACCCTTAGTGTCCCTACACGAGTAACTATGAGACCAGCCACCTCCATCATATGGACGGGTATATAGCACACCAGTTTATCAAGTTATCTCGATGTCCTTCTTGAGTAACCTATGACTAGGATAATTTATGTTAGGATCTAAAAGGTACTAAGAGGGGGGGGGTGAATTAGTGCAGCGGATTAAAATCGTACTTTTGAAACCGATTTTGCAAAAACACAAGTTCGTAGGAAGATTTCGATTTGGCGAAAGAGAACTTGAAAGTAATTGCTTACGTAAAGGAAATAACTATGAACTAAACAACTTGCAGCCAAGTAATGAAATGATTCAAGAATGTAAACACTCACACATTTATGAACACAATGATGTATAGTGGTTCGGTCAAATGACCTACATCCACTCTTGAAGCCTTTACGATGAGGCTCCGCTCTTCTACTAGCAAATCCTTTGAAGGGGAAGGACCAAATACCCCTTTTACAACCCTTTACAAGAAGTTCACACTTTTACAAGATTTCTCAAGAAGAAGAAGAAGGTGAACACTTAGCAAGAACAAGACTTTTCAAGACTTTTCAAAAGCTCAAGACTAAGATTCTAACTCTCAAAAGGGTGCCCTTTCAACTGAGAAAGGGGGGGTATTTATAGATCCAAAATAGATTCAAAATTGGGCTCCAAATTTGAAATCAAATTTGGAGTTCAGTTGCTCAGGTGTCGAGGCGGTGCCACCGCTGTCGAGGTGGTGCCACACTTTGTGTCGATCTGGCTGACTGACACACAGGAGCGTACCACCACCCCAAGCAGGCGGTGCTACCGCTCCAGTCTGGTGATGTACAGGGGCGGTGCTACCGCCCCAGGCTGGGCGGTGCCACCGCCCCAGGCTGGGCGGTTCAACCGCCTGGCCCATTCAGCCAAAGCCGAATGGGCCTTGTTTAAGCCCCAACTTGGCCCAGTAGAGGCCCGGTTGGCCCCACTGAATTTAGGTAGGATTTTTTTAAATCCTTGCTCTACTCATGTGCAAACTACGAACTTAAAAACATAACTCAACGTGATTTGATCCGACACTCTTCAAGTTAACTTCCGGTGAGCTTTACGGCAAGATTCTGGCAGGCTTCCGATGCTTCCCTCGGATTGCTTCCAGTGGACTCCCAGCATACTCCCAGATTGTATGGCGAGCTCAACGAGTCTTCGGCTAGCTTCCGAATCTTCCCGGTAAGTTCCGCGAACCTTCGACGATCTTTGAGATGAACTTCCGAAAACTTCGGCAAGTCCCTGATTCGATCTTGGATGGTTCCGGCAACACTTCCGAAGATCTCTCGGACTTCCGATGAACTCTTGAACCCCCAACGGACTTGACCTCGGTAAATCACTTTATGTTTTCTTCCCATCGTAGTTGTTCCTACACACTTATCTCGACAAAGTAGATTAGAACAAATATTTCATCAATTGACTTCATCATCAAAATCCGAGATTCAATAATTTAGGGTCTATGTTTAAAGGTGAATCGATCTCATTATCGTGATCTCATCACAATCTGATTCCCATTGCACAGGTCCAAGGATAACACAATATATGCAACACGCAAGATAAAGTGATAAAATGCCTAATAATAAACAAAGAGAAAACGTGCATATCAAATCACAAGTGCTATCACTCATATTGGCTTGTAAGGCACATATGACTAGCAGAGAGTACCTAAGCCATAATATTATAGGAGTTCTAGGGACGTGAAGGAGTTTAAAAATTTTCTATTTAACATCAAATAGTAATTCTAAGCTATAAGGCTCAATTTTGGAAAAAAAAACTAAATTTCTGATAGCAACCATGTATCTAAATAGAGATGCAAAACTTGGGTGACAAACACATTGGCAAGAGATCCAATAAGGTCGGTATCGAGTGGACATATGGGAGGATTTAAAGTAGGAGTTGATAACTCAATTTCTACTCGAAAACATGGAGTTCATCACAAGAAGAAAGTTGAGATAACTCTGCTATAGTACTTCTATTCGGAACTATATTGATATTAGACATACAAGACATATTCGAAAAAGATAAACTATTCAGCTTCCTCGATGGCCTAAAGTCGTGAGCATAAAAGGAACTATATCGAAGGAATTTCATCGATATGATCAGGGTATTCACAGTTGCAGAAATGCTCATTGACTTTATTTCCTAAAAAAACTTAGGGAAGAAGAAATAATATTTGAAAAATTACCCATCTAAATATTCCCAAGGGAAGGAGAATAGATCTTATAAAAAGCTAAGCTCAAAAGGGAAAGTCACAAAATCTAGCAGATGCTTCATGTGTAGAGGACTGTACATGGTGAGGGAGTGCCCATAAAGCAAGCACTCATTGCACTAACAACATCAATCCATCCTCCCAGATCAGACAAAAGCAAGATCGTCACCCTTAGTTCAAGTAGTTCAGAATCCAACAATGATGATAAGGAGTTGCAAGGACCCTCGGGAGCAATGCTTTTGTTGAATGCATTACTAGGTCAAGTGGGGAAGAATATAAAGATAAAGTTACAAAAAGTAGGGAGTAGCAAGTTGATGTACATGAATATCAAACTAAATAATTGAATAACTTGTGCGATGGTAGAAATAGGTGTTACCTATAATTTCATTGTTGACTAAGAAGCAAGACGACTTGGGCTGGATTTGGAGAAGAACCCAAGTTAGATGAAGGCTATAAACTCATAGATTAAGTAGATATCTGAATTGGTAAAGGGTGTCCCCATCAAGATTGGGATATAGAGCAGAAGCACAAATATAATGGTAGTATCATTGGATAACTTCTGAGTGATCCTCGAAATAAAGTTTATGCACACAACGAAGTTGGTGCCAATGTCATTCCTAACTCCTTATGCTTGATAAACAGTGATAACCCTTGTGTGATTCATATTTCTTAAGGAAGAACCAAGGACCCATGATAAATATCTACTCTACAACTAAAAAAGGAGGTGCAAAAGAATGAACTAACTTTCGTAACTGTGATAAGACTAGAGCCACTTGATGTGAAGACTACTCATGAACCTATTATAGTGGTGGATATTTTGAAGTTCACTGATGTCATACCATCTTAGTTACCAAAAACTCTACCATCACGCAAAGGCACAGATCATCACATTGAGCTAGAGCCAAGAGTGAAGCCTTTAGCAAAACCATCATATTGCATGGCCCCTCTATAGCTAGTAGAGCTTAGGAAGTAGTTAGATCTACTAGATTGTGGTCTAATCTATAGTTCTAAAGTATCATTCGGAGCTCTAATTCTCTTTCAAAAGAAATAAGAGGATCATCTAATTATATATCAATTATCAAGCCTTAAATAAGGTGATGGTGAAGAACAAGTATCCCATCTCACTCATTGTAGACTTGTTCAACCAATTGGGCAAAGAGGAGAAGGATTGAAAAAGACAAGAAAAAAGGAGGAGCAGATAAGTCTGGTTCTTTTTGTAGATCGATATCACTATTTCCTTCAACTTGGATGACGATATGCTTGCAAATCATATAAAAGTTTTATGAATGGCATCAAAATGTATGTAATCCTGATATTAACCTATCATTATTTGATTTCAATTCTGGTATTAAAATTTTTTGCTTAACAAAAACATGATTATAGTTTTATACATATAATTCTATCCCCTAGTAGTGGCTAGCATAGCATATAAACTTGGTTGGCTCCGACCCTCCTCTCATTATTAGTTGGGATGTCCTTCATCTAATGATGCTAACCCCATTAGATTGGTTCTAGAAGAATCACTCATCTTCTCCTCTGTAATGTTTAGAATACTTGAGTAAGCATTAGTAGTGCTACCTAAACCCCTAAGAACCTATAATGTTACAAACTAAAAGCCCCATTACTGATACGAAGAGCAAGGAGCATCAAACAAAAAGGTTAGACGAGGAAGCTTCTCTTAGTCAAGCTTGTAATCCTCCTAGCAACATTTAGCCCTTATTGGTGCGGAATGGATGGGGAGCAAGTTCTTCACACTTTCAAATGTGCTTGGAGAGAGCAAAAAATTTAAAAATCAAAAGAAAATTAAGAGATCAACAAACAAAAAATATGTTAGAAAGCTAATGCAAGATGTAACTTGGTTTGGCAACTCCCTGCTTACATCTATAGAGAAAATTATTCAAAATATAAGATTAATTATAAAATATTTGAGTTAACCATACTAAAGCATGACGCGCTTCTTGTATACCTCTCACATAAACCTTGAAGAATTTATACCTTTCTCTTACCTTCTCTAAAAATCCTCAAGAGCATCTTCTTTAGATATCCTGAAGATCTAGGTGCACTCAAAGTATTTTTTATATCTTGCTCTCCCTTGTCAAAACCTAAACATACATGAGATATCTATAGAAGATCCAAACTTTAGTTTCTATGAATTTCTTTCTTCATATGGATTCCATCTTGTACTAGGATTCTTTGTCCCTATATAACATTAGCTCTAGGATTCTCAAAATGCTTATCAATCCTAATAATCTCTTCCTTGATAAGTATTTTATCTACTTTTGTGCCTCATGAATAGATACTCTTTATTTCATGCTACTTCTAATCTTTATTACTCATCCTTTTTGAATATCTGATCACAAATACTTTTAGACTTCAATACCACTTTTGTTGAGAAGAAAAAGGAAAAATTTTAAACCAAAAGAAATCATAGAGATCAATATCAAGAACATATCAGAAAGTTGATGCTAATGTGGTTTGATGCCTATGTCTATAGAGAAAATCAAAGTCTTAAATATATAATATTATTTACAAAATCTCTTGTATATCCTCTTAGATAAACCCCAAAGAATATATATATATATATATATATATATTATTTTCAGCCTCTCTAAAAACACCAGGGAGCACCCTTTCTAGACATTATAAAGTGAAACTTAGGAGTATATAAAGTATTTCTCATATCTTGGTTTCTCCTCCAACCAAAATCTAGGTATACATCAAATATTTATATAATAACGAAACCATAGTTTTCACAATTTTCTTTTTTTACAAGGACTCATTCTTGACTAAAATTTCCTATCCTCGAAAGACATTAGTTCTAGAAATTCTAAAATACTTAAGGCATTTCCTCCAAATAAAAAAAAAGACAATTGATACTCTGGAAGTCCTCATCTAAGTGTCCAATGCCCAAAGTAGATTAATGTTTGAAAGTAAAAAGATAGGAATCTCAATTAATGTCCCAAGTTTTGAGACTTTATGGAAGATAGGACTAAAAGGAGGACTTGAGTTTCTTATCTCTTTTCCAACAAGATTCACTAGTGATTAATCCAATTGATGGAAACCATAGAATGAGACTAATGATCACTTAATTTCCCTTATCTCCCTTATATCGACAATGATACATTAGCTCATCATCTCCATAGATCATATCGGTCTAAACTAAAAATAGGTTGGGAATGTTAAAGTTATCTTTGACCTAGTAAAAGTATTGTTAAAAGTCATATTTGACTTAATAAAAGATGTTATAATCACTTATCTGATTTATAGTTACAAAGTAGGGGCTATTAGGATTTTTTAGGGCTATTTAGATTAGTGGGTTACATGTGATTTTTCTTTTCTTAGTGTGCACACACTATAAATAGAAATGAGCTCTCTTGAGAAGTGTACGTGAAGTAGTGGTAGAAGTTGCTAATAGTTGAGAGGCTTTGAGGAGTAAGTATTTTTCTACACTTATAATTTTCTCTCAATAGTGAAGATATATAGTGGCATGTAAATCATTATCTTTATGTCTTTGTCGGTGTTCTATTATTTCTTTCATTTCTTTGAATATGGCACTAGGAGACTTATTCTTTCTCCTAACAATTAGTGTCAAAGCCTAGTTTTGGTTTTATACTTTTTTATTTTATAAATAGATTTAAGTGTGAGTGATGGCAATAAAGGGAAGATCAAAATTGAGAAGTTCAATAGTGTAAATTTTAGCTTTTGAAATATGTAGATTGAATATTATTTATATCAAAAAAAATTTATCGACCTCTGTTGGTAGAAAAACCAACTATGAAGGATAGAGAATGGGCTATTCTTAATGGACTAAGTGCTTAGAGTTATCTGATTGTCATTATCTTGTAATGTGGCTTTTAACATAGTGAAAGAAGGGACAACTATAGGTATTATGATGACACTTTTCAATATGTATAAGAAGCTATCCACTTCAAATAAGTTACACTTGATGAGGCTACTATTCAATTTGCAAATTATAAAAGGCATGTTTGTAGCGAAACATATCAATGAACTTGGTACAATTACAACCCAACTAAGTTTGGTGGGAATCAAATTTGATGAAGAAGTTCAAGCCTTTATCCTTCTTACATCCATACCAAAAAGCTAGAATATAATGGTGACGATAGTAACTCTTTAAGAAGAAAGAAGTTAAAGTTTGATGATGTTTGTGATTTGATTCTGAGGGAAAAAATCCACCAAAAAGAATCAATAGAAATATTAAGTTCTGCCTTAAACACCAAATCCATGGTAGATATGTTGAGAGAAGCTCAAATCGGGATAGATCTAAATCCAAACGATACAAATCAAGATCTAAGAAGAAAGATCATAACTGTTGAAATTATAGCAAAAAGGATATCTCAAGAGGGATTGTCGAGCACTAAAGAAAAATAATGGTGCATATGAATCTACTAATATAACTAAAGATGATGGTGGTAACTTAATCTTCAATATCAATAATCCAATTAGATCTTAGATCTAGACTCAAGAGCATCTTTTTACGATACCCCATGTTGCATAATCATAAAAAACTATGTTAGTGGTGATTTTGAAAAGGTTCATCTGGTTGATAATGAGACCTTAAAGATTGTGGAAAAGGGCAATATCAGTGAAGTTACTAAATCAAATTGTATCAACTGAAGAGTGTGAGACATTTATCTAGTATTAAAAGAAATCAAATCTTTATGGGTCAGCTTGATGAAGAAGGTTATTGCACAACCTTCTAAGATAATGTGTGAAAGATAACAAAAGGAGCTATATGGTGATAGCCCAAGGAAAATGAGATGGTACTCTTTGTGTTACTTCCAAGATAAAAGACCTCGTTATAGTGGTAGTGTCAGATGAGTTATCGAAACTTTAGCACCAAAGACTCGATTATTTGAGTGAAAAAGGAATGAAAGTTTGCTATCAAAGGAGATACTAATAGATTTAAAATCGATAAGCATTAGTCTATGTAAGGATTGCCTTTTAAGTAAACAAAAAAATGTTAGTTTCAAAAATTGACTGACCACCTAAAGCAAGAAAGTTAGCATTGTTTTATATGGATACGTGGGGACTATCACTAAAACCATCCCTTGGAGCCTAGTTATACTATATCACCTCCATCTATAATAAAAAGATATGAGTTTATTTTCTGAAAAAGATATATGAAGATTATGATATTTTCAGGAAATGAAAAACCCAAGTAGAGAATGAGATATGCCTGAAGGTAAGACAATTTTATGTAATGGAGGGGGTTACAAAGACTAGACACTTAAGTAGTTTTATGCAACTAGTGGAGTTAAACTAGGAATAATTACTCCTACAACACTTCAGTAAAATAAGTAGTAGAGCACGTGAATAGAACTCTAAATGAACATGCTAGAAGCATAAGAATACATGCGGGCTTACCATAGATGTTTTGGGCTAAAGTTATTAGTATAGTAGCTTACCTCATCAATTGTAAACCCTCGGTTCCTCTAAGAGAAAGATTACTATAGAAAATTTGGAGTGACAAAGAGGTAAACTTATCATATTTAAGTGTTTGGTTATATTTCTTATGTGCATATTGATTCTTTTGAAAGAAGCAAACTCAACATGAAATCCAAAAACTATGCTTTTATTGGCTATGATATCGATGAGTTTGGCTATTGATTTTGAGATTATGAAAATAAAAAAATCACAAGGATATTATATTCAATGAGAAAATAATGTACAAGGATAGATCATCTACAAAACTTATCAATATTGATGTCAAACCTAATATGAAGTATGTTGAGTTTGATGAAATTTCTAAAATAGAAATGTAGTTAAAGGACCAACAGTCATATAGGTGAAGTTCCCTAAGAAAAACAAGCATTTAGGCATTCCTCAAGAATTCCTTGACTGGTACAATGTTATTCACCTTCTCTGTATTATTTGTTACTAATTGATAATAGTGAACCAAAATGTTACGATGAAGCAATTTATGTTGAATATTGAATCAAGTGGGACTCTATCATGAAAGATAAGATGGACTCAACTCATGTCAAATCAAACATAGAAGTTGATTGAACTACCTAAAGGAAAGAAAGTTTTACATAATAAGTGGATTTATAGGATCAAGGATAAACATGATGGAAGCAACATTATAAAGCAAGGTTGGTAGTCAAAAGATTAAAATAGAATGAAGATATTTGATTGCACTAAGATGTTCTCTCCAGTAGTAAAATTAACAACTATCAAATTAGTGTAAAAAATTATAATTATATAGAATTTATATCTTGAATAATTAGATATAAAGATATCATTCCTTCATGGTGATTTGAAGAAAAAAATTTATATGATGCAATCATAATACTTCATGGTAGCAAGCAAAGAAAATATATTGTACAAGCTAACAAAAAGTCAACACAAGTCAAAATAGGCTTTGAGATGGTAGTAAAAGAAGTTTAATAGCTTCATGAGTAGTAACAGTTTTATAAAATATCAAATAGATTATTGTTACTATATCAAGAGGTTTGATAATAGTTTTATTATTCTACTTTTGTATGCAGATGATATGCTTGTTGTAAGTTTAGACATGCAAGAGATAAATAATTTAAAGCATGAATTGTCAAACAATTTTATAATGAAAGATTTGGGAGCTACAAAGAATATTCTTGAAATGAGGATTACTAGAGATAGGGAAGCAGGGACTTTAGTACTATCACAAGCAGAATACATTAATAAAATACTCTCTCAATTCAACATGCAAAATGCTAAACCAATAAGCACTACTTTATATGGTGCCCACTTGAAATTTGCCAAAGAATACTGACTAAAGCCACTAGAGATGATTTGGCTTCAATGTTTCTTAGAACAACTTGCTAAGAAACAAAAGGAAAGTGTTTTATATTCAAATAATTAGAGTACAGTTCAATTAGTAAGAAATCTATCTTTTCATACTAGAACAGAATATATCCAAATAAAGTATCACTTCATTCGGTCACTCCTAGAAGACAAAACCGTTAAGCTTGAGACGATTCAAGAAAATCAAAACCCTATTGATGTGCTAACTAAGATGGTGATCTTTGATAAACTAAAGTTATATTCAACTTCAATTGGTCCGCACGAGCAAGGGGAATGTTGGATTGCTACATTGATCAAGTGTCAAGGCAAGATTGAAATTAGTCTTTAAGTGGGAGATTGGTGTCATCTTTGACTTAGTAAAAGTATTGCTAAAAGTCATTTTTTACTTAGTAAAAAAGGTTGTAGCTAGTTATCTAATTTATGACTATAAATAAGAGTTGTTAGGATTGTTTAGGGCTATTTAGATTAGTGGGCTACATGTGATATCTTTTTTCTTAATGTGTACACACTATAAATAGAGATGGGCTCTTTTGAGAAGTGTGTGTGAAGTTGTGGTAGAAGTTGTCAAGAGTTGAGAGGTTGTGAGAGGTAAGTGTTTTTCTACACACTAGTACTTTTCTCCCTATAGTGAAGATCTATAATGACTTCGTAGATGTAGCCTAGTTTAGATGAACCATGTAAATCACTGTCTCTATGTCTTTATTTGTGTTCTTTTATTTCTTTTACTTTTTTCAATCTGGTACTAGGAGACTTGTTCTTTCTCCTAATAGGGAAGTACTATGACATCTTCATATAATCAAGTTTTCATCTTTCTAATAGATGTTTTTGTGATTCAACAATAATAAATCTTACTAGCTAATCTGCATGGAGTTTAAGTTCAATGATTCATCAACTCGATACCAACTTTCAGATGGAAGTTTTGGCGGAAGAGAGAACTATTATAGAAATATCAAGCATAAACCCAAAAGGAAACAAGCCTATTATTTGTAAAGTTAAAGTACTAACTATAAGACTTGAAATAATAGAATAATTATGTGATAAAAAAGCTTATAGATGTGTAAGAACATAGGTTATCTTTGGACAACACTTGGGTACTCTCAGTAGTTTGTGTCTCAGTATCGGTTTTGGTCTTTTCCTTCTCTCTCATTGCCAGAACCTCCTCTTAAGGTTTAAAGAGTAGGCAATGGGCTTTGGAGACTTTTCATAGCAGTTGGATAAAGCTTTAAAGTAGTTTTTAGATTGTTGGAACTTGATGAAGAAGGCTCGGCAGGAAGAATGGGTTGCACCACATAGAATTCTCCTATTCTCTTTTCTCCTTTCTTCTCTTCTCTATTCTAAGGCTAGAATATCTAGGGTGGGTTGGCCTCTTACTAAAGATTTCTTTGGTTGCCTTTAAATGGGGGCACACATCTTATTTTATAGGATGAGAGGTACCCTAAGTCCTTAGAGGACTTTCCTCATAGGGTAAATGTAGTTAGTACTTTCCTTGTAGGGCTACCACAACCCCTTTCCTTGGTAGTGTCCCTATTTAGGTGAAGGCTATCCTAATTCAAGTCCTATTAGGACTTGGATTGCAATGAGGAAACTATTGAGACTTAAGCTCTGCTTGGCCAAATAAAACTTTAAGTCTTTAAAGGATCCTTGGATAGAGATCGATCAAACTAGTTGAATGGTGTTGAGAACATCTATGATCACTAGCTAGATAAATAGTCTCAAAAGAGGCTAGCTAGCTTTTTCTATTTCAACCCACATTACTTCGGAACATACAACCTATATTAGATTAGAAATATCCTCTAGTACCACATCGAATACAAAAAAACCCTTGTGCCATGGCACAATATAATTCCACTAAACCCCAAAACTTATTTTTAGAAAATCCTTATCTAACTTCTCTTTCTCCTCGAGGAGAAGAAAAGCTCTATTTATCATTATGGATAACGTACTTGAGTGGGGGGTACCCTCGACACCCCTCTATAATTAGTATGTTTCCTTCGGAGCTATACCATAGTACTATTTCAAGAATTAAACAAAAACTCTTTTCAGGATCTTTCTTCAATAGTGATGTGCTATTCCACACTATGATAATAGCTTAGCCAATTAATAAACTTGGTTAATTCTGTCCTCTCACTATGAAATGGAGATGACTTTCATCTGATGTCATTAATCCTATTAACCTATGAAATCATTTGAAGCACTATTTATTTGGTCATATTAAATAAAAATATTTTAAACCTTATATAGCACTCGATCTTTTTATATGAAACTTCTCTATATAAATTTTAGTCTATCATGTTAATAGAATAGATGACTCACTATTTTCATTTTAAGTAAAAAGAATAAGAGAAAATAGGTCAACTAAATATAGCCCTCCCTATCTGTCTGTGCTTGTGGGCCTACTTACTACATGTCATTTCTTGTCTTCTCTCTTATGTTGTAATTAAAAAATAATATTTTCTTTTATAGTTCTTTTCTTTGTTAATTGGTCTCTTTCTTGAGAAATTTTTATATTTTCTTAATCTTCTTTGTTAATTGATCTTAATCCCCTTTTCTTCACTCTTTTTCTCCTTTTGTTTAGTTTTTCTTTTTATCTTTTTATAATTTTAAAATCCCTTATAAAATGACCTATTCTCCCCGATCCAAATAGTTGTCCCTTGAAATCATACTTCTAGAGTTTTCTACCTCATATCTTAATCTACATATAAAAGCTTTGATTATTTCTATCCATGAAATGATGTCAAACGGCTCAAGAAGTCTCAAATCTAAATCCATCGCCCACACCAACCCCAAGAAAGGATAAGAAAAGAAAACTGTAATCTAAGCAATTGACTTATAAGTCGTCCATTATATAGTATGCGTACTAGCTCCATTATAATGGAAGCACTCTTTTCCTTTTTGCAAGGACAAAAATGGCTATTCACTTCTAAAGTCCCTACTTTTTAAAAGCAATTTAACTATACTTTATTTATTCAAAATGAGATTTTTTTGGGACATTAAACAGCAAATATTGGTGAAAAATGTTCTATACTGATATAGTACAGTCAAGGAGAGGTAAAAAGATAAGCCTGTTGATATTTTATTTTTAGAATATATAGTTCCAAAGAAAATTATTTTTTTCTCAAAATCCGAGTTTTGGGTATGGCTCAAAACCCTACAAATAGGGATGAAGTAAGGCTTATTAATATGCTTACGATTGGTTTGGACATTTTAACTATCCCCAAACAATTAAGGAGGACAAGCAATAACACAAGGATTCAAAACGTGCAGCTCTTGCAATAATCGAGATGTAGCTGTTACAAAATGATATAGAAACTGATGCTCAAGCTGAACATTGACAATATGTTGCCAGTTCATGTTTCAATATTTATGGATTCGTTCCAAGTGGTCGCGAGTTTGTTTCTGCAATCCTTTTTCCATCTGTTATTGTCATAAACAGATAGATTAATCCTTTGGGAACAATTAGAAGATGAATACTGTAGAGGAGGACGCTGTGATAGCTCTGGATATGGAATGGGTGAGACTCTTGGAGAAGAGGGTGGAGGACACAGTGGGGGGAGGAATGGCGCACCAAGCGGCTGACCATCTACAGAGTCCCGAAGCACATCCGAGACAGTGATCCCGACGCCTACGAGCCGAGGATCGTCTCGATCGGTCCCTACCACCATGACAACCCTCGCCTGCAAGCCATGAACCAGATCAAATGGCACTACCTCAAGCAATTCCTGGGCTTTAACCCCCACAGGGGCCTGGCAGACTACCTTAGGGAGATCAAGGATAAAGAGAGCGACATACGCATGGCCTATTCAGAACAGGTGGACAAGAGCAGCAACGATTTCGTCCAAATGATGCTGCTCGACGGCTGCTTTGTGATCGAGATGTTATTGTACTGGAAAGATGAGGAAGGACTGGAAGCTGCGCAGAATCCAATCACAGGCCCATCGTCCCAGTTGGTAGTAGCGAGAGATACGTTGATGCTGGAAAACCAGCTCCCTTTCTGTCTCCTCCAGACTTTATTGGACTCTGCTATTCCGCCCGATTTCGTCAGCTAACAGGTCATGTGATCAACTTTCTTGTTAAGTTCGTGAATTTCAAGATTGAACTTACCACCCGGAGCGTGGGTTTTCACCACATCCTTCATCTTCTTCATTCTCACGTTACCCCACCAAAGAAGCTTGATATGATGAAGAGCCAGTCATCCGATTCCAACCGCTCCTTACCATGGATGAACACGTTATGCTGCTGTGGAGACGATCCGGAGGTGACCGACGAGCCCGCTTCCCTGCTGGGATGGATTCCAAGTGCGACAAAGCTCAGAGAGGCTGGAGTCCGCTTCAGGAGGAAGGAGGGGACGAGTTTCCTGGACATCAGCTTTAAGAATAAGAAGATGGAGATCCCCCAGTTTCAGGTCGATGACGACACCAACGCACTCTTCAGGAACCTCATCGCATTCGAGCAGTGCTACGACAAGGTCAGCCCTCATGTCACGGCCTACGCGTCGCTCATGGATTGCATCGTCGACACCGCTGCAGACGTCGCGTTGCTCCAGAAACGTGGAATCATCGTCAGCGGCTTGGGCGACAACAAAGAGGTCGCCCTTCTCTTTAACAAACTCTGCAAGGAGGTCGCGATCAACGACAACGAGTGCCATCTTTCGAGCATCTTCAGGGACGTCAAGAAGCACTGCAACACCAGATGTAACAAATGGCGGGCAACGCTGAATCACGATTACTTCGGTAATCCTTGGGCAATCGTCTCACTGTCTGCAGCTATCTTCCTCTTCGTCATCGCTATAACGCAGACCATCTTAAGGATTCTAACCTTTGTTTGGCATCATAATTAGTCTCCTCATCTGCTTCTCCAGCTACTCCCATGGTATCTATGAATTCTCTGCAAGTGACTGTTTGGTAGCGTGTATTCCCTAAAGCAAAACATTGTCTTTCAAATGCATGGATTTGTATTGGAGACCTACATTTTAATCTAAATGATGTATATTATCAGGCAATGGAGTCGATTGCATGACAAATGCAAGCCTGCAAATGCATCTTCCATAATCTTTACTTCTGGCCTTGTTCCTTCAGTGAACTCAAGATCCAGAAGCTCACGCATTTGCAGATACACGTTATTAAACAAGTCAATCAGTAGTTATAAATGTATGGATTACATAATGTAATGTTCATCCACAATGTAAATTGACAACTGTTCTCTAATCTCAGCCTGCTTGCCTTTGCAGGAGTGTTTTATCACCAATGTTAACATCCTTCAGTGTTCTATACATTTTGTAAGTATAAACAAGAAAGTTCAGCACCCATTACAAAATCAGGATCCGTCATAATGAAAAAAAGTTAAAATCATGCATTCATTGACATCTACCCCCACAAATTTTGATTACCCATCTTTTGTCTTTCTTTTTCCTTCTTGTCTACAACAAATAAATTGTATATATAAGAGTCTCTGGGCCAGAGAACGTGTACAACCCAACCCTCATGCTATGATATTATTCTCTTTCTCTATATATCTATAGCAAATACGAATGGTTCCATTGGTAGGGAAAAGATCATTACAAGTTCAATAGCAGTGCCTAGTTTTATCATCTCTTGGTTATTTTTCAGGCCATATTCTAACTATTTTAGATACACATCATTTGCCAATTTTATTTATTTAGTTCTTTTGCGCTACTTTTCCTGTTACATGTGTTCTATAATGTTCATATATATTATTTATTTTATCAAAGCTTTTAGGCATGCTGCCCACAATATTATATATATATATATACATATACATATATACATGTACATATATACATACATATATATATATACATATACATACATATATATATATATACATACATATATATATACATACATATATATATATATATATATATATATATATATATATATATATATATATATATATATATATATATATATATACATATATATATACATATATATATATATACATATATATATATACATATATATATATGTATATGTATATGTATATTCCAGCAACAAGAACATTAGAGAGAAATTTGTTGTCTATATTCTTGAACAGACTGAATTGCACCAGTTGCTTCAGGCATCCATAAATTCGTATCAGCTTCTGTGGTTATCAACATTTCTAATGATAAAATATTTGTGAATCTTTAGATAAGATATGAGACTTTATATAAGATACGGGAAAAATTATCCTTTCAGTTTGACATGTTGACCAACACAGATGATCGTGTGGACACTAATACTGTACATAATGACATAATTTATCTCGACGGATCGACCACGTCAACACTCAATGTCTTCTTATCATTACGTCAGTTGTGCTTCTCCAAAACACATGTTACATCAGTTGCGCTACTCCAATAATGACCATTATCATTATCATCCGTCATCTCGATGATCATTTTAACAGCAAGTATCATAAAACTACTTTTGTCATATTCTTTACTGATCTAGGCATTAAACGAAACAAGCCAGTCAAATATACTGAACTTACTGATCTACCTCGACATCATATCTGGAGGTGGAGAGCTCCGCATGGACGGTGCAGCTCTCATTAAACTCCTCGGAATTATTTCTAGCAGTATATCCAACGATGTGACTCGGGAGATAACAATACATCAAATTTCTCAAGTGTGAAATCTTTATCGGAGGTTCAGACATACATAAATAAATGAGTAGATTGAAAACAAATTTAAATACATAACTGAACCAGAAACATTATTATGCGCCAAATCTTTCATCATGCCAGTTGACATTATACTGGCATGCTTGTATAGGAACACAGAGTGGGTAATATTATAGATCAAGCCAACTAACAAAAAGCCCAACGACTCACTCGGGGCCGTTTTCTCCGTCCGGTCAGCGCCGACGAGAGCGAGGATCGGGTGTTAATTATGTACAATGGACGAAATAACTTTGCCTAACCTAGCTGACTCGACTAACTTGCCTGCGAAGTGGGTCCCGTGACGAGGTAACCCGAAACGGGTAAGAAAAGAATTCCATTAAAAGAAGGCAAGCGAGTCCACGGCTCGCCCCACTTTCTTTCTCTCGAGACCAAAAGAGGACCCCGACACCCCTCTGCCTGATTTGATCTCCTCGGCTGCTCTCTCCATCTGTCAATTGGTCTTTTAGGGCTTTCTATCTCGATCGTAGGAGGAGAACTCTTGGATTGGGCGCTGGTGGATCTGGGGGGAGGATGTCGTACGCTTACCTCTTCAAGTACATCATCATCGGCGATACTGGTAATTTCTCCTTATTTTCCCCTAGGGATTCGTTTTGATCTGCTACGAGTTGCGTAGAGGTCGTTGTCTTTATATATGGTAGGGGATTTGATGAGGTACGGGTAATTTCGTTGGAAAAACCATGGTGGCGATCTGTTATCGGGATAGGGTTCCGATTTAGCTTGATTATCTTGCTGAACCCTGTCTGTTTCCTGCGTTCGAATCGTGTAAGTTGAATTATCTGTTCCGTGATGTGATTGTGCTTTCTGCTCTCCAGGTTTCCTGAATGGTTGTTGTGCTTATCTATTGTATGCTTGGCTTGTAGTTTGATAACGTATGTGGGATGTGGAGGATAATTGTGATTCTTGATGTAAATTTTCATTAATTATCTAAAAGCAATGAGATGAGGCTTGACAGTCCTATAAATGCAGTAATGGACTAAGAAATCTCATGATAAATTTACCCATTCTCTGTTATTTCTGTTTAACAAATTTATGAAATGGTAAATGTCTTATGTTCTTTCTTCTTGGTTTATGCTTTTCCATCATGCATGTGTGCTTGGGTGATTGATCAACAATTTTTTAAATTGCTGCTATATATGTTCTCTTTTATTATTGGTCCTCTTTTCTAGTTGTCGTCAGAGTGTTTGTTCTGACATATGAAGTAAACAATATTAGAAAGGCACTGGTTACCTATTAGCAAATTGTGCCTGCTGATCATGACAGTGTTTTTGGTTTTTCACTGTTCCTCTATCTGCAGGAGTGGGGAAATCATGTCTTCTTTTGCAGTTCACTGACAAGCGCTTCCAACCTGTGCATGACTTGACAATTGGTGTTGAATTTGGGGCCAGAATGATAACTATTGACAACAAGCCCATAAAGTTGCAGATATGGGATACTGTTAGTATCTACTCTCTCTTTCTCTAGTGTATTAGTACTTCTGATGCATTATGTATAACTTTTTAGAAATTCAGCATTTGCCTGTATGTTTGACAAGAACATGTGATGGGTTTTTCAAAATGAACTTTGAATTGTTAGTAGAATATGATGTCTATGCTAGTGGATGTGATCTCTGTGTAATGAAATAAAAGGAAATAAATCTTTGTAGTTTTGATTTAAGAGAGAGAAGCATCAGTAAGTTGAGAAGTTGAGGTAGTTACTTTACATAATTGCATTATGGTGATATCTTTATTTATAATATAAGATAATGCATAAACCAGTGATTTCAATCGGTGCTCGAGTGAGGCGAGGCGAGGCCTGAGCGCCTCGCTTCATTTCCAGGCGGCGTGCTTCAAAGAGGCGCTGCTTGGGTGCTCGCCTGACCCTAGGCGTCGGGCGCTTTGGGCGAGCTCCTGGGTTAAACCGGGCGATCGAACCAGTGTTTTAGGTCTGGTTCGGTCTCCGGTGCTTTAGTTGGTTCTATCGAACCAACTAAAGCACCGATATCAACCTCCCATCGTATGACTTCCCCACCCTAACCCTGCTCTGCTCGCGATTCTACCGTCGAGATTTCTTCTCATTGCCGTTGCCTCTCTCTCAACTTTCTCTCGCCGCCACTACTCTCATTTCTTGCTACCACTTTATTCTTTGCCGTCGTTGCCATTGCATCGTTGCTCTTGCTCGACCAGCAGCCATGCCGCCGCCGCCCCACAATCGCTGCTCGCCGCCATTTGCCACAATCATTGCTCGCTTGGCCATGCGATTGCATTTCTTGCTCTCACTATAGTTGCTCGTCGCTCCCACTCCCGCTACCACAACTGTCAGTCAGCCTTGGTCTTCCTCCTACACCCTTCTCACTTCACTCGATAGTATACTGTTAACAGTATATTAACAGTATACTACTAAGCGTATACTAGTAACAGTATTTTTATTTATTATATTAATAATATATTATTTTGATTTTAATACTACTAATTTTTATTTATTTGAAATTATTGTTCTTCTTTTGAATTTTGAGATTTTTTGTTAATGTAATATTGTGATTTTGTAATATTTTTTAATTTAATATCATATTTTTATTTAAATAATTATATTTATTAATTATATTATATATTTTTATATTTTAGTGCCTCACTTCGCTCGGGCGAGCGCTTAGCGCCTCGGGCGTTTTTGGACCTTGGCGTCTAGTACTTTTTAAATCACTGGCATAAACTAATTTACAAGTATTTTATCCAAGAGGAACAGAGCAATCCATGAATCTTTTAAGATCCAAGAAAAAGCTAATAAGGTAAATAAGTACATATTTTTATATCGCTTTAAGTGTCACTTGATTGTATGGGTTTTGCTCAAGGTGTTGCATTAGTCTCAAAGAAAGTGCTAATTTAGGAAATGGTTTTAGCCAAAGAACATTCTTGAGGTTTAAAGTATTGATGGGGCATATCCTTTCTATTTTCTACTTGTCTTTGTTAGGTGGTTTGATACCATTATGGTTTCGACTTGAATTCTATTGGAGCTAATTTGTATCTAGGATATAGTATCTATTTTAGAGGATTCTTGCATTCTTATATTTATGATTATTTGAATGAGCAAGAGTATCTAGACTGTATTACTACTTGGGGTATGCATATTTCCAGTAGTATTTTGGTTAGGAAAGTTGCTTAGTTGTGAAGAGTCAAGTTTGGGAGCTGGAGTTCCTTGTCAACTTATTTGTATGATCGGTGGGATTTTATTGGGAAAGAGATAGTTTTGTTCACAAGTTTGGGAGTTCCATGTCAACTTATTTGTATGAGTGGTGAGATTTTATTGGGAAAAAAGAAGTTTTGTCCACAAGTTTTCCTTATTGTAGAGCCAAAATGATATACAATGGGTAGAGGGTAATTTATATAATGTTAGAGAGTTGACTAGATGATACCGGGATAATGAGGAGTGAAATTTAAAAGGCTAATAGTTGTATTTGCTGAAAATACTTTTAGAAAGGAGATAAATGGATTTACCAAGTTTAAAATCACAAAGGGATGCAGAAACTCATCACCCTAAGGATACAGAACTGAAAAAAAAGACTCATTACTACAGAGTTAAAAGAGAGAACTTAAAAGAGTTCTGTCAATACAATCAGATTCTGAATTGTTTCTAACTCTAAAACACCAAAATAGATACTAGTGCATGAAACAATCCTCTATACATAGGGAACTATGAAATTTATTGCTTTGCAGTTGATAAATAAGCCCTTTAATGCATTCCTTGGTCATGAAGATAAGTTGAATTAACTCTTCCTTTAAATCAACCCACCAAACCATCTATTAATGAAACAGTTGG
Organism: Musa beccarii; assembly: GCA_024322285.1. NCBI lineage: Eukaryota > Viridiplantae > Streptophyta > Magnoliopsida > Zingiberales > Musaceae > Musa > Musa beccarii. The sequence goes on from CM044402.1 coordinate 16,957,701, forward strand.
AAAGTTAAGAGATTGAGCTTTTTCAACCTATAAAGGCACGTCCCTTAACCCTTTAACAATCAATTTAGGCTATTCAATTAAGTTGGGCTATCTGCAGGTTTGGAAAATGGGCTTGCAACAAAGTTTATAATTTCGTACCATACCGGAGTTTCGAGCTAAGCTCGGTACGGTACGGTATAAATATACCGAGCGGTACATTTCGGTATACCGCTCGGTCCCCTGAAGGGAAACCGAGTGATCGTGCGAGGAAACCGAGCAACAGAATGCTCGGTTTCCTTGCATGAAGGGAAAGGCGACGTCGCCTTCGTTTCCCTGTGTAAAAAAACAGGGAAAGGCAACGTCGCTCGGTTTCCTCGTTCAACCAAAAAAAAAAAAAAGAAAAGCGTTGCCTTGCTCGGTTTCTTCTGCTAGGGAGAAAATATCGCTTCTCCCCGTAAAGTCGCCAAGGCTTTGCCACCGCGTCGGATCTGCAGGTTTTCTTCTTTCTTTTCCCTCTTCTTTCTTCTCTGTCATCGACCTCTTTCTTCTCCCTTTCTTTCTTCTCCCTCACCGATTGATGCTATCGTCGGTAGCAGATGGTCCATGTACCGGTCTGCTGACGGACTAGTACGTACCATCCGGTATGAGTGGTATTATTCGAAATTAAAATCCTTGGCTTGCAATTCATTTGGCTTATGGGCTTTTACATTTGAGAGGTCTGGATTAAAGGCTATGGGACAAGCATTCTGGGCTGTAGAGAATACCATAGGATCAACAAGATTTACACGAGTTAATTGTAGTAAACTAGGTACTCTCGTGTCAATCTCCCCTGGTTGAAATAGACTGGTCATCAAGTCCTCATTTATTCTGTCAATATGATAAGGACTTAAATCAGCCACATTGAATGTTGGAGATACTTCATATTCTCCTAGTAGCTTGATCTCATAAGCATTATTGTCAATTCTCTTTAGCACCTTGAATGGACCATCAACCTTTGGTTTCAATTTCCCAAATTTGCCTAGTGGAAACCTCTCCTTTCTTAGATAAATCCAGACTAAGTCACCCTTGTTAAACTCCATATACTTTCTATGTTTGTTAGCAGTTTGCATGTACCTCTCATTTTGCTTCTTAGTGGTTGCTTTAACATTCTCATGCAACTTTTTTATCTGTTTAGCTCTCTCATCAACATCGCTACTAAATTGTTTAGTTGTAGAATGAGAAACTAAGTCCAAAGGACTAGTAGGATTAGCACCATAAACAACCTCAAGAGGACTCTTACCAATGCTATGATGCATGGAACGGTTGTAGGCAAACTCAATTTATGGAAGAATGAAATCTCATTGCTTGAGGTTCTTGCCAACATAGCTTCTAAGCAAGTTTCCCAAGCTTCTGTTTGTTACCTTCGTTTGCCCATCGATTTGTGGATGATGAGAGCTATTGAAATTCAAAGATGTACATAGCTTCCTCCATAGAGATTTTAAAAAATGGTTAAAGAAATTTTAAATCTCGATCAGACACACCATAGTTCTTCGAATGTCATACAATCTTACAATCTCCTTGAAGGACTAATTAGTAATATGAGATACATTATTTGATTTGTTGTAGGGAACAAAGTGAGACATCTTTGAGAATCTGTCAATAACAATCATGATAGAATCCTTGTTCCTTTGAGTTCTTGATAGTCCCAAAACGAAGTTCAAACTCATATCCTCCCATGGAGCGCTAGGCATTGGCAATGGAGTGTACAAACCAGAATTTTAGCTTTTTGTTTTTGCCAAATGACATACTTGGTATTGCTTCACAAGTCTTTCCATATCTCTGAATATCTTAGATGAATAGAAATTTGACTGAACAAGAACTAGAGTCTTGTCTCTATCAAAATGTCCTCCCTAAACACCACTATGAGCTTCAGCCAGAATTACTTATCTCAAAGAACAAGATGGAACACACAAGGCATTAGCTCAAAAAGGAAAATCATCAAAGATAGAAAATTGCTAAAAAGAACCTGATTTGCAATTCTATCATATTGAGTTGAAATCTACATCATTCTCATAAAGATTTTTAAATATCTCAAATCCAACCACTTTGAATTCTATGGCTAATAATAAAAAATGCTTTCTACTCAATGCATTGGCAAATATGTTTTGAACATCAGATTTGTGCTTGATAGCAAAGTTATAAGATTGCAAAAACTCTACCCAAGCTACATGCCTCTTGTTTAGCTTGTGTTGGAGATTAATGAACTTTAATACCTCATGATTAGAATATAGGACAAATGGCTTGACAAAAAGATATTGACTCCAATGAGGTAAGGCTCTATAAATGACATAGAACTCCTTATCATAGGTAGAATATCTCCTTTTATCATTCAATTTGTTACTAAAAAAGACAATGGGCTTTCCTTCTTGACTCAAAATAGCACTAATACCCACATTAGAGGCATCACATTCAACCTTAAACTGGTTATCAAAATTAGGTAGAACTAAGATAGGAGCTTTAGTCATCTTTCTTTTTAATACCTCAAAAGCATCATTAGCCTCATTAGTCCAATTGAATTTATCACCTTTTAGGCATTCAGTGATTGGAGCAACAATAGAGCTGAAACCCTCGTTGAATCTTTTGTAAAAGGAAGTTAAACTATGGAAACTCCTTACATCATGCAATGAAGCAGGTGTTAGCCAATTAAAAATAACCTCTAATTTACTTTGATCTATCATGACTTCATCTTTTAAAGCAACATACCCTAAAAACACCATACTAGGAGTAAAGAAATCACACTTCTTTAGATTAGCATAAAGCTTTTGTTGCCTCAAAATAAGAAAGATTTCATTAAGATGATTTATATGCTCCTCCTCACTCTTGTTGTACACCAATATGTCATCAAAGTAAACCACAACAGAAGACCCAATGTATGGTTAAAGTATATGATTTATAAATCTCACGAAAGTACTAGTAGCATTATATAGCATAAATGACATAACCAACCATTCATATAGGCCATCCCTAGTTTTAAATGTTGTTTTCCATTCATCTCCAAGCCTCATTTTAATTTGGTGATAGCAACTTCTCAAATCAATTTTAGAGAAAATAGAAGTACCACACAATTGATCTAAGTAAATCATATAATCTTGGAATGGGAAAACAATAATCAATTGTAATTTTGTTGATGGCACGACTATCCACACACATTCTCCAAGAACCATCCTTCATAGGCACCAAGAAGATTGGAACTGCACAAGGACTCGTACTCTCTCGAATCAACCCGTTTTCCACCAACTCATTCACTTACCTTTAAAGTTCTTCATGCTCCTTGGGGTTCATTCTGTAGGCTGCTTTATTAGGTAGCATAACCTCTGGAGTAAGATCTATATGATGCTGGATATCTCTTAAAGGTGGAAGATCATGTGGAATCTCCTCCAGTATAACATCTTGAAACTCCTTCAGGATTGGTTTCATGATGGATGGTGGCTCCTTGTGTTGTTCATTCTCCTCTGCTACTACTAGAGCCCAGTGATTAAAAAAGGCGCTCGGGCGCTCGCCTAAGCGCTCGGGCGAGGCGAGGCCCGAGCACCTCGCTTCACTTCCAGGCGGCGCGCTTCAAAGAGGCGCCGCCTGGGCGCTCGCCCAAGCCCAAGCTGTCATGGACTTAGCTGGTTTTGCCTAAGCCGTGCGGCACCAATGCGATACCGCAAAGGTCACCTCCCGAAATCTCCTACAATCCCTTAGGACTCGCAAAGAGGAGCGGGACGGAGAAAGCGCCACACGGATCCATGCAAGCCATTCTTTTAGCAAACACTTTATAACCGATGCACATTCCAACCATGGATATTACAAGCTCGAGCATTTGCACAACAAAGGTATAAAATTGGTCCACTACAGGCATCGAATTCTATTACAAGTATTCCTCGACGCGAACTTTATGTACAAGCCTACAATGGTGTCAAACTCACTCAAATAGGGCATTTTGCCTTTGGGCAAGCCCTTTACAAGCTTTACATTATATGACAAACCAAAAGGTACACGGACAAGCTTGAGATTACACGAACAAGCCGTTTACAATTTTGTCCGTGACATTCTCCCCACTTATTCCTTCGACGTCCTCGTGAAGCCTTTCTTGACGACGCAACTTCTTTTCTTTGTTTGGATCTTCGATCTTCTCGCTCTGCTTGCGATCGCCTCTTGGCTCCCATTTGTTCTCCGGTTGTTGTTGTTGAGTCGTCGAACTTTAATCCGCCATGCCGCTCAACTCGCCAATGACTCGACTTTGGTGTGGGGTTGGCGAGTTGTCTTGATCCTTCTTTGGCTCTTGCGGATTCATCGATGAAGGTAAAAGACCATCATTGATATGCGCCGATCTTCAAATTCTTCTTGTCTCTTGAATGGATAGATGCTTGTTGGAGCTTTAACAAGCATCGCCCGCAACTTTGAAATTTTCAGTCCTTCCTCCGCAAAATTTGCCCATCGAATCTTCTTCCACTTAGTTGTCTTGCCCAAGTAGGCTCGCATCACTTCCGCTTTCGATTGGCATTCAATTGGGAAACGGCGGACAATCTACTCGAGCAGTGCTTGGATCACCGTTGGTGAGGACTTAACAACTGTTGTCTTCCATTAGTCTCTTGAAGGGTCTTCAAATTTGTGCGAGCTCCTCTGTTTGGATAACTAAGAGAGTGGGGTACTCGGTTTCACCCATTCTCTTGAGAGTTGAGAAGGCAAAGGTTACTTGTCTTCGCCCGCCTCCTCGAAGTTTGTACTTGCAATGCCGAGTGGTTACTAGACTTCGCCGCTCTTAGCTCACACTTCCAAGCACTTGAAGTGTTTGCAATCCTTCGCGCCGAGTTAGCTACTATGATTCACCTTCTCATTGCCATTGAACTTCGGAATGCAAGAAGTTATCACTCCGACTTGGAGTAAGTCTCCGTAGATCGGTCGCCTTTGGGATTGTACCGCCTTCTCCATCATTTCGTCGCCGACTCTCCGAGTAGCAAAGGTACAAAGAGATCGCGTCTTCGCTCCGATCCTTGGTCATGCACTCTTGCATCGACCAAGTCCTTCACTCGCGGCTATCTTGATGGAAAGTCGATGACATTGGTCTTACGAAGTTCTCGGCATCCGCCTTGACCTTATCTTGGTACATGGAGTTTGCAAAGCATTCTCCTCCTCCACGGCCCATATCACGACCAAGTGCTCTCCTTCTAAGAGAGCAAGGGATTGATGACTCCCGGAAGTCCCGCCTCGGTGGTACCATGGCACTCGCGGCGCCATGGCACTACTATCCATTGTCTCGCATCTGCATCCCTTCTTCGTGATCGGTAGATCGCTCTGCGGCATTGTGACACTCCTCGAGTTCACCTTCAATCTAACCGATGATTGATCTTGGGTAGTGAGTCCCTCTTGGACTCGTCATTGCTTCCTCGCCATTTTTCGACCACCGCCCGACACCTATGTGTTCTTTGGGCGATTCCACTTGGTTCTTTGGAAAGACAGACTACAACTCCCATGTATGGCCACCGCCATTCATGTTGCGAGACTTGCACCATTTCTGTTCTCCTTAGCTTCATTGGCTGCGATGTTCGCACTCGGCCTTGTCCTCGACTTGCAGGGCTCCCTTAGCGAATGTGAGCTCAAGTAGTTCCACTCTTCAAGTAGCTCGATCATACCTCTGTATGATCCATCCCCCTAATGGGACTACGGTACTAACGTCGAACTTCTTCCTCGATAGGGCACAGCCCCCATAAGCTGATGTCCAAGGCTTCCATTCAATGCAACATTCGATGCACGCACGGAAGACCCGCCTCTGCGGTACCATGGCATTCACTGCTTGAATCCATAGCTCTTCTTGCCGTCGTGTTGTTCACCGACTTGGAGCTCCTAGTCGCGCCCCGATCATACTTCGCATGATCTAGTCCCCCCATGGGACTCTTTGTGTGTGTCGACTTGCCACGAACCATTCCACCACGATCCGCATTGATCATATCATCGCCTGATGACATCTCCTTGCATTTCGATCCCTATGGTATGAGCTCGAATCTGCGATATCTCCATGTGTGGACTCCGCCAACACATCGCAGGCCTTCGCCATCTTCGATTCTCGTTTCGCTCCTTTGGCAATCGACCTTCGTCCACCCACTCTCGGGTCACACTCTGACGAAGCCTAGCTCTAGGACAATCCATCGCCTAGCGGCTCTTCCGAAGTCCCCGACTTGGCTGAAATAGGTGCACCATTATGCGGATCTGGGACTCGCCTACCAAAGACAATCTCATTGCGCACCGCTTTCCTCATGGCAACTTGAATAGCAACACTATGGCATATTCTTCAAGAGTATCGCTTATGCATCCTCTTGCCCGTGCAAGGCCTTCTAACACCAACTTCGCCCATCGCAAGTTGTATCGCCTTAGTTCCTCGTCAAATGCTTCACCGAGATGAGGTGCATATGCCCCGAAGTTCCCTTCGTCTTTGGCACCATACAAGATGAGTCTGCTTCATCAGAATAGAAAACTCATGGAACAACATGATCCTACTCTTGTCTCTGCAAGAGTCCATGTCCTTGACTTCTATCTAAGGAAAGCTCCACGCCTCCGCTCCACGCTCTATCTTCTTTGCCAACTCCCTTCATGCGGTTTGGGTACATCAACAAGTTACCCCCAAGTTGTTCCGCTTCTCGATTTGCATTGCGTTAATGGTGGCCCTCACGCCAACCATTCCACGGGTTAGCCCTCTGTTGAGTCCGATCTCGCTATCGGCTCCAAGTGTGCCTTCACTTTGTGTTGCCGGGTTGCTCCCCACTTGATCTCGCTTATGCGCCCACTAACGCATCACCTTTGGCGAGATCATGCAATGACTCCTTACCGCTCACTCGATCCATCGAGCTTCGTCTTGAGGTACTCCTCAACTAGTGCGGTTCATTGCACATGATTCTACCTCTGTAGAGCCGGGACTTATCCCTCCTATATATCTGTCCCGTTGGAGCAACTTCGCTCTTCGCATCCTTCCCTTTGGAAGTTTTGGAGACCACCATCCCCTTGGACTACTTCGCCTCTCTGCTTGAACAAATGTGCCTAATTACTGCGCTTTGCAAATGCACTTGCTAGGTTGTGACATTTCACCAATACACTCGCCTTTGACCGCACCCCTCTGGGTCTAGCAACATGCTTGAACTCCGCCGCACACTTGACTTTTATGAAAGTATCCCGCACATGCCGAAGAGAAAGTTTTAATGCTCCATGGCGCCGACCTTGGCCGCTTGGGATGGCCGCGAACAATCCATCGTCCGCATGCAAGGCCTTGCGAGTATCGAATTCCTTGAGTTAACAACTCTTTCGATCGTTTAACAACCCACTCCACCTTGCACGGTCTCATCCTTTCGCAAGTACTCTACTTGCCTCGAGCCTTCGCCAAGTCGGGTGTTAACGTCGAGCCATTGCTCGAACTCACCATCTCGACCTTTTTCAGGCGCTCCGCAATTCTTCTTAGCTTGTTGTACTCGTGGTGCCTCGCTAGGTCCCCACGCGTTTGCATGCTAAGTGTTTGTAAGTGGGCTTGTCCCGCCTCGATACCAACCGTCACGGACTTATTTGGTTTTGCCTAAGCCGTGCGGCACCAATGCGTATCACCGCAAAGGTCACCTCCCGAAATCTCCTACAATCCCCTTAGGACTGCAAAGAGAGAGGAGACGGACAGAAAGCGCTTCACACGGGATCCATGAAGCCATTCTTTTAGCAAACACTTTATAACCGTTGCACATTCCAACCATGGATATTACAAGCTCGTAAGCAGTTGCACAACAAAGGTATAAAATTGGTCCACTACTGGATCGAATTCTATTACAAGTATTCCTCGACGCTGCGTACTTTATGTACAAGCCTACAATGGTGTCAAACTCACTCAAATAGGGGCATTTTGCCTTTGGGCAAGCCCTTTACAAGCTTTACATTATATGACAAACCAAAAGGTACACGGACAAGCTTCAGCATTACACGAACAAGCCGTTTACAATTTTGTCCGTGACAAAGCGTCGGGCGCTTCGGGCGAGCGCCCGGGTTAAACCGGGCGACCGAACCATCGCGATTGGTCTCTACTGCGGCCGCCATTGCCGCTCCGTTGCCGGCTGCCGCCGCCGCTCCTCGACAACGACCGCTGCCATTGCCGCCGTCGCTCGCCGCTCGTCGCCGCTCTGCCGCTGCCGCTATCGCTGCTCGCTGCCGCTTCATTGCCGCTCGCCGCCCTTATCGCTGCATTATCCGCGCCGCCGCTCGCTCGTCGCCTCGCTGCCATCGCCATCCATTGCTGCCGCCGCCGCCGCCGCTCCGCCGCCATCGCTATCATCGCTGCCGCTGTCGCCGTCGCCGCCGCTCCGTCGCCCTTGGCAACGTCCGAGATGTCAACGGGCGACATCGCTCCTGAGGCGACGTCACTCGAAAAGTTTTTTAAAAAAATTCCTATTAAAAAATGAGCCTCGGGGACGTCGCCCGAGGCTTCGGTAACGTCGCCCGAGCCTTCGGCGACGTCGTCCGAACCTCGGTGACGTCGCCCGAGGCTTCGGTGACGTCGCCCGAGGCTTCGGCGACGTCGCCCGAGTCTTAAAAAAACTAAAAAAATAATTTTTTATTAAAAAATTGATTTTTTTTATTTAAAAAATTGATTTTTTTATTTAAAAATAAAAATTCCTCATCAAGATGATGCAATGTGGTGTTACCGAAGTATTAACAATATATCAATTGTGATATCGTTAACAATATATCGTTAATAATATATCATTAATGTATATTAATAACAAAATTTTTTATTTATTAAATTAATAATATATTATTTTAATTTTAATACTACTAATTTTCTTAATTTAATAATATATTTTTATTTAAATAATTATATTTTTTTAATTATATTATATATTTTTATATTTTAGCGTCTCGCTTCGCTCGGGCTAGCGCCTGGGCGACCTTGGTGCCTTTTGGCGCCTAGCTCTTTTTAAATCACTGCTAGAGCCAAAACATCATCACCCCTTTCTAGTACACCCTTGTATTCACCATAGGTCATAAGAGCACTAACTTCCTTCTTTGTAGACTGGATTCAGAAGGTTGTAATGGAGCTAAAACAATATTCTTTTTATTCATCTTAAAAGAATAAGAATGTTTGTAGCCATCATACAACACCCTTCTATCATAATGCCAAGGTTTACCCAATAGCAAATAACAAGCATCCATAGGAGCAACATCTTTATAATGCTTGTCAATAAAAAATAAAACTAAACATCTTTTAGTTACCTTGATGTCATCTCCCTTTTGTAGCTAGTATATTTGGTAAGCATATAGATGAGGGATTATGTCAAATTTTAGCTTCTGCACTATTTGTAAAGATACCATATTCTCAAAGTTGCCACTATCAATGATCACGAAGCACACATTGCCATCAGAAGTGCATTTAGTGTGAAACATGTTCTTTCTCACTCAACTTTCATCTTGAATCATATAGGACACATTTAAGTTATGTTGTGCTAGTCATAGGTGCCCTACAAGTCAATCACGTGAGTGATGGCGTGTGTGACATAATACGTTCTCTTTTTTGCTTATTATTTATTTGGTATTTTTTTCACTTTATATTGTTTGTTGCATACATATATTGTGATGTCCATGGATCTGTGCAATTGAGTATCAATAGAGGATCATCCGCTTTCGGTGTCATAAGAGGAATATCCCATGTGTTTCTGCTTAGGCAAATCTTTGATCAGGGTTATTTGGATTGGGAGAGAGTTCTTCGAGAGAATCCGATTAGAGCGAGACTCGAGTAAAAATCATATGGAACTGATAGCATCATGTCCGGAATACGGTCTCTGGGATATTAAATGGATGAGAGATTATAGGTACACGGTAATCGAGGATAAACAGGTCCAATAGATTGGATTTTCCTATATCGTCTGAGGATTGTGGCATAGTGACCTAATACGTTTGTAGTCGATGAATCGAGTGAATTATTATGAATATAATAATTCACTAAGTTAAAATGAGTTCTGACAGGTATGACACACGGCTAGCTCGATATTGGGTCTAGAGGGTCACACATTTGGTAGATGTTATGACGAGTAGATGTTCGGATATAAGTTATCCGTTGGATCCCCTATCTTATTGGATATCTAGTAAGCCCTTGAATTATTGAATCCTATAGATAAGATCCAATAAGAGCCTATGAGAGATTATTGGGTAGAGATCCACTAATCTAAGAGGCTTGGGTAGTTGGATGGAGATTCAATACCTAATAAGGTAGGATCCATTAGGGTTAAGTTGACAAGGGGCCTCTATAAATAGGAGGGAATCAAAGGGCCATATGCTAGGCCCTTTTGGCTACCACTTCTTATTCTTCTCTCCCTCTCTTCTCCTTAGCCAGCAGCCCCTATTTAGGGTGTGTGGACAGCAAAAAGGGTCGAGCCCTTCTTGATTGTATGATGCACGCAACGAGGAGATTTGTGCAACGATTTGAAGAGCATCTTCGCAGCCCCTACCGTGTGAATCACTGTTAGAGAGGAGAATAGTTGACCTCCTTCATCCTTTCCCATAGATCTGCAGGATTTCAGGGATATATGATCTTCCTAGGTAACATATCTTTCTTATATGCGTAGTTTTCGGTTTTGCGGTTTTGTCGCACCAATCTTTGCACGATGACAAAAACCTTATTTTTTATAGAAATTTAGGATTTTTGTTTTCTGCTCTTTCACTCCGTATGTGATGTCGCTCTAGATTTCCCAACATGTTGTAATACAGTAAACAAACCATGATCTGCATAAATAACCTCTTCCTCATTATCATCATATTCTGGTTCATCATTGGCTGCATCCCCTTCTCCATCACTATGATCTTCAACCAAAGTAACAATTCTTTTTTTGGATAATAAGAAGCAAAATGCACAAAACCATGACATTTGAAGCATTTTCGACCACTTGGTATAGAAGAATTAGGTGTTTGTTTGCTGCCAACATATCCTTCACCCTTGTCTTGCACCTTTGAAACCACATTGCTTTGGAGAGTAGGTTTAGAATTTCCTCCTCTCGTATAATCTTCTTTTCACCCGTACCAAGAACCCTTTTGAAACTTGTGGTGCTCTCAACTTTTAAAGCCAACTTGCTCACATCATTCAAAAACCAATATGGCTGGAGTTGAATCAATTTAGCAATTTTATATTTTAGACCTCCTAAGTATCTTGCAGTGGTTTGCTTCACTAGTTCCACAAGCGCTTCTTTTAACATAAGATTATCGAACTCTACTGTGTACTCCTCCACACTAAGATCTTTTTGCTTGAAATCATGAATTTTGATAAAGATCTCTTGCCTACTATTGTTAGGCAAGTATTTCTTGTTCAACTCCATTTTCATTTTCTCCCATGTCACGATCTTACTCTTCCTGTCACGTTCTCTTTGTTGCTTTAGGTTTTCCCACCAAAAAGATGCATTCTTTCTGAGTTTAAGTGCCACAAGCTTTACCTTCTTTTGTTCTGATGATTTATGAAACTTGAACATTCTTTCCATCGTATTAAGCCAATCAATAAAGTCATCAACATTGATTTTACCTTCAAATTCCGAAATATCCAACTTTGGGTTGTATTTGTTCTGCCACTCATCTTGGTCCCTATACCTTGCTCGATATCTTCCTAACTCCCTTGGGTGAGGTGTATCATCATCATAACCAAACTCATAGGCATCATTTTCATGCTGGTTGCTTCTTCTCCAAAGTTCTTCAATGATTTTATTCTTTTATTGTAGATTACATAGCAATCTTTGTAGCTGCAACCTCAAGGACTCAATGTCATCTTCATGGCCACTACCTTCATCAACTATATCTTTTCCATTCTACCTTACCATGATCTGTAGCCTTTAGCTTTAATACTGAACTGATACCGGGATAATGAGGAATGGAATTTGAAAGGCTGATAATTGTATTTGTTAGAAATACTTTTGAAAAGGAGATAAATGGATTTACTAAGTTTAAAAGCACAACGGGATACAGAAACTCACTACCCTAAGAATAATTAAACAAGGATATAGAACTTAAAAAAAGACTCACCACTTAAGGAAATATCCAAGAGATACAGAGACTAAACCCACCACTCTGTGGTAAACCAAAGAGATACAGAGTTAAAAGAGAGAAATCAAAAAGTTTCTACCAATACAATCAGATTCTGAACTGTTTCTAACTCTAAAACACTAAAATAAATACTAGTGGATGAAATAACCCTCCATGTATAAGGAATTATGAAATTTATTGCTTTGCAATTGATAACTAAGCCTTTTAATGTATTCCTTGGTCATTAAGATAAGTTGAATTAACTCTCCCTTTGAATCTGCCCACCAAACCATCTATTAATGAAATGGTTGGAAAGTTAAGAGACTAAGCTTTTTCAACCTATAAAGGCACCCCCCTTAACTCTTTAGCAATTAATCCAAGCTATCGAAGTAAGTTGGGCCATCTGCGGGTTTAGAAAATGGGCTTGTAACTTATTTGGCTTATGAGTTGTCATATTTGAGAGGTCTAGATTAAAGGTTACAGGACAAGCATTGTGGGCTGTAGAGAATATCATAGGATCAACAAAATTTGCACGAGCTGATTGTAGTAAACTAGGTACTCCCATGTCACTAGATAAGATAAATGTTAGGAGATTCTTTGGGCGAACATTGATACCAAGAGCTCCATTATTTCTCTAGCATCTCTATATGCATCTTAAGTTCACTATTTAATAGTTATGTGTGCCACATTTTACTCCAGATCCCAATAGTTTATTAATAATTTCAAGCAAGGTCTGCAATATCGTACCGTACCATATCGGAGTTTCGACACTTCTCCAGTACGGTACGGTATATCGAACGGTATATTTCAGCGTACCATTCGGTATATATATTTATAATTATAAATATTATATATATAAATAAATATATATTTATATATTTCGGTGTATCGTTTTGACATTTCACCTGTGCGACGTCGCCTCAAGAGAAGCTCGAGAAGTCAACGGGCGACGTCGCCTCCCTTCTCAAGCGACGTTGCCGAGAGAAGTAAAAAATAATAATTTTTTCTATTAAAAAATAAAAAACGACGTCGCCCATACGAAGTCGCCTCGGGAGACGTCGCCTTCTAGGCGACGTCATCTCAGCAATGCCGCCCGAGAAGTCGCCTCGGTGACGTCGCCTCCTCCTGAGGCGACGTTCATATTAAAAAAAATGATTTTTTTATTAAAAAATAAAAAAATTTATATCGATCGGTAGTGGGCGGTCCACGTACCAGTATCCTGTCGGACCGGTTCGTACCGCCCATACCGAGCGATATTATTCGGTATTGCCTACCATGATTTCAAGATTATTAATTACTCCATGGGGCATATCATTAATCTTATTTAATAAAATTAAGATTCTATAGTTTAATAGATGTAATATTCAACTCCCTTAATTTTTAAATATTTTACATTATGTTTGAATGCACTATAAGTAGTGATTTAAAAAGTGTTGGGCGTCAAAATATGCCAACATCCCAAAATGCTTGAGGCGCTAGGCACTTGCCTACACACTCGCTCGAGCGACGCAAGACGCTCAAAAATATTAAAATATAAAAAATATATAATATAATTGATAAATATGATTATATAAATAAAAATATGATATTAAATTAAAAAGGTCTAAAGTACCAAGTCACATTATCCATCTTCTAATAACAAAAATGTCAAAAGACTTAAAACAATGAAGCTTTTCATCAAATTCAAACATCATTGTAATTAATATCGTCGTTCTCAAATATATCGTCGTCTTTCTTTTCCTCTCGTTTATCTTCATCAAAATAAGTTTTCTCCTCTTCAATAATGGTAAGAGATGAAATTGAGGCTTTTGTGCTCATTTTTGCTTTTGTCATTTGTTTTGTATGTGTTTGTAATTTTTTAACATCAAAGGCTTTTGCCACACTCCTCCTGTCAAGCTGTCATCTTCAAATACAAGCTCATTTTTGATATCTTGCAAGTTTGCACCTATTTTCCCCTTCAATCATTCTTTTGAATCATTAAAGTCTTGTAATGAGATTGGATCGATGTTATTTCACAAATCATGACTTGCCTTCAATGTTTGATTATACTTTATATAAACAAGATCATGTAATCATTGATGCTCTAATCGATTTCATTCTTTTTGTGTAAATTTTTCATGTCATATAATTTAAAAATATATTAATACATCTATTTTATAAAAAAATAACTTAATTGAAACAAAAATATTTTGTGATCCTTACATGCTCAAAGATACTCTAATTTCGCTTACATCCCATAGCACTACATGTCAAACTATAAATTTTGATAGCTAATTACTGCAAGCTCAGAGTGGAATTTTCAAATAGACTTCATCATTCAGCTGCAAAATTTATTTTATTATTAATAATAACTTACTATACATGAAATTAAATATATAAATTTATTAATATCTGGGGATGTAGTTGTCCTTAATCGAACTACTATTGGAATAAGAGTTGTAAGACAAAATGTAAGACAATGTCACTGGTCTGTGAAGGAAACCAGAACACATGCTTTAATTGATGCTATCCTGTATTGTCTTAGCTGTTTGTCAGATTGTCTATAATCTGAGTGAGATATATATTTCTATTTTCTTTAGACTTTCAATTAACTTGGTTGCATAATGGTTAATTCTTAGTGTAATATGTAATACTGTTTTTTACTTTTTACTGACAAAAGGAACCAGCACCATTTTGGTCTATCATTTGCTTGGTATACATGATGCATAATTTGCTTTATAAATGGTAGATTTAAATATTGCAGGCTGGCCAGGAATCTTTTCGATCAATCACAAGATCCTATTATAGAGGTGCTGCTGGTGCCCTGCTTGTATATGATATCACCAGGTATTACTTCATGGAGATCCTTGAGTTTTAGGTGCTTAGTTGCTAATACTGTTTTATCTTTATATTAATTGTCAGGAGAGAGACATTCAATCATCTCGCCAGCTGGCTGGAAGATGCAAGACAACATGCTAATGCTACTATGACAATTATGCTGATTGGCAACAAATGTGACTTGGCTCACAGAAGGGCGGTGAGCACTGAGGAAGGAGAACAGTTTGCCAAAGAGCATGGATTAATCTTTATGGAGGCCTCTGCCAAAACAGCACAGAATGTTGAGGAGGTGAATCAGCTTTTTAAGCTTTTCCCCTTATGCCATATTCATTGTTTTTTTTAATTTTTCTAATATTGATTTACTATGCGACATTCATGCCTCCAGGCTTTTATTAAAACTGCTGCGATGATATACAAGAAAATCCAGGATGGTGTTTTTGATGTATCGAATGAGGTAAAACTATGTATAGAAATATATTATCGGATATATAGCAGTTGGTTGTGCTGCTTGTTCCTATATAGCTGTTTCATTCCTCACATTTCCAGTAGGTGAATTGTTCCTTGTTAGCATATATATATTCTACACCTTAAGTCCAAATTACATGATGTATGTGACAGATGCAGTCTGTTGGTAGATATAGAAGGATCAAACCTTTTAGTGTAAAATTTTGCAAGAATAAGAAAGAATATGGAACCATATTTAAAGTAGGAGATTCCAGGCACACTAACTAAAGCTAATGATCATTAACTGGATAATTAAGTGACAGGTGGATTTTGATAAATGGTAAAGAGTTATGCCAATCTCAAATGAATATGATAAATGCCATTGACAATGTGAAATCATTTGATAACATCAATATGATGTAACACTTCTGTTGTTTGTGTGCTGTAATTTTTTACTCAATGTTCTAACCATATGGTGCTATAATTCCTGCAACATTTGTTATCTTCTATTGCTGTTGTAGTTGGCTCATGACTCTGTCATTAGTTATACTGTTGATGAATCTTATGTTGTGGCTTTGAGGTTGTAAATTCTATTCTATTGTTGTTGGTCTATCATATAGTATATGCAGATGAAAAATCTTATATTATGGCTTTTGGAACAATAAACTCTCAGTTCATGACCCTTCTCTTTTTTGGTTGTTTCTTGCAGTCATATGGAATCAAAGTTGGATATGGAGGAATTCCTGGTCCATCTGGTGGAAGAGATGGCTCATCTTCTCAAGCAGGTGGTTGTTGCACCTGATTGATCCCTCGATATTCCATATTTGCCATCTGTTTCATCGTAATTGATAGGACTTTTCTGGTATTAATTGCTTATTCCAGCATTAAGATCCTGAACTTGGTCTATGCGGTATGCATGATGTGACAAATATTGTATTGTCCTTCTGTACATGAATTGGTATACCACTAGGTTTATTCTTGTTTTTTTTTTTTTATGAATGTGTGCATGTATGTGCTTAAATGGTTGTATCAGTCTCAGTCCTTTGATTGTATATTGTTTGATCGGTTTGATGTCTGGCAATATTAGGATTCATAAATATTCTCTTCAATAATAATATTAATTTGTCCTTCAGACACTATGTGAAAGGAGATACTATGTGCCCAAGGAAATATCCGGAACTTCAAATCAATTTAACTACCAACAAAAACAAAGGGATTTTTTTGTCCTGGTCTGCTCTTGTCTTCGAAGTCCCAATTCATGGTTTCGTTCAAGACTTTGTCAACTCTATTTTCTTTGCAAATCAAGCTTGATTTTTACTGATCGAGATGAATTTTTCTCTTTCTTTTCCCCTTTGATGAGTACAGATTAACTGATTCTGACAACAGCGTACGTACGCTAGTCCTTCCATGAGAACATATGAAGCGGTATCTCTCGGAAGAGAACGGCAGGGAAAGCGTAGTGAACCGGCCGAACCAAACCATTTAACGCTACACGTGCTCGTGTCGGGCTTACCATTTCTGGTCCGTCTCCCACCTCCTGTACCGAAGCCGGTCCGATAAGACGCACCCGTGCCGCCGGGTCGGACAGGGTCTCGGATGCGCAGCGAATCTTCAGGAAGTCCGGCCCGCCACCCAGCGGCGCCACGTCCAGGGGGAACCGCTTGGCCATGGTCCGGTACGCCGCCTTGATCTCCCGCGCCGTCGCCGTCTCCCCCACCATCAGCACCTACCTAGTACAGGCTCGCCGGCGCCCTACGCGTGCCCGACGCGGCGGCCGCTTCCGCCACCACTTGCGTCCGGAGGGAAACTCCCCTCGCTGGGAAGAAGGTGGAGGAGGTCCCGGAGAAGATCATCATTCCAGACATGGACGAGGGAATGAAGCGAAGAAAAGAAATGGAGGCGTTGTTTGTTTGGGATTCGTTTCAAGGAAGCAAATAGAAAGAAAATGAATGATCCGATGATGACGAGGTGGGGTGTCCTATTCATCCTACAGAATTAAACTGCAGAAAGTCGATGAGGTGGTGTTGTGCGTTCTCCTTCCCACTGAGAGAGAGGTAGAGAAAGGAGTGCGCAGAATAGCCGAGGGTCCAGCAGCGACGCGGGAAAACAGGGATTCGGAGACGTGACGTTTCGTTTCTAGGAGGAAAACGGTTACGTGACCACCACGTAGCAAGACCGTTGAGCCGGAGATGGATGGTGATCAAGTAGCTTCGAAGGGTCAACGCGTGTGCGAAACCGTTGAAGACAACTTCAAGCTTCCGGATGTAATCGGTGCTCTTCTTCGAGAATCCGACGGCCAAAAAATCAACTTTTATTCTCACCAGTGTTTCACGAGAGATAGAGTACGCACAGAATTGTTAGACTAAGTCAACTTAGTTCTTCGCACTACCAATGATGGGTGAATAATTTGTGCCACGTCGCAAGTATGTTGTACGTGATATGGGGTTGTGATGTAGCTGCTGCGACGAGGTGACGCCACCTCGTTCTTCCTTTCTTTCCGACCATAGATAAAGCCTTCCAGAAGACATCCAAGGCTTTTGATGTGACATCTTCTGGCAGGGAAACTGGTGGAGTGTGAAGATAAAGTACATAGGGGTCACCTGATATTTATGTAGTACGTGCAGTTGGCATGTCTTCGGTTGTTAGCTACAGCGAGAGAAGGTTTTGTTTGAATGGATCTTGTGGATTCCAAAAGAATGTGACAGCCTTTGAGCGATTCGTCTTCTAGAGAACTTAAACGCTTAAAATGAACGGTCTTGATCTACCTTCATTATTATGATGATTACGTTGCGGCCCTCATCTACTTGCCCTAATAAGACGATTTTCCCCGAACTTATGCCCTTGAACAATCCGATGTCCATGTTTTGCTGTGAAACGGAATGCATTCGAGGGCGGATGTCGGCGAACATTGGGAGCCCCGATCCTGTCGCCGAGATCAAGAACTCTCTCCCAGGGTTTCCACGGGATCCTCCTCTGCTTGGAGGCTGCATCGCCAGATTCGCATCCATCTACGGGATTCAAGATCACTCTCAAGGTTCGATCCGCCTTCCCCCGTTGTCTTCTTTCATTGCTCGAGTATTATTGATCGTAGCACGTGCTTTCCTTTGGTACTGATCCGACGATGATCATCTTGTACTTCGTGAATCTTAGGGCTTTGCTTGGGGTCTCCTTGTAGGAAATTTGTTATGTGTGAAACTCTTTCGGCGCAGGAATTGTTGATCGTTCTGCGCTTTTCCGTTATGCGGATCAACCATGGGATTTTTTTGGGGTTTGTTTCAGGTATTTACCCTTGTTCGTTTGAAGGATTTACTCGTGAAAAGAATAAGGTTCCAATGATCATAATCATGCTTCCCTTTTTCTTGGTTGTACATAATGTATCCAGGTGGCGGAAACAGAGAGATTTAGGGTTCATTTTCTAGGTTTAGGAAAGGGTAGTATCTCATTGATGGATGAGATCGAGTTGTATAGCTGGCTAGAATTGTGCTGAGCCACGTACAGGATCTGAAATATAAGTTAAGAAAACATAAAAAATTTCGTTTAAAGGAGAGGAGGTATTTTTGCTTAACCCCACTCATCTAACTAGAATTGTGCTGGGTGTTTATCGGGTGGGGTCGATTGGGGTTGCTTTCGGGACGTGGTTGACATGACCTTCTTGTTCTCATCTTCACCCTGTCAAAGTACATTCATACCCCTTAAGGAAGGAAAGCCACCTGTCCCAAACATTCTACGTTGCGCGCTCCCTCGTCTCCTACGTGTCTTAAAACGCCTCCCTTCTCCGCTTCTAGTGCGCACCCGGTTCTCTCGTCCTTCGTCACAAGCTTTCGTACTCCTTGAGCGATAAGAGGTGGACGACCAACCCAGGGCACCACAAGAGATGGCGGAGCTACAAGACGCAGAATCGAGTCCTTCCCAATACAATTACTTTCACCGCCACCAGAAACAACGACAGCGACAAGAACAGCAGCACCTCAGTGGCACCCAAATCCTCTTCGGTGCCGCTGCGAGCCTCGCCTTGGGAGCGCCACTTCTTGGGACCATGGGATGCGACCTCTTAGCCTCTACCATTCTCCTCCTCGTCGCCGCCCCTCTTCTGCTGCTCTTAAGCCCGATCCTTCTGACGGCGGCCTTCGTCGTCGCCGCCTCGGTGGTCGGCTTCGGCTTGTCGGCGGCGATGGCGTTGCTTGGGCTCTCTGCCTTCCGATGGGCTCTCCGTTGCGTTCGCCAAGGCGGGCCGTACGATGTCGGCAAGATCGTGGATATGCTGACACTGTCCGGGCATAGAGTGAAGGAGAAGTCTCCGAACTTTAAAGAACACCACGGGCAGTATGTTAGCTATGTAATCCCGAGTGAAAAGGGGGTAAATGGAGGAATGTGGCGCTGATATGTATCCAAGGGGTACACAAAGGACAATAATGATGTAGATGGAAGAAAGGAGAGGCGAGCTTGTTGAGGACTGCGTTCGTTTAGATTACACTGGTGTCGGTTTCTTTTCTGTTTTAAAGATGTATTAGTGTATGTTTAAGCTCCTTCCTCGTAATAAAGTTTGCAAGCTGAGATTTGCCATCCAATCTTATGTTTACAGGCACGGAGATAAACGTATAATAATACAATTGGGATAAATCAAAAAGCATAGAATTTCTTCATTTCCTGGTATCCTTGAAATTATTTTTTTGATTTACAGTGGTCACGATGCGTATATGAAGGCTAATCAATATGAAATATCTCCCGAGATGCTTACGCTTTTCAAGCATCAACTCCCATTCACTCGAGTATTCCTTGTAGAATTCAGGCTCAACTCTTAAGATGAGCCTTCGTAGACCGCCTTGTTAGATTTGGAACTTAAACTTTCACAGAATCATACAAGGATGAGAAAAGAATAGTAGTCGAATAGATAATAGATTTGTCTTTTTGTTGTTCTGTAATTCTCGTAGAACTCTTTCTTGGCAGATTCTTCCTACCTCTGTTCGTGCACTATGGACAACGCTTAGGCTCCGAAAAATAAGCTCGACAGCCAAGTTGTGTTTAGTCAGCAAGTTATGTAAGAAAGAGCTTTCACCTAATACTAGTATAGATAAAATTCTAAATTAGATCAAATTATACTTCTAACATCATCTTTTTAATTTAAATTCTTCTTAAAACTTCGGATAGGTTTCACATGTACAAAAATATTTTAGTTTTTGGACTTTGTCAAAATATTTGTAACTTATTTTCTACTTCTACATTTGTCGTTGGATTCTTGAATAAAATGAAAAATAGAGAATAATAAAAAAAAATAGTCGACACATCTTATTCAAATCTCAATCACTCTTGCATGTTTCTAAATCAAATAGTTTATTACTGTTTCAATTGATTATTTCTTAGAGGAACACGAAATCACTTCACATCTTAAGTAGAAAATATAACAAGATGTATCTTTTTCCATATGGACATCACTTGTATAATCATTGTAAATAAATCTAATTATATTTGAACTTTCTCCAATAATAAAAAATATCAAAATTTTAAATTTCGTCTAGATAATACAGGATTCTTTAGCCGCTTGAAAGTAAATTTTTGTTAGATCTTTTGTATATCTACTAATCAAATTGATTCCATACATAACATCCGATCAGACTAATGTCAAAGTATATAAGATTGCTATCAACCTTCTTACTACTATCAATATTATCGAGTGTTAAACATGCTTTAATTTGAGTGTCAATAGGTTTATTTTTATCAATTTTAAACTTTTCATGACTCATTTTGGTGTAGTTCTTTTATGAAATAAAAATTCCTACTTGTTACTCAATTTTAATAACAAAATGATATCTCATTAGACTCGGGTCAATCATATCAAATTCTTTCTTCATATAAGATTAAGACTCATTGATACTATTGATAATCCAAATTTTGGTTGTTTGACACATCATAAAGTTGGGTCTAACCTTGTAGTTTGTCACAAGCCCAGTGGTAAGGAGTCGGGAGATTTAAGGTGTTGGGAGATTCAATAGTTGATTATACAAAATTGCATTAGAGGTGTGCCCAACAAAAATCCTTGAGTTTTGGAGGATTTGAAAATCATAAGGGAGTATACACATATGATATTAATGATGCACCTAAAAGGTTTTTTATAATGAGTAGAGGTAATTCTTGAATTGAAGTCGTGTTGAAAATATTCATGTGTGTGAGATGACGATAGATTTCCTAAAAAGATAGCTTTGCTAAGGATTGAAAGAGTTAAGTTTTATATATATATATATATATATATATATATATATATATATATATATATATATATATATATATTATGTTTGATGCATAAGCTAAAAATTTAAGCTTTCATTGAATTGATATTTGGCCTAATATATGTTAATCCTGATTAGTTTAACTCAAACTAGTCATTGCAAAATTTCATCAGAGCTAGATAAATAAAAAATTGATCTAAATGAATCAAAAAATATTAAAAAATAGGATTGAGTCAGTCAAGCTATGGTTTGAATGAATAAAGATGAGTCGCACTAGTGTAAATGATAAATGAGAGATTATAGATATATCTTATAGGGATAGTTATGAAATCATCGACCATTCAATATGTCAAATCATCGAACGTGACAATTATGGTGTAACAATTTAACCTGGCATGAAAAATTTTAATTGGAATGCAAAGTTAGTGGGCCTCTATATAGGTATCAAAGTCAGATTGTTTTAGAACAACTATTTGGTTAATATGTTGGGCTAAAGAGGGGTGCATTGCATATGTATTAGAACCCTTTATCACGTATCAAAACTATTATCAATACAAATTAAATCATTTATGTATAAATAAATAATTAATATCCTATATGTATATGCATATTTTACAAATAAAGTATACTTGTAAAAATATTTTTCAAATTTATGCCTAAAAAAATGATGTGGCTCAAAATATTCATCTATATAATCATATTAGGTTCTAGGTGTTTACTTAGATCATATAAATTTTTATTTTTAAATTTTATTTTTATATTCTTTTATCATAAATATAGGAGATTTTTCAACATAAACTTCTTAAAACTCTTCATGTAAAAACAGTAATTTAATATTTATCATTTATGATTTGCAAGAGAACACATTAACCTTTTATTTAACAATTGGTGCAAACATCTCATGAATTTTTTTTAATAATTTTATCTTGTTTTAATTTTGTTTTATCGGTTCATTTTACACCAACTTATGCACTATGCATAAATCAACTAATTCCAAGCCTAATTCTTTTAAATAAAATTTATCTCCTCTGACATTGCTTTATGTGGTGCCTCCTCAAAAGTGACTAAATCGTCATTAGCAAATAGTGTATTGTTTATTTTTTATTTTAAATCTATGAATCATGAAAATTAGTAACATAATCCTCTATCTATTTTATCTAACTTTCCCTTCAAAATTCATGGGTTTGAAGTAAAAGAAAATCATCCTAATGTACTTGACTGTTGTTGGTGAACCTTTATACCGTGGTCGAGGTGTTAGCACGGCTTGGTCTAGTCTCGGATACGCAAGGTTGCCCTTGCGTTTGCTTGGGTAGAGGCAAGCTTCGGGTCGGGTTGGGTCCAGGCGTCGTCTCCCGAGTGCGGTTCTCTCTCAGTGGGTTGCTATTGCTTCGTTGTCGTTCCTGCACAAATCATCCTAATGTACTTGACTGTTGTTGGTTAACCTTTACACTGTGATCGAGGTGTCAGCACGGCTTGGTCCAGTCCCGGATGCGCAAGGTTGCCCATGCGATCGCTCGGGTGGAGGCGAACTTTGGGTCAAGTTGGGCCCAAGCGTCGTCTCCCGAGTGCCATTCTCCCTCGATGGGTTAATACTGCTTCGTTGTCGGTTCCTGCACAAAGGTCGGGGTTGGGAGGGGGGTTTCCCGACTCGACCCCTCAGAAGCCCAAGTCAATGTTGAATGGAGTTAAGAGTTTGGTGTTCAAAGTGCCTCCCCTGTTCAAAGTGCCGTTGGTCAAGGGGTCGGTTTTTATACCTGTGGATGAGGGTCGATCGTACGTGGTCCATAAATGGTTGCCGAATCCTTGGGCGGTCGGCTTACATGAGCGCCGATTGAGCTGTACAGCCCTACATTAAGCGGCGCCAATCTGAGCTTTCTAGAGCGGCTCCGTAGTGTGCGATGCTGACTTGTACGACGCCGAATAGTATGAGAGAAGAGATTGTCCTATTCGAGTATGAGGTGTCGTGTCGTGTCAGCATAGGGCTCTTTTGTTGGCATTGACATAGTCATTGACCGCTGCCATGTGGATGGTGTCAAAATATATCATATCATGCTCTGCCCCCTCAAAGAGGCGTGCCTCGAGTTCCTCGTGGAGGGGCTTGGGGCATGGCTTGGTGCTTTTCTCTGGCTGGGTTAGCTGTTGTGCTGGGATTGTTGGCTTAGTCATTGGTTGATCGAGATCTTCTATTCGGGAGCTGGATTGGTTGAGCAACATTACTTGAGTGTAGGACTAGTCGAGATGCGATTCGGACATTGGATTGGCCATGAGACGTGACTCGGGCGTTGGACTGATCGAGATACAACTCGGACGTTGGATTGGCCATGAGGCGTAGCTCGGGCGTTGGACTGGTTGAGATGCGACTCAAACATTGGATTGGCCGCGAGGCATGGCTCAGGCATTGGATTGGCTGAGATCCAACTCGGACGTTGGATTAGCTGCGAGGCATGGCTCGGGCGTTGGACTGGCCGAGATGCGACTCGGATGTTAGAATAGCTATGAGGCGTGGCCCGGGTGTTTGACTAGCCGAGATGCGACTCGGATGTTATACTGGCCACAAGGCGTGGCTCGGGCGTTGGACTGGTCGCGAGCATGACTCAGGCATTGGGCTGGCCATAGGGCATGGCTCGGGTGTTGGACTAGCCGAGATGCGACTCGGATGTTGGACTGGCCGCAAGGCGTGGCTCGGGTGTTGGACTGGCTGAGATGCGACTTGGATGTTGGACTGGCCATTAGGCATGGCTCGGGCGTTGGACTAGCCGAGATGCGACTCGGATGTTAGGCTGGTCACGAGGCATGGCTCGGGCGTTGGACTGGCCGAGATGCACTCGGATGTTGGACTGGCCACGAGGAGTGGCTTGGGCGTTCGACTGACCGAGATGTGACTCGGACGTTGGACTAGTCGCGAGGCGTGGCTCGAGTGTTGGACTAGCCGAGATGCGACTCGGATGTTGGATTGGCCTAGATGCAACTCGGATGTTGGATTGGCCGCGAGGTGTGGCTCAACCGTTGGACTGGCCAAGATGCGACTCGGATGTTAAACTGGCCGCGAGGCGTGGCTCGGGCGTTGGACTGTTCGCGAGGCGTGACTCAGGCGTTGGACTGGCCGCGAGGCATGACTCAAGTATTGGATTGGCAGAGATGCGACTCGGATATTAGACTAGCCATGAGGCGTGACTTGGGTATTGGACTGGCCGTGAGGCATGGCTCGGGTGTTGGATTGGCCGAGGTGCACCATTAGGGCACTATTTGGCCGAGGTGCCCAACTCGGGCACTGTTTGACCGAGGTGCACCATTGGGGCACTATTTGGCCAAGGTGCCCCATGGGGGTACTATTTAGCCGAGGTGCCCAACTCGGGCACTATTTAGCCGAGGTGCACCATTGGGGCACGATTTGGCCGAGGTGCCCAACTTGGGCACTGTTTGGCTGAGGTGCACCATATGAGCACTGTTTAGTCAAAGTGTACCATTGGGGCATTGTTTGGCCGAAGTATATAACTCAGGCACTGTTTGGCCAAGGTGCACCATGTGGGCACTATTTGGCCGAGGTGCCCCATGGGGGCACTATTTGGCCGAGGTGCCCCATGGGGGCACTATTTGGCCGAGGTGCATCATGTGGGCACTGTTTGGCCGAGGTGCACCATTGGGGCACTATTTGGTCGAGGTGCCCAACTTGGGCACTGTTTGGTTGAGGTGCACCATGTGGGCACTGTTTGGCTGAGGTGCACAACTTGGGTACTATTTGGCACCGAGGTGCACCATTGGGGCACTATTTGGTCGAGGTGCACAACTCGGATACTATTTGGTTGAGGTGCACTATTGGGGGACTGTTTGGCCGAGGTGCACCATTGGGGCACTATTTGGCCGAGGTGCCCAACTCGAGCACTATTTGATCGAGGTGCACCATGTGAGCATTGTTTGGCCGATGTGCACAACTCGGGCACTGTTTGGCCGAGGTGCACCATTGGGGCACTATTTGGCCGAGGTGCCCAGCTCGGGCACTATTTGGCTGAGGTGCCCCATGGGGGCACTGTTCGGCTAAGGTGCCCCATGGGGGCACTGTTCGGCTGAGGTGCACCATTGGGGGTACTATTTGGCTGAGGTGCACAACTCGGGCACTATTTGGCTGAGGTGCCCCATGGGGGCACTATTTGGCCGAGGTGCCCAACTCGAGCACTATTTGACCGAGGTGCACCATGTGGGCTTCATTTGGTCGAGGTGCACAACTCGAGCACTGTTTGACCAAGGTGCACCATTGGGGCACTATTTGGCTGAGGTGCCCTATGGGGGCACTATTTGGTTGAGGTGCCCAACTCAGGCACTGTTTGGCCGAGGTGCACCATGTGGGCATTGTTTGGTTGAGGTACACCATTGAGGCACTGTTTGGCCGAGGTGCACAACTTGGACACTGTTTGGCTGAGGTGCACCATTAGGGCACTATTTGGCCAAGGTGCCCAACTCAGGCACTGTTTGGCCGAGGTGCACCATTAGGGCACTATTTGGCTGAGGTGCCCAATTGTTTGGCCGAAAGGGGATCCGACAATGGGAGCCTCGTCGAGCTCCTTGGACTTGTGAAATTCCTTTTGAACCTCATCAAGACATCGATTGACCAAGTACAACCGAATCTAGAAAGAGTTCGTTGAATCAGACGATAACGTGTCGGGCTCGAGGCACTCGGGTAGGATCATCAGAGGTTTGGAGTGTTGTGCTCAGGTGTAGGCCTCGGGTTTCACAATAGCACTTCGCGCGAGGGTGCAACGTCCACCACGGTGGGCTATTAAGGGGTCGGCGATGGAGCGAGGATAGGAGCTGACAAATCCCATTATGGCGGTTGTGGTAATGTTGATTGCTCAACAAGCATGGTGGTCCCAAGGGATGACAGCCCAGGATCGATGAACAATCGCTAATAGTGGCTCGGGGTCGTAGTGGAGGCGTTTCCTTGTAGGTTTGGGGGAGGTGGGAGCTGTCCTCCGAATCCAAAAGTTGAATATGTCGGGAGTGGCTCTTCTCTAGGGCGTTTGGCCGAGTTGCTTGGTTAGGGATAATCTTGCGACATGGGCCCTCCTTCTAGCATCAAAATATTGGTGAACCTTTACGTCGTGGCCGAGGTGTCAGCATGGCTTGGTCTAGTCTCGGATGCCCAAGGTTGCCCATGCGGTTGCTCGGGTGGAGGCGAGCTTCGGGTCGGGTTGGGTCCAGGCGTCGTCTCCTGAGTGCAGTTCTCCCTCGATGGGTTGCTATTGCTTCGTTGTCGGTTCCTGAACAAAGGTCGGGGTCGGGAGAGGGATTTCCCGACTCGACCCCTTCGAAGCCCAAGTTAGTGTTGAGTGGAGTTAAGAGTTGGGTATTCGAAGTGCCTCCCCCCCTAGCGTTGGTCAGGGGGTCAGCTTTTATACCTATAGACAAGGGTCGATCGTACATGGTCCGTTAATGGTTACCGAATCCTCGGGCAGTCGACTTGCACGAGCGTCGACCGAGATGTACGGCCCTACATCAAGCGGCATTGATCCGAGCTTTCCAGAGCGGCTCCGCGGTGTGCGACGTTGACTTGTACGATGTTGAATAATATGAGAGAGGCAACTGTCCTATTTGAGTCTAAGGTGCTACGTCGTGTTAGTATGGGGCTCTTTTGTTGGCATTGATATGATCGCTGATCGTTGCTATGTAAATAGTGTCAAAATATACCATATCAACTATTTAGCATGTTGTTCATCTACATCTTCTCTATCTATTGAGAGTTGAATAAATTTTCTTGTGTCCATAATACGTTTAAAGTGTTTTCTTTAGTAAAAATAATATCTCTATTGATTATAACTTTGTTTATTGATAGGATTATAGAGTTTGTAAGAATTTAAGTTTTAACTTTAGCCCATAACTATGTAGGCTTCCCCTTTATCATCTTGTGTATTCTTTTTCACATGAGCATATACAATATATATAAAAAAATTAGCAATGATTAGCCGCAAACTGATAACCACTGTATGTTCTTTAGGTATCAAATTTATTGTTTTAGAATGATAAAAAATTTAGCATATGAACACTTAAAGATGCAACCTCACCCAACATTACATAAATAAAGATATTGTATTGCTTATGATGATACTTATTATTATTTTATTTTTCCTTTTGGTAGCACCATTCCATTGTGGAGTATAGATCTTCACAGAATTTTTTAAATTCATTTAAAATAAATTCATCATCCATATTAGTTCTCAAAATTTTAGAATAGCAGTCACTTTTCTTTAACTAGGGATTTAAATTTTTTAAAAATATAAAAACTTTATATTTTTCTTGAGAAAAGATTTTTGTTGCCAAATAAATTCAGATTAATCGGGAGATAAATATTTGAATGCATAGTTTTTTTATGACCGTTTAGCTCTGCTATATTTGTTTCCGGCAAAGAAGAAGCGATGATGTTGCTTTCATGTAATACATCTTTTACTTGCTTTATTAGGATAATTAATCATAGGAATCATGATCATCATTTTCTACAGTAAAATTTTCAAACTATAAAAATATAGATGATCAAAACAAAAATGTCAGTCAGATTCATCCTTTATAAATGAGCAGAAATAAGAAAAACTTTCACTGCTAATATGCAAATGAAATATCCTATTTCTGGTCATCTTAACAGTAGCAATGACTTGATACTTGCTATTATCAATTTTGCATAGATTAAATCTCATATTAATTTCAGCTCATTTTCTATCAATTGTCTTATGCTCAACAGATTCATTATATAATTAAACATATAAAAACATTGGCATTATATATATAACTTATCATTTTTTATTCTAATAGGTATATTACTCATGTCTCTAGAGTCAATTATAGAATTACCATAAAATTTTATTCTTGAAATAAAGGATTCATCTAACTAAAAGAAAATTTTATTTTCAATCATATGATTATTAGTTCCGACATATATATTATCAGAAAAACTATTTACTATGCACATTTTGTTGATTCTTTGTTCATATATTATGAAAGATCTCAACATATCATTAATATATTGTTGATTCTTTGTTCATATATTATGAAAGATCTCAACATATCATTAATATAAAAGAGATGGTTGGACTTCTAGATTAAACATGCTAAGATTTAAATGTTTGGATCTAAGAATTTTATGCTATAATTTTATCACTAAGATCTGCTTCATCATTGGTATTTATCTGATTTATGTTGGTAAACATGTGAGAAAAGAAATCTGAGATAGTCTCCCACTGATTCATTTTTACGTTAATTATTTTATTTTTTCCAAAATTAAAAAAAAACACAAATATTATTCATTTCACTGTCATTATTTACTTTCTAATTTCTCATCTAACCTAATCTTTTGGTTAGGTTAGATGAGACCTAAATTGGGCTATGTCCAATTTGACTCGATACGAAGTTGATCACCTACTAGTCCAATGCCGCATAATGACCTAGTGGCCCTATGCAACCTAATAGCCAAGCTGTTAAGATCATAAAATCACTAAGGCACTTTCAAAAAATTTCAGTTTAAAACTTTCAATCGATGAAACTTGTATCGAAAATGTGATTAACAAAAAGTGCGAGTAAGGATTGCTTTATAAGTAAATCAGTATGCAATAGCAAATCAAGGCAAAAGAAGAAGTGCATACCTAATTTATAGTGGTTTGGTCATCGCGACCTATGTCTACTTCTGAGTCCTCCTCTCTTGAGGGTATCAGCTTCCACTAATGATCTTCTTTTCAATGGGCGAAGATCAACTATCCTTGTTACAACTCTTTCTCATTTTCATGGGTTTAGGAGAGATCCTTTACATATCTCTTTTACAACAAATCTCACACCTCTCTTAGAATCAACTCTAACCTTAAGGAGGAGAGGACTTAATATTTTTCAGGACTTTACAACACTTTGAATTTATAAGCTTTTCATTTACTTTTCTTTCTGTTTAATGAGTGGGGTATTTATAGGCCCTAAATGGCTTCAAAAATAAAGCTAAAAAGTCTCATCCCTGGGTTTTAGGATACTAGCGGTACTACCGCTTGATAGAGCCTAGGAGACCGGGCTCTAGTAGTACAACCACCTGACAGTCCTAGAGACTATGTTCTGGGTGGTACCACCACCTAACACTAAGCAGTACTATCATCGAGTTTTTCAAATTTCGTACTTTCCAACTCATAAGTGGTACCACCATCTAGTCTGGCGATGCCACTGCCTGACCCAACTTTAGGTCACTAAATTGGCTTTCCAATAGATCCAATTCAACTATGATTTAGGCCCAATGGGCCCCTAATTAAGTTAGTATGATTACTCTAAAAATCAACTCAATTAGACTTCTAAACTACTTCAAACAATACTTAATAATTACAATCATGAAGCACGTTGTCCAACATGTCATATGGCACTTCGTTCTATCTTCCGGCATATCGTCATTTCCTTTGATGTATTGCCCGATCTATTGGTATATTGAACTCCCGCAACATCCGATCTTGGCGCAATGCCCGATCCATTCGACCCAATGCTCGAACTCATGGCATGAAGTCCATCTTTCGGCACATTGACCAATCTTTTGGCCCAACGTCCAATCTCTAGAATGGTGTTCTCTGGCCCAATGTTTGATTCTCCTACTTCACGATTAAAGTGCAAGATCGAAGTTTCTCATGTATCACTTTTCTCAAATGCTTATTAGTCATAAATTCATTAATTGTTTTCATCATCAAAATCTGAAATTCAACAATCTTCCCATTTTTTATGATGACAACCAATTGATGTCGGAGTTTTAACTAAACTCCCCCTATCTATATGCTATTTTGAAATATGATAAACTCGAATTCAAAAAGAATGATAATTTTTTAATACTAGTTTTTGAACTCTAAGTAGAAACAATTTTAATAATGAATCATAGTGATCATATGCAACACATCATATCAAAATAATTACTTCATATGTATATCATATCATACATCATATGCATCATCATAAAATTAATGTAAACTTTACATGCATCATAATTTCAAATGGTTTTGTATACATAATTCCAAATCATCAAGGTATATTATAATTTCAAAGCATCAAATAGTATAAAACATCAAAGAGTATAAAACATCAAGGAGTGCATTCGACTTCTCCCCCGTTGTTATCAACAAAAAAGAGAAATATGCAAGTTTTTTACTTCTCTTTGAAGTGTGTAAGCTAGCAAATTGTTAATTCTC
The DNA here is from genome assembly GCA_024322285.1 of Musa beccarii. Lineage (NCBI taxonomy): Eukaryota > Viridiplantae > Streptophyta > Magnoliopsida > Zingiberales > Musaceae > Musa > Musa beccarii. The sequence continues at coordinate 16,988,395 of CM044402.1, forward strand.
TTTGCAATTGCAAGCTAGCAATTTTTGTTTTCTTTTGTAATATGAAAGCTAACAATTTTTACTTCCCTTTTCAGTATATAAGCTAGCAATTCTTTTTTTTTTTTTTTTGCTTCTCTTTGCAAGCTACTACTAATCTTTTTTCCTCCTTTGCTGTAATTAAAAAGAAGAGAAAGATATCATAGATTTATGGTGTTGTCAATGCAAGATATTAATATCAAGGATAATTTCAAATCATAAGAGATCAATTTGATAATGAATACAAAGGAGTCATAAGAAATAAATCTCAAGTCGTGAATATCGAAAGATCATGATTCATATTGATAAATCTCTTTTTAAAAAAGAAAGAAATATAGAAGATCAAATAGTGAAAGATTTTAATTCAAAGAAAGTTCAAGTTATGAATACCAAGAAATCAAGAGAAAGATCATGATTCATTTTAAAAAACCTCATCTTAGTAAATAACAAAAAGAAAGAATCATAGGAGATCAAATAGTAAAAGATTTGATTTATACAAAAAAAAATCTCAAGTTATGAATATTGAGAAATCAAGATCATAATCCAAAAAAAATATCATATGAGAAGAATTCATGAGTTTAGAAGATTCAACATGCCTAGTTCTCTTATAATGAAATCGAATTGTTCTTTATTCAATGATTGTAAAATTATATGCTAATTGATATTTTGTGTCAATAAAATCTAGAGATATATTATGATTATTAACATGATCTCTGATAAAATGATATCTAATATCAATGTGTTTAGTCCTAGAATGTTGAATGTAATTTTTTGTTAAATAAATTATACTAGTATTATCATATTTTATATGGATATTTTTTAAGTAAAGTCTATAGTCTTCTAAAGTATTTTTTATTCAAATTACTTGTGCACAGCATGCATCTACTGCTACATGTTTAGCCTCGGCTATAGATAATACAATAGATTTGTTTCTTAGAAGACCAAGAAACAAGTGCATGACCTAGGAATTGACAAGTTCCAAATGTACTTTTTTATCTATTCTATATTCTGCAAAGTTAGCATCAGCATATGCAATCAAATCAAAATTTTTAGATTTTAGATATTATAATCCTAGATTAGGAGTTCCTTTTAAGTATCTAAAGATTCTTTTAACTGCTTTATAATAAGGTTGGATTGAAATCTAACGTAAAGTCCAATGCTAAACATTATATCAAGTCTATTGTAGTAAGATATAGCAAGCTACCTATCATACCATTATAAGTCTTTTGATCAAAATATTCTCCTTCATTGTCCATATCTAACTTAGTAAATATGCTCATTAGTGTACTGATAGCCTTAGCACTATCCAAGTGAAATCGTTTTAATAGCTCTAAAGTATACTTCGTTTGACTAATAAAAATTTCATCATTTAGTTATCTAATATGTAATCCTGAGAAAAATGTTAATTCGCCCATTAAACTTATTTCAAATTCTTGGCTCATACTTACGGTAAATGATTCACATAAAGATTCATTTGTAGAATAAAAAATAATATCATCAACATAAATTTAAATAATAAGAAAATTATTTTTAAAATATTTAATAAATAATGTGGGATCAACTTTATCTTTTGAAAAATTATTCTTAATAAGAAATGAGCTAAGCCTCTTATACTAAGTCCTTGAGGCTTGCTTCAACCCATAGAGAGCCTTAGACAACTTATAAATATAGTTTAGAAAAAGAACATTCTTAAATCCAGGTGGTTGCTCAACATAAACTTCTTCAGAAAGAAAAACATTAAGAAAAATACTTTTGACATCCATTTGAAATAACTTAAAATTTTTATAACATGTATAGGCAAGGAGTATCCTTATAGCTTCAAGTCTTACCATAGGAGTGAATGTTTCTTCATAGTCTATACCTTTTTCTTGATTGAAACCTTTGGCCACTAATCTAGCATTGTTTTAAACTACAATACCAAGTTCATCTTGCTTATTCTTAAAGACCCATTTAGTGCTAATTACAATATAATCACTAGGTCTAGGAACAAGCGTCTAAACCATATTTTTTCTTAAATTGATTTAATTCTTCATACATTGCAAAAACCCATGAGTCATCTTTGAGAGTGTCGTCAATATATTTAGGTTCAATTTGAGACAAAAAGATAATATTTGCAGAAATTTTTTTAAAAGAAAATAAGTTTGAACGCCTTTTGATATATATCTAATGATTAGCTCCTTAGGATGTGCATCTACATACTTCCATTCCTTGGATAAGGATTCTTTAAAAGCAGATACATCCAAGTTGCTTGGGAGGAGAATTCTCATTCAAATTTAATGTATTAAATCCAAAATTATCATCAAAATTATTTTTTTTAAATTTGGGAGACTCATTAAAAATAACATGGATAGATTCCTCAATAACTAAAGTTCTTTTATTAAAAATATAATCGGCTCTAGAAATAGAGGAATATCCAAGAAAAATGTCTTATCGAATTTTGCATCAAATTTTCCTAAGGCATCCTTTTTATTTAAAATAAAATATTTATAATAAAAAACTTTAAAGTATGAAATATTGGATCTTTTATTGTTCCATAATTCATAGAGAGTTTTAAATAGTAGTGGTTTTATAAAAACTCTATTCATGATATACCACGCTCTGTTAATAGTTTCGACCCAAAAATATTTAGGTATGGTATGATCGTTTAGCATGGTTCTTGTCATCTCTTGTAAACTCCTATTTTTTTTCTCAATAACTCTATTTTGTTATGAATTTTTTGGAGTGAAGAAATTATGGTCATACCTATTTGAATAACACAATTCTTTAAAATAACTATGAATAGAAGAAACCATATAACCTTTTTCATTTTGAACTTGTTTACAAAACTTTGTAAAACATTTAAAAGAATCACTTTTATGTGGTAAGAAGTATGTCCAAGCATATCTACTATAATCATCAACAATCATAAAAAGTATATTTACTACCTCTTAGACTTATGATATCAATTGGTCCAAATAAATCTATATGAATTAATTGTAATGCTCTAGAGGTACTTACTTGATATTTAGGCTTAAAGCTAGACTTATGATGTCAATTGGTCCAAATAAATCTATATGAATTAATTGTAATGCTTTAGAGGTACTTACTTGATATTTAGGCTTAAAGCTACTCTTTATTTGTTTACCTAGTTGGCATACATCATAAACTTTTATCTTTAACAAATTTGATACTAGGCATTCCTTTTATGAGTTCTTTAGTTGTCATTTATGAGATCAATTTCATTCTAGCATGACCTAATCTCCTATGTTAAAATCAAGCATCATCATTTAAAATTAAAAAATAAGTTTCATCACAAAAATCATGAAGATCAATATAATATATATTATTACTCCTTAAAGCAATCATGGATTTATTTTAATATTAATTTTCTTATCATACAATTTACTAATGTTTAGTAAGTTATGTTTTAAACCATTTACTAATAGAACATCTTCAATCAAGAGGTTTGATTTGTTATGTATATTTTTTTTATCAATAATTTTTCTTTTATTGTTGTCTCTGAAGATGATATATCTTTCATCTTAGGTAGTGAGCTTAAAGAAATGTATTGGATCTCCGGTCATGTGCCTTGAGCATCCACTATTAAGATATTATTGTTGAATCTCAGATTTTGATGATAAAATCAATTGGTGAAATATTTGCTCTAATCTATATTGTCAAAGATAAGTGTGCAGGATCAACTACGATGGGTTAGAAACATAAAGTGATTTGCCGAGGTCAAGTCCGTCAGGTGTTCAAGAGTTCATCGAAAGTCCGAAGGATCGTCAAAAGTGTTGCCGGAACCAGCTAAGATCGAATCAGGAACTTGCCAGAGTTTTCGGAAGTTCGTCGTAAAGATCGTCGAAGGTTCGTGAAACTTTGTCGAGAAGGTTCAGAAGGTTGTTGAAGACTCGTTGAGCGTGCCATATAAGTCGGGAGCATGCTGGGAAGACGTCGGAAGAAATCCGAGGGAAATATCGGAGGACCGCCGAAGTCTCATCGAAAAGCTCACCGGAATAAGACTTGAAGAAAATCAGCTTAAATCACTATTAATTATATTTTTAATTTCATAGTTAGCACGTACTTAGGGCAAGGATTTCGAATTAATCTTGCTCTAAATTGGTAGGGGCCAACCGCCTGGCAGTCGTGTGCTGGGCGGTGCTACCGCCCAGCCTGGAGCGGTAGTACCGCCTGGCCACTTTGGTCAGCGACGGTAGTACCGCCTGCTCCAGGCGGTAGCACCGCCTGTACAGTGTCAGTCTGGCGACTGACAGGCGGTAGTACCGCCTCTGACAGGCGGTAGCACCGCCCAGACCCGGGAATTCCAAATTTGATTTCAAATTTGGAGCCCAATTTTGAATCCATTTTGGATCTATAAATACCCTCCTTTCTCAACTGAAAGGGCACCTTTTTGAGAGTTAGAATCTTGGTTTTGAGTCTTTGAAAAGTCTTAAAAAGTCTTGTTCTTGCTAAGTGTTCACCTCCTTCTTCTTCTTGAGAAATCTTGTAAGAGTGTGAACTTCTTGTAAAGGGCTATAAAAAGGGGTATTGGTCCTTCTCCTTCAAAGGATTGCTAGTGGAAGTGCGGAGCCTCATCGGGAAGGCTTCAAGAGTGGATGTAGGTCATTTGACCGAACCACTATACATCATTGTGTTCATGAATGTGTGAGTGTTTACATTTCTGAATCATTTCATTACTTAGCTGCAAATTGTTTAGTTCCTTGCTGCTTCATTTACTCAAGCAACTTCTTACAAGTTCTCTTTCATCGAATCGAAATCTTCCTACGAACTTGTCTTTATACGAAATCGGCTTCAAAGTTACATTTTTAATCCATTGCACTAATTCACCCCCCCTCTTAGTGCCTTTTCAATCCTAACAATTGGTATCAGAGCAAGGTTTACTCTCATATTAGTTTAAAACCCAAGAGAGATGGCCTACTCCGGTATGCAAGAGGGTCACTCAATTACTCGTCCGCCTATGTTTAATGGGTCGGATTATACGTATTGGAAGACTCGTATGAGGATTTTTCTCATTTCTATGGATTTCGATCTTTAGAATATTGTTGAAAATGGATTTGAAAAATCTTCTCTTCCGATGAGTGAGTGGAATGAATCGGAAAGAAAGATTTTTGCTCTCAATGCAAAGGCTATGAATGTTTTATTTTGTGCGCTTGATAAGAATGAGTTTAATCGGGTTTCTATTTGCGAATCGGCATTTGATATTTGGCGCACTCTTGAAATTACTCATGAAGGCACTAGCCAAGTGAAAGAGTCCAAAATTAACATTCTTGTGCACTCTTATGAACTTTTTCGGATGAAACCAAATGAGTCCATTGGAGATATGTACACCCGCTTTACGGATGTCATCAATGGACTTAAAGCTCTTGGTAAAGGTTTTTTTAACTTTGAGTTGGTAACTAAAATTTTAAGATCCCTTCCAAAGAGTTGGGATCCAAAAGTTACGGCCATTCAAGAGGCCAAGGATCTTAAAATATTTCCGCTTGAAGAACTTATTGGGTCTCTAATGACCTATGAGATGACGTGACATGCTCATGAAGAGCTTGAGAACCCCCTTCCAAAGAACAGGAAGGATATGACACTTAGAACACAAGAAGACCACTTGAAAGGAACATCAAGTGATGAGGACAGTGACAAAGACATTGCACTTTTGACTCGAAAGTTTAAAAAATTTATAAAAAGGAACAAATTTAAAAATGACATAAAGAATAAATTTGAACACAAAAAGGACCAAGTTATTTGCTACGAATGCAAAAAGCCGGGACACTTCAAGCATGAATGCCCTCAAGCCAAGAAGAAGCAACCCAAGAAGAAGAAAGCATTCAAGGCTACATGGGATGATTCAAGTGACTCCGAGGTCGAAGAGGCAAACAACAAAGAGGAGGCTAACTTCGCTCTAATGGCCCTTGGAGAAGAGGTTAGTGAATTATTTAGTGAAGAATTATCTTTCGATGAGCTTTCTATCGCTTTTCATGAGTTATTTGATGAATGTAGAACTATTAGTAAGAAGTTCAATTTGCTTAAGAAAGAGCATGCTTTATTGCAAAATAAGTTCAATAGCCTCCAAACTCCTTCTCTACCCCCATGCTCTAAGTGTGAGCACTTAGAAGAAATAAAAAGGGAGAACTTGCTACTTAAAGAGACCTTAAACAAGTTCAAGGTCGGTAGTAAGGGCTTGGACATGATTCTTGCAAACAAGGGTCACGTCAGAAATAGAAGTTGAATAGGATTTGTGAGTGGATCTCATCAAAATCCCACCACCTTCATTAAAGGACCTACATTGCATGTATCACCCCATTTGAAATGCAACTTTTGTGGTAAAATGAGACATGTTGCTTACAAATGCTCGTTCAAGAAAATTAGTCCACAAAAATTGATATGGGTTCCCAAAGGAACTATAAACAACTCAATGCCAAATTACAAATTAAGTAGATCAATTTGTAAGGCACCCAAAATTAAATGGGTACCAAAAAACCATCCTCTTTTGTAGATAAACTCACAAGCTAGAGCAAGAAATGGTATCTTGATAGTGGATGCTCAAGGCACATGACCGGAGATCCATCTCATTTCTCTATGCTCACTAGCAAAGAAGAAGGGTATGTCACCTTCGGAGACAACAACAAGGGTAAAATCATTGGCAAAGGAACCATTGGTAACAAATCAAGTTTTTCAATTGATGATGTCTTGTTAGTTGATGGTTTAAAACATAATCTTTTAAGCATTAGTCAATTGTGCGATAAAGGCTATGTTGTTAGATTTGAATCTAATGTTTACATCATTGAAAAACTAAACAATAACATATCCATGATTGCTTTAAAACAAAACAATGTCTATACCATAAATATTGATGAATTATGTAATGAAATGTGTTTTTCGGTTTTGAATGATGATGCTTGGCTTTGGCATAGGAGATTAGGCCATGCAAGCATGAAACTAATTTCTAAGATTTCATCTAGAGAATTAGTAAGAGGCATCCCAAACATGAAATTTGTTAAGGACAAGGTTTGTGATGCATGTCAACTACGAAAACAAATAAAGACTAGTTTCAAATCAAAAAATCAAATTAGCACTACTAGACCATTGCAATTGATCCATTTGGACTTATTTGGACCAATTGACATAACAAGCCTAGGAGGTAGCAAATATGCTTTTGTAATTATGGATGACTATAGTAGATACACTTGGACCTATTTATTGGCTCATAAAAGTGATTGTTTCAAATGTTTTTCTAAATTTTGTAAACTCACTCAAAATAAAAAGGGTTTTATGATATCATCAATTCGAAGTGATCATGGAGGTGAATTTCAAAATCATGACTTCCAAAATTTTTGTGAAATAAACGGATATGATCATAACTTCTCTACTCTAAGAAATCCACAACAAAATGGAGTAGTGGAAAGGAAAAATAGAAGTTTGCAAGAAATGGCTAGAACCATGTTAAATGAATACAATTTACCAAAATATTTTTGGGCCGAAGTTGTGAATACGGCTTGCTATGTTATGAATAGAATTCTAGTGAGACCATCCCTATCTAAAACTCCATATGAATTATGGAATGATAAAAAACATAATGTTTCTTATTTTAAAGTTTTTGGTTGTAAATGCTTTATCTTAAATGAAAAGGATGCCTTAGGAAAATTCGATGCAAAATCCAATGAAGGCATATTTCTTGGTTATTCTTCCGTTTCTAAGGTTTTTCGTGTTTTCAACAAAAGAACCTTAGTTACAGAAGAATCTATTCATATGGTTTTTAATGAAATTTCCAAATTTAAGAAAAAACATTTTGATGATGATTTTGGCTTTGATAATTTGAATTTGAATGAACCCTCTCCTCAAAACGACAACTTGGATGCATCTTCTTCACAAACTTCCTTACCCAAGGAATGGAAGTATGTAGATGCTCATCCCAAGGAGTTAATTGTAGGAGATGCATCGAAAGGGGTTCAAACTCGCTCTTCTTTCAAAGATTTTTGTGCCTAGCTTTTCTTTCTTAAATTGAACCAAAATGCATTGATGATGCCTTAAAAGATGATTCTTGGGTTATCGCAATGCAAGAAGAATTGAATCAATTTGAGAGGAATGAGGTATGGAAGTTTGTTCCTAGACCTAATGACCACTTAGTTATTGGTACTAAGTGGGTCTTTAGAAACAAGCAAGATGAATATGGTATCGTGGTTAGAAACAAGGCTAGACTAGTGGCCAAAGGTTTCAACCAAGAAGAAGGTATCGATTACGAAGAAACCTTCGCTCCGGTGGCAAGATTAGAAGCCATTAGGATGCTCCTTGCCTATGCTAGTAGTAATAATTTCAAATTATTTCAAATGGATATCAAAAGTGCATTCTTAAATGGTTTTATCTCTGAAGAAGTGTATGTCGAACAACCACTCGGATTTGAAAATTCTCTTCTACCTAATCATGTGTTTAAGCTAACTAAGGCTTTAATGGTCTAAAACAAGCCCCTAGGGCTTGGTATGAGAGGCTTAGTTCCTTTTTAATTTCAAATGATTTCACTAAAGGCAAGGTTGATACTGCATTGTTTATTAAACATTTTGAAAATAATTTTCTTATTATTCAAATTTATGTTGATGATATTATTTTTGGTTCTTCGGATGAATCACTATGTGAATCTTTTGCCAAGTGTATGAGTCATGAATTTAAGATGAGTCTAATGGGAGAGTTAACCTTCTTTCTTGGATTACAAATTAAACAACTTAGTAATGGCATATTCCTTAATCAATCTAAATATACATTAGAATTGTTAAAACGATTTAATATGGACAGCTCAAAAGCCATCCACACTCCAATGAGTACTTCCACCAAGTTAGACTTGGATGAAGGTGGAGAAAATTTTGATCAAAAGACATATAGGGGTATGATAGGTAGCTTGCTCTATCTTACTGCAACTAGGCCAGATATCATGTTTAGTGTGGGACTTTGTGCGAGATTTCAAGCTAATCCTAAGTTGTCTCACCTTAAAGCCATTAAAAGAATTTTTAGATATCTTAAAGGTACTCCTAATATAGGATTATGGTATCCAAAATCTGATGACTTTAATTTGATAGGCTATGCAGATGCGGATTTTGGTGGATGTAGAATAGATAGAAAGAGTACATCTGGAACATGCCAATTTTTAGGACATGCACTCGTTTCTTGGACTTCCAAGAAACAAAATTCGGTTGCAATATCTACGACGGAAGTCGAATACATAGCCGCAAGTGCATGTTGTGCTCAAGTCATTTGGATGAAAAATACATTAGAAGATTATGAAATTCATTTAAATAACATTCCTATAAAATGTGATAATACAAGTGCTATTTGTCTTACAAAAAATCCTATTCAATACTCTAGAACTAAACATATTGACATAAGACATCACTTTATATGAGATCATGTTAACAATAACGATGTTACTCTTGAATTTATCGATATAAAACATCAATTAGCAGACATTTTTATGAAACCTTTAAATGAGGAACAATTTAACTTCATTAGGAGGGAATTAGGCATGTTAAACTGCCCTAATAAGTAAGCTTTATTGTATGAGATTTTTTTTTAAAATTTCGGTTTTCAACGATTTGAACTTCTCTCGGATTTCTTCTTAAAATTTTGGATTTCTTTTTGACATCATCCTATCCTTGAAATCTCTGTAAACAAGTTCAGGATAAATTTAAAAAAAAAAATTGGGCCAGCGATAGCACCGCTTGAACCGACGGTAGTACCGCCTGGGTACTCTGCTCCCAGGCCGTAGCACCGCATGGTTAGCGGTAGTACCGCCTGAACACCCCCAAATAAAAGGGGGTGTTAGGGTCGGCGGTAGAACCGACCAAAAAACCCTCTCTAAGCCCTCTCCTCCTCATTTGCCTTCCTCCTAAGGTCTCTCCACTCCATTCTTCCTCCTCCTAAAGGGCAATCAAAGGGATTTTTGTGATTCAAGCTCAAAACAAGGTAATAATTGAAATCTTCTCCTCTATTCACAAATTGCTTACCTTTTCCTTATTTTTTCCTTTCATTCGTTCATCATCTATAGATATAGACATGGCTCTAAAGAAATCAACAAGGGGCAAAGGGAAAAGGGTGGAAGGAGATTCATTTGATCCAACCCTTTTTAGATCCAGTGAGGTAGCCTTAGGATACCCAAAGTTTGATTGTAAAACCATACATAAGGGTAAATATGTTGATCTAGGTGATCTAGGTAACCTAGAACCTATTAGATGGTTTGCTAATCTAAATGCTCTACCCATCTTGCAAATTGATGAACCAATCTATCCTAGGTTGGTTAAGCTATTCTATGCCAACATGATTATTGAAGATGATGTTTTGTCCACCTATGTGTTAGGAACTACAATTCAAATATCTGATCGTATTATATGTGAGTTACTAGGAATTGAAGAAAAAAAAATAGAGGATGTTACTTAAGAGGGCAATAAGATATGGATGCGGTCGGAGCTACCCACTCCGAAGCTTTAGAAATAATTTTTGTAAATCTTAACTTAGGCATCATCCCTAAAAGCTGCGAGCATTTATTACCGTTTAACTCAAAATTACTTCATCATATTATAATAAACATTCTACTTCCGAAGTAGTTTCATCCTGATGAAATGAGTATGTTAGAGCTGAGCACAATATATTAGATTATAACTAGGCAAAACAACTACTTTGGTTATTTGATTAGATAACAGATGATAGAAATTTTCTCTAAAAACTCGATGTTGTCATATGGTGGGTTGATCACAAGACTCATTTTTGCCCATAACATTTGTGTGTCACCCGACGAGGAAGTAATAAAGGCTGATAAATATAGCATAATTAATAGAAGACTTCTGAAGCGGCTTAGATGTACCTTTAGAGATGACATATGGATTAGGCAACCTAGAAGGGATGATACAATTCCTCCACCAGAAGAGCAACTTGAAACACCAATCTTAGGGGAAATGAATCTCCTCCGCCTTGTCCTGTTGATCCAGCACCGTTTGAGCCAGCTCCTGCTCCATCTACTGAAGATCCGATCATGCTTGCCTTACATCAGATCTCATCACAGCAAACTGAAATTCTGAAGGAAATGCAACTAATGAACCGCAGAATAGATCACTTGTATAGGCATTTTGGCGTTCCTTCTCCGGAGTAGCTGCTGTTCTCTATTTTTAAACACATGTCCTGTTATGCTCTTGTTCACTTGTATGGATGATGTTGTGTGTTGTTACTTTCATCTACTTAGCTTTTGAATGAACTTTCTTATTTCAATTTGATCGTAATTTTGACTTGATACCCTCCTTGTGACTACTTTTTCGAATAGTTTCTTGCTCTCCCCATGGCTTACTTAATCACATGAGTGATCTCTTCTTTTTGTTGATGATAAAGGGGGAGAAAAATATAATTTGCCATGATGGAGTAATTGTTGTTATGATGAAATATGCTTAAAGTGAAATATGATTTAATTGTATCGCATTGCAAGTGCTTAAAAACTCTTACTCTTGAGATAAGCTACTCTTTAATATCATACATTTATTGTAGGTGTAAATACTTTGACATTGTTTAAAGTACATTGTTTTTAGTATTGATGCCTAAGCTTGTCTTTTAAGCTTTAGGTGGTATGACACCTATATGATTTGACTTAAATTCAAAAGATTGAATTCAAGTGTCTTTTTACCTTCTCAATTATATGGCATATAGATAGGGGGAGTTGAGTTTAACTCCATCATCAATTGATTGTTATCATAAAAAAGGGAGAGATTGTTGAATCTTGGATTTTGATGATAAAATCAATTGGTGAAATATTTGCTCTAATCTATATTGTTAAAGATAAGTGTGCAGGATCAACTACGATGGGTTATAAACATAAAGTGATTTATCGAGGTCAAGTCCGTCAGGTGTTCAAGAGTTCATCAAAAGTCCGAATGATCGTCAAAAGTGTTGCCGGAACCAGCTAAGATCGAATCAGGAACTTGCCGGAGTTTTCAGAAGTTCGTCGCAAAGATCATCGAAGGTTCACGAAACTTTATCGAGAAGGTTCGGAAGGTTATCGAAGACTCGTTGAGCGTGCCATATAAGCCGGGAGCATGCTGGGAAGACGTCAGAAGAAATCCGAGGGAAATATCGGAGGACCGCCGAAGTCTCATCGAAAAGCTCGTCGGAATAAGACTTGAAGAAAGTTGGCTTAAATTACTGTTAATTATGTTTTTAATTTCGTAGTTAGCACGTACTTAGGGCAAGGATTTTGAATTAATCTTGCTCTAAATTGGTAGGGGCCAACCGGGCCCTTACTAGGCCTTTTGGGCCTTGAACAAGGCCCATTCAGCAAAGCTGAATGGGCCAGGCGGTAGCACCGCCTATGCCAGGCGGTAGCACCGCCTATGCCAGGCGGTAGCACCGCTTGGCAGCTGTGTGCTAGGTGGTGCTACCGCCCAGCTTGGAGCGGTAGTACCGCCTGGCCACTTTGGTCAGTGGCGGTAGTACCGCCTGCTCCAAGCGGTCGCACCGCCTGTACAGTGTCAGTTTGGCGACTAACAGGCAGTAGTACCGCCTCTGATAGGCGATAGCACCGCCCAGACTCGGGAATTCCAAATTTGATTTCAAATTTAGAGCCCAATTTTGAATCCATTTTGGATCTATAAATACCCCTCCCTTTCTCAACTGAAAGGGCACCCTTTTGAGAGTTAGAATCTTGGTTTTGAGTCTTTGAAAAGTCTTGAAAAGTCTTGTTCTTGCTAAGTGTTCACCTCCTTCTTCTTCTTGAGAAATCTTATAAGAGTGTGAACTTCTTGTAAAGGGTTGTAAAAAGGGGTATTGGTCCTTCCCCTTCAAAGGATTGCTAGTGGAAATGCGGAGCCTCATCGGGAAGGCTTCAAGAGTGGATGTAGGTCATTTGACCGAACCACTATACATCATTGTGTTCATGAATGTGTGAGTGTTTATATTTCTGAATCATTTCATTACTTAGCTGCAAATTGTTTAGTTCCTTGCTGCTTCATTTACTCAAGCAACTTCTTACAAGTTCTCTTTCATCGAATCGAAATCTTCCTACGAACTTGTCTTTATACGAAATCGGCTTCAAAGTTACATTTTTAATCCACTGCACTAATTCACCCCCCCTCTTAGTGCCTTTTCAATCCTAACAATTATTTCTTGCTCCTAGCTTTCCATTGTAGACGTATCTACAAAAAAGGGGGTTTACTTTTAGGCACCCATTTAACTTTGGGTCCCTCATGGTTTAATCTACTTATCTTGACTTTTAGCATTAAGTCATTTATGATTTCTTTAGGAACTTAAACTAATTTATATGAGCTATATTTTTTAAATAAATATGTATAAATATAATGACCACATCTTCCACAAAAATTACATTTAACTTTAGGAGGAACATGTACTACAGGTCCTTTAACAAAAATAGTTAACTTTTGTTGAGTATTACTACTCACAGAGCCGATTCCTTCCTTTCTATATACATGACTGTTATTGGTATGAATAATGTTTAATGAATTGTTACCTATTTTAAAATTTTCTAATGTTTGTTGTAATAATATAATTTTCTTTTTAAATGAATCTAACTTTTCACACTTAGTGCAAGGTATTAACAAGCATTTGTCGTCCTCATTTTTTAGTTTATCTAATTCATTAGAGAGAGATGCATGATCGCTTTTAAAAAATTTATATTTCTTACCAAATATTTTAAGTTTATTGTACAAATCATGAAATGCATCAAGTAATTCATCATAAGATAAAATTTTTTTATTGAGTCACATACTTTGTCGTTGAAAGTCAGCAATGCGTAGTTTGCCACTTCATCTTTATTGGTTTGCTCTTCATCTTCTTATGCACTTGATTCATCCTAAGTAGTTTTTTCTTCAGTTGATTCATCTTGAGTGCTTTCTTCTTATTCTTCTTCTGAGCTAGTAGTTTTTTCTTCAATTATGGATACTTATTTTTTAAGTGCTTAGGTTTTTTGCATTCATAGCAAGTTATTGTGTCCTTTTTAAGTTTATTTTTATTTTTAGATTCTTGTTTTATGAAATTTGTTTTATTCCCTTTCAAGAACTTTTTAAATTTTCTTGTGAGGAGTGCTAAGTCATTATCATCATCATCATCATCTTTACTCAAGTGGTCTTTTTTGGTTCTAAGTATAATATCCTTCATATTCTTTGGAAGGTTATTCTCTTATTCGTCATGTGCCTTGCAAGTCATTTCATAGGTCATTAATGGTCTTATAAGTTCTTCAAGAAGAAAGTTGTTCAAGTCCTTTGTTTCTTGAATTGCAGTCACTTTTGGATCTTCATTTTTTAGAAGAAATCTTAAAATTTTATTAACAAGTTAAAGATTAGTATAACTTTTACCAAAAGCTTTCAAACAATTGATAACATCCGTAAAATAGGTGTACATATCACCAAAGGTTTCATTTGGCTTCATTCTAAATAATTCATAACTATGCACCAAGAAATTAATCTTAGATTCTTTAACTTTATTTGTACCTTCATGAGTAACTTCATGTGTGTGCCAAATATCATATGTCATTTCACAAGTAGAAACATGATTAAATTCATTTTTATCTAAAGCACAAAATAAATCATTCGTAGCTTTTATATTTAAAGAAAATATTTTCTTCTCTAAATCATTCCATTTGTTCATTGGTTTAGAAGATTTTTAAAAATTATATTCAATAATATTTTATAAATCAAAATCTATAGAAATCAAGAAAGTCTGCATTCGTATTTTCTAATAAGTATAGCCCGTCCCACTAAATATAGGAAGATGAGTGGTAAAGTAATCCTTTTGATTGTCAAGAAAAGTCATTTAATCTCTCTTGGGTATTAAACCAATTAAAAGAACTTGGCTCTGATACCAATTGTTACGATTATAAAAGCACTAGGAGGGGTGGGCGGTTACGATTACAATTAAGACCCTAAATGGCTTCAATAATTAGAGCCAAAATTCAAATACCTTGAGATTTCGAGGTACTAGTGGTACCACTGCTTGTGTTGGGCAGTACCATCACCTTCAACAGTAACACTAGGTGGTACCACCGCTTGACACGATCTAGGAGACTGTCTGGGCGGTACCACCGCCTAGTTTGACAATACTACTACCTGACACTAGGCGGTACCATTGCCTAGACTCAGCCTGGGAGGCTGAGCCTTCAGGCAGTTTCATTGCCATCCCTGGCGATGCCACCACCTAACGTGGCTCCAGGGCACTGTTTGAGCCTTCCATTCGGCCCAATACAACCCTGATTTAGGCCTAGTTGGCCCCTAATTGAGTTGGCCTAATTCCAACCCAATTATAATTTAAACTTACTTTAATCTAGATAATTATTACAAAGTTTGAATCAATTATTGTCTAGCATGTCATTGGTTTATCGATACTTTTTTTGATTCTTCAGTGCATCGTCCTCTCATACGACCTATTGCTCAATCGGCCAGTTGACCTCCGAAACTTTGATATCCTTAGTCTAATTTTTGCTCTTCTTAGCCCGATACCCGAACCCATGGCATGAAGCCTTCTGTCGATACGTCGATCGATCCTTTGGTTTGACATCTAATCTTCTGACATGTTCCATTTCGACCCAACTTCCGATTCATCCTGCTTTAATTGTCTCTTCCTGATCAAAGCTAGTCCTACATCACTCAAAATGTAAATTAGATCATAAATACTATCAATTGGTTTCATTATCAAAATATGAGATTCAACAATCTCTCCCTTTTTGATGATGACAACCAATTGATGACGGAGTTTAAACAAACTCCCCATATCAATATGCTATATTGATAGATCTTTTAAATCAAGAAATAATGTAATGTTTCAAGACATAAGTTCATCAAATCATGTATGATTCAAATCATCATTACTTCTCCCCTTTTGTCATCAACAAAAAGGAGAAGTACATCTAGCAAGTTTTCAAGTTTTACAACATTCAAGCTAGCAATAACTTTACAACATGCAAGCTAATAAGTTCTTTCTTCTCTAGCAATTCTTGTTTTTCTTTTGATATGTGCAAGTTTGCAAATTTGCTTCTTGAGATAGGCAAGCTTTTGTTTCTTTTGAGATAGCAACTTTTTGCTTCTCTTTATGATATTTATGCTAGCAAATTTTGATTTTCTCTTTTGAGAAGTGCAAGCAAGTTTTGCCTTTCTTTGCAAGTTAGCAATGCTTGGTGATGTTTAAGATAGTAAGTTCTTTCTTCTCTTTTAAGAAATGCAAGCTAGTAATTTTTTGCTTCCTTTTGTAAAGTGCAAGCTAGCAAATCCTTCTCCCCCTTTGTCATTGTCAAAAAGAAGGGAAGTATATAATTTTTCTTTTACATCAATGCTCTAATCATGACAAAGGTAAATTAATGATTCAATCATATCATGAGGTATATAAATTATAAATACAAAGAAATCATGTTATGAAAGATATGAAGAATCAATAAAGGTCAATTTGTGGATATCAAATGATCATGAATCATGTTGATAAATTTTTTCTTTTGTAAATGGCAAGAAGGACACAATCTTGATTTAAAAAGAAAACTCATGACATATAAACTAAGTAATCAAGATATTGATCCGAAAAATATATAAGAAGAATTTATGCATTTGTGAGATTTAACATACCTAAGTTTAACATTCAAGTCAGCACTTAAGGCTCTCTTTGAGATGCTAGCAAATAGCAAAAGGAAATCTCAAGTTCATGATTCATGAAAGATCAAGTTATGATTCCAAGAAAAGTCATGACTCATTTTGAGACATCCCATTCAAATTCAATTCGTCAACTCCAAACTCATCATCAAAATTACTGTCATACATTCATAAATAAGATAAATAGATTTTAGATTAAAAACTTATTATCAAATTATCAAAATCACTTTCATAATTCAAGAGGTTCACAAAAGATGGATTCATTAATCTTTTATTGAAAAATAAAAAAACTTTAGAGATAGAGAAAAATGTATTTTCTTTTTATTCTCAATTTATGTGATTGATTTTATACAAGCATGCCTTTATTTTTTATACCAAATCAAAACATGCATCAACGTTTAAGACCAAAAAGTAAATTTTGTCATAAAGATTATCAAGACCAAAAATATAACACATTAAACATAATGCATCTTCAAATAAACTTTTCAATTTATCATTTTAATTACAATAATAATATATTTTCCTTCTTGAGTGAGTCTAACCCTTTATATTTAGTGCAAGAAATTAATACGTAATAGTCATTGTTTTTTAACTTTTAAAATCACTAGAAAGAAAAGCATGATCATCATTTTTCTTTTATTTTGGTATATATATATATATATATTTTGCTAACTAAATTAAAATCATCAAGAAACTCAAGAAAACATCAAGTAATTTCATAGTAAGGTAAAAAAGATTTGATTGAATCACCTTGTTGTCGAAGGTCGTCAAAGCGCAATTGGCAGCCTCGTCTTTGAATGTTCTTGATTTGTCCCAAGTTGCCTTCTTTTTCTTTTGTGCGGGCTCCTTCTGTTACGATCAAGAGCAGCACTAACAGGGGGGGGGGGTTAATTAGTGCAACGGATAAATCAATAATTTAAATTGATTCCAGAAAAACATTATGCATTGAGAGGTTCTATCCGATAAAAATGATTTCGACAAAGATGATTCAAGTGAATACATAAGAGAGTAGAGAAGCAGAGAATGAACGAGTGCAGTGAAGTAAAGAATTGAATGTAATAATTAAAACTTACACACCAAGAGAAAAATGCAGCGATTTATAGTGATTTGGTCAAATGACCTATATCCACTTCCGAAACCTCTACCGATGAGTATCCTGGCTTCCATTATCAATCCTTCTTGAAGGGGAAGGATCAAATAACCCTCTTACATAACTTTACAAGTGGCTCACACCCTTTTACAAAATTTTTACAAGTGAGAATTCGGGAGGTGAGCACTCAAGCTTTTCAATGCTATTTCACTAGAGTTTTGGCCCAATTCTTATCACTTCTCAATATACTTAGCCAGCTGAGAAGTTGATAGAACCCTAGAGGAATTCTATGTAGATTGATCTTTGAGGGGGATCAACCCTTAAAATGCTATATGGGTTCCACCCTCCAAGTAGTCGGCCTAGTGGCAGCAATTGTAGATTGATTTTTTTTATTCAAAAGAGGTAGAGGCTACATACTTATATAGGACTCCAAACCCTAGCCCTAGTGGTTGCTTCCTAAGTAAAATACTCCTTTTGCCCTCAACCCTAGTCAACCGGCCCAACAAAAGAGGACGATGGCTAGGAAACCCAAAGGCCCAACTATAAACCCTAGTCATTCTTTTTTATAGAATAGAGATAGCCAAGTGAGGTTTATTATAATCTCACAAGGTTTTTATTAGCTGTTACTTGATTGAGTAGGACCCAACCCTGCTAAGGTCCTATCAAGCTCGCCCTCTTCAAATCAGCCTTGTCCTCAAGGCTAAGGTTCCATGAACTTAAGGAACCGGGTTTTCAGCTCCTCATATAATTTTCATGTGGCGTCTTCGGGTGGTAAATTATTCCAATGCACTAGTAAGAGGGACGTTGGCGACGCATCATGATTCTGCGGTAGAGGATGGCTTGTGGTTGGGCTTGAATATCTCCATCGTTAGTAGTGTTGGGCAGTTGAATATGAGGTGACTCGTGTTTTCCTAACTTGGGCTTCAAGCATGACACATGAAAGACAATGTGAATTCTGGTATCCTCAAGCAATTTAAGTTTGTACGCCACGGCTCCAATACGCTCTTTGATCTGATAGGGCCCAACTTGGGCTTCAAGTATGACACATAGAAGACAAGGTGAATTTTAGCATCCTCAAGCAATTTAAGTTTGTACACCATGGCTCCAATATGCTTTTTGATCTGATAGGGCCCATAAAAATGTGGGGATAGTTTCATGGAGGCTCGTGTGTTGATGGAGAGTTACTTGTATGGCTGTAGGTGAAGATAAACCCAATCTCCTATTGAAAATTCTCTTTCGTTTCGTCATGTGTCGACTTGTTGCTTCATTCTGGCTTGAGCAATAGAGAGATTATCCTTTAGCAACTGTAGAAGTTTATCCTTGTCAATTAAATCTTAGTCAACCTGATCTACCTTGGCTAAGTCAATTATATACTTTGGGATCATAAGGCCAGCCAACCATACAATGCTTCAAATGGGGTACATTTTGTAGATGAATGATACGCAGTATTATACCACCATTCGGCCCAGGGGAGTCATTTCGTCCACTCCTTTGGTCAGCCACTGGCGAAACACCAAAGGTACGTCTCTAAATACCTATTCACCACCTCTGTTTGACTGTCAGTTTGTGGATAATATGCTGTGCTCATCTTGAGTTTGTTGCCTTGCAATTGAAATAACTCGGCCCAAAATTTACTCGTGAAGACCCTGCCACGATCACTTACAATAGACCTTAGCATCCCATGTAGTTTAATAATATTTTCTATAAAAATCTAAGCAATACTAGCAGTAGTGTAGGGATTTCACATAGTACAAAAATGAGCATATTTCATAAGTCGATTAACCACCATGAGGATTATGCTTTTACCTTTGGAAGGTGGCAACCCTTCAATGAAGTCCACAGAGATATCAGTCCATATCGAGTCCGGTATGGGTAGTGGTTGTAGTTTCCCTGAACTCACTACTGTTTCACCCTTTTGTTGTTGACATACATCACATTGTGCCACATATTCAGAAATAATTTTTTCATCCCTCTCCAATAAAAATTTTGCTTCACTCTTTTGTAGGTTCTTAGAAATCCGGAGTGCCCTACTGAAGGTGTGGAGTGCATTTCGTGCAGAATGACTTTGATGCAATGAGAGTTGGGTATAAGTACAATACAACCTTTGTAGCGTATATCCCTTGAATCCCAAGTATAGTGAGCTATTGCGCTTGGATCCTCCTCCAATTTTTTAATGATGTTATTGGTCTCTGGATCCTTCTTCCATTCCTCCCTAATATCCTCGAGGAAGTCGATGATAGGAAGAGAGATGGCTAAAAATTTAGCTTGCTTAAGTAGTCATGAGAGTGCATCTACAATAATGTTTTCTTTCCTCTTTTTGTAAATAATTTCATAATCAAATCCTAGAAGTTTGGTTATCCATTTTTGCTGCTTTGGGAATGATATCTTATGCTCTAAAAAGTACTTGAGGCTTCTATGGTCGGTTTTAATTTGAAATCGTCGGCTGATCAAGTAGGGTCTCCACTTCGTTACTGCGTACACAATGGTGAGTATCTCCTTATCAATCTTCTCAATTTAATCCTTCTAGAGGTGAGAATAGCAATACGGCCGAGTGTTCACTGGTAGTTTATCCAAAAGAATTGGAATTCGGTGGTCATGTTACCGAGTAGGAGGAAGACCACGCGGTTCAACAAAAACGTTATCAAATTCAGCAAGCAATTGGGTGAGATTTTGAACTTCAATTTCTATTTTCTTCCCCTCTAGTTGCTGCTAGAGATGTATCAAAGCCACCATTTATCTTGTGTAAAACTTTCTCCATTCGTTGGATCAAAATGGTGGTTATGTTGTGTTCGCGCTTCCCACGTAGGATGACCTATTTGCCTTTGCAGTAGAATTTCATAATTAATTTGAAAAAGTTCCAAGAGACGTCACCTGGCGTCGTTAGCCATTTTATGCCCAGCACGGCCTCATAATCATCAATTGGTAGGAGGAAGAAGTTGGCGATAATTTCTTGGTCTTGTAGTAATAGTTTCACTTGCGGGCATCTTTGGTCGCACTTTAGGATTCGACCGTCGGTGACCTTTACGTTGAACTTGCTACAACCTTCGATGTGGAGCACCATCCGAGCAGCAACCTTACTATTTAGGAAGTTATTAGTGCTGCCCGTATCGATGAGAACAGTGATCGGTTGTTGTTTGAGAAGGCCTCCAACTTTCATCATTTGCAAATTTGAGTAGCCAGCAAACACATGTATCATAAAATTGGTCGATTGTGGCTCTTCTTCTACATCTTCTTCTTTATGTTCAAGGCTCTCTTCTGACTATTCAATGGTCTCTTCTTCCACTGGTTCAATCACAAGAAGTCTTCCTTTTTTACAACGATACTCGCGGCTCCATGGCTCGTCGTAATGCCAACATAACCCCTTTGTAGATCGCTCCTGTAGCTCTTCTCTTATCAACTTTTTTGATGTAGGGGCTTGGTTGACAATAGGGAGGCTGAGGGCTTTGATATTGCTGGTTGGGGAGCAATCCTAGTCCTTCGAGCTTCGTGGTTCAATCGCTCCTCATGAAGTCATGCAAAAGAGATGGCTGCCATAAGCGTGTACGGTTGTTGCGCTTTAACTTCTCCTTGAATCTCTGGCTTCAAGCCCTCAATAAACATCTCCAATAGCTGTTTTTTAGACCAATCATGAGTTTGATTAGATGACCTTTCAAACCTGGTTTGATACTCTTGGATGGTGGAAGTTTGCCGGATCATTGCTAGTTGTCTGTCAATGTTCTCAAAATCTGTTGGTCCAAAGCGGATCAGTAGTCCTTCTTTGAATTGTCACCATGAGAGGACTCCATGAGTGTGTTCAAACTAATCAAACCATTGTATGACATCCCCCTCAAGATGTATAGCTGTAATTTCCATCGTAGATACGTCTACGATTTTGTGGTACCGAAAATATCACTCCACGAGCGACATCCAACCAATCGGGTCTCCTTCTTCCCATCTAGGGAAGTCCACCCTCATGCGTGGATAGTAGAGATCGATCATAGAGCCTCCCCTCTCCTAGAAGTTATCTCTTCGGTCAGAGCTCTCTCCTTAATGTGATTTCTTCGGGCTCGGTGGTCGACCCAAACTGAGTTCGGCAAAGAGAGTCCGAATCTTATCCTCCATTCACGTCTCGAAGGCTTCAAATTTAGCATTGATTACCTCCTTAGATGTCATAGTATATGCCTCTAGATTTGTAATATTAAGATCTCTCTTTTACTATCAGGTTAAAAGCATATATTGGTTGAGAGAAGTGGTGACTGAAAGGGTTGGTGGATTGGTGGATATAGGCTACAGTTTAGGCTTATTTTATGGTTGTTTTGGGGTGTGATGGTAGTAGATGAAGGTTAGGGAAGAGGGTTTTAGATCTGTGATAGATGGTAGCAAAGATTTAATAGAAATCAGTGGAAGTTATTGCAGATATGTGCTGTCTCATAAGAGAAGAATTATCGTCGAAGAAACAGTAGTTTCTCGATGAAATTTCCAGCAAAAACCTAGAGTTTTGAGGAGGAGATTTGATAGCAAATTCTCAGTTTAGATAACAGCAATGATGACAAATTGGATTAAGAAAATTTGGCAGCATAACAGCAAAGAAATCGGTGCAAGTTGCGATAGCATAATTCTCATCGAAAAATTCCAATGATTTACGATAAAAATTTGTAGCAACACAAGAATGTTTCAGAGATGAATTCTATGATAGATTAATCATAGATGAAAGCCAAGATGATCTATGAAGTGCACAAGAAATTTTGTTCAAAAAGGATAGCAAATAGATCAATTTAAAGGAAATAATATGCGGCTGAAATTTTCTATAACAATCCTTCATTCGCAAAGATGATAACTTTTATGACGAAAGGAATTCGTAGCAAGGGATAGATAGCAAGACTTCCTTTTGGTATTTTGAATGAAAAATTATAATAGCAAAATGTATTGGTGATAGGAGAATACCAGATCTCTGATGCAATTGGAGGTGGCGACAGCAGATTGATTTGATCTATGACAGAAGATGACGGTGGAGATGACGACATCAAGAGCAATTGTGGAAATTGCTTGGTTGATGGTGGGCGGCAGGGATGGCAACAAAAGTAGTAAGATCGCTGCTCTGATACCAAATGATAGAACCCTAGAGAAATTTTATGTAGATTGATCTTTGAGGGGGATCAACCCTTAGAACGCTATAAGGGTTCCACCCTCCAAGTAGTCGGCCTAGTAGCAGCAATTATAGATTTATCTTTTTTTATTCAAAAGAGATGGAGGCTATATGCTTATATAGGACTCCAAACCCTAGCCCTAGTGGTTGCTTCCTAAGTAAAATATCCATTTTGCCCTCAACCCTAGTCAACCGGCCTAGTAAAGGGGGATGGTGGCTAGGAAGCCCAAAGCCCCAACTGTAAACCCTAGCCATTCTTCTTTATATAATAGAGATGGTTATGTAGGGTTTATTGCAATCTCATAGGGTTTTTATTAGCTACTACTTGGTTGAGTAGGACCCAACCCTACTAGGGTCCTATCAGAAGTAAGGGGTATTTATAGGCTCAATTGACTTCAGAATTGGAGCCAAAATAGGTCTCATCCCGGATTTTCAGGTGCTGGAGGTATCATCGCTAGTTGACCCTGACATTGGGAGGTACCACCACTCAGTTTGACGATACTACCACCTGATAGGGTCTCGGGCTTTATGGAGGGGCGGTACTATCGCTTAATAGCCGGTACCATTGCTTGACAATTAATAACTACCAGGCGGTACCACCGCTAACTTGGGCGGTACCATCGCCTAGTGCACCTGGGAAACTTGGTCCCTGGGCGGTTCCACCGTCCTAGTCTGGCGATGCCACCGCTAGACAAGTTCCAACAATCTAGATGAGCCTTGAATCTGACCCAATCCAGTCCATTTAAGGTCCAGTTGGCCCCTACTAGGGTTAATTAGGATTAATACTTAATCCTAACCCTAATTATGTACTAACTACAAAATTAAAGACATGCACTAAGCTAAAACATAAACCGGCACATCAAGTCTTCTTCTGGCGGACTTCCGACGACCCCTCAGACATCTTCTGGCAGACTTCCGATAGGCTCCTGGACTTTACGACGACCTTAGTGAGTTCCGATGAGTCTCCTTTGGCAAGCTCCGATCTTGCGTGATGAGCTCCGCGAACTTTCGACGAACCTTCTGGTGAACTTCCGACAACCCATCGACAAGCCCCCAATTCATTCTCAACTAGTTTCGGTAGCACTTTCGATGAATCTTCGATCTCTCAATAGACTCTCGAACTTCCAATGGTTCAATCGCACTTGACTCTGGTATGTCATTTTGTTTTATGTTTTAATCGCTATTGTAGTTAATCCTACATACTTTTCTCAATAATATGATTAGATCAAATAATCTATCAATTGACTTCATCATCAAAATTCGAGATTCAATAATCTCCTCCTTTTTTATGATGACTATCAATTGATGACGGAGTTAACCTTAACTCCCCCTATCTATATACCTATTTGAGAAAAGAAACACTTGAATTCAAACCCTTTGAATTCATGTCAAAATTGATAAGTTACATACATTCAAACTTATCGATATGTTCAACAAGTATAATTTTTATCCTAAATATGATACTCCGTATTTTTCACAATATGAAAATGATGTCAAGGCATGGCATTCATTTTCAAGTCCAATGTTGAATGATGATTGACAATCATCATCTCAACAAATGATACAAAATTTAATTTTAAAATTTAGTAAGAATCAAATGATATCAAATAAAATTGATAAATTTAAGGCAAGATATTAATTGGCATTATATCATTTAAAGATACAAAAATGAAACTAAATGATAGCTTATCGTATCAAGGCAATATTCCAACTACAAGCATGACACGATAACGATAAAAAAATTCATTGGCAATCCATACAATATAATTCATACATTTATGATACATTGCAATATACTTCAAGTGTTTGCGATGCTTTTGATGATACTAAACATTTTACGATACAAAGCATAGCAATTTGTGATACTTGTCATCTCAATTTGCTTTTAAGATACAAACAAGGCATTTTACACACTGCATTTTTCAATACAAATCATGCCATCAAGTCATCAATTTGCCACATTTTTCTCCTCCTTTATCATCAACAAAAAGGAAATGAGCCATTGATACCAAATGTTACGATAGAACTTTTTGTGAAAATGGCAAAAAGAGAGGGATGAATCCATGAATTCATCAAGAAAATTTCATTCAAGAATAATGAAAGGCAATTCATTCATTCTATAGAAAATTCATGCCATAGAAATAAATTCGTAAAGTAGAAAAGATAGATCATCGAAGTAAAAATTCATAAAAATTTTATCAAAAGCTCATGACATTCATTCAAGAAAAATTCGTGAGAAAGAAAAGAGAGATCATTCAAGCTCAAAACTCATAAAAGCATTTTCATGGAGAATTCATCAATTGGAAAACAACCAATCAAGTCATGAAAAATTCATAAAAAGCTCATGACATAAGAATTTGTACAAGGGTTAAGAATTCATTAAATTCGCATGAAGAGAAATGAGTGAAATCCAAATTGTTTTCAAGAGAGCATTCCAGCGATGTAAAAAAAAATTATGAGAGCTTCTTCTTTTCACATAGAATTCATGACATAAAAATATATATTAAAAGAATAGTTCCACGTGTTATGAAGGCAATTTGTTTAGATTATCAAAAATTTATCAAACTTTAAATTTCATGCTATGAAAGTGTGAAAATTAAATTATGAAAGTCATTCATTCATGCTAATGGAGGTAGAGCGAGGATAAAATCGATAGAATCAAATTTACCAAGTCATTAGATGGACATGCTATCACTTCAAAAATCATCAAACGTGAATCATCAAATGTATATGATTCTAAACATCATCAATTAATGAAGCAAGAGAATCAATCTGAGATAAAAATAAAAGCTCCATCGAAAAGATGGCACAAGGTAATACAAAATCTGAAAAGATAATACCAAGTGAGGGATCAAAATAAGTTCATGAAAATCGAAAAATGATGATACATAATCAAAGAATTTCGAAAAGGAGTACTCTTGATTTCATGCATTCAATTCAATACATATATATATAACTTAAAGTATACCAAAATAACATAAAGAGTACAAAATGGGAGTTGTGAGCTCCATTACAACTCATGAAGTCAATATAGAGTTTTTATAACTATTCCTCGGGTGGAATGTCAAAATGTTTATACAAATTATCCAACTTGCGATTTATTTGACGCACTTCATTTAGGATCTCAGCTTGTTGTGATTTGAGTTGATTTATTTTAGTCATGATCGGATCGTCAGAAGATGGAGCCGAAGCTGGATTTGTTGGTGCAGTACCAAAGGAACTAGGGAGAGAAGATTCATTACCCCTAAATACTGGTATTTCGGGTTTTTCTATTGGAGGGGGAGGATCGTTCCTTCTAGATAGCTTAGTCTAGATTTCATTCCTAAACGTGCACCTTAATCACTTAAGTAGGTTTCTGTTTGTGGTATTGCATCTATCTACTTTTATTCTTTCTTCGTTGGGTGGTATCCTAATGTTGTATGCATGTAATAATCTTATGATTAACCCCCCATATGGTAGCATTAAGTCCTTAAATGCTATGTCAATCATGTTTTGCCGAATTAAGTATCCAAAATAATTATCTTGTCTATCTATTATCCAATACATTGTTCCTAATTCCATTTGATTGACTTCATTGTGGTGATATTATTTTGGGATCAGGATACTAATAATGATGTGATGGAGAACCTTAAAGCTAAAGGGTAGCAAGTGCTCACAGCTTTTAGAGACTATGGATAAGTTAGGATTTTCAAAAATGGTCCCTAAAGTCTCGAAATAGGTTACTCCAATTGCGTCTGAATCCCATTGACCTCTAAAATAATAACCTCTTCTCTTTTCTGAAATTCCTATTAGATCGTAAATCGTACTATCCATAATTGAGATTTAGTTTCCTAGAAGGTAAGTTGACACATTGTCGTCCTCATCTACGCTTAGGTTGGTATAAAACAACCGAATAAGCCTAGGGTATATTGGTTCGCTAATTTATAAAATGTGCAAGACATCTAGATTGACAAACTATAGGTTCTAGGTCTTCTAATTCACTTAGATCAACATACTTATCCTTATGTACATTTCTAGTTTCAAAACTAGGATACCTAAGGGCATTTTCACTAGAGTTAAATAGGGATGGGTCATATGAATATCCTTCTTTCCTCTTCCCTTTGTCCCTAGATGATTTTCTAGGTGCCATTTATCTATAAATAATGATAGTGAATGAGCAATCATACAAGAGTGGCAATGTATCAAGAATTTAAAGAAAGAATATCAAAGAATACCTCAGTAGAGATTTCTCGAAAAGATAGTGATCTTGATCCTAGATATGAGAAGATGAAAGCTTCTATTGGTTTTCTTGAGAAGAAAAATAGAGATTGAGAGGTGGGAGAGTGATTTTGGAGGCTGCAGCAAAAGTTAGGGTTGGTTCTACCGTCGGCCCTAAAGCCCCTTTATATAGGGGTTCTTTCGGGCAGTGCCACTGCTTGGGAACAGAATGCCCAAGCAGTGCTATTACCTTGGAATATAATGCCCAAGAAGTGCTATTGCCTTGGAATATAATGCCCAGGCAGTGCTATCTCCAGTTCTGACGGTGCTACCGCTAGCACCCAAACTTAGACAATTTTCGGGAGCAGCATCACTTTGATCTTTTGATAATTATTCTTCCTATATTTTGTAGAGATTATAATATTAAATTGGTTTAATTAGTTTATCATACATTTAATCAACATTTAAGTCAATTTCATCCCTCACATTTGTCGATTTAAATAAACTCATCAAAACCAAAAAAAATAATCAAAAGATGTTGTAATCATCAAAATTAACAAAGGTTAGTTCGTAGCATCATGAAAGGCATCATTCATGGTTTATAAATAGCAAGATCAAAATAAAAAAATTATGAATCTTATTATCTCAAGTCATAAGTCCAAGAAATAGAGATCAAGAAAAAGAAATTTCGAGTAGGAAATAATAAAAAAAATTATCGATTCATGCATTTAAACTATCCTTACTCATCGCACATAATTTCAAAATAAATAAAAGATCATCAAACATTATTTAAAACATTTATCACAATTTCAACTTATTCGAATCATCAAAATCAATATCACAGTTTATGAGATTCAAAGAATAGATTCATCACTACGAATCACATTCGAAAGATATTTCAAAAAAAAAAATCGTAATCATAAATATCAATAAGTGATTTATTTGAATGTATCATCAAATGAGAACATGATTCATCAAGTCATCAAGATCAAAAGAAAATTTGAGTATCAAATGCATTCAAGCCATCAATGCTCATTAAGTCATGATTTCAATAAAATTGTGATTCCGAAAGTTTAAAAGTAGAAGTCATAAATCATTTTAAAGGATCTTATTCTAGTTCAATTCATCAATTCCACATTTATCATCAAAATCATATTCAAGAAGTTTACGAGATTCACAAAATAAATGAATTCATTAATCTCAAATAGATAAAAAATATATTTTCTTCTAAGTATATCAATTTATGTGATTTGACCTTTCATAGGAATGTTCAAATTTTTATACGAAAGCCAAGTATCATCACATATATCTAAGATAAGGTTTCGTCAAAACCATAAAAAAAAAACACATCATTTCAAAACAAAGATATCAAATTATAAAATCAAGCATGATTTTATAAAGCATCCTCAAAATCATTTTTCAAGAGATTTTATACTAGTATTAATTAAGGTGCATAAATAATCAATACATTGCACTCAATGGTCCTTCATTACCCGAGCTAGTGAGCTTGATAACAATCATGCATCTTGAGGTATCGTTACTCGCTCATAGCTTACAATGGTTAAGATACCTACATAAAGTGATTTTTGGGTACCCATTTGAACTTGGGTGCCTCAAAAATTGATCTACTAATTTTGTCATTTTGCATTGAATTCCTTATGGTTCCTTTAGGAACTATATCAATTTATGTGGGCTTAGTTTCTTAAATGGATATTTGTAAATAATATTTTCGGGCTTGCAACAAAAGTTACACTGTGTGTGATAATACATGCAATGTAGGTCCTTTAATGAAAGTGGTTGGATTTCAGTGAGACCCACTCACGAATCTGATTCTACTTCTTTTATGAACGTGACTCTTGTTGGCAAGGATCATGTCCAAAGATTTGCTACCAACCTTAAATTTATATAAGGTTTCTTTGAGTAGCAAGTTTTCTTTCTCAATTGCCTCTAAGTGTACACACTTGAGCATGAAGATAAAGAAGGAGTATTGTGTTTAAGATTTTCAAATTTATCAACTAAGAGAGCATGCTCTTTTTTCAACAAACTAAACTTTTTGCTAATAATTCTACACTCTTGAAACAATTCATGAAATGCATTTGAAAGCTATCAAAAGTTAAATTTTCATTAAATAAATCACTTACCTCTTCTCCGATGGCCATCAAGGCGAAGTTAGAGACCTCATTGTTGCTTGATTCTTCATTTTTGAAGCTACTCGAATCATCCCCTGTTGCCTTTAGAGCCTTCTTCTTCTTCGGTTGCTTCTTTTTTGCTTGGAGGCATTCGCTTTTGAAATACCCCGACTTCTTGTATTCATAGCAAATCACTTATTCCTTCTTGGGTTCAAGTTTATTTTAAAGTCATTTTTAAATTTATTTTTTCTTATAAATTTTTTAAATTTTCGAGTTGAGAGTGCAAGTTCATCATCATAGTCCTCATCACTTGAAGATTCTTTCAAGTGGTCTTCTTATATTCTTAATGTCATATCCTTTTTGTTCTTTGAAAGAGAGTTCTCAAGCTCATCATGAGCATTGCAAGTCATTTCATAGGTCATTAATGACCCAATTAATTCTTCAAGAGGAAAGTTCTTTAAGTTCTTAGCCTCTTGAATAGTCATAACTTTAAGATCCCAACTCTTTGGAATGTATCTTAAAATTTTAGTTACAAGTTCAAAATTAGAAAAACTTTTCCCAAGTGCTTTTAGTCCATTGATAACATCCGTAAAATGGGTGTACATGTCTCCAATGGACTCACTTGGTTTCATCCAAAATAACTCATAAGAATGTACTAAAATATTAATTTTGGACTCTTTTACTCGGCTAGTACCTTCGCGAGTGATTTCAAGAGTATATTAAATATCAAAAATCGATTCATAAATTGAAACATAATTAAATTCATTTTTGTCTAGAGCGCAAAACAAGTCATTCATAGCCTTGGCATTGTGAGCAAAAGTCTTCTTTTCCGACTCATTCCAATCACTCATCGGAAGATAAGACTTTTGGAAGTTGTTTTCAACAATGTTTCAAAGTTCAAAATCCATAGAAATAAGAAAAATTCTCATGCGAGTCTTCCAATAGGTGTAATTTAATGCATTGAACATGAGCGGACGTGTGATTGAGTGGCCCTCTTGCATACTAGCAAATGCCATCTCTCTTGGGTTTTAAACCAGAATAAGAGTGACCTTGCTCTGATACGTACTATTATGATCAAGAGTGGCACTAAGAGGGGGGGTGAATTAGTGCAATAGATAAAAATTGACGATTTAAATCGATTCCAAAAAAATATTGTGCATTAAGAAGTTTTGTCCGATAAAAATAATTTCGATAAAGATGATTCGAGTGAATATGTAAGAGAGTAGTGAAGGAGAGAATGAACGAGTGTAGTGAAGTAAAGAATTGAATGCAATAATTAAAACTTACAAATCAAGAGAAGAACGCAGCGATTTATAGTGGTAAGGTCAAATGACCTACGTCCACTTCCGAAACCTCCTCCGATGAGGTTCCTGACTTCCACTATCGATCTTTTTTTAAGGGGAAGAATCAAACACCCCTCTTATAGAACTTTACAAGTGGCTCAAACCCTTTTATAGAATTTTTACAAGTGAGAATTCGGGAGGTGAACACTCAAGTTTTTCAAGGCTATGTCACTAGAGTTTTGGCTCAATTCTTATCACTTCTCAATGTACTTAGCCATCTGAGAAGTAAGGAGTATTTATAGGCTTAATTGTCTTCAGAATTGGAGACAAAAGAGGTCCCATCCTGGATTTCTGAGTGCTGGCGGTACCACCGCCTAACACTGCTGGTACCACCGCTCGACACTAGTGGTACCACTGCTTGACACTGGATGGTACTATCATCTAGTCTGGCGATACTACTACCTGATAGGGTCTCGGGCTCTATGGAGGGGCGGTACCACTGCTTGACAGGTGGTACCACTGCTTGACAGGTGGTACCACTGCTTGACAAGCGGTACCATTGCTTGGCAATTAATAACTATCGGGCGGTACCATCACCCATTACACCTAGGAACCTAGTCCCTGGGCGGTTCCACCTCCCAGTTTGGTGGTGCCATTACCAAACAAGTTCCAGCAATCTGGATGGGTTTTGAATCTATCCCAATCCAGTCTATTTAAGGCCCAATTGGCCCCTACCATGATTAATTAGGATTAACACTTAATCCTAATCCTAATTACATGCTAACTATGAAATTAAAGATATACACTAAGCTAAAACATAAACTGGCACATCAAGTCTTCTTTCGGTGAGCTTCTAGTGGACTTTCGATGAACCCTCGAACATCTTCCAATGGGTTTTTGGTAGGCTCCCGGACTTTACGACGACCTTGGTGAGTTCCGACGAGTCTCCTTCAGCAAGCTCCGATCTTGCATGGTGAGCTCCATAAACTTCTAATGAACCTTCCGGCGAACTTTCAACAACCTATTGGCAAGCCCCCGATTCATTCTCGGCTAGTTCTGGTAGCACTTCAGACGAATCTTCAGTCTCCCAACGGACTCTCAAACTTCTAATGGTTCAATCGCACTTGACTCCGGCGTGTCATTTTGCTTTATATTTTAATCGCTATCATAGTTAATCCTACACACTTTTCTCAATAATATGAATTAGATCAAATAATCTATCAATTGATTTCATTATCAAAATATGAGATTCAACACCTTCTTCTTTACTTTTGTATATTTGTCTTTGGAGTGCCTTAGCTTCTTGCGTTCATAGCAAGTAGTTGTATCCAGATTGAGTTTATTTTTATTCTTTAATTCTTGTTTTATGAAATTTTTAAGTTTTATAGTGAGGAGTTTAAGGTCATCATCATCACTTGAGTTATCACTCAAGCGGTATTCTATTGTTCGAAGTGTCAAATCCTTCTTATTCTTTAGAAGATGATTCTCATATTTGTCATGTGTCAAATGAGTCATTTTATAGGTTATCAAGGACCCGATTAGTTCTTCAAGTGAAAATTTATTTAGGTCCTTTGTCTCTTGTATTGTAGTTACTTTTGGATCCCAACCTTTTTTAAGGGATCTTAGAATCTTATTAATAAGTTTAAAATTAGAAAAACCTTTACCAAGGCTTTTTAAACCATTGGCAATATCCGTAAACTAGCTGTACATGCTTCCAATGGTTTCACTTAGTTTCATTTGAAAAAATTCAAAATCATGCATCAAAAGATTTATTTTAGAATCTTTTACTCTACTAGTACCTTCATGTGTGATTTCAAGAGTGTGCCAAATCTCATGTGTTGTTTCACAAATCGAAATTTGATTAAATTTATTTTTGTCCTATGCACAAAACAAAATGTTCATCGCTTCGACATTCAAAGAAAAAGTCTTTTTTTCAAATCATTCTATTCATTCATTGGTTTGAAAGACTTTTAAAACTCACATTCGATAATGCTCCATAAATCTAAATCCAAAGAAAACAAGAAAACTCTTATTTA
This sequence comes from Musa beccarii, assembly GCA_024322285.1. Classification (NCBI taxonomy): domain Eukaryota; kingdom Viridiplantae; phylum Streptophyta; class Magnoliopsida; order Zingiberales; family Musaceae; genus Musa; species Musa beccarii. The sequence goes on from CM044402.1 coordinate 17,020,871, forward strand.
AGTTTTCCAATATGTGTAGTCCGTCTCATAGAATATAGGAGGACGAATAATAGAGTGACCCTCTTGAAAGCTGAAAAGAGCCATTTCTCTTGGGTGTTAATCCAAACGAGAAATAACGTGGCTCTGATACCAATTATTATGACCGTATTCGACACTAAGAGGAGGGTGTAAATTAGTACAGCGATAAAAATATTCGATTTCAGAAAAATTCGTTTGATCAAAAGTCATATCGGAAAGATGTTTGAACTTAAAAATGTTCGTGAGAGCAGTGAGCAAGTAAAGTGGTTTGCAATGAAAATAAATAGCAAAGAAAGATGTGCAAACTGAGTTTATAGTGGTGTGGTCATCAAACCTATATCCACTCCCAATTCCTCTTTCGTCAAGGCCATTAGTATCCACTAATGATCTTCCTTTAATGGGTAAAGACCAACCACCATCTTATAACTCTTTCTTTTACAAGTGTTCCCTTACACACCTCGCCTAGGTCAAATTTGAAGTTCTAGAAGGAGGGACTTCTATACTTAGAATCATTGAGTTTTTGCTTTCTTTTCTTTCTCAATTCTTGCTATGCCAAGTAAGAATAGCTAGAATATTTATAGATTCCAAATGACTTCAAGAATTGGAGCCAAAATTCAAACACCCCAAGATTTTAAGGTATTGGCAATACCACCGCTTGTAGCACTAACACTAGACGGTACCACTACCCAAGTCTAGAAGGTTGTTTGGGTAGTACCATCGCCCAAACTCAGCTTGAGAAGTCAAGCCTTCTAGCGGTTCCACCGCCACCCCTAATAGTGCCATCGCCTGATGTGGCTTCAGGTCACTATTTGGGCCAGCCTTGATTCGGGCCCAATTAGCCCCTAATTGAGTTGGTCCAATTCTAACTCAATCACAATTTAAGCCTACTTCGATCTAGATAATTATTATAAAGCTTGAATTAATTGTTGTCCAATATATCATTGGTTCATCAATGCTTCATCCGATTCTTCGGCGCATCATCCTCTCTTGTGGCCTATTGCCCAATCGGCCAGTTGACCTCTATAACTCCGATCTCCTTGGTGTAATTTTTACTCTTCTTGGCCCGATGCCCGAACCCATGGCATGAAGCCTTCTGTCGATACGCTGATTGATCATCCGGCTTGATGTCCAATCTTTTGACATGTTCTACTCCGGCCCAACTTTTGATTCCTCCTGCTTTAATTGCCTCTTCCTAATCGAAGCTAGTCCTGCTTCACTCAAAACGTAGATTAATTATAAACACTATCAATTAGTTTCATCATCAAAATCTGAGATTCAATAACAACTCTTTCTCCTTTTCATAGGTTTAGGAGAGAACCTTTATACCTCTCTTTTACAATAAATCTCACACCTCCCTTAGAATCAACTCTAAACTTAAGGAGGAGAGGACTCAACACTTTTCAAGAGTTTACAATACTTTGAATTCACAAGCTTTTCATTCACTTTTCTTTCTGCCTTAAGCAAGAATGAGTGGGATATTTATAAGCCCTAAATGACTTAAAAAATAGAGCAAAAAAATATCATCCTTCGATTTTCAGGATATTGGCAATACTATTGCTAGTGTTGGAGAGTACTACTACCTGACAGAGCTTGAGAAAACTGGCTCTAGTGGTACCATCACCTAACATAGTCTTGGGGATTGTTTATGGTGGTACTATTGCCAATTTGGGCGATACCACCACCTAACATTGGGTGGTACTACTATCGAGTTTTTTGGAGAAGTATATTTCATACTTTCTAGCTCATAGATGGTACCATTGCTTGACCCAACTTCAGGTCATTAAATTGGCCTTTCAATAGGCCCAATTCAGCCTTGATTCAGGCTCAATGGGCCCCTAATTAAGTTGGCATGGTTACACCAAAATCTAACTCAATTAGACTTCTAAACTATTTCGAAAAATACTTAATAATTACAATCATGATATGAATCAGTATGTTGATCATAACCTGTCAAAGACCCTTTAACGATTTGTGGAGGATCAATGATAAGAGCTAAAGCTAAAAGGATAAAAGAAGCCTAAACTTATTTATTGAAAAGCATTTGGAAGGAATAAGCTGGTCAAGACTTGGTCAAGGTTCTATAGATGCAAGAAGAGCTTAAAATTATCAACATGATTCAAATAAATCTAAATCATGAAGAGAAAGTCCACCTTTAAGAGAATGACAAATTTGAAGAGCCAATTTTAAAGAATAAAAACCATTTAGGAATTGTGGGCTTATGCATGAATGATCATTCAAATATATTCAAAGCAGATTCATGAGTGATCTACATTCATAAATTGGGAATATGAATGTCATTTAATACATTTAATGAATTCATTTCCTTTATATTTAGTTTTGTACTATATAAACAAGGTTGACTCCCTTTATAAGAGGACAATTTGAGAAGTATAATCATCTTTTAACTCTGGTGAGTGTTTTATTTTTAAGTTTTTGTATGAACTTTGGAACTTATCAAGCTTTTTTCTTTGTGGTGTTCAAAACCCAAAAATCTTTGGTTTTCCATTTAATTTATCTAACTTCTTAGTTTATGATGTTTTAAGGGAATCAAAGTGTTATTCTAATTATTTCATCAATTTTTCATTAATAAAATAATTAGAATAGTTTCCCTTGCTTTAATCTTGAACGATCTGTTTTGTTTTCAAATTGTTAGAGAGTATCAATTTGTATCTCATATGTATCATAGCTCTTTAGCTATTAGGGTGTATGATTGCTAAGTTAATGATTTCCATCATTTGGTATCAGAGCTCGACTCAAGTTTGAGGTTTGCTTATCAATTTATTTGTTATCTTTTAACTTTCCCTTCTCTCTTTTTCTTCTTCTTCTTCTTTCATCACTATATCTATAATTGTTATTCTTCCTTCATCTTCATTGTTGTGCTTCTTGTGCCTTCTTATGTTATTACTATTTTCTTTGCTTTTTTTTCCCCCTCACTTTATAGTATAAAAAAAGAAAAAAAATCAGAAAGTAAAAAAAAAAAGAGTGAAAATCAAAAGTAAAAAAAAGAGAGGAGAAAATCAAAGGTAAAAAAAAGAAAGAGATCAGAATTAAAAAAAAATTATGAATTCAAGGAATTCTTGTAAATTACAGAATTATATCTTCGTTCTTTTGAATTATTGTTTCGAGTTTGGAAATCTTTCTTCATTCCAAAAAATTTTATTTGTTCATTTAATATTTAAATTCTAATCTTTGCTTAATGTCGAAGTGCATTACACATACCTTTAAATTGACCTACCTTTTGTTTACTTTTAGACGTGCCCAATTTCACTATCCTTGAATTGCCATAATTTGAATTGTTTGTTTAAGTACCTTAGTTAATATAAGAACTCAAAGAACAAAACAAAAGAGGTAAAATACAAGAGTAGTGGGATTAGTATCGAGAAATGCCAAAAATTGTATGAAAACATGAGTGGAGTGAATCAAATCTTAAGTGAAACATGTGAGAGTGTTGGTGAGGCTATTCTAACTTTGTTTTTCAAGTTGTAAACATGTCAAAGATAAAGAAACAAGTTCTTTATCAAATGATCTTTTAGTTCAAGCAATGAACATATATTCAAAGTGATAGGAGATGTAAGAGATCATTTAGAAAGGCATGATGATGCAATTAATAGATTGCAAGATGAACTATGGCGTGGGAGACAACCAGCCTTTATCAACGATGAATATGATGGTGGAGATGATATCGACGATGATCAAGTTATTCTAATTGGTCAAGATGTTAATCCTAAGAGACAAACTAGGAGGGGATGTTTTGATGGTATAGACAGAAACATAGATAGCATCAAAATAAAAATTCCTCCTTTTCAAGGGAAGAATAATCCATATACTTATTTGGAGTGAGAATAAAAAGTGAAGCTGATCTTTGAATGTTACAACTACTCCGTAGAGAAAAAGGTAAAATTAGCTGCTGTTGAATTTTATGATTATATTATAATTTGGTGGGATTAATTATGTAAATACAGGCGTAGAAATGGTGAAAGGCCCATAGAGACTTGGTTGGAGATGAAATAAATCATGAGGAGGAGATTTATTCCTAGCCATTACTATAGGGATTTGCATCAACGGTTGTAAACTTTGACACAAGGTTCCATGAGTGTTGATGAATATCACAAGGAAATAGAGATAGCCATGATAAGGGTTAATATGGAGGAAGACCATGAGGCTACTATGGCTCAATTCCTGAGTAGACTAAACAAGAACATTGTTGATCTTGTGGAGTTGCAACATTATGTAGAGATTGAGGACATGGTGAATGTGGCCATGAAGATTAAGAGGCAACTCGAAATAAAAAGCATAATGTATGATTTAAAACCTTATTCGGGTTTTTCTTCTTCTTAGAAATCGAATTGGAGTAAAAAGGTTGATAACCCATTGTTAAGCCTAAAATTGATAGAACTAAAGGTAAAAATGAATCAGGCAGCAAGGATAAAGGTGAAAATCAACCTAATCAAACTAGAGGTATTAAGTGTTTTAAGTTCCTTGGGCACAGACATGTGATGCGTGAATGTCCTAATAAGAGAGTTATGATCGTGAGAGATGGGATTGTAAAATCTGAAAGTGAGAGAGACTGATGATGACATTCTAAAGGATACTAGTAATGTATGCTAAAGGTGAAAATTTAGTTATTTAATACACACTTAGTTTGTAAAATAAAAATGATGAATATGGTGAACAATATGAAAATCTATTTCATACTCATTATTTGATTGCTAACAAGTTGTGTAATATGATTATTGATAGTGGAAGTTGAACAAATGTGACAAGTATCTTACTCATGGAGAAACTAAAATTACCTACTATCAAACATCTAAAACCTTACAAGTTACAATGGTTGAATGATTATGGTATAGTAAAGGTAAATTGACAAGCGTTAATTTCTTTTTCAATTGGTAAATATAAGGATGAAGTTTGGTGTGATGTGGTACCTATGTATGCTGGTCATATGTTGTTGGGGAGACCATGACAATATAATCAAAGGGTAATACATGATGGGTTCAAGAACCGTTATTCTTTGATCATAGATAAACAGAAATATCAGTATGGACCTTTGCCTCCAAAGATAATTCTTGAAAACCAAATGCTTATAAAACAATAATATGAGGAGGTTGAGCCCTCATTAACCAAAACTTTAGGGATGGAGCAAGAAAAAGAGAAAAGAGAAAACGGTGAGTTAAGTGGTAAAAATGAGAGTATTGGGAAACACATGGGAAGAGAAAATAAGGAAGGCTTGAGCGAAAGAAAAATAAGTGTTTATGTCAAAATGAGTAATGTAAAGAAAACCTTAACCATGAGGGAACCCTTACTTATACTTATGTACGAGGATGTTTTGATTGCTTCTAATAAAATTGACAAGAGTTTGCCTAGTGTTACTGTTGATCTTTTGTAGGAAAATGAGGATTTCTTTCCCGAAAAAGTTCCTAATGGTTTGCCATCAATTAGAGAAATTGAGCATCAAATTGATTTCATTCTAGGTGCAAGCATACCAAATAGGACAACATATAGATGCAACCCTGAAGAGACCAAGAAAATCCAAAAGCAAGCAAGTGAACTTATGAAAAAGGGGTATGTGTGAGAAAGCATGAGTCCATGTATAGTTTCTATTCTGTTGGTGCCTAAAAATGATGGATCTTGGAAAATATGTGTTGATTGTAGAGCCATCAACAAAATCACGATAAAGTATAGACATCCTATTCCTAGGCTAGATGATATGTTGGATGAATTGTATGGTTCTTATGTATTTTCAAAAATTGATTTGAAATCTGGATATCATCAAATAAGAATATATGAGGGTGATGAATGGAAAACCGCTTTCAAAACTAAACATAGTTTATATTAGATGCCTTTTGGCCTAATTAACACACCTAGCACTTCCATGAGATTGATGAACTATCTTTTGCATGTTTATATTAGAAAGTTTATAGTGGTTTATTTTGATGATATACTTGTGTATAGCAAAAGTTTAGATGTGCATGTAACATATTTAAAACCTATTTTTGATATGCTTAGAAAAGAAAAAATTATATGCTAATCTAAAGAAATGCACTTTTTACACTAATGAAATTATTATTTTTTATATGTTGTTAATGATAAAGGAATATATGTTGATCAAGAAAAAATAAAAGTAATTAAGAAGTGACCAAAATCCACTAATGTTAGTGATGTTAGAAGTTTTCATAGTCTTGCTAGCTTTTATATAAGGTTCATTAAAGATTTTTCTATTTACAGGGTTGTTCTTCAAAAAAATTATAAGATTATATGGCATCCCAAGGACAATTGTGAGTGATAGAGATGTGAAGTTCCTTAGCCACTTTTGGAAAATACTTTGGAATAAGTTAGGTACAAGGTTGTTGTATTCAACCACTTGTCATCCAAACATATTGAGGGTTATAATTCAAAAGAATTTAAAAAATTGGAAGGAATGTTTACCACATGTGGAGTTTGCTTATAACAGAAGTATGCATGCTACAATAAACCATTCCCCATTTGAAGTTGTGTATGGGTTCAATCCATTAACTCCTATGGATATGCTACTTTTACCTTTGGAAAAAGCCAATTTGGATGATAAGCAAAAAACTAATTTTGTCAAAATATTGCATGAAAAAGTCTGGACATAAATTAAAATAAAAACTCTACAATATGAGAAATAACACAACAAAGGTCAAAAGCAAGTAGTATTTGAACCTATAGATTGGGTTTGGGGACACCTAAGGAAGGAAAGATTTTCTAACCATAGAAAGTCTAAACTAATGCTAAGAGGAGATGGTCCATTTTGAGTCTCTCAAAAAATCAATGACAATGCATACAAGTTAGAACTACCAGGTGAGTATGGTAATGTTAGTGCAACTTTCAATGTTTTTTATTTATCGTTGTTTAATGTAGGTGATGGAGGCGCTGATTCGAAGACGAATCTTTTTGAGGAAAGGGGGAATGATATGAACCAACAAGTTGATCAAAACCCTATCAAAGACCTTTTAACTATTCATTGAGGACCAATGACAAGAGCTAAAGCTAAAAGGATGAAAGAAGCCTTAACTTGTTTATTAGAAAGCATTTGAAAGGAGCAAGTTAGTCAAGACTTAGTCAAAGTTCTATGGATGTAAGAAGAGCCTAAAATGGTCAATATGATTCAAATAAATCTAAATCATGGAGAGAATGTCCACCTTTGAGAGAAGAACAAATTTGAAGGGCCTAGTTTGAAGAACAAAGACCATTTAAGAATTGTGAGCTTATGCATGAATGATCATTCAAATATATTCAAGGCAGATTCATGAGTGATCTACATTCATGAATTGGGAATATGAATATTATTTAATATATTTAATAGATTCATTCTTTTTGTACTTAGCCTTGTACTATATAAACAAGGCTGACTCCCTTTATAAGAAGACAATTTGAGAAGTATAATCATCATTCAATACTGATGAGTGTTTGATTTTTAAGTTCTTGCATGAACTTTAGAACTTATCAAGCTTCTCTGCTTGTGGTATTCAAAATCTAAAAATCTTTGATTTTTCTTTCAACATATCAAACTTCTCAGTTTATGACTTTTTAAGAGAATCAAAGTGTTATTCTAATTATTTTATAATTTTTTATTGATAAAGTGATTAGAATTGTTTCCCTTACTTTAATCTTGAACGATTCATTTTGTTTTCAATTCATTGGAGGGTGTCAATTTGCATTATATATATATCATAGCTCTTTAACTATCGTGGTATATGGTTATTAAGTTGATGATTTCTATCAAACTATGAAGCACGTTGTTCGGCATGTCATACGATACTTCATTCTATCTTCTGGCGCATTATCTTTTTCTTTGATGTATTGCCTGATCTATCGGCATATTGAATTTCCGTAACATCCGATCTTAGTGCAATGCCTAATCCATTCGGCCCGATGCCCAAACTCATGATAGGAAATCCATCTTTTGGCACATCGACCAATCTTTCGGCCTGACGTCTAATCTTTGACAGGTGTTCTCCGGCCCAACATTTGATTCTTCTACTTCATGATTTAAGTGCAAGTTCAAAGTTTCTTCTACGTTACTTTTCTCAAATACTTATTAACCATAAATTCATCAATTGATTTTATCATTAAAATCTAGGATTCAACACAAACATAGTTTCATGCCAGCATAGTAGCACCCTCAGCTAGTGCCCATGGTCTAGTGTGACCTAGCTAGCTATTATAGACAATGTGGTTAATCATTTTTTCGATCCATGTATATGATCCTTTGTTAATCGTTTTTTTTATTTTGATGTTTGTAGGTGGTATCTCATAGCCAGCTTGGAAGGGTACGAAGTAATACTATCAGCTCCATTTTATCATAAGTAGTGTTTTTGTTTTATATATTTTTTTTAATAATATGCAAGCATTGTAGGTAGAGTGTCATCATGCATAGGAAAAAATTGATCCAAACAGTCCTATTTTCACATGTCATGATTTGATTTAGGACAAATGCTTTTATAGTATAAAACTTTAATACCTTAAAACCTCCTTGGTGGCACTAGGTTGAATGGGACTTTAATTATGTCTCCAAGGATATTGATTGCTTTGGACTCTTTGTTATTATTAGTATTGGTTATCCTAAAGGTAGCTTATCTACTTTATCTTTGGAGTGACATTAAAAAGTAAATGTGATGTAAACCTACTTAAAGCTTATGACTTAGCAAAAGTGGAATCATTTGATAAATTTTGAAAAGAAGAATGCCTTAAAACTTCAAATTCTATGAGATGATACTCATTAAAATTCTAACAAGCATCCATTTAATATAATCGATGTAAGATGATTGAGGGACTAGCCTGAAAAAGTGAAAGTCTTTTGCCTTCCTCACAAGAATCCTTAAGTACAATCAAAGATCAGTATAATACAATCGACCTAATATTAGAGCCATTGACAAGTTGAAGCAACATTAACAGATCAAAATTTTATTACTCAACAATAGCACCAATAGACTAATTGGGAGCTAGAAGGCATATTTTAGCAAGGAACAAAAATGCAATAGTATATTTATAGCATTTGTAAAGGTTTCTATGAGAATATTAAAGGAATAAGTATGACAGAATGACATCGAACAATACAATCAATATGTTTGATACATATCGATATCCCTTTATTGGTCATATTTTTTATTTTTTTTCCTAATTTTTCTTCTCTTAGGCAACTTATAAGGGGCATCAGGTAGTATTATCAATCCCCTTTTTGTTGATAGTATTTTTTTTATATTTTTTATTTTATAAAGCACACAAGTGTTGCATGTAGGTTGACACATCATGTGTAGGGAAAATGTTCAAAACAATTTCATTATAGGTTGATTTGTGTTGACAATTTTATAACATAAAATTTTAGTTGTTTCAATATCTTGGAACCCCCTAGGTGACACTGGACTGATAGAGCTTCAGTTATATATCCAATAATATATCGTCACTTGGTATTACTTCTAGTGTTATATGGATACTTATGCACAACTTTATATATGACAGATTATCTTAGACCCTTTGCTACATAATATTTTAGAGCTTACAAAATTCATTTATGTATTTTGCGGTCCTCATAAAGTGTTTGTTTAAATATCCACTTATGCAATTCCAAGTTTTATATCCACTAATCCATCTTTTTCTTGCATGTCTGTATGAGACTATATGAGGTTACTATTAGGCTAACGATCCTTTGCAAATAGATATCATAAGGGTGTCACATAATTTAAATAAAACCAGATAAGTTTGTGATATCGCTTGGCCCAAGCAACTTGACACTAGCCTACTAGATGACCCTGCATACCTAGACCTAAATAAAATTAGTTAAGGCTTTTCCATATCTATTCAAGCCAGTTTAGGATATTTTTAATTCCATTCATATTGGTTTGAACTGGTTTAAGATGATTTTAGAGTGGTTAAGGTCTATTCTTTTAGATGATTTTAGACTAGTTCAAGATGTTCAAGCTTCTTCAACTTGAACCCAAGTTGGTTCAACTAGAAATTTGGTCGATTGCGCTTCCGCTTAGATCATTCTTGTGGCTATTGGGATCGATACCCCTCTATCCCCTTATCTTGTATACTTGAGAAATATTATTTGATGTTGTATGATTTTACTATTATGACCTAAATGTTTAATATATATTCTATCATATACGTAAAATATGTGTGATTGTGGTTGGAAATCCAAGTTGAACTATCAAGTATGGCCCATCCTAGATGGTTTCCTTGGAAAGGGCAGCATGCTAATAGCGGTGTTTTGGACTTTGATAATTTTGCCGAGTAAAAATATGCTATCGGGAGTGTAATATGAATTCTTATTCGACCGTTGCAAAAGTGAACGATCATATATTTGACCCAAATCGATAATGGAGCTATTATAAATATTTTTATATCATCTTGGTGGCTTTATGATTATTTTTATATTATCTTGAGACTACTCATTTACTTTAAATAACATTTGATTATGAAATTTATATTTTTTTTGAAATTTGATTTATCATTATTATTGAAAAAATATTTTATATTTACTTTTAGAGCAACTATCAAATACTCAGGTGGAAAATACCTTTGATGCCTCTAGTTATTAGTATTTAGTTAGTGACATTCCGAAGTTCCAGCTTCTCCTGGTTCTTAGTTCAAGCTAATTGTTTTTCAAATAATTTTATTTTATTCAATAACATATGCAAATTTTTTGACTTTTGAATATATTAAATTAGTCAATAGTTAATCTTAATAAAGATTTGAGGATGAATTTCCAAAAAGCGCCTCACTTTTTTGTTTATTTTTTTGAAAAGTATCCTTCATTACATCAAACCTAATACCTATAATGCTTTCAGCCATCAATCATTTTTTTCTCCCTCTTCCTAGTTATAATATTTTTAGTAATACAAAAAAGTACTATAACATAGTACAAAAATACTATGTTCTTTGTATTGGGTTAGAGTGTTTTCTTAGTATAACATAGTGTTTTTATAAAATTTAAATAAAAATCCTATGTTATGATTTTTTTATTATGTTATAATATTTTCACGGTATTGCTGAAGAGGTTCATCATCATATGAACCGGTCCATAGGGAAAAAAAAGAAAAAGAAAAAGGGAGAAGAAATAAAAAGGTAGGTGATTGACCGTTTAGTCAAGAATATTTCATGTATTCGATTAAAAAACAAAGACACTGTTAAAGAATTTTAGAAATATGAGGTGCTTTCCGAAAAAACCCAAAAACTAGCTTTTTCAGGAATTCATCATCACCTTCGGAATTATGCTGTGAAAACACAGAATGGGGATGTGAAAGTTGGTCCTATATAAAGCACAAAAGCGAGTTGCTTTCTTCTGTAGACACAAGGAAAGATCAAAATCATCGCGATGAGGACAGGAACACAGCTGTGGAACTGCTTAATCTTAGTGGCGTTTCCCAAGTTGATTCAATCCACGCAACCCAACCGTCTTAAATTCTTAATTCCCCGTCTTATTATTATTATTATTATTATTATTATTATTATTATTATTATTATTGTATGCATAGGTTTATGTGGTGAATTATAATTCTAGTGGTGGGAAGAGCCACACTAATCCTTCGCCACATCTCTGGCATGTCGGGAGTCACTTATCCGCAGGCTTAATCGCCTGTTGACGCGTGTTTGACGCCTTCTTCCATCCTTTTTACCACACAATACACCGATGATTTAGAACAGGGAACCAAATCAACGGACTAAATGCTCCTTGCATTTATGTCATTGGTCTTTGTTGTATTGCACTACGATTACGGGAATGGAGAGCGTGCGTCGTAAAGGCCGTTTCCGTGCTTCGCGTGGCATGCGAGGCTTTGCTCTCTTATACATCACGGTGTTAACATAAGACACCACGCCCTCGGCGACCCACCTCTGGTACAACACCACCACGGCTCCTCCCAAGCAATTCCTACCCCCATTACATGCGTTAATTACTTTGCATGTCGTTGTGCAGACGCGATCTAAGGCAATGGACCGAGACGGCGTGAAGAGAGGCAGAGAACAGCAGGAAGAGAGAGGAGGAGCCGGCGTCACACCAGCGGTTGTGTCGAAGAAGAAGATGAAGGGGAAGAGGAACGAGACGGCGGAGGGCGTCTCCGAGAGCTGCCGGGTCGGCACCGTCGACGTGTTCCGCCCGCCGGGGCTCTTCGAGTTCCCGTGGCAGAAGGGCGAGCGCCTGCTGGTGCCGGAGCCCGAGGGCTGGGACCTCCGCGACGTCTTCTTCTCGTCCCTCGTCGATGGTTGCTCCGCCGCCATCGGGGTTCCCGGAGATCGGCTTTCTCCCGCCGCCCGACACCCCTTCGTCCTTCTCGAGGAGCCGTCCGACGGGGAGGTGGACGGCGGCGTGGATTGCATCTGGAGCTCCGTCCTCCGCCAGCCACTGTCCATGTACAGCAAGAGCTACACCGCGTGAAGAAAGAATTATTTTTCTTTTTCTTTTTGTTTCTTTTACAAGCTTTTATCTTTTTGAATTTAGAAGTTGACTGTAGAAATAGGATAGTCATAATGGTGACGATGAAGAAATACACTGTTTTTTTCCGAATGGCTGAAACATTTCTTGGAACGTTCAATGCATGCATGTTTTCATTTAATTCTGTCATTTCAGGCGGGAGAGGAACTAAATACTTTCACACGCACATATTATATACGTATAATAATAATGATAAACACGGGCTGGAGACATAATGATCATCCCACTGGTGTCTTTGACAGGATCACAGCATCTAAAGATCCTACTGATATAAAATTAGTTATAGCCATGCATGCGCTTCATCATACCTCCTCATCAGTATAATTGTGCAGAACGAAGTGAGAATAAAGTCCCCAACTATGGAAAGTTCTCTGCATGCGGTAAGAATTATTCTCGGCATTGTCATTCTTTTAGTAATAATTGTTGTAATTAGTTTACCTCCCTTCACGTGTCTTGGGTCGCCATTTACAGTCCGACCCGTTAACAACCCCGGCCAACAACGAATCCCTAGACGACGGCGCTTCTCTCCCCTGCCATCGCCTCGCCTTTTCTCTTCTTGTTAGGTTGGTGGCACGTTGCTTCCCACCGTTCGCATCCCAACGGCCACCATTTGCGACGAGGGATACCCACCCGCCGGTCGTCATCAAGCAATCGCCGATCGACGGACGCCTTCGAGGACGGGAAGTTCAGCAACCGAAGGCCGTCGGCCGGCTGCAAAGGGAACTTCGCCTATCGCCCTCCTCTTTTGTGTTTACATGTAATAGGTCAAGGTTTGGGTCATTAGTCGGCGATTGCTTTCGGGTTGAAGCATAATACACATGATACGATTGGAAAGAGTGATCGGATCGAGCCCTATGGCTCCGTTGTCGTTGTTGTAGATGGTGGTGGCTCGATCAGGGCCAGCAGCTCATGGCGGAAAGTTAATGGTGATGCATTCACGGTCGGCATTGGATTTGTCACCTGTGGAGATTTAGAAGACCGTTCGCTTCTGTATATAGCAATCGGGGCAGGGTCGAGGCCCATCGAAAATGACTGCAGGCACCTTGTTGTGAAGCTGCTTCTACATCATGATATTTCATGTCTAAACTGAAATATATTGTAGAACATGATCGCACTACCTGAGTCTTTCTTCTTAAAGGTATTCATACCCCAGCAATCTTTAGTTTGAAAATTCATAGTTAGAAACTAAGACTTTTGTGCTATGTGCTTTGACTTGCATCGAAGATAGATTCCAATTCAACGATGAGTGCTGCAACTCTCGACACATTCTTTGCTTTATAGTTAAAACCAGTACACACGAACCACAACATTGAGAGAAAGGACTGCATGTGTTGATCAGAAAATCTGACCCTTGCACTTTCATTTGCTTGAGGATGTTCCAACCCTTAGCAGAACAACCTCATAGGTAAGAGAGATATAATAGATTTCTAGAGGAGGCAAGAAAGGTTTATTACTTGTGGAAACCGATCATAATGCCCATTGGTATAAAAAATCAGGACGTATGTGGATCAGAGAGGATTGTGCTTTCCCTAATAGGGCACATTGATGGAGAAAGTTAACACCAGCATCACACGGTAATGCAAGTAAGACATCATCATTTTTATTTAGTCAAGGAAGATCTGTTAAACCTAATATTATTAGGTTGATCTCTTAAGTTCACTGAAGACATACTTAAAAGCTTCTTTGTTAGTAAAATGAGGTTTGCAGGGCTTAAGTTGCTTTGTTTCTACCATGACCTGATTCCTTCTTCAAGTTTACTTGTCTATATACCATATCAACTTCATCTCAATTAGTAATGTAAGTTAGTGCAAGAGAAGTGAAACTTTCTGCTGCGATTGAATTTTGATATTGCAAATTACTTCTTTTTTCGAATATGTTTTGAAAGGAAAACCCTTCTCATTGGCAATACGTCCAAAGGGATGTCTTGGCTTATGCACTAAATAATTCTGAGAGATTTCATATCATTTTAGAAGAAGAGATATATCACTGAAATCCTTCAGAGAGAAGTTTTTACCTTTTGGTATGTTGTATCCATCTAAGCATGATCCATATAAACATGCATCAAGTAGCTTAGAGTAACAATGATTGACTGAATGACTAATTGAGTTGCCGTCACCCACTAAAGTTTTGCTATCATATACAATTTAATTGCTAACTTCTATATTCTAGTTTGGTTTTCTTGGCAAGTCATAATTATTAATCTGATAGAATTTGAGATGGATACTCATTTATACATCAAATCCAATAAGTCAGAGCTACAGTGAAATATTAAAAATTGAATAGCATATACCAAGGTATTATCTGGGTTTCTTTCTTCATGAATGTTTGCTGTGACCCAGTATCAGAAACTTTGAAGCTAGTTGTGTTTTCTCCCAGATCTCTGTGAGTGATGATGCTTCATTTGATATGATCACCAGTAATAATCATGGATGTTATCTACATGATGTTGTGAGTGATGATGCTGGTGTGCATCTACATGCTTCTAAGCTCCAAATTTGACTTCATTGGGGCCATAATATCATATTATGGCATATCAATACCCAACCTCTTCCCTTCAGTTCCTTTGTTATTTTAAGCAAATGGACAATCATTATTTTTGCAAACAGGTAACTGCATGCCCATGTTCCTGATTGAAAGTTAGATTGCACACTTAAGGTTGGGGCCTTTGTACTGAAGTTTATGACATGATTCATTACCCACAGTTCTTCTGGTGAGATATTCCAAAAAATATATCCTATTTTTCCTGGTTATTCTTTTACTTCCTGTATTAGTGGTTAACTCTATGTATCCTCTTGATCTCTTCTGGAACCACTTTCCCCATTATAAAATCAAGAGGAAAAAAAAGAAAAATAGGAGAAAGTAGAAGGTAAAAAGTTTATTGTTCAGAATAAATATACCTAATCTTCTTGATCAGGTATATTAGCAACAAGGGAAGAAATATACCTAAACTAATGCAAGAGAAAACACTGGAAAACATTGGGAGATTTTATAAGTTGACATGCGGAACTTCCTGAAAACTAGGAGTCTATTGTTTTGGCCACTGCCATTTCATTATTGGTTTACTATAATGTTTGATTTTCTCTTCAAAGCCATCTTACTTATTTTGTACAATATTTTGCTATATTTTCCAGATTGATGATGACATGGTCCATACCAATGATTAAACATGGTGGTAGAATCTTGTTGTGAAATGTAGCATTCTTAAAATACATTTGCAGCATCATGGGGATTATATGGAATTACGTGGACATGTATGGATGCTTGTCGATAATATCGCCAGTGCATGTTAGATATGTCTGATAAATCCAGAATGTGTAGCTGTCGAACATTCACGATTCTTACCTATTTTTCTCATTCTGACACTTCTGTTTCTTCTCCGGTTATTGTTTCAGTTACATTCTTCTGACCCCAGAGAACTTCAGAAGAAATCCTGCTGGACTTCCCAAAGTTCATTTGAGGAAGTATATGGCACAATCATGTCTGGATAAAGAAAGAAAGCAGTCTAGTACTTCAAAATGTAAAACAATGGAAGTTAATAAAGCTACAAGCAAAGGATGCAAAAACTTGGACTTGAAGAAACTTTATTTGGATCATTCAGCTCTCTCCAACAATCAGGCCTTTAAGACGCAACCGAGGAAAGGGGAACATCCTGTTCATGTTCCTTCCGCTGAAAACTCCCAAAATTTCAGGTCTGCTAACACATGGATTTGTAAGAACTCAGCTTGTAAGGCTGTTCTTACCTCAGATGACACATTCTGCAAAAGGTGCTCATGTTGTATATGCCATCTCTTTGATGACAACAAGGATCCTAGTCTATGGTTGGTCTGCAAGTCTGAATCTGGTGACAAGGACTACTGTGGGTTGTCTTGCCATGTTGAATGTGCACTCCAGTGCCAAAAGGCAGGAGTTTTCAGTCTTGGACAATTTATGCTACTTGATGGGAGCTACTGCTGTGCTTCATGCGGAAAGGTTTCTGGAATTATAGGGTGAATTTCCCCTTTCTTTGCTGTTTGTCAATTTGTGTCACATATGTTTATACCATGCTATTTGAGGCAGTTCCAAATGTTTTTAAGTGAATGGCATTCTTTCAGAATCCTTTGCTATGCATTCCAAGTTCTGTTCCAGCTAATTAGGATTTCCCTCCTCTCCCAACATGCACTGAAGTTCATGACCAATTTATTGCTCTTGATGTCTTCTATGGTTTTTAAATTATTCTTTGTTTCTTTTGTTTTTTTGTTGGCATGGGGTGGTAATTATAAGTTTGATCTGGGTTTAGAATGATGTGGTGCAGATTGTTTACACACTTCTTACATAGTTGGTGACCTAATTTGATACGTAGTCTGCTTTAGTTCAAACCTTATGTTGGTACTCTTTGTGTCGACCTAAACCAGATGCAAATATGTTCTCTGTCCTCGTGAGCATTGTTGTTTATAACTCTTTATAACCACTTACTATTTGCTGTTGGTCAATGTGTTGGAAGTTAATCTTTTAGATCCTTAGAGACCATTCAGGTTGGCGACCCATACTTGTGACTTAATGTGTTTATTTAAATGATGTCTATTTCAGTCATATATGGAGAGACAGTAACTGGATCCAGAGTTTTTCTAGGGAATTATGCATTTTTGAGTGTCTAATAGTTGACATGTACTTGTGTCCTAATCATTTCTAACAGATTCTGGAAGAGGCAACTTTCTGTAGCAACAGATGCTCGTCGAGTTGATGTCCTTTGTTATCGTATTTTTTTAAGCTATAGGCTTCTGGAAGGTACTTCTCGTTTCAAAGAATTGCACCAAATTGTAGAGGAAGCCAAGGCAAAGTTAGAAAAAGAAGTTGGTCCAGTGGATGGAATCTCAGCCAAAATGGCCCGTGGCATTGTGAGCAGGTTGTCTGTTGCTGGTGATGTTCAGAACCTCTGCTTTGCTGCAATTGAGAAGGCAGGTGAATGGATGAGATTGAGGTCAACTGATATTTTTAAGCAAAATCACAAAGGTAAAACTCATTGATGCATATCTGTAGTCATCTCGTGCTCATATTTAGTATGATGCTTTAAATTTGACCAGGAATCCTATTTCTCCCTTTGTTGCAGATTCACTTCCTGCTGCCTGTAGGTTCCAATTTAATGAAATAACCTCATCTTCTCTCATAATTGTTATAAAGGAAACTCCTTCAACAGCATTTGATGCTATCAAAGGTTATAAACTCTGGTACTGCAAGACCAGAGATCAATCCTATAAGAAGGAGCCTGTGGTCTTCCCAAGGTCTCAGAGAAGGATTCTAATTACTAACCTCCAGCCATGCACAGAATATGCATTTCAGATTATCTCATTCACTGAGGATGAGGATTTCGGCCACTCAGAATCAAAGTGTTTTACTAAGAGCGTGGAGATAATCAACAAGCATATGGAGAATACTGGGGCAGAAGGGTGTTCATCCAGTGTCAAGCAAAAAGGGATAACAGCAGCTGCCAAATCCTCTGGATTTCAAGTTCGAAATCTAGGAAAGATATTGCATCTAGCTTGGCCACAGGAAGATGGATACTATGATGGTTTATACGAAGATGATGTTGAAGAGGAGTCCTGTGGTGGGAGTGGTGAAGTGATTGCAGAGGCTGCCAAAGCAGCACCTACCACTTCACGCCAGCTTGATTTGAATGTGGCCTTGGTTCCTGATTTAAATGCTGAGGTAATACCATCAACCGAGTGCTGTCCTGAGGAGGCAAAAGCATGCTGCTCTGAGAAGAATGAATTAGCCAGATCTAGTGGAAGTGATGATTCCCAGACATGTGCAGTTACATTGGTCCATGAAGTGCCTGCAATGGAATCCCGACATGGTTGTGAGCAACAACTACCCACTGGACACGATGAAAAACTACCCACTGGACACGATGAAGCTTGTGAGGGAGACAGCACTTTGGTCAGTGGCTCACCTAGGAGATTCCAGTATAGGTTGGGTCAGTTGGATGATAACTTTGAATACTATGTGAAGGTAATAAGATGGCTGGAGTGCTTGGGGCACATTGGAAGTGATTTCCGCATGAAGTTTTTAACTTGGTTTAGCTTGAGGTCAACAGAGCAAGAACGCAGGGTGGTCATTACATTCGTTCATACATTGATTGAAGAGCCCAACAGTTTGGCTGGGCAGTTGCTAGATTCATTTTCAGAGATTGTGACCTGCAAGAGGCTATGCAGTGGTTTCTGTAGTAAGTTGTGGCATTAATGCAAAAAAAAAAATGGAATCGGAGTATAACTTGCTCGTTCCATTTGTGTTCTCACATTTATTAGGGAGGTTTGTTCATATCAGTTTCTTTTTCTATTTGCTAGATAGGTTGTTGCTGACAGTGCTTGCTAACATGGAAGAACTAACATCTGCTATTTATGACCATTTCATCAGTATCCACCTTCGCATTTGTTCTTGGTTCAGGGCCTCTAAGACCAATATTGATGACCGTTAACAGTTAAGTTATTTTTGCATCAATCCATCAACAAGTGAGAGCATCTAATGTTGCTGCTGTCCTCTGTCACCGCTAGAAGGTTCTTGATGCTTCCGACCTTGAATAGTCATGTTTTTTTTTTTTTTGCTTCTTTTTTGCCCTTGCTTACCCAATATATTTACGAGATTAATGTTGTAAAATGATGGAATTGTGAGAAAGAATGGTTCCATTACCTTGACCTTCTGGTACCATGGTTGGTTGTCTTTCAACTTTGCTTGCTAATTTGAATATCTCCACCAAATTTTGACTCTGGTTGTATGTCTTCCTTTCTTGATAAGATGAAGCCACAGAAGCAATCCCATTACACATGAAGAAAACATTTGATTGAACGACTGATTTCTGTGAATGATATTATCGGGATTAAGGAAGCTACCTTGTGACAGTGACTTGATAATTCATCTGAGCTTTGTTTTGTTCTTGCCGAACCAAAGCATGTTTTACTGGATGCTTTGGGTACCATTCATTTCGTTGCAAACTAGAGTCTGAATTATGTACATGAAAACAAACATCGTGTTGATATTATCTGTTCCTATTAAGTTATTTTGTTGCAATAGATTTACCTTTTCCTTTGGGCTACTGGCAATGGACTCCAAACGCTGTTCGGTTTATACTCTGATTATTGTATCATTTGACTGCATCTTTGCATCTAATATAAAGCATATTATCCCACTTGGGGATATTTGATTCATTCTTAATTAAAGAATGAAGAATGGAATTAAAGGACTCGCTTTGACCGTTAGGAGTAGGTAATCTGTTCGCTCATCATCATATCGCATTCTGTTCTTAGATATTTGAGAGTCGTACTAGTTGTGCATCAAAGATGCAGTCATCGATTTTCGGGTCATAAATTACCGTGAGCAAACATATTAATAATGAGAAACATATTTTTGTTATGCTACTAATACTTGTACTTGCTTTGCTATTCGGCCTATGATATATGAGCTAAATAAAACAAAAGTATTTATGAATCACTTGATTGAACATTTACAAGTATTAGTTGTAGAGGGGAAGATGGGTAGAAAAGATATGCACATGAAACACGTGCATATATGAATCATATTTTTACAAGAGTCGAGTCACTCATCACATGCATATCTCAAGAGTGAAGTGAACCACATTTTTATCAACACAGATTTTATTAATACAGAGACAAATGTTCACTCGAAACATATTTTTAATGGAAAAATTAGTTTTTTTGGTGAAATATTTAATTTAAAATATAGATTTTTTTAAAAGTAAAAAAGCCTAGGGTTATTGCATCAGCTTTTTGTTCTCTTAATAATGAAAAATTTTAATTTATTTTTTATTTGAACATGTTACCATGCTAATATTTAGGCCATTATGACAATACAAGCTTATTTAATTGTGTTGATAGACGATGAAATGATCAACATGATTTGATATTGGTTAACCATAAGATGTGATTATATAGTAAGATATTATTTTTTAAATAACTTTAATAAAATTGGACTGTTGACGCATATAAAGATGTACACAAATGTCTAGCAATATTATTGACGTTTCTATTAAAACTTAGCTAGGGGCTACAAAATAGATTGGTAGGGAGGCCCAATCAAACACCCTACCTCAACAATGGGTTAAGCCTTGAAACCTACCAAAATTAGTAAGCCTAAGTGCATCTTGATTCAAATTATGACTTACATGTATAAAATTATTTGTTTTGACTTCAAAAGCCAAACCAAAAAAGAGCACGTTCAAGTACCAAGGTACCTGAACAAAATTGCTACAAAAGTTAATCAATTTTTTAAAGAGTCAGAAATGACTCTAATCTCCCTCCTCTACTTTATAGTCTCTCTTCGTAGCTTCAAGGATTGCATTTCCTTTAGCATATGCTAGGTTGCCTGCTGCACCTCCCTCACAGTCTGTCGCAACTATCTCTCCATAGTTAAAAGACCCATCACACTTAATGTTGTACTTGCAATTACCTATTAGTCTAAAGATACTATCAGGGTTCTGCCTCTGACTCCCTTCAGGTCTTTGGAGAACCCTAAGGTAGTCATCGGTGGTGGGCATCATCCTCATGAACAAGGTTTCATACTGGTATAGCAATCGCGGTAATGATTGTCATTCCTGTTTTTCCATAGTTCCCATAAAGTATTAGCGACAATAGCTAAGAATACCTCCTCTATAACCTCATTCCTCGAGCCTTCTTCCAGCCAACACCTAGTGTATCAGTTTTCAACATCGTTAGTATCAAGCTGAATACAATCTCCCAACTTGTCCCAGAGCTCTCATAACTCTGCATTAAAAAAAGGATGTGCCTGGTCAACTCCTAACGTACCTCATTGACTGGGCACACTAATATTTGTATTGCCAATATAATATAAAGTAGGTAGCTTATTCCATATCAACTTCCATAAGAAGATTTTAACTTTAGACTAAGCTTTCGTATTCCACAATATCGTCTAACCAGACTAGTGGTCACTTTTGATTTGGACTCTCTCTCTCTCAATAGATGATAAGTGCTTTTTACAAAGGCCCAACCATATGGAGTTGAGACCCAAACTCATTGATCATCATGAGCGGTTATGGGCATATGAATCCTCATGATCCTATTAATTAAGTAGGGAATCTCCCATCCATTCATATCAATAAAGTTAGACACAGCAATAAATGAGTTGAAGCTATCAATATTAATAAAAATAGGTTGGAGACTAAAAGGAACATTATGAATCTAATATTCATTCCAATAGTGAGTGTTTAAGCCATTACTAATTTACTTTTTAAAATTATTCACTTACCCACTCCCCATGGTTTCATCTCACCATATTTGGTTTTAAGGACTTTCACCCATAACTAACCAATATTATTCAAAATATGAGTCAAACGCTTTATACATATAAATTTTCAATCCATGATCTATAATACAAAGCCCCGCTTGTCTCTTAGGATTGACTAGTAATAGTGTCACAACTAATTAGATTTATTTTGTTCTTGTTGTCCTCATTATTTCAAAAAAAAAACACCTCATAAAAATTCTTTTCATTTTCTTGATGATCTTTCAGATATCCTAGTATTCATATGAATGTCTATAAGAATAGTAATTCAATATAGCATTGATAATAATAACCCTACTAACTTAAGATAAAAGGCCTTTATACCATCCCTGGTCCCTACTAAGAGCTTTATCTATAAACATAGTTTGAAATCTCTCGCTAAGCTTTTTATAATATAATATAGGCCCCTAAATATAATATAGGCCAACTGATAGCTGTTGGTAGCTTCTATTCCTCTTAGGAGGACTAGTATGATGGTGAAATTAGATCTCATATTTATCTTTATTCATAGACTAATTAGTAAGGGCTTTGTATCTAGAAAAGATTATCGGTGTCACAAGACTTAGTGTCCTCTTTGTAAGCAAATTAGCAAGTCAATCATAAATATTAAGTATGACACCTTAATGTCATGAATGTTGAAAGGAGAGAATTTCTTAGAGTCCAAGGTTTCCTTAAATAGGTTGCTCAGGTTCTATTCAATTAAAATGAACAAATAAGGAGAAATGGGATCCCCTTTCGAATCCCACACTTACCTTTAAACCATCTAGTCTCAATCTCTTTGATTAAGTAAGAAAACTTCGGAGACACAATGCAAGCAAGCACTAAATCAATAAATGCTTTAGGAAAGTGTGTATTAGATAGAGTTTTAGATTTGACAGACCAATTGACTCGATCGTATACTTTTACAGATGTCTAACTTGAGGAGGGCAAGGGGAACTTTGCTCGGGGACTTAGAAAAACTATGGGTCAACTTATTAGCCATTATTTCTTCTTGGAACAAAGGCTACTAGGTTTGGCCAACGACCTTATCCAGAACAGCTTTGATCCTATTAGCCAATATCCTACAAAGAATTTTATAAATCATATTACAGAGAGCAATAGGTCTAAACTCAGCCTTGTAACTATTGACATTTTTAGGTACAAAACTATATGAGTTCTACCTTAGGCATTCGGAATAGTTACATCTTCATAAAACTTTTGGAAGATTGCAAGTATGCCACCTTTAATCTTATCTCAAAAGACAAGGTAAAATTTAATATTGAAGCTATCATAGCCGAGGCTTTTATCCTTTCTCATTTGCTGTAAAGTAGTTTAAACTTTATCAAAATTGAAGGACTAGATGAGACTCTCAACCTCATAGGGGATGAGTTAGTTGGGCTGAGGGTAGTAATCCAACTCATCATTCCTAAATCCAATAGAATAAGACCTAATATTATTTTATTGAGTCTTGATGATGATACTAATTGATTATATTTTATTAGTTAACTGTATTTTGAGTAACATAAATCTACTATCGATTAGAATTAGATTGTTGATACAGGATGAATCAGTGTTGTACTAGAGAAAATCATGTCAGGAAATTTAATATTGAAGCTATTAAAGCCAAGGCTTTTATCCTTTCTCATTTGTTGTAAAGTAGTTTAAATTTTATCAAAATTGAAGGGCTAGATGAGACTCTCAACCTCATAGGGGATGAGTTAGTTGGGCTGAGGGTAGTAATCCTACTCATCATTCCTAAACCCAACAGAATAAGACCCAATATTATTCTATTGGGTCTCGAATTTTGATGATGATACTAATTGATTATATTTTATTATTTAACTATATTTTGAGTAACACAGATCTACTATCGATCAGAATTAGACTGTTGATACAGGATGAATCAGTGTTGCACCAGAGAAAATCACGTCAGGACATTGGACTTCGAGCCAGAGGTCCAATCGACAATCGGTAGAAGGCTTCGGATAAAGATATCGGGCATCGGGCCAAGAAGAGTGGTGTTGTGCCAAAAATATCGAGGTTGCAGAGGTGAACCATCGATTGGGCATCAGGCCGCAAGAGAGAATGATATATTGAAGAACCGGACGAAGCACTAACAAATGACATGCCGGGCAATATGAGGTTGATTCATGTAACTGACTAGATCGAAGTAGAGTTAAGGTTTATGTGTGAAGAATTAACTACGATAACGATGAAGATATAAAGCAAAACAAAGTACCAGAATCAAGTACGATGTAATCGTTGGGAGTTCGAGAGTTCGACAGACGTTCGAAGATTCATCAGGAGTGCTGCCGGAATTAGCCAAGAATAAGTAGGAAGCTTGCCGAAGGGTCTTCAGAAGTTCACCAAAAAAATTCGTCGAAAGTTCACGGAGCTCACTGAGAAAGATTGGAGCTTACCGAAGAAGCTTGTTGAAACCCTCCAAAATCATCGTGAAGTCTAGGAGCTTGCCGGGAGTCCGTAGAATGGTGTCTATGGGTTCGTCAGAAGATCGTCGAAAGTTCACCAAAAGCTCGCCGGAGGAAGACTTGATGTGCCGAACTTTGTATTAGCTTAGGAAATATCTTTAATTTCATAGTTAGTATGTAATTAGGGTTAGGATTAAGTGTTAATCCTATAACCCTTGTAGGGGCCAACTAGGCCTGGTAATGGACGGATTTGGGCCAGGTTTAAGGCCCAACCAATAGTGCTGGACCTTGTTTGGCAGTGGCACCGCCCTAGATCTAGCTCCCTAGGATATACTGAGTAGTGGTACTACCCAGTACACTAACCATGTTAGTGTGTTAGGTGATAGTACCACCAGACTGGGTGGTGGTACCGCCTAGTGTTAGGGTCAAACTAACGGTGGTACTGCCAGTACTCGGTAAACCCGGGATGAGAAAGATTTTAGCTCTAAGTTTGAATCAGATTGGAGCCTATAAAAACCTCTCCTAACACAAGCACACATACTTTAAAAGTGAGAAAATATTGTTCAAATCACTTTAGAAATCTGTCCTCTAGTTTTCATTTGTATTCCACCGAAAGAGAAGAGTGAAGTGCTTGTAAGGGTTATCTCCTGAGCTTGTCAAAAGGAGAGGTGCTGTAAAGGAGTTTGTCTTCACTCATTGGAAGGAAGACAGCCAGTGGAAAGCCTGTGGCCTCAAGAGAAGAGGAATCGGGAGTGGACGTAGGTCGTATGAATGAACCACTATATATTTTGGTTTACGTCTCTGTTCTTACATTTATCTTTCTGCAAACCTTTACTTTACTTATTCATTACCTTTCATCTTCTCTAAATATTCTCAAGTTTAAGTTAGAGCTTTTCTGAAACTGTTTATAATCGAAACGCTATTCTTTTTGTACGAAATTTTTGAAAGTTTTTAATCACCAAATTTATCATTCTTAACCGTTGCACTAATTCACCCCCCCCTCTTAGTACAACTTTAGATCCCAACAATTGGTATCAGAGCCATGTTGTTTCTCTTTTAGATTCACAACCACGAGAAATGGCTCTTCATGGCTTTCAAGAGGATTTTTTGATTGTTCGTCCTCCGTTGTTTAATGGATCAGACCACTTATTGGAAAACTCAAATGAGAGTTTTCTTAATATTTTTAGATTTGAATATATGGAATATTATTGAAAAAAACTTTCAACTTTCCTCTAAACCAATAAACGAATGGTTGGATTTGGAGAAAAAAAATATTTTCGTTAAATGCAAAGGCTATGAATACCTTATTCTGCGCTTTGGACAAAATCAAATTTAATCATGTTTCTACTTGTGAAATGGCTTTCAATATTTGGTGCACACTTGAAATCACACATGAGGGAACTAGTAGAGTCAAAGACTCAAAAATAAACCTCTTCTTGCATGATTTTGAGCTTTTTCGAATGAAACCAAGCGAGACTATCAATGACATGTACACTCGTTTCACGGATGTCATCAATAGTCTAAGAGCTCTTGGTAAATCTTTTTTCAGATTTTGATCTCATAAATAAGATTTTAAGATCCCTTCCAAAAAGGTGGGATCCAAAAGTAACGACGATACAAGAATCAAAAAATTTAAATTGCTTTCCATTGGAAGAACTAATCGGGTCATTAATGACCTATGAAATGAGTTTTTTGGAACTTGATGAATACATGAACCACCTTCCAAAGAACAGGAAGGATTTGGAACTACTTACAAAAAAAATGAAGGATTTGGAATTTCAGACAAAAGAATGTCACTCGAGTAATGACTCAAGTGATGAGGAAAATGAAGAGGACATTGAACACATAACAATGAATTTTAAAAAATTAATTAAATAAAAATTAAAAAACACAAATGAACTTAAATAGTATACAACCTCTTACTATGAATACAAAAATCGAGGCCACTAAAGAAGAAGAAGAAGACTCGCCAAGAAGAATCAAGTAAAGAAAAGACAAATTGGGTTTTGACAATCTTCGACTACAAAGTAAGCAACTCAACCAAAGCCCCTTTCTTTTATGAAATTACTTGAAAATTTTCATGAGTGCTTAATTTAGACTATAGGAAATAAAAATTATTTTCAAAAATTATATTATGTTTTTCCTTTTAGTATTTTTGAAAAGGAAAAAATATGAATGATGATAAGTAGATTTGTGATAATGATTGAAAATTTAATACAATTCCATGCATGTTTTCCATATTGATTTTTAGTTTTAAATATGATGCACTTCTATGAATGTTATTGCTTGTTTTTGGGCATGCTTATGTAAAATCTTGCTTGATAATGAAAATGCTTCATGCGTATGTATCTTGATGTTTTATATTGCCCTTCCTCTAAATATGATGCTTGACGATTTTATATCATGTATGAGTTTTTGAAGTAATAAGGTGTATATTGTGATGACAGAACTTGCTTTTCGAATTTATAAAATGATGCATGATTTTGGCAAAAATTTGAGCATGACTCTTTATTAACACTAAACTAGAATCATGTAAGAAAGAAAAAATCTTGTTAGAACTAATGAAAATGAAAGAAAGAATAATAGAATAAAATTTTTTAGGATGTTTTATGGTATCATACTTGACGATGCATGAGGATTTAAAATAATAACTTGAAATCTCACATTTTGAAACAATGTGTCTGTCTTGATGAACTTGATGATGAAATCGTTTCCAAATACGATGATGATTTCGATTTAAAATAAGATATATTATTTTTGACATAAAAAAATAATTATCATGATAATCATATGTTTCATGATAATGCTTGCACACCAAACATGATTAAAAGATAGAAACAAGCATATTGATGATTTCATTTTCAACATAAGGCATGGCTTTTTATATGAAAATTTGAACATACTCATATGTGATCAATCACATGAAATAAAACACAAAAAATGGGAAAATGTGCTATCATGATGTTATGTGTGTTTGGTCTTGATGGTTTTGATGATGAAATCACCTTTTCGGTTTTAAACTTGACACACATCTTTTATACAAAAAGGACTTAAGCATGTTTATGTATAATCAATTTACTTTGCTACTAACAAATTTTTTGAAATAAAAGATTTTGATGATAATTTCGGATTTATATGATCATTCATGGCTTTCGAACAAAAATTGAACATACCTTACGAAATCATACTTGATGATGAAAATATTAAATGTATGTGTATGATTTCGATTTTTGACTTGATACTTGGCTCTCGTATAAAATATTTGAACATTTCTATGCAAGACCAAATTGCATGAATTGAATCACATGAAAAGAGGAATGTTTTTGTAAAAATTCTCAATCTTTAAAACTTTAGAAAATTTGTCAAAAATGATGAATATCTTGATGATAAAAGTTTATTATCATACTTAATGTTTTTATGATTTCATGCATAAGGATTTGAAGGTATAATATTTTGATGACGAAACTCATATTTTGGTCTTAAACACAATACTCATCTTTGCATGTTCTAAATCGCTTGAATCGAATTTATTCGAAAATGCCACATGCTTAATGTGCTTTTTTTTTACTTTAAAAATCTTGGTGATAGATTTTGCTTTTATATCTTAAACTCTCATGTTTATCTCTATTTGACATTAAAAGACAAAAGCATGCTTATATGAAATTAATAATAAAAAGGGAATGCATGATTCTTGAATTTTACTATCTCTAAAAGTTTTTTAATTTTTTTCACGAAAGACAAGTGATAAATTTATTTATGATATTTTGTGAATCACTTGAATTATGAATGAGATTTTGATGATGTGTTAAAGAATCCCTCATGAAATTGATGAGTTGATAATGAGTTTTTATCAAAAATCTATTTGTCATTTTGAATCTCTAAAAAGTTGATGAGCACTAAGAGGAGAGAGAGGGGGTGGGGTGTGGTGGGTGGGGGTTGAATTAGTGCAGCGATTAAGTATGATAATTTTTGGTGATTTAAAATGATTTCGAAAACTTCGAACGTTGAAAACTTTGTTTCGACTAAAACGGTATCGAAAAAGCTCTAACTTAAACTTGAGAATATTAGAGAAGATGAAGGGCAGTGAACAAGTAAAGTAAAGGTTTGCAGAAAGGTAAATACAAGAATATAAATGCAAACCGAGTTTTATAGTGGTTCGGTCATTCGACCTATGTCCACTCCCGATTCCTCTTCTCTTGAGGCCACCGGCTTTTCAACTAGTTGTCTTCCTTCCAACGGGCGAAGACTAACTCCCTTACAGCTCTCTCCTTTTGATGGGCATAGGAGGTAACCCTTACAAGGCCTCTTAACCCTCTCTAAGACTAGATCACACTTTAGAATTAGAGGGAGAAATTTGACACTATTACAACAGCATTTTTCTTTTTCTTTCTCAGTTCTAGTATGTATTTTAATCATGGATGAGAGGAGTATTTATAGGCCTCAATGTGATTCAAATTTGGAGCCCAAATTTGAATCATCCCAGATTTCTAGGTGTTGGCGGTACTACCACATGTTGACCCTGTTCTGTTAGTGTACTAGGCAATACCATCGCCTGACACACTGACACGGTCAATATACTAGGCGGTATCATCGCCCAACCAGCGGTGCCACCGCCCAGACACTTTACCCCAGGGCAATACCACCGCCTAGTCTGGGTAGTACCACTACCTAGAGCACCTAGGAGACTGAACCCAGGCGGTACCACCGCCCTAGTATGACGATGCCACTGCCAGACAGGATTCAGCAACCCTATTTGGGCCTTGAGTTTGGCCCAAACTTGTCTGGGTATGGGCCCAATTGGCCCCTAACTGAGTTAGCCTAATTACAACCCAATTAGTCCTTAATCCTACTTCGATCTTGACAATTATTACAATGCTTTAATCGAATGTCACCCGGCATATCATTGGCACATCGGTGCTTCATCTGTTTCTTCGATGCATCATCCTTTCTTGTGGCCTGTTGCCAAATCAATAGTTGATGCTTGCATCCCTGATCTTCTTGGCGCAACTCCGATCTTCTTGGCCCGATGCCCGATTTATTTGTCCGAAGCCTTCTACCGATCATCGACCGGACCTCCGGCTCGACATCCAATCTCCTGACGTGTTTTCCTCTAGCGCAACATCGATTCTTCCTACATCAATTGTCTAAGCCTGATCGAGAGTAGACCTGCGTGACTTAAAACGTAATTAGATAAACAAAACATGATCAATTAGTTTCACCATCAAAATTCGAGATTCAATAATCTCTTTCTTTTGATAATGATGACAACTAATTGATGACTAACGGAGTTAACCTTAACTCCTAGGAGTTTAACCAAACTCTTCCTTTCAATATGTCATATTGATAGAATACTTGGATTATGCCAAATCCAAGCAACATGTTATGAAACGCATTAAACCATCATGCAAATATATAAAATATTCAATCAACATTACATTGCATGAACTCATCAATCTACTTCTCCCCCTTTGTCATCAACAAAAAAGAGAAGTTAGCTCTAGCTATTTTAAAAGATATGCAAGTCAACATGTAAACTAGATTTACCACATTCAATCATAGCAAGTTTTAAATTCTTTCTAAAGATAAGCAAGATAGTAATTTTTCATTCTTTTCTTGAGATGTGCAAGTTGCACTTTCTTTGTTTCCTTTGCAATATGCATACAATTTTTGTTTCTTCTCTCTTGAGAAGTGCAACCTTTGCCTTCCTTTGCATGTTCTAGCTAGCAAAAACTTTCTCCGCCTTTGTTTTTGTCAAAAAGAAGGGAAGAGTATAATTCTTTTCCCTTTATATGAATTTTGAAATTATAACAATAAACAAAGATAAATATTTATCAAGAGATCAATGGGGTATCAAAAATTTACATTCATGATTCATAAATATTTCATTTAGGAAGTATCAAAATTATGATTCAATGATTCATCATAAAGCAAATTTCAACAATTTTTAATCACCAAAATTCAAGTCATGAATATGAATTTAAAATTCAAGCTAACATGACAAAAATTAATCATGACAATCAAATCTTGAATTGTAATTTATTATTCAACCTAGCATATTTTCTCTCCCCCTTTAGTCAACATTGAAAAGAAGGGAGGAAATACAATGATATCTAAAAAATTGCATCAATCAATATTTCAATCATTTATGTTGGGAAATCGAGAGATTCGGCATCTCATACGTAGTAGAAAACAAAAATAAGATCGGATTTTCTATAGTTACGTACTTTACCGTCATGCGACGATTGGTGCATAAAAATCGTAAATCCAAAAATCATGTATTATGTCAGAAGCGTTACCTGGGGAGATCATATATCCTCGAAAATTCCAGATCTGATGAAAAGGATGAAGGAGCACTACGTACTCCTCTCTAGCGGTAATCCACATAGCGGACGCAGCAATGACGCTCCTCAGATCATTACGGGATCTCTCTCCATGTGCACCACAAGGCTGCCGGAGTCAAAGAGGACGAGAGGAGACTGAGGAGAATAGGAGGATGACTACCAAGAGCTCTCAACCTATGAACCAGGAGGTTCCTCCTATTTATAGAGGTGGAGGAAGCTTATCCTTAATAGATCCTGTTCACACTAGATCTCATTAGATCTTATCCACAGGATCCAATTTGATCTCATTCAATTGGATCTTATCCAATTATTTAATTGGATCTCATCGAATTACCTAATTGGATCTCATCCACAGGATCCAAACTAAGGACTTCGCAGATATCTCATATCCGAACCTCTACTCGTTACAATATCCACCTTATGTGTGTGACCCTTTAGGCTCGATATCGAGCTGGCCATGAGTCACTCCGGTCAGAACTCCTTCTAACTCAAAACACCTTCTGATATAGTGAATTATTATCTCCATAATAATTCACTCGACTCATCGACTATGGACATACTAGACCACTATACCATAGTCTCTAGACGGTACAGGGGGATATAATCCATCTAGCCTATCTGTCCTTAGTTACCATGTATCTATAGTTCCTCATCTATCTAATATCCTAGAGACTATATATTGGGCATGGTAGAGTCAGGCCCATACGGAATCTTGTCTGAGTCTCACTCTAATTAGATTCTTCCGAAGAATACCTTCTCTCTCAATCCGAATGACCTTGGCTAGGGATTTTGCCTGAGCGAGCACACGCGGGATATTCATCTCATGATACTGAGAGTGGATGATCCTCTATCGACACACAATTGCCTTCGTAAGGTTGGTTATCATTCTAGAGAACTAGCTATACCAGATCTGGAGCTCTCTAAACCTGTAAGTCCGACATCAAAGAATGGAGTACTCAAACAAGACATCTTTGGTGCTTCAAGTCTAAGGATCAGACACACTACTGGGACTACGGAATCGCTGTCTGACAATAGGTATCATTAACCATACAGCATTCTGTAAGTGGATCAATCAATGAACTCATTCTCCAATAAGCACCTACACTGTATTTCTAGTGTCCCTACACAAGCGATTATGAGATCAGTCGCCTTCATCATATAGACAAGTATATAGCGTACCAGTCTATCTAATTATCTCGATGTTCTCATGAGTAACCTATGACTAGGATGATTTAGGATCTGTGTTTAAAGGTATATCGGTCTCATTATCGTGATCTTATCATAATCCAATTCCCATTGCATAGATCCACGGACATCACAATATTCATCCAGATAATGTGAGAAAATACCAATAATAATATGCGAAGAGATCAACGTAACATGTCATAGGTGTCACCACTCACATGATTGACATGTAGGGCACCTATAACCAACAATTTCATGATGTATTCAAGTTAAAGAATTCATGTCATTTTTATGATATCAAGAAAAAGTCAAGAAGAGCATGATTCATTTAACAAATCTTTTTAATAATGATTTATCATAAAAGATATCTAGATTGCATTTCATAAAGGATTTCAATCATCAAGATATCAAGATCATGACTTAGATTGTTTTCCTCTTTAGTAAATGGTAAAAGGAAGCAATCATAAAGGAAAAGATTTCGATTTCTATAAAAATGTGTCTCAAGTCAAGAGTCCAAGAAATCAAAGTCATGATTCATAAACCTCATTCAATTCATCAAGATCACTTTTAAGAGATTCATAAATGACATAGATAGACTTGAATAAAACTTATCATCAAAACCATTTTCATAGATCAAGAGATTCACATAAATGAGATCATTAATCTTGATAAGATGGAAAAAGAATTTTCCTTTTTTTTAAGTGATTCTTTTAACATATCATCAAAATCTCATTCATAAGAGATTCACATGATTTATGAAATGAATTCATTAAACTCAATAGGATAGAAAATGCTATCTCTTTTTATGCGTTTTATCTTCTAAGCATGCTTTTGCCTTTAACAAGTGTCAACATTTAAGAACAAAAAGATAAATTTCGTAAAACAAATCATTAAGCATGATTCCATAACTTTCAAGTATGATAACATCCTTTTAATATTTTCATTTCATCATTATCAAGGATGATTTCATAAGGTATGCTTAAGTCTTTTATGAAAATATGTTTCAATATTTAAAAATTGAGACATAAGTTTCGTCATAAAACCGTCAAGACCAAATACATAAAAAATGATAGCATATTTTTAATTTTTATATAAAAGGCCATGCATTATGTTGAAAGCGAAATCATCAATATGCTTGCTTCTATCTTTAATCACATTTGGTGTGCAAGCATTATCATGAAACATGCCATTATCATGATGTTTAATTTTTTGTATAACAAACAATGCATCTTGTTTTGAAACCAAGATCAACATAAATTCATCACGATCATACATTTTATTTTTTTTTATGTGTTTCATTTTAGGTTGAGTATGTTCAAGAAATGTTTATAAAAGTGTCAAGCATCATGTTTAGAGTCGAAAGTATCATCGTATAAATCCGATTCACAAGTTTTGTCAAAACCATCAAGGCATCATTCCAAAACATAGGATATCATTATTTCAAATTCTCATGCATAATATCATTAAGCATGAAAAACAAAATACACAATCATGGATTAATGCTATTAGGTGTATAATCATGCTAATTGATTTATTATGTCAAAACCATACATCGAGATTGAAACGGAAATCATATGCATGGAATTGCATTATCACACATAATGTAATTATCATCCATAATCATTCAAAGTTTTAAATCATAACATGCATGAAACTTTAACAATATAGTTTTTCATGATTAATTTTTTTTAATTTTTCAAAAATGCTAAAAAGAGAAGCATGATATAATTTTTGAAAATAATTTTTTTTATTTCCTACTATCTAAATTTAGCACTCATGAAAAGACATAATGTAATTTCAAAATAGTTCAAGATAGTTAAGTTATTTACTTTGTAGTTGAAGCCCGTCAAAGCGTAATATGCCATTTCTCCTTTGGAAGTTCTTGATTCGTCCTTAGGTGCCTTCCTTTTCTTTGGCCTTTTCCTCTATTCAAGTTCATTTTTAGTTTTATATTTTTGTTTAATGAACTTATTAAAATTCATTATTATGTGTTCAATGTCCTCATCACCATCACTTGAGTTATCACTCAAGAGGTCTTCATTTATCCAAAATTTCAAATCCTTCATGTTCTTTGGGTGGTTCATGTGTTCATCATGTTCATTATATTCCAAGAGTGTCATTTCATAGGTCATTAATGACCCGATTAGTTCTTCTAATGAAAAATTATTTAAAATTTTAGTCTCTTGTATTATGGTTACTTTAGGATCCCACTTTTTGGAAAGGATCTTAAGATCTTGTTAGTGAGTTCAAAATTTGAAAAATATTTATCAAGACTTTTCAAGCTATTGACGACATCCGTGAAACGGGAGTACATGTCTTCGATAGACTCGCTTGGTGTCATTCGGAAGAGCTTAAAAATCATGCAATAAGAGGTTTACTTTCAAGTCTTTGACTCTACTAGTTCCCTCATGCGTGATTTCAAGTGTCCGCCAAATATCAAAAGCCATTTCGTATGTAGAAATCTAATTGAACTCATTTTTGCCCAAATCACAAAATAAGACATTCATAGCCTTTGTATTTAAAGAAAAAGATTTTCTCTCCAAATTTGACCATTCGTTCGTCAGTTTAGAGGGAAGTTGAAAATCATTTTCAATAATATTCCATAAGTTTAAATCCAAAGAAATCAAGAAAACTCTTATTCGAGTTTTCCAATATGTGTAGTCCAAACCTTTAAATAACGAAGGACGAACAATTGAAAAACCCTCTTGAAAGCCGTGAAGAGCTATTTCTCACGGGTGTGAATCCAAAAGAGAAATAACGAGGCTCTAATACCAATTGTTGGGATTTAGAGTGGCACTAAGAGGGGGGGGGTGGGTGAATTAGTGCAACGGTTAAGTACGATAATTTTCGATGATTTAAAATGATTTCGAAAACTTCAAACGTTGAAAACTTCGTTTCGATTAAAACGGTATCGAAAAAGCTCTAACTTAAACTTGAGAATATTTAGAGAAGATGAAGGGCAGTGAACAAGCAAAGTAAAGATTTGCAGAAAGGTAAATGCAAGAATATAAACACAAACCGAGTTTTAAAGTGGTTCGATCATTCGACCTACGTCCACTCCCGATTCATCTTCTCTTGAGGCCACCGACTTTTCAACTAGTTGTCTTCCTTCTAACGGATAAAGACTAACTCTCTTACAGCTCTCTCCTTTTGACGGGCATAGGAGGTAACCCTTACAAGGCCTTTTAACCCTCTCTAAGGCTAGATCACACTTTAGAATTAGAGAGAGGAATTTGGCATTATTAAAGCAGTGTTTTCCTTTTTCTTTCTCAATTTTAGTGTGTATTTCAATCATAGATGAAAGGGGTGTTTATAGGCCTCAATGTGATTCAAATTTAGAACCCAAATTTGAATCATCCTAGATTTTCAAGTGTTAGCGGTACCATCGCCTGTTGACCCTGTTCTGTCAGTGTACTAGGTAGTACCATCGCCTAGTCTGGTGGTACCACCACCTGACACACTAACACGGTTAATGTACTGGGTGGTACCACCACCCAACCAGTGGTGCCACCGCCCAGGCACTCTACCCCAGGGCAGTACCACCGCCCAATCTAGACGGTATCATCGCCCAGACCACCTGGAAAATTGAACCCAAGTGGTACCAACCACACCAGTCTGGCGATGCCACCGCCAGACAAGGTACAGCAATCCTGTTTGGGCCTTGAGTCCAATCCAAACTTGTTCGGGTACAGGCCCAATTGGCCCCTAACTGGGTTAGCCCAATTACAACCCAATTAGTCCTTAATCCTACTTCGATCTTGATAATTATTATAATACTTTAATCAAAATGTTGCCCGGCACATCATTGGCACATCGATGCTTCGTCTATTTCTTTAGCGCATCGTCCTTTCTTATGGCCTATTGCCCAATCAGTAGTTGATGCCTACAACCCTGATCTTCTTAGCGCAACTCCGATTTTCTTGGCCCGATGCCCGATTTCTTTGTCCGAAGCCTTCTGTCGATCGTCGATCGAACCTTCGGCTCGACGTCTAATCTCCTGACGTGTTTTCCTTCGGTGCAACATCGATTCTTCCGGCATCCATTGTCTAAGCCTGATCGAGAGTAGACCTGTATGACTTAAAACACAGTTAGATAAATAAAACACGATCAATTAGTTTCACCATCAAAATCTGAGATTCAATAATTATAACTTTATTCCTGTTATGAATTCTAAAATGATAATTTAATTATGAGTTTTGAGTTGACGAATTGACTTGAATGAGATTTTGTTTCAACCGAATCATGAACTTTCTTTTGACATCTTGACTTAGAAATTTTAAGAAATATGATTATTACTTGATATTTGATACTGTTGAGATCTAGATCAGCACTAAGAGAGGGGGTGAATTAATGCAGCGGTTAAGAATAATAAATTTTGATGATTTAAAAATGTATCAAAAATACTTGAGCTTGAAAGTGATTGTAAGAGGACAAAGAAGAAGCCGGATGATTGCAGTAAAATGAAATGGTTTGCAGTAATGTAAATTATAATAAGTAAATGCAAATCGATTTTTATAGTGGTTTAGTCATCCGACCTATGTCCACTCTCGATTCTTCTTCTCTTGAGGCCACCGATTTTCTACTAGCTATCTTCCTTCCAATGAGCAAAGACCAACTCCCGTTTACAGCACTCTCTCCTTTTGATGGGTTTAGGAAGTAACCCTTACAAGCACTAATACACTTCTCTCTTGAATACAAGTGAAGACTAGAGGAGAGAAAGGATTTTAATAGAGTTTTTCTACTTTTTGGTTCAGTGTGCTTGTTACTTCAACCCAGGGATGGGAGGGATTTTTATAGGCTCCAATCTGATTTAAACTTGGAGCCAAAAACCTTTCCATCCCCGATTTACCGAGTATTAGCGATACCACCGCTAGTTTGACCTTGACACTAGCGATACTACTGCCAGTCTGGCGGTACCATCGCCTAACACACTAATATGGTCAATGTACTGGTTAGTACCACCACCCAATACAACTTGGAGAGCTAGACCTAGGCGGTGCCACCGCCCCAGTCTTATGGTGCACCGCCAGACAAGGTCCAACACTTCTAGTTGGGCCTTAAACCCGGCCCGTCCCAAACCAATCCATTATCGGGTCTAATTGGCCCCTACTAGGGTTATATGATTAACACTTAATCTTAACCCTAATTACATGTTAACAATGATATTAAGGATATTTTCTAAGCTAATATAAAGTCTGAAAAGTTAAGACTTCTTTTGGTGAGCTTCCGGCAAAATTTTGACGGTCTTCCGATGAACCCTCGGACACCATTCTGTGGACTCTCAACAAGCTCTTGGACTTCACAACAATCTTGGCTAGTTCCAATGAGTTTCTTCTCAGTAAGCTCCGATCTTTCTCGGTGAGCTCCGCGAACTTCCGACGAATCTTTCTGGTGAACTTCCGAAAACCCTTCAACAAGCTCCCTACTCATTCTCAGCTAGTTTCGATAGCACTCCCGATGAATCTTCGGACTTCCGTCGAACTCTCAAACTCTCAAACAAAGTACTAGTCCGAAGACTAGTACTTGACTCTAGCACTTTGTTTCTCTTTATGCCTTCATCGTTATCATTGTTAATCCTGCACACATAAACCTTAACTCTACTTCGATCTAGTCAGTTACACAAATCAACCTCCTGTTGCCTAGCACATCATTGGTTGACGCTTCTTCCAGTTCTTCGGCACACCATCCTCTCTTACGGCCTGTTGCCCAATCGACGGTTGACCTCTACAACCCCGATCTCTTTAGCACAACACCACTCTTCTTGGCCTGATGCCCGATATCTGAAGCCTTCTATTGATTGTCGACTGGACCTCTGGCTCGACGTCTAATCTCCTAACATGATTTTTTCTGGCACAATGCTGATTCATTCTGTGTCAACTATCCAATCCTGATCGATAGTAGACCTACGTCACTCAAAATGTAGTTAGACAATAAAACACAATCAATTAGTTTCATCATCAAAATTCAAGATTCAATAATCTCTTCCTTTTTGATGATGATAACTAATTGATGATGGAGTTAACTTTACTCTCGGAGTTTAACCAAACT
The DNA here is from genome assembly GCA_024322285.1 of Musa beccarii. Lineage (NCBI taxonomy): Eukaryota > Viridiplantae > Streptophyta > Magnoliopsida > Zingiberales > Musaceae > Musa > Musa beccarii. The sequence goes on from CM044402.1 coordinate 17,058,613, forward strand.
CCTCCTTTCAATATGTCATTGATAGAATACTTGGATTATCTCAAATCTAAGCAACATGTATCAAAATCATGCTATAAAAAACATCATGCAAATATATAAAATATTCAATCAACATTATATTACATGAGTTCATCAATCTACTTCTCCCCCTTTGTCATAAAAAAAAGGAGAAGTTGCATTATAGCTAGTATTAAGGATAAGCAAGTTTTATAATTATACTAGCTATCAAGATATACAACATTCAATCATAGCAAGTTTTTAAGTTCAAGCATGATAATTTTTACTTGCTCCTTGAAATGTGCAAGTTTGCACTTTTCTTTCTAAAGATAAGCAAGATAGCAATTTTTCATTCACTTCTTGAGATGTGCAAGTTGCACTTTCTTTACTTCATTTGCAATATGCATGCTATTTGTGAAAAGATTTCATCACTTTAAATATGCAAGCTAAATTTTCATTACAACATACAAGCATAGAAACATAGCAAGTGTAGGATTACAAATTTTCTTTTTGCTTCTATTGAGATAGCAAGTTCTTTTGAGCTAGCAAATTTTTTTATTGAAGTGTTTAAGCTAGTAAAAACTTTCTCCCCCTTTGTTTTTGTCAAAAAGAAGTGGAGTATAAATAGTCTTTTACATCACTGTTTTGATCATAACAAAATAATAAATTTGCATCATGAATTTTCATCAAGTCATGAATGCAAAGGAGTCATAAATAAATTATGAGAAAAATTGATGATAAGCAAACAAGCAATAATGATAAGCTAGCGTACTTTGCGATACACAAGCTAGCTCTCTTTCAATTCTTCTCTTTTGCAACTAAGTTTCGCCTTTGCAACCTATCAACTTTTTGTTTGCAATGAGCTAGTAATTTTTATAAAATTTATAATATTTTAAACATGCAAGCTCATGAGTTTAAAATTAATAATAATACAAATTTGTAATTTCTTTCTTCTCATTTTGAGAAGTGCAAGTTTTGCCTTTTTGCAAGTTCTAGCTAGCTATGTTTGCTTTCATTTGTAATGTGCAAGCTAGCAAACCCTTCTCCCCCTTTGTTAATGTCAAAAAGAAAGAAGGACATAGTTTTCTTCCTTTTTACATCATTTAGAAAATAGTGTCAATCAATATCACATGATGCATACATGACCAAAAAATCAAGTTTTTAGTAAGATCAAGATCAAAGGATTTTAAAACAAATTCTAAACATATTTTCATTACATTCATTTACAAGCCATGATAAAAAGAATAAATCAATGATTCAATCATTAAGCAAAAATCAATTTTCAATCATCACAAAAGGCATACAAGGCAAAGAAATCTTGCCAATTTTATATCATGAAAGATATGATATCAAGGCTAATGATTCATTTGAAAATAGCTAGCACAAAGAGCAACTTGATTCATGAATATGAATTCTCATCAAGATCACATTTCATAAGAAATTCCAAGTATCAAATATCAAGTAATAATCATGTTTCTTGAAATTTCTCAAGTCAAGACATCAAAAGAAAGTTCATGATTCGGTTGAAGCAATTCATTCAAGTCAATTCGTCAACTCAAAACTCATAATCAAACTATCATTTTCGAGATTCATAACATGAATAAAGTTATTATCACATCATTAACTTTTTAGAGATTCAAAATGACAAATAGATTTTTGGTAAAAAAAACTCATTATCAACTCATCAATTTCATGATGAATTCTTTAACACATCATCAAAATCTCATTCATAATTCAAGTGATTCACAAAATATCATAAATGAATTTATCACTTTTCTTTCATGAAAAAATCAAAAAAATTTAGAGATAGTAAAATTTCAAGAATCATGCATTTCTTCTTTTTTTTTTGATTAATTTCATATAAGCATGCCTTTGTCTTTTAATGTCAAATAGAGATAAGCATGAAACTTCAAGACGTAAAGGCAAAAACATCATAAAAACAATTTAGACAAAAAACATATATAACATATTAGTCGAAAACATATGATTCATCATGCATAGCTTTAAAATGTGAATTCATCAAGCATTATACAAGCTTTCATTGTTAAGATATTCATCATTTTTAGCTCATTCATTTTGACAAATTTGCCAAAACTTTAAAGATAGAGAATTTTCACAAAAACATTCATCTTTTTATGTGTTTCAATTCATGCAATTTGGTCTCACGTAGAAATGCTCAAATCTTTCATATGAGAGCCAAGCATCAAGTTAACAACTGAAATCATACACAAACATTTAACATTTTCATCATCAAGTATGATTTCATAAGGTATATTTAAGATTTTTATTCGAAAGCCATGTATCATCATACAAATTGGATATTATTATCAAAATCTTTCATTTGAAATTTTTATTTAGAACAACGTAGATTGATTACATGTAAGCATGCTCAAGTCCTTTTATGAAAACATGTATCAACATTTAAAAATGAGACATTAGTTTTGTCATAAAACCATCAAGACCAAACACATCAAAAATAAAACATCATGGTATCACATTTTTAATTTTTATGTGTTTTATTTTATGTGGTTGACCTCATATAAGCATGTTCAAGTTTTCATATAAAAGCCATGCATCATGTTGGAAGTCGAAAGCATTATCAAAGCCACTTTTCTTTCATTCGAAAAGTTATGTGGGTTAAGTCTTTTAGTTTTACAATTTATTTCATAAAGACATGCATCATCATACAAATTTCGTCAAAGCTATCAACACATTATACCAAAACATTGGATTTCAATTTTTAAATCATCATGCATGATATGAAATCGTCAAGCATCATGTTTGGAACCGACATTATCATGAAGATCATCAAGACAAACACGTTGTTTCAAAATGTGAGATTTCAGGTTATTATTTCAAATCCTCATGCATCATCAAGTATGATACCATAAAACATCCTCAAAAAATGTTTTATACAAAAGTGAAGCATTTACACATACATTTGTCTAAGACATAAGATTTGCTCATCATTCATAATTTTAAAATGTAAAATCATCAAGATAAATATTCATTGATTTTATCTTGTTAGGTGTACATATGCAATTATCATGATAATTCATTTTGTGTCAAAAACCATACATCAATATTGAGACCAAAAATCGATATGAAAATCATATGCATGAAATTGCATTATCACACATCATGTAATTATCATCCATAATGTTGCATCGTTCAAAATTTTAAATCATAACATGCATGAAACTTTAACAATATAATTTTCATGATCAAGTTTTTAATTTTTTAAAAATACTTAAAGCATGATAATTTTAAAAATATTTTTTTTATTTCCTACTATCTAAATTAAGCACTCATGAAAAATATATCAAGTAATTTCAAAATAAGGTAAAAGCATTTCGGATGAGATACTTACCTTGTTGATGAAACCCGTCAAAGCCCAATTTACCATTTTGCTTTCGGATGCACTTGATTCACCCTTAGGCGCCTTCCTCTTCTTTAGCCTCTTTCTTTGTTCAAGTTTATTTTTTATTTTAGATTTTTGTTTAATGAACTTATTAAATTTTGGTGTTCGAATTTCAAGTTCATCATTGTCCTCATCACTTGAGTCATCACTCAAGTGGTATTCATTTGTCTAAAATTTCAAATCATTCCTATTCTTTGGAAGGTGGTTCATATGTTCATCATGTCCAACATGTTCCAAGAGTATCATTTCATATGTCATCAAAGATCCAATTAGTTCTTCAATAGGCAAATCATTTAATTTTTTAGCTTCTTGTATAACAGTTATTTTAGAATCCTAATTTTTCAGAAGAGAACGTAAAATCTCGTTAACGAGTTCAAAATTCAAAAAACATTTACCAAGTGCTCTTAGACTATTGATGACATTCGAGAAATGAGATTACATGTCATCAATAGTCTCGCTTGGTTCCATTCGAAAAAGTTCAAAATCATGCATCAAAATATTAACTTTTGAGTCTTTGACTCTACTCATTCCTTCGTGTGTGACTTCAAATATGTACCGGATATCGAAAACCATTTCACACTTAGAAATTCGATTAAACTCAGTTTTATCTAGAGCACAAAATAAGGCATTCATAGCTTTTGCATTTAATGAAAAAGATTTTCTCTCCAAATCCGACCATTTGTTTGTCAATTTAGAGGGAAGTTGAAAGCGGTTTTCAATGACATTCCATAAGTTTAAATCTAAAGAAATAAAAAAAACTCTCATTTGAGTTTTCCAATATATGTAGTCTGATCCGTTAAAGAACGGAGGACGAACAATCGAAAAACCCTCTTGAAAGTAGTGAAGAGCCATTTCTCGTGGGTGTGAATCTAAAAGAGAAATAACGAGGCTCTGATATCAATTGTTAGGATCTAGATTAGCATTAAGAGAGGGGGGGGGTGAATTAGTGCAGCAGTTAGGAATGATAAATTTTAATGATTTAAAAATACTTTCGGAACCTTCATACGATAAAAAGATATTTCGTTGAAAAATGTATCAGAAATACTTAAGCTTGAAAGTGATTGTAAGAGGATAAAGAAGAAGCTGGATGATTGCAGTAAAATGAAATGGTTTACAATAATATAAATGATAATAAGTAAATGTAAACAGATTTTTATAGTGGTTCGGTCATCCGACCTACGTCCACTCACGATTCCTCTTCTCTTAAGGCCACCAGCTTTCTACTAGCTGTCTTTCTTCCAACGGGTGAAGACCAACTCCCTTTTACAGTGCTCTCTCCTTTTGAAGGGCTTAGGAGGTGACTCTTATAAGCACTAACACACTCTTCTCTTGAATACAAGTAAAGACCAGAGGAGAGAAAGGGTTTTAACAAAGTTTTCCTACTTTTTGGTTTAGTGTGCTTGCTACTTCAACCTAGGGATGGGAGGGGTTTTTATAGGCTTCAATCTGTTTCAAACTTGAAGCAAAAAACCTTCCCATCCCAGGTTTACCGAGTACTGGTGGTACCACCTCCAGTTTGACCCTGACACTGGTGGTACCACTGCCTGACACACTGATATGGTCAATGTACTAGGTGATACCACTGCCTAGGTACTCTGTCATTGGGCGGCACCATTGCCTAATACAACTTAGGGAGCTAGACCTAGGTGATGCCACTACCATCGCCAGACAAGGTCTGGCTCTTTTGATTGGGCCTTAAACCCAACCCAAAATAGTCCATTAGCGGGCCCAATTGGCCAATACTAGGGTTATAGGATTAACATTTAATTCTAACCCTAATTACATGCTGACTATAAAATTAAAGATATTTCCTAAGCTAATATAAAGTCCGAAAAGTCAAGACTTCTTTCGGTGAGCTTCTGGTGAACTTCCAGTGGTCTTTCGATGAACCCTTGGACACCATTCTATGGACTCTCGGCAAGCTCCTGGACTTCACGATGATCTTGGCAAGTTCCAACGAGCTTCTTCGGTAAGCTTCGATCTTTCTCAGTGAGCTTCACGAATTTCTAACAAATCTTTCTGGTGAACTTCTAAAAACCCTTCAGCAAGCTCCCTACTCATTCTCGGCCAATTTTGGCAGCACTCCCGATGAATCTTCAAACTTCCGTCGAACTCTCGAACTCCCAGCAATTCCATCGCACTTGACTCCGACACTTTGTTTCGCTTTATGTCTTCATCATTATCGTAGTTAATCCTGCAAACATAAACCTTAACTCTACTTCGATCTAGTCAGTTACATGAATCAATCTCCTATTGCCTGACACGTTATTGGTCGACACTTCGTCTAGTTCTTCAGCGCACTGTCCTCTCTTGTGGCCTGTTGCCTAATCGACGGTTGACCTCTGTAACCCTAATCTCCATGGAGCAACACCACACTTAGCCCGATGCTTGATGTCCGAAGCCTTCTGTCGATTGTCGACTGGACCTCTGGCTTGACGTCCAATCTCCTGACGTGATTTCCTCCGGTACAACACTAATTCATTCTGTGTCAACTATCTAATCCTGATAGATAATAGACCTGTGTCACTCAAAATGTAGTTAGACAACAAAACACAATCAATTAGTTTCATCATCAAAATCCGAGATTCAACAGATACTTAAAATTTCTTATGAAATGTGATCTTGATGAGAATTCATATGCATGAATCAAGTTGCTTTTTGTGCTATCTATTTTCAAATGAATCATTAGCCTTGATATCATATATTTCATGATATAGAAATGATAAGATTTCTTTGTCTTGTATGCCTTATGTGATGATTGAAAATTCATGAAAAAGAAATTTGCTTAATGATTGAATCATTGATTTATTCTTTTTATCATGGCTTAAAAATGAATGTAAAGAAAATATGTTTAGAATTTATTTTAAAATCATGATCTTGATTTTGCTAAACAAAATATTTATCATGAATGATATCTTTTGATCATGATCTTACTAAAAACTTGATTTCTTGGCAATGTATGCATCATATGATATTGATTGACACTATTTTTTAAATGATGTAAAAAGGAAGAAAACTATGTCCTTCTTTCTTTTTGACATTAACAAAGGGGGAGAAGGGTTTGCTAGCTTGCACATTACAAATGAAAGCAAACAAATCTAGCTAGAACTAGCAAAAAGGCAAAGCTTGCACTACTCAAAAAGAGAAGAAAGAAATTGCAAAGTTGTATTTTTTAACTCATGAGCTTACATGTTTAAAGTGTTGTAAATTTTACAAAAATTGCTAGCTCATTGTAAACAAGAAGTTGCTAGCTTAAGGCAAATGCCTGCTAGCTTGTGTTTGCTTGAATGATAAATTGATCTTCATAACTTGATTTTGATAATAGAATTCATAACTTGGTTTTCATAAATTGATTTTGAATCATGAATGTAAAATTTTGATACCCCATGAATATTTATCTTTGTTAATTATCATAATTTTAAAATTCATGTAAATGGGGAGAAAATTTCATAATTTCAAAGAATTGTACTCTTCTTTTCTTTTTAACAAAAACAAAGGGGAAAAAATTTATTGCTAGCTTGCGACTTCAATGAAAAATTTTCTAGCTTGATCATTGAAATGAAGGAACTTCCTATCTTAAACATCAAAAATTGCCACCTTGTAATTTCAAAGAAGCAAGTGTTGAATTGCCATGATTACACATCCTTAAAAACTTGTAATGTTATAAATCTAGCTTATATGTTGACTTGTATATCTTTTAAAATAGCTATGAAGCAATTTATCCTTTTTGTTGATGACAAAGGGGGAGAAGTAGATTGATGAATTCATACAATGTATGATTGAATACTTTACATATTTGTATGATATTTTTATTGACATGTTTTTGATGAAATGTTGCTTGGATTTGACATAATCTAAGGGTCTTATCAATATGGCATATTGAAAGGGAAAATTTGTTTAAACTCGGGGAGTTAAGGTTAACTTCATCATCAATTAGTTATCATCATCAAAAAGGGGGAGATTGTTGGATCTCGGATTTTGATGATGAAACTAATTGATTATATTTTGTTGTCTAACTGCATTTTGAGTACCGTAGGTCTACTATTGATCAAAATTAGACAATTGACATAGGATGAATTAGCATTGCGCTAGAGAAAATCATGTCAAGAGATTGGATGTCTAGCTGGAGGTCCGGTCGACAATTGATAGAAGGCTTCGGACAAAGATATCAGGCATCGAGCCAAGAAAAGTGGTGTTGTGCCAAGGATATCAGAGTTGTAGAGGTCAACCGACGATTGGGCAATAAGCCACAAGAGAGGACGATGCACCGAAGAACTGGATGAAACACCGATGAATGACGTGCCAAGCAACAGGAGGTTGATTCGTGTAACTGATTAGATCAAAGTAGAGTTAAGGTTTATGTGCACAAGATTAACTATGATAACGATGAAGACATAAAGTAAAAAAAAAGTGCTGAAGTCAAGTACGATGTAATCGTTGAGAGTTTGAGAGTTCGATGGAAGTTCGAAGATTCATCAAGAGTGCTGTCGAAACTAGTCGAGAATAAGTAGGGAGCTTGCCGAAGGGTCTTCGGAAGTTTATCGGAAAATTTCGTCGGAAGTTCACGGAGCTCACTGAGAAAGATTGGAGCTTGCCGAAGAAGCTTGTCAAAACCCTCCAAGATTATCATGAAGTCCAGGAGCTTACCGGGAGTCCACAGAATAGTATCCGAGGGTTCGTCGGAAGATCATCGGAAGTTCGCTGAAAGCTAATCGGAGGAAGACTTGATGTGTTGAACTTTGTATTTGCTTAGGAAATATCTTTAATTTCATAGTTAGCAGTGAGACTCGAGTAGAAACCATATGGGCCTGATAGCACCATGCCCGATATATGATCTTTGGGATATTAGATGGATGAGGGACTATAGGTACACGGTAACTGAGGATAGATAGGTCCAAATGATTGGATTCCCCTGTATCGTTTGGGGATTGTGGTATAGTAGCCTAGTATGTCCGCAGTTGATGAATCGAGTGAGTTATTATGAAGATAATAATTCACTAAGTCATAATGAGTTTTGATAGGTATGACTTATGCCAGCTCAATATTGGTCCTAGAGGGTCACACAAAATTGGTAGGTATTGTGACAAGTAGAAGTTCAGATATGAGATATCCACCAAAGCCCTTATCTTATTGGATATCTAATAAGCCCCTAAATTATTGGATCATATGAATGAGATCCAAAAAGAGCTAATAAGTGATTATTGGATAGAGATCACTAATTTAAGAGGCTTGGGTAATTGGATGGAGATCCAGTACCTAATAGGGCAAGATCCATTAGGGTTAAGTTGATAGGGAACCTCTATAAATAAGAGAGAATCAAAGGCTTATAGGCTAGAGCTTTTTTGGGTACCACCTCTTATTCTCCTCTCCCCCTCTCCTCCTTAGCTAGTAGACTCTATTTGGGGCGTGTGGACAACAAAAAGAGGCGGCTCTTTCTTGATTGCATGATACACGCGAAGAGGAGATTAGTGCAATGATTTGATGAGCATCTTCATAGCCTCTATCATGTGGATCATTGCTAGAGAGGAGGATAGTAGACCTCCTTCATCCTCTCCCATAGATCTATAGGAATTCAGCGATATACAATCTCCCTAGGTAATACAATTCTCTTATACACGTAGTTTTTTTGTTTCATGGGTTTTTGAATACTAATCTTTTGCACGATGATAAAACCTTTTTTTATGTAGAAAATCTATGATTTTTATTTTTGTTCTTCCACTGAATATGTGATATCAACCCATGTTTCCTAACAATGGTATCAGAGATAGGTTTGGAATATTGGAAAGTAGTAAAATGTATCCTTAAGTACTTGAGAAGGACTAAGGATCTTTTACTAGTATATGGAGGAAGTGGCCTCTGGATTGAGGGCTATTGGCCTCATGTGAAAGATTGTTGTTCATGAGAAAGATTGACTTATGAACTGCATGTGTTGTGTTCAATCGCATAGAATTATTTTTACACGATTGCTATGATTTTTTATCGTAGTTTTTAAGATCTGGACTACACGTCTTCTCCCTATTAAAAGGTACTTTAGATCAATATTTTGTCACCAAAATTATTGTCATAGAATAGAGGAAAAAGGACAATAACTATTGCTACCCTGCAGTTTGGTTGAAGGCTACTTACAACCTTGGCCAAGAGCAAACCTTACTACTCAGCTTGGCCAAAGGCAACAAGGTCAAGAGTAGTAGGGTTGCTCATGGCCTAGGCATTAGCAACCCCTACAGCCATAGTTTCCTGGCTATAGGGGGAACCTTTGGTGGCTAGCATTTCCTAGCCACCAAAGAGACCATAGCGACCAGGATTCCTTGCCGTAAGGGGCAAGTAGGCGACCAGTTTTCCTAGCTGCCCAAGGCTGCCCTATAGCCAGGATTTCCTAGCTGCAGAGAACTCCTTGGTGGCTAGGGTTTCCTAGACACACAAGGTAGTCCTATGGCCTAGGACTCCTGGCCATAGGAGAGTCCCTAGTGGCTAAGATTTCCTAGTCACATAAGGGACAATCGGTCATATGAGGCACCCTATGGTAGGGTTCCCAAAATACTATAGAATAATTAATCAAATAGTTTAATTAATTATTATTATCTAGTAGTCCTACATGATGATGTATACATATGATGTGTGATGTGGATTGATGATCATGGATCGTGTGATGTGATATATATGTATATTATGATTATTATTATTATCGGGGCTTGTGAGCCTTTAATTTTCTTGTTTATTATTAGGCCTGTATGGTTGTGATTATGTTGTAATTATATGAGGAGGCACAGTAGGAGTACGAAAACGATAGTAGGACCCACGAGGCCGAGACGGATAATCGCAACGTATGAAGATGCAACAAGATGCTGATAGAACCGATGAGAATGAGATCAATAATCACAGGGCATAGAGATGCACTACTGCACACATAGATCTTGATGTGAGTGATTGGGCCCACTAGCTCGAGCTTAATTATATTAGGATGTGGTCCATAATCATCTGGTGTGATTGCTCATGTGATGTGTGATTACTTATACATCTATTATATATGTATATATATTTGCATATGATGTAGATGTATATTAAATATATGTGTGTGACACATCATATTAGGAGATCGAATAAAAAATTCTCTCTTTCTATAATATTAAGTTAGTAAACTTGAGGCAGTTAGATTGATCCACATGGCCTTCCATTTTTATAGGTAGAAATTGATTCTTGACGTAGGTTGAGTCCCTCGAGGCTCACCTATATCGTGATTCGATATCTTGCTTACGACATAAAGATGTAATTGGTGATCTGAAAACATGATATGCTTGGTCGAGTCCCTCGAGGGCATATCATCGAATCAGACTCATCTTGTAACAATGATGATGACTTAACCGAGCATCATGGTTGGTCGAGTCCCTCGAGAACATAATGGCTCAATAGTCGAATAGGATAAGAATCACAAAGAGTTGTGATTGGCAAGAGTTGCATCCCTTTTTGGGCTTAGTATGATTAGTTGAATCCCTCAAGGTTACGTTAAAATATTGATTGGATCCCGATCCCCACTAGAGATCCACTGAAGGTCTCCGATTCACATACCGGAGGAAGTTGTGTGTTTTACGAAAAAATAGTGGGAGTAGATTAAGATAGAATTCATTATCTTAATTATTTATTTTTATAAAATCTATATTTTATTTATTACTACTGCATCTTTATTTTCAGAAAATATTACTTTCAAATCTCTTACATGACATACTTAATATCAACCGCCTCTTAGCCATATGAGATATCGAATAGTCCCTTCCATGCTAGGATGATTGAGGGGACACCAATTCAGAATCATGTTCTTAAGATGATTGAGTGGATAGAGAAACTCACAAGTCTAGGAATAGTCCTAGAGGATAACCTATGTGTAGATCTTATGCTTCAGTCCTTACTAGATTCCTTATCATAGTTCATTATAAATTATAATATAAACAAGCTTAAGGTGACCCTCTAAAGCTCCTTACTATATTGAGGGAAGTAGAGAGTACCATAAAAAAATAGAAGCCAGTTCTCTATATTGGTGAGACTAAAAAGAAAAGGAAGGTAGAGAAGTCCCCTAAGAAGGGCAAGGGTAAGGGCAGAGAGGGTAAAGCAAAGGTTTCTAAGAAAGATCCGGTAAAGGACAAAGGCAAGTACTTCCACTATGGCATAGACAGATATTGGAAGAGGAACTACAAAGAGTACTTTGCAAAGAAAGCAAAACAAAAGCTTAGAGAAGCTTTAAATACATTTATGATCTATCTCCATTTGTTAGACTCTTATGATAACACATGGGTATTAGATAGCGGTAGTGCTTATCATATCTATAATTCATTGTAAGTTCTAGCAAGACATAGGAGATTGGAGAGAGGCAAGATAGACCTTAAGATGGGTAATGGAGCATAAGTTGTTGTAATGGCTGTTGACGAGGTCACCCTACATTTGCTTGGTGGAGCAACTATTGCATTAGATGCATGCTATTTTGTTCCCTCTATTATCAAAAATATTATTTCCATTTTATGTTTGATAATTAGTGGATATAAATTAGTTTTTGAGAATAATGATTGTTTAGTAATATTAGATGATAAGATCATTATTAGAGGAATATTGTATAATGGCTTATTTATGCTAGATATTACTCTACATATCATGAATGTAAATGAGTCCAAGAGGAAACGAGATGAGATGAATAGTATATACCTATGACATTGTAGGCTAGGCCATACCCATGAGGGAATGATTTAAAAGTTACCGAAGAATAGATACCTAGATCCATTCGACTATGAGTCATATACGATTTGTGAACCTTGCCTTCATGGAAAGATAATCAACTCTCCATTTAGTAGAATTAGAGAGAGAGCCACTGAGTTGCTAGAACTCATACACAATGATGTATGTGGCCCCATGTTAACCCAGGCCATAGGTGATTATTCCTACTTCATTACTTTCACTAACGATTTCTCTAGGTACAGACATGTGGACTTCATGAAGTATAAGTCTGAAGCTTTCAAGAAATTCAGGGAATATAATAATGAAGTAGAGAACCAAATTGGAAAGAGCATCATGACTCTTTGATCAGATCAAGGTGAGTACTTGAGTATAGTGTTCACCTAGTGCTGGGAAATCATGAATCAGCATCTCATGCATAGTGGAAAACAAAAATAAGACCAGATTTTTCATAGTTAAGTACTTGGTCTCGTCTAATGATTGGTGAGCAAAAAAATTATAAATCCGAAAAATCTCACATATCATGTTAGAAGCATTACTAGAGAGATCATGTATCCCTAAATATTCTAGATCCGATAAGGAGGATGAAGGAGCACTAGCATACTCCTCTCTAAAGGTAATCCACACAACGGATGTTACGATAATGCTCCTCAAATCGCTATGGGATCTCCCTCTCCACGTGCACCACAAGGTTGTCGGAGCTGAAGAGGAGAGGAGGCAAAGGAGAATAGGAGAGGCGACTACTAATAGCTCTAGCCTATGAACCATGAAGTTCCTCTTATTTATAGAGATGCATGGAGTTTATCCTTAATGGATCCTATTCACATTGGATCTCTATCTAATTATCTAGTTAGATCTCTATCCAATTGAATCTCTATCTAATCATCTAGTAGGATCTCTATCAAATCATCCAGTTGGATCTTATCCAACTATCCAATTGGATCTAATCCAATCATCCAATTGGATCTCTATCTAATTAGATTTCGATCCAATCATTCAATTAGATCTTATCCATAGGATCCAAACTAAGGGCTCCATAGATATCTTATATCTGCACCTCTATACATCGCAACATCCACCTAATGTATGTGACCTTCTAGGCCTGATATTGAGTTGGCCGTGAGTCACTTCTATCAGAACTTCTTCTGACTCCGAACTCCTTCTAATATAGTAAATTATTATCTCTATAATAATTCACTCGGCTCATCGACTACGGACGTACTAGGCCACTACACCATAGTCTCCAGACAAGATAGGAGGATCTAATCTATCGAACATATCTATCCTCAGTTACTATGTATCTATAGTCCCTTATCCAACTAATATCCCAAAGATCGTATATTAGGTATGGAAATGTCAGGCCCATATAGAATCCTGTCAGAGTCTCGCTTTAATCAGATTCTTCCGGAGAACTCATTCTCTCTCAATCCAAATGACCCTGGCCAAGGATTTTCCTTGAGCGAGCACATACAAAATATTCCTCTTATGATACCGAGAGTGGATAATCCTCTATTGACACTCAATTACCTTCGTAAGGTTGGCTACCATTCTCAAGAACTGATTATACTAGATTTAGAGCTTTCCAAACCTATAAGTCCAACGTTAAAGAATGGAGTACTCATACAAGACATCTTTTGTATCTCAAGTTTAAGGACTAGACATATAATTGAGATTATGAAATCGTTGCCTGATGTCAGGTATCATTAACCATCCAACATTCCGTAAGTGGATTAATCAGTGAACTCATTCTCCAATAAGCACTTGCACTATACCTTTAGTATCCCCACACAAGAGACTATGAGACTAGTCGACTCCATTATATAGACAAGTATACAGCGCATCAGTCTATCCAGTTATCTCGATGTCCTTTCTCGAGCAATCTATGGCTAGGATGATTTATGATCTATTTTTAAAGGTGAATTGGTCTTATTATCGTGATCTCATCATGATCTAATTCTCATTGCATAGAACCAAGAACCTCATAATATTCATCCAGATAATGTGAGAAAATACTAGTAATAATAAGCAAAGAGATCGATGCAGCATGTTACAAGTGCCATCACTCATGTGATTGGCTTGCAGGGCACCTATAACTAATAATCTCCTAGTTGACCTAAAGCCAATCACTTACATGTCTGATCCCCATCAGACCTCTGTGACACTCAAATATAATCTGAGTCAATGGCTTTGTTAGTGAATCTGTAATATTATCTTCGGATGAAACACTTTCCACTATTGTATCTCCATGGGCCACGATCTCTCTAATCAGGTGGAACCTCCTCAGAATAATTCTGACGAGACCCGGGTTCCCTTGGTTAATCGATCGCCCCATTATGTCACAATATATGGGAATCAGTTTCATGCTGCTCGATACAATTCTCAAATCTATGATGAACTTCTTCATCCACACACTCTCTTTTATTACTTTTACTATAGAAATGTATTCTGCCTTTGTGGTAGCATCTTACTTGAAACTCTTTAAACTTACTACTGCTTCATTCAGGGTGAACACATACCCTGAATTCAACTTGTTATCACCAATATCAAATTGGAAATTCGAGTCTGAGTAGCCCTTAATCTGGAGACTATCTCCTCCGTATACCAGTAAAAGATCCTTAGTCCTTCTCAAGTACTTAAGGATACACTTTACTGCTTTCCAGTACTCCGAGCCTGGATATGTCTGATATCTGCTTGTGACACTCAGAGCATGTGCTGTATCAAGTCTAGTACATAATATATATGATAGATCCTATCGTAAAGGTATAGGGTATCCCATCCATATTTGCTACTTCTCTAGGAGTTTTTGGAGACATACTCCATGAAAGTGAAATTCTATCTACTTGGACTGGGATAAGCTAAGTATCATCTTGAATCTATCTTTATAGATCTAAATCCCCAAAATATAAGATGCTTCCCCTAAATCCTTCATAGAAAAGTGTCTAGATAGCCGAGCCTTTATTGTGGAGAGCATTTCTATATTATTCTCAATGATTAGGATGTCATCCACATATAACACTAAGAATGTGGATGTTATCCACATTTCTACTTACCTTCCTATACACACAAGGCTCATCTTCGTTCTTAATGAAGTTATAAGATCTGATTGCCTCATCAAATCTTATATTCCAACTTTCGGAAGCCTATTTTAGTTCATAAATGGACTTAAGTAATTTGCACACGACTTTACTTGAACATGAATCCATCAGGCTGTATCATATATACCTCTTCCTCGAGGTTGTCATTGAGGAACATGTTCTTCACATCCATCTGTCAGATCTCATAGTCATAATGTGTTACAATAGCCAATAGAATTCAGATGAATTTCAGCATAACTATGAATATTAGGGTTTCATCATAGTCAACACCTTGCCTTTAATGATACCCCTTAGCCACTAGCCTTGCCTTATAGGTCTCTACTTTTTCATCTACCCTAATCCTCCTTTTTGATGGTCCATTTGCAACTGATGTGTACGATACCCTTAGGTGCATCAATAAGGTTCCAAACCTTGTTGGAGTACATGAATTCCATCTTAGAATTCATGGCTTCTTGCCACTTCCCAGAGTCTATGCTCATAATAGCCTCCTTGTAAGTCTGAGGATCAATATTCTGAGTGTCCTTTCTATTTATGTGTCTCACATATCTCTCAAGAGAGTGTGACACTCAATCAAATTTGTACAAAGTTGGAACTTGTGTGTCAAGTACCTGAACAGACTTGATCTCCAGAATGGTGCCTAAGCTAGGGTCTCCAATCTCGCTTAACTCTATCATGCTCCCACTCCACCAAGAATGTGTTCCTTATCAAGAAACACTGCTCTCTTGGTAACAAAGATAGTTTGGTCCTCGGGGTGATAGAAATAATGCATACAAGTTTCCTTGGGGTATTCTACGAACTTGTACCATTTCATCTTGGATTCCAACTTATCGGGATTGTGTCTTTTAACGTGGGCAGGGCAACCCCAAATCTTAACAACCTTAAAATCGGGCTTCTTCCCTTTTCATATCTCATATGGTGTAGACATTATCGATCTAAATAAAACTTTGTTTAGAAGCTAAGTTGTAGTCTCTCGAGCATATCTCCAAAATGAGATGGGTAGGTCAGCAAAACTCATCATAGACCGCACTATATCTAATAGCATGCAATTCCTCCTTTTTTGATACACTATTGAGCTGTGGTGTATAAGAAGGTGTCCATTGGGATAAAATCTCATGGTCTTTGAGGAAATGAGTAAACTTCATACTCAAGTATTCTCCTCCTCAATCTGATTGAAGAGTTTTAATACTCTTTCCAGTCCACTTTCTCTTGGATATATTTACATTCATGATATGTGAAATAGTGTTTAGCATAAATAAACCATTATACAATGTCCCTCTAATGATGATCTTATTACTCTCAATAATTGAATAATAATTCTTATCAAAAATCACTTATAGCCATTTAATGTCAAACATGAAATGAAAATCATATTTTTAATAATAGAGGAAACAAAATAACATGTATCTAATGCAATAGAAGCTCCATCAAGTAAATGTAAAGTGACCTCGCCAATAGCAATAGTAGCAACTCTTACTCTATTGCCCATCTAGAGATCCATCTCACCTTTTGCCAATCTACTAGGCCTTGTCAGAACTTGTAACAAATTACAGATGTGATAAACACTACCAATATCCGATACCCATGCATTATCATAAGAAGCTGATGCATGGAGATTAATCATGAATATACATGAAGATTCTCTAAGCTTCTATTTCGCCTTTTTTGCAAGATACCCCTTGTAGTTCCTTTTCCAATACCCTTCTTGACTGTAGTAAAAGCACTAGCCTTTATCCTTTGTTGGGTCAATTTTGACAATCTTTGCCTTACCTCGTTTGCCCTTACCCTTGCCCTTCTTAAGGGTATTCCCAGCCTTTCTTTTCCTTTTGGTCTCACCAACATAGATAACTAGTTTCTCTTTCTTGATTGTGCTCTCTACCTCCCTCAACATATTGAGGAGCTTAGGGAGAGTCACCTCAGGTTTGTTCATATTAAAATTCATAATGGACTAGGAAAAGGAATCTGGTAGGGATTGAAGTATAAGATCAACACACAAGTTCTCATCTAGGATCATTTCTAGACTTGTGAGTTTCTCAATCCACTTTATCATCTTTAGGACATGGTTTTGAACTGATTCTCCCTCAGTCATCTTGGTGTGGAAGAGATTCTTGGATATCTCATATCGTTGAGTTATTTCCTTCTCCTCAAATAGTTTGCAGAGATGTAGGAGTATGGATTAAGCATCCATGTTTTCATATTGTCTCTATAACTCAGGAGTCATAGAGGCCAATATGTAATACTGAGCATGAGTGGAATCATCTATATACTTCGCATATCAGGCAAACTCTTCCTAAGGTGCTCCTGCCTTAGGTTGGGGTATGACTGTATCTAGGGCATATGTGATTTTCTCCATTGTGAGAACTATTCTCAAGTTATAGAGCCAATCCACATAGTTTGGACCAGTGAGGCAGTTGGCATCAAGTATACCACATAGAGAGTTTGATGGCGACATGTTTTTGATAAATAGGAGATATAGCATAAGTAAATAACACACAGATTTTGCAAAAAAATAAATAATCAAGACATGGACTTCTATCTTGATGTGCTCTAATTTCTAACGAGTCACACGATACCCTCAGCACGTGAAACAGAAGTCTCCGGCAGACTTCTAGTGGAGGTCAGGATCCAATCAGTATCTTAGTGTAACTTTGAGGGACTCGACCAATCACACTAAGCCCAAAAAGTTAGGCAACTATTGTTACGGGTAGGCCATTGGTGAAGCATGCAAGTAGCCTTTGGCCATGGCCAACCTACGAGGGCAGTAATAGTTGCTGCCCTCTCTCGCCTTTTACGTCAATAATTTTAATGACAAAATCTTTTCTAAATCACAACACTTGCAGTTAAAATCCAATCTTCGCACGAACAACCTAGCTCTAATACCACTGTTGGAAAATCTAAGAGTGGCATCACATGCAGAGCGGAAGAACAGAAAATAAAATTCTAGATTTTCACAAAAAGGGCTTCATCATCATGCGAAGACTAGTGTACAAATATCCATGAAATTGAAAACTACATATATAAGAGAGATAGTACCTAGGGAGATCATATATCCCTGAATTCCTAAAGATCCATGAGAGAGGATGAAGGAGGTCAAGCGTCCTCCTCTCTAGCAGTGATCCACATGACAGGGGCTGCAAAGACGCTCCTTAAGGAGAAAGGAGAATTGGAGGTGGCAACGAAGAAAACCCTAGTATATGAGTGTTTGGTTTTCTCCTATTTATAGAGGCCCCCTGTCAACTTAACCCTAATGGATCCTACCCTATTGAATATTAGATCTCTATCCAATATCCCAAGCCTCTTAGATTAGTAGGTCTCTATCCAATCATCTATATTAGCTCTTATTAGATCTCATCTATAAGATCTAATAATTCAGGGGCTTATTGGATATCGAATAAGATAGGGTCTTCGGCGGATATCTCATATCTGAACCTCTGCTCGTTGCAACATCTACCATATGTGTGTGACCCTCTAGGCCCAATATCAAGTTGGTCGTGAGTCATACCTATCAAAACTTCTTCCGACTTAGTGAATTATTACCTCCATAATAATTCACTTGACTCATCGACTACAGACATACTATGCCACTATGCCATAGTCCCCAAACGATATTGGAAAATCTAATCATTTGGACCTATCTGTCCTTAATTACTATGTAACTATAGTCCCTCATCCATCTAATATCCGAAAGATCGTATTTTGGGCATAGTGCTATCAAGCTTATACGATTTCCACTCGAGTCTCGCTCTGATCAGATTCTCCCAGAGAACTCTTTCTCTCTCAATTCGAATGACCCTAGCCAAGGATTTGTCTAAATAAGAATACATGAGATATTACTCTCATGATACTGAAAGTGTATGATCCTATATCGATACTCAATAGCCTTCGTAAGGTTGGTTGCTATTCCAGATAATCGGCTGTACAAGATCTGAAACTTCAAAACCTATAAGTCAGTCCAGTATCAAAGAGTGGAGCACTCATATAGGACATCCTTCGTGTCTCAAGTCTAAGGACCAGATATATTACTAAGATCACAGAATCATTGTTTGACAATGAGATATCATCAACCATCCAGCATTCTATGAGCAAATCATGTTAAGAAATCTAGGGCAACATCACATGTGCAATAGAAGAACAAAAAGTAAAATAAAATCCTAGATTTTCATGAAAAGATTTCATCATTGTGCAAAGATTGGTACGTAAAAACAAATCCGTGGATCTAAAAACTATGTATATAAGAAAGATAGTACCTAAGGAGATCGTATATCCTTGAGATTCCTACAGATCCATGAGGAAGAATGAAGGAGGTCAAGTATCCTCCTCTCTAGCAGTGATCCACCTGGCAGAGACTGCGATAATGCTCCTCTCTGGGGAGAGGAGAATAGGAGGTGACTACTAGGAAGCTTTAGCCTATGGACATTTGGTTCTCTTCTATTTATAGAGGCCCTATGTCAACCCTAATGGATCCTTCCTTATTGGGTATTGGATCTTCATCTAATTACCCAAGCCTCTTAGATTAATGGGTCTCTACCAATAATCTCTTATTAGCTCTTATTGGATCTCATTCATGGTATCCAATAATTCAAGGGCTTGTTAGATATCCAATAAGATAGAGGTTCTAGCGGATATCTCATATCCGAACCTCTACTTATCGCAATACCTACCATATGTGTGTGACCCTCTAGGCCTAATATCGAGCTAGCCGTGAGTCATACTTATTAGAACTTTTTCTGACTCAACGAATTATTATCTCCATAATAATTCACTTGACTCATTGACTACAAATGTACTAGGCCACTACGCCGCAGTCCCCAAACGATATAGGGAAATCCAATCCTTTGGATCTGTCTATCCTCAGTTACCATGTACCTATAGTCTCTCATCCATCTAATATCCCAAAGATCATATATCGGGCATGGTGCTATTAGGCCCATATAGTTTTCACTCAAGTCTCACTTTGATTAGATTCTCTCGAGAACTCTTTCTCTCTCTATCCGAGTGACCTTGGCTAAGGATTTGCCTGAGTAAGAATACATGGGATATTCCTCTTATGATATTAAGAGTGGATGATCTTCTATTGATATTCAATTGCCTTCGTAAGGTTGGCTACTATTCCCGAGAATCGATTATACTAGATTTGGAACTTCCAAACTTGTAAGTCTAGCATCAAAGAATAGAGTACTCATACAAGACATCTTTGATGTCTCAAGTCTAAGGACCAAATATACAACTGGGACTATGGAATCGTTGTTTGACGTTAGATATCAATAACCATCTAGCATTCCATAAGCGAACTAATCAGTGAACTCATTCTCTAATGAGCACCTATACTATATCCTTAGTGTCCCCACACGAGTAGCTATGAGACTAGCCACCTCCATCATATGGATAGGTATATAGCACACCAATTTATTCGATTATCTCGATATTCCTCTTGAGTAACCTATGACTATGATTATTTAGGGTTTATGTTTAAAGATAAATCAGTCTCATTATTGTGATCTTATCACGATCCGATTCTCATTACACAGATCCAATGACATCACAATATATATCTAGACAATATAAGAAAATATCAATAATCATAAGTAAAGAAATTGACGTAATATGTTATAGGTGCCATCACTCACGTGATTGGCTTGTAGGGCACCTATAACTAACAATCTCCCACTTGACCTAAAACCAATCACCTATGTGTCTGATCCTCATCAGACCTTTGTGATACTCAAAGACAATATGAGATAATGGCTTTGTTAGTGGATCTGTGATGTTATCTTTAGATAGAATACTTTCCACTACCACATCTCTTTGGGCCACGATCTCTCTAATAAGTTGGAACCTCCTCATAACACTTCTAATGAGACCTGGTTCCCTCATTTGAGCAATTACCCCGTAATTATCGTAATATAAGGGAATCAGCTCCTCACTGCCCAACTCGATTCCCAGATCTATAATGTATTTCTTCATTCAGACTCCCTCCTTTGCTACCTTTGTCGCAGCAATATACTCCGCCTTTGTGGTCGAGCCAACAATCGTATCTTACTTGAAACTCTTCCAACATAATGCTCCTCCATTCAGGGTGAACACACATCCTGAATTAGACTTATTATCATCGACATCAGACTAGAAACTCGAGTCCATATAGTCCTTAATCTGTAGTCTACCTCCTCCGTATATTAATAAAAGATCCTTAGTTCTTTTCAAGTACTTAAGGATACACTTTACTGCTTTCCAATGCTCCAAGCCTAGATCCGTCTGATACCTGCCTACGACACTCTGAGCATGCGCTATATCAAGCCTAGTACATAGCATAGCATACATGATAGACCCTTTCACTAAGACATAGGGTATCCGAATCCCCAATATGTAGGATGCTTCTGCTAAGTCATTCATAGAGAAGTTTCAAGATAGTCAAACCTTTACTATATAGAGTATTCCTATATCATTCCTAATGATTAGGATGTCATCCACATACAACATCAAAAAGGTGATAGCGCTCCTACTTACCTTTCTATACATACAAGATTCATTTTCGTTCTTAACGAAGTCATAAGATCTGATCGTCTCATCAAATCTTAAGTTGGAATCCATAACAGCATGGTGCAAGTTTGTGGGATACCCCAAGAAAACTTGTGGGTATTATTTCTATTACCCCAAGGACCAAAAGGTCTTTATAGCCAAGAGAGTAGTGTTCCTTGAGAAGGAACACATTCTTGGTGGAGACAATGGGAGCGTGATAGAGTTGAGCGAGGTTGGAGAACCTAGCTCAAGTACCATTTCATAACCAAAGTCTGTTTAGGTACTTAGCACACAAGTTTCGACTTTACGTAGGTGCGGTAGAGTATTCCATCCTCCTAAGGATATGTGGGACATATTAAAGGATAGGATATTGAGGATATTGATCCTCAAAACTATGAGGAGTCTATTATGAGTATAGGATCCGAAAGTGACAAGAAGCCATGAATTCAAAGATGGATTCCATGTACTCCAACATGGTTTGGAACTTAGTTGATGCACTTGAGGGTATCGTACCCATTGGCTACAAGTGGATCTTCAAAAAGAAGATCAAAGTAGATGGAAAGGTAGAGACCTATAAAACAAGGCTAATGGCTAAAGGGTATCGTCAAAGCCATGGTGTTGACTAAGACGAAACCTTCTTACCCATCATAGCCATACTAAAATTCATTTGAATTCTATTAGCTATTGCAGCACACTATGATTATAAGATCTGGCAAATGGGTGTGAATACCACGTTCGTCAATGGCAACCTCAAGGAGGAGGTGTATATAATACAGCCTGAGGGATTCATGTCCAAGAACAGTCCAGATAAGGTATGCAGGTTACTTGGGTCCATCTATAGACTAAAGCAAGCATCCCAAAGTCAGAACATAAGATTTGATGTGGTGATTAAATCTTATGATTTCATTAAGAATGAAGATGAGCCTTGTGTGTACAGGAAAGTAAGTTAGAGCGCTATCACCTTTTTGGTACTGCATGTGGATGATATCCTAATTATTGGGAATGATGTAAGAATGCTCTCCACAGTAAAGGCTTGGTTATCTAGACACTTCTCCATGAAGAACTTAGGGGAAGCATCCTATATATTAGCGATTTGGATCTATAGAGATAGATCCAAGAGGATGCTTGGCTTGTCCCAATCTAGGTACATAGACAACATTGTCAAAAGGTTTGACATGAAAAATTCTAAGAGAGGTCTCATACTGATGAGATATAGGCTATCACTTTCTAGGAGTATATTCCCAAAGACTCCTGAAAAAGGGGCAAACATGAATAGGATCTATCATGTATCCTATGCCTTAGTGATAGGATCTATCATGTATGCTATTCTATGTACCAGGTATTGATATAGCACATGCTCTGAGTGTCATAAGTAAGTATCAAGTGGATCCAGGCTTGGAGTACTAGAAAGCAGTAAAGTGTATTTTTAAGTACTTGAGAAGGACTAAGGATCTTTTACTGGTATGTGGAGAAAGTAGCCCCAGGGTTGAGGTCTACACGGACTCAAGCTTCTAGTCTGATGTCGATGATGGCAAGTCTAATTTAGGGTATGTGTTCACCCTGAATGAAGGAGCAATATGCTGGAAGAGTTCTAAGCAAGAAACTACTGTTGACTCGACCATAGAGGTGGAGTACATTGCTGTAGTAGAGGCAGTAAATGAGGGAGTCTGGATGAAGAAGTTCATCACAGATTTGGGAGTCGTGTCGAGCAGCGAGAAATTGATTCCCTTATATTATGATAACTATGAGGCGATTGCTCAAATAAGGGAACCCGGGTCTTATCAGAAGTATTCTGAGGAGGTTCTAGCTTATTAGAGAGATCATGGCTCGAAGAGATGTAGAAGTGGAAAGAGTTCCATCCGAAAATAACATTGTAAATCCATTGACAAAGCTATTAACTCAGATTGCCTTTGAGCGTCACAGAGGTCTGATAGGGATCATACACGTAGGTGATTGACTTTAGGTCAAGTAGAAGATTGCTAGTTATAGGTGCCCTACAAGCCAATCACGTGAGTGATGACACCTATAACATGTTGCGACAATCTCTTTGCTTATAATTATTGACATTTTCTCACATTAGTTGGATGTATATTATGATATCCTTAGATTTGTGCAGTGAGAATCGGATCATGATAAGATCACAATAATGAGACCGATTCACCTTTAAACACTGACCCTAAATAATCTCGGTCATAGGTTATTCGAGAGGGACATCGAGATAACCGGATAGACTAGTGTGCTATATACCTATCCATATGATGGAGGTGGTTGATCTCATAGCTACTCGTATGGGGACACTAAGGGTATAGTACAAGTGCTCATTGGAGAATAAGTTCACTAATTGATCCACTTACGGAATACTGGATGGTTATTGATACCTTATGTTAAACAACGAATCCGTAGTCTTAATAGTATATTTGGCCCTTAGACTTGAGACACCAAGGATGTCCTATATAAGTACTCCACTATTTGATACTGGACTTATATGTTTAGAAGTTCCAGATCTAGTATAGTCGGTTATTGGGAGTGACAGCTAACCTTATGAGAGCTATTGAGTGTCAATAGAGGATCATCCACTCTCAGTATCAAGAGAGAAATATTCTATGTGTTTTTGCTCAAGCAAATCCCTGGCCAGGATCATTCGGATTGAGAGAGAAAGAGTTCTCCGGGAGAATCCGAATAGAGTAAGACTTAAGTGGAAACCGTATGGGCCTAACAGTACCATGCCCGATATATGATCTTTGGGATATTAGATGGATGAGGGACTATAGGTACATGGTAACTAAGGGCAGATATGTCCAAAGGATTAGATTCCCTTATATCGTTTGGGGACTGCGATGTAGTGGCCTATTATATCCGTAGTCAATGAGTCGAGTAAATTATTATGGAGATAATAATTCATTGAGTCAAAAGGAGTTCTAATAGGTAAGACTCACAGCCAGCTCGATATTGGGCCTAGAGGTTTACACATATATAGTAAGTGTTGCAATGAGTAGAGGTTCGGATATGAGATATCTGTTAGAGCCACTACCTTATTAGATATCCAATAAGCTATTGTATTATTGGATCCCATGGATGAGATCCAATAAGAGCTAGATTATTGGGTAGAGACCTATTAATCTAAGAGGCTTGGATAATTAGATGGAGATCCAATACCCAATAGAGCAGGATCCATTAGAGTTTACAATGGACCTCTATAAATAGGGTACCAAAGGCCCATAGGCTGAGGCTTTCTTGGTGGCCACCTCCTGTTCTCCTCTCTCCAAAGAGGAGCATCGTCCTAATCCCAGCCGTGTGGATACCGCTAGAGAGGAGGATGCTTGACTTCCTTCATCCTCCCCCATGGATCTGTAGGAACTCAAGTATATATGATCTCCCTAAGTACTATCTTTCTTACATACGTAGTTTTCAGATTTGTGGATTTGTTTTTATGAACCGATCATCGTATGATGACGAAACTATTTCGTGAAAATCTAGGATGTTTATTTTTGTTCTTCCGCTACGCATGTGATGTCGCCCTTGGATTTCCCAACACAAGTCAATCATGTGAGTGATGACACTGTGACATGACATGCACTCCCTTTTGCTTATTATTATTTGATATTTTATCATTTTATCTTGCATGTTACATACATTGTAATATCCATTAATATATGCAATAGAAATCGGATCGTGATGAGATCACAATAATGAGACCGATTCACCTTTAAACATATACCCTAAATAATCCTAGTCAAGGTTACTTGAGAGGGACATCGAGATAACTATACAAACTTGTGTACTGTATACCCATCCATATGATGGAGTTGGCTCATCTCATAGTTGCTCATGTTGAGACACTAAGGATACAGTGTAGGTAATCATTGTAGAATGAGTTCATTAATTGATCTGTTCATGAAATGCTAGATGTGTTAGGGATAGAGCGACACTAAGAGAGGGGGTGAATTAGTGCAGTGGTAAAGAACGATAAATTTTTCAGCGATTAAAACAAGTTCGGAAACTTCGTACGAATGAATGCAATAATTCATTTAAACTCGGAAAGATTGTGTTTTAACTTTAAAGCATATATAAGAAGATGAAGAGGAAGTTGAGTAAGTAAGGCAGCAAATGAAGATGGTTTGCAGAAAAGTAAATAGCAAGAACGTAAATGCAAGCCAGATTTTTATAGTGGTTCGGTCATCCGACCTACGTCCACTCCCGATTCCTCTTGCTTGAGGCCACCGACTTTCCACTAGCTATCCTCCTTCCAACGGGCGAGGATGAACTCCCTCATAGCACGTCTCCTTTTGACGGGCTTAGGAGATAACCCTTACAAAGCCTTTCACCCCTCTCTTGGACTAGAACACTCCTAAAACTTAGAGGAAAGATTTGACACACTTTTAAGAGAGTTTCCCCCTTCTTTTTCTTAGTTCTAGACACCCCCTAAACTCTGAATGAGTGGGGTATTTATAGGCCTCAAAGTGATTCAAATTTGAAGCACAAACTTGGAGCCAAAATTTGAACCATTTTGAATTTCCCGGTGTTGGCAATACTGGGCGGTGCTACCGCCCAAGGCAGTGGTACTACCACCACTACACACAGGTGCTAGGCGGTACTACCACCCAGCACTCGGCCTCTGGGCGGTGCTACCGCCCAGGTCATTTTCAGCATAGTGGTTTCGGCCGAAAACTCGGTCGAAACAGGTCCAAATGAACTCCGAATTGGCCCAAATTTGGTTTATAGGATTAACACCTAATCCTAAACCAAATTATGTGCTAACTATAAATTTTAAAGATATTTTTTAAGCTATTTCAAAGTCCACAAGACACGACTTCTTTCAGTGAGCTTTCGGCGAACTTTCGGCGGTCTTCCGACAAACCCTCGGAAACCATTCTACGGACTCCCGGCAAGCTCCCGGACTTCACGATGATCTTGGTGAGTTCCAACGAGCCTCGTTGGTAAGCTCCGATCTTTCTTGGCAAGCTCCATGAACTTTCGACAAACCTTTCGGTGAACTTTCGAAAACCCTCCGGCAAGCTCCCTGCTCATTCTCACTCGGTTCCGGCAACACTCCCAACGAATCTTTGGACTTTCATCGAACTCTTGAACTCCCAACCATCCATCACACTTGTCTTTCGGCACTTTATTTCACTTTATGTCTTTATCTTCATCGTAGTTAATCCTGCATGTAAACAAACAAACACTCTACTTCGATTTAGATAGTTATTACAACGCGAATTGACTTTCAGTTTCTAGGCACGTCATTGGTCGGTGCTTCGTCCGATCCTTCGGCACATCGTCCTCTCTTGCGGTCCGTTGCCCAATCGACGGATGACCTATGCAACCCTAATATCCTTGGCGCAACATGCATCTTGGCCCGATGCCCGACGTACGAAGCCTTCAGTCGATTGTCGACCGAACCTCCAGCTCGACATCCAATATCCAGACATGATCACCTCTAGCACAACGTCAATTCCTTCAGCGTCAACTGTCTAATCTTGATCGATCGTAGACCTGCGTAACTCAAAAGACAGTTAAACAATAAACCATAATCAATTAGTTTCATCATCAAAATCCGAGATTCAATAATCTCCCCTTTTTTGATAATGATAACTAATTAATGACTAACGGAGTTAACCATAACTCCCCGGAGTTTAACCAAACTCCCCCTATCAATGTGCCATTAATAGAAACCTTGGATTATCCTAAATCCAAGCAACATTTATCATAATATTAAAAGAATACAACAAAACCATCATGCAAATATATAAAATATTCAATTCAATACATGAAGTCATCAATCTACTTCTCCCCCTATGTCATCAACAAAAAGGAGAAGTAACATCATAGCTAGTTTTCAAGGATATGCAAATATTACAATCATATTAGCTACCAATCACATCATACAACATATATCACTTTAAGGCATTCAATCATAGCAAGGTTTTTAAAGATAGCAATTCAACACTTGCTTTTTGTGCAAATTTGTAATTTATTTTTCTTGAAATTACAAGGTAGCAATTTTTGATATTCAAGTCCTTTTCCTCTTTTGTAGGCTAGCAAGATAGCAAGTTTGCACTTTAATTTCTTTGTGATATGCCAAGCTAGCAATTTTCTTCCTCTTGAATGAGCTAGCAAAATTTTCATTTAAGGTGCAAGCTAGCAATAAACTTTCTCCCCCTTTATCAATGTCAAAAAGAAAGGGAGGATCAAATATGATGATATAAACATTTCACATAATTTTGCATAAAAAAGTTTACATCAATCTAATGGATCAAGTCATGATTCATGATTCATCATAAAAGATATCAAGAAGAACATAATTTATTTTACTTCAATATTCAAATCATGACAAGTGATACATATCAAAATTCTACATGAATATTTCAATCATCAAATCATTAATATAAATTTAACAAGCTAGCTCCCTCTTAGTTTTTGTCAAAATGAAGTGGAGGACTCAATGGCTAAAAATTTCAATTTCATCTACTTTTCATATCAATATAAATTTGCATCAAAATATACATTAGTTATCATGTCATGAAGGATATCAACATGAAAATTCAACAAGGATCAAAACCAAAAGATATCATTCATGATTCATAACTTTCTTTTTAGCAAGATCAAAATTCATATTTATTAATTTTCAATTTAAGATAAATGTCATACAACCAAGAATCATGATATATAAAAGCACATCAATATTAAGGATCAAATCATGATTCATTGATTCATCATAAGACAAATTTCTTTTATATCAATTCTTCAATTGCCACATAAGGCATACAAGCCAAAGAATTCTTGTCATTTTAATATCATGCAAGATATGATGTCAAGGCTCATGATTCATTTGAAAAGATATAGTACAAAGAGCAACTTGATTCATGCATAGGAATTCTCATCAAGATTAGATTTCATGAGAAATTTTAAGTATCAAATATCAAGTACACGAATTTATTCAAGTATCAATTATCGAGATATCAAGACTTGGATTGTATTCCTCTTTAGTTAAAGGTAAAAGGAAGCAATCATAGAGGAAAATATTTTGATTTACAAAGATATCTCAAGTCAAGAATTCAAAGTCATGATTTCAAGAGATCAAGAGATTCACATAAATGAGTTTATTAATCTTTGATTAGATTGAAACTTTAACACTTCATCAAAATCTCATTCATAATTCAAGTGATTCACAAAATATCATAATGAATTCATCACTTGTCTTTTATGAAAAATCAAAAACTTTAGAGATAGAAAGATGTTCAAGAAACATACATTTCTCTTTTAGTGATTTACATTGATTTCATATGAACATGCCTTTATCTTTTTTTATGTCAAATAAAAGTAAGCATAAATGTTCAAGACATAAAGGCTAAATCTCATAGCACAAATTATCAAGCATGATTCATTTGGAAGGTTCTCCTTTTTAGTAAGTAAAAAGGAATTATAGGAGAACAAAATCAATTAAGGGAGATAGAGCATGATTCATATTTAAAAAGTATCTTATGTCATAAATATGAATCAAGCATTTTTTAAATCTGAAATTATCCTCAAAAATCACATTCAATAAATTCATACATGACAAGCATAGATTTATTGAAGAATCGAAAAGATAGAGGATTGTATTTCGTTCTTGTAAATTTCTATTCATATGATTTGCTTCTTATAAGCATGCTTTGCCTTAAAACAAAATATCAACATTCAAGATGGAAAGGCAAATTTCATCATAATGATCATTAAGTCAAATCACATTAAGTATGTGGTATTTTCTAAAAGATTTGATTCAAAAGATTCACATGGATTCATCAAAATCGAAAGTCAAACTTTATCATAAAAATTGTCAAGGCAAAAATACAACATATTATTCCAAGACATGAGATTCAATTTTTCATCATAATGTGTTTCATTTTGAGTTGTTTATTTCGTATAAATATACTCATGTTTCAAAAGATGAGTATCAAATTTTTAAAACCAAACATGAGTTTGTCATCAAGATATAATACCTTTAAATTCTCATGATATCATAAAGTCATTAAGCATGACAATAAACTTTCATTTCATGATGATTTCATAAGGTATGTTCAAATATTTATATGAAAGTCATCATTGTATTAATTCAAAATTCAAGTTTGTCATTAAGCCCATTAAGATCAAATGCATCAAAATCTTTCATTCGAAAATTTTAATAAGAGCAACATAAATTGATTACATTTGAGCATGTATCAACTTTTCAAAGCAAGAAGTAAGTTTCATCATAAATACCTTTAAGACCAAACACATCAAAAATAAAATATCATGATTAAAATATTTTTAACTTTTGTATTTTATTTTATGTGGTTGATCTTATATATATGCATGTTCAAATTTTCATGTAAAAACGAAATCATCAATATGCTTGCATTTGATCATATTTGGTGTGCAAGCATTATCTTGAAACATGCTATTAATTTTTTGTATAAAAAAAATCATACATCTTGTTTGAAATCAAAAGCAATATAAAATCATCAAGATTCATGAATTTATAATGATCATATGTAAGGAGCATTTTCATTATCAAGCAAGATTTCATATAAGCATGCCCAAAAACTTTTTGCATGAAAGATATGTATCAAATTTAAAGCCAAAAAATGATATGAAAATCATCAAGATTCATGGATTCATTATGAATATATTATTTCAAAATATGAGATTTCAAGTCATAAAGTATGATACAATCATTAAGCATGTTTTCATGATACATCATCAAAGTCATTTTAATTCTTTCTTTCATTTGTTATAACAAGATGATCAATGCTCAAACTTTTGCTAAAATCATACATCATTTAAAAATCTAAAAAATAATTTTCGTCATGAAAACCATTAAGTCCAAATATAACACAAGACAACATCAAAACCACATTTCTTTCATTTTGAAAATTTGTGGGTTAGGTCTTTTAGTTTTGCAATTGATTTCATGAAGACATGCATCATATAAAAACTTTATCATAAGAAGGATTAAGACATATTAATCCAAGATAGATGTTTTTAAATCAACATTACTTCAAATCCTCATTGCATGAAAACTGAAGTACACAATCATGGATTAACCCTATTAAACATAATTATGCTAATTAACTTTTGTGTTAAACCATGCATCAACAAACGATATGGAAATCATAAACTAAGCAATCATAATTCTTAATCATTCAAAGTTTTGAATCATAACATGCATGAAACTTTAACAATATAGTTTTTAATGATCATTTTATAATTTTTCAGAAATGCTAAAAGGAAAAGCATAGCATAATTTTTAAAACAATTTGTTTTAATTTCCAAAAACATAAAAAAAATCCTACTAACTAAGTTAAGCATTCATGAAAAATATCATGTAATTTCAAAATAATTCAAGGGAGTTAAGTTACTTACCTTGTAGTCGAAGCCCGTTAAAGCCTAATTCGCCATTTCGTCATTTGATTCTTCTTTGTGCTTCTTCTTCATCTTTGGCCTCTTCCTCCCTTCAAGTTCATTGTTCATTTTAAATTTTTGTTTAATGAACTTATTAAGATTCATTAAAAGTTCAATGTCCTCATTGTCCTCATCACTTGAGTCATCACTTAAGTGGCATTCATTTGTCCAAAGTTTCAAATCTTTCCTGTTCTTTGGAAGGTGGTTCACATGTTCATCAAGTTCCAAAAGTTCCAAGAATGACATTTTATAGGTCTTTAAAGGCCCAATAAATTCATCAATAGGATAGTTATTTAGATCTTTTGTTTCTTGTGTTGCCGTTACTTTAGGATCCCACCTTTTTTGAAGGGATCTTAAAATCTTCCTTATGAGTTCAAAATTTGAAAAACATTTATCAAGAGCTTTTAGACTATCGATGACATCCAAGAACCGAGAGAACATGTCATCAATAGTCTCACTTGGTGCCATTCGAAAAACCTCAAAATTATGCATCAAAATATTAACTTTCGAGTCTTTGACTCTACTCATTCCTTCGTGCGTGATTTCAAGAGTTTGCCAAATGTCAAAAGCCATTTTGCACGTAGAAATCCGGTTGAACTCATTTTTGTCTAAAGCACAAAATAAGGCATTCATAGCCTTTGCATTTAAAGAAAACGATCTTTTCTCCAAATCCGACCATTCGTTCGTCGGTTTAGAGGGAAGTGGAAATCCATTTTCAATGATGTTCCATAAGTTTAAATTGAGAGAAATCAAGAAAACTCTCATTCGAGTTTTCCAATATGTGTAGTCCGAACCGTTAAAGAATGGTGGACGAAAAACCGAAAAGCCCTCTTGAAAACCATTTAGAGCTATTTCTCACGAGTGTAAATCCGAAAGAGAAAGAACGTGGCTCTGATACCGATTATTAGGGATCGACGACACTATGAGGGGGGGTGAATTAGTGCAGTGGTAAAGAACAATAGATTTTTCAGGGATTAAAACAAGTTTGGAAACTTCATACGAATGAATGCAACATTTCATTTGAACCAGAAAAGATTATGTTTTAACTTTAAAGCATACGTAAGAAGATAAAGAGGAAGTTGAGTAAGTAAGGCAGCAAATGAAGATGGTTTGCAAAAAAGTAAATAGCCAGAACGTAAATGTAAACAAGATTTCTATAGTGGTTCGGTCATCCGACCTACGTCCACTCCCGATTCCTCTTGCTTGAGGCCATCAGCTTTCCACTAGCTATCCTCCTTCCAACGGGCGAGGATGAACTCCCTCACAGCACCTATCCTTTTGACAGGCTTAGGAGATAACCCTTACAAAGCCTTTCACCCCTCTCTTGGATTAGAACACTCCTAAAACTTAGAGGGAAGATTTGACACACTTTTAAGAGAGTTTCCCCCTTCTTTTTCTTAGTTCTAGACACCCCCTAAACTCTGAATGAGTGGGGTATTTATAAGCCTCAAAGTGATTCAAATTTGGAGCCCAAACTTGGAGCTAAAATTTGAACCATTTTGAATTTCCCGGTGCTGGCAGTACTGGGCGGTGCTACCGCCCAAGGCAGCGGTACTACCGCCGCTGCACACAAGCGCTGGGCGGTACTACTACCACTGCACACAGGCGCTAGGCAGTACTACCGCCCAGCACTCGGCCTCTAGGCGGTGCTACCGCCCAGGTCATTTTCAGCATAGTGGTTTCGGCCGAAAACTCGATCGAAATAGTTCCAAATGAAGTCCGAATTGGCCCAAATTTGATTTATAGGATTAACACTTAATCCTAAACCAAATTATGTACTAACTATGAATTTTAAAGATATTTTTTAAGCTATTTCAAAGTCCACAAGATAAGACTTCTTTCGGCGAGCTTTCGGCGAACTTCCGGCGGTCTTCCGACGAACCCTCGTAAACCATTCTGTAGACTCCCGGCAAGCTCCCGGACTTCACGATGATCTTGGCGAGTTCCAACAAGCTTCATTGGCAAGCTCTTATCTTTCTTGGAAAGCTTCGTGAACTTCCGATAAACCTTTCGGTGAACTTTCGAAAACCCTTCGGCAAGCTCCTTGCTCATTCTCGACCGATTCCGGCAACACTTCCAATGAATCTTTGGACTTTCGTCGAACTCTTGAACTCCCAACCATCCATCACACTTGTCTTCCGGCACTTTGTTTCACTTTACGTCTTTATCTTCATTGTAGTTAATCCTGCACACAAACAAACAAACACTCTACTTCGATCTAGATAGTTATTATATCGCGAATTGACTTTCAGTTGTCCGGCACGTCATTGGTCGGTGCTTCATCCGATCCTTCGGCACATCGTCCTCTCTTGCGGTCCATTACCCAATCGGCGGATGACCTCTGCAACCCCGATATCCTTGGTGCAAAATGCATCTTGGCCCGATGCCCGACGTACGAAGCCTTCAGCTGATTGTCGACCGAACCTCTGGCTCGACATCCAATATTCAGACGTGATCACCTCTGGCACAACGTTAATTCCTCCAGCGTCAACTATCTAATCCTGATCGATAGTAGACCTGCGTAACTCAAAATACAGTTAAATAATAAACCACAATCAATTAGTTTCATCATCAAAATCCGAGATTCAACAAGATGGTTGATGAAACCTCATTGTTAGATAGCGATTCTGTCATCCCAATTGTAATCACCGATAATTTCTCCCTAAACATAAATTAATTACTATAAATAATATATTACTTTATTATTAACTTTCATGTTTGTATATTATAGTTAAGGAAATAATTAAATTTGATTTCCTTAATCATATGGATAAGTTGGAATTTTACTAATCAATTAGATTATAATTGATTTATTTCCTAATAAGTGATATGATTTTTAGGAAGTAAATGGTGTATATTCCATTTTTAAGTGTGAACCATAATAATGAATATTATGTTTCTATCTTTGTGTGTAAAAGTAAAATAAAAATAAATTAAATATAAAAATTAAATATTTATTTACCGTTCAGGGAGATCTCATATTTTCCTATATAAGAGAGCTCCTCTTCTCTCATTCCTCACCAAGCCGGACAATGGGAGGATTGAGGAGAGGACTTCCCGAGAATATGGCATCGAGGAAATGATAGCTAAGGAGAGGTATAATCCTTTCTTTAATTATTTTTTATTTATGTTTTGAAATCTTGATATTGGGAGTGTTACAATTTTATGATGCATAATAATGTTTCAATTTCAAAATTTTTATGATTAATAAATAATGATAATTGATTCATGATATTATAATATTATTTGATTGATATTAGTCTCTTAAGCTTAAGTGAGTTTTACTATTAAAACTCTTATTTTTAGATTAATGGTTCTAATTTATTTAATTAGATATATCTATGTTTTAAGAATTATGTGTGAATTTCTATGATTTAATTAGTTTTAAATTTATGATTATGAATTTAAGTTCTTTAATTCATGGATTTGAGTTATTCTTTGATAATTTCGATTATTGAAATCTAATTTGATAAGAGGAATCTAATTGGGGCCTGACTTGCGTTAAGTTAATATGTTAGGCTAGATCAACTCAGCCATGTGGTTTTGTATAACCTAGCCCATGTGGCTAGGTACAATCAGCCCATATGATTGGGCATGACCCAGCCTATATGGCCAAGTAGGAGCCAGCCCATGTGGTAAGGTATGACCTAACTCATATGGCTAAGCATAACACAACCATGTGGCCAGGTACGATCCAGTCCATTTGGTTATGTACGACCTAGCTCATGTGGCAAGATACGACCTAATCATGTGGTCAAATATGGGCCAACTCATGCGGCTAGGTACGACCTAGTCTATATAGCCAAACACGATCTCAAATCATGTGTTTGGGCATGACCCAACCGCGAGCCAAGTATGGCCCAGTTCAGTGGTAAGGCTCAGCCTAACTTATGAGTGAGGCTTAACCTAGTCCACGAAGTTAAGCCTACCCAGCGATGCTATTGATGTTAGACATATTATCGCTCCTCTATCTAGCCCGTATTACCTCAACTTAACCTATTTCTTGGGACAAGCATGTGCAACACATATGACCCATTCAAGAATCAGGTGGGTTAGTTTAATTTGGGCTAGCACTATATGACATAGTTCAATTTCATTTTCTTTTATTGGTTTGAGCTCATTAATTGACTAAATCAGATAGGCTTGATTGGTTAAAGTCAATTTAGGATAATTCCAAACTAACTTAACTAGTTCAAACCTACTGACCTAATCAAGATCAACCAAATCTAAATTAGACTAGTCTAAGGTGATTCCAGACCTGTTCTATAAAGATTTTGAGATTGGTTTTATTAGGTCATAAATTTGGTTTAAGTCAATTGAGCTATTCCAATTAAGGTTTTGGTTGATTGAGGACTATTGACAGATTGATGTTTTAAGCCTTTACGATTTGATAAATTTAAATGTTTTATTTGAAATGTCATTTGAAAATTATTATTGGTTTTTCACTTTTCTTAAGTTTATGATATTGACATGATTGTTACTATGTAGTAGATGTAACTAGGCTAATAGTCTATATTGGAAGTATAACCAATGATAGGAGCTACAGGTCCATCATAGTGCGGAGCCACCAATGGACATAGTCTAGTAGATCATACATAAAGCATGATCTCTTATAATATTTACTTATACTATTTCTTGGATAGATGTGTGAATGAATGTATGTAAATGAATAATCATGGATGTTTATGTATCCCGACTGAGGGTAGGTATGGTGATTCTCTTCGGGGATTAGTGACCATTCGTTGTTGGGAGGAACGTGTCCATACTTGGGCGGGTGAGAGATACCATTCCATTTGTTGTTGGGAGTGCGATATGGATTCTCCATTCGCTATTGGGAGGAATTCATCCTATAGAGTATGTCTCTTCATCCGTTGTTGGGAGAGTACACCATCGAGTGTGATGTATGTCTTTGTTACTTAGTTATTATGTATGTGTTGCATGTGACTGATGCATGATTTTGCTTAAGAAATTATCATTATTTTTCTAATGCATAAGTTTTATTATAATCGATATATTATTATTTCTTATTAAATTATTGATATTTGTTTTACGAATGTTGAAGATTATTTTTATGATTTTTTTGAGTTCCTACCAGTATGTGTGGTTGCTGATATGTTTTTATCTTATATTTATTTTTAATATAATCTATAACTTTGAAGTAGATCTGAAGATATTGTACTTTTCTTAGTTAATAGAATATTTACTATTGTAAAGATAAGAATTCAAATCCAAGGATGAAAAAAAAGGGAGTGTATTTTGTAAATTATATTTCATAAATGTCAGATGTGGCACTAGTAGAATTGTAATCACCGATAATTTCTCCCTTAATATAAATTAATTATGATAAATGATATATTACTTTATTATTAACTTCCATATTTATGTATTCTAGTTAAGAAAATGATTAAATTTGATTTCCTTAATCATGTGGATAAGTTAGGAATTTTACAATCAATTAGATTATCAATTGATTTATTTCCTAATAAGTGATGTGAATTTTAGGAAGTAAATAGTATACATTCTATTTTTATGTATGAACCATAATAAATGAATATTATATTTCTATCTTTATGTGTGAAAGTAAAATAAAAATAAATTTAAATTAAAAATTAAATTATTATTTACCTTTTTGGGGAGATCTCATCTTCTCCTATATAAAGGGGGCTCCTCCTCCCACATTGCTCACCAAGTCTAACAATAGGAGGATTAAGGAGAGGACTTCCCAAGGAGATGATCTCAAGAAAAGGATAACCGAGGAGAGGTAGGTGTTAGGATGTAGAGCGACACTAAGAGGCGAGGGGGGGAGTGAATTAGTGCAGTAGATAAAACTTGATAATTGAAACTAATTTCAGAAAAATGTTATGCGTTAAAAAGTTTTGTCCGAAGAAAATGATTTCGATAAAGTGGATTATTCGAGTGAATATGAAAGAGAGTTGAGAGAAGGAGATTAAAAGATTGTAGCCAAGTAAAAATTAAAATGCAGTAATTTAAAAACTCACACACCAAGAGTAGTATACAGCGATTTATAATGGTTCGGTCAAATAACCTACATCCACTTTCGAAACCTCCTCTGATAAGGTTCCCGACTTCTACTATTAATCTTTCTTAAAGGGGAAGGACCAAACACCCCTTTTTATAGAACTTGCAAGTGGCTCACACTTTGTTGCATAATTTTACACTTGTGAATTCGGGAGGTGAACACACTAAATTTCGAAGGCAAGTTCACCAGAGTTTTGACTCAGTTCTTAACACTTCTCAATATACTTGGCCAGCTGAGAAGTAAGGGGTATTTATAGGCTCAATTCGCTTTAGAATTGGAGCCAAAAAGAGCCACATCTCAGATTTCCGAGTGCTAACAGTACCACCACCTGGCATTGGTGGTACCACCACCAATTGACCCTGGTTCTATCAGTGTACTGGGTGGTACCATCGCCCAATCTGATGGTACTACCGCCTGATAGAGTCTCATGCTCTATGGAGGGGCGGTACCACTGCTTGTCGGGCGGTACCACTGTTGAGAAGTAATAACTGTCAATGATACCACCGCTAACCTGAGGCGGTAACACCGCCCATAGCTCTTGGGAACCTATTCCTGAGGCGGTGCCACCACCCTAGTCTGAGAAGTAAGGGGTATTTATAGGCTCAATTAGTTTCAGAATTAAAGCCAAAAAGAGTCACATTCCGAATTTTCAGGTGTTAGCGGTACCACTGCTAATTGACCCTAGTTCTGTTAGTGTATTGGGCAATACCACCACCCAGTTTGACAGTATTACCACCGAACAAAGTCTTAGGTTCTATGGAGGGGCGGTACCATTGCTTGTCAAGCGGTACCACTATTGACAGTTATCGCTGACTTGGGATGGTACCACTGCCTAGAGCTAGCACTTAACGACATAGTCCAATTTCCTCTTTCTTTATTAGTTTGAACTCATTAATTAACTAAATCAGACAAACTTATCAGTTAAAGTTAGTTTAGGGTGATTCTAGACTAATAAACTAGTTCAAACCTATTTGACTTAATCAAGATCAATCAAATCGAAATTAGACTAATCTAGGGTAATTCCAAACCAATTCTATAAAGATTTTAGGTTGGTTCTATTATATCATAATTGAATTGAATTTGGTTTAAGTCAATTGAGCTATTCCAATTAAGGTTTCGGTTTACTAAGGACTAATGAGAGATTGATGTTTTAAGCCTTTATGAATTAATGAATTTAAAAGTTTTATTTGAAAATGTCATTTGAAAGTGATTATTGGATTTCTACTTCTCTTAAGTTTATGATATTGATATAATTGTTATCATGTAGTAGATATAACTAGGCTAATAATTCACATTGGAAGTACAACCTATAAAAGGAGTTGTGGGTCCATCACAATGTGGAGCCACCAATGGATATAGTCTAGTAGATCATACATGAAACATGGTATCTTATAATATTTGATCATGCTATTTCTTAGATGCATGTGTAAATAAATGAATGAATATAAATAAATGATTATAAATATTTATATATCCTGCCGAGGGCAGGTAGGACGATTCCCTTCGAGGATTAGCGGACCATCAAACGTGATGGTTAGATAGTTCCTCCATCCACTGTTGAGAGGTGTTGAATCTCATATTTTGATGATGAAATCAATTGATAAATTGTTTGATCTAATCAATATATTGAGAAAAGTGTGTAAGATTAACTACGATAGTGATAAAGTTATAAAGCAAAATGAAGTGTCGGAGTCAAGTTTGATTGATTTGTTGGGAGTCCGAGAGTTTACCATAAGTCCAAAGGTTCATCAGGAGTGTTGCCAAAATTGGCCAAGAATTCATCGGGAGCTTGCCGAAGTGTTCATCGGAGATTCATCGGAGATTCATCGAGAAGTTTGTCGGAAGATCGTCGAGAAGATTGGAGCTTGCGAAAGAAGCTTGTCGGAACTCACCAAGTAAATCGTCGTGAAGTCTAAGAGCTTGCCGGGAGTCCACTAGAAGATTGTTGAGAGTTTGTCGGAAGTTCGTCGGAAGTTCACCGGAAGCTTGCCAGAAGAAATCTAGACTTACCGGACTTGTCTTGTTTAGTGTATGCCTTAATTATTATAGTTAGCACATAATTAGGGTTAAGTTTGGGAGGTAATCCCACTAATCTTGCTAGGGGCCAACTAGGCCCATAATTGGATTGTTTTGGGCCGAACTGAAGGCCCAAACAATGTTACTGAACCTTGTCTAGTGGTGGCACCGCTAGACTGGGGTGGTGTAACCGCCCCAAGCTTATCTCCCAGTGTATATCGATTCATAAATTTATAAAATAGGTAAAATATCTAGATTAGTGAACCATCGGATAGGCTCTAAGTCCCCTAATTCTTCTAGGTCTATATATTTACCTTTATGTACACTTCTAGATTTAAAGTTATGGAACCTAAGGGCACTATCATTTGAGTTAAATAGAGAGGGGTCATATGATTCTTCTATTCTCCTATTCCCTTTGTTCCTAGATGATCTTCTAGGTGCCATTGGTCTACAAATATTGAAAATGAAAGAATAAATGTAAAAGGGCAGAAATATTTTATGAATTCAAGGGAAGGATTTCAAAGAATACCTTTGAAGTGATCTCCTTAGAACTTGAGATTGATCCTAGAATTGATGGAGCAGAGAGCCCTTCATGGTTTTCTAGAGGAGGATCAAGAATTGGGAGGGGGTGTAGGAGAGGGTTTTTGAGAGGTGGAGCAAGAGATAGGGTCGGTTCTATTGTCGACCCTAAAGTCCCCTTATATGGGACACTTCTCAGGCGGTGCCACCACTAGCTGGGCTACTGCCAGAACGTCCTGGCAATGCTACCACCAGTTCCAGCAGTGCCACCGCTGGCACATTCACGTAGACAATTTAGGGCAGCAACACTTTGATCATTTAATCACTTTAACATCTATTTTATAGAGATTTTAATATTAAATATTTAACTTAATTGTCATGCAATTGATTAAGCGAAACAATATCATTTAAATCACTCCGATCCCTTATTGTTTATGAAGTTATTTTTTTTAAGAAAGATGGCTTATCAAACTCTTTTACTAGAAATTTGATCATACAAGAAAATGTCATGATCATAAAAAAATATCAAGAATATTTTCCTTAGGAGGATCAAGGGAGAACAATAAATAAGAAATTGATGACTCGAATAATAAGAGGAGAGTTTAGACAAATGTTTTCGAGAGTTACGAAAGCTTAAGTATCAACATAGTGAAATCTAGATCATCATCAAAATCATTCATCAAGAGATCTAATAAGGTCAATTTTGTTGAATTTCGGATTTTGATGATGAAGTCAATTGATGGTTATTTGATCTAATCCATTTTTGAGATAAGTATGCAGGATTAACTATGATAGAGCAAATTACCAAAGTCAAGTTGCTGGAAGTTCAAGAGTCCACCAGAAGTCCGAAGGATCATCGGAAGTACTGCCGGAGCCAACCGAGATGAAATCGGGGACTTGCCAAAGGTTTCAGAAGTTCGCCGGAAAGATCGTCGGTGGTTCACGGAGATAACTGAGAAGGTTCGGACGGGTGACAAAGACTCATTGAACTCGCCATAGAATCCGAGGGCCAGCTGGGAGTCCGCCAGAAGGAATCCAAGGGATTGCCGGAAGTCCACCGGAAGATCGCCGGAAAGCTCTTCGAAAGATAACTTGATGGTGTTGGTATAATTTGGCTTTAGAAGATCATAGTTAGCACTTAATTAGGGTATAGAATAGGTGTTAATCCTATCTAGACCTGTATTGGGCCAATTGGGCCTTTATTGGGCTGTATTGAGCCGAAGGTAAGGCCCATACAGTTTCTGGCAAGGGTCGACGGTAGCACCGTCGGACCCAGGCGGTAGCACCGCCTGTTGACCGAACCCAGGTGGTAGTACCGCCCCAAGCAAGCGGTGGCACCGCTTGATAGGTGGTTACAACCACTTGTGTCAAGCAGTAGTACCGCCCCAGGCAGGCGGTGGCACCGCCCACCTGTGTCAGGCGGTAGTATCGCCAGTGCCAGGCGGTAGTACCACCTACAGTCCGAAATTTCGGAAAAGACTTTTTTTGAGCGGGATTTTTGAATCCAAAAAGCTCTATAAATACCCCTTTACTTCTAGCTGGTTGGGTTACCTTTTGTAGTGTTAGATTTGAGTCTAAGCCATAGCAAATTCCTGCTTTCAATTGTTCAAGTGTTCACCTCCTTCTTCTACTTATAAAAATTCTATAAAGAGAGGGAACCTCTTGTAAAAGGTTGTAAAGGGGTGTTTGGTCCTTCTCCTTCAAGAGACTTGCTAGTGGAAGTTGGGAGCCTCATTGGAGGAGGCTTCAAGAGTGGACGTAGGTCATTTGACCGAACCACTATACATCGCTGCGTTTACTTGCTGTGTGAGTATTTAAAATTCTACATCGTAAATTTCTTAAGCTACAAATTGATCGGATTTCTTCTCCCTACTTCAACTTTCATTTACCTGAATATTTTCAAGTTAAAGTCTCTTTTGATGAATCAAGTTCTTAAGCAAATCTCCAGAATCGGTTTTCAAGCTTTATTCATTTTAATCCGCTGTACTAATTCACTCCCCCTCTTAGTGCCGCTCCGAACCTAACAATTGGTATCAGAGCGAGGTTCACTCTCATATTTGGTTTAAAACCCAAGAGAGATGGCCTTTTCTGGCATGCAAGAGGGTACTCGTCCACCCATGTTTAATGGGTCAGATTATAGTATTGGAAGACTCGTATGAGGATTTTTCTTATTTCTATGGATTTTGAGCTTTGGAATATCGTTGAAAATAGTTTTCAAAAATCCTCTCTTCCGATGAGCGAATGGAATGAGTCGGAGAAGAAGGTGTTTGCTTTAAATGCCAAGGCTATGAATGCCTTGTTTTGTGCACTAGACAAAAATGAATTTAATCGCGTATCGATTTGTGAATCGGCTTTTGATATTTGGCGAACTCTTAAGATCACTCATGAAGGCACTAGCCGAGTGAAAGAATCTAAAATCAACATTCTTGTGCACTCTTACGAGCTCTATCGAATGAAACCAAGTGAGTCCATTGGAGACATGTACACCCGTTTTACGGATGTCATCAATGGACTCAAGGCATTTGGTAAAGATTTTTCTAATTTTGAATTAGTAACAAAAATTTTAAGATCTCTTCCGAAATGTTGGGATCCAAAGGTTACGGCCATTCAAGAGGCCAAGGACCTTAAAACTTTTCCTATCGAAGAACTCATAGGGTCTTTAATGACCTATGAAATGACATGCCATGCTCATGATGAGCTAGAGAACCCCCTTCCAAAGAACAGGAAGGATATGACATTAAGAACTCAAGAAGACCACTTGAAAGGAACATCAAGTGATGAGGACCTTGATGAGGACATTGCACTCTTAACTAGAAAATTTAAAAAATTCATTAAAAAGGGAAAATTTAAAAATGATTTCAAGAACAAACTTGAACCAAAAAGGGACCAAGTCATATGTTATAAATGCAAGAAGCTGGGGCACTTCAAAAATGAATGCCCCCAAGCCAAGAAGAAGCAACTCAAGAAGAAGAAGGCATTGAAGGCTACATAGGATGACTCGAGTGATTCCGAGGATGAAAAAGCAAGCATCAAAGAGGAGGCCAACTTTGCTCTAATGGCTTTGGGAGAAGAGGTAAGTGATTTACTTAATGAAGATTTATCTTTCGATGAGCTTTTAATTGCTTTTCATGAATTATTTGATGATTGTAGAACTGTTACAAAAAGCTTCAATTTTTTAAAAAAGGAACATGCTTTATTACTAGATAAGTTTAAGAGTCTTGAGCATGATTCTCTCCCTCTACTCCCATGCTCTAAGTGCAATCACTTAGAAGTAATCAAAAAGGAGAACTTGCTACTCAAAGAGACCTTAAACAAGTTTAAGGTCGGTAGTAAGAGCTTAGACATGATCCTTGCTAACAAGGGACTTGTCAGAAATAGATATGGAATTGGATTCGTGAGTGGCTCTCACCGAACACAAACCACATTCATTAAAGGGCCAACATTACATGTCTCCTCTCATTTAAAATGTAATTTTTGTTACAAATCCGGACATGTTGTTTACTAATGTCTATATAGGAAACTTAGCCCAAATAAATTAGTATGGATTCCTAAAGGATCAATGAGGAACTCATTGAATAATGATAAATTTAGTAGATCAATTTTTGAGGCACCCAAGTCAAAATGGGTACCTAAAAACCATCCTTTCTTGTAGACAAAAACACCCACACAAGCTAGGAGCAAGAGATGGTACCTTAATAGTGGATGCTCAAGGCACATGACCGGAGATCCATCTCAATTCTCTAAGCTCTCTAGCCAAGACGAAGGGTTTGTCACCTTCGGAGACAACAACAAGGGTAAAATCATTGGCAAGGGTACTATAGGTAACAAATCAACCTTTTTAATTGATAATGTGTTATTAGTAGATGGTTTAAAACATAATCACTTGAGCATTAGTCAATTATGTGATATGGTTATATTGTAAGATTTGAATCCAATGCTTGCATTATCGAAAAACCATACAACAATATATCTATAATTGCAATCAAGCAAA
Source organism: Musa beccarii (assembly GCA_024322285.1). NCBI lineage: Eukaryota > Viridiplantae > Streptophyta > Magnoliopsida > Zingiberales > Musaceae > Musa > Musa beccarii. Next base: position 17,102,343 of record CM044402.1, read on the forward strand.
ATAACGTCTACACTATTAATCTTGATGATCTTAGTAGTGAAATATGTTTTTCGGCTTTGAATGATGATGCTTGGCTTTGGCATAGAAGATTAGGTCATGCTAGCATGAAACTAATCTCTCAAATCACATCTAAAAGCCTTGTAAGAGACATTCCTAAGGTTAAGTTCATTAAAGATAAAGTATGTGATGCTTGTCAACTAGGAAAACAAATTAAAACTAGCTTCAAGCCAAAAAATTAAATAAGTACCTCTAGACCATTACAATTGATCCATATGGATTTGTTTTGGACCAATTGACACAACAAGCCTAGGAGGTAGTAAGTATGCATTTGTGATTGTAGATGACTATAGTAGATTCACATGGACTTATTTCTTAGCTCACAAAAGTGATTCTTTTAAATGTTTCTCTAAATTCTATAAACGTACTCAAAATGAAAAGGGTTTTATGATTTCATCAATTCGGAGTGATCACGGTGGTGAATTCCAAAACCGTGACTTCCAAAATTTTTGTGAATCAAATGGGTATAACCACTTCTTCTCTACTCCAAGAAATCCTCAACAAAATAGAGTAGTGGAAAGAAAGAATAGAAATTTATAAGAAATGGCAAGAACCATGTTACATGAACATAATTTACCTAAATATTTTTGGGCCGAAGCCGTAAATACGGCTTGCTATGTCATGAATAGGATTCTAATAAGACCATCTCTATCCAAGACTCCTTATGAATTATGGAATGGTAAAAAACCTAATGTTTCTTACTTTAAAGTTTTTGGTTGCAAATGCTTTGTTTTAAATGAAAAAGATGCCTTAGGAAAATTCGATGCTAAATCCGATGAAGGCATCTTTCTTGGATACTCTTCCGTATCTAAAGCTTTTTGAGTTTTTAATAAGAGAGCCTTAGTTATAGAAGAGTCTATTCATGTGGTTTTTAATGAAGTTTCTAAAATTAAGAAAAATGATCTTGATGATGATTTCGGTTTTGAAAATTTGAATTTAAATGAACCCTCTCCTCAAAACAACAACTTGGAAGCATCTTCTTCCGAATATTCCTTACCTAAGGAATGGAAATATGTGGATGCCCATCCCAAGGAGTTGATCATAGGAGATACATCGAAAGGGGTTCAAACTCGTTCTTCGTTTAAAAATTTTTGTGCTCATGTCGCTTTTTTTTTCTCAAATTGAGCCGAAGAGCATTGACGAAGCCTTGAAAAATAATTCTTGGGTTATCGCAATGCAAGAGGAAATGAACCAATTTGAGAGAAATGAGGTATGGAAGCTTGTTCCTAGACCAAGTGACCATTTAGTTATCGGTACTAAATGGGTCTTTAGAAACAAGCAAGATGAATATGGTATCGTGGTTAGAAACAAGGCTAGATTAGTGGCCAAAGGTTTCAACCAAGAAGAAGGTATCAATTATGAAGAAACCTTCGCTCCTGTGGCTAGATTAGAAGCCATTAGGATGCTCCTTGCCTATGCTAATAGTAATAACTTTAAGCTTTTTCAAATGGATGTCAAAAGTGCCTTTTTGAATGGCTTTATTTCCGAAGAGGTTTATGTTGAACAACCACCCGGTTTTGAAAACTCTCTTTTTCCTAATCATGTGTTTAAATTAACTAAAGCTCTATATGGATTGAAACAAGCCCCTAGGGCTTGGTATGAGAGGCTTAGTTCTTTCTTAATTTCAAATAATTTTACTAAAGGCAAGGTTGATACTACATTGTTTATTAAACATTTTGAAAATAATTTTCTTATTGTTCAAATTTATGTTGATTATATCATTTTTAGTTCTTCAGATGAATCACAATGTGAATCATTTGCTAAGTGTATGAGTCTTGAATTTGAAATGAGTCTAATGGGTGAGTTAAACTTCTTTTTAGGATTACAAATTAAACAACTTAGTGATGGAATATTTCTTAATCAAACCAAGTATACATTGGAACTGTTAAAACGATTTAACATGGATAGTTCTAAAGCCATCAACACTCCAATGAGTACTTCCACCAAGTTAGACTTGGATGAAAATGGAGAAAACTTTGATCAAAAAACATATAGGGGAATGATAGGTAGCTTACTCTATCTCACTACAACTAGACCTGATATCATGTTTAGTGTAGGTCTATGTGCAAGATTCCAAGCAAATCCTAAGTTATCTCACCTTAAAGCTGTTAAAAGAATCCTTAGGTATCTTAAAGGAACTCCTAATCTAGGATTATGGTATCCAAAATCTGATAACTTTGATTTAAAAGCTTATACGGATACCGCTTTTGGCGGATGTAGAATCGATAGAAAAAGCACATCCGGAACATGCCAATTTCTAGGACATGCACTTGTTTCTTGGACATCCAAGAAACAAAATTCTGTTGCACTATCTATGGCGGAAGCCGAATATATAGCTGTAAGTGCATGCTGTGCACAAGTTGTGTGGATGAAAAACACTTTAGAAGATTATGAAATTAATTTAAAAAATATTCCAATAAAATGCGATAACACAAGTGCTATTTTTCTAACAAAAAATCTCATTCAACACTCAAGAACTAAGCACATTGATATTAGGCATCACTTTATACGAGATCATGTCGCTAATAATGATATCACTTTAGAATTTATTGATACAAAGCACCAATTAGCGGACATTTTCACAAAACCTCTAAATGAAGAACAATTTAACTTCATTAGAAGAGAATTAGGCATGCTAAATTTGTCCTAATGTTTAAATATTGCATGTCTTTCAAAACATTTAAACTTTGATTTTGATAGTTTCACCTTTATACCTTCAATGATATATGAAACTTTCATTTTATTGATCATAATATATTGTGAAGAACTCATCTTTCGATCGAAAAGTTTTCATGATGTTGCCTTCATGATGTTGTTTTTAATGGTTAAAAATTTTATGACTTCATATCTCGTTTTATTCTTGAATCTCTTCATGAATTTTGATATCTCTCTCACCTTTTGATTAGCTTTAATGATGTATCCTTTAGCCTTGCGATCATGGTTTTCACTATATAAATGATAAAACATCTTTTGGATTTGTCTATCGAGGATGACATACTTTGGATTTATGATTTCTGCTTCACTCTATTTTTATCAAGCTTCACCAAGCTTCATCAAGCTTCACCCTTTCATCAAGTTTATTCATCTCCTTTTTGTTGATGACAAAGGGGGAGAAAAATGTGAAATTTATGACTTGTTAAATGTGGCTTTTATGAGCAAAATATTTTGATAATTTGATACAGTGTAATGAATTGAAAGATGTGTCATAAGATTTGTTATTGCAATTCAATTGCTCTTGCCATGCTTAGTGTCAAAAACAGGTTGCAATCCTTAAAAAGCATTGCAATAAATGCAATACATGACATTGCAATTCTATAGTTGAAAGATTCTTACTATATCATGTTTATCAAATGGCATCTTTCGATTGATAAGATAAATTTTCATCTCATGATTTATCTAATATGTTGTCACGCTTTTCAATCATGAGATCCTAATTGTACTCTCAAAATTTTTGGTATCTTTTGGCGGAATGATAAATGTTTATCATCTTTCGACTTGAAATTAAATGTCATGCTTTAATAATGCTTACAAATGAAACCTCATGCTGATTGATCATGATGATAAGTTCAATTCAAGTAACTTATCGATTTTGGTTAAATTCAAGAGATTAATTCAAGTGTTTTTACTTTCTCATTATATGTCTTATAGATAGGGGGAGTTAAGAATAACTCCATCATCAATTGATTGTCATCATCAAAAAGGGAGAGATTGTTGAATATTGGATTTTGATGATGAAGTCAATTGATGGTTATTTGATCTAATCCATTTTTGAGATAAGTGTGCAGGATTAACTATGATAGAGCAAATTACCAAAGTCAAGTTTTGGAAGTTCAAGAGTCCACGTAAGTCAGAAGGATCATCGGAAGTGCGCCAAGCCAACCGAGATGAAATCGGGGACTTGCCGAAGGTTTCGAAAGTTCGCCGGAAAGATCGTCGGAGGTTCGCGGAGATAACCGAGAAGGTTCGGAAGGGTGCCAAAGACTCGTTGAACTCGCCATAGAGCCAGCTGGGAGTCCGCCGGAAGATCGCCGGAAAGCTCTTCGGAAGATAACTTGATGGTGTTGGTATAATTTGGCTTTAAAAGATCATAGTTAGCACTTAATTAGGGTATAGAATAGGTGTTAATCCTATTTAGACCTGTATTGGGCCAATTGGGCCTTTATTGGGCTGTATTGGACCGAAGGTAAGGCCCATACATTTTCTGGCAAGAGCCGGTGGTAGCACCGCCGGACCCAGGCGGTAGCACCGCCTGTTGACCGAACCCAGGCGGTAGTACCGCCCCAGGCAGGCGGTGGCACCGCCTGACAGGTGGTTGCAACCACCTGTGTCAAGCGGTAGTCTCGCCCAGGTAGGCAAAGTGGCACCGCCGACAGTGGTTGCAACCACTGTCAGCGGTGGCACCGCTAGTGTCAAAGCGGTAGTACCGCCAAAGACACGACACACGCAAAGGTGTGTCAAAGCGGTAGTACCGCTTGATGTCAAGTAAGCTGTACCGCCCGTGGACAGTGGTAGTATCTGCGTGCGACAATCAAATTTCGGATAAGACTTTTTTTGAGCGAGATTTTTGAATCCAAAAAGCTCTATAAATACCCCTTTACTTCTAGCTGGTTGGGTTATCTTTTGTAGTGTTAGATTTGAGTCTAAGCCATAGCAAATTTCTGCTTTCAATTGTTCAAGTGTTCACCTCCTTCTTCTACTTATAAAAATTCTGTAAAGAGAGGGAACCTCTTGTAAAAGGCTATAAAGGGGTGTTTGGTCCTTCCCCTTCAAGAGACTTTCTAGTGGAAGTTGGGAGCCTCATTGGAGGAGGCTTCAAGAGTGGACGTAGGTCATTTGACCGAACCACTATACATCACTGCGTTTACTTGCTGTGTGAGTATTTAAAATTCTGCATCGTAAATTTCTTAAGCTGCAAACTGATCGGATTTCTTCTCCCTACTTCAACTTTCATTTACCTGAATATTTTCAAGTTAAAGTCTCTTTCGGTGAATCAAGTTCTTAAGCAAATCTCCGGAATCGGTTTCCAAGCTTTATTCATTTTAATCCGCTGCACTAATTCACCCCCCCCTCTTAGTGCCGCTCCGAACCTAACAAATTTACCTAGTTCTCCTTAGTCTCAATACTAGTGTGTTTTGGCATCATTATTCATGGTAGAAGGTTATCGATCATCATATTTCAAACATTATGCAATCAATGATCTTTTATTGTTTAAGCTAGTGAGCTTGATTATGATCATGCATCATTGAGGTGTCATTTCTCACTCCTAGCTAGCGATGGTAAAGATGTCTATAAAGAAGGATGTTTTTAAGTACCCATTTGACCTTGAATGCCTCAAAAATTGATCTACTCGTCTTATCATTTTGCATAGAGTTCTTTACGGTTCCTTTAGAAACCTAAATCAATTTATGTGGACTATATTTCTTAAATGGATATTTATAAGCAACATGTCTAAATTTGTAACAAAAGTTACATTTGGTGTGAGGTGATATATGCAATGTAGGGCCTTTAACAAAGGTGGTTGAATTTCGGTGAGAGTCATTCTCAAATCTGATTCCACCTCTTTTATGAACGTGACTCTTACTGGCAAGGATCATGTTCAAGTACTTGCTACTAACCTTAAACTTTTTTAAAGTTTCTTTGTGGAGCAAATTTTCCTTCTTAAGTGCCTCTAGGTGTTTATACTTAGTGCATGGAGGCAATGAAGGAGTGTCATGCTTAAGTTTTTCATATTCATTATTTAAAAGGGCATGCTCCTTTTTCAACGAATTAAACTTCTTACTAATTAATCTATATTCATCGAATAAATCATGAAAAGCACTTAAAAATTCATCAAAATTTAAATTTTCATCTAATAAACTACTTACCTCTTCTTTGATTGCCATTAGTGCATAGTTGGCGATCTCCTTGTTGCTTTGTTCCTCATCTTCGGAGCCGCTCGAATCATCCCATGTTGGTTTGAGCACCTTCTTCTTCTTTGGTTGTTTCTTCTTCACTTGGGGACATTCACTTTTAAAATGTTCCAACTTCTTACATTCGTAGCATATAACTTGTTTTTTCTTGAGTTTAAATTTATTTTTATAGTCATTTTTAGTTTTGTTTCTTCTTATGAATTTTTTAAACTTTATTATTAAAAGTACCAAGTCATTATCAATGTCCTCATCACTTGAACTTTCTTTCAAGTGGTCTTCATGAGTTCTTAGTATCATTTTCTTCCTATTCTTTGGAAGGTTGTTTTTAAGCTCTTCATGAGCATTGCAAATCATCTCATAGGTCATTAAAGACCCAATAAGTTCTTTGAGAGAGAAATTATTCAAGTCCTTGGCCTCTTGAATGGCCGTTACTTTAAGGTCCCAACTCTTTGGAAGGGATCTCAATATTTTATTAACAAGTTCAAAGTTTGAAAAACTTTTACTAAGCGCTTTTAGTCCATTGATGACATCCGTAAATCGGGTGTACATATCTCCAATGGACTTACTTAGTTTTATCCGAAATAATTCATAAGCATGAACTAAAAGATTTATTTTGGACTCTTTTACTCTACTAGTGCTTTCATGTGTAACTTCGAGTGTATGCCAAATATCAAAAGTCATTTCATAAATAGAAACTCGATTGAACTCATTCTTATATAAAATAGAAAATAAGACATTCGTAACCTTAGCATTTAGAGAGAAAGTCTTCTTTTCTAACTCATTCCAATCATTCATTGAAAGAGAAGACTTTTGAAAATCATTTTTGATAATATTCCATAATTCAAAATCCATAGAAATAAGAAAAATTCTCATATGATTTTTCCAATAGTTGTAATCCGTCCTATTAAACATGGGTGGATGTGTGATTGAGTGACTCTCTTGGTTGCTAGCAAATGCCATCTCTCTTGGGTTTAAAACTAAAATGAGAGTGCCCTTGCTCTAATACCAATTATTAGGATCAAGAACGATACTAAGAGGGCAGTTGAATTAGTGTAGCGGATAAAGCGAACAGTTTAGGTGATTTTGAAAATCTTCATATGAAGAAAATATTTCATTCGACAAAAATATTTCGGAGAGATGTTTGATTTGAACAAGTTTGTAAGTGAGTAGAGAAGAGGAGTTTGGATAATTGCAATGAAGTAAAATAGAATGCAGCAAAAGTAAAGTACGCACTAAGAGAGGAACACGCCAATTTTATAGTGGTTCGGTCATCCGACCTACGTCCACTCCTGATACCTCCTCCGATGAGGTCACCAGCTTCCACTATTGATCTTTCTTGAAGGGCAAAGATTAATCACCCCTTTACATAACTTTTAAAAGTAGCTCACTCTCCTTTTATAATATTTTACACTTTGAGATGGTGGAGGTGAACTCTTAATTTTTGCAAGCTATTTCACTATAGTTTCAGTTCAGTTTTGATCACTTCTCTATTCTGAACTAGCTAAGAAGTAAGGGGTATTAATAGGCCTCAATTAGCTTTAAAATGGAGCTAAAAAAAGTCCCATCTCGGATTTTCGAGGTACTTATGGTACCATCGCCTGACCCTGGAAGTTCTACGTTACCGTTAGTTGACTCTGACATTGGGTGGTACCACCACCTAATTTGGCAGTACTATCACCAGACAAAGTCTCGGGTATTGGAATGGGGTGGTACCATCGTTTGATAGTTATTAACTATCAGCTATACTGTTAGTATCTAAGCGGCACTAAGAGGGGAGGGGGGTGAATTAATGCAGCAGATAAAAATAAAAAATTCAAAGCTATTTCAGAAAAAGTTGTTCGTCAAGAAATTTCAGTCTAACAAAAATGATTTTAGCAAGGTGATTCAAGTGAATGCTATAAAAAGTAGATAGGAGGAGATCGAGAGATCATAGCTAAGTAAAGATTGAAATGCAGTAAGTTAAAAACTCACACATCAAGAGAAGTACACAGGGATATATAGTGGTTCGGTCAAATGACCTACTACCACTTCTGAAACCTCCTCTGTTGAGGTTCCCAACTTTCACTATCAACTCTTCCTGAAGAGGAAGGACCAAGCACCTCTCTTACAAACGTTTACAAGTGGTTCACACTCTTACAGAATTTTTACAAAGTAAAACTTGAGAGGTGAACACTCAAGCTTATTGAATGCAATTTGCTATAGCTTTGACTTAGTTTTTTTACTTCTTAATTGTGCTTAGCTAGCTAAGAAGAGAGGGATATTTATAGACTCAATTAGCTTTAGAATTAGAGCTAAAAAGAGTCACATCCCGAATTTTCGGGTACTGGCGGTACCACCGCCTGGCACTAGCGGTACCATCGCTAGTTGACCCTGTTCTGTCAGTGTACTGGATGGTACCACCGCTCAATCTGCTAGTACTACCGCTTGACAGGGTCCTCGGACTTTGTGGAGGGGCGGTACCACCGCTTGTCAGGCGGTACCCCACTTGTCAAGCGCTACCACCTTGACAGGTAATAACTATCAACGATACCATTGTTGACCTGGGTGGTACCACCACCTAGACCACCTAGGAACTAGTTCCTGGGGCAGTACCACCGCTAGACATGGTCAGCACCGGTAAATGGGCCCTAAATCCGACCCAATTCAGCCCAATTAAAGGCCTAGTTAGCCCCTATTAGGGTTATTTAGGATTATCACCTAATCCTAACTCTAATTACATATTAATTACGAAATTAAAAATATATTTTAAGCAAATTAAAAACTAGCAATGTTGAGTCTTCTTCCGGTGAGCTTTCCAGCGAACTTTCGGTGGACTTCCGACACACCCTCGGATATCTTCCGGCGAACTTCCAACAGCCTCCTAGACTTTATGGTGAGTTCGATGAATCTTTTGGCCACCTTCCAAACTTTCTCGGTGAACTCCATGAACCTTCGACGATCCTTTTGGCGAACTTTCGAAACCTTTGGCAAGTCCCCGATTCATTATCAGCTAATTCCGATAACACTTCCGATGATCCTTCGGACTTTCGACGGACTCTCGAACTCCCAACGTACTTGACTCTAGTAATTTGCTTTATGTCTTCATTGCTATTATAGTCAATCCTACACACTTATCTCAATAATATGGATTAGATCAAATAACTTATCAATTGACTTCATCATCAAAATTTGAGATTCAATAGATACCACCGCCCAATCTCGATAGTACCATTGCCTAGGCTCCTAGGAGACTGAGCCTAGGGTAGTTCCACCACCCCAAGTCTGGCGGTGCCATCACTAGATAGGGTTCAGCAAGTTGGTTGGGCCTTGAATCCGACTCAAACCTGTCCAATTTTGGGCCCAATTGGACCCTAACAAGGTTAGTGGGATTACCTCTCAGACATAACCCTAGTTACATACTAACTATGATAATTAAGACATATACTAAAGAAAACAAATTCGTAAGTCTAGGTTTCTTCTAGTGAGCTTTCGGCGAGCTTCCAGTAAACTTCCGACAGACTTCTGATGAACTTTCGAACATCTTCCAACAGACTCCCAGTAAGCTCTTGGACTTCACGACGATCTTATTGGTGAGTTTTGATGAGCTTCTTTAGCAAGCTTCGATCTTCTCAGCAAACTCCGTGAACTTCCAATGAACTTTCTAGTGAACTTCTGATAAACCCTTCAGTAAGTTCCTAACCCATTCTCGACCAATTGCGATAGAACTCCCGATGAACTTTTGGGCTTCCACTGAACTCTCGGACTCCCAACGAATCGATCAAACTTGACTCCGACACTTCATTTTGCTTTATGCCTTTATTGCTATCGTAGTTAATCCTGCACAATTTTCTTAATATATGATTAGATCAAATAATTTACCAATTGATTTCATCATCAAAAATCGAGATTCAACACCTTTGATGTTGTACCGACGGATCTAGCACATTCATCTTCTGCCAATCCAATAATGACTCAACTGGATCAACTCAAATCATAGCAAGCTGAACTCAAATTATAACAAGATGAGATCTTAACTGAAGTGCGACAAGTACATCGCAAAATCGATACCATGTATAGACACTTTGGCATACCACCCGAGGAGTAGTTTATACTTTTTAAGAACTCTATGTATTATGACCATATGTGTTGTAATGAAGTTCTTAACTCCCTCTATACTCTTTATGCTACATTAGTATACTTTCACTTTAAGTTTCGTGTAATGCAATAATCGAGAATATTGAATTAAATACATGAGTTTATTGTATGCCTTTTTCAGAATTCTTCTACTTCATATCATCTTGGTATCATCTTTTTGATTTTGTAAATAGAGCTTTCATGAATTTATTTTGTTTCTATCTTCCTCCTATCTCGGTATCAAATTTACTTCATGAATGTTTGATACTCTTGCTACATTGTTTGATGAATTTTTGAATTGGTATCATACACGTTTGATGACTTTTTGAATTGGTAACATACATTGTTTGATGACTTTTTGAATTGGTATCGAATTCACTTCCATCTTTTGATGACTTTCCTCCCCTCATTCATGATTTTTCTCTTTGTATCACTCATGGATTTTATGCTTGTGCAAGTTTTAGCAATATTTTTGAATGAATTTTATTTCATAAAAACATCATTCATGAATTTTAGAAATGGCATTCACGAATGAATTTTAGAAATGGCATTCACGAATCTTACTTCATGAAAACATCATTTGATAGAAATATTATTTAAGGATTTCGATGATACTTGTGTGAATTCTTGCAATATGAGCGGACTTTATTTGATATATGTGACATTCATGGATTCTATAGAAATATCATTTATGACATGAAATGATATACTTGGCTCTTGATGAACTCGTTTCTTGATAGCTTGAACGGATTGCTTTTATGATTCATAGACTTTTTCTCTTTTCTCATTTTTTTGCCATGAGCTCTTTATGAAAAGAAGAAATTTTATGAATCTATAATAGCTTGAATGATTTATTTTTCCTCTACTTCATGAATTTTATAGAAATATATATTCATTCACATCTTTAACTCTTAATGTGAATTTAATACGGATTTCTTCAATGCCATGATAAAAGTGATGGATGAATTTTTATGTATAGAAACATCATTTACATCATTCATGACTCTTGTATGAATTTTTATGTCATGAGCTCTTATGATTTTTAATAGCTTGAATGATCTCTTACTTCACGAATTTTATGGAAATGCCAAATTAACTATTATTGAAAATCTTTTTCTTTCTATCTCATGAATTTTCAATAGCACGAATGGATTGTTTTTCGTTGTAATATTTATGAAATTTTAATATCTCGATTCTTCTTGATAAATGCACTATTCGTGGATTTTTTTTCTTTTTCCCTTTCAAGAAGAATCCTATCACAACAAGTAAAATTTGCTTGTGCAAAATGGTTGCCCACTTCCTTTTTGTTGATGACAAAGAGGGAGAAAATGACAAATTGATGAAAATTTGATATGTTTGCTTAAAATACTTGATATGTATCGCAAATGTGTAAAATGCATCATATGTATTATAAATACTTGAATGTATTGCGAATGCTTGAACTATGATTGGTATCATCAAATGCATCACAAATACTTGAAATATATCAAAATGTATCACATGTATCCTAAATACATCGTATGTATCACAAATGATTGAAATGTATCATGCTCATTATCACATCAAAATGATGAATGTCTATCATTATCATGCGGTATCGAACTTATCATGCTTATTTATCCTACTTAAAATTAACATTATGCCTCGATACGATAAATTATCATTTGGTATCATATTTCAAGTTAGTATCATGCTTAATTTCCTACTTGCAATTGGTATCATGCCTCGGAACGATGAATTATCATCTTGTATCAAACTTCAAATTTGAATTGTGCTAAATCTCATATTTGAAGTTTATATCATACTTAGAAATGATGGTTGTCTATCATCATTGAACTTGAAAATGGATGTCTTGATTTGACATCATTTTTCTATTGTGATGAAAAATCATGATTACTATCATGTTGTGCATGTCGATAAGTTTAAATATATGTAACTTATCAGTTTGGTGCTTGAATTCAAAGGCTTTGAATTCAAGTATATTTTTCTCAAGTATAGCATATAGATAGGGGGAGTTAAGGTTAACTCCGTTATGAATTGGTTGTCATCATAAAAAAAAGGAGATTATTGAATCTCAGATTTTGATGATAAAATCAATTGGTAAATTATTTGATCTAATCTATATATTGAGAAAAGTGTGTAGGATAAACTACGATAGCGATAAAGACATAAAGCAAAATGAGATGTTGGAGTCAAGTTCGATCAATTCATTAGGAGTCTGAGAGTTCACCAAAAGTCTGAACGTTCGTTGGGAGTGTTGCTGGAATTAGCCGAGAATTCGTCGAGAGCTTGCTGAAGTGTTCATCGGAGGTTCATTAAGAAGTTCATCGAAAGATCACTGGAGCTCTTCGAGAAGATCGAAGCTTGCTAAAGAAGCTCATCGGAACTCACCAAGTATATCGTCGTGAAGTCTAGGAGCTTGCCGGGAGTTCATTGGAAGATTACCGAGAGTTCATCGAAAGTCCGTCAGAAGTTCATCGGAAGCTCACCAGAAGACACCTAGACTTACCAGACTTGTTTTGTTTAGTGTATGCCTTAATTATCATAGTTAGCATATAATTAGGGTTAAGTTTGGAAGGTAATCCCACTAACCTTGTTAGGGGCCAATTAGGCCCATAATTGGACCATTTTGGGCTAGACTTAAGGCCTAAACAATGTTGTGAATCTTGTTTGGTGGTGGAACCACCCCAGGCTCAATCTCCCAAGAGCTTGGGCGGTGGTACTATCAGTAGTTAATAACTGCCAAGCAGTGGCACCGCTAGTCAGGTAGTGGTACCGCCCTTTTCCAGTACCCGAGACTCAATCTGGTGATAGTATCGCCAAACTGAACAGTGATACCACCCAGTATTGAGTCAACTAATGGTAGTACCGCCAGGGTCAGGTGGTGGTACTGCTAGTACCCGAAAATCCAGGATGGGACCTTTTTTAGCTTCATTTTTGAAGTCAATTGAGGCATATAAATATCCCTTACTTCTCAACTAGTTTAGCACAGAGAAGTGATCAAAACTGAATTGAAACTATAGTGAAATAGCTTACAAAAGTTGAGAGTTCACCTCCACCATTTCAAAGTGTAAAAGATTGTAATATTAGGATCTGAGCGGCACTAAGAAGGGGGGGGGGTGAATTAGTGCAGCGAATAAAACCCATAAATCTAAAACCGATTTCAGAAATAGTTATTTGAAGAGAAATTTTGATCTGACAAAAATGATTCTAGTAAAATGATTCAAGTGAATGCTATCAAAAGTAGAGAAGGAGATCGATGGATTTGTAGCAAAGTAAAGAATAAGATACAATAATTAAAACTCACACATTCAGAGTAGTACGCAGCGATGTATAGTGGTTCGGTCAAATGACCTATGTCCACTTCCGAAACCTCCTCCAATGAGGCTCCCAACTTCCACTATCAAATCTTCTTGAATGGGAAGGACCAAGCACCCCTCTTATAAACTTTTACAAGTGGTTCATCCTCTTATAGAATTTTGATAAAGAAAAAATGGGAGGTGAACACTCAAGGTATCGAACACAAATTTTCTATAGCTTTGACTCAGTTTTTTTACTTCTCAAAAGGTACTCAGCTAGTTGAGAAGAGAGTGGTATTTATATACTCAATTGGCTTAAAAAATAGAGACAAAAAGAGTCACATCCTGGATTTTCGGGTACTAACAGTACCACCGCCTGTTGACCTTGTTCTGTCAGTGTATTAGATAGTACCACCGCCCAGTCTGGCGGTACCACCACCTGATAGGGTCCTCCGACTCCGACTCTGTGGACTAGTAGTACCATCGCCTATCAGGCGGTACCACCATTAACTGGTAATAACTGTCAACGGTACCACTGCTGACCTAGGGTGGTACCACCGCCCAGACCACCTGGGGACTTATTCCTGAGGCGGTGCCATTACCCCAGTCTGGTGGTGCCACCACTAGACATGGTCCAGCACTATTGAATGGGCCCTAAATTCGGTCCAATTCAATCCAAGTAAGGCCTAGTTAGTAATCTGGATTATCACCTAATCCTGACCCTAATTACATGCTAACTACGAAATTAAAAATATATTCTAAACAAATTAACAACCAGCAATGTCGAGTTTTCTTCCAGTGAGCTTTCCGATGAACTTCCGATGGACTTTCGACACACCCTCGGATTTCTTTCGATGGACTCTCAATAGTCTCCTAGGCTTTATAGTGTTGGGAAATCCACAAGAGGAGCGACATCACATGCATAGTGGAAGAACAAAAAACAAAACCCCAGATTTCCCATAGAAAGTTTCTGTTGTCGTGCGAAGATTGGTGCGTCAAAAACAAATCCATGAAAACTGCACGTGTAAAAGAAGATACCTAGGGAGATCGTATATTCCTGAATCCTGTAGATCTGTGGGAGAGGATGAAGGAGGTCAAGCATCCTCCTCTCTAGCGATATCCACACAGCAGGGATTACGAGGATACACCTCTCTCTCTTGGGTGAGGAGAATAGGAGGTGGCTACCAAAAACCCTCAGCCTATAGAGCTTTAGTTCTCTCCTATTTATAGAGGCCCCCTTAAAACCCTAATGGATCTTTTTTGCCCTATTGGGTATTGAATCTTTATCCAATCACCCAAGCCTCTTGGATTAGTGGGTTTCTACTCAATAATCTCTTATTAGCAATTATTGGATCTCATCTCAAGATCCAATAATTCAGGGGCTTAATGAATATCCAATAAGATAGGGGGTTCAACGGATATCTCATATCTGAACCTCTACTTGTCGCAACACCTACTATATGTGTGTGACCCTCTAGGCCCAATATCGAGCTTGTCGTGAGTCATACTTGTCAAAATTCCTTCTAACTTAGTGAATTATTATGTCTATAATAATTCACCGAACTCATCGACTGTGGACGTACTAGGCCACTATGCCACAGCCCCCAGATGATGCAGGGGAATCCAATCCTTTAGACCTATCTGTCCTCAGTTACCATGTATCTATAATCTCTCATCCATCTAATATCCCAGAGACCCTATACCGCGCATGGTGCTGTCAGGCCCATATGGTCTCTCCTCGAGTTTTGCTCTTGTCGAATTCTCTTGGAGAACCCTTTCTCTCTCAATCCAAATAACCTTGGCCAAGAATTTATTCGAGCAAGAACATATGAGATATTCCTCTCATGATACCGAGATCGGATGATCCTCTATTGCCACTCAATAGCCCTCATAATGTTAGCTACCACTCCCAATGACCGGCTGTACTAGATATGGAACTTTCCAAACCTATAAGTCCGGTATCAAAGAGTGGAGTACTCATACAGGACATCCTTGGTGTCTCAAGTCTATGGTCCAGATACACTACTGAGACTACGGAATCATTTGTCGACATGAGGTATCAATAACCATCCAGCATTCCGTAGGCGGATCAATCAGTGAACTCACTCTCCAATGAGCACCTGCACTGTACCCTTAGTGTCCCCACACGAGTAGCTATGAGACCAGCTACCTCCATCATATAAATGGGTATACAGCACACCAGTCTATCCGGTTATCTCGATGTCCTTCTCGAGTAACCTATGATCAGGATAATTTAGGGTCTGTGTTTAAAGGTGAATCGGTTTCATCATCATAATCTCATCACGATTCAATTTTCATTGCACAGATCCAAGGACATCACAATATACATCTAGATAATGTGAGATAATGCCAATAATCATAAGCAAAGAGATTGACGCAGCATGTTACAAGTGCAATCACTCATGTGATTGGCTTGTAGGGCACCTATAACTAGCAATCTCCCACTTGACCTAAAGCCAATCACCAATATGTCTGATCCCCATCAAACCTCTATGACGCTCAAAGATAATCTGAGTCAATGAATTTATCAGTAGATCTGCAATGTTATTTTCGGATGGAACTCTTTCTACTACTACATCTTTTCGAGCCACGATCTCTCTAATAAGTTAGAACCTCCTTAGAACACTTTTGATGAGACCTGGGATCCCTTATTTGAGTAATCGCCCTGTAGTTATCGCATTATAAGGGAATCAGTCTTCGCTGCTCGGGATGACTCATAGATCTGTGATGAACTTCTTCATCCAGACTCCCTCCTTTGCTGCCTCTGCCGTAGTAATGTATTCTGCCTCTGTGGTCGAGTCAGTAGTAGTGTCTTGCTTAGAACTCTTCCAGTATATTGCTTCTCCATTTATGGTGAACACATATCCTGAATTAAACTTGCTATCATCGACATCAGACTAGAAGCTCAAGTCCGTGTAGATCTCAACCTTGAGGCTACTACCTCCATATACTAGTAAAAGTTCCTTAGTCCTTCTCAAGTATTTAAGGATACTTTTTACTGCTTTCCAATACTCCAAACCTGGATCTGCCTGATATCTGCTCATGACACTCAGAGCATGTGCTATATCAGGCCTGGTACATAGCATAGTATACATGATAGATCAAATTGCTGATGCATATGGCATCATATCCATGTGTGCCCTTTCTTCAGGAGTCCTTGAGGACATACTCCTAGAAAGTGATATTCCATGTCTCATTGGTATGAGACCTCTCTTGAAATTTTTCATGCCAAACCTTTTGACAATAGTGTCTATGTACCTAGACTGGGACAAGCTAAGCATCCTCTTGGATCTATCTCTATAGATCCGTATCCCCAATATGTAAGATGCTTCCCCTAAGTCCTTCATGGAGAAGTGCCTAGATAACCAAGTCTTTACTGTGGAGAGCATTCCTACATCATTCCCAATGATTAGGATATCATCCATATATAATGCCAAAAAGGTGATAGTGCTCTCACTTAATTTTCTGTACACACAAGGTTCATCTTCGTTCGTAATGAAGTCATTAGATCTGATTGCCTCATCAAAGCTTATGTTCCAACTTCGGGAAGCTTGCTTCAATCCATAAATGGACCTAAGCAACTTGCACACCTTATCTGGGTTATCCTTGGACACGAATCCCTCAGGCTGTATCATATACACCTCCTCATCGAGGTTATCATTGAGGAATGCGATTTTGACGTCCATCTGCCAGATCTCATAATCATAGTGTGCTGCAATAGCTAATAGAATTCGAATGGATTTTAGCATGGCTACAGGTGAGAAAGTTTCGTCATAGTCAACACCTTACCTTTGACGATACCCCTTAGCCACTAGCCTTGCTTTATAGGTCTATACCTGTCCATCTACTCCAATCTTCTTTTTGAAGATTCACTTACAACCAATGGGTACAATACCCTCGGGTGCATCAACTAGGTTCCAAACCTTGTTGGAGTACATGGAATCCATTTCTGAATTCATGGTTTCTTACCATTTCCTGGAGTCTATGCTCATAATAGCCTCCTCGTAGGTCTGAGGATCAATATCCTCAACATCCTCTCTTTAGATATGTCTCACATATCTCTCAAGAGGATGGGATACTCTATCTAACCTACGTAAAGTTAGAACTTGTGTGTTAGGTATCTGAACAGACTCTGGCTGTGGAATAGTGCTTGAGCTAGGTTCTCCAACCTCGCTCAACTCTATCATGCTCCCACTGTCTCTACCAAGAATGTGTTCCTTCTCAAGGAACACTGCTCTCTTGGCTACAAAGACCTTTCGATCCTCAGGGTGATAGAAATAATACCCATAAGTTTCTTTAGGATATCCCACGAACTTGCATCGTTCTATCCTAGATTCCAACTTATCAAGCTTATGTCTCTTAACGTGGGCAAGGTAGCCCCAAATCTTAACAACTTTAAGATCGGGCTTCTTCCCATTCTATATCTCATATGGAGTAGACATCACTAATTTAGTTGGAATTCTATTCAGAAGATAAACTGCGGTCTCTAGGACTTATCCCCAGAATGAGATGGGTAGGTCGGCGAGACACATCATGGAACGCACCATGTCTAACAATGTGCGATTCCTCCTTTTTGATACACCATTAAGCTGTGATGTATAAGGAGGTGTCCATTGGGATAAGATCCCATAGTCTTCGAGGAATTGGGTGAACACTGTACTCAAGTACTTACCTCGATCTGATCCAAGGGTTTCAATACTTTTTCTTGTTTGGTTCTCCACTTCTTGTTTCCTCTTAGACTCATATACACTCATGATATGTGGAGCTATATCTAGCATAAATAAACATTATGCACTATTCCTCTCATGATGATCTTATCATCTAATATTATTGAACAACCATTATTCTCAAAAACTAATTTATATCCAATAACTGTCAAACATGAAATGGAAATAATATTTTTGATAATAGAATGAACATAATAGCATGCATCTAATACAATAATAGCTCCACTAGGCAGATGTAAGGTGACCTTGCCAACAGCTAGTGCAGCAACTTTTGCTCCATTGCCCATCTTAAGGTCCATCTCGCCTCTGTTCAATCTCCTAGGTCCTGCCAGAACCTGCAACGAATTACAAATATGATAAGCACTCCCGGCATCTAATACCCATGTGTTATCATAAGATTCTAACAAATGGAGACTAATCATGAATGTACTTGAAGCTTCTCCAAGCTTCTGTTTCGCCCTTTCTATAAGGTACTCTTTGCAGTTCCTCTTCCAGTGCTCATCTTTGCCACAGTGGAAGCACTGGCCTTTGTCCTTTGTTGGGTCTTTCTTGGCAATCTTTGTCTTACCCATTTTGCCCTTGCTCTTGCCCTTCTTAAGGGTCTTCTCAGTCTTCCTTTTCTTTCTGGTCTCACCAGTGTTTAGAACTGGCTTCTCTTTCTTGAAGGTGCTCTCTACTTCTCTTAACATATTGAGGAGCTCTGTGAGGGTCACCTCAAGTTTGTTCATATTAAAATTCATTATGAATTGAGAAAAGGAATCTGGTAGGGACTGAAGTACAAGATCCACACAGGTTATCCTCTAGGACCATTCCTAGACCTATGAGTTTTTCGATCCACTCAATCATCTTAAGGACATAGTTCTGAACCGGTGTCCCCTTAGTCATCCTAGCACGGAAAAGACTCTTTAATATCTCATATCACTGAGTTCTTCCCTGTTCCTCAAACAGTTTGCGGAGATGTAGGAGTATGGAATTAGCATCCATATTTTCATGCTGTCTCTATAACTCAGTAGTCATAGAGGCCAACATATAACACTGAGCAAGAGTGGAATCATCTAAGTACTTCACATAACGAGTGATCTCATCCTCGCTTGCCCCTTCGTCGGGTGTAGGGATCACTGTATTAAGGACATATGTGATTTTCTCCGCTGTAAGAATGATTCTCAGATTGCGAAGCCAATCTGTATAATTTGGACCAGTGAGGCGGTTGGCATCAAGTATGCCACATAAATGATTTGAAAGTGATATTTTTCTAAAATAAAAGATGTAGTAGAAATAAATAACATGCAGACTTCGCAAAAATTTAAACAATTAAGATAAGGACTTCTATCTTAATGTATTCCCACTAATTTTTCGTGAGACACACAACACCCTCTAGTATGTGAATCGGAGACCCCCGACGGATCTCTAGTGGGGATCAGGATCCAATCGGCGTCTTAACGTAACCTCGAGGGACTCGACCAATCACGTTAAGCCCGTAAAGGTAGGCAACTCTTGCCAATCACAACTCCTTGTGATTCCCGTCCTGTTTGGCCACCGAACTACCATGGCCTCGAGGGACTCGACCAACCATGATGTTCGGTTAAGTCATTAACATCGTTACCAGATGAGTCTGATTATGTGATATACTCTCGAGGGACTCGACCAAGCATACCATGTCCTCGGGTCACCTCTGACATCTCTATGTCGTAGATAAGATGGCGAGACACGATATAGGTGAGTCTCGAGGGACTCGACCAACTCAACCTACACCGGGAATCGGCTCCTAGCTATAATGATGGAAGGCCACGTGGGTCAATCTAATTACCTCACATTTATCGACTTAATATTATTAATGGAGAGGATTTTTTATTTGGTCTCCTAACATAATGTGTCACACACATACGTATTTAATATATATACATCTACATCGCATGCAAATATATATATATACATATCTAGTAGGCGTATAACTAATCACACATCACATGAGCAATCACACCAGATGATCATGGACCATATCCTAATGTGATCAGGCCCGAGCCAGTGGGCTCAATCACTCACATCAAGATCTGTGTACTTCGGCGCATCTCTATACCCTGTGATCGTCCATCTCACTTCGTCGGATCCATCGGCATCTCAACGCATCTCCATGCGTCAGATCGTCCGTCTCGGCCTCGTGAGTCACGCTACCGCTACGCCTCCTCATGTAATTACAATATAAATACAGGTACTAGGCCCTATAATAAACAAGAAAAATAGAGGCTCGCAGGCCTCAATAATAATAATCACATGTACACACATCACATCATAGGTCCATGATCATCTGTCCACATCATACATCACATGTATATATATTATTTTATAGGACTACTAGATAAAAATAATAGTTAATTAAACTATTTAATTAACATATTTAACTTTCTGAAATCAGGGACATAAAGGGAATTATTTTAAATTTTTAGGGGTATTTTGGTAATTCGGCCAAAAGGTATTTTGGTAATTCTGTCAAAAGGGACAGAATCTGAAATTTTTGAAATTTCGAGGGGTAAAACTATCTTTTGCCCAAAAAAACCCTAATCCCTCCTTTGCAACGTTACGGTCGCCGCCACCCTACCGACGGCGCCCCTTGCACGCGGAGAGGGCGACGGCGCTGCCGCTACCCCGCGGGTGGAGAACCTGTCGCCACCAGCCGACGGCGGTGTTGCAGGCAACACGGCCATAGCAGGCGGGCATAGCGCCCGTAGGTGCTGCCACAACCGCTGGTGGCGCGCTCGCGGCAGCGCCACCCACGGGGGCAACCCGCGAATCGCGCCTCGGGCAACCACCGGCGCCCAGTCTTGTGCTGGCCGCGGCGCGGGGCGCGGTGCCAGCGACGCAGCGGCAAGGCTGCCCTGGTGCCGCATTGCCCGTGGCGGGCGCCGCTCGGCTGCGTAGCTTTGCCGGCTAGCCCGTAGGCCGCCGACTACTGCCTGTGCAGGTAGCAAGGCTGCAAGTAGCCTTGCGGTTACTACACGAGCGGGCAGCAATAGTTGCTACCCTTTCTCACTCTTCACACCAATGATTTTGGCATCAAAAGATCTAAAACACAACACACGCAGTTTAAGATCCGATCTTCGCGCGAACAACCTGGCTCTGATACCACTGTTGGGAAATCCACAAGAGGAGCGACATCATATGCACAACGAAAGAACAGAAAACAAAACCCCAGGTTTCTCATAGAAAGTTTTTGTCATCGTGCAAAGATTGGTGCGTCAAAAATAAATTCACAAAAACTGCACGTGTAAAATAAGATACCTAGGGAGATCATATATCCTTGAAAACTACAGATCTGTGGGAGAGGATGAAGGAGGTCAAGCGTCATCCTCTCTAGCGATATCCACACAACAGGGATTGTGACGATGCACCTCTCTCTCTTGAGAGAGGAGAATAGGAGGTGGCTACCAAAAACCCTCAGCCTATAGAGCTTTAGTTCCCTCCTATTTATAGAGGCCCCCTTAAAACCCTAATGAATCTTTTTTTGCCCTATTGGGTATTGGATCTTCATCCAATCACCCAAGCCTCTTGGATTAGTGGGTTTCTACCCAATAATCTCTTATTAGAAATTATTGGATCTCATCTCAAGATCCAATAATTCAGGGGTTTAATGGATATCCAATAAGATAGGGAGTTCAACGGATATCTCATATCCGAACCTCTACTCGTTGTAACACCTACCATATGTGTGTGACCCTCTAGGCCCAATATCGAGCTGGCCGTGAGTCATACTTGTCAGAACTCCTTCTGATTTAGTGAATTATTATCTCTATAATAATTCACCCAACTCATTGATTCATGAACGTGCAGGCCACTACACCGCGGCCCCCAGACGATACAGGGGAATCCAATCCTTTGGACCTATCTGTCCTCAGTTACCATGTATCTATAATCTCTTATCCATCTAATATCCCAAAGACCCTATACCGGGCATGGTGCTATCAGGCCCATACGATCTCTCCTCGAGTCTTGCTCTTATCGGATTCTCCCGGAGAACCCTTTCTCTCCCAATCCGAATAACCTTGGTCAAGGATTTGTTCAAGCAAGAACACATGAGATATTCCTTTTATGATACCGAGATCGGATGATCCTCTATTGACACTCAATAGCCCTCGTAAGGTTGGCTACCACTTCCAATGACCAGCTGTACTAGATATGGAATTTTTCAAACCTATAAGTCCGGTATCAAAGAGTGGAGTACTCATACAGGACATTCTTGGTGTCTCAAGTCTAAGGACCAGATACACTACTGAGACTATGGAATCGCTATCTGACATGAGGTATCAATAACCATCCAGCATTCCGTAGGCGGATCAATCAGTGAACTCACTCTCCAATGAGCACCTGCACTGTACCCTTAGTGTCCCCACACGAGTAGCTATGAGACCAGCTACCTCCATCATATAAATGGGTATACAGCACACCAGTCTATCCGGTTATCTCGATGTCCTTCTCGAGTAACCTATGACCAAGATAATTTAGGGTCTGTATTTAAAGGTGAATCAATCTCATTATCGTAATCTCATCATGATCCAATTCTCATTGCACAGATCCAAGGACATCACAATATACATCTAGATAATGTGAGATAATGCTAATAATCATAAGCAAAGAGATTGACACAGCGTGTTACAAGTGCAATCACTCATGTGATTGGCTTGTAGGGCACCTATAACTAGCATATAGTGAGTACGATGAATCTTTGGTAAGCTTCTGAACCTTCTCGGTGAGCTCTGCGAACCTCCGATGATCTTTCAGTGAACTTTTGAAACCTTTGGCAAGTCCCTGATTCATTCTCAGCTGGTTCCAACAACACTTCTGATGATCCTTTGGACTTCCGGCGGACTTTCAAACTTCTAACGTACTTGACTCCGACAATTTTCTTTATGTCTTCATTGCTATCGTAGTTAATCCTGCACACTTATCTCAAAAATATGGATTAGATCAAATAACCTATTAATTTACTTCATCATCAAAATCCGAGATTCAACAATCTCCTCATCTTTTATAATGACAATCAATTGATGATGGAGTTAATCTTAACTCCCCCTATCTATATGCCATATTATGAGAAGTAAAAACACTTGAATTTAATCTCCTTGAATTCAAGCCGAAATGGATAAGTTTCATCCGTTGAACTTATCATAATGCTCAACAAACATGAGCTTTCATTCATAAATATGAAACTTTATATTTTTCATATTTTGAAAACAATGTCAAAGTATGACACTCAATTTTAAGTCGAATGATGATAGACATTTATCACTTCGACAAATGATGCCAATTATAAATTGAAATACAACAAGGATCACATGATATCAATATAAAATGCACACATGCAAGGCATGGTATCATTTTAGGATGTACTATCAAATGAAATGATAACTTATTATATCAATGAAAGATACCAATTTTTAAACATGATATGATAATGATCTCTTAAAAATTTATATTTTAAGCATTTGAGATACATTGCGATACATGTGATATATTGCGATACGATACATATAAGTCATTCATTTCTTCTTGATACATGTAAGATGTTTATCAAGTCACTAATTTATTTTACTCATGTAAAGCATTTAACAAGTCATCAATTTAATTTTGCCACATTCTTCTCCCCCTTTGTCATCAACAAAAAGGAGATGAATCCTAATATATAAAAAAAAGGGTAAAGTTAGTCATCATAAGGTATCATGATGCTAGTCATTTATCAAACATATCAAAAATTATAAAGGTAGTCATCAACAATATACGATACATAAGAATGAGACTAAAATTTGCTTAGAAGATGAGTTAAATACATATTCCAGAAACATACATAATAGATAAGATGGATAAACCCGAAAAGTGGTTTGTTCATTCTTATTCATATTTATGAAATCCAGAAAATGATCATTTATCAAGTTATGAAAGATTCATATATGAAAGAAGATAAAAGGTTCAAGATATAATTTTGAAAATAAAATTATAAAGTGGAAGGATAGATCATTAAAGCCATTCATCAAACATTTAGTCATTTGTTAACCATATTAATAAAAGCTCAAAAATTCATAAGAGAGAGAGATCAAAAATTCATGAGAAAGTTCAACTTAGCATTTATGAAGTGGAGCACATCAATATCAAAAGTTTCATAGATAAAGATTCAACTTGGTATTCATAAGAATGAAAGATAAATAATCAAAGCTTCAAGACTTAGAGATTAGTACAAAGTTGAGATTAAAGTCCGAAGAGAGTATAATAAACACTTAAGAGCTTAATCTTTATGCAAAGTTCATTAATATATGTATTCTTGCATATGTCAAGTTTCAAATGATAAGCAACTTATGAAATCCATTTAGTCATCCTAAAGGAGGTAGAGGGAGTATAAAAACAATTTTATTACATCATTGAAGGGCATGAGATAACTCAAAATTCATCAAATGAAGGAGAAGAATCAAAATATTACGATCGAAGGATAAAAATGAGAGCTCCATTCAAAAATATGATATCATAAAGATGTCATCCAAAATCCGAAAATAATAAGTTGAGATTATAAAAACCGAAATTGAAAAATTTCGGAAAAAGGAACATACAATATCTTCATGTATTAGGACAATCTCATATGGAATTTCAAGAGTATACCAAAATAGCGCAGAGGTTTACAAAACAAAAGTTAAAAGTTTCATTATAACAACTATTCCTCAAGTGGAATACCAAAGTGCTTATACAAGTGATCTAACTTCTAATTCATTTGTCGTACTTCACTTAAAATTTCAGGTTGCTGTGATTTGATTTGATTTATCTCTGTCATAATCAGATTTTCAAAAAATAGAGCAAGAACTGGTTCTGATGGTGCTGCACCAAAGGGACTAGGAGGAGGAGATTCATTACCCCTAAAAATTAGTGTTTCATGTTCTTCTATTGGAGGGGGAGCTGGATTGGTCCTTCAAGGCTGCCTAGTCCATATGGTAACATTAAGTATTTAGATGCTATTTCCAACATATTTTGCCAGATCCGGTATCCAAAATAATTATTTTGTCTGATTATTATCCAGTACATGGTACCTAACTCTATTTGACTAATCTCATCATAGTGATACTATTTAGGAATTATGATACTTATGATGATGTGATGGAGCTTAGAACTGAATGGTAACAAATGCTCACAACTTTTAGGGACTATGGCTATATTAGGATTTCCAAAAATGGTCCCTAAAACCTTAGAGTAGGTTACTCCAATTGCATCCAAATCCCATTGTCCTCTAAAGTAGCAACCCTTGTCTTTTTCAAAGATTCCAATTAGATCACAAATTGTGTTGTCTGTAATTGGAATTTGATTTTCTAAAAGGTAGGTTGACATGTTATCATCATTATCTATGCTTAAATTTGCGTAAAACAACCTAACTAATCTAGGGTAAATTGGTTCATTGATTTGTAAGATGGGCAAGACATCCAAATCGACAAACCACCTAATGGGTTCTAGGTTTCTTAGTTCATCTAAATCAATATGTTTTCCCTTATGCATGGTTCTTGCTTTAAAACTAGGGTACCTAAGGCTATTTCATTAGAGCTAAAAAGGGATGGGTCATCTAAATCTCCTTCCCTCCTTTTCCTTTTGTCCCTAGATGATCTCTTAGGAGCCATTTATCTAAACATGATGATAGAACAAGAAAATTTTAAAGAACCAGTCATGTATTGAGAATCAAAGAATAAGTGTCAAATATTACCTTAGATGAGGTTTCTTAAGAAATAGAGGTCTTGATCCAAGACGAAACCCTCTCTAGGTCTTCTTAAGAGAGAAGATGAAGTTTAGAGAGCAGGGAAAGAGTTTTTGGGAGTGGTTCCAAAAGTTGGGGCCGGTTCCACCACCGGTCCTAATCCCTCTTTATAATAGGGGGCTCCTGGGCGGTGCCACCACTTGGGAACAGAATGCCCAGGTGGTGTTACCGTCAATCCTAGTGGTGCCACCATTGGCACCCTGACTTAGACATTTTTAGGAGGGCTGCAACACCTTATTTTTTATCAATTTGCTTTATTTTTTTTATTTATCTTATAGATGTCTAATTTGATCATCATGTGTTTGATTAAAATAGAATGATGTTTTGTATCACTTCCAATCTTATGTTAATCATACGATGACTCATCAAATCATTTATACAATTATTATAGAGTGTTGTAATCAAGAGGTATCGAAAAATATCTCATCAAGTGGATCGAGAGAGAATGATATCTTAAACATAAGAAATCTCAACTGATGAATGAAAGGTGATTTGTGAAGGCTCAAGGGCTTGCATATCAAAACCGACAATGATCAATTTGTAAAATCATGAAGAAAATAATGCTCAACCAAAAGATGTCTTCATCATATTAAACATCCGAGGTATAAAGCTCAAGGGAAGCAATTTTTATGTCATGAATTATCGATTCATTGCATCACTCATCATATATAAATTTGAAATAGGTAAAAGAGTGTCAAAGACGATTCAAACCATACATCATTAGAATTATATCCGAAAGATATTTCAAAGAGAATATATTGCACTTGAAACTATCAATGTGCATCATCAAATGAGGGCGTGATAGATGCATTAGGAGAATCGAGTCATCAAGTGCTTTTAAGCCATTTATGCACAATAAGTCATGAATTTAATAGAGTTGTGATTCCAAGAATTTGAAATCATTTTGAGGAATCAACTCTAAATCCATCATTAAAATTACATATGAGATTCTTCAAATGAGTCAATTTGTAGATTTTAAGTAGAGAATGCAACTATAGTGATTTTGACTTTTCATAGTAATAATGTTTAAGAAAAATATATAAAAACCTAGTATTCATTAAAACCACATCATTTCAAAACAAGGATTTCAAGTTGTAAGATGACACAAATGTTTTTACCAAAATCAATTTTCAAGAGACTTAATGGAAGTTATGGTACATAACCAAATAATGTAGAACACTCAAGGATCTTTTATTACTCGAGCTAGTGAGCTTGATAATGACCAAGAATTGTATTACTACTTGCTCCTAGCTTGTGTGGGTGAATGTATCTATAAAAGAGAATGGTTTTTAGGTACCCATTTGAACTTGGGTGCCTCAAATGTTGATCTACTAAACTTATTATTGTTCATTGAGTTCCTTATTGTTCCTTTAGGAACCCATATTAACCTTTGTGGGCTAAGTTTCTTATACGGACATTTGTAGGCAACATGTTTGGATTTGCAACAAAAGTTACATTTTAAATGGGATGAAACATGTAGTATGAGTCCTTTAATGAAGGTGGTTAAAGTTCGGTGAGATCTACTCACAAATCCAATACCACTTCTTTTTCTAACATGACCCTTGTTTGCAAGGATCATGTCTAGGCCCTTGCTACCGACCTTAAACTTATTTAGGGTCTCTTTAAGTAGCAAGTTCTCATTTTTTATTATTTCTAAGTGTTCACACTTAGAGCATGAGGGTAAAGAGGGAGTATCGAGTTCAAGACTTTCAAGTTTATCTAGTAAGATAGCATGCTCTTTTTTTAATAAATTAAACTTCTTACTAATAGCTCTACACTCATCAAATAATTCATGAAAAGTAATTGAAAGTTCATCGAAAGATAAATCTTCATTAAATAACTCACTTACCTCATCTCCAAAAGCCGTCAACGTGAAGTTGGCCTCCTTTTGTTAATTGCTTCTTCATCTTCGGAGCCACTTGGGTTATCCTATGTCGCCTTTAGAGCTTTCTTCCTCTTTGGTGCTTCTTCTTAGCTTGGGGGCATTCACTTTTGAAATGCTCTAGCTTCTTGAATTCGTAACATATAACTAGGTCCTTTTTGGGTTCAAGTTTGTTTTCATTTTTAAATTTATTCTTTCTTATAAATTTTTTGAATTTCCAAGTTAAGAGTGTAAGTTCATCATCAAGGTCCTCATCACTTGAAGTTTCCTTCAAGTGGTCTTCTTATGTTCTCAATATCATATCCTTCCTGTTCTTTGGAAGGGGGTTCTCTATCTCATCATGAGCATAGCATGTTATTTTGTAGGTCATTAAAGATCCAATGAGTTCTTCAAGAGGAAAATTTTTAAGGTCATTGGCCTCTTCAATATCCGTAACTTTTGGATCCTTCATTGGTCTCTTGAATGGCCATAACTTTTGGATCCCAATTTTATGGAAGGGATCTTAAAATTTTTATTACAAGTTCAAAATTAGAAAAACCTTTACCAAGTGCTTTGAGTCCATTAACGATATCCGTGAAACATGTATACATGTCACCGATAGACTCACTTGGTTTCATCCGAAACAATTTATAAGAATGCACCAAGAGGTTGATTTTGGACTCTTTCACTTAGCTAGTACCTTCATGAATGATTTCAAGAGTATGCCAAATATCAAATGCTGATTCACAAATCGAATCATGATTAAACTCATTTTTATCAAGTACGTAAAACAAGGCATTCATAGCCTTTGCATTAAGTGCAAAAACCTTCTTCTCTGATTCATTTCATTCATTCATCAAAAGAGAAGATTTTTGAAATCTATTTTCAATGATATTCCAAAGTTTAAAATCTATGGAAATAAGAAAAATCTTCATACAAATCTTCCAATAGGTGTAATTCGACCCATTGAACATAGGCGGACATGTAATAAAATGACCCTCTTGCATGCCAAAATAAGTCATCTCTCTTGGGTTTTAAACTAAATGAGAGTGACCAAGCTCTGATACCAATTGTTAAGATCTGAGCAGCACTAAGAGGAAGGGGGGGTGGTGAATTAGTGCAGCGAATAAAACCCATAAATTTAAAACTGATTTCAGAAATAGTTGTTTGAAGAGAAATTTTGATCCGACGAAAATGATTCCAACAGAATGATTTGAGTGAATTTACAATAGATCTGAAGCTTAGGTGGAAGGGACTTGTGACCTTACTAAGAAGATGTAGTCATTTTTCTAGTTAATAGAATATTTATTATTGTAAAGATAAGAAATTAAATTCAATGATGAAAAAAAGGAAGTATATTTTATAAATTATGAATAATAAAATGATGAATTATTACATTTTATAAATCTAGGATGTGACAAGTATACCTGGTCCTAAGACTTGAGATACCTAGGATGTCCTATATGAGTACTCCACTCTTTGACACTAGACTTATAGGTCTAGAAGTTTCAAATCTATCATATTCGATCATCGGGAGTGGTAACCAATCTTAAGAGGGCTATTGAGTATCGATAGAGGATTATCTATCTACTCTCAGTGTCATAAGAGGAATATCTCATGTATTCTTACTCAGTCAAATCCCAGGCTAGGGTCATTCAGATTAAGAGAGAAAGAATTTTCTAGAAGAATTCGATTATAGCAAAACTCGAGTAGAAACCGCATAGGCCTAACAGCAATATGCCCGATATACAATCTTTGCGATATTAGATTGATGATGGACTATAGGTACATGATAATTGAAGACAAATAGATCTAAAGGATTGGATTCCCCTGTATCATCTCAGGATTGTGGAGTAGTGGCCTAGTATGTCCGTAGTTGATGAATCGAGTGAATTATTATGGAGATAATAATTCATTGAGTTAGAATAAGTTCTGACAAGTATAACTCATGACCAACTCAATATTAGACCTAGAGGGTCATACACATTTGGTAGGTGCTACGATGAGTAGAAGTTCAGATATGAGATATCCATTATAGCTCCTATCTTATTGGACATCCAATAAGCCCATAAATTATTGGATCCTATAGATGAGATTCAATAAGAGCTAATAAGAGATTACTGGATAGAGACTCACTAATCTAAGAGGCTTGGGTAATTGGATGGAGATCCAGTACCCAATAGGGTAGGATCTATTGTGGTTAAGTTGACAAGGGACCTTTGTAAATAGGAGAGAACCAAAGGCCCATAGGCTAGGGCTCTTTTGGCTGCCACCCCGTATTCTTCTCACCCCTCTCCTCCTCAGCCAACAGCCCTTATTTGGGGCATGTGGACAACAAGAAGGGGTGGCCTTTTCTTGATTGCTTGATGTGCACAAAGAGAAGATTGGTGTAGCGATTTAAGGAGCATCTTTATAGCCCCTACCATATGGATCACCACTAGAGAGGAGGATAATAAACCTCTTTCATCCTCTCTCTCATAAATCTGCAGGAATTCAATGAGGTACGATCTCTTTGAGTAACACAATTCCCTTATACGTGTAGTTTTTTTGTTTCATAGGTTTTTGCATACCAATCTTTTTCATGATGATGAAACCTTCTTTTCTATAGGAAATCTATGATTTTTGTTCTTGTACTTCTGCTACGCATATGATGTCACCCTAGATTTTTTAACAAGACGATCGTACCACTTAGACTGGCAATAGTACTGCCAATGCAGGGGTGTATACCACTAGTACCTCGAAAACCCAGGATGAGACCTTTTTTTACTCTATTTTTGAAGTCATTTGGGGCCTATAAATAACTCACCCATCCTTGCTCGATTTATAGAAGCAAAAGTGAACTAATTTTAAAGGTTGCTAAATCAAAGTTATAATCTTGAAAAGTGTTAAGAGTTTCCCTCCTCTCCTTTGAAAGTTTAGAATTCTATCTAAGGGGGGTGTGAGACTTATAAAGGTTCTCTCCTAAACCTATAAAAAGAAAAAAGAGTTATAAAAGGGTAGTTGATCTTTGTCTATTAAAAGAAGTGTTGAATCTCAGATTTTGATGATGAAACTAATTAATTATATTTTGGTTATCTAACTATGTTTTAAGTGATGCAGGTCTACTATCAATCAGGATTAGACAATTGACATAGGAGGAATCAACGTTGCGCTGAAAGAAATCACATCAGGATATTGACATTGAGCCGAAGGTCCGATCATTGGGTGGTGGTACCACCCAATGTCAGAGCACCTGGGTGGTGGTACCGCCCAGTACACTGACCATGACAGTGTATTTGGCAGTAGTACTACCTACTGTCAGGGTTAAACTGATAGTGGTACCACCAGTGACAAGCGATAGTACCGTCAATACTCGGTAAACCCAGGATGGGAAGGTTTCTGGCTCCAAGTTTGAATCAGATTGGAGCCTATGAATACCCCTCTGATCCCTTGGTTGGATAGAAAAGCACAGAGAATTTGAAAGAAAGAAAAAGCTGTAAAAACCTCTTCAAAACTTTCCTCCTTTAGCTTAGATAGATTTTAGCCTAAAGAGATGAGTATGCTTGTAAAGGTTATCTCCTATGCTCATCAAAAGGAGAGAGCATCGTAAAGGAGAGTTAGTCTTCGCCCGTTGGAAGGAAGACAGCTAGTATTTCTGGCCTTAAGAGAAGAGGAATCAAGAGTGGACATAGGTCGTATGACCGAACCACTATAAAATCGGGTTTGCATTTACTTATTATTCTTTATATTTCAGCAAACCTTATTTACTTGCTACTCCACTTCCTCATCTCCTTCTTACGAATCATTTTAAGTCTAAATGCAATCGAAACTGGATTTCATCAAAACGAAGTTTTCAACATATGAGGTTTTTCAAAATCATTTTAAATTACTAAAATTTATCATACTTAATTGCTGCACTAATTCACCCGCACCCCCCCCTTAGTGCTGCTCTAGATCCCAACAATTGGTATCAGAGCCACATTTTTTCTCTTTCGGATTCACACTCGTGGGAAATGGCTCTTCACGGCTTTCAAGAAGGTTTTTTGATTGTTCGTCCCCCGTTGTTTAACGGATCGGACTACGCATATTGAAAAACTTGAATGAGAGTTTTTTTTATTTCTCTATATTTAAATTTATGAAATATTATTGAAAATAGCTTTCAACTTCCTTCTAAACCGATGAACGAATGGTCAGATTTAGAGAGAAAATCTTTTTCCTTAAATACAAAGGCTATGAATGTCTTATTTTTCGCTTTGGACAAAAACGAGCTCAATCGGATTTCTATATACAAAACAGCTTTTGATATTTAGCGGACACTTGAAATCACACATAAGGAAACTAGTAGAGTCAAAGACTCGAAAGTAAACCTCTTATTGCATGATTTTGAGCTCTTCCGAATGACACCAAGCGAGTCTATCAGCGACATGTACACCCATTTCACAGAAGTCGTCAATAGCTTAAAAAGTCTTGGTAAATACTTTTCAAATTTTGAACTCACTAACAAGATCTTAAGATCCCTTCCAAAAAGATAGGTCCTAAAGTAACTGCAATATAAGAAACTAAAAATTTAAATGATTTTTCATTGGAAGAACTAATCGGGTCATTAATGACCTATGAAATAACACTCTTGGAATATTTTGAACTCAATGAACAAATGAACCACCTTCTAAAGAACATGAAGGATTTGGAACTCCGGACTATAAAATGCCACTTGAGTGATGACTTAAATGATGAGGATAATATTGAGGACCTTGAACTTTTAATGAATTTTAATAAGTTCATTAAATAAAAATCTAAAATAAAAAATAAACTTGAATAGAGGAAAAGGTCAAAGAAGAGGAAGCCACCCAAGGACGAATTAAGAACTTCCAAAAGCGAAATGGCATATTGCACTTTGACAAGCTTCGACTACAAGGTAAGCAACTTAACTAAAACTCCCTTGAACTATTTTGAAATTACATGATGTTTTTTCATGAGTGCTTAATTTAGATAGTAGGAATAAAAAATTATTTTTTAAAAATTATATCATGCTTCTCTTTTTAGCATCTTTGAAAAATTAAAAAAAATTGATCATGAAAATTATATTGTTTCATGCATGTTATGATTTAAATTTTGAATGATGTATGCAACGTTATGGATGATAATTACATGATGTGTGATAATTCATTTCCATGCATATAATTTCCATATCCGTTTTCGGTTTCAATCTTGATGCATGGGTTTGATATAATAAATCAATTAGCATGATTATGTTTGTATACCTAATAGGATTAATCTATGTTTGTGTATTTCAGTTTTCATGCTTAATAATATTATGCATGAGGATTTGAAGTAATGATATCCTATGTTTTGGAATGATGTCTTGATGGTTTTGACGATACTTGTATTTTGAATTTATATGATGATGGCTTTTATATGAAATATTTGAACATACTCTGATAAGATCAATCACATGAAATTAAACACATAAAAATGGGAAAATGTGCTATCATGATGTTTTTATGTTTTATGTGTTTTGCCTCGATGGCTTTGATGATGAAATTACCTTTTTGGTCTTAAACTTGATACACAACTTTTTTAGAAAGAGGACTTGAGTATGCTTACATGTAATCAATCTACATTATTCTAAATAAAATTTTCGTGAAATTTGAGCATTTCTTTGTGAGACCAAATTGCATGAATTGAAACACATAAAAAGAGGAATGTTTTTGTGAAAATTCTCTATCTTTAAAGTTTTGGCAAATTTGTCAAATTGAATAAGATAAAAATGATGAATATCTCGATATTAAAAGGATGTTATCATGATTGAAAGTTGTGGAATCATGCTTAATGATTTGTTTTATGAAATTTACCTTTTCGCTCTTGAATGTTAATACTTGTTTTTATTAAAGGCAAAGGCTTGATTATAAAATGAAACACATTATCATAAATTGAATCTTATGTTTTGAAATAATATGTTATATTTTTGTCTTGACAATTTTTATGATGAAGTTTGTATTTCGATTTTGAATGTTGTTACTTCTATTTGATTTGGCATATAAAGACAAATGCATGCTTAGACGAAATGAATTACTTAAAAAGAAAAAGCTTTTCCTATCTTATCGAGATTAAAGAATTTGTTTTTTATATTTTTTTAATCTCGTGAATGATTTTGATGATTCATTTTGTAAAATTGAATGAGCTAAAAATGATAAATATCTTAACAATAAAAGCTTGTATAATGCTTGATGAATTCACATTTTAAAGCTATGCATGATGAATCATATGTCTTGGACTAATATGTTATATAGGTTTTTGGTCTAAATTATTTTTATGATGTTTTTGCCTTTACGTCTTGAACTTTCATGCTTATCTCTATTTAACATTAAAAGATAAAGACATGCTTATATGAAATTAATAAAAAAAAGGAAAAATACATGATTCTTGAAATTTTACTATCTCTAGCAGTTTTTCGATTTTTTCATGAAAGATAAGTGATAAATTTATTTATGATATTTTATAAATCACTTGAATTATGAATGAGATTTTGATGATGTGGTAATAACCTTGTTCATGTTATGAATCTCAAAAATGATAATTTGATTATGAGTTTTAAGTTAACGAATTGACTTGAATGAGATTTTATTTCAACCAAATCATGAACTTTCTTTTGACTTCTTGACTTGACAAATTTCAAGAAATGTGATTATTACTTGATATTTGATACTTGGAATTTCTTATGAAATATGATCTTATTGAGATTTCTTATGCATGAAACAAATTGTTCTCTTTGCTATTTGCTACCAAATGAATCATGATTGATATCATTGCTATTATACCTCCTATGATTCATGTTGTAGAGAAAGAATTTATAAATCATGATGCATTGAGATTTCGTATGAAATAATCAAGTGCTCATGTGATTCTTTGCTAAAGAAAATTTTATGATTCATGATCTTAATAATTACAACTTGAATTCTTTTTTAATCAAGATCCTTTTTAAGAGAATTTTTATCTATATCATGATCTTGATGTCTTATGCTTGAATAGAAAACCTTCTAAAGGAATCATGATCTTTACACTTAATGCCCATGATTCTTTAAGAATTCTTCACGTTACTTGCTGAAAAGGAGAGTTATTGAAATGATTCATGGACTTCTTGGATTTATAACTTTTGGTATTCATGGACATGATTTCTTTATATTTTTGCCTTGAATGCATCATGTGTTGATTGAAAGATTTATTGTAAACTCTTATTGATGCAAATTTATAATTGATGTAAAAGTCTATATTATTGGATCCTCCATTTCATTTTGACAACAACTAAAGGGGAGCTAACTTTCTAGCTTCAGACATCATAGTACAAAAGGACAGTATGAACAATAAATTGGCACATATCGAAAGCACATGCGGAACAATGAAACGTGCATGTGCCTATACGAAACAATACGATGCAAACAGGTTCTTTCACAAATGTAGTTGAATTTGAAAGGAATATAAAAGTAAGAGTATACAAGGATTTGAAATAATAATATAAAGCTCAATCGAAGAAACGATTCTAATTGGATTCAATTTCTAAAGAGATGAAACATGAATAGGCAAAATCATATGATTGAGTGGTATCATATCAAAAACACAAAGGGCATAGTGGGATCTCGAATAGAATATGGTCCATTCAGAGCATGGACCCAAACAAAAGTCAGAGCATTACGGGCTTTAAGCATATACCCTTTACCATTTCTAGCAAAGGTCCAAATAATTCCTTTACCATTTCTGGCAAAGGTCTACATAATCCCACAGCCACTAGAGTACAAAAGGACAGGTGAGCAATAAAATTGACACATCGGAAGCATATGCGGAACAACAAAATGTACATGTGCCTTTACGAGTCAATATAATTTATTATCATAATTTTAAAATTCATGTAAAGGAAAAAGAATTGTACTCTTCCCTTCTTTTTGACAAAGATAAAGGGGGAGAAAAATTGCTATCTTGAACATCACAAAGAGAAGTAAGTTGCTATCTCGAAAGAAGAAAAATTTTGCTAAACTTCACAAAAATGGCTAGCTTGCAAATTGCAAAGTATGCTAGCTTGCTTGTCATTATTGCTTGCTTGCTTATCATCAATTTCTCTCATATCATGATTTATTTATGACTCCCTTGAATTCATGACTTGATATGTTGAAAATTCATGATGTAAATTTATTATTTTGTCATGATCAAGGTATTGATGTAAAAGACTATTTATACTCCTATCCTTTCTTTTTGACATTGACAAAGAGGGAGAAGGGTTTGCTAGATTGCACATTGCAAATGAAAGCAAGGTTGCTAGCTTATGTATCAGAAGCAAAAAAGTGCAAACCTGCATATCTTTAGAAACTATTAGCTTGCATGTTTAGAGTGGTAAAAAGTTTGCAAAAATTGCTAGCTTGATCATTACACAAGAAGCAAGTAAAACTTGTCATTCTTGAACTTAAAATATTGCTATAATTGAATGTTTTAAAGAGATATGCATTGAATATCTAGATTGATAGCTAGTATAATTACAAAACTTGCATATTTTTTAAATTAGCTATGATGCAACTTCTCCTTTTTGTTGATGACATAGGGGGAGAAGTAGATTGATGGTTTCATGCAATGTATGATTGAATATTTTACATATTTGTATGATGTTTTTGCATGATGACATAATGGGAGAAGTAGATTGATGACTTTATGCAATGTATAATTGAATATTTTACATATTTGCTTGATGTTTTTATTGACATGATTTTTTATACATGTTGCTTGGATTTGGCATAATTCAAGTGTTCTATCAATATGGCATATTGATAGAGGGAGTTTGGTTAAACTCCGGGAGTTAAGATTAACTCTATCATCAATTAGTTATCATCATAAAAAAGGGACAGATTATTAAATCTCAGATTTTGATGATGAAACTAATTGATTATGTTTTGATTATCTAACTGCATTTTGAGTGACGTAAGTCTACTATTGATTAGAATTAGATAGTTGACACAGAGGAATTAACGTTGCACTAGAAGAAATCACATCAGGATATTGGACGTGAAGCCGGAGGTCCGATCGATAATCAACAGAAGGCTTCGGACATCGGACATTGGACCAAGAAGAGTGGTGTTGCACTAGGGAGATCAGGGTTGCAGAGGTCAATCACCGATTGGGCAATAGGCCATAAGAGAGGACGATGCATCGACCAATGACATGTCGGGTAACAGGATGTTGATTCATGTAATAATTATCTAGATCAAAGTAAGATTAAGATTTACTTAGTGTGTAAGATTAACTACGATAACGATAAAGACATAAAATGAAATAAAGTGCCGAAGTCAAGTACAATGGAATCGTTGGGAGTTCGAGAATTCGACGAAAGTCCGAAGATTTGTTGTGAGTGCTGTTGGAACTGGCCGAGAATGAGTAGGGAGCTTGTCGAAGGGTTTTCAGAAGTTCGCCAGAAAGTTTTGTCGGAAGTTCATGGAGCTCAAAAGAAAGATTGGAATTTGCCGAAGAAACTCGTCAAAACTCTTCAAGATCATTCTGAAGTCCATGAGCTTGTTGGGAGTCCGCAGAATGGTGTTCGAGGGTTCATCGGAAGATCGCCGGAAGTTCATCGGAAGCTTGCCGAAGGAAGACTTGAAGTTTCAGACTTTGTATTAGCTTAAGAAATATCTTTAATTTCATAGTTAGCACATAATTAGGGTTAGGATTAGGTGTTAATCCTATAACCCTATTAGGGGCCAACTAGGCCCAGTAATGGACTAGTTTGGGCCGGGTTTAAGGCCCAACCAGAAGTGTTAGATCCTATCTGGCGGTGGCACCACCAGACTAGGGCAGTGGCACTACCCTAGGTCTAGCTCCCCAAGATGTACTGACTGTGATAGTGTGTCAGGCGATACTACCGTCCGATTGGGCGATGGTATCAACCAGTGTCAGGGTCAAACTGGCGATGGTACCACTAGTGATAGGCGGTAGTATCGCCAGTACCTGATAAACTTGGGATGGAAAGATTTTTGGCTCCAAGTTTGAATCAGATTGGAGCCTATAAATATGCCTCCCATCCTTAGGTTGGATAGAAAAGCACAAAGAATTTGAAAGAAATAAAATGCTATAAAAACCTCTTCAAAACTTTCCTCCTTTAGCTTAGATATATTTCAGCCTAAAGAGAGGAGTGTGCTTGTAAGGGTTACCTCGTAAGCCCGTAAAAAAAAAAGCGCTATAAAAGGAAGTTGGTCTTCGCCTGTTGGAAGGAAGACAGCCAGTGGAAAGCCAATGGTCTCAAGAGAGGAGGAATCGGGAGTGGACGTAGGTCGTATGACCGAACCACTATAAAAATTGGGTTTGCATTTACTTATTGTTCTTTATATTTCAGCAAATCTTATTTACTTGCTACTCCACTTTCTCATCTCCTTCATATGAATCATTTTAAGTCTAAACGCAATCAAAACTGGATTTCATCAAAACAAAGTTTTCATCGTATGAGGTTTTTTTGATATCATTTTAAATCGCTGAAATTTATCATACTTAACCGCTACACTAATTCACTCCCCCCCTCTTAGTGCCGCTCTAGATCCTAACAAGATCGTTAGTGAAAGCCAGTAGTCTCAACGGAAGAGGAATCGGGAGTAGATATAGGTCGCGATGGCCGAACCACTATAAATCCAGTGTGCTCTTTTCCATTGTTGTTTACTTTAATTGCTTACTACTCTAAGTCAAGCTCACTTTTGATATCAGTTTTCATCAAACGAAGTTTTACTAAATTCTCCCCTCTTAGTGCCACTACAATCCTAACATTTGGTATCAGAGCAAGTTTTTCTTATTTGGTTTAACACCTAAGAGAAATGATTTTTTTTGACAATCAAAAGGGTCGCTCTATCACTCGTCCTTCTTTATTCAATGTGACAGACTACATTTATTGAAAAACATATATGTAGATTTTCTTGATTTCTGTAGATTTTGTTTTATAGAATCTGGTTGAAAGTGGTTTTCAAAAGTCTTCTAAACCAATGAATGAATGGAATGATTTAAATTATAAAATTTTTTCTTTGAATGCTAAAGCGATGAATGCTTTGCTTTATACTTTAGATAAAAATAAATTTAATAATATTTCAATATGCGAAACTGCACATGACATTTAGCACACACTCGAAGTCATACATAAAGGCACAAATAGAGTTAAAGAGTCTAAGATTAATCTTTTGATGCATAATTATAAGTTGTTTCGAATGAAGCTAAGCAAAACTATTAGTGACATGTACACCCATTTTGCGGATGTTGTCAATGGTTTGAAAGTACTTGGTAAAAGTTTTATTAATTTTGAACTTGTTAACAAAATTCTAAGATCCTTTTTAAAAAGTTGGGATCCAAAAGTAATGGTAATACAATAAGCAAAAGACTTAAATAATTTTTTATTTAAAGAAGTTTTCAGGTCTTTAATGACCTATGAAATGACTTGTACGACATATAATAAATGTGAGAACAACCTTCTAATGAATAGGAAGGATATGACACTTAGAACTAAAGAAGATTACTTGGGTGAAAACTCAAATGATGATGATAATAATGATGATTTGGCACTCCTCACAAGAAAATTTAAAAATTTCATAAAAAGGAACAAAACGAATCCTGTAAAATAAGATATTAAGAATAAAAATGAACTCAAAAAGGATATGATCATCTGTTATGAATACAAGAAGCTGGGGCACTTCAAAAGTGAATATCCCCAAGTGAAGAAAAAGCTACTAAAGAAAAAAAAAGCACTCAAGGTGACTTGGGATAAATTAAGTGCATCCAAAGATGAGGAGCAAACCTACAAAGATGAAGTGGCAAACTACACATTAAATACATTTGGCAATGAGGTATGTAACTCAAACGAATCTTTTTTATCTTATAATGACTTTGATGAATTTAAATTAGTTGGTAAAAAATATAAATTGTTAAAAAAGGATCATGCTTCTCTTTTTAGTGAATTTAATAAATTAAATAATGAGTACAATAAATGCTTGTTAACTCTTTATAATAAGTGTGAAGAGTTAATTCACTTAAGAAGTAAAATGTATTGCTATAACAAACATTAAAAAATTTTAAAATTGATAACAAATCATTAAATATGATTCTTGCTAATAAGGGCCATGTTTATATAAACGAAGGAATCGGCTTTATGAGTAGTAACACTCCACAAAAGCTAACTAAATTTGTTAAATGACCTATATTACATATTCCCCCTAGAATTAAATGTAATTTTTGTGAGAGATGTGGTCATTATGCCTATATATGTGCATTTAAAAAATATAGCTCATATAAGTTAGTTTGGCTTCCTAAATAAACCATAAATAACTTAATGCCAATAGTCATGATAGATAGATCTATTCATGAGGGACTCGTAGTTAAATGGGTACCTAAAACCAAACCCCCTTTCTTGTAGATGTATCTACAATCAAAAGCTAGGAGCAAGAGATGATATCTTGATAGTGGATGATCAAGACATATGACTAGAGATCAAACATATTTCTTTAAGTCCACTAGCCAAGACGAATGATATGTCACCTTTGGAGATAACAATAAGGGAAAAATTATTAATAAAAGTAATACAAATAACAAATCAAACCATTTAATTAAAGATGTTTTATTAGTAGATGGTTTAAAACATAACCTACTAATCATTAGTCAATTGTGTGATAAAGGATATAACATTAAATTTGAATCTAATGCTTGTATTATAGAAATACTACAAAAAATAAATCTATGATTACCTTAAGAAGTAATAATGTGTACACTATTGATCTTGATATTTTTATGATGAAACTTGTTTTTCAGCTTTAAACGATGATGCATGGCTTTGGCATAGGAGATTAGGTTATACTAACATGAAACTAATTTCATAAATTATAATCAAAGAACTCATAAGAGGTATGCCTAGAATTAAATTTGTTAAAGATAAAGTTTGTGATACATGCCAATTAGGAAAACAAACAAAGAGTAGTTTTAAATTAAAAAATCAAATAAGCACCTCTAGACTACTACAATTAATCCATATAGATTTATTTGGACAATTGATACAACAAGACTAGAAGATAGTAAATACGCTTTTATAATTGTTGATGATTATAGTAAATATACTTGGACATACTTCTTAGTATATAAAAGTGATTACTTTAAATATTTTATGAAATTTTGTAAGCTAGTTCAAAATAAAAAGGGTTTTATGATTACGTCTATTTGTAATGATAATAGTGATAAGTTTAAAAATTATCATTTTTAAGATTTTTATGATTTAAATGGGTATTACCATAATTTCTCTACTCCAAGAAATCTACAATAACATGGAGTTGTTGAGAGAAAAAATAGGAGTTTACAAAAGATAGTAAGAACAATGCTTAATAAACATAGCCTACTCAAATACTTTTGGGCCGAAGCCATTAACATGGCATGCTATGTTATGAGCAGGGTTCTTATAAGACCACTCCTATCTAAAACTCCTATGAATTGTTGAACAATAAAAGACCCAATATTTCATATTTTAAAGTTTTTGGTTGTAAATATTTTATTTTAAATGAAAAAGATGCCTAAGGAAAATTTAATTCGAAATCTGATAAAGACATATTTCTAAAGCTTATTGTATCTTTAATAAAAAAAACTTTAGTTATTAAGAAATCCATCCATGTTGTTTTTAATAAGTTTTTTAAATTAAAAAAAAATAATTTTGATGATGATTTTGATTTTGGTACTTTAAATTCTCCTCTCCGAAGCAACTTAGATGCATCTACTTTCAAGAAATCCTTACCCAAGAAATGAAAGTATATAGATGCTTATCCTAAGGAGCTAATCATTGGAAATACATCAAAAGGTATTCAAATTCATTCTTCTTTTTAAAATTTTTATGCGAATGTGGCCTTTTTGTCTCAAATTGAACTAAAATGCATTGACGATGCTCTAAAAGATGATTCATGGGTTTTTGCATTACATAAGAAATGAAAATCAATTTGAGAGAAATAAAGTATGGAAGCTTGTTCCTAAACCTAATGATCATATATTAAATGGTACTAAATGGGTCTTTAGAAATAAGTAAAATGAACATTGTATCGTAGTTCGAAACAAGGTTAGATTAGTGGCTAAAGGTTTCAACCAAGAAGAGGTGTTAATTATAAAGAAACCTTCACTCATGTGGCAGGACTTGAAGCTATAAGAATACTCCTTACCTATGTTTATTATAATAATTTTTAAATTATTTCAAATGGATGTCAAAAGTGCTTTTCTTGATGGCTTTATTTCTGAAGAAGTTTATGTTAAACAACCATCCAGATTTGAAAATGCTCTTTTTTCAGATTATGTTTACAAGTTATCTAAGGCTCTTTATGGTTTAAAGTAAGCTCCTAAGGCTTGGTATGAGAGGCTTAATTCTTTCTTTATTCAAAATAATTTTTTGAAAGGCAAGGTCAATACTATATTATTTATTAAATATTTTAAAAATAATTTTCTTATAGTTCAAATTTATGTTGATAATATCATTTTCGGTTCTTCATATGAATCTTTGTGTGAATCTTTTGTCAAAAGTATAAGCCAAGAATTCGAAATGAGTTTAATGGGCGAATTAATTTTTTTCTTAGGATTATAAATTAAGCAATTAAGTGATGGGACTTTTATTAGTTAAACTAAGTATACCTTGGATCTATTAAAATGATTTCATATGGATAATGTTAAGGCCATTAACACACCTATGAATACTTCTACAAAATTAGATATGAATAACGAAGAAGAGTGCTTTAATCAAAAAACTTACAGAGGTATAATAGATAGTTTATTATACCTTACTGTCACTAGACTCGATATTATGTTTAGTATTAGACTTTGTACTAGATTTCAATCTAATCCTAAACAATCTCATTATAAAGTAGTTAAAAATATTTTTAGATACTTAAAAGGAACTTCTAATCTAGGATTATGATATTCAAAATCTAAAAATTTTGAATTGATTGCTTATATCGATGTTGATTTTGTTGGATGTAGAATAGATAGAAAAGCACATATGGAACATGCCAACTCCTAGGCCATGCATTTATCTCTTGATCTTCTAAGAAATAAAATTTAGTTATATTATCTACGGTCAAAGTTGAGTATATAGCAATAGGTGCATGTTGTGCACAAGTTATTTGGATGAAAAATACTTTAGAAGACTATGGACTTTACTTGAAAAACATCTCTATAAAATGCAATATTACTAGTGCTATTTGTTTAACAAAGAATCTCATTCAATACTCTAGAACTAAACACATTGATATTAGACATCATTTTTTTAGAGATCATGTTATATCTTTAGAATTTATTGACACAAAATATCAATTAGTAGATATTTTTACTAAATCATTGAATGAGAAATAATTTGATTTTATTAGAAGAGAATTAGGCATGTTAAATTTTCCAAATGCATGAACTCTTCTTATATATTTCAGATTATTATCTTGATTTCTCAGTTTTCATGATTTAAGTTTTCTTTTCGAATCAAGATTGTTTCCTATGATTTTTTTTCTTTTGCTAAAGAGGAGATTTTTTAAATAAATCATGATCCTTCTCTTGGTTTCTCGGTTCTCATGACTTAAGTTTTTTTTTAGAATCAAGATCATTTCCTATGATTCCCTCCTTTCACTATTTACAAAAGAAAATTTGTCAAAGTGATTCATGGCCTTTCGGTATTCATGACTTAGATCTTTTCATTCATGTGATGATTAAAATATTTGTACCATTGAATCCTTCCCTTCTTTTTTCTTTTTTAATGATAAAGGGGAGAAAAAGAAATGCTAGCATGCCCATCTCAAAAGAGAAGCAAAAGTGCAAGCTTGTACAATCTCAAGAATCAAAATTTAGTATTTTATACATCTCAAAAGAGAAGCAAAAATTATTATTTTGTACAATCTCAAGAAGCAAAAATTACTATTTTGTACATCTCAAGAGAAGTAAAATTACAAACTTTCACATTGTAAAAACTTGCTATCTTACACATCTCAAGAGAAATAAAACTTGTTAGCTTGCACATCTCTAGAGAAGCAAAACTTGCTAAGGGTGTATATTTCAATAACTTGCTAGATGCACTTTTCTCCTTTTTGTTGATGACAAAGAGGGAGAAGTAATGATAATTTAAAAAATTTTATGTTTTGGTATCATGCATGTTATGCCCAAGTAATGATGATTTGAAAATTTAATATTTTGGTATCATGCATATTATGCCCAAAGTCATAATGATTTAAAATTTTTTATGATGTACCTTGATTTAAAATTATGATGCACAACGATATTGCAATTTTGATATCATATGTTGTATATGATCACTATGATCAAAATTGTTTCGACTTGAATTCAAAGGTTATCATTCTTTTTTAATTCAAGTTTGCTTTATTTTGATATGGCATATAGATATAGGGAGTTTAGTTAAACTCTGTCATCAATTG
This sequence comes from Musa beccarii, assembly GCA_024322285.1. Classification (NCBI taxonomy): domain Eukaryota; kingdom Viridiplantae; phylum Streptophyta; class Magnoliopsida; order Zingiberales; family Musaceae; genus Musa; species Musa beccarii. Next base: position 17,146,519 of record CM044402.1, read on the forward strand.
GTTGTCATCATAAAAAAATGGAGAGATTGTTGAATTTCAAATTTTTATGATGAAATCAATTGATGAATTTACGATCTAATCTATGTTTTGAGAAAAGTGATGCAAGACTAACTTTGATCATGAAAAGGCAAAATAATTAAAGTAGAAGAATCAGATATTGAGTCATCGGGCCGGAAGAATTAGACATTGTGCCAAGATTGGATATCATAGGAGTCAACATGCTAAAGGATCAAGCATTACACCAAAGAAAAGCACGATGCGTTGAGAGTTCAGATGAACCAATAACATGTTGGACAATATAGATTTCCTGTTTTGTAATTATTTATGTCTTAAGTATCTAAGTATCGTAGTTAGGTCTTAAATTGAGTTAATTTTGATTGTAATATTACTAAATCAATTAGGGGCCAATTGGGCATGAATTGGAACTAATTTAGGCTCATTAGGAAGCTCATTCAATGATACAAAGTTGGGTTAAGTGGTGGCACCGCCAGACCAGGTGGTGGCACCGCTAGACTAGGCGATGGAATCGCTAGTAGCTCGGTCTCCTAAGCACTGATTGGACAGTACTATTACCTAGACTAGCGATGGCACCACACAGACAGTCTTCTAAACTGTTTCAGGCGATCATACTGCTTAGACTAGTGGTAGCACTGCTAGTGTATGGGTGTTAGGATATAGTATCACTCAGTATTGGTGATAGTACTGCTAATACCCCAAAAACCCAAGATGAAACCTTTTTTGACTTCATTTTTGAAGTCATTTGGGGCCCATAAATACCTCACTTATCCTTGCTTGGTTTATAGAAGCAAGAGTGAACTAATTTTAAAGGCTGCTGAATTAAAGTTATAATCTTGAAAATTGTTGAGAGTTCTCCTCCTTTTTTTTGAAAGTTTAGAATTCTGTCTAAGGGAAATGTGAGACTTATAAAAGTTCTTTCCTAAATGTGTGAAAAGGAGAGAGTTGTAAAATGGTAGTTGATATTCACCTATTGAAAGAAGATTATTAGTGAAAGCCGATAGCTTCAACGGAGGAGAAATCAAGAGTAGATGTAGGTCACAACGACCAAACCACTATAAATCCATTGTACTCTTTTTCTTAGTTGTTTACTTTTATTGCTTACTTAGCTACTCACTTTACTTTACACTTACTCTAAATCAAACTCACTTTCGATATCGATTTTCATCGAATGAAGTTTTCTAAATCCTCGAAAATTTTCAAAAGTACTAATTCACCTACCCTCCTAATGTCATTACGATCCTAATAATATATATCATCACTCACATAATTAATTTATAGGACATCTATGACTAGTAATAATAATCCACCGTCACCTGTTACGTGAGCAGGCAATAGTAGCAGCATTTGGTGTAAATGAGATACTTGGCAAAGTAGACACGAGGACGTCATGACTACGACCATTAAATGCATGTCTCGGGAAAAAATTTGTTAGGAATGGCTTCCAAGGCCAGCATTGGTGTATGGGCTTAGTGTTGTTTTGTCATTTGATGCAAGGTTTCTGGTTGAACCAACACTGAGGACTTGACCACAGCTTTGGGCCCAAGCATGCTCGCTTTCAAAGTTAAGACTCTTCCCCAAGACTTGGCTAGCCAACCCAGCTTTAGATGGTTTGGGTCTTGGTTGCCTTTGGATTTGAATCCAAGGCATGAGATGTCTATCAAACTGACCTTTCAAAAAGGCACAATGATTATTCTCCCTATCCCAGTTTGCTAATATATGAGCTGTCATTATAGACTCATTGTATATATTAAAAGTTGATTATGTTGATCTCATTGGTCAATTGCATGACATCTCTATGGAAGTTCTAAAGTGCCAATGGCACAACACATTGATTCTTTATAAAATTGACCCATTCAAGAGTCTATACAAATGGCCAAATTCCTCCATCTTTGTATTTTTATAGTCCTTATTGCAGTGCTCTCAGCTTGACATGGGGAGTGCACCTTGTAGCTTGCATAGCTTACAACCAATAGTCAATTCTGTCTAGATTTTACTATATACCTCAAACCTATATTAATCCATCACAAAGTATCACAAAATCATATATCCCCTCAAGTGAAGGTTCACTATAATTATATGTCTGAACACTTCCATCAAGTTGCTGGACAGTTTTCAGGAAGTCAATGGTGAAGGACATTATTTTCCTGAATACAAAATGCATATTGATTTGATGGTTGTGATAATGATAATCATTTCTTTTTATCCATAGTTATCGAATGATATTAGCAATAACTATCATGCTCAAGAACACCTCACTACTTTTCTTGTAATGTTCCCTTCTAACCAAGAACCATTTGATCAGTTTCTAAAATTACTAAATTATAAGTGGAATTGAGCCCTTATCATCTCCCGTAATAGATTAGCGTGGAAGAGGATGTGTGTAGTAGATTCCTTCATATATTTGCATATAGAACGTAATAGAACCTGTGAATGAATAATCTTAGCAATGTAGTCTATGTAGGCAATATGTTCCATAATCATTTTCACAAGAAGATTTTAATTTTTTGATACATATTTAGATGCTATAATACCTTCCAATCGGACCAAAAAATCATTCACATGTTAATCCCCGCTCTCAATAAGCAATATATCAAGGCCATACTACTTAGAGTAGGAGATCATATCCAATGGTTCATTGGGACTATTAGAAGTATAGATGTAGAAAATTTTGTCCACTAGGAGGGGATAAAAGTAATGATATAGGAGATCATAGTCCCAACTATCATTAGCAATAAAATCAAAAATCATTTGAAAGTTGAAAACCAAATTCATATCAACAAAGATTGGCTAACAATTTAAAGGAACATTTATCAAGCCAAGGATCACTAACAATGCTTGTGATAAAACTATCCTCAATACAATGACGGGGACCAACCCTAATAGAAGTAATCAGATTATGTAGATTTCTTCAATTTTAAGAAGAAAGTTTCTTGATTTAAGGTTCCGAAGGGTGAACAAAAGCATACTGAGCCTTTAAAATTAACTCAAAGGATGTTATCATTACTGAGGCTAGAAAGGATGCATTTAAAACATAATATTTTTCACATTAGGTGTAGATCTTATATACCTAAATAACCATTCCCCTTATACTTGGTAATTGTATTCCAACCAATTAAGTTTATCTTCTTAGAGTAGCCATCTCTATTCCAAAAGATATAATGTAAAAGACCTTTTATATGGTTGAGAATTTTTTAGAAATTTTCATACCAGGATATGGGTCGGGATAGAGTTGAGAACTGAGTTAGTAAGGATCACCTTCCTACCCTAGAAGATTATCTCTTTAAACCAACCTTGGATCCTACCCATGACTTTGTCCACTAGATAATTCTAAAACCTTATTGGAAGGTGACCATAGATGATGAAAGACCCAAGGGACTTTGTGAAGAGCCTTCTCAACAACCTAAAGTATTGCACACTCTAGACAAGTCAGTTAACAAGGTATATGGCTCAAGAATTTGGTTTAGAGTTTTACAAGTTCCTTAAGTTAGCTTTGAAGATAATTAACTCATCATCAGCAAACATAAGATGAGAAATCCTAATACCATGAATGTTAGAAGGGGAGAAACTATTAGCCTTCATATGGAATTTAAATAGTTTTCTTTATTGGATTAGGATAAATAAAGGGGCCACTTGGCCTCTTATCTTATAAACAAAAAGGAGAATATATAAGCAAAAATCTAATTAACGAGATTTTGAAAAAAAAATCAAGTAGGATAAGGTTTTAGTAATGGTCACCCATGTGACAAGCCCTAGAAATATCCAATTTGAATAGAGAGGAGGATTATGACATTTGGATCTAACCATAATATGAATCAACTTGTTGGTAATTATAACGTTATTATGTATGTTTCTACCCATGGTGAAGATAGATTCTTCAGGATCAACATAATTATACTATTATTTTAACATATCTAATGCATTTGAAAAGTACTCAGCTTATAAATGAAGACATCAAAGAGTCCTAACTAAATTAGCAAGCCAATTTATCTAAGATCATCCTTTTTGCATATATAAAAAAATTTATATCCTTAAAATTAATTAGTAAAGTTGTAATACCATGTACAACATTAAAAAATATGGAGTCTCCACTTTGTTTCTCAATATATAAATGAGCACTTCAGTATTTAATTTAATATAATTCTTTTTAATTCCTCTTACCTTTGCTGCTAACAATCCCTACCTAACAGTAGTAGCCATTTTCTACTGTATCACATGGTTTAAATGTCTTCATGTAATTCCCACTCCTTACAAGTTCGGTTATTTAGATGACCAGGAAATATATGCTAAGAGAGTGTTTTGTATGGGAAGGTGGATTTGCAACTAGCATATCATTGTTGCAGCGATGAAGTTAGAGAGGGTGTTTATATATAGGCTTCAAATAATAGTTATACTGGTGTTGTATGGAGATCCAATTCAAGTATCGAATTCAATTTATCTGCATTTAGTGATTGGCCTTATTATGTCGATGTCCTCTAGCTTGAACAGTTATATATATATATATATATATATATATATATATATATATATATATATATATATATATATATGAAGTTCTTGAGATACTATGAAATCATAAAACGAAGAATACGAAGAGAAATTATATTATAATTTTCACTATTATGGTGGCAAGTCGCATGAATTTTATCATGATATTTTCAGGTCAAAAATATATATACGAGTTGAATCCATTTAAGAAATTTGAACTCTAATACTTAAAAGGCATTTGACTAGTGTTGACTAAGGTTTGATTTGATTCTAAATCAAACCATAATCAAACTGAACAAAATAAAAATTAAATTGAGTCAATAATTTAGCAATTCCAAATCAAACCAGAACCAGGGTTTAATGATTTAGTTTCGATTCTTGAAACATAATACTAGAACAAGTTCCAGTTAATAACAAAAGATTAAGATATCGGATCCGTTTCCATTGAAAAGAATAGCAAAGGATTAAGATATAAATGTGTTCTATAATATAGTGGTTAGGATTTTTTGGAATCTTAATAGAGCCTTTTTATTTTTTTTCTCTTTATCAATCAAAATCAGTAATTCTAATCGAAATCATCAATTTCGAAACCAAAATCGATGTTTTAGAATCGAAAACAAAACTACCTGGAACCAACCGATCCAAAACCTTTACATTGATATGTGCATTGCTTTCTTGCACAGAACCAATAACCCCAACAGAGTCATCGCAAGATTAGAGTAGAATATAGCATCCTATATGAACAAGACAGCAATATTATAATGCAAATGCCATTAGAACTTCTATTTCAGAAATTGAAGAGCTTCATCTCGTAGGTATCTCAAAGGGTGGGCAGCTCAATCACACCATATTCTCAGAAATAAAAGCTGATAACATGTTAGCCTTGCACGATTGAGAATATGAGAATTGTAGGGCTAATCTGTTAGATTTAATTTTAAAGGAAAGAGGAGGAAAGAGGCACACAATCATGCATTTCTTCTCATTCAATCTAAAAGTTACTGTAGTCTTCTCCAAGTTTTCTCCATGACCCATTAATTGAGAACCCTAACTAACATTTAATTTATTTTCTAAAATACCCCTAATATTCCATGATATTTCAAGATCAAGATGCAACAAATTAATATTAATATTTCTTCCCCTTAATGTGTTGTTCTATAATACCTATAACTTCACTCAAACTTGTCTCTTGTTACTGCCTTGTGGATGTGTTTGCTACTTAATCATTAGAGTTGCAATACTGCAAATTTTACCTTCTTCAATTGCTTCTATGATAAAGTGATATTTGAGTGCAATGTGTCTAATGCAACTGTGGTAGACAGGGTTCTTAGCCATTACTATAACTTATTTGTTATCACAAAAGTTCTTCATTCTTTCAATTTACTTTTCTCTAAGATCTTCAAGAATTTTTTTGAGCCAAATTAGTTACAATAAAACCATAAATATTGAAGCGTTCTCAAATTTTACATAGGATTGTGCCACTAATTACTGCTTCTTTGAGCTTCAAGAAAATACACTTACCCAAAAAAAAAAACATAATCAGAAATATTCTTCATATTATCTATACATCCACCTCAGTCACTATCAAAGAATCTAATCAGTTTCAAGTCTTCTTTCTTATCAAACTTGATTCTAAATCCTTTAGTACCTTACAATTATCTGAAAACTTTTTTTCAGCCCCAAAATGAATATGACTAGGACTTTTCATGAATCTAAAAAGCATATTTACAGCAAAGACCTTGTAATTATGAGGTATAACAGATTACCAATCAAACTTCCACATAGTAGCATCAATCTTCTTTCTTTAATTTTTCACCAATTAGTAATGATATTACAGCAGGATGATATTCAAACATATTAAATTTCTCTAGAATCTTGTCTATATAAATTTTTTGAGAAATAAATACATTATTTTCATCTTGATATATCTCAATGTCAATAAAGTATTTTTAGTATTCTGATATAAACTGACAAGTTGATCATAATTCTATCAAAGACCCTTTAACTATTCATAGATGACCAATGACAAGAGCTCAAGCTAAAAGGATGAAAGAAGCTTTAACTTATTTATTAGAAAGCATTTGGAAAGAGCAAGAGAGCCAAGACTCAGTCAAAGTTCTATGGTTGCAAGAAGAGTCTAAAGTGGTCAACATGATCATGAAGAGAGAAGGACAAATTTAAAGATCTATCTTGAAGAATAAAAATTCATTTAACCATATTAGATAAAATTCATGAATTAAGAATATGAATGTTATTTAATGTATTTAATATATTCATTCCCTTTGTACTTAGTCTTGTACTATATAAACAAGACTGAATCTCATTGTAAGAATATAATTTTGAGAAGTATAATCATCCTTCAACACTCGTGAGTGTTTTATTTTTAAGTTCTTGAATGAACTTTGGAACTTATCAGGCTTTTTTACTAATGGTATTCAAGACCATAATTTTTGTTTTTCCCTTCAACTTATTAAACTTGTTATTTTATGATATTTTAAAGAAATCAAAATACTATTCTAATTATTTTATTATTTTTTATTAATAAAGTGATTAGAATAGTTTTCCTTACTTCAATCTTAAATGATCCGCCTTGATTTCAATTCGTTGGAGAGTATCAATTTGCATTTCACATGTATCATAGCTCTAGCTATCAAGTTATATGGTTACTAAATTGATTATTTTCATCATTTGGTATCAGAGCATGGCTCAAGTTTGAGGTTTGCTTATTCATTTATTTATTATCTTTTAGCTTTCTCTTTTCTCTTATTCTTCTTTTATCACCATATATATAATTGTTATTCTTTCTTCATCTTCATTGTTGTATTTCTTGTATTATTATTATTCTTTATTTTTTTCTTAATTTATAGTATTAAAAAAAATAAAAAGTCAAAAAAGAGGGAGAAAATTAAAAGTAAAAGAGAGAGAGAGAGAGAAAATCAAAAGTAAAAAAAAGATGAGAAAATCAAAGATAAAAAAAGAAAGAGATCAGAATTTAAAAAAAATTATGGATTAAAGGAATTCTTACAAATTATAGTTTTCTATCTTCGTTCTTTTTAATTCTTGTTTCATTTTTTAAAATCTTTCTATATTACAAAAAAATTTACTTATTCATTTAATACTTGAATCTTTGCTTATGATTGAAGTACATTTTACACACCTTTAAATTGGTCTACCTTTTGTTTGCTTTTAGACCTACTCAATTTCACTACCCTTAAATTGTCATAATTTGAATTGTTTGTTTACATACTTTAGTTAATCTAAGAACTCAAAGAACAAAAGGCACGAGTGGTGAGATCAGTATCGAAAAGAGTCAAAAATTATGTAAAAACATGAATAGAGTGAATCAAATCTTGAGTAAAACACATGAGGGAGTGTTGGTGTGGCTATTCTAACTTTAATTTTTATGTTGCAATATGTCTAAAGATAAAGAAGTGAGTTCTTCATTAAATGATCTTTTGATTCAAGTAATGCAACAACAATTTGAACATATATTCAAAGTGATAAAAGATATCAAAGATCATCTAGAAAGACATGATAATGCAATTAATAGATTGCAAGGTGAACCACGACATAGGAGATAACTAGCTTTTGTTCACGATGAATATAATAGTGGAGATGACATCGACAATAATCAAGTTATTCTAATTGGTCAAAATATTAATCCTAGGAGACAAACTAGGAGAGGATGTTTTGATGGTGTGTGTTGAATTTAATTGTAAGAATAAGAATTCATTGAATGTAGCTTGCCAAAGCCCCCACAAGATCTTCGTCAACTATCTACCGAGATTTCCTCGTGTAGTTGAGGAAATATTATCTATTAACATGCCCCCACAAGATCGTGCTCCTGTCAAGGACACTGATCTTGGACCGATGTAATGAAAATAATTTACGAGCGAGAGACTTCGTAAGTGAGTCTGCTAGTTGATCAGCCGTATGTACATGAGAAACACATAGTTGATGTCTGACAACTTGATCTCGTACGAAGTGGAAGTCAATGGCAATATGCTTCATACGTGAGTGAAATACTGGATTGGCACATAAATAGGTAGCTCCAATATTATCGCAGTATATTGTAGGAGGAAAGGTAGAGTTAACGTTGAGTTCCTTGAGCAGATTTGTGATCCAATTTATTTCAGCAGTAGCCATGGCGATGGCACGGTATTCAGCTTCAGTTGTGGATCGGGCAACTGTCTTTTGTTTCTTAGAACTCCAACTGATTGGATTAGCTCCAAGAAATATAATATGCCCAGACGTGGACGTTCTATTATCATAATTTCTGCCCAATCAAGATCATCGGCAAAGGCATGAAGATGAAGCGGGTGTGTTTGCGGAGAAAGAGGCCATGATTGAGAGTCCCCTTAAGATATCGCAAAATTCATTTGACCACAGACCAATGTATTGTAAATGGTCGATGCATGAATTGTGACAATTTATTGACTGTAAATGAAATGTCTAGACGTGTGAGAGCCAAGTATTATAGGGAGCCAAGTATTTGCCGGTATTGAGTAGAGTCCGTAGCAGGACTTCCATCACAAAGTTTTAGTGACTCACTAGTAGAGAGGGGAGTGGCAACCTCTTTAGCATCCTACATATTTATCTTTGATAATAAATCTTGAATATACTCTCTGTGATAGAAAAAGACCTGAAGAGGTGAATGTGGCTTTCACTCCTAGAAAGTAGCTCAAGGTGCCTAGATCTTTGAGAGAGAATCGAATGGCTAGTTGCTTTAAGAATGCCTGGATTTCTAAAAGATTATTTCTTGTGATAACAATATCATCTACATACACCAGAAGATATATAGTGTTTTCATGATGTTGTCGTAGGAATAACGAGGTATCAGATTTGGAATTGAGGAAACCCATTGATATTAAAAATGTGCCAAGTTCATTATACCAGGCTCTTGGAGCTTGATGAAGTCCATAAATAGCCTTTTGTAGCTTGCAGACATGCCTTGGATATTGTGGATGAATAAAGCCAAGAGGTTGCTGCATGAAGACATCTTCAGTTAGAGTCCCCTGTAAAAAGGCATTGTTAACATCCAATTGTCGTATATGCCAACCTTTTGAGATAGTCAAGCTCAAGATAAGCCGTATTGTTGTTGGTTTGACAACTGGGCTGAATGTCTCTGTGAAGTCAACACCAGGTCGTTGATGAAACCCTTTGGCAACTAGACGTGCTTTATATCTAGCAATAGATCCATCTGGGTTTCGCTAAATTCGAAAGACCTATTTACACCCGATGATGTTTTATGTGTAAGAAGAGGGAACTAGGGTCCATGTAGAGTTATAAAAAAGAGCATCATATTCTTCACACATGGATTTATGCCAGTGTGGAGATTTTTGCGCTTGATTAATTATGGTGGGTTCACTAGCTTCAAGGGAAGAGTTTGTTATGGCATGTAGATCAAGAACTTGACGTAGTTTAACAATACCACTTTTGGAGCGTGTTATCATATGATGGCTAGGAGCTACGGAAGTGGTAGGTTGGGTTGTTGGCATAGTCGGTGGTGAGTCATTGAGATCAAGTGGACTAGTCTGCTGTACTTCAATAGCACCTGATGATGTAGCTAAGGGTATTGTTTCATTAATAGGAGAAACTTGTGAAGAAGGGATTGGAGGGTTAGGGAGGAGGTGTTGAACAGGAGGAGTGTACTGACCAAGAGGGTTAGGATTGGATGGTGTTGTGGGAGGTTCATGTGACGGGGTTGAGGAGATGCTCCAGTAATGTGTGTTTGTCGGAGTAGCTTGCATGGTAGAGTACTCATGATTTTGAAAAGGAAAAGAAGACTCCACAAAAATAACATGACGTGACAGAAAGACTTTTTGGGTTTGTGGCTCGTAGCATCGAAATGCATTATATTCAAAAGAGTATCCGATAAAAATGCAGGGCTTAGATCGTGGTGTAAGCTTATGTGAGGCATAAGGACGTAGCCACGGATAACATAGACAACCAAAGACTTTGAGTTTGTGAAAGTTTGGAAGCTTGTGGAATAGTTTCTCAAATGGTGACTTGTATTGTAAGACTGGAATGAGCATACGATTAATGAGATAGACGGCAGTTTGAAAGGCCGCTGTCTAAAAAGGTGATGGCAACGAGGCCTGATGTAGAAGTGTGAGCCCAGTTTCAACTATATGTTGATGTTTGCGCTCAGCAGAACCAACTAATTGGGGAGTATGAGGAGGTGACTTGAGGTATTGTATACCACAAGCTGCAAGACAGGATGTGAGGGCTTGATATTCACCTCCGCCATCAGAGTAAACTGTTTTAATGGAAGACTGAAAGAAATTCTCGACCAACTTTCTAAATTTGGAAAAGATAGTTGAAACTTCAAATTTATAACGGAGGGGATATAACCATATGTACTTAGTAAAATAGTCAACAAAAATAACATAAAAATGAAACTTGTCAAAAGAAAGGGTTGGGACAGGACCCTAAACATCAGTATAAATAATTTCAAAAGGTTTAGAATAAGATATAGAAGATGTGCCAAAAGATAGTCTATGACTTTTATTGCTATGATAAGCATCATAATAAGTTAAAATGTTGCTAATAGAGGTAGGAAGTGAATAATGGGAAAGTAACTTTTGCTGAATAAGAGACGAGGGATGACCAAGACGTCGATGCCACACATCAACTGGAGCAACAACTGAGGAGGGAACAGTGGGGTGTACACAAAACATCATCAAGTGTGAAGGTTGTGGTGAGTGAATTAAGCATTGTGGAACTAGTATGAGTGATAGGGAGTCCTTTACCATCACCGATGATGACATCCTCATCGCCGCCATAGTTGCTGTGAACAGATAAGTTCTGAAGATCAGAGGTGATGTGATGTGATGCACCAAAGTCCACAATCTAATTGAGTTGACTAGTTGTCAGAGTAGTTGTGAGAATAGCTTGAGGCCACTATGTTGGAGCAGGAAGTCGAGGTCGAGAGCGATAGACTTTCGCGGAGTGTCCGATCTTATCACACAATTGACAGATGATTCAGCGATGGCGACTGAGGTCAGGACACAAGTGCTGATGATTATAGGGGATATCACCTTGACGATGAGGATGAAAGTGTCGATAATGTGGATGAGAGGGGTTTGGTATGGAACCCATAGGGTCAGGAGGCAGCTTTGTCGAACCTTGATTGACGTGCTTATTGTATTGGTTGCTCTTCCTCTTGGATTTATGACTGACTTGAGCTGTGATAGTTAGTCCGGATAGCCTATTGTGCTTATTGTGCTGGACAGCCGCCTGCCTACGCTACCCCCTCACCTACTGGTGGAAGCCGTTGGGGCGGTGGTGGCGAGGCTGTCTGCGGCTGAGGCGGTTGTAGAGATGCCGAGAACTTCGGCTGGAAAACTCGGCGACAGCCCTTTCTTGTTCGAGCAGGATGAGGAGCGGCTGCCGAGGCAGAGAGTGCTCTGCTTCTGCCGAGAAAGAGGCTGGCAGTGGTGGTGGACGACGCCGCCGAGGGCTTGCTACGGTCGCTGGGTGGCAATCTCGTAGATGTGGCAGAATGGGCATAGGGAATGTCGCCGGAGGAGGAGGCGGAGGAGCGAGAGGATGTCCTGCCACAGATGTCCTGCCGTAGCAGCGAGAGGAGGAGGTGGTCGGGTGTGTCGACGTTGTCGCTGGACAGCGGAAAGACTCCTTAGATGTCCTGCCGCAGCAACGAGAGGAGGAGGCGGCCGGGTGTGTCGATGCTGTCACTGGACAGCGGAAAGACTCCTCAGATGTCCTGCCGCAGCAGCGAGAGGAGGAGGCGGCCGGGTGTGTCGACGTTATCGCTGGACAGCGAAAAGACTCCTCAGATGTCCTACCGCAGCAGCGAGAGAAGGAGGCGGTCGGGTGTGTCAACGCTGTCGCTGGATAGCGGAAAGAAAATGCTCTTGCTTAATGCAAGTGCTCTAATACCATGTTGAATTGAATTGTAAGAACAAGAATTCATTGAATGTAGCTTGCCAAAGCCTTATTTATACATAGGAATAAAGGAAGAAGAGAGGATTTTCCTCAACTGTCTACCGAGATTTCCTCGTGCAGTTGAGGAAATCTTATCTATTAACAGTGTGAATAGAAACATAGGCAATATCAAAATGAAAATTCCTCCTTTTCAAGGGAAGAATAATCCAAATGCTTATTTGAAGTAGGAATGAAAAATGGAGCTGATATTTGAATATCACAACTACTCTGAAGAGAAAAAGGTAAAATTAGTTGCTGTTGAATTTTATGATTATGCTATAATTTGGTGGGATCAATTATGTAAAGACAAGCATATAAATGGTGAAAGACCCATAGCTTAGGACATTTGTCCTAAGCTATTACTATAAGAATTCGCATCAATGGCTGCAAACTCTGACACAAGGTTCCATGAGTATTGATGAATATCACAAGGAGATGGAGATAGCCATGATAAGGGCTAACATGGAGGAAGATCATGAGGCTACCATGGCTCGATTCTTGAGTAGATTAAACAAGAACATTATTGATCTTGTGGAGCTGTAACATTATGTGAAGATTAAGGATATGGTGAATATAGCCATGAAGATTGAGCGGCAACTCAAAAGAAATGACATAAGATATGATTCAAAACCTTATTTGGGTTCTTCTTCTTCTTGGAAATGGAATTGGAGTAAAAAGGATGATAAACCCATTGTTAAGCCTAAAATTGATGGAATTAAAGGTAAAAATAAATCAAGCAATAAGGGTAAAGGTGAGAATCAACCTAATCAAAGTAGAGATATTAAGTGTTTTAAGTGTCTTGGGCATGGACATATAGTACGTGAATGTCCTAATAAGAGAGTTATGATCATGAGAGATGGGATTGTGGAATTTGAAAGTGAGAGAGAGGATGACGATGACATTCTAGAAGATGCTAGTGATGTAGAGTAAAAATAATGAACACTTAGTTTGTAAAGTAAAAATGATGAACATGGTGAACAACGTAAAAATTTATTTTATACTCATTGTTTGATTACTAACAAGTTGTGCAATATGATTGTTGATAGTGGAAGCTGCACAAATGTGGCAAGCACTTTGCTCATGGAGAAACTTAAATTACGTACTATCAAACATCCAAAATCTTATAAGTTACAATGGTTGAATGATAGTGGTGTAGTAAAAGTAAATTAGCAAGTATTAGTTTCTCTTTCAATTGGTAGATATAAGGATGAAGTTTAGTGTGATGTGATACCTATGTATGCTGGTCATATGTTGTTGGGGAGACCATGGCAATATGATCGAAGGGTAATACATGATGAGTTCAAAAATCGTTATTCCTTGATCATGGATAGACAAAAATATCAACATAGACCTTTACCTCCAAAGATAATTCTTAAAGACCAAATACATATAAAACAATAATATGAGGAGCTTAAGTCTTCATTAACCAAAACTTTGGGGAGGGAGTAAGAAAGAGAGAAAAAAGAAAATGATGAGTTGAGTGGTAAAAATGAGGGTATTAGGAAACACAATGGGAGAAAAAACAAGGAAGGCATGAGTGAAAGAAAAATAAGTATTTATGCCAAAATGAATTATGTGAAGAAAGTCTTAACCATGAGGCAACCCTTACTTATATACAAGGACATTTTAATTTATTCTAACAAAATTAATAAGAGTTTGCCTAGTGTTATTATTGATCTTTTATAAGAAAATAAGGATATATTTCTCAAAGAAGTTCCTAATGGTATGCCACCAATTAGAGAAATTGAGCATGAAATTGATTTTGTTCTAAGTGCAAGCATACTAAATAGGCCAACATATAGATGTAACCCAAAAGAGACCAATGAAATCCAAAAGCACATAAGTGAGCTTATGGAAAAGGGGTATATGTGAGAAAGCATGAGTCCATGTGCAGAACCTATTCTATTAGTTCCTAAAAAGGATGGATCTTAGAGAATATGTGTTGATTGTAGAGCTATCAACAAAACCATGGTGATATGAGCCAGCAAGTTAATCATAATTCTATCAAAAATCCTTTAACTATTCATGGAGGACCAATGATAAGAGTTAAAACTAAAAGGATGAAAGAATCTTTAATTTGTTTATTAAAAAGCATTTGGAAGGAGCAAACTGGTCAAGACTTAGTCTGTTGAATCTCAAATTTTGATGATGAAACTAATTGATTGTGTTTAGTTGTCTAATTGTATTTTGAGTGACGCAGGTCTACTCGATTAGGATTAGACAGTTGACGCAAGAGAAATTGATGTTGCGCCAGAGGAAATCATGTCAGGATATTGGACGTCGAGTCGGAGGTCCGGTCGACAATCGGCAAAAGTTTTCGGACGTCAAACATCAGGCCAAGAAGAGTGGTGTTGCACCAAGGATATCGAAGTTGCGGAGGTCAACCGCCGATTGGGCAATAGGCTGCAAAAGAGGACGATGCGCCGAAGAAGTGGACGAAGCGTCGACCAATGATGTGCTAGGCAACAAAATGTCAATTCACATTGTAATAACTGACTAGATCAAAATAGAGTTAAGTTTTATGTTTGCAGAATTAACTATGATAATGATGAAGACGTAAAGTGAAGTAAAGTACCGGAGTCAAGTGGGATGGAATCATTGGGAGTTCGAGAGTTCGACGAAAGTCCGAAGATTCATCGGGAGTGCTATCAGAACTGGCTGAGAATGAGTAGAGAGCTTGCCAAAGGGTTTTCAAAAGTTCACCAGAAAGTTCATCGAAAGTTAGTGGAGCTCGCAGAGAAAGATCGAAGCTTGCCGAAGAAGCTCGTCGAAACTCGCTAAGATTAATCAAGAAGTCCAGAAGCTTGCTGGGAGTCCGCAAAATGGTGTCTGAGGGTTCGTCGGAAGACCATCGGAAGTTCACCAGAAAGCTCGTCGAAAGAAGTCTAAACTTTTTGGACTTTGTATTAGTTAGGAAATATCTTTAATTTTATAGTTAGTATATAATTAGGATTAGGATTAGGTGTTAATCCTTTAACCCCATTAGGGGCTAATTGGGTCAGGTATTAGACTAGTTTGGACCGGGTTTAAGGCCTAACCAAGAGTGCTGGACACTGTTTAGTGGTGGCACTGCCAAACTGGGACAATAGCGCCGCCTAGGTCTAGCTTCCCAAGTAGTTTGGGGCAGTGGTATTGTCTAGACTAAGCGATGGTACCGCCTTGGGGCAAAGTGCTTAAGCGGTGGCACCGTTGGTTAGGCGATGGTACCAACTAGTACACTGATCGTGTCAGTGTGTTAGGAAGTAGTACTGCCAGTGTCAAGCGGTGGTACCGCCAGTACCCCAGAAATCCGGGGTGATTCAAATTTGGGCTCCAAATTTGAATCCTCTTGAGGTCTATAAATACCCCAAATATTCTTTCTTGAGACAACAAGAATTATGTAAGAAACTAAGGGAAAACTCTATTAATCTTAGTTGAAATCCCTCTTCTGCAAGTTTAAAAGTTGTCTTTGATAGAGGTATTGAGAGAAGCTTTGTAAATAGAGTTTGATTATTTGATTGTTTGTAAACAGAGGTGTTGAGGGAAGTTTGATTGTTCATCCTCCGTTATTTGACGGTTCGGACTACACATATTGAAAAACTCGGAATGAGAGTTTTCTTGATTTTTTTATATTTAAATTTATGGAATATTATTGAAAATAGCTTTCAACTTCCCTCTAAATCAATGAATGAATAGTCGGATTTAGAGAGAAAATATTTTTTCTTAAATGCAAAGGCTATGAATGCCTTATATTACACTTTAGATAAAAAAGAGTTTAATTGGATTTCAACGTGCGAAATGACTTTTGATATTTGGCACACTCTTGAAATCATGCATGAAGGAACGAGTAGAGTCAAAGACTCGAAAGTTAATATTTTAATGCATGATTTTAAGCTTTTTCGAATGAAACCAAGCGAGACTATCAGTGACATATACACCCGTTTCACGGATGTCATCAATAGTTTGAAAAGTCTTGGTAAATCTTTTTCGAGTTTTGATCTCATTAACAAGATTTTAAGATCCCTTCTAAAGAGTTGGGATCTAAAAATAATGACCATTCAAGAGTCTAAAAACTTGAACATTTATTCACTTGAAGAACTAATCGGGTCTTTAATGACCTATGAAATGACTCTTAAATTTGATGAACATGAGAATCACCTTCCAAAGAATATGAAGGATTTGACACTTCAAACAGAAGAATGCCCCTTGAGTGATGACTCAAGTGATGAGAACATTGAACACATAACAATGAATTTTAACAAGTTTATTAAACAAAAATCTAAAACTAAAAATAAACTTGAATGAAAGAAGAGGCCAAATAAGAGGAAGGTACCCAAAGATGAATCAAGAACTTCCAAAGGCAAAATGGCAAATTGCGCTTTGACGGTTTTCGACTACAAGGTAAGCAACTCAACCAAAGCCCCTTTGCTTTATGAAATTACTTGAAATTTTTCATGGGTGCTTAATTTAGTTAGTAAGGAATAATTTTTTAATCTCATGCTTTTCTTGTGTTTTTAAAAATTAAAATGATACTTGCATAATTTGTGATAATGCTTGTGCACCTAAGATTAATCCATGATTGTATATCTTGTTGATTTCGGTTTTTATGCTTAATGCTTTTATGGTATCATGTAATGAGGATTTGAAGTAATGAAAATTGAAATCCTATATTTTGGAACAAAATGTTTGGTATTTTTGGTTTTCATGACTAAAATTGATTTTCGGATTTATAAATTGTTACATGATCTTGGCAAAATTTGAGCATGACTCTTGATTTTTTTTTTCACTAAGCTAGAATCATGTAAGAAAAAAAAATTGTTATAACTAATAACAAAGAAAGAATGAATGATAGAATTAAAAGTGGTTTTGATGATACTTTTGGTTCTAAATACGATGCTTGGCCCTTACATGAAAAATCTAAACATGCTCACTCAAACTGAAACATATAAAAATGACAAAGAGTACTATCATGATGTCTTATGCTTGATGTGTTTTTGTCTTGATGGTTTTTGTGATAAAATTTACCTTTTACTCTTGAATGTGAGACCAAATTATATGAGTGAATCTTATGTTTTGAAATAATGTGTTATATTTTTGTCTTGATGGTTTTTATGATGAAGTTTATCTTTCGGTTTTGAATGTTGTTACTTCTATTTGATTTGGCATATTAAAAGACAAAGGCATGTTCAAATGAAATTAATCATAAAAGGGGGGGAGAGAGAGAGAAATGTATGATTCTTAAAATTTTTGATGAAAAACAAGTGATGAATTCATTTAGTATATTTTGTGAATATCCTATGAATGAGATGATATGATAAAGAATCCATTTATATGAATCTATGCAAATGATTTTAATGATGGCTTTTTGAGTTGACAAATTGATTTGAATGAGATCTTTTGTTTTAAGCGAATCATGAACCTTCCTTTGATTTATTGACTAATTAAGATTTCTCATGCATAAAACAAATTGTTCTCTTTGCTATATGCTACCAAATGAATCATGATTGATATCATTGCTATTATATCTCCTATGGTTCATGTTGTATAGAAAGAATTTATAAATCATGATGCAATGGGATTTCTTATTGAATAATCAAGTGCCTATGTGATTCCTTGCTAAAGAAAATATTTATTGAAATCATGATCTTGACAATTATAACTTGAAGTTCTTTATAAATCAAGATCGTTCATCATGCTCCCTCCGTTTGTTAAAAGAGAATTCTTTAAATGAAATATAACTTGTCTTTTGATTTTTTTTTCGGAACTCAATTCTTGAATTTTTATGAATTTGTGATTTTGATACTTGCATTTTTAAACATATGAGTAATGATAATTTGAATGCATGAATCAAAAATTTTTGATTCCTTACTCGAAACTTCTCTTTCATGATTTTGATTTCTTGAAACTATATTTTTGAATTACTTTTATGAAATCATGATCTTGACATCTAGATACTTGGAATTTCTTTCAAAATGTAATCTTGATGAAAACTATTATGCATGAATCAAGTTGTTTATCTATTCTCAAGTGAATCATGTTCTTCTTAAGCCTACACATCATATCCTTCATGATATAGGAATAACATGATTTCTTTGCATTATCATCATGTGATGATTGAAATATTAATTGATGCAAATTTACAATTGATGTAAAAGCCTATATCATTGGTCCCTCCTTTCTTTTCAATAATGATAAAAGGAAAGTTAGATTGCTAGCATGTGCATCAAAAGACACAAGTTTGCTAGCTTGAATATTAGAAGCAAAAGTTACTATCTCAAGAGAGGCAAAAATTTTGCTCAATTTCACTTTTTCAACAAAATTGCTTGCATTTTTGTTATCAATTGTTGAATCTCATGCAAGATTATTTGAAGTATTAATCCTTCCTTTCTTTTTAACGAAAACAAAGGGGGAGAAAGTTTTTGCTAGCTAGAACATGCAAAGGAAGACAAAAGTTGCACTTATGAAAAGAGAAAGAAATTGCAAACTTACACATTCTTCTTTAACTTGTTAGCTTGCTTGTTTAAAGTGACATAAATTTTACAAAAATTACTAGCTTGCACTTCTCAAGAGAGAAGAAACAAAAATTGCATGCATATTGCGAAGGAAGCAAAGAAAGTACAACTTGAGCATCTCAAGAAAAGAATGAAAAATTGCTATCTTATCTTTAGAAAGAATTTAAAACTTGCTATGATTGAATGTGATAAATCTAGCTTATATGAGTTGACTTGCATATCTTTTAAAATAGTTAGAGCTACTTCTCCTTTTTATTGATGACATAGGGGGAGAAGTATATTGATGACTTCATGCATTGAATTGAAGATTTTATATATTTACATGATATTTTGATATTTCTCATAACATATGATGAATGTTACTTGGATTTGGAATAATCCAAGGTTTCTATCAATGGCATATTGATCGGAAGAGTTTGTTTAAACTCTGGGGAGTTAGGATTAACTCCGTCATTAATTAGTTGTCATCATAAAAAAGAGGAAGATTGTTGAATCTTGGATTTTGATGATGAAACTAATTAATTATGTTTAGTTGTCTAACTACTTTTTGAGTGACGTAGGTCTACTCGATCATGATTAGATAGTTGACGTAGGAGGAATTGATGCTACGCCGGATGAAATCATGCCAAGATATTGGATGTCGAGCCGGAGATTCGGTCGATAATCGGCAGAAGAGTTCGGATGTCGGGCATCGGGCCAAGAAGAGTGGTGTTGCGCCAAGGATATCGGGATTGTGGAGGTCAACCACCGATTGGGCAATAGGCTGCAAGAGAGAATAATGCACCAAAAAAGTAGACGAAGTGCCAACCAATGATGTGCTGGGCAACAGAATGTCAATTTACATTATAATAACTGACTAGATTGAAATAGAGTTAAGTTTTATGCGTGTAGGATTAACTACGATAATGATGAAGATGTAAAGCGAAGCAAAGTGTTAGAGTCATGTGCGATGGAATCATTGGGAGTTCGAGAGTTTGACGGAAGTCTAAAGATTCATCGGGATTGCTGTTGGAACTGGCCGAGAATGAGTAGGGACCTTACCGAAGGGTTTTCGGAAGTTCGTTAGAAGGTTCATCGAAAGTTATCGGAGCTTATCGAGAAAGATTAGAGCTTACCGAAGAAGCTCGTCAGAACTCGCCAAGATTAATCAAGAAGTCCAGGAGCTTGTCCGGAATTTGCAGAATGGTGTCCGAGGGTTCGTTGAAAGACCATTGGAAGTTCACCAAAAAGCTTGCCGGAAGAAGTCTTGACTTTTTAGACTTTGTATTAGATTTAAAAATATCTTTAATTTCATGCTTAGCATATAATTAGGATTAGGATTAGATGTTAATCTTTTAACCCTGTTAGGAGCTAATTGGGTCAGGTATTGGATCGGTTTGGGTCAGGTTTAAGGCCCAACCAAGAGTGCTGGACACTATCTGGCGGTGGTACTGTCTTAGGGTAGAGTGCTAAGGCAGTGGCATCGCCGACGGGGTGATGGTACCGTCCAGTACACTGACCGTATCAATATGACAAGTGGTAGTACCACCAGACTGAGTGGTGGTACCGCCTAGTGTCAGAGTCAGGCTGGCGGTGGTATCGCTAGTGACAGGCTGTGGTACTGCCAGTACCCCGAAAATCTGAGATGATTCAAATTTGGGCTGCAAATTTAAATTCTCTTGAGGTCTATAAATACCCCAGATGTTCTTGCTTGAGACAGTAAGAATTGTGCAAGAAACTAAGGGAAAACTCTGTTAATCTTAGTTGAAATCCCTCCTCCAAAAGTTTGAAAGTTGTCTTTGAGAGAGGTATTGAGGGAAGCTTTATAAACAGAATTTGTAAAAGGGAGTTTGTCTTCGCCCATTAGAAGGAAGGTAGTTAGTGGAAAGCTGATGGCCTCAAGCGAAGAGGAATCAGGAGTGGACGTAGGTCGGATGACCGAACCACTATAAAAATGGTTTACGTTTATATATTATCTTTTATATTTCTGTAAACCGTCTTTTCTTCGTTGCTCAACTTACTTATCACTGCCCTTCTTCCTCTCTAAACACTTCCTACTTTAAGCAATTTCCGATACGCTTCAATTGAAATCGAGTTTTAGTCAAAACAAAGTTTTCAAATCATCGAAATTTATCATTCTTAATTGCTGCACTAATTCACCCCCCCCCCCCTCTTAGTGCCGCTCTAGATCCCAACATACTCAAGGTTCTATGGTTATAAGAAGAGCCTAAAATGATTGACATGATCATGAAGAGAGAAGGATAAATTTGAAGACCTCATCTTAAAAAATAAAAGTTCATTTAGTCATATTGGATAAAATTCATAAATTAAGAATATGAATGTCATTTAATATATTTAATATATTCATTCCCTTTGTACTTAGTCTCATACTATATAAACAAGACTGACTCCTATTGTAAGAATACAATTTTGAGAAGTATAATCATCATTCAACACTAGAGAGTGTTTTATTTTCAAGTTCTTGTATGAACTTTAGAATTTATCAGGCTTTTTTGCTAGTGACGTTTAAAACTAAAATCTTTGCTTTTCATTTCAACTTATCAAACTTGTTAGCTTATGATATTTTAAGATAATCAAAGTGCTATTTTAATTATTTTATTAATTTTTTATTAATAAAGTGATTAGAATAATTTTTCTTACTTCAATCTGGAACAATCCACCTTGATTTCAATTCATTAAAGGGTGTCAAATCATTGAAGGGTGTCAATTTGTATTCCATATGTATCATAGCTCTTTAACTATGGAGGTGTATAGTTATTTAATTAATAATTTCTATTACATTTCTATGTCACTCATCTCATATTTATTCATCAGATCATTTTTGAACTCTTTTCATATTTGCATTATTTCCTATAAACACTAAATCATCAACACAAAGAGCAACAATGATTGTCCTTGTGCCTCATCCTATTTTGGTACAGGTTCGCTCTTGCTTTTCACGAAGCCTCTTACACTGAAGTAACCATCAATCTCATTGTATCAAGCACGCGGTGTTTGCTTCAATCCATACAATGCTTTCTTCAATCTATATACTTTGGTTTTAAGATCTTCGATACTAAACTATGTGATTGCTTAACATAGACCTCTTCTTTCAATTTTTCATTTAAAAATACTGATTTCACATCATGTTGATGGCATAATCATCTTTTCTAAGCTGCTAATATAATTAAAGTTCTAATGATATCAAGGCAAGCTACAGGGGCACAAGTTTCATTATAGTTAGCTCCATACGGTAAATAGCCTTTTGCCACCGATCTTACCTTTTCTTTACACTGAACCATATGCATTGTGTTTCAACTTATAAATCCATTTGACACTATCTTTGTTTCAAGATCTGCCGATCAGTTCCCAAGTCTTGTTCCTTTCAATTATATCAATATCTTCTTTCATAGTTTTCTTCACCGCTCCTTGTTTGATGGTTTTTTCAAAGCTCTTTGGTTCTAACACATAATAATTGCAGCTCTAATAAATGTCATTCACTTCTCATTCTGACCAGTTAGCAGAACTTGAGATACTTGAAGACTAACCTTCATGATTCAACCTATCCTAGTAACATCGTTTCAATATATTTATATTTTTTCTACCCTTGTCTTTTTTTCCAATTAACGATAACACTTTTATCAAATATAATATTTACTTTTAAACTATAAAGCTTATAACCTTTAGATTGTTATTTGTTTCATCTAAATTGTATCTTTTCTTTTGAGAACCTGAGCATAACATAAGCTCAAAAATTAAAATGTAATCAAATCAAATATTTGATTTAGGCATCAATTTTATTTTTCTACTTGTCATTGTAATTTATAAAATATTAATTTTACTTTTTTATTTATCATTACGAATTAAAAAATTACTATTAAATATTCCAAATATGATGATATCATATTTGTTAGTATATTAAATAAAAATAGTTCATATTAAATAAATATAAAAAAATTAAAAAAATTTCTTTAATAGAGGCTCATCTTTTCCTATTTAAGAGGAGGTATTTCTCTTCTTCATTCCTCACCTAGTCGAGCCCAGCAATAAGAGGAACAAGGAGTTATATTCTACCAAAAAGATATAGGTTTTTCTTACATTTCTTGAAGTTAAAATTTTTATAGTTTGAAATTATTTATCAATCTTTTTAATGTCAACATATTTATTATTAAACTAAAATATATTATTTGAAGTTTCTAAGATATCCTTTGATCCTCTTTAAATATTTTTATTTTTAGATTTAAACATATTAAAATTATACATGTTTCATGTATTGAATATATGATATCTGATTTTTCATATTTGGATTAAAAATATTATTTCCTCATATTATAGTTTATCTTTTAATCTTATTTGGATTAAAATATACTATGAGTAATTTAAAAATATTTCTTAATCCTTTAAATATTAAAATTTTTATTGTTAGATTAGAATATGTTATCTGAAATTTTTTTATCCCTTTTAAGATTTAGAATTTTATTGTTTGATTAGATCTTATTGAAATTATTTGTCACATGTATTAAAAGTATGATTTCTAATTATTATAAATTAAGAATATTATTTTCTTATATTGAAGTTTACATTTCAATCTTATCCTTTAATTTATTGTTATGTTTTAATGTATTATTGTTAGTGAATATATGTTGTCATAATTTGATATTGATGAAATTGGAAAAGAATTAGGTTAAAGCAGTACGGAAGCTAAGCCCAACCCATAGGTCAAGCCATAACCCACTAGTTAAACCTAGTCAGTAGATCAGGCCTAGCTTATAAGCTAGGCCCAATCCGGGAGTCAAGCTGGGCCTGCAGGCTAACCCAGTCCAGTCTAACATGGGCCGTCATGTGCGACGCATATGACTAGTCCATCGGTCAGGGTTGGCCCAATCTAGTGTGATGCATGCACAGTCATGTACAATGTACATGCCCAGTATATGAGTCAGCCTAACCTAATTTAATATTATGTAATTATTAGATTTAAACTTAAATATTAATTGAACTAAACTAAAATTAATTCGTCTAGATCAATTCAAGGTTATTCCAAATTGATTTGACTTATTTAAGTCAATTTAATCTAAATTAAATCTATTTTAGTCTAAATTATACTAGTATAGGATGGTTTCATACTAGTTAAATAAGGATTAGAGTTATGTTTTAGTAAATCAAATTCAATTGGATCGATTGAACTAGGAAACAAGTCAATTGAGGACTAATTGGTATTATTTAATATTGATGATGTTTGAAATAGATATTTTAAATGTGTTATTTTATCTTGATATAGACATGACCAATGTGAGATTATGTTATTTTCCTACCGAGGGCAGGTAGGGTGATTCTCTTCTTAAGGGATTAGTAGGCTATCAAATGTGGCGGTTGGATGATTCCTCTATCCGCTGTTGGGAGGGACGTGTTCCCATTTTGGTGGATGAGCGATAGCACTCCATTCGTTATTGGGAGTATGATATAAGTTTGCTTCTAGTTGCTATTGGGAAAATATGAACTTATCTCATTAAATAAAGCATTTACATTTGTTATTGGGGGAGTACTCCTTCGGGTATTTGATGTACGCCAATGGGATGATTGATTTTTGATCATATATTCATTTTGAGTTGACTTTTGAAGTTTCTACTCAACGTTGCTAATTTTTTCTTTTTTAATTTTTAAAGTAACCACTCTCTAGTATTAAATCGAATTCTAATATAGAGCAGACCTTCCTCTATCGTGATTCTTCGAGTTAATATTACTATTTTTACTTTTTAATTAGTGATTTGATAAATAAATGAATTATAAAAAATATTTATCTATTTGATTCAGTGTGAAAATATATAATCCTATATATATATATATATATATATATATATATATATATAGGATGTGACTTTACATGTCTGACTGAAGAACTTCCATTGCAAGCTAGAAAGGGAGAATTGCTTTCCACAACTTTTGTTGAATACCTATTAAAAGAATACACAACTTTATACGGTGCTTCAGTGTAAGATATAACCACTCATCCCAAGTTACACCAGTCCAAACTCGATAGAACCACACATCGATATGAAGTATCTTAAAATACATGAAAACCACAAGGAGATGGCATTAGAAGATTTCATTGAATTCAGTATAGCGAAAAATAACCTACACTACAGTGAGAGTATTCACGAATACAGCAAATGTTTCTCACCGAGAATTTATAGATATGCTAGACCAGATAGTCTGCCAAATACAATGAAAATATGTATCGACAGAATTAAGACCTTATTAAATAGAAACGACCATTTCTCTAACCAAATATCCTAACCCAAGAATGCAAAAATATCTGTAAAACAAACTACTACTTTCTTCTTCTCTTGAAAGCCTAGTGCACAGAGGTATCTTACAATACATCAGAAGTAAATTGGGTCATACTCCTAAACTACGTGGGTGTGACCCCGCTAGATGAGGGCAATAGGTGCACGAGAAACAACTCAAAGGCAATACACAAGATCACCATCTGGACAAAACAGCAAACAGAGTACTTAAATACTCTACCCTGCAGCCTCAAAACGTCTTTGGTCTCTGACAGATCCTCCTCTAGTTGCTCAGTTACTTCCCTGAACATGACAGCCTCGTTTTCAGCATACTTCACTTTATGCGTAGCCTTTGGCTTATCCTCAGATAAAGGTCTCTGCTGCTCTAAAGAAGCAATGTGATCTTCTGCTAGGACTTTCCAACTTTGAGTAGTTATTGTAAGGACCAAATATTCAATTTCTGCCTCTATCTTCTTTACAAGCAAGTTCTCCAACTCAGTCTCCATCTCCTTGCACTTCTCTTGGAGGAATGATATGTTGGTGCTATCTATGTCCTTGTTTGGCCACCCTGTCCTGCTAAGAATTGCTTTAAGCTCAAGTACCTTCGATTCCTTGGCTTTGACACTGGTTAAAGCTTCTCCTAACTTGCATTCCAGCTGCTCTATCTTCCGATTCAGGTCAACAAAATTGGCTTCAACAGTTGGGGAACTAATTCCTTCTGTTTCTTCATACTGGCCATTTGCATCATCAAATATCATGACTTTCCCAATTTCCCCAAAGTTACGGATTTCTGCACGGATGCCATAAAAAAGTCACTTGGTGATCAATGTAGTAATGTGTGATGAGAGAAAAAATTGAAAATTCTGAATCAGTTTAGCTACACATTGATGAGTAGAGATAATAAAATATACTTGAAAATTAAGGTAGGTTTCCTAATGTGGTTACTCTTAGTCAACCAAAGTCATCAAACTCAAGGACAATACTTTATGAATTTAATCAAACTCCTATTGCCTTGAATGAATTATTCAAATTAAGTGCTATCAGTTCTTCAGTTTTAGTTCTCATAACCTTCACCTTCTCGGTGATACTGCAGCCAAAAATGGCCAAACAAACAAGCTATACTGTGCTCCAAAAATCACCTTTAGATGACAACCAAGAATGAAATTATCATAACTGCAGTAAATATACTGCTTTATCAGATAAATTTGGAGTGATCCATAAGCCAGTATACTATTTTGTTTGTTCAGTTTATTTGGATACTTCTTCTCAATCAAGCACATCTTACATAGAGAGGACAACAGAGAGAATCCAGAGGCCCTAGGGGCAATATCAAGCTTAAAAAGATTAAATTTTATAAATAGATTGTACATAAATTTACCAATATGAAGTACCCAAAAAATGAGTTGATACATCAGCAATATTCTCCAAACTCCTAGGTGCAGCTATGTGGACTGTTAATATGCTTGAAGACAGATTACAATCTTAATATAAAAAACAATAAAAGAACATTAATGTTACTAATACTGCCATGGCAGTCAACTCATTATACAAATGGGGAAAATCTGAACTAATTTGTACATGAAATTCAGGAAAAATACATGCCTAGGGGGATAACTAGAATTACATTCTGCACACATGACTAAGGTCCCCACTGGAGATCCCTTGTTGTTTCTTTCATTTGAAGATATGATGAGAACAAAACAAGAAAATACTTTATAAAATTGCACACAGTCGTTTACTTGAAAAACTCATATTGAATAAGAAGATATACTTTATCAATATAATTCTTATGTGAAACCCAAAGAGGACTGTACATACACAAAAAACTCAGATATTAAAGAGGGATCCTTAGCAAAATATTTAAAAATGAAATTAGACACATGATTTCCATATAGCAACAATTGAATAATAGTATAAGTCAACAAAGTAGGAGCTACTATATCCTTTGCAAAACATGAATCCAACTGTAAAGATAACTATTGATCTACTGAGTATAGAGGAGGTATATATTGCATCAGTGTGCACATACAATGGACCAATGACCACACACATGAGTGATGCTTAGACCAAAATTAAGCATCAATGGTGGTTTCCAAGTGAACACAATCTAGTAGCAACAAGCCTTAAAAAGCTTTACCATCGCAAGACCACAAAGCCAGGAAAATGCAAAACTTTACTCACATAGATGCTAGGTGAAAGGCATAGAAGAAGCAATAGATAATTATTGAGCTCCCAAAGATCCACATCATAGAAAATCATTTTTGTTATCAAAATTCAATAAGAAAAAAACAGAGAGATAAAACTCTAAAGCTGAACCTCGATAATCTGCACAAACAACAAGAACTTCTGGAACTTTGTATATATATCAAGGTAACAATTTTCTTTTCTTGGTAAATAACAAGGGAATGATCACAGGTAATATTGATTAATTGAATTTGAAAAAAAAATGCCAAGAAACTAAGCAACATAGAACAACAAAGGAACAGAACAGTGTGCCTCACAAACTTGTTGAGATGTTTATCATTTCATGTGATTAAAAGCATATTTGTTGCTCCAAAAAATACTGTAGTCATCCAATACAAAACAGCAACAAGAAGTTATAGGTCTCAGATATTTGAACTTCGCTACATGGATTCTTTTCTGCTACTGAGCTCTATTAAGTGCGATCTTATTAGTTTCTTCAGGGATGTCAAATTCTTTCCTTTTTTTTTCATTCAAGCAAAGTCTTCCTTTTTCATCTGCTCTTCTAGTACTAGTAATCTGTATTCTCTCTCTTTATTGATGCTTCTACAATCTGGAAAAGTATCAAATCAGCTAAAGCAACATCCCTTAATCCATCCTCAGCCTCTAAATTTTCATGGCAAGAAATAAGTCCCATAACAACATCCTCATATCTACAATACTGACTCTGCATAGTTATCCAAGATAAGCACAACATTTGAAAACTGCCAAATAGACCTATGCTGCTGTTATGGCAACACATGCTGAGGCACCACAAAAGAAGGATGGATAAAAAATAAGCTCTATATCTTTTTAACTAGTCTAATCCAATCTTGTTGTTCAAACAAAAAAAATTACTCATTTTTCTCCATAACTAAATATCAAGATTATTCACCAAAGGATATGGATAAGAAATTATGCCTAAAGCATGATAACAAAAGTGAAAAAAGTAGTCACATAGATCATTGTTACAAGGACATGGAAGAGAGATAAAACATTTACCATTTTCTAATGCTTCTTTTGTTGCTTGCAGAGAAACAATTGACTCTGAAAAGGGATCAAGATCTGACCCTGGATGAATATTCTCACTTTTATTATAATTCTTCTCTCCTGACTGATTGGTTTCTAGATCTTCCCTCAACAAAGCTCCAACTCCCCCATTGTCCTTGTAGAAACGTGATCTTACTTCCTCACTTGGCTGAGCATCATCGCTTTGTACAGCATCATAATTTACAGATTTCTCACTTTGCTGCCCATTACTAGCCATGCTGTCCATAAGTAGAAAAGCAGTGTTTGAACTCATCACGTCAGATTCAATGCTTGAATAGAAGTTCTCTGTCTCGTTTTTAACTTGGTCTTCTCTAATCTTCTTACCAGCATCGGTTTTGCCTCGTTTTGCCCATTGACCTCTTTTTTGTATATCATGCCCTGGTCCTTTTCCACCAATGTTTCTTGCCCTGCTTCTGTCCCTCAAAAAACCAATCACTTCATGCTGCAGCTTTGGTGCACTTGCAGCTGTCGATGACTTACTACTATGATCAGCATTGCCAGTTACATCTTTACTCGTGTCTCTCCTAATTCTCCTCCACTTCTTCAATCCATAACCCTTCGCAGAGGCCACCACGATCGAAGGAGATCCACTCGGATTCAAAGGCGAATCAACCGAAAACTCTCCTCCGACTAAATCCCCGTTAGCTTTCCCACCCCCAGGAGAAAAGTTAACCAATTCAGCAGGAGAGACACTCCCTCTCTCTTCTGGAACTCGATCTGCACCTCCTGTCTCAATTGGAGAATCGATCCGCGAAGGTTCTTCACCCAACTCTCCACAGAACTCCACCTCAGTTTCACCGAAAGGAGCCATCTTTTCCAGGGCCTCACTTCCGTTCTTCTATCCCGGTTCTTCGGGCCTCGATCAAGAGCACTGCTCCTCCAAATTCATACCAAAAACTACTGCGAAACCCAGGATAACCTATAATTACAACGATAAACACTCCAATTACCGGAGAAAGATCGCAACATACCACCGGAAACTTCAACAAAGTTTCCGAATTCTTCTGCAGGCCAACGGAAGAAAGAGGACGAGCGATTCAACCGAAATCCAAACGCAACTTCCGCACGGAAAAGGCCGAAATCACCACGGATTTGGAGGACGATGAAACTAGGGTCATCCGTTGCTGAAATTTATATGGAAGGGGGATCCGAAAGGGAACGAAGGAGAAGCCCTCGGAATCCGCAGAAACTATACGGAGAGGAGGGAATAACAGAGGGCGGTGTCATTTCGTTCAGCGGATTTATTTCGTGGACAGATGGACATTAAGGCCCCATACACGTGGCTTGCCTAGTGGAAGGCACTGGGTGTTGATCATCTGTCTTGGCTGATCCACCGAACACAATAATTTTGCTTCCCATTGGTTAGAAATCAAAGCGAGGCCAATGGATACGCAGCCTTTCCTCGTTGGCGTGGAGCACGCATGGCCGGGATCATTGCATCCCATGTTTTCCTGATGAATGCCGCTGGGTATGGCAGAAACTACTCCGGAGCACCAAAAGGTTGGTATCTTAATTGGGGAAAATAGTATCAGATTCCGATGTTCAAGAAAGAACAGTGCTGCGTGGAGCCTTTTGAACTCTATCTCAGGTATCTACTATCTGGTCACATGATTTGATGATTATAAGTTGGTGCATTCATATTGGAAAGGTAATCATGTGGCTAATTGATTGGTCAACCATACAAAAATTATAAAAAAAATAATAATATTATTATTATTTTTGGAGAAGGGAGTGGCTTTCTTAACTTTCTCTTCTCCTACATTCTATTATAGGTTACTCGTTTTGCTTAGTTTTTAATTGATTTTTATTTTAGTAAAAAATTAAATGATAAAAACACTCAAAACCACTCAATGTGCAACTTTTTAGTTGATTTAGAAAGGTAGCAAGCTGTTTGCTAACATAGTTCGCATGGCAATGCAAAGTAGTTTACATTTTGGATAAGATACTGCACTTAGTGACTTTGAAATATATCATATATTTTATATATCTAGCAGATGCGGAAATAAAGCATGGCTGTGATGGATGTTGAAGTATCATTCAAAAGTTTGTAAGCCGATTAGAGATGCTCATGCATATTTATTTACTTGGGTTTACCTTCACGTTTGACAAGTTTTGGGGAGCAGAGGGAGAACACTTCCATGGAGAAATCTCTCTCTCTCTCTCTCTCTCTCTCTCTCTCTCTCTTATCGTACTATCTGCTACTATTCATGCCAAAAACCATTGTTCACTCCATTCCTGATCTCTCAGCAGTGTAACGGCTACCTCGTGGCAGAGGAATACTTGCATCAGCTGCCTTGTGTTGTCTTTCTTATTCTAAGATTTCTCCAAACATCGTTGGATTCATTAGTACACGTTATGGAATCACTGGCATCAAGGGCTACATTGCGGCTCTGAGTAGCATATTGGGCAGATGGCCAGTTCAGCGGGGCTTTAACAGTTCATAGCCCTTTTTTTTTTTTTAACAGAAACCCTAAAACCAATAAAGGGGTGTGATTGCTGTAAAAAAAATAGAGAGAAAAATTATAGTAAAAGGGCAGAAAATTACAACAGTAACATGATTCAAAAAGAAAAGAAAAGACAGAAAAATAAGAGAAAAAGAAAGAAAAGAAGGTAAAGATAATATAGATTATTCATAATTATTCAGACAGTGTTATCACCTCAGGTTAGATCAGATATGCAGTAAATTCTGACAGTGATTGCTTGGGGAGGTTTTGAATATTATGCACATAATCTTTGTATCTAAGTTATTCTCTCGTGATTGTTGCTTGGGTTTTAGGAAAGAAACTTTGAGAAATATATATTCATTTTTCTTATAGTAAATTTTCTTTGGTTTGTCCTGTGGTTTTTACCCTTTATGTTGGAGGGGTTTTTCACATAAATCTTGATGTCTTATTTGATTATGATCTCCGTTTAATTTTGCTGTGTTACAGCCTACTTGTATTTGTTCGTATACAAAGTACTTCTTTGTTTTTATCCCATCAACTAGTATCAGAGCAGAGTTTGGTGGTATTTAATTTTTTTTATTCAAACATAGAGGCTGGTAATGTTTCTCGCATGATTAGCTTGAACAGAAATAATTGAATGATATAGAAACCAAAAATGCATCTCTTGTATTGCAAAAATTTATATGGACCTTTGTAAGGAGATAGTACAAAGCCCACAACTATGATAGATGATGAGTAGAAGAGGTTAGACCGAAAAATAGTTAAATTTATTCGACAATGGCTCGATGATTGTGTCTTTCACCATGTTTTTACTAAAAGTTCTATATATTCTTTTTGGAAAAAGCTAGAAGGTCTCTATGAAAGAAAAACAGCTAACAACAAAATTTTTTTGATCAGAAAACTTGTAAAACTAGAATATAAAGAGGGCGCTTTTATTGTTGAGAATTTGAATAAAATACAGAGTATTACTAACCAGTTATCTATTGGGGATCAAGAACGACACTAGGGGGGGGTTGAATTAGTGTAGTGGTAAAATTATGATAAATTCGACGATTTAGACGATTTCAAAAAATTTCATATGAAAAGAATCATGTTTTGATTACAACCATTTTGATTATTGTTAACTTGAAGACATACGTAAGGAGATGAAGAGGAAGTAGAGTAAGTAAAATAAAGGCTTGCAGCAATGTAAATGATAATAAGTAAATGCAAACTAGATTTTTATAGTGGTTCGGTCATCCGACCTGTTGAATCTCGAATTTTGATGATGAAGCCAATTGGTGAATTATTTGTTCTAATCCATATTGTTGAGATAAATGTGCAGAATTAACTACGATGGGATGAAAATATAAAGTGATTTATTGAGGTCAAGTTTGCTGGGAGTTCAAGAGGTCACCGGAAGGATCGTCAAAAGTGCTGCCGGAACCAACCGAGATAGAATCAGGGACTTGCCAAAGGTTTCGGAAGTTCGTCGAAAAAATCGTCGGAGTTTGCGGAGATCATCAAGAAGGTTTGAAAGCTTGCCGAAGAGTCATTGAACCCACCACAGAATCCGAGAGCTTGCTGGGAGTTCATCAGAAGAAATATGAAGGAGTGTCGAAAGTCCACCAAAATTTCGCTAGAAAGCTCGTCGGAAGAAGACTTGAAGAATGTCGATTTAAATCACTTAGAATTATGTTTCAATTTTGTAGTTAAGCATGTAATTTGGGTTAGGATTAGATGTTAATCCTATAACCCAAAGTAGGGGCCCATTGGGCCTTGTTTTGGACCGGTTTGGGTCAAATTTAAGGCCCAAACCAATGTGCTGAAAAGTGCTGGGCAGTGGCACCACCTAGTGGCTAGAAGCTGGGCGGTGGCACTGCCCAAGCTGGGGCGGAGGCACCGTCCAACACTCGAGAGACTGGGCGATGGCACCATTGCCTTGGGCGGTGGAACCGCCTAGTACATTGTCAGTCTGTCAACGGACAGGCGATGGTACCACCACTGACAAGCGATGGCATCGCCAGCACCGGGAAACCCAAAATGAATTCAAATATGGAGCCCAAATTTGAATCCTCTTGGTGTTTATAAATACCCCTCCTTTCTCAGCAGAAAGAGCACCCTTTTTGATAGTTAAAAATTGAGCAAAAGCTTTGGCAAAGTCTTGTTTTCGATAGCTAGTGTTCACCTCCCTCTTTCTCTTTGAAAAATCCGTAAGAGCATGAACCTCTTGTAAAAGGGTTGTAAGAGGGGTATTTGGTCCTTCCCCTTTAAAGTGACTTGCTAGTGAAAGTTGGGAGCCTCATCGAAGAAGGCTTCGAAAGTAGATGTAGGTTATTTGACCGAACCACTATACATTGTGGTGTTCCTTGAATGCGTGAATGTTTAAATTTCTAAATCATTTCTCTACTTAGCTGCAAATCATTCGGTTTTCATCTCCTTTACTCAAGGTACTTTAAGTAAGTCATCTTTTGTCGAATCGAAATCTTCATACGAACTAGCTATTTACGAAATCGGTTTCAAACTTACGAGTTTTAATATGCTGCACTAATTCACCCCCCCCTCTTAGTGCCTCTCCGATCCTAATAATTGGTATCAGAGCAAGGTTCACTCTCATATTTGGTTTAAAACCCAAGAGAGATGGCTTATTCCGACATGCAAGAGGGTCATTCCATTACACGTCCGTCTATGTTCAATGGGTCAGATTATACATATTGGAAGACTCGTATGAGGATCTTTCTTATTTTCATGGATTTTGAGCTTTGGAGCATCGTTGAAAATAGATTTCAAAAATATTCTCTTTCGACGAGCGAATGGAATGAATCAGAGAAAAAGACTTTTACTTTAAACGCAAAGGCTATGAATGCCTTGTTTTGTGCTCTCGATAAAAATAAATTTAATCGCAT
The DNA here is from genome assembly GCA_024322285.1 of Musa beccarii. Taxonomy (NCBI): domain Eukaryota; kingdom Viridiplantae; phylum Streptophyta; class Magnoliopsida; order Zingiberales; family Musaceae; genus Musa; species Musa beccarii. The sequence goes on from CM044402.1 coordinate 17,180,319, forward strand.
TTCGATTTGTGAATCGGCTTTTGATATTTGGTGCACTCTTGAGATCACTCATGAAGGCACTAGCCGAGTGAAAGAATCAAAAATCAACATTTTGTGCATTCCTATGAACTTTTTCGAATGAAACTAAGTGAGTCCATCAGAGACATGTACACCCACTTCACGGATGTCATCAATGGACTCAAAGCACTTGGTAAAGGCTTTTTTAATTTTGAACTTGTGACTAAAATTTTAAGATCCCTTCCAAAGAGTTGGGATCCAAAAGTTACGACCATTCAAGAGGTTAAGGATCTTAAAATATTTCCTCTTAAAGAACTTATCGGGTCTCTAATGACTTATGAAATGACATGCCATACTCATGATGAGCTAGAGAATTCCATTCCAAAGAACAGGAAGGATATGGTATTAAGAACACAAGAAAACCACTTGAAAGGAACATCAAGTGATGATGACTTTGACGAAGACATTGCACTCTTAACTAGAAAATTTAAAAAATTTATTAAAAAGGGTAAATTTAAAAATGAAACCAAAAACAAACTTAAACCAAAAAAGAACCAAGTCATATGTTATGAATGCAAGAAGCCGGGACACTTCAAATATGAATTCCCCCAAGCCAAGAAGAAGCAACTCAAGAAGAAGAAGGCATTGAAGGCTACATGGGATGACTCAAGTGACTTCGAGGATAAAGAAGCAAGTAATAAAGTGGAGGTCAACTTCGCGCTAATGGCTTTAGGAGAAGAGGTTAGTGAGTTATTTAATGAAGAGTTATCTTTTGATGAACTTTCTATCATTTTTCATGAATTATTTGATGAAAGTAGAACTATTAGTAAGAAGTTAAATTTATTAAAGAAAGAACATGCTTTATTACAAGATAAGTTTGATAGTCTCCAAACTCCTTCTTCACCCCCATGCTCTAAGTGTAAACACTTAGAAGCAATAAAAAAATGAGAACTTGCTACTTAAAGAGACCCTAAACAAGTTTAAGGTCGATAGCAAGGGCTTGGACATGATCCTTGCAAATAAGGGTTACATCAGAAATAGAAGTGGAATTGGATTTGTGAGTGAATCTCACCAAAATTCTACCACCTTCATTAAAGGACCCACATTACATGTTTCACCTCATTTAAAATGTAATTTTTGTTGTAAATCTAGACATATTGTTTACAAATATCCATTTAGGAAAATTAGTCTACATAAATTGATATGGGTTCCTAAAGGAACCATAAATAATTCAATGCTAAATGGCAAAGTTAGTAGATCAATATTTGAGGCACCCAAAATCAAATGGGTACATAAAAACCATCCTCTTTTGTAGAACCATTCACCATCATAAGCTAGGAGCAAGAGATGATATCTTGATAGTGGATGCTTAAGGCACATGACCGGAGATCCATCTCAATTCTCTATGCTCACTAGTAAAGAAGAAGGATATGTCACCTTCGGAGACAACAACAAGGGTAAAATCATTGGCAAGGGAACCATAGGTAACAAATCAAAATTTTCAATTGATGATGTATTACTAGTTGATGGATTAAAACATAATCTTTTGAGTATTAGTTAATTATGCGATAAAGGTTATATTGTTAGATTTGAATCTAATACTTGCATCATTGAAAAACCAAACAACAACATATCCATGATTGCGTTAAAACAAAATAATGTTTACACCATCAACATTGAAGAACTTAGTAATGAAATATGCTTCTCCGTTCTAAATGATGATGCTTAGCTTTGGCATAGGAGATTAGGCCATGCAAGCATGAAACTAATATCTAAAATTTCTTCTAAAGAACTAGTACGAGGAATTCCAAATATCAAGTTTGTTAAGGACAAAGTATGTGATGCATGTCAACTAGGAAAACAAATAAAAACTAGCTTCAAATTAAAGAATCAAATAAGCACCTCTAGACCATTACAATTGATCCATATGGATTTATTTGGACCAATCGACACAACAAGTCTAGGAGATAGCAAATATGCATTTATCATTGTAGATAACTATAGTAGATATACTTGGACCTATTTCTTGGTTCACAAAAGTGATTGCTTTAAATATTTTTTAAAATTTTATAAACTTACTCAAAACGAAAAGGGTTTCATGAATTTCATTGATTCAAAGTGATCATAGTGGAGAATTCCAAAACCATGACTTTTAAAATTTTTATGAATCTAACGGCTATAACCACAACTTCTCTACTCCAAGAAATCCTCAACAAAATAGAGTAGTATAAAGAAAGAATAGAAATTTACAAGAAATGACAAGAACCATGTTAAATGAACATAGTTTACCCAAATACTTTTGGGCTGAAGCTGTTAATATGACTTGCTATATCATGAATAGGGTTCTAGTAAGACCATCTCTATCCAAGACTCCGTATGAATTATGAAATAACAAGAAACCTATTGTTTCTTATTTTAAAGTTTTTGGTAGCAAATGCTTTATTTTAAATGAAAAGGATGCTTTAGAAAAATTCGATGCTAAATCCGATGAAGGCAACTTTCTTGGTTATTCTTCTGTTTCTAAAGCTTTTTGTGTTTTTAACAAAAGAACGTTAGTCATAGAAGAGTCTATTCATGTAGTTTTTAATGAAATTTCTAAATTTAAGAAAAAAGATTTTGATGATGATTTTGGTTTTGATGGTTTGAATTTAAATGAACCCTCTCATCAAAATAGCAACTTAGATGCATCTTCTTCCCAAATTTCCTTACCTAAGGAATGGAAGTATGTAGATGCCCATCCCAAGGAGTTAATTATAGGAGACATATCGAAAGGGGTTCAAACTCGTTCTCCTTTTAAAAATTTTTGTGCCCATGCCACTTTTCTTTCTCAAATTGAACCTAAGTGCATTGACGATGCCTTGAAAGATGATTCTTGGGTTATCACAATGCAAAAAGAATTGAATCAATTTGAAAGGAATGAGGTATCGAAGCTTGTTCCTAGACCTAGTGATCATTTAGTTATTGGTACTAAATGGGTCTTTGAAATAAGCAAGATAAATGCGGTATCATAGTTAGAAACAAGACTAGACTAGTGGCCAAAGGTTTCAACTAAGAAGAAGGTATCGATTACGAAGAGACCTTCACTCCTGTGGTAAGATTAGAAGCTATTAGGATGCTCCTTGCCTATGCTAGTAGTAATAACTTTAAGCTTTTTCAAATGGATGTCAAAAGTGCTTTCTTAAATGGTTTTATTTTCGAAGAAGTGTATGTTAAACAACCATCCGGATTTAAAAATTTTCTTCTTCCCAATCATGTGTTTAAACTAACTAAGGCTCTCTATGGATTAAAACAAGCCCCTAAGACTTGGTATGAGAGGCTTAGTTCTTTCTTAATTTCAAATAATTTTACTAAAGGCAAGGTTGATACTATATTATTTATTAAATATTTTAAAAATAATTTTCTTATTATTCAAATTTATATTGATGATATTATTTTTGGTTCTTCGAATGAATAACTATGTGAATCATTTGCCAAGTGTATGAGTCATGAATTTGAAATGAGCCTAATGGGAGAATTAATCTTCTTTTTAGGATTACAAGTTAAACAACTAAGTGATGGTATATTTCTTAATCAAACAAAGTATACATTAGAATTGTTAAAACGATTTAACATGGATAGTTCAAAAGTCATCAACACTCCAATGAGTACTTCCACCAAGTTAGACTTGGATGAAAGTGGAGAAAATTTTGATCAAAAAACATATAGGATAATGATAGGTAGCTTACTTTACCTCACCGCAACTAGACCAGATATCATGTTTAGTGTAGGTCTATGTGCAAGATTCTAAGCTAATCCTAAGTTATCTCACCTTAAAGCTGTTAAAAGAATCCTTAGGTATCTTAAAGAAACTCCTAATATAGGATTATGGTATCTAAAATCTGATAACTTTAATTTAAAAGCCTATGCAGATGCGGATTTTGGTGGATATAGAATATATAGAAAGAACACATCCAGAACATGCCAATTTTTAGGACATGCACTTGTTTCTTGGACTTCTAAGAAATAAAATTCGGTTGCACTATCTACGGTGAAAGCCAAATACATAGCTGCAAGTGCATGTTGTGCACAAGTTGTTTGGATGAAAAATACGTTAGAAGACTATGAAATTTATTTAAAGAACATTCCCATAAAATGTGATAATACAAGCACTATTTGTTTAACCAAAAATCTAATTCAACACTCAAGAACTAAGCATATTGACATTAGGCATCACTTTATACGAGATTATATCAATAATAATAATGTCATTCTAGAATTTATTGATACAAAACATCAATTAGCGGACATCTTCACAAAACCCCTAAATGAAGAATAATTTGACTTCATTAGAAGAGAATTAGGCATACTAAATTGTTCTAATACATGATGTTGTATGTTTCTTTTCTGAAATTTTCCAACTTCGGTTTTGATTGTATCATCTTAATATCACCTCTTCATTTTTGAATGATATCTTTACAATATCATCTTAACATTTTTATCTTCCTATTGATGAATTTTTGAGTTATGTCATGACTTTTGATGAAATGATTAAATTTTCAGTTTTGATAGATTCACATTGATATTATATTTTCACATTTTGATGACATCTTTATATCATGGAGCTCTCATTTTTATCTTTCGATCATAATCTTGATGAAAGCTATCATGATGTTGTTTTCCTCCTTTAAATAGTAGATACTAATGATGTAGTAAAAACTGATTTTATACCTTCCTTTAAGTATGACTAAAAATATTTCATGACTTGAATTTTATATGAAGCTTAACATATGCATAATTAATTACATAATTTGTGCAAAATTAAGTTCTTAAATGTTCATTTTTTATTTTTATTCTTGTGCTAATCGATATGATTCAAGGGTTTATGACTTCCTCCTCATGAATCACTACAAGAATACCATGTCGAAGTTTTTTCCTTCAAATTTTTGATGTTGATATATTTCATTCGTTAAAGTTTTATGAGTTTTGACATCTCATTCTCATGGAGTTTACCTTAAAATATGAAATCCTTGATGAATGACTTTAATGATCTATCCTTTCACAATTCTATGAATTCTTAATAAAAAAAAATGAGTCTTATATTCTTCATGTATGAATTCTTCATGAGCATTTTGACACTCTAATGTTTTCTTTCGGATCTCATGAACATGAATAAAAATGATCCAAACATTTTTGGATTTCTCCATCAAGGATGACATATTTTGCATTATGTTCAACTCATTTATCATATGCTAGATAATTGACCACTCATTTATCATTATGTTCAACTCATCCTAATGGCTTCTAATCTTACCACAAGAGCGAAGGTCTCTTCGTAATCGATACCTTCTTCTTGCTTGAAAATTGACTACTCATTTTTTTATATGGTATGATACCTTGTGATGGCTACTTCACCTCCTTTTTGTTGATGACAAAGGGGGAGAAAAATATGAAATTAATAACAAATGACTTATATGTAATAATATGTTGAAATGAAAAATGACTTATATATATTGTATCACATCGCAATAACTTACATGGTTTATATTGCAAATTGCTTTTGCTATGCTTTGAAATCAACAATTAATTGCTATGTAGTATTGCAATGTATCGCAATATATCTCAAATGCTTAAATTTTTTAAGCTATTATTTCATTTGATATCATGCCTTAACTTTGTGCACCTCATTAATATCATTTGACCCTTGTGCTATTTCAATTTGTGATTAGTTTCTCTTGTCGAAATGATGAATGTCTATCATTCGACTAGAAAATGCATATCATGCCATGGCGTTGTGAAAAATATGAAGTTTCATATTTATGGATGAGAAATCATATTTATTAAGCTTGACGATAAATGAAACTTATCGGTTTCGGCTTGAATTCAAAAGATTGAATTCAAGTGTTTTTATCTTCTCATGACATGGCATATAGATAGGGGGAGTTAAGTTTAATTCCATCATCAATTGATTATCATCATCAAAAAGGGAGAGATTGTTGAATCTCGGATTTTGATGATGAAGTCAATTGGTGAATTATTTATTCTAATCCATATTGTCGAGATAAGTGTGCAGAATTAACTACAATGGGATAAAAATATAAAGTGATTTATCGAGGTCAAGTTCGCTAGGAGTTATTCAGAAAACTTCATATGATAAAAAATAATTTTGATTAAATCGTATTAGAAACATGTTTAGCTTGAAAGCATTAAGAGAAGGAGGGCAGTGAACAAGTGAAGAAAATAGGTTTGCAAAAATATAAAGAGTAATAAAGTAAATATAAATCGATTTATAGTGGTTCGGTCATACGACCTACGTCCACTCCCAATTCCTCTTCACTTGAGGCCACCAGCTTTTTCACTAGCTATCCTCCTTTCAACGGGCGAGAACCAACTCCCTTACAACACTCTCCTTTTGACGGGCTTAGGAGGAAACCCTTACAAGCACTCTCTCCTCTCTTTTAACTTGAATACAAGTGAAGTCTAGAGGAGGGGATTTCTAAAAAGAATTCTACAGCAATTTCTTGCTTTCAAAGTGTATGTGCTTGTATGTTCTAACCAGGGATGAGAGGGGTTTTTATAGATCCCAAGAGGATTCAGCCCAAATTTGAATCACCATAGATTTCAGGGGTATTGGCGGTACCACCACCCAGGCTTTTTGCCCCTGTCAGTGTACTGGACGCTACCATCACCCAGCCTGGCGGTACCACTGCCTTACACACTGACATGGTCAGTGTACTGGGTGGTACCACCGCCCAACCAACGGTGCCACGGCCCAAGCACTCTGCCCCAGGGCGGTACCACCGCCCCAGACTACCTAGGAAGCTGGACCTAGGCGGTGCCATCGCCCCAGTCTGGCGGTGCCATCGCCAAATAGTGTCTAGCACTCTTGGTTGGGCCTTAAACCTGGCTCAAACCAGTCCAATACAGGGTCCAGTTGGCCCCTAATAGGGTTAAAGGATTAACACCTAATCCTAACTCTAATTATGTGCTAACCATCAAATTAAAGACATTCCTAAGCTTTTACAAAGTCTACAAGTCAAGACTTCTTTCTCCGGTGAGCTTCTAGCAAACTTTCGACGATCTTCTGATGAACCCTCGGATACCATTCCGTGGACTCCCGGCAAGCTCTTGGACTTCACGATGATCTTGGCGAGTTTTGACGAGCTTCTTCAGCAAGCTCCGATCTTCCTAGTGAACTCCGATGAATCTTCGGACTTCCATCGAACTCTCAAACTCCCAATGATTCCATCGTACTTGACTCCGACCTTTGTTTTGCTTTATGTCTTCATCATTATCGTAGTTAATCTTGCACACATAAAACTTAACTCTACTTCGATCTAAATAGTTATTACAATGCGAAATGACATTTTGTTGCCCAGCATGTCATTGGATTCTTCGGCGCATCGTCCGATTCTTCGGCGCATCGTCCTCTCTTGCGGCTTGTTGCCTAATCGACGGTTGACCTTCGCAACCCTGATATCCTTGGTACAACACCACTCTTCTTGGTCTGATGCCCGACGTTCGAAGCCTTCTGCCGATTGTCGAACGGACCTCCGACTCGACGTCCAATATCTTGATGTGATTTCCTTTGGTGCAACGTCAATTCCTCCTGCATCAACTGTCTAATCCTGATCGAGTAGACCTACATCACTCAAAACTCAGTTAGACAATAAAACATAATCAATTAGTTTCATCATCAAAATTCGAGACCTAACAATCTCTCCCTTTTTGATGATGATAACTAATTGATGACTAACGGAGTTAACCTTAACTCCTCGAAGTTTAACCAAACTCCCCCTATCAATATGCCATTGATAAAACACTTGGATTATCCCAAATCTAAGCAACATGTATAAAAATCATGTTAACAAAAGTATCATAGAAATATATAAAATATTCAATCAACATTACATTGACATGATATGCAATCGACTTCTCCCCTTATGTCATCAATAAAAAGGAGAAGTAACTCTAGCTATTTTAAAGATATGCAAGTCAACTTATATAAGCTAGATTTATTATATTCAATTATAGCAAGTTTTAAATTCTTTCTAAAGATAAGCAAAATAGTAATTTTTCATTCTTTTCTTGAGATAGACAAGATAGCAATTTTTGCATCCTTTGAGATAGCAATTCTTAGCTTCTCGTGTAATTGCAAGGTAGCAATCTTTGCAAGTTTTAGCTAGCTACTTTTGCCACTTTTTCTTGTGATACACAAGCTAGTAATGCTTCAATCTAGCAATTTTTCTCCCCTTTATCATTCTTAAAAAGAAGGGAGGATGCAATGTTGTAATTGATTTCCTTTTTCATCAAAATGGCAAATAATATATTAGAAACAAATATTAACATAAATGTTTCTATCATCAAAATTTAAGCCATGAATATGAATTTAACATTCAATGCCAATAAGCTAGCTCCCCTTAGTTATTATCAAAATGAAGTGGACTTAATGGCTAAAAATTTCAATTATATCCACTTTTCATGTCAATTATAAATTTGCATCAATATACATCAATTTTTCACTCATCGCATGATATATTCAAGGAAGTATTGAAACATAAAAAGAATCAACTTAACATATAATGTTTATATCAAGTCATAAATCAAGAGGTTCATGAATCATTTTGACAAGTCTCCTCCTTTTTTTTGAAAATAACAAAAGGAAGTCTTAGGAGATCAAACATAAGATCTTGATTTATATGAAGGAATTTTCATCACAATCATGATTTCATAGAAAGAATTTTAAATAAATAGTTCCAAGAAATCAAAATCATGAAACACAAATATTTTCTTTAGCATCAATTTTCAATTTATGATAAATGTCATACAACCAAGAATCATGATATATAAAAGCATATCAATATCAAGGATCAAGTCATGATTACAAATGCTAACATATATTTTTTTTCATTCATTTTCAAGCCATGATAAAAGAATAAGTCAATGATTCAATCATTAAGCAAATTTTTTTTACATCAATTTTCAAACCATGACATGAAGTGATTGAAATGTCAAGTCATGTGTAGAAAGAAGTATTGAAACATAGGAGAAAAAAAATCAAATTGCGTATGCAATGTTTCAATATTCAAAACATATTTTCTCAAGTTGAGTATCGAAAAGTCAGGAGAAAACAATTTATGATTCATTTGCATTTTTCTTCAATAACATGGGAGAATCATAAAAGAGTATGGAGTAAGAGATAAAAAAAAAAGTTATCAAGATCACGATATAGATAAAACTCATTCTAGTTCAATTCATCAACTCCGAACTCATAATCAAATTATCAAAATCACTTTCATAATTTATGAGATTCATAAGATATCATGAAATCATTAATCTCAATAAGATGGAAAAGGTATTTTATTTTTTTAAGTGATTTTTTTTAATACATCATCAAAATCTCATTCATAAGAGATTCATAATGACAAATAGATTATTAATAAAATCATTAATTTCATGATTCATTTGGAAGGTTCTCCTCTTTAGTAGCTAAAAAGATATATAGGAGACCAAAATGAATTGAGAGAGATAAAACATGATTGAAGCATTTAACATGATTGAAACATGATTCATATTTAAAATGTGTCCCACGTTATAAATACAAATCAAGCATTTGTCAAATCTAGAATCATCCTCAAAATCACATTCAATAAATTTATACATGACAAGCATGGATTCATGAATTTCCTATAGAAAAATCGATAAGTTTGAGATAGAGGATTGCCTTTCGTTTTTATATATGATTTGCTTCTTATAACCATGCTTTCGCCTTTAATAAAAACAAATATCAATATTTAAGATGAAAAGACAAATTTTGTCATAAAGATCATTAAGTCGAATCACATTAAGCATGTGACATTTTTCAAAAGATTCGATTCAAGAGATTCACATGGATTCATCAAAATCAAAAACTTTAGAGATAGAAAAATTTTCAAGAATCATGCATTTTCTTTTTATGATTTACTTCAAATAAGCATGCCTTTGTCTTTTAATGTCAAATTGAGACAATCATGAAAGTTCAAGATGTAAAGCAAAATCCATCTTGTTTTTTAAAGTCAAAAGATATAACACGTCATATAAAAATTCATCGTAAAAATGATTAAGACCAAATATATATTAGTTCAAAATGTGAGTCACTCATCATACATAATGTGTTTTATTTTAAGTTATTTGTTTCATATAAGTATGCTCATGTTTTAAAAGATGAGTATCAAGTTTAAATCCAAAACATGAGTATTGTCATCAAACCCATTAAGATCAAATGCATCACACATAAATCATCATGATAGTGCATTTTCTCATTTTTATGTGTTTCAATTTAAGTGATGTGATCTTTCATAGGAATGTTCAAATTTTTCATATGAAAATGTCATGCATCATATTTAAAACTGAAAGCATCATCAAAACCATTAAGATTCATGGATTCATCATACACATTATTTCAAAATATGAAATTTCAATTTTCATTACTTCAATTCCTCATGAAGCATGATACAAAAATTTAAAGATCAAGCATAATACCATAAAGTATCTTCAAAATTTTTATATGAAAGCCAAGCATTAACACATAAGATTCGCTCATCATGCATAGTTTTAAAATGTAAAATCATCAAGATAGATGTTCATTGATTTTATCTTGTTAGCTGTACAAGCATGAGATGCAATTATCATTAAGACACTTTCAAGAATAACATACATAGATATGCATTAAGTTTAAGACCGAAATTTGATACGAAAAGCATACATAAAATTTATGCATTATCATAAATTAAGTAATTATCATTCATAATTTTTACTTTTCAAAAATACTAGAAAGAAAAGCATAATATAATTTTTGAAAATAATTTTTTTATTTACTACCAACTAAATTAAGCACTTATGAAAAAGTCATATAATTTTAAAATAAGGTAAAAGCATTTCGGGTAAGTTGCTTACCTCGTTATTGAAACCCATCAAAGCCCAATTTGTCTCTTCTTTACTTAATTCGCCCTTGTGTGCCTTCCTCTTCTTTGGCCTCTTCCTCCGTTCCAGTTTATTTTTTATTTTAGATTTTTATTTAATAAACTTATTAAAATTGATTAAAAGTTCAATGTCCTCTTCATTGTCCTCATCACTTGAGTCATCACTCAAGTGGCATTTTATAGTTCAGAGTTCCAAATCTTTCCTATTCTTTAAAAGGTAGTTCATGTGTTCATCAGGTTCAAAGAAACTCATTTCATAGGTCATTAATGATCCGATTAGTTCTTCCAATAGAAATTCATTTAGATATTTAGTCTCTTATATCACCGTTACTTTAGGATCCCATCTTTCTAGAAGGGATTCTAAGATCTTATTAGTGAGTTCAAAATTCAAAAAACATTTATCAAGACTTTTCAAGCTATTGACGATATCCATGAAACGGGTGTACATGTCACCGATAGACTCGGTGTCATTCGGAAGAGCTCAAAATCATGCATTAAGAGGTTTACTTTTGAGTCTTTAACTCTACTAGTTCCCTCATGCATGATTTCAAGTGTCCGCCAAATATCAAAAGTCGTTTCGCATGTAGAAATCTGATTGAACTCTTTTTTATCTAAAGCACAAAATAAGACATTCATAGCCTTTGTATTTAAAGAAAAATATTTTTTCTCTAAATCTGACCATTCGTTCATCGGTTTAGAGGGAAGTTGAAATCCATTTTCAATGACGTTCTATAAATCTAAATTCATAGAAAGCAAGAAAACTCTCATTTGAGTTTTCCAATAAGTATAGTTCGATCCGCTAAAGAACAGAGGACGAACAATAAAAAAACTCTCTTGAAAGCCATGAAGAGCCATTTCTCATGGGAGTAAATCCGAAAGAGAAATAACGAGGCTCTAATACCAATTGTTGGGATTGAGAGTGGCACTAAGAGGGGGGGTGAATTAGTGCAGCGGTTAATAAGGAAAAATTTAGGTGATTTAAACACTTGTTCAGAAAACTTCGTACGATAAAAAATGATTTTGATTAAATCGTATCGGAAACATGTTTAGCTTGAAAGCATTAAGAGGAGGGTAGTGAACAAGTGAAGAAAATAGGTTTGTAGAAAGATAAAGAGTAATAAAGTAAATACAAATCGATTTATAGTGGTATGGTCATACGACCTACATCCACTCCCGATTCCTCTTCACTTGAGGCCACCGGCTTTTCCACTAGCTATCCTCCTTCCAATGGGTGAGGACCAACTCTCTTATAGCACTCTCCTTTTGACGGCTTAGGAGGAAACCCTTACAAGCACTCTCTCATCTCTTTTAACTTGAATACAAGTGAAGTCTAGAGGAGGGGATTTCTAGAAAGAATTCTACAGTAATTTCTTGCTTTCAAAGTGTATGTGCTTGTATATTCTAACTAGGGATGAGAGGAGTTTTTATAGACCCCAAGAGGATTCAAATTTAGAGCTTAAATTTGAATCATCCCAGATTTCAAGGGTACTAGTGGTACCACCGCCTAACACACTGACACGACCAGTGTATTGGGTGGTACCACCGCCCAGCCAACAATGCCACCGCCCGGGCACTCTGCCCTCGGGCAGTACCACCACCTAGTCTGGGCAGTACCACCACCCCAAACTACCTGGGAAGCTAGACCTGGGTGGTGCCACCACCCTAGTTTGGCGGTGCCATCGCCAGACAATGTCCAGCACTCTGGTTGGGCCTTAAACCCGGCCCAAACTAGTCCAATACAAGGCCTAGTTGGCCCCTAACAGGGTTAAAGGATTAACACATAATCTTAACCCTGATTATGTGCTAACTATAAAATTAAAGACATTTCTAAGCTATTATAAAGTCCGTAAGTCAAGACTTCTTTCTCTAGTGAGCTTCCGGTGAACTTCCTGTTGAATCTCGGATTTTGATGATGAAACTAATTGATTATGGTTTATTGTTTAACTATGTTTTGAGTTACACAGGTCTACTATCGATCAGGATTAGACAATTGACGCTGGAGGAATTGACAATGCACTGGGTGATCACGTCTGGATATTGGATGTCGAGCCAGAGGTTCAGTTGATAATCGGTGGAAGGCTTCGTATGTCAGGCAACGGGCCTAGAAGAGTGTGTTACACCAAGGATATCGGGGTTGCGGGGGTCAACCGCCGATTGGGCAATGGTCCGCAAAAGAGGATGATGTGCCGAAGGATCAGACGAAGCACCGACCAATGATGTGCCGGGCAACTGAATGTCAATTCACGTTATAATAACTATCTAGATCGAAGTAAAGTGTTTGTTTGTTTGTGTGCAGGATTAACTACGACGACGATAAAGATAAAGCAAAACAAAGTGTCGGAAGATAAGTATGATGGATCGTTGGTTGTTTGAGAGTTCGACAGAAGTCCGAAGATTCATTGGGAGTATTGTCGGAACCGGCCGAGAACGAGTAGGGAGCTTGCGGAAGGGTTTTCGGAAGTTCATCAGAAGGTTTGTCAGAAGTTCATGGAGCTTGCCAAGAAAGATCAGAGCTTGCCAATGAAGCTCGTTGGAACTCGCCTAGATCATCGTGAAGTTCGGGAGCTTGCCGGGAGTCCGCAGAATGGTTTCCGAGGATTTGCCGGAAGTTCGCCGAAAGCTCGCCGAAAGAAGTCTTGTCTTGTAGACTTTATAATAGCTTAAAAAATATCTTTAAAATTTATAGTTAGCATATAATTTGGTTTGAGATTAGGTATTAATCCTATAAACCAAATTTGGACTAATTCGGACTTCATTTGGACCGGTTTCGACCGAAACTACTATACTAAAATGACCTGGGCAGTAGTACCACCCAGCAGCCGAGTGTTGGGCGGTGGTACTGCCCAGCCTGGGGCAGTAGTACCACCCAGCCTAGGGTGGTAGTATTGCCCAACGCATCTGTGCAGTGGTGGTAGTACCGCCTGCCTTGGGCGGTGGTACCGCCTGTGTACTATCAGTCTAACGACTGACAGGTGGTGGCACCGCCTCTGACAGGCGGTAGCACCACTGGCACTGGGAAACTCAAAGAAAATTCAAATTTGGAGCTCAAATTTGAATCCTCTTTGAATCTATAAATACCCCCCTTTTCTCAGCTGAAAGGGGAACCCTTAGAGAGTTAGAAATTGAGCAAAAGGCTTGGGAAAGTCTAGTTTTCAATAGCTTGTGTTCACCTCCTTCTTTCTCTTTGAAAAATCTATAAGAGTGTGAACTTCTTGTAAAAGGGTTGTAAGAGGGTTGTTTGGTCCTTCTCCTTCAAAAGGATTTGCTAGTGGAAGTTGGGAGCCTCATCGGAGAAGGCTTCGGAAGTGGATGTAGGTCGGATGACCGAACCACTATAAATCAGTTTGCATTTATTTTCTTGCAACTTACTTTGCTGTAAACCATCTTCATTTGCTGCCTTATTTACTCAACTTCATCTTCATCTTCTTACGTATGCTTTAAAGTTAAAACACAATCTTTCTGGGTTCAAATGAAACGTTGCATTCATTCGTACGAAGTTTCCGAACTTGTTTTAATCACTGAAAAATCTATCGTTCTTTACCGCTGCACTAATTCACCCCCCCCTCTTAGTATCCCTCGATCCCTAACAATTGGTATCAGAGCCACGTTCTTTCTCTTTCGGATTTATACCCGTGAGAAATGACTCTAAATGATTTTCAAGAGGGCTTTTCGGTTTTTCGTCTACCGTTCTTTAACAGTCCAGACTACACATATTGAAAAACTCGAATGAGAGTTTTCTTGATTTCTCTCGATTTAAACTTATGGAACATCATTGAAAATGGATTTCAACTTCCCTCTAAACCGACGAATGAATGGTCGGATTTGGAGAAAAGATCGTTTTCTTTAAAAGCAAAGGCTATGAATGCCTTATTTTGTACTTCATACAAAAATGAGTTCAACTGGATTTCTATGTGCGAAATGGCTTTTGACATTTGGTGAACTCTTGAAATCACGCACAAAGGAACAAGTATAGTCAAAGACTCGAAAGTTAATATTTTGATGTACGATTTTGAGGTTTTCCGAATGGCACCAAGTGAGACTATCGATGACATATTCTCCTGGTTCTCGGATGTCATCAATAGTCTAAAAGCTCTTGGTAAATATTTTTTGAATTTTGAACTCGTAAGCAAGATTTTAAAATCCCTTCCAAAAAGGGAGGATCCAAAAGTAACCACAATACAAGAGACTAAAAATTTAAATAATTTTTTATTGGAAGAACTAATCGGGTCATTAATGACCTATGAAATGAGTTTCTTGGAACATTTGGAACATGATGAACATATGAACCACCTTCTAAAGAACAAGAAGGATTTGGAACATCGGACAAATGAATGCCACTTGAGTGATGACTCAGGTGATGAGGACAATGAGGACATTGAATACATAACAATGAATGTTAACAAGTTCATTAAACAAAAATTAAAAAACACAAATGAACTTGAATGGAGAAAGAGGCCAAAGAAGAAGAAGAAGGCTTGTAAAGAAGAATTAAGTAAAGAAGAGGCGAAATGGGATTTGATGATTTTCGACAATGAGGTAAGAAACTAACCCAAGTTGTTTTTACCTTATTTTGAAATTGCATGATGCTTTTCATGAATAACTTAGTTAGTATGATTTTTTTTTGGAAATTAAAACAAATTGTTTTAAAAAAATTATGCTATGCTTTTCCTTTTAGCATTTTTGAAAAATTATAAAAATGATCATGAAAAACTATATTGTTAAAGTTTCATGCATGTTATGATTCAAAATTATGAATGATGATTGCTTAGTTTATAATTTCCATATCATTTGTTGATACATGGTTTAACACAAAAGTTAATTAGCATGATTATGTTTAATAGGGTTAATCCATGATTGTGTACTTTGGTTTTCATGCAATGAGGATTTGAAGTAATGTTGATTTAAAAACATCCATCTTGGATTAATGTGTCTTAATCCTTCTTATGATGAAGTTTTTATATGATGCATGTCTTTATGAAATCATTTGCAAAACTAAAAACTTAACCCATAAATTTTCAAAATAAAAGAAATGTGGTTTTGATGTTGCCTTATGTTATATTTGGACTTAATGGTTTTCATGACGAAAATTATTTTTTCAGATTTTTAAAATGATGTATGATTTTAGCAAAAGTTTGAGCATTGATCATCTTGTTATAACAAATGAAAGAAAGAATTCAAATGACTTGAAATCTCATATTTTAAAATAATATATTCATAATGAATTCATGAATCTTGATGATTTTCATATCACTTTTTGGCTTTAAATTTGATACATATCTTTCATGCAAAAAGTTTTTGGGCATGCTTATGTGAAATTTTGCTTGATAATGAAAATGCTCCATACATATGATCATGATAAATTCATGAATCTTGATGATTTTATATTGCTTTTGATTTCAAACAAGATGCATGATTTTTTATATAAAAAATTAATAGCATGTTTCAAGATAATGCTTGCACACCAAATATGATCAAAAGATAGAAGCAAGCATATTGATGATTTCATTTTTACATGAAAGTTTTGAACATGCTTATATAAGATCAACCACATAAAACACAAAAGTTAAAAATATTTTAATCATGATGTTTTATTTATGATGTGTTTGGTCTTAACGGTTTTTATAATGAAACTTACGTCTTGCTTTAAAATGTTGATACATGCTCACATGTAATCAATTTATGTTACTCTTATTAAAATTTTTGAATAAAAGATTTTGATACATTTAATCTTGATGGGTTTAATGATAAACTTGTAATTTGAATTTATACAATGATGGCTTCCGTATAAATATTTGAACATACATTATGAAATGAAAATATTAAAAGTTTGTTATCATGCTTAATGACTTTGTGATATCATATCTTGATGACAAACTTATGTTTTGGTCTTAAATTTGATACTCATCTTTTGAAACATGAGCATACTTGTTTGAAACAAAATGAAACACATTATCATGATAAATTGAATCTCATAATGTGTTATATTGTTGTCTTGACAATTTTTATAATAAAGTTTGTCTTTTGGTTTCGAATATTTTAATTTGGCATATAAAGGCAAAAGACATACTTATGTGATGAAACATAAAGAAATTATATTTACTATCTTATCGAGATTAATGATTTCATGATATCTTAAGAATCTCGTAAATTATAGAATTGATTTCGATGAATTGATTATGATTTGATAATTTGAACTTTTCTTTCATGTTTCAATACTACTTTGTATGCTTAATGACTTGTTGATTGAAATATTGATGTAGACTTTTGATGTATCACTTGTCATGATTAATGTAAATTGCTAGCATTTTGAATCTCAAAAATGATTGCTTCTTTTTATCATTTACCAAAGAGGAGAACAATTCAAGTTTATGTCATTTGTGAATCTCATAAACTATGTTAATGATTTTGATGATTCGAACTTGAGTGAACTTTATCACAATCCAAGTCTTGATATCTTAATACTTGATACTTGGAATTCTTATGCATAAATCAAGTTGCTCTTTGTGCTATATCTTTTTAAATGAATCATGAGCCTTATTATCATATATTTCATAATATAGAAATGATAAGAATTCTTTGGCTTGTATGTCTTATGTGGCAACTGAAAAATTGATGATTGAAAAGAAATTTGCCTTATGATGAATCAATGAATCATGACTTGATCTAAGAGAATGATATATTTTTTTATGTATCATGATTCTTGGTTATATGACATTTATCTTGAATTAAAAATTAATAAATATGAATTTTGATCTTGCCAAAAAAGAAAGTTATGAATCATGAATGATATCTTTTGGTTTTGATCCTTGTTGAATTTACATATTGATATCCTTCATGACATGATTTCTTTACATTATTGTCTTATTTTCATCATGTGATGATTGAACAATTGATATATATTTTTATTGATGTAAATTTATAATTAATATGAAAAATGGCTTGTATAATGATTGAAATTTTTAGCCATTTAGTCCTCCCTTCTTTTTGACAAAGACAAAGGGGGAGAAAAATTGCTACCTTGCAATTTCACAAGAAGTTAAGGATTATTACTATCTCAAATGATGCAAATATTGCTATCTTGACTATCTCAAAAGAAACAAAATGCAAAACTTCAAAAATTTGAAATGTTACACTTGCCATGCATTTATGTTTGTATGTTTTAATGAAAAGTTAGCATATATGTTTAAAGTGATTATACATAATTGCTAGCTCATTGCAAACAAAAAGTTGATAGCTTGCAAAGGTGAAACTTAGTTACAAAAGAGAAGAATTGAAAGGAAGCTAACTTGCATGTCGCAAAGTATGTTAGCTTGCTTATCATTATTGATTGCTTGCTTATCATATTTTTCTCTCATGTCATGATTTTTGACTCCCTTGAATTCATGATATGCTGAAAATTCATGTTGTAAATTTGTTATTTTGTCATGATCAAAGCATTGACTATTTGTACTCCACTTTTTTGACAAAAACAAAGGGGGAGAAGATTTATTGCTAGCTTATATATCGTAAAGAAAAATTTTGCTAGCTAGAACATGCAAAGGAAGCAAAGAAATTGCAACTTGCACATCTCAAGAAGCAAGTGAAAGAAAAAAAAATTACCATCATTGCCCATTCTTAAAAACTTGCTATGATTGAATGATGTATTGCAAATCTATGCTTAAATGTTGTATGATGTGATTAATAGCTAGTATGATTGTAAAATTTACATATCTTTTTAAACTAGCTATGATGCAACTTCTCCTTTTTGTTGATGACATAGGGGGAGAAGTAGATTGATGACTTCATGCATTGATTGAATATTTTATATATTTACATGATGGTTTGATAATTCTCATATTCTGTGATGAATGTAGCTTGGATTTGGGATAATCCAAGTGTTTCTATCAATGGCATATTGATAGGGGGAGTTTGGTTAAACTCCGGGGAGTTATGGTTAACTCCGTTAGTCATCAATTGGTTATCATCATCAAAAAGGGGGAGATTGTTGAATCTCGAATTTTGATGATGAAACTAATTGATTGTGGTTTATTGTTTAACTACATTTTGAGTTACGCAGGTCTAATATTGATCAGGATTAGACAATTGATGTTGGAGGAATTGACGTTGTGCCGGGTGATCACGTCTGGATATTGGATGTTAAGCCGGAGGTTCGATCGACAATCGGTGGAAGACTTCGTACGTTGGGCATCGGGCCTAGAAGAGCATATTGCGCTAAGGATATCAGGGTTGTGGAGGTCAATCACCAATTGGGCAATGGACCGCAAAAGAGGACGATGTGCCGAAGGATCGGACGAAGCGTCGACCAATGACGTGCCGGGCAACTGAATGTCAATTCGCGTTGTAATAACTGTCTAGATCGCAGTAGAGTGTTTGTTTGTTTACAAGATTAACTATGATGACGATAAAGATGTAAAGTAAAACAAAGTGCCAGAAGACAAGTGTGATGGATCGTTGGTTGTTCAAGAGTTCGACGGAAGTCCGAAGATTAATTGGGAGTATTGCCGGAACCGGCCGAGAACGAGTAGGGAGCTTGCGGAAGGGTTTTCGGAAGTTCGCCGGAAGGTTTGTCGGAAGTTCGCAAAGCTTGCCAAGAAAGATCGGAGCTTGCCAATGAAGCTCGTTGGAACTCGCCAAGATCATCGTGAAGTCCGGGAGCTTGCCAGGAGTCCGTAGAATGGTTTCCGAGGATTCGCCGGAAGTTCGCCGAAAGCTCGCCGAAAGAAGTCTTGTCTTGTGGACTTTGTAATAGCTTAAAAAATATCTTTAAAATTTATATTTAGAACATAATTTGGTTTAGGATTAGGTGTTAATCCTATAAACAAAATTTGGACCAATTCAGACTTCATTTGGATCGATTTCGGCCGAGTTTTCGACCGAAACTACTGTGCTAAAATGACCTGGGTGGTATTACCGCCCAGTAACTGAGTGCTGGGCGATGGTACCGCCCAGCCTGGGGCGGTAGTACCGCCCAACGCATCTGTACAGCGGTAGTAGTATTGCCTACCTTGGGCGGTGGTACCGCCTGTGCACTGTCAGTCTGACGACTGACAAGTGGTGGCACCACCGTTGACAGGCGGTAGCACCATCGGCACCGAAAAACTCAAAAAATTCAAATTTGGAGCTCAAATTTGAATCCTCTTTGAATCTATAAATACCCCCCCTTTTCTCAGTTGAAAGGGGAACCCTTAGAGAGTTAGAAATTGAGCAAAAGGCTTGGGAAAGTCTAGTTTTCAATAGCTTGTGTTCACCTCATTCTTTCTCTTTGAAAAATCTGTAAGAGTGTGAACTTCTTGTAAAAGGGTTGTAAGAGAGGTGTTTGATCTTTTCCCTTCAAAAGGATTTGCTAGTGGAAGTTGGGAGCCTCATCGGAGAAGGCTTCGGAAGTGGATGTAGGTCGGATGACCGAACCACTATAAATTGGTTTGCATTTACTTTCTCGCAACTTACTTTGCTGCAAACCATCTTCATTTGCTGCCTTATTTACTCAACTTCATCTTCATCTTCTTATGTATGCTTTAAAGTTAAAATGTAATCTTTCCGGGTTCAAACGAAATGTTGCATTCATTCGTACGAAGTTTCTAAACTTGCTTTAATCGTTGAAAAATCTATCGTTCTTTACCACTGCACTAATTCACCCCCCCCTCCTTAGTGTCCCTCGATCCCTAACAATTTTGACGGTCTTCCGATGAACCCTCGGATACCATTCTATGAACTCCCAGCAAGCCCCCGGACTTCACGATGATCTTGGCGAGTTTCGACGAGCTTCTTCGAAAAGCTCCGATTTTCCTCGACGAACTCCGATGAATCTTTGGACTTCCATCGAACTCTCGAACTCCCAATGATTCCATTGTACTTGACTCTGGCCTTTGTTTCGCTTTACATCTTCATTATTATCGTAGTTAATCCTACACATATGAAACTTAACTCTACTTCGATCTAAATAGTTATTACATTGCGAATTGACATTTTATTACCCGGCACATCATTGGCCTCTCAGTGCTTCGTTCGATTCTTTGGTGCATCGCTCTCTCTTGCAATTATTGCCCAATCAGCGATTGACCTCCGTAACCCCGATATCCTTGGCGCAACACCACTCTTCTTGGCCCGATGCCCAACGTCCGAAGTCTTCTACTGATTGTCGATCGGACCACCGGCTCGACGTCTAATATCCTGACGTGATTTCCTCCGGTGCCACGTCAATTCCTCCTGTGTCAATTGTCTAATCCTGATCGAGTAGACCTGCATCACTCAAAACACAGTTAGACAATAAAACATAATCAATTAGTTTCATCATCAAAATTTGAGACCTAACACGATCTTGATAATTATTACAATGCGAATTGTAATTAGTTGCTCGACATGTCATTGGTCCATCGGCGCTTCGTCCGATACTTCGGTGCATCATTCTCTCTTACGGCTTGTTTCCCAATCAGTAGCTGACCTTCGCAGCCTTGATCTCCATGGCGCAACTCTGCTCTTCTTGGCTCAATGCCCAATTTCTTTGTCTGAATCCTTCTACCGATCGTCGATCGAACCTTCGGCTCGACATCCAATCTCCTAACGTGTTCTCCTCAAGCGTAACGCTGATTCAACCTATGTTAATTGTCTAATCCTGATCGAGAGTAGATCTGCATAACTCAAAACACATTTAGATCACCAAAACATAATCAATTAGTTTCATAATCAAAACCCGAGGTTTAACAATCTTCCCTTTTTTTATGATGACAACTAATTGATGGAGTCAACCTTAACTCCCGGAGTTTAACCAAACTCCCCCTATCAACATGTCATATTGATAAAACCTTGGATTTCAAACAATCCAAGTAACATGTTATCAAAACACATCATGCAATATTTCAAAAAATATTCAATCATTATTACAATGCATGAGAGATCATCAATCTACTTCTCCCCCTTAGTCATCAACAAAAAAGAGAAGTGGCATCTAGCAAGATTAATAGATGTGCAAATTTTACAACATTCAAGCTAGATTTACAACATACATGACTTTAAAGCATTCAATCATAGCAAGTTTTAAGTTCATGCAAGTATAGCAAATTTTCATTACTTGCTTCTTGTGCAAGTTTGCACTTTGCTTCTCTTGAGATTGTAAGATAGCAATTTTTGTGATGTTCAAGATAGCAAGTTTTCTACTCTTCATATTGCAAGCTTTGTCTTTCTTTGCAAGTTCTAGCTAGATATATTTCTTTCTCTTGTGATGCACAAGCTAGCAAGCTAACTCCCCCTTTATCATTGTCAAAAGGAAGGAAGGAATACAATGATATAAAAATTTTCTTTACATCCATTTTCAAGTTATGACAAAAGAGGTATCAAAGAAGACTTATATAATATTTCAATAATAACAATCAAGTCTTGAATTGTAATTTATTATTCAACCTAGCATATTTTCTCTCCCCCTTAGTCAATGTCGAAAAGAAGGGAGGAAATACAGTGATATATAATTTTTTTACATAAAAAATTATATCAATCAATATTTCAATCATTACATGATGCATATAAGTCAAAGAAATCATGTCATTTCTATGATATCAAGAAAAATCAAGAAGAACATGATTCATTTGACAAATATTTTTAGTAAAGTGAAAGAATCATACGAGAATGCTTGTGAGAAATCTTGATTCATATAAGGAAGATCTCAAGTTTATAAGTCTGAGAAATCAAGATCATGATTTATAAATTTTATTTAGCATCAATTTTCAATTCATGATAAAGGGCATACAATCCACGTAAAAGAATTATGATGTAAAAACATATCAATTTCAAAGATCAAGTTATGATTAATTTGAATATATCATCTCATTTGCAAAAGAATTATATAAGAACATGATTCATACATAAGAATTCTCACTAGGTCATGATTCCGAGAGATCAAGAGAAGAGTCATGAATAAAAATTTCGAATTCAATTCATCAATTTCAAACCCATCATCAAAATCACATTCAAGAGGTTCACGAGATTCATAAAATATCATAAATAAATTCTTTAATCTTGATAAGATGAGAAATGCATTTTCTTTTTAAATGTTTCATTTTATAAGTGTGCCTTTGCCTTTATATGCTAAATCAAAACAAATATCAATGTTCAGGAGCGAAAGGCAAACTTCATCAAAAAGATCATCAAGGCCAAAAAAATACATCGTCTTAAAAATTTCATCATAAAAGTGATTAAGACAAAAAGACATATATAACACATTAGACCAAGACATAAGTTTTCGTCATAAAAACCGTCAAGACCAAACACATCAAACATAAAACATCAATGATAGCACATTTTTAATTTTTATATGTTTTATTTTATGTGGTTGATCTCATATAACCATATTCAAATTTTAATATCAAAGCCATGCATCATGTTGAAAACGAAATCATCACTATGCATACATTAAACATTTTCATTTATATTGTTATCAATCATGATTTCTTGAAACATCATCAAAATCATTTTCTACAAACTCATTGTTTGTCTTTTATTAAAAAATCAAAAACTTTAGAGATAGAAAGATTTCAAGTCACATGAATTTCTCTTTTAGTGATTTCAAATTATGCATTGATTTTATATCAACATGCTTTTGCCTTTTTATATCAAATAGGATCAAGCATGAAAATTCAAGACCTAAAGGCAAATTTCATAAGACAAATCATCAAGCATGATTCCATAACTTTCAAGCATGATAACAACCTCTTAATATTTTATTTTCATCATTATCAAGGATGATTTCATGAGGTATGTTCAAAATTTTTATATAAAAGCTTGTTGGGAAATCCTATGGGGCAACATCTCATGTGCAGCGGAAGAACAAAAATAAAACCACAGATTTTTCGTAGAAAGGTTCCATCATTGTGCGAAGATTCGTGCATCAAAAACAAATCCGTGAAAACTGCATGTGTAAAAGAAAGTACCTAGGGAGATCGTATATCCCTGAATCCCTACAGATCTATAGGAAGGATGAAGGAGGTCAACGTCTTCCCCTCTAGCGGTATCCACATGGCAGGGACTGCGACGATGCACCTCTCTGGGGAGAGGAGAATAGGAGGTGGCCACTAAAAAGAACTCTCATTATAGAAGAGTCTATTCATGTAGTTTTTAATAAAATTTCTGAGTTTAAGAAAAAAGATTTTGATGATGATTTTGGTTTTGATAATTTGAATTTAAATGAACCCTCTCCTCAAAATAGTAACTTGGAAGCACCTTCTTCCGAATTCTCCTTACCTAAGGAATGGAAGTATGTAGATGCCCATCCCAAGGAGTTAATCATAGGAGACACATCAAAAGGGGTTCAAACACATTTTTCATTTAAAAATTTTTGTGCTCATGCCGCTTTTCTTTCTCAAATTGAGCCTAAAAGCATTGATGAAGCCTTGAAAGATAATTCTTGGGTTATCGCAATGCAAGAGGAATTGAACCAATTTGAGAGAAATGAGGTATGGAAGCTTGTTCATAGACCAAGTGACCATTTAGTTATCGGTACTAAATGGGTCTTTAGAAACAAGCAAGATGAATATGGTATCGTGGTGAGAAACAAGGCTAGATTAGTGGCCAAAGGTTTCAACCATGAAGAAGGTATCGATTATGAAGAAACCTTCACTCCTATGGCTAGAATAGAAGCCATTAGGATGCTCTTTGCCTATGCTAATAGTAATAACTTTAAGCTTTTTCAAATGGATGTCAAAAGTACTTTTTTGAATGACTTTATTTCCGAAGAAGTTTATGTTGAACAACCACCCGGTTTTGAAAACTCTCTTTTTCCTAATCATGTGTTTAAATTAATTAAAGCTCTCTATGGATTGAAACAAGCTCCTAGGGCTTGGTATGAGAGGCTTAGTTCTTTCTTAATTTCAAATAATTTTACTAAAGGCAAAGTTGATACTACATTATTTATTAAACATTTTAAAAATAATTTTCTTATTGTTCAAATTTATGTTGATGATATCATTTTTGGTTCTTCAGATGAATCACAATGTTAATAATTTGCTAAGTGTATGAGTCATGAATTTGAAATGAGTCTAATGTTAGGGATCAAGCTGCACTAAGAGGGGAGGAGGGGGGGGGGGTGAATTAGTGCAACGGTAAGGAACGAGAAATTTTCAGCAATTAAAATAAGTTCGGAAACTTCGTACGAATGAATGCAACGTTTCGTTTGAACCCGAAAAGATTACGTTTTAAAATTAAAGCATACGTAATAAGATGAAGATGAAGTTGAGTAAATAAGGCAGCAAGTGGAAAGGGTTTGCAGCAAAGTAAATAGCAAGAACGTAAATGCAAACCAGATTTTTATAGTGGTTTGGTCATCCGACCTATGTCCACTCCCGATTCCTCTTGCTTGAGACCACCGGCTTTCCAATAGCTATCCTCCTTCCAACGGGCGAGGATGAACTCCCTTACAGCACTTCTCCTTTTGATGGGCTTAGGAGATAACCCTTATAAAGCCTTTCACCCTTTCTTGGACTAGAACACACTTCAAACTAAGAGGGAAGATTTTGAACACTTTCAAGAGAGTTTCCCCCTTCTTTTTTCAATTCTATACACCTTTCATCCAAGAATGTGAGGGGTATTTATTGGCCTCAAAGTGATTCAAATTTGGGCTCCAAATTTGAATTTGTTTGAGTTTCCCGGTGTCGGCGGTTCAACCAGCTTGTCGAGGCGGTTCTACCGCCTATCGATCTAGCATGATCGACACAGCAGGTGCTGGGCAATGCTACGGCCTGCCTGGAGTGGTTCCACTGCCCAGGTCTCGGCCTCTGGGTGGTGCCACCGCCCAGCCTGGGGCGGTTCAACCGCCCAGGTCATTTT
Organism: Musa beccarii; assembly: GCA_024322285.1. Taxonomy (NCBI): domain Eukaryota; kingdom Viridiplantae; phylum Streptophyta; class Magnoliopsida; order Zingiberales; family Musaceae; genus Musa; species Musa beccarii. Next base: position 17,206,064 of record CM044402.1, read on the forward strand.
TTTCAGCACAGTGGTTTTGGCCAAAAACTCGGTCGAAACCGGTCCAAACGAAGTCCGAATTGGCTCAAATTTGGTTTATAGGATTAACACCTAATCCTAAACCAAATTATGTGCTAAATACAAATTTTAAAGATATTTTTTAAGCTATTTCAAAGTCCATAAGATAAGACTTCTTTCGGTGAGCTTTCGGCGAACTTCCGGCGGTCTTTCGATGAACCCTCGGAAACCATTCTGCAGACTCCCGGCAAGCTCTCGGACTTCATGATGATCTTGGTGAGTTCCATCGAGCTTCTTTGGCAAGCTCTGATCTTTCTTGGCAAGCTCCATGAACTTTCGACGAACCTTCCGGTGAACTTCCGAAAACCCTTCGGCAAGCTCCCTACTTGTTCATGGTTGGTTCCGACAACTATTCCCAACGAATCTTCGGACTTCCATCGAACTCTTGAGCTCCCAATGATCCATCCCACTTGTCTTCCGGTACTTTGTTTCACTTTACGTCTTCATCGTCATTGTAGTTAATCCTGCATACAAACAAACAAACACTCTACTTCGATCTAGACAGTTATTACAATACGAATTGACATTCAATTGCCCGGCACGTCATTGGTCAGCGTTTCATCCGATCCTTTGGCACATCGTCCTCTTTTGCGGTCCATTGCCCAATTGGCGGATGACCTCCGCAACCCCGATATCCTTGGCGCAACATGCATCTTGGCCCGATGCCCGACCTACGAAGCCTTCTGTCGATTGTCGACCGAACCTCCTGCTCGACATCCAATATCCTGACGTGATCACCTCCGGCACAACATCAATTCCTCTAGCATCAACTGTCTAATCCTGATCGATAGTAGACCTGCGTAACTCAACACACAGTTAAACAACAAAACACAATCAATTAGTTTCATCATCAAAATCCGAGATTCAACAATCTCCCCCTTTTTGATGATGACAACTAATTGATGACTAATGGAGTTAACCTTAACTCCCCGGAGTTTAACACAAACTCCCCCTATCAATATGCCATTGATAGAAACCTTGGATTATCCCAAATCCAAGCAACATTCATCACAAGTAAGAGAATCCTCAAACCATCATGCAAATATAAAATATTCAATCAATGCATGAAGTCATCAATCTACTTCTCCCCCTATGTCATCAACAAAAAGGAGAAGTAACATCATAGCTAGTTTAAAAGAATATGCAAATTTTATAACATACTAGCTATCAATCTAGATATACATCATACAACATTTAAGCATAGCTTTGCATTACAACATCCAATCATACCATTCAATCATAGCAAGTTTTTAAGGATGGGCAATAATGGTAATTTTTTTTACTTGCTTCTTGAGATGTGCAAGTTGCACTTTCTTTGCTTCCTTTGCATGTTCTAGCTAGCAAAATTTTTCTTTATGATACACAAGCTAGCAATTAATCTTCTCCCCCTTTGTATTATCAAAAAGTAGAGTACAAATAGTCAATGCTTTGATCATGACAAAATAACAAATTTATAACATGAATTTTCAGCATATTAAGTCATGAATTCAAGGGAGGTAAAAATCGTGATATGAGAGAAAAAGATGATAAGCAAGCAAACAATAATGATAAGCAAGCTAACATGCTTTGCGACACGCAAGTTAGCTTCCTTTCAATTCTTCTCTTTTGTAACTAAGTTTCACCTTTGCATGCTATCAACTTTTTGTTTGCAATGAGCTAGCAATTATATATAATCACTTTAAACATATATGCTAACTTTTCATTAAAACATACAAACATAAAGGCATGGCAAGCGTAACATTTCAAATTTTTGAAGTTTTACATTTTGCTTCTTTTAAGATAGTCAAAATAGCAATATTTGCATCCTTTGAGATAGCAATCCTTAACTTGTGAATTTATAAGGTAGCAATTTTTCTCCCCCTTTGTCTTTGTCAAAAAGAAGGGAGGATTAAATGGCTAAAAATTTTAATCATTATACAAGCCATTTTTCATATCAATTATAAATTTACATCAATAAAAATATACATCAATTGTTCAATCATCACATGATGCAAATAAGACAACAATGCAAAGAAATCATGTCATGAAGGATATCAATATGTAATTCAACAAGGATCAAAACCAAAAGATATCATTCATGATTCATAACTTTCTTTTTAGCAAGATCAAAATTCATATTTATCAATTTTTAATTCAAGATAAATGTCATATAACCAAGAATCATGATATATAAAAGCATATCAATATCAAGGATCAAATCATGATTAAAAGTTCTAACATATTTTATTTTCATTCATTTTCAAGCCATGATAAAAGAATAAATTAATGATTCAATCATTAAGCACAATTCTTTTACATCAATTTTGAATCGTATAAGGCTTACATGGCAAATATCAATTCATGATAAAGGGTATACAACCAAGAATCATGATGCATAAAAACATATCATTCTCATAGATCAAGTCATGATTCATTGATTCATCATAAGGCAAATTTCTTTTCAATTATCTATTTTTCAATTGCCACATAAGACATACAAGCCAAATAATTTTTTGTCATTTCTATATTATGAAATATATGATAATAAGACTCATGATTCATTTAAAAAGATATAGTACAAAGAGCAATTTGATTCATGTATAAGAATTTTCATCAAGATCACATTTCAAAAGAATCAAGATATTTTCTTTAGCAAAGAATCACATAAGCATTTCATTATTGTATAAGAGATCTTATTGCATCATGATTTATAAATTCTTTCTCTACAACATAAATCATGGGAGGTATAATAGCAATGATAAAAAGAAGCAATTAAGAAAGAAAGTATTTCAATTCACATAAAATATCTCAAGTCAAGAATTTAAAGTCATGATTTCAAGAGATTAAGAGAGGAGTCAAAAAATCATTCAAACTCATTTTGTTAACTCAAAACTCCTAATCAAATTATCATTTTTAACATTCATAACATGAATAAAGTCATTACCATATCATCAAAATCTCATTCACAATTCAAGTGATTTACAAAATATCATAAATAAATTTATCACTTGTCTTTTATTTGAAAAATCGAAAGATTTCAAGAAACATGCATTTCCATTTTATGATTTATTTCATATGAACATGCCTTTGTTTTTTTAATGTCAAATAAAATAGAAATATCAACATTCAACATCGAAAGACAAATTTCATCATAAAATTCATCAAGATAAAAATATAACACATTATGAGATTCAATTTATCATGATAATGTGTTTCATTTTGTTTCATACAAGTGTGCTCATGTTTCAAATGATGAGTATCAAATTTAAGACCAAAACATGAGTTTGTCATCAAAATATGATATCACAAAGTCATTAAGCATGATAACAAACTTTTAATATTTTCATTTCATTGATGATTTCATAATGTATGTTCAAATATTTATATGGAAGCCATCATTGTATAAATTCAAAATACAAGTTAATCATTAAACCCATCAAGATTAAATGCATCAAAATCTTTCATTCGAAAATTTTAATAAGAGTAACATAAATTGATTACATGTGAGCATGTATCAACATTTCAAAAGCAATGTAAAATCATCAAGATTCATGAATTTAAATGATCATACGTATGGAGCATTTTTATTTATCAAGTAAGATTTCCCATAAGCATGCCCAAAACTTTTTGCATGAAAAATATGTATCAAGTTTAAAGCCAAAAAGTGATGCGAAAATCAGCAAGATTCATGGATTCATTATGAATATATTATTTCAAAATATGAGATTTCAAGTTATCAAGTATGATACCATCATTAAACATGTTTTCATAATGCATCATCAAAATCATTTTAATTCTTTCTTTCATTTGTTATAACAAGACGATCAATGCTCAAACTTTTGTTAAAATCATACATCATTTTAAAAATCTGAAAAATAATTTTCGTCATGAAACTCATTAAGTCCAAATATCACACAAGGCAACATCAAAGCCACATTTTTTATTTTGAAAATTTGTGGTTTGAGTCTTTATAATTGATTTCATGAAGACATGTATCAATAAAAATTTCATCATAAAAAGGATTAAGACACATTAATCCAAGATAGACATTTTTAAATTAACATTACTTCAAATCCTCATTGCATGAAAACCGAAGTACACAATCATGGATTAACCCTATTAAACATGATCATGCTAATTAACTTTTGTGTTAAACCATGCATCAAAATATGATATGGAAATCATAAACCAAGCAATCATCATTCATAATCATTCAAAGTTTTGAATCATAACATGCATGAAACTTTAACAATATAGTTTTTCATGATCATTTTTATATTTTTTCAAAAATGCTAGAAGGAAAAACATAGCATAATTTTTTTTAAAACAATTTATTTTAATTTCTAAAAAAAAACTACTAACTAAGTTAAGCATTCATGAAAAGCATCATGTAATTTCAAAATAAGGTAAAAGCAACTTGGGTGAGTTTCTTACCACATTGTCGAAAACCGTCAAAGCGTAGTTTGCTTCTTCTTTCCTTGATTCTTCTCAGTGAGCCTTCTTCTTTTTCATTGGTCTCTTCCTCCATTCAAGTTCATTATTGATTTTAGATTTTTATTTAATGAACTTATTAAAATCGATTAAAGGTTCAAAGTCCTCTTCATTGTTCTCATCACTTGAGTCATCACTCAAGTGGCATTCTCTTGTTCGAAGTTCAAAAACCTTCTTGTTCTTTAGAAGGTCATTCAAATGTTCATCATGTTCCAAGAGTATCATTTCATAGGTCATTAATGACCCGATTAGTTCTTCAAGTGAATAATCATTCAAGTTTTTAGACTCTTGAATAGCCGTAATTTTTGGATCCCAACTCTTTGGGAGGGATCTTAAAATCTTGTTAGTGAGTTCAAAGTTAGAAAAATATTTACCAAGATTTTTTAAGCTATTGACGACATCCGTGAACCGGGTGAACATATTGCCAATAGTTTCACTTGGTGTCATTCGGAAGAGCTCAAAATCATGTAATAAGAGGTTCACTTTTGAGTCTTTAACTCTACTAGTTCCCTCATGCGTGATTTCAAGAGTTTACCAAATGTCAAAAGCTGTTTCACACATAGAAATCTGATTAAATTCGTTCTTGTCTAAGGCGCAAAATAAGGCATTCATAGCCTTTGCGTTCAAGGAAAAAGATTTTCTCTCTAAGTCCGACCATTCATTCATCGGTTTAGAGGGAAGTTGAAAACCATTTTCAATAATGTTCCATAAATCTAAGTCCATTGAAAGTATGAAAACTCCCATTCGAGTTTTCTAATAAGTGTAGTCTGATCCGTTAAAGAACGGTGGACGAAAAACCGAAAAGCCCTCTTGAAAACCATTCAGAGCCATTTCTCACAGGTATAAATCCGAAAGAGAAAGAATGTGGCTCTGATACCAATTGTTAGGGATCGAGTGGCACTAAGGGGGGGGGGAGGGGGGTGAATTAGTGTAGCGGTAAGGAACGAGAAATTTTCAGCGATTAAAACAAGTTCGGAAACTTCGTACGAAAGAATGCAACGTCTCGTTTGAACCCGGAAAGATTACGTTGTAACTTTAAAGCATACGTAATAACATGAAGATGAAGTTGAGTAAATAAGGCAGCAAGTGGAAAGGGTTTGTAGCAAAGTAAATAGCAAGAACGTAAATGCAAACCAGATTTTTATAGTGGTTCGGTCATCCGACCTACGTCCATTCCCGATTCCTCTTGCTTGAGACCACCGGCTTTCCACTAGCTATCCTCCTTCCAACGGGTGAGGATGAACTCCCTTACAGTACTTCTCCTTTTGATGGGCTTAGGAGATAACACTTATAAAGCCTTTCACCCTTTCTTGGACTAGAACACACTTCAAACTAAGAGGGAAGATTTTGAACACTTTCAAGAGAGTTTCCCCCTTCTTTTTTCAATTCTATACACCTTTCATCCAAGAATGTGAGGGGTATTTATTGGCCTCAAAGTGATTCAAATTTGGGCTCCAAATTTGAATTTGTTTGAGTTTCCCGGTGTCGGGCGGTTCAACCGCTTGTCAGAGGCGGTTCTACCGCCTATCAGTCTAGCAGACTGACACAGCAGGTGCTGGGCAATGCTACGGCCTGCCTGGAGCGGTTCCACTGCCCAGGTCTCGGCCTCTGGGTGGTGCCACCGCCCAGCCTGGGGCGGTTCAACCGCCCAGGTCATTTTTTTCAGCATAGTGGTTTCGACCAAAAACTCAGTCGAAACCAGTCCAAACGAAGTCCGAATTAGTTCAAATTTGATTTATAGGATTAACACCTAATCCTAAACCAAATTATATACTAAATACAAATTTTAAAGACATTTTTTAAGCTATTTCAAAGTTCATAAGATAAGACTTCTTTCGGTGAGCTTTCGGCGAACTTCCGGCGGTCTTCCGACGAACCCTCGGAAACCATTCTACGGACTCCCGGCAAGCTCCCAGACTTTATGATGATCTTGGTGAGTTCTATCGAGCTTCTTTGGCAAGCTTTGATCTTTCTTGGTAAGCTCCATGAACTTCCGATGAACCTTCTGGTGAACTTCTGAAAACCCTTCGGCAAGCTTCCTACTCGTTCTCGGTTGGTTCCGGCAACTACTCCCAACGAATCTTCGGACTTCCATCGAACTCCCAAACTCCCAATGATCCATCCCACTTGTCTTCCGGCACTTTATTTTACTTTACGTCTTCATCGTCATCGTAGTTAATCCTGCACACAAACAAACAAACACTCTACTTCGATCTAGACAGTTATTACGACACGAATTGACATTCAATTGCTGGCACATCATTGGTCAGCTCTTCGTCCGATCCTTCGGCATATCGTCCTCTTTTGTGATCAATTGCCCAATCGGTGGATGACCTCCGCAACCCCGATATCCTTGGCGCAACATGTATCTTGGTCCGATACCCGACCTACAAAGCCTTCTGCCGATTGTCGACCGAACCTCCGGTTCGACATCCAATATCCTTACGTGATCATCTCCGGCACAACATCAATTCCTCCAGCATCAACTGTCTAATCCTGATCGATAGTAGACCTACGTAAGTCAACACACAGTTAAACAACAAAACACAATCAATTAGTTTCATCATCAAAATCCGAGATTCAACATCTAATGGGTGAGTTAAACTTCTTTTTAGGATCACAAATTAAACAACTTAGTGATGGAATATTTCTTAATCAAACCAAGTATACATTTGAACTGTTAAAACGATTTAACATAGATAGTTCTAAAGCCATCAACACTCCAATGAGTACTTCCACCAAGTTAGACTTGGATGAAAATGGAAAAAATTTTGATCAAAAAACATATAAGGGAATGATAGGTAGCTTACTTTATCTCACTGCAACTAGACCTGATATCATGTTTAGTGTAGGTCTATGTACAAGATTCCAAGCTAATCCTAAGTTATCTCACCTTAAAGTTGTTAAAAGAATCCTTAGGTATCTTAAAGGAACTCCTAATATAGGATTATGGTATCCAAAATCTGATAACTTTGATTTAAAAGCTTATGTGGATGCCGATTTTGGTGGATGTAGAATCGATAGAAAAAGCACATCCGGAACATGCCAATTTCTAGGTTATGCACTTGTTTCTTGGACATCCAAGAAACAAAATTCTGTTGCACTATCTACGACGGAAGCCAAATATATAACTGCAAGTGTATGTTGTGCACAAGTTGTTTGGATGAAAAACACATTAGAAGACTATGGAATTAATTTTAAAAATATTCCCATAAAATGTGATAATACAAGTGCTATTTGTCTAACCAAAAATCCCATTCAACACTCAAGAACTAAGCACATTGATATTAGGCATCACTTTATACGAGATCATGTCGCTAATAATAATGTAACTCTAGAATTTATTAATACAAAACACCAATTAGCGGACATTTTCACAAAGCCCTTAAATGAAGAATAATTTGACTTCATTAGAAGAGAATTAGGCATGCTAAATTTGTGCTAATATTTAATAGTGCATGATTTCCAAAACGTTTAAACTTTGATTTTGATAGTTTCACCTTTGCACTTTCAATGAAAATCATGTCTTTCAATGATGTATGTATAACTTCATACTATCTTCACCTTCTTTTGATTATATAAGCTTGACATATGCATAAATTAATGTCATGAAAATCAAGCTCTTAAATATTTATTCATGTGCTAATCAAGTTTTTATGATTTCATATCTTCTTCCTTCATAAAAATAACAAGTTGAATCTCATCATGAATTTTCTTGGATATGGTTGATGATTGGCTTTATTGATGTATCCTTATACATATTTTGAAAAAAATTGATGACTTGATAAATATCATGTATTGTATCAAAAAATGATTTTATGACTCCTCTCACCTATGTCATTTTTTTTTTCAAGTTTCACCCTTTCATCAAGTTTATTCATCTCCTTTTTGTTGATGACAAAGGGGGAGAAAAATGTGAAATTGATGACTTGTTGAATGTGGCCTTTATAAGCAAAATAATTTGATGACTTGATAAATATCATGCATTGTATTAAAAAATGACTTATATTGTGTAAATGAAATGAAAAATGTCTCATAAGATTTGTTATTGCAATTCAATTGCTCTTGCCATGCTTTGTGTCAAAAATAGGTTGCAATCCTTAAAAAGCATTACAATGAACCCATAAGTAATGCAACACATCACATTGCAATTGAGTTTTATAGTTGAAAGATTCTTACTATATCAGTTTTATCAAATGGCATCCTTCGATTGATATGACAAGTTTTCATCTCATGATTTATCTGATATTATGTCACGCTTTTTCAATCATGAGATCCTTGTTGTAATCTCAAATTTTTGGTTTCGTTTGATGAAATGATAAATGTTTATCATCTTTCAACTTGAAATTAAATGTCATGCTTTGATATTGCTTACAAATGAAACCTCATGCTGATTGAGCATGATGATAAGTTCAACGCAAGTAACTTATCGGTTTTGGTTGAATTCAAGAGATTGAATTCAAATGTTATTACTTTCTCATTATATGGCATATAGATAGGGGGAGTTAAGAATAACTCCATCATTAATTGATTATCATCATTAAAAAGGGGGAGATTGTTGAATCTCAGATTTTGATGATGAAGTCAATTGATGGTTATTTGATCTAATCCATTTTTGAGATAAGTGTGCAGGATAAACTATGATAGAGCTAATTACCGGAGTCAAGTTGTTGGAAGTTCAAGAGTCCACCGGAAGTTCGAAGGATCATCGGAAGTGCTGTCGGAGCCAACCGAGATGAAATCGGGGACTTCCCGAAGGTTTCGGAAGTTCACCGGAAAGATCGTCGGAGGTTCGCGGAGATCATCGAGAAGGTTTGGAAGGGTGCCAAAGACTTGTTGAACTTGCCATGGAATCCAAGAGCTTGCTGGGAGTCCGTCGGAAGGAATCCGAGGGAGTGCCGGAAGTCCATCGGAAGATCGCCGGAAAGCTCTTCGGAAGATAACTTGATGGTGTCAGTTTAATTTAGCTTTAAAAGTTAATAGTTAGCACTTAATTAGGGTATAGACTAGGTGTTAATCCTGTCTAGACCTGTATTGGGCCAATTGGGCCTTTATTGGGTTGTATTGGGCCGAAGGATAGGCCCATACAACTTCTGGCAAGGGCCGGCGGTAGCACCGTCGGACCTAGGTGGTAGCACCGCCTGTTGACCGTAGGCCAGGTGGTAGCACCTCCTGTTGACTGAAGGCCGGGCGATAGCACCGCCCCAGGCAAGCGGTGGGTACTGCCTGACAGGTGGTTGCAACCACCTGTGTCAAGCAGTAGTACCGCCAGTGCTAGGCGGTAGTATCTGCAAAGACTGTGACACACGCAAAGGTGTGTCGAGCAAGAGTATCTGCACTTGATGCGGCGGTAGTACCGCCTGCAGTCCAAAATTTTGGATGAGACCCCTCTTTGAGCGGGATTTTTGAATTCCAAAAAGCTCTATAAATACCCCTTTACTCCTAGCTGGTTGAGAGAGCTTTGTAGTGTCAGAATTGAGTGTAAGCTATAGCAAATTTCTGCTTTCATTTGCTCAAGTGTTCTCCTCCTTTCTTCTCCTTGTAAAAATCTTGTAAAGAGAGGGAACCTCTTGTAAAAGGCTGTAAAGGGGTGTTTGGTCCTTCCCCTTCAAGAGACTTGGTAGTAAAAGTTGGGAGCCTCATTGGAGGAGGCTTCAAGAGTGGACGTTGGTCATTTGACCGAACCACTATACATCGCTGCGTTCACTTACTGTGTGAGTACTTAAAATTCTGCATCGTAAATTTCTTAAGCTGCAAACTGATCGGATTTCTTCTCCCTACTTCCAATTTCATTTACCTGAATATTTTCAAGTTAAAGTCTCTTTCGCTGAATCAAGTTCTTAAGCAAATCTCTGGAATCAGTTTTCAAGGTTTATTCTTTTTAATCCGCTGCACTAATTCACCCACCCCCTCTTAGTGCCACTCTGAACCTAACACTATCGATCAGAATTAGATAGTTAACGTAGGAGGAATTGACATTGCACTAGAAGTGATCACGCTAGGATATTGGATGTCGAGTCGGAGGTCCGGTCGATAATCGGCAGAAGGCTTCGGACGTCGGGCATCAAGCCAAGAAGAGTGGTGTTGCTCCATGGATATCAGGGTTGTGGAGGTCAATCATCAATTGGGCAATGGATCGCAAGAGAGGATGGTGTGGCGAAGAATCGGACGAAGCGTCGATAATGATGTGCTAAGAAACAAAATGTCAATTCATGTTCTAATTGTCTAGATCGAAGTAGAGTTTTGTCTTGTGTGTGCAGGATTAACTACGATAATGATGAAGACAAAAGCAAAGCAAAGTGCTAGAGTCAAGTACGATAGAATCATTGAGAGTTTGAGAGTTCGATAGTAGTCCGAAGATTCATCGGAGTGATGCCGGAATTAGCCGAGAACGAGTAGGAAGCTTGCCGAAAGGTTTTTGGAAGTTCACCGGAAGGTTCATCAGAAGTTCACAGAGCTCACCGAGAAAGATCGGAGCTTGCTGAAGAAGCTCATCGAAACTCGCCAACGACTCCATCGAGAAGTCCAGGAGCTTGTCGGGTGTCCACAAAATGGTGTCCGAGGGTTCGTCGGAAGACCGTCGGAAGTTCACCGGAAGCTCGTCGGAAGAAGTATTGACTTTTTGAACTTTATAATAGCTTAGGAATGTCTTTAAAATTCATAGTTAGCACGTTAATTTGGGTTAGGATTAGGTGTTAATCCTATAACCCAACTAGGAGCTAACTGGGCCTTATTTGGGCTTATTTAGGCTGAAGTTAAGGCCCATTCAACCTTGTTGGAATAGCTCTAGAATAGTGGTGGAATAGTGCTGGTGGTGGCACCACTAGACCCAGGTGGTGGCACTACTCAGGGACTGAAATCCTAAGTGTTCTGGGCAGTGGCACCGTTGCCTCGGGCGGTGGCACCGCCTAGTACACTGACATGGTTAGTGTAAGATTGGCGATGGTACTGCTAGTGTCATGTGATGGTACCACCAGTACCTCGAAAAACTAAGGTAATTCAAATTTGGGCTCCAAATTTGAATCCTCTTGGGGTCTATAAATACCCCAAATGTTCTTGCTTGGAGATGCAAGAAGTGTGCAAGAAAACTAAGGGAAAACTCTATCATTTGAAATAGAAATCCCTCCTCTGAAAGTCTAGAAGTATTCTTAAGAGAGGTGTTGAGGGAGGCTTTGTAAACAGAGTTTGTAAAAGGAAGTTTCGTCTTCACCCATTGGAAGGAAGACAGCTAGTGGAAAGCCGGTGGCTTCAAGCGAAGAAGAATCGGGAGTGGACGTAGGTTGGATGACCGAACTACTATAAAAACGGATTGCGTTTATGTTCTTGCATTTATCTTTCTACAAACCATCTTTTCTTTGCTGTTCAACTTACTCATCATTGTCCTTCTTCCTATCTAAACACTCTCTACTTTAAGCACTTTCCGATACGCATCAATTGAAACTGGGTTTTAGTCGAAACGAAATTTTCAACGTACTTCGTTTCCAACGTACGAAGTTTCTGAAATCTTGTTTAAATCATCAAAATTTATCGTTGTTCAACCACTGCACTAATTCAAACCCCCCCCCCTCCTAATGCCGCTCGATCCCTAGCAGATTCATCGTATTATTTGTAAGAGAATCATACGAGAACATGCTTCATACATAAAAATTCTTAAGAAATCAAAAGAAAGTTCCTAATTCGCTTGAAACAAAAGATCTTATTCAAATCAATTTGTCAACTCGAAACTCATAATCAAATCATCAAAATCACTTGCGAGATTCATAACATGAATAAAGTTATTATCACATCATCAACATTTTAGAGATTCAAAATGACAAATAGATTTTTGATAAAGACTCATTGTCAAATCATCAAGATCAATTTCATGATTCAAAAGATTCACAAAATTACATAAATGAATTCATTGATCTTGATAAAATAGAAAATATATTATGTTTCAATTTATGTGAATCTTCTTATAAGTATTCCTTTGCCTTTGAAAAAAAAATCAATATTCAAGAATGAAAGGCAAGCTTCGTCATAAAGATCGTTAAGACAAAAATATAATACATTACTTCAAGACAAAATTCAATTTAAATCATTAAGATCAATAGTGTAGTTGAAGAGATTTATCAATAATGGCATGAATTCATCACTTGTTTTTTTATTATAAAATCAAAAACTTTAGAGAAAAATAGATATTCAAGAAACATGCATTTCTCTTTTAGTGATTTCAATTCACGCATTTGATTTTATATTAACATGCCTTTGTCTTTTTACATCTAATAGGATCAAGCATGAAACGTTCAAGACCTAAAGGCAAATTTTATAAAATAAATCATCAAGCATGATATCATCATTTTTAATTATAATGATACTTATTTTATTTTCACAATATTAATCATTTTTAACTCATTCAAATTGACACATTCACCAAAACTTTAAAGATAGAGAATTTTTACAAAAATATTCATGCAATTTGATCTCACATAGGAATGCTCAACCTTTTTATGTGAAAGCCAAATAATATGTCGACAACCGAAATCATCATGATACATTTAATATTTTAATTATCAAGTATGATTTCACTTAAGCATGCCTAATTTAATTTTAATTCTAATATTCTTTCTTTCATTGTTGTTAGTTATAACAAAATATTTTCCTCCTCACATGATTCTAGCTTGGTGTGAGAAATTAAGAGTCATGCTGAAAAAAAAATAAAAAAAAATCATGCATCATTTTGTAAATCCGAAACAAAGTTTCGTCAAAGCCATCAACACATAAGGTATCTTCAAACAAAAGATCATGATAGTATGTTTTCCATTTTTAAATGTTTCAATTCATGCAATTATCATGATAATTAATTTTTGTGTCAAAACGATGCATCTTGTTTGACACCAATTTCGTCATAAGAATCATCAAGACAAACATATCATTTCAAAATGTGAGATTTCAAGTCATCATTATTTCAAATCCTCATGTATCATCATACTATAAAATCATTAAGCATTATAACAAGCTTTTAATATTTTTATTTCATCATTATCAAGGATGATTCTATAGGGTATGTTCAAGTTTTTCATTCGAAAGCCATGAATCATCATATAAATTTTTAATTTTCAAAAATTTCTAGAAGGAAAAAACATAATATAATTTTTTAAAACAATTTTTATTTCCTACTAACTAAATTATGCAATTCATGAAAAAAATCAAGTAATCTCATAATAAGGTAAAAGCAACTTAGGTGAGTTTCTTACCTCATTGTCGAAAATCGACAAGGCATAGTTTGTTATTTCGCCTTCGGATGCACTTGAATCTTCTTAGAGTTCTTCCTTCTTCTTTGACCTCTTTTTCTTTTCTTTTGTGTGCTCATCTTTCGAGCTCTTCAGATTCTTGCATTCATAGCAAGAGTTGGTGTTCTTTTTAAGTTCATTTGTGTTTTTCAATTCTTGTTTAATAAACTTTTTAAATTTTAATGTCAAACGTTCAATGTCCTCAACATTGTCCTCATCACTTGAGTCATCACTCAAGTGGTATTCTTTTGTTCGAAGTGCCCAAACCTTTCTATTCTTTAGAAGGTGATTCTTATGTTCATCAAGTTCAAGAGTCATTTCATAGGTCATTAAAGACCCGAATAGTTCTTCAAGTAAATAAATGTTCAAGTCTTTAGACTTTTAAATAGTCATTATTTTTTGGATCCCAACTCTTGGGAAAGGATCTTAAAATCTTTTTTACTAAATCAAAACTTGAAAAACTTTTGCTAAGACTTTTCAAACTATTGACGACATCTGTGAAACGGGTGTACATATCACCAATAGTTTCACTTGGTGCCATTCGGAAGAGCTCAAAATCATGCAATAAGAGGTTTACTTTCAAGTCTTTGACTCTACTAGTTCCCTCGTGCGTGATTTTAAGTGTCTGCCAAATATCAAAAGCCGTTTCGGACATAGAAATCCGATTAAAGTCCTATTTATCTAAAGCGCAAAATAAGGTATTCATAGCCTTTGTATTTAATAAAAAAGATTTCTTCTCTAAGTCTGACCATTCATTCATCGGTTTAGAGGAAAGTTGAAAACCATTTTCAATAATATTCCATAAATTTAAATCTAGAGAAAATAAGAAAACTCTCATTCGAGTTTTCCAATATGTGTAGTCTAATCCGTTAAAGAACGGGGAACGAACAATTGAAAAACCCTCTTGAAAATCATGAAGAGCCATTTCTCAGGGGTGTGAATCCAAAAGAGAAATAACGAGGCTCTGATGCCAATTGTTAGGATCTAGAGTGGCACTAAGAGGGGGGGTGAATTAGTGCAATAGTTAAACATGATAAATTTTGATGATTTAAAAACGTTCTTTCAAAAACTTTGTACGTTGAAAACTTCGTTTCAATGAAATCTAGTTTTGATTATGTATAAGCTTAAAATGATTTGTAAGAAAGTGAGGAGAAAGCAGAATAAGTAAAATAAACAGGTTTGCAGAAATGTAAAGAACAATAAGTAAACGCAAACCAATTTTATAGTAGTTTGGTCATACAACCTACGTCCACTCCTGATTCCTCTTTTCTTGAGGCCATCGGCTTTTCCACTAGTTGTCTTCCTTCCAATGGGTGAAGATGAACCCCTTATAGTGCTCTCTCCTTTTGATGGGCTTAGGAGGAAACCCTTACAAGAACTCACTCCTCTCTTTTGGTGGAATACAAATGAGAGCAAGATGAGGGATGTTTAGAATGATTTCTACAGCAGTTTGTTCCTTTCAAGATCTTTATGCTTGTGTGTTCTAACCAAGGATGGGAGGAGTTTTTATATGCTCCAATTTGATTCAAACTTGGAGTCAAAGAACTTCCCATCCTGATTTTTCTAGGTACTGGCGGTACCACCGCCTGTCACTAGCGGTACCACCACTAGTCTGACTCTGACACTGGGTAGTACCACCGCTCAGTCTGGCGATACTACCACCTGATACACTGACATGGTCAGTGTACTCAGTGGTACGACTGCCCAGCCAATAGTGCCACCGCCCGAGCACTCTGCCCCAGGGTGGTACCACTGCCCAGACCACCTGGGAGACGGAACCCAAGTGGTACCACCGCCCCAGTCTGGCGATGTCACCACTAGACAAGGTTCAGCAACCATGTTTGGGCCTTTCATCTGGCCCAAACTTGTCCGGGTATAGGCTCAACTAGCCCCTAACTGGGTTGGCCTAATTACAACCCAATTAGACCTAATCCTACTTTGATCTAGACAATTATTATTACAACGTGAATCAAAATGTTGCCCGACACATCATTAGCCTATCGGCGCTTTGTCCGACACTTCGGCGCATTATCCTCTCTTGCGGCTTATTGCCCAATCAGTAGTTGACGCCTACAACCCTGATCTTCTTGGCACAACTCTGCTCTTCTTGGCTCGATGCCTGATTTCTTTATTCGAAGCCTTCTGTCGATCGTCAACTAGACCTCCGGCTCGACGTCCAATCTCCTGATGTTATTTCCTCCGGTGCACCGTTGATTCATCTTGCATCAATTATCTATTCCTGATCGAGAGTAGACCTGCGTAACTCAAAACGTAGTTAGATCACTAAAACGTACTCAGTTAGTTTCATCATCAAAATCTAAGATTCAACAGGTCCATTATGAAGGCAGTATGCTCTTAGTCTTCAGGGGCCCTTTTGATTAGATTGTATCCCGAAAAGGCATCCATGAATGGAAGGAGCTCATGCCTCGAGGTTGTGTCAACTAGCTAGTCGATCCTCAAGAGCAGATAGCAGTCCTTTTGGCATGCATAGTTAAGCTTGGTGTAGTCAACGCATATTCTCCAGGTTCAATTAGGTTTTTTAACAAGAACTATATTTGACAGCCACTGGGGTATTTCACCTTAGATATGAATCTTGTTGCTAATAGACACTCCACTTCATTGCCAATTGCTTTTGCTAATCGGGAGCCAATTTTTGAGGCTTCTACTTCACCGATCGCACTTGAGGACAGATGTTTAGGTGGTGCTGTACCACTTTCCTGTCAATCCCTGGCATGTCTCTTAGTGACTAGGTGAAAATGTTTATATTCTCCGTTAGGAAATCAATGAGTTGTACTCATTCCTCCTATAGGATCTCTGACCTGATCTTCATGACCCTGTCTCATTGGTTCTTATTTAGCGAGACTTCTAGGACATGTTCTGTCAGTTCAGGATGAAGGGATGGTTTTGCGATGTCTCGCGGGTTAGTGACAGGTTACTTGGGTTTCAACTTCTTGGGCAGTGTGACGGTCACCAGATAACATTGCTTCGACTCCCAAGGGTTGCTCTGCACCTCCCTGACCCTAGCACTACTAGGAAATCGGGAGATTCGATATCTCATGTGCAGCAGAAAACAAAAAAAGATTGGATTTTCCATAGTTACGCATTTGGCCGTCGTGCGACAATTGGTGCGCAAAAATCATAAATCTAAAAAATTCGCATGTATCATGTTAGAAGCATTACCTGGGGAGATCGTATATCCCCAAAAATTTTATATCTGATAAAGAGGATGAAGGAGCACTAGTGTACTCCTCTCTAATGGTAATCCACACAACGGACGTAGTAACAATGCTCCTCAGATCATTGCGGGATCTCTCTCCACGTACACCACAAGGCTGCTAGAGCCAAGGAGGAGAGGAGACTGGGGAGAATAGGAGGATGACTACCAAGAGCTCTCAGCCAATGAACTAGGAGGTTCCTCCTATTTATAGAGGTGGAGGAAGCTTATCCTTAATAGATCCTGTTCACACTAGATCTCTATCCAATTGGATCTCATTAGATCTTATCCACAGGATCCAATTTGATCTCATCCAATTGGATCTTATCCAATCATTTAATTGGATCTCATCTAATTACCCAATTAAATCTCATCTATAGGATCCAAACTAGGGGCTTCGCAGATATCTCATATCCGTACCTCTACTCGTCGTAATATCCACCTTATGTGTGTGACCCTCTAGGCCCGATATTGAGCTCGTCGTGAATCACTCCCGCCAGAACTCCTTCTGATATAATGAATTATTATCTCCATAATAATTCACTCGACTCATCGACTATGGACGTACTAGGCCACTATGTCAAAGTCCCCAGATGGTACAAGGGAATATAATCCATCGGACCTATCTGTCCTCAATTACCATGTATCTATAGTCCCTCATCCATCTAATATCCCAGAGACCGTATATTAAGTATAGTAAAGTCAGGCCCATACAGAATCCTGTTCGAGTCTCACTCTAATCGGATTCTCCCGAAGAACTCCTTTCTCAATCCGAATGACCCTGGCTAGGGATTTTGCCAGAACGAGCACACACGGGATATATCTCTTATGATACCAAGAGTGGATGATCCTATATTGACACATAATTACCTTCGTAAGGTAGGCTACCAATCTCGAGAACCGACTATACCAGATCTAGAGCTCTCCAAACCTGTAAGTCCGACATCAATGAATGGAGTACTCAAACAAGGTATATTTGGTTCCTCAAGTCTAAGGACCAAACACGCTACTGGGACTACGAAATCACTGTCTGACATTAGGTATCATTAACCATACAGCATTCTGTAAGCGGATTAATCAGTGAACTCATTCTCCAATGAGCACCTGCACTGTACCTCTAGTGTCCCCACACAAGCGACTATGAGACCAGTCGCCTCCATTATATAGACGAGTATATAACGCACCAGTTTATCCGGTTATCTCGATGTCCTTATCGAGTAACCTATGACTAGGATGATTTAGAATTTATGTTTAAAGGTATATTGGTCTCATTATTGTGATCTCATCACAATCTGATTCCCATTGCATAGATCCATTGACATCATAATATTTATCTAGATAATATAAGAAAATACCAATAATAATATGCAAAGAGATCGACGTAGTGTGTCACAGGTGCCATCACTCATGTGATTAGCTTGTAGGGCACCTATAACCAACAATCTCCTACTTGGCCTAAAGCCATTCATCTACGTGTCTGATCCCCATCAGACCTCTGTGATGCTCAAATATAATGAGTCAATGACTTTGTCAGTAGATTTACAATGTTATCTTCGGATGGAACTCTTTCCATTACTATATCTCCATGGGTCACGATCTCTCTTATCAAGTGGAACCCCTTAGAACACTTCTGATGAGACCCGAGTTTCCTAACTTGATTGATCGCCTTGTTATTATCACAATATAAGGTAATCGGCTCTGCGCTATTCGGCACGACTCCTAGATCTGCGATGAACTTCTTCATCCAGACTCCCTCCTCTACTGCTATTGTCGTAGCAATGTATTCCGCCTTTGTGGTCGAGTCAGTAGTAGTATCTTGCTTGGAACTTTGTCAACATACTGCTCCCCCATTCAAGGTGAAGACATACCCTGAATTTGACTTGCTATCATCGACATCAAATTGGAAGCTCGAGTCCATGTAGCCCTCAACTCTAAGGCTACTACCTCCATATACTAGTAAAAGATCCTTAGTCCTTCTCAAGTACTTAAGGATACACTTTACTATTTTTCAGTTCTCCAAGCCTGGATCTGCTTGATACCTACTCATGACACTCAGAGCATACACTATGTCAGGCTGGTACATAGCAAAGCATACATGATAGACCCTATTATTGAGGCATATGGTATTCTATCCATGTGTGCCCTTTCTTCAGGAGTCTTTGGGGACATACTCATAGAAAGTGATATTCCATGTCTCAAAGGTATGAGACCTCTCTTGAAATTTTTCATGCCAAACCTTTTAACAATGGAGTCTATGTATCTAGATTGGGTCAAGCCAAGCATCCTCTTGGATCTATCTCTATAGATCTAAATCCCCAGAATATAGGATGCTTCCCCTAAGTCCTTCATGGAGAAGTGTCTAGATAGCTAAGCTTTTACTGTGGAGAGCATTCCTATATCATTCCTAATGATTAAGATGTCATCCACATATAACACCAAGAAGGTGATAGCACTCTCACTTACCTTCCTATACACACAAGGCTCATCTTCGTTCTTAACGAAGTCATAAGATCTGATCGCCTCATCAAATCTTATATTCCAACTTCGGAAAGCTTGCTTTAGTCCATAAATAGACTTAAGCAATCTACATACCTTATCTGGACTGTGCTTGGACATGAACCCCTCAAGCTGTATCATATACACTTCCTCTTCGAGGTTACCATTGAGGAATGTAGTTTTCACATCCATTTGCCAGATCTCATAGTCATAATGTGCTACAATAACTAATAGAATTCGGATGGATTTCAGCATAGCTACGAGTGCAAAAGGTTTCATCATAGTCAACACCTTGCCTTTGATGATACCTCTTAGCCACTAGCCTTGCCTTATAGGTCTCCACCTTTTTATGTACCTTGATCTTCTTCTTGAAGATCCATTTGCAGCCAATGGGTACGATACCCTTAGGTGCATCAATAAGGTTCCAAACCTTGTTGGAGTACATGGATTCCATCTTAGAATTCATAGTTTCTTGCCACTTCCCGAAGTCTATGCTCATAATAGCTTCCTCGTAGGTTTGAGGATTAATGTCTTGAATGTCCTCTCCACTAATATGTCCCACATATCTTTTAGGAGGGTGTGACACTCGACTAGTCCTACGTAAAATTGGAACTTGTGTGTTAGGTACCTGAACAGACTCAATCTCTGGAATGATTCTTGAGCTAGGTTCTCCAACCTCGCTCAATTCTATCATGCTCCCACTATCTCCGCCAAAAATATGTTCTTTATCAAGAAACACTACTCTCTTGGTAACAAAGACCTTTTGGTCGTTAGGGTGATAGAAATAATAATCACAAGTTTCCTTGGGATATCCTACGAACTTGCACCATTCTTTCCTGGATTCTAACTTATCGGGGTCATATCTTTTAATGTGGGTAGGGTAGCCCCAAATCTTAACAACCTTAAGATCGAACTTCTTCCCTCTCCATATCTCATATGGTGTAGATACTACCGATCTAGATGGAACTCTATTCAGAAGGTAAATTACGATCTATAGGGCATATCCCTAAAATGAGATGGGTAGGTCAACGAAACTCATCATGGATCGCACCATATCTAATAGTATGTGATTCTTCCTTTCTGATACACCATTGAGCTGTGGTGTATAAGGAGGTGTCCATTGGGACAGAATCACATAGTCCTTGAGGAACTGAATGAATTCTGTTATCAAGTATTCTCCTCCTCGATCTGATCGAAGAGTTTTAATACTCTTTCCAATCTAGTTCTCTACCTCATTCTTATACCCTCTTGAATTTCTCGAAGGCTTCAGACTTATACTTCATCAAGTACACATTTCCATACCTAAAGAAATCATCAGTAAAAGTAATGAAGTAGGAATAACCACCTATGGCATGAGTTGACATAGGATAACATACATCACTATGTATGAGTTCTAGTAACTCAATAGCTCTCTCTCCAATTCCACTAAATAGAGAGTTGGTCATTTTTCTATGAAGGCAAGGCCCACAAGTTGTATATGACTCATAGTCAAATAGATCTACGTATCCATTTTTCAACAACTTTTAAATTCTTCCCTCATGGATATGACCAAGCCTATAATGCCAAAAATATGCATTATTCACCTCTTCTGGTTTCCTCTTGGCCATGCTTACATTTATGATATGTGAAGTAGTATTTAATATTAACAAACTATTATGCAATATTCCTCTAGTGATGATCTTATCATTCTCAATGATTGACCAATAATTGTTCTCAAAAAGTACTTTATAACCATTTAATGTCAAACATAAAATGGAAATAACATTTTGATAATAGAGGGAACAAAATAACATACATCTAATGTAATAATAGCTCCATCAGGCAGATGTAGAGTGACCTCGCCAATAGCAACAGTAGCAACTCTTGCTCCATTGCCCATCTTGAGGTCCATCTCACCTTTTGCCAATCTCCTATGCCTTGTCAGAACCTGCAATGAATTACAGATATGATAAGCACTATCGGTATCGAATATCCATGCATTATTATAAGAATCTGACACATAGAGACTAATCATGAAAGTACCTAAAGCTTTTCCAAGCTTCTATTTCGCCTTTTCTGAAAGATACGCCTTACAGTTCCTATTCCAATGCCCATCTTGACTGTAGTGGAAGCACTGACCTTTATCCTTTGCTAGGTCAATTTTGGCAACCTTTACCTTACCCTGTTTGCCCTTGCCCTTACCCTTCTCAAGGGTCTTCCTAGCTTTCCTTTTCTTTTTGGTCTCACCAACATAGAGAACTAATTTCTCTTTCTTGATAGTACTTTCTGCCTTTCTCAACATATTAAGGAGCTCAGAGAGAGATACCTCAAGTTTGTTCATATTGAAATTCATGATGAATTGAGAAAAAGAATTTGGTAGGGACTAAAGTATAAAATCAATACACAGGTTATCATCTAGGACCATTCCTAGACCTATGAGTTTTTCAATCCACTCTATCATCTTTAGGACATGGTTCTGAACCAGTGTCCCCTCAGTCATCCTGGCACGGAAGAGACTCTTGGATATCTCATATCGCTGAGTTCTTCCCTGTTCCTCAAACAGTTTACGGAGGTGTAGGAGTATGGAATGAGCATCCATGTTTTAATATTGTCTCTGTAACTCAAGAGTCATAGAGGCTAACATGTAACACTGGACGAGAGTGGAATCATCTATATACTTCGTATATTGGGCAAACTCTTCTCGAGGTGCTTCTGCCTCAGGTTGGGGTATGACCGTATCTAGGACATATACGATTTTCTTCGCTGTAAGAATATTTCTTAAGTTGTAGAGCCAATCCGTATAATTTGGACTAATGAGGCGGTTGGCATCAAATATACCACGTAGAGGGTTTGATGACGATATATTTTTGATAAATAGGAGATATAGCATAAGTGAATAATACGTATATTTCGTAAAAATAAACAATCAAGATATGGACTTCTATCTTGATATGCTCCCACTAATTTTTCTAGTGAGTCACATGACACCCTCATGCACGTGAAATGGAAGTCTCCGACAGACTTCTAGTGGGGATCGGGATCCAATCGGTATCTTAGTGCAACCTCAATGGACTTGACCAATCACACTAATCCCAAAAGGTAGACAACTCTTGCCAATCACAACTCCTTATGATTCCCATCATATTTGACCTCTGAACTACCATGGCCTCGAGGGACTCGACCAACCATGATGTCCAGTTAAGTCATCACCATCGTTACAAGATGAGTATGATTTGGTGATATGCCCTCGAGGGACTCGACAAGCATACCATATTCTCAGGTCACTAGTGGCATCTCTATGTCAAAGACAAGATAGTGAGACATGAAATAGGTGAGCCTCGAGGGACTCGACCAACTCATCCTACGTTAGGAATCCGTTCCTGCCCCTAACGATGAAAGGCCACATGGGTCAATCTTATTGCCTCACGCTTACCAACTTAATATTATCATAGGAGAGGTTTTAGGTTCGGTCTTGTGATATGACGTGTCACACACATACATATTTAATATATTTACATCGCATACAAATATATATATACTTATCTAGTCAGTGTATATCACATGCACAAGCACACCAAATGATCATGGAATTCAACCCAATATGATTAGGCCTGAGCCAGGCCTAATCACTTACATCAGGATCTATATGCATATCAGTGCATCTCTATGCACGGTGATCATCCATCTCATCATTGTCGGATCTGCCGTCATCTCGACGTATCTCCATACATCACGATCGTCTGAATCGGCCTCAGGAGTCCTGCTACCATCTCCAGGCTTCCGTCGCACCTCTAGGATAATTACAACATAATTACAAGCACACAAGCCCGACAATCAATTAAAAATAAAGGCTCATAGGCCCCAATAATCATATACACATATCACAAAGTCTATGATCATCTTCCCACATCACATCACATCATATGTATATATCATGTAGGATTACTAGATAAATAATAATAGTTACTTAAACCTTTTAAATAACTAAAATTCTAAAATCATGGACATGTAGGAAAGTTTTTAGAAATTTTGAAGTGTATTTTGGTCATTCTATCATAAGGGATAAAATTAGAATTTCTAAAATTCTGAGGGGCAAAATTATCTTTTGGTCAAAAAAATCCTAATTTCCATTCCCTCTGCATTCTATAGCACTGTGGCTGTGGCCGTCGCCATTATATCGGCGGTGGCCATGCGTGCGGGGCGTCGCTCGTGCCTGCGGGTGGATCGCCTGCAAGCGGCGCCGCCGCTGCTTGCGAGCGCGATGCTCACAGGCGCTGCCCCGCAAGCCTCCCCACGGACGCCCCTGCGGCGCTGCTCTTGCGGGGCAGAGCTTACAGGCAGCGCTACCCCCTGTGGGCGCTGGTGCTGCCCTCCCTTGCGGGGAGGGCGCCCGCGAACCCAACGCCTATAGGCGCTGCCCCTATTGGGTGTGGTGCTGCCTACACGAGCGGCGCCCGCCCCTACAGGCTCCCTATGCATATGCAGCCAGTGCTACCACTACGGGCAATAGTTGCTACCCTCACTCATCTTTTGCGTCAATAATTTTGGTATCAAAAGCGCATCCAAAACACAACACATATAGTTTATAAGCCAATCATCGCACGATGGACCTGGCTCTGATACCACTGCTGGGAAATCGAGAGATTTGGCATCTCATGTATAGCATAAAATGAAAACAAGACTAGATTTCCCATAGTTACGTACTTGGTCGTCGTGCAACGATTGGTGTGCAAAAGTCGTAAATCTGAAAAATCCACATGTATCATGTCAGAAGCATTACCTGGGTAGATCGTATATCCCCAAAAATTTCAGATCTGATGAAGACGATGAAGGAGAACTAGCGTACTCCTCTCTAGTGGTAATCCACACAACGGACGCAACAACAACACTCCTCAGATCACTGTAAGATCTCTCTCCACGTACATGACAAGGTTGCCAGAGCCAAGGAGGAGGAGAGGAGACTGAGAAGAATAGGAGGATGGCTACCAAGAGCTCTCAGCCTATGAATCAGGAGGTTTCTCCTATTTATAGAGGTGGAGGAAGCTTATCCTTAATAGATCCTTTTCACACTAGATCTCTATCTAGTTGGATCTCATTGGATCTTATCCATAGGATCCTATTTGATCTCATTCAATTGGATCTTATCCAATCATTTAATTGGATCTCATCCATAGGATCCAAATTAGGGGCTTCGCAAATATCTCATATCCGCACCTCTACTCGCCACAACATATACCTTATGTGTGTGACCCTCTAGGCCCAATACCGAGCTGGCCATGAGTCTCTCCCGTCAGAACTCCTTCTGACTCTGAACACCTTCTGATATAGTGAATTATTATCTCTATAATAATTCACTCGACTCATTGACTATGGATGTACTAGGCCACTACACCATAGTCCCCAGACGGTAAGGGGGATCTAATCCATCGAACATATCTATCCTCAGTTACCATGTTTCTATTATCCCTCATCCATCTATTATCCCAGAGATCGTATATTGGGCATGGTAAAGTCAGGCCCATACTGAATCCTGTTCGAGTCTCGCACTAATCGAATTCTCCCGGAGAACTCCTCTCTCATTCCGAATGACCCTGGCTAGGGATTTTGCTTGAGTGAGCACACGTGGGATATATCTCTCATGATACCGAGAGTGGATGATCCTCTATTGATATGCAATTATCTTTGTAAGGTTGGCTACCATTCCCGAGAACCGGCAATACTAGATCTGGAGCTCTCCAAACCTATAAGTCCGGTGTCAAAGAATAGAATACTCAAACAAGGTATCTTTGGTACCTCAAGTCTAAGGACCAGATACACTATTGGGACTACAGAATCGTTGTATGACAGTATATATCATTAACCATAAAGCATTTTGTAAGCAGATCAATCAGTGAACTTATTCTCCAATGAGCACCTACATTGTACCTCTAGTATTCCCACACAAGCAACTATAAGACCAGTCGCCTCCATCATATAGACGAGTATACAATGCACTAGTCTATCCGGTTATCTTGATGTCCTTATCGAGTAACCTATGACCAAGATGATTTAGGATTTGTGTTTAAAGGTATATCGATTTCATTATTGTGATCTCATCACGATCCGATTCCCATTGCACAGATCCATGGATATCACAATATTCATCTAGATAATATGAAAAAATGCCAATAATAATATGCGAAGAGATCGACGCAACGTGTCACAAGTGCCATCACTCACGTGGTTGGCTTGTAGGGCACCTATAACCAACAGGCATGAGTCAAGAACTTTATCACCTTGTGGTAAGTGGAGATGACGGTTCTAAACTTCTTGAGAGTCGGGCATCCTAGGATGGCGTTATACGCAGAAGGGAGCTCCATGACAATAAAAGTCACCTTCATAGTCTTGGATCTCGGCTCACCCCCCAAGGTAACGGGTAAGATGGTGGTGCCAAGGGGGGAGATGGAGTCTCCTATGTACCGGGTGAGCGCTGAAGGAATCGGAGTGAGATCTTCTTCAACTAGGCCAAGCTTCTGGTAGGCGTCGAAATAGAGGATGTCAGTTGAGCTCCTAGTGTCCACCTTGATCCTTTTGACTCGGGCATTGGCGATTATAAACGAAATCACTAGTGCATCGTCATGGTTGGGGTACTCGGTTTCTCCCACTAGGAAGGTAATCTAGGGCTCCTTCTGTGGCCTAAGGTTGTTTTCCATGACGGCTCAGGCATAGGCTTTTCAACCCAACTCGATATCTCCTCTTGAGGTCGGCCCATCTGACGATCACATCGATCTACTTCTCTATGGGACCCAAGGGGTTCGGGGAGGATTCATGTAGTCTGCTAACATAGTGACCAAGGTGCCCCTACCAAATGAGCTCCTCGATCTGGTTCTTCAAGTCATGGCACTCTTCGGTGTTGTGAATATAGTCACAGTGAAATCTATAGTATTTGGAGTAGTCTCTTAGCTCACGTGGGATCTTCATAGGTTTGGAGGCTCTTAAGAGCCCCTTCTCTCTAATCTAGAGGAATATCTCAGTTTTTGATGAATTTAGTAAGGGAAGAGGCAACTTTTAGAGCGACAGATCGAGTCGGTCGATCTTCCTTCTCGGCGAGCCCAAGGCTTGCCCATAGGATTGTTCCGCACAGGGCCTTTTATGCTCTTCGCGCCTTTCTACTACTAACGCCTTAGCAGTGACATACTAGTTTGTGTGCTACAACATCTCAGGGATGGTCACCACTGGCCATTCAACTAGCTACCAGAAGAATCTAGACAATCGCAGACCCATCAAGAATGCCTGCATTATAATGAAAGAAGAGCATCAGGGACTCCTCGAATTTCAATGGCAAAATGGGCAATGAAGTAGGAGAGAAGCTCATCATCTCTTTAGTTGAGGTTGAGGAGCATTGCTATGTATTAGTTTACCTGAGTGCTAGCTAGGAAATTGACCTCAAACTCCTTTGTTAGCTGGTTGAATGATGCCACTAAGGTCGGCTTGAGTCGGTTGTACCACATCCAAGCTGGGCCTCGAAGAATGGTGGGGAAAGCTTAGCACATCAGAGCATCAAAGGTGCTGTATAGGGCCATTTGGGCCCGAAAAGTGATGACGTGCTCCACTGGGTCAAAACCACCATCATAAGCTTCGAGTATGGGGAGGCCAAAAGATAATGGGATCGGCTTATCCTGAATCTCATGTACAAAAGGGGATACGCCAAAGGAGCCTCTCCGAGCTCCTCCTTTGATTTGTGGAACTCCTTTTGGACCTCATCCAAATGTCGGTTAATTGAGCACAACTGAGCCTAAAGAGAGTCCATTAAATTGGACGATAGTGTGTCGGGCTCAGCGGTGCTCGGGCAGGATCGTCAAAGATCTGGAGTGCTATGCTCAGGTTCTGGCCTCGGGTTCCCCAATATCTTATTGGGTGGTGCAACATCTACTACGATGGGCTATTGAGGGGTCATCGGTGGTGCGGGAGTGGGGTCTGGCGAGACCCGTTGTGATGGTTGAGGTAACATCGGCTGTTGAGGCAATTGAGGAATGAAGGGGATGATAATTTCTATCATACCTGCCAAGGCCTGCACCTAGTGCATGAGGGTGAGGAATGCCTAGACCGAGATAGGGACTTGTCCTATAACGGCCTCGAGTGGCAACTACTAGTTATAGGTGCCCTACAAGCTAATCACATGAGTAATGACATCTGTAACATGCTGCGTTAATCTTTTTACTTATGATTATTGATATTTTCTTACATTATCCAGATGTATATTGTGATGTCCTTGGATCTGTGCAATGGGAATCAGATCATGATGAGATCACGATAATAAGACCGATTCACCTTTAAACACAGATCCTAAATAATCCCGGTCATGGGTTACTCGAGAGGGACATTGAGAGAACTAGATAGACTGGTGTGTTGTATACTCATTCATATGATGGAGGTGGCTGGTCTCATAGTTACTCATGTGGGGATACTAAGGGTACAGTATAGGTGCTCGTTGAAGAATGAGTTTACTGATTGATCCGCTTATGAAATGCTAATGGTTATTGATACCTAACGTTAGAGAGTGATTCTGTAGTCCTAGTAGTGTATCTGTTCTTAGACTTAAGACATCAAGGATGTCCTGTATGAGTACTCCACTCTTTGATACTGGACTTATAGTTTTAGAAGTTTCAGATCTAGTACAACCGGTTATTAGGAGTGGTAGCCAACCTTATGAGGGCTATTGAGTGTCAATAGAGGATCATCCACTCTCGGTATCATGAGAGGAATATCCCATGTGATATTGTTTAGGCAAATCCCTAGCCAAAGTCATTCGGATTGAGAGAGAAGAGTTCTCTGGGAGAATCCGATTAGAGTAAGACTCGATTACAAACCATATGGGTCTGATAGCACCATACCCAATAAACAATCTCTAGGATATTAGATGGATGAGGGACTATAGGTACATGATAACTAAGGATAGATAAGTCCAAAGGATTAGATTCCCCTATATTGTCTGGGGACTACAGTGTAGTGGCCTAGTACATTCGCAGTCGATGAGTCGAGTGAATTATTATAGAGATAATAATTTACTTAATTAGAAGGAGTTCTAACAGGTATGACTTACGGCCAACTCGATATTGGGCCTAAAGGGTCACACACATATGGTAGGTGTTGCAACGAGTAGAGGTTCGGATATGAGATATTCGTCAGAGCCCCTATCTTATTGGATATCCAATAAGCCCTTGTATTATTGGATCTCATGGATGAGATCCAATAAGAGCTAGATTATTAGGTAAAGACCCATTAATCTATGAGGCTTGAGTAATTGGATGGAGATTCAATACCCAATACAGTAGGATCTATTAGGGTTTACAGGGCGCCTCTATAAATAGGAGGGAATTAAAGATCCATAGGCTATGGTTTTTTGGTGGCCACCTCCTATTCTCCTCTCCCTAGAGAGGAGCATCATCGTAACTTCTGCTGTGTGGATACCGCTAGAGAGGAGGACGCTTGACCTCCTTCATCCTCCCCACGGATCTATAGGAATTCAGGGATATACGATCTCCCTATGTACTATATTTCCTACATACGTAGTTTTTGATTTCGTGGATTTATTTTTTAAGCATCGAAATTTGCATGATGATGAAACCATTCTGTGAAAATCTAAGATTTTGTTTTCAATTCTTCTACTATGTATATGATGTCGCCTCTAGATTTTCCAACAATGGTATCAGAGCTAGGTTGTTCGTGTAAAGATCGGATTTTAAATTACGTGTGTTGTGATTTAGAATAGCCTTTGTCATCAAAATTATTGACGTAAAAGGTAAGGAAGGGCAGTAAGTGTTACTGCCCATGCTACGCTCGCATAGTGGTTGCGGGCAAGGGGCCCGTAGGCAGGCTGCAGGCGGCACCTGCATGCAAGTAGCCTATGGGCGATGGTAGGTGGCCGGCGGCCCAACCCCAATAGTAGCCCCTGTGGGCTGACCTCCCTACAATGGTGGGCTCTGCTTGCGAGGCCCCTACGGGCGGGCAGCCTACCCGTATGGGTGGGCGACAACTACGATGGCAACAACGCTTATGGGTGACCTGCCCACAAGGGCTGGCGATGCTTACCCACAAAGGGGTGCCAGCCCACTACGCCCCCTTGCTGTGGTGACGTACCCGAAGGTGAGCCGCCCGTGAGCAAGGGCAGCGCCCCCATTGCTTCCCCCTATAGCGGGCCACCACTAGCAGGGTAGTAGTGGCCGCAGCACAGCGGTCGTTATGCAGTAAGCAGAAGTGAGAAGGATTAGGGTTTCTAGCAAAACATAGTTTTGCCCCTAGGAATTTTAGAAATTTCAATTTTTGTCCCTTGTGACAAAATGACCAAAATACTCTTCAGAATTTAGAAAATTCCCTTTATGTCTTTAATTTTAGAAAAATATTAGTTAATTAAATAGTTTAATTAACTATTATTATTTATCTAGTAGTTTTACATGATGATGATGTGTACATATGATGTATGATATGGACGGATGATCATGGATCATGTGATGTGTGTACATGTGATTATTATTATTGGTGATAAGAAATCCACAAGGGGCAATATCTCATGCGCAGCGGAAGAATAAAAAAATAGAAACCTTAGATTTCCATGAAAGGTTCCATCGTCATGTGAAGATCGGTACGTTAAAAATAAATCCGTGAAAACTGCATGTGTAAAAGAAAGTGCTTAGGGAGATTGTATATCTTTGAATCCTTATAGATTTGTAGGAGAGGATGAAGAAGGTCAAGCGTCCTCCTCTCTAATGGTATCCACATAGCAGGGACTGCGACGATGCACCTCTTTGGGGAGAGAAAAATAGGAGGTGGTCACTAAAAAGAACTCCCAGCATATAGAGCTTTGGTTCCCTCCTGTTTATAGAGGCCCCCTATAAATCCTAATGGATCTTGCCCTATTGGGTATTGGATCTCCATCCAATTACCCAAGCCTCTTGGATTAGTGAGTCTCTACCTGGTAATCTCTTATTAGTAATTATTGGATCTTATCTTATGATCTAATAATTCAGGGGCTTAATGGATATCCAATAAGATAGGGGCTCTAGCAGATATCTCATATCCGAACCTCTACTCGTCGCAACACCTACCATATGTGTGTGACCCTTTAGGCCCAATATCGATTTGGCCGTGAGTCATACTTATCAAAACTCCTTCTGACTTAGTGTGTTATTATCTCTATAATAATTCACCCAACTCATCAACTGCGGATGCACTAAGCCACTATGTCGTAGGCCCTAGACAATATAGGGGAATCCAATCCTTTGGACCTATCTGTCCGCAGTTACCATGTATCTATAGTCCATCATCCATCTAATATCCCAGAGACCCTATATCGGGCATAGTGCTATCAGGTCCACACGGTCTCTCCTCGAGTCTTGCTCTTGTTGGATTCTCCCAATGAATTCTTTCTCTCTCAATCCGAAAAACCTTAGCCAAGGATTTGTTCAAGTAAGAATACATGAGATATTCCTCTCATGATACCGAGAGCAAATGATCCTCTATTAACACTCAATAGCCCTCGTAAGGTTGGCTACCACTCCCAATAACCGATTGTACTAGATCTAGAACTTTCCAAACCTATATGTCTAGTATCAAAAAGTGGAGTACTCATACAGGACATCCTTGGTGTCTCAAGTCTAAGGACCAAATACACTACTGGGACTACGGAATTGCTGTCTAACGTGAGGTATCAATAATCATCCAGCATTCCGTATGCAGATCAATCACTGAACTCATTCCCCAATGAGCACTTGCACTATACCCTTAGTGTCCCTACACGAGTAGCTATGAGACCAGCCACCTCCATCATATGGATGGGTATATAATGCACTAGTCTATTCGATTATCTCGATGTCCCTCTCAAGTAACCTATGACCGGGATTATTCAGGGTCTGTGTTTAAAGGTGAATCGGTCTCATTATCGTGATCTCATCACGATCCGATTTCTATTACACAGATCCAAGGATATCACAATATATACAATACGCAAGATAAAGTGATAAAATACCAAGTAATAATAAGCAAAAGAAAGAGTACATATCAAGTCACAAGTGCCATCACTCATGTGATTGGCTTGTAGGGCACATATGACTAGCAATCTCCCACTTGACCTAAAGCTAATCACCTACGTGTCTGATCCCTATCAGACTTTTGTAACGCTCAAAGACAATCTGAGTCAATGGCTTTATCAGTAGATCTGCAATGTTATATTCGGATGGAACTTTTTCCACTACATCTCTTCAGGCCACGATCTCTCTAATAAGTTAGAACCACCTCAGAACATTTCTGATGAGACTCGGGTTCCCTTATTTGAGTAATCACCTCATAGTTGTCGTAATATAAGAGAATCAGCTCCTTACTGCTCGACATGACTCCCAAGTTTATGATAAACTTCTTCATCCAGACTCCCTCCTTTGTTACCTTTGCCGCAGTAATGTATTCCGTCTCTGTGGTCGAGTTAGTAGTAGTGTCTTGCTTGGAACTCTTCCAGCATACTGCTCCTCCATTCAGGGTGAACATATACCCTGAATTAGACTTGCTATCATCAACATCGAATTGGAAGCTCGAGTCCATGTAGCCCTCAACCCTGAGGCTACTGCCTCTATATACCAGTGAAAGATCCTTAGTCTTTCTCAAGTACTTAAGGACACATTTTACTATTTTCCAGTGCTCCAAGCCTGGATTTGCTTGATACCTGCTCGTGACATTCAGAGTATGCGCTATATCAGGCTTGGTACATAACATAGCATACATGATAGATCCTATCGCTGAGGCATATGGTATCATATCCATATGTGTCTTTTCTTCAAGAGTCTTTGGGGACATACTCTTAGAAAGTGATATTCCATGTCTCATTGGTATGAGACTTCTCTTGGAATTTTTCATGTCAAACCTTTTGACAATGGTGTCTATATACCTAGACTGGGATAAGCCTAGCATCCTCTTAGATCTATCTCTATAGATCCGTATCTCCAATATGTAGGATGCTTCCTCTAAGTCATTCATGGAAAAGTGCCTAGATAGGCAAGCCTTTACTGTGGAGAGCATTCCTACATCATTCCCAATGATCAAGATGTCATCCACATATAATACCAAAAAGGTGATAGTGCTCCCACTTACCTTTCTGTATACACAAGGCTCATCTTCGTTCTTAACGAAGTCATAAGATTTGATCACTTTATTAAATCTTATGTTCCAACTTTGAAAAGCTTACTTCAGTCCATAGATGGACCTAAGCAACCTGCACACCTTATTTGGGTTATCTCTAGACATGAATCCTTCAAGCTGTCTCATATACACCTCTTCCTCGAGGTTACCATTAAGGAATGTGATTTAAACATCTATCTACCATATCTCATAATTATAGTGTGCTGTAATAGCTAATAGAATTCGAATGGATTTTAGTATAGCTACGGGTGAGAAAGTTTCGTTATAGTCAACACCTTGCCTTTGACGATATCCCTTAGCCACTAGCCTTACTCTATAGGTCTCTATCTTTCCATCTACTCCAATCTTCTTTTTGAAGATTCACTTGTAGCCAATGGGTACAATACCCTCGGGTGCATCAACTAGGTTCCAAACCTTGTTGGAGTACATGGAATCCATTTCTAAATTCATGGTTTCTTGTAATTTCCCAGAGTTTATGCTCATAATTACCTTCTCGTAGGTCTGAGGATCAATATTCTTAATATCCTCTCTTTTGATATGTCCGACATATCTCTCAGGAGGATGGGATACTCTACCGGACCTACGTAAAGTTGGAGCTTATGTGCTAGGTATCTGAACAGATTCTGGATGTGGAATGGTGCTAGAGCTAGGTTCTCCAACCTCACTTAACTTTGTCATGCTCCCACTGTCTCCATCAAGAATGTGTTCCTTCTCAAGGAACACTGCTCTCTTGGCTACAAAGACTTGTGGTCCTCAGGGTGATAGAAATAATACTCACAAGTTTCCATGGGTTATCCCACAAACTTGCACCATTCCGTCCTAGATTCCAACTTGTTGGGTTTGCATCTCTTGACATGGCAAGGCAGCCCCAAATCTTAATAACCTTAAGATCGGGCTTCTTCCCATTCCATATCTCATATGGAGTAGACATTACTAACTTAATTGGAATTCTGTTCAGAAGGTAAGCTACGATCTCTAGGGCATATCCCCAGAATGAGATGGGTAGGTCAGCGAAACTCATCATGGAATGCACCATGTCTAACAGTGTGTGATTCCTCCTTTCTGATATACCATTAAGCTATGGTGTATAAGGAGGTGTCCATTGGGATAAAATCTCATGGTCTTTGAGGAACTGGGTACTTTGAACTCAAGTACTCCCCTCCTCAATCTGATCGAAGGGTTTTAATATTCTTTTCTGTCTGGTTCTCCACTTCATTCTTATATTCCCTGAATTTCTCAAAAGCCTCAGACTTGTATTTTATCAAGTATACATGTCTATATCTTAAGAAATCATCAGTGAAAATAATGAAGTAGGAGTAACCACCTATGACATAAGTCGACATAGGACCATATACATCACTATGTATGAGTCCCAATAACTCAGTAGCTCTCTCTCCAATTCCACTAAATGGAGAATTGGTCATCTTTTCACGAAGGCAAGGTTCACAAGTTGCATATGACTCATAGTCAAATGGATCTAGATATCCATTCTTTAGCAACTTTTGAATCCTTCCCTCATGGATGTGACCTAGCCTACAATGCCACTGATATGCATTGTTCACCTTTTCTCGGTTCCTCTTAGACTCACTTACACTCATGATATGTGGAGCTGTATCTAGCATAAATAAACCATTATGCAATGTTCCTCTCGTGATGATTTGATCATCTAATATTATTGAACAACCATTGTTCTCAAAAACTAATTTATATCCACTAATTGTCAAACATGAAATGGAAATAATATTTTTGATAATAGAAGGAATATAATAACATGCATCTAATGCAATAATAGCTCCACCAAGCAGATGTAAGGTGACCTTGCCAATAGCCATTGCAGCAACCTTTGCTCCATTGCCCATCTAAAGGTCCATCTCGCCTTTGTTCAATCTCCTAGCTCCTGCCAAAACCTGTAATGAATTACAGATATGATAAGCACTTCTGGTATCCAATACCCATGTGTTATCATAAGATTTTGATAAATGGAGACTGATCATGAATGTACCTGAAGCTACTCCAAGCTTCTGTTTCGCCCTCTCTGCTAGGTACTCTTTGTAGTTCCTCTTCCAGTGCCCATCGTTGCCGTAGTGGAAGCACTGGCCTTTGTCCTTTGTTGGGTCTTTCTTGGCAACCTTTGCCTTACCCATTTTACCCTTGCCCTTGCCCTTCTTAAGGGACTTCTTAGCCTTCCTTTCCTTTCTGGTCTCACTAGCATAGAGAACTGGCTTCTCTTTCTTGATGGTGCTCTCTGTTTCTCTCAACATACTGAGGAGCTCTAGGAGGGTCACCTCAAGCTTGTTTATATTAAAATTCAATATAAACTAAGAAAAAGAATCTGGTAGGGACTGAAGCACAAGATCCATATACAGGTTATCCTCTAGGATCATTCCTAGACCTGTGAGTTTCCCGATCCGCTCAATCATCTTAAGGACATGGTTCTGAACTGGTGTCCCCTCAGTCATCCTAGCACGGAAAAGACTCTTTGATATCTCATATCGCTGATTTCTTCCCTGTTCCTCAAATAGTTTACGGAGATGCAAGAGTATGGAATTAGCATCCATATTTTCATGTTGCCTCTGTAATTTAGTAGTCATAGAGGCCAAGATATAATACTAAGCAAGAGTGGAATCATCTATGTATTTCACATAACGAGCGATCTCATCCTCACCTACCCCTTCGTTGGGCGTAGGGATCACTGTATCAAGGACGTACGTGATTTTCTTCACCGTGACAATGATTCTCAGATTACGAAGCTGTTAGGGATCGAGCGGCACTAAGAGGGGTGGTGAATTAGTGCAGCAGATAAAATGATGGATTTTTCAGCGATTTAAAACAAGCTTCGGAAACTTCGTACGATGAAAGCAACGTTTCGTTTGAAACCGATTTTTGCGTTCTAACTTTAAAGCATACGTACAAAGATAAAAAGGAAGTGGAGCAAGTAAAGTAAAGGCTTGCAGCAAAGTAAAACAGAAATTTAAACACTCACACAATCAAGACGCAGTGATGTATAGTGGTTTGGTCAAAGTGACCTACATCCACTTCCGAAGCCTTCTTCTTCTTCTTTGGCCTCTTTCTCCATTCAAGTTCATTTGTGTTTTTTAATTTTTATTTAATGAACTTGTTAACATTCATTGTTATGTGTTCAATGTCCTCATTGTCCTCATCACTTGAGTCATTACTCAAGTGGCATTTCATAGTTCGGAGTTCAAAAACCTTCTTGTTCTTTAGAAGGTTGTTCATGTGTTCATCATGTTTATCATATTCATCATGTTCCATTTCATAGGTCTTTAAGGACCCAATGAGTTCATCAATAGAATAATTATTTAGATCCTTTGATTCTTGAATCGCTATTATTTTAGGATCCCACCATTTTGAAAGGGGTCTTAAGATCTTATTAGTGAGTTCAAAATCCGAAAAACTTTTACCAAGAGCTTTTAGGCTATTGATGACATCCGAGAAACGGGAGAACATGTCATCGATAGTCTCACTTGGTGCCATTTGGAAAATCTCAAAATCATGCATCAAAATATTAACTTTCGAGTCTTTGACTCTACTCGTTCCTTCGTGCATGATTTCAAGAGTTCGCCAAATGTCAAAAGCCGTTTCGCATGTAGAAATCCAGTTGAACTCATTTTTGTCTAAAGCACAAAATAAGGCATTTATAGCCTTTGTGTTTAAAGAAAATGACCTTTTCTTCAAATCCGACCATTCGTTCGTCGGTTTAGAGGAAGGTTGAAAGCCATTTTCGATGATGTTCCACAAATCCAAATTTATTGAAAGCATGAAAACTCTCATTCGAGTTTTCCAATATGTGTAGTCCAAACCGTTAAAGAACGATGAACGAAAAACCGAAAAGCCCTCTTGAAAACCATTTAGAGCCATTTCTCACAGGTGTAAATCTGAAAGAGAAAGAATGTGGTTCTGATACCAATTGTTAGGGATCGAGTGGCACTAAAAGGGGGGGTGAATTAGTGCAGCGGATAAAACGATGGATTTTTCAGCGAATTAAAACAAGCTTCGGAAACTTCGTACGATGAAAGCAATGTTTCGTTTGAAACCGATTTTTGCGTTCTAACTTTAAAGCATGCATACAAAGATAAAAAGGAAGTGGAGCAAGTAAAGTAAAGGCTTGCAGCAAAGTAAAACAGAAATTTAAACACACACAATCAAGACGCAGCGATGTATAGTGGTTCGGTCAAAGTGACCTACATCCACTTCCGAAGCCTTCTCCGATGAGGCTCCCTTCTTCCACTACCAAATCCTTTGAAGGGGAAGGATCAAATACCCCTCTTAGAACCCTTTACAAGTGGTTCACACTCTTACAAGATTTCACAAGAAGAATGAGGTGAACACTTAAGCAAATGAAGAACAAGACTTTCCCAAGACTTATTTTCAAAATCTAACTCTCTAAGGGTTATGTTTTTCAGCTGAAAAGGAAGGGGTATTTATAAGCCTCAAAGTAATTCAAATTTGGAGCCCAAACTTGTTGCTAAAAATTTGAATCTTTTGAGTTTTTCGGTGCTGTCAATCTTGGCAGACTGACACACCCAGGCGGTTCTACCGCCCCAGCCAGGCGGTGCTACCGCCTAGCTACGAGAGCCGGGCGGTGCTACGCCCAGCAAAGCGGTGCTACACATGCTACAAGAGTCGGCTATAGTAACCGACTCTGATGCCATGCTACTGAAGAGCATGCACGTAGCATGTGTTGGTGCTGTTTGGGCCAAAAACTTTGGCCCAAACTAAGGTCCAATGGCCCCTACTTCGGGGGTTAAAGGATTAACCCCTAATCCTAACCCAAATTAATGTGCTAACTACGAAATTAAAGACATTCCTAAGCTATTACAAAGTCCGCAAGTCAAGTCTTCTTCCGTCGAGCTTCCGGCGAACTTTCGACGGTCTTCCGACGATCCCTCGGAAACCATCCTGCGGACTCTCGGCAAGCTCTCGGACTCCACGATGATCTTGGCGAGTTCCCCCGAGCTTCTTTGGCAAGCTCCGATCTTTCTTGGCAAGCTCCGCGAACTTCCGACGAACCTCCCGACGAACTTCCGAAAACCCTTCGGCAAGCTCCCTACTCGTTCTCGACCAGTTCTGGCAGCACTCCCAATGAATCTTCAGACTTCCATCAAACACTTGAACTCCCAATGATCCATCGCACTTGACTTCGACCCTTTGTTTCGCTTTACGTCTTCATCCCTTTCGTAGTTACTCCTGCACAAACAAACACCAAACACTCTACTTCGATCTAGACAGTTATTACAATACGAATTGACATTCAGTTGCCCGGCATGTCATTGGTCGGCACCTCGTCCGATCCTTTGGCACATCGTCCTCTCTTGCAGTCCGTTGCCCAATCGGCGATTGACCTCCGCAATCCCGATATCCTTGGCATAACATGGTCTTCTTGGCCCGATGCTCGACGTACGAAGCCTCCTGCCGATAGTCGACCGAACCTCCGGCTCGACATCCAATATCCTGACGTGATCACCTCCGGCATAACGTCAATTCCTCCAGCGTCAACTGTCTAATCCTGATCGAAAATAGACCTGCGTAACTCAACACGCAGTTAGACCATAAATCACACTCAATTAGTTTCATCATTAAAATTCGAGATTCAATAGAAGCCAATCTATATAATTTGGACCAGTGAGGCGGTTGGCATCAAGTATGCCACATAAAGGATTTGAAATTGACATTTTTCTGTAAATAAAGATGTAGCAAAAATAAATAACATGCAGTCTTTGTAAAAATTAAATAGTTAAGATAAGGACTTCTATCTTAATGTTCTCTCACTAATTTTTCGTGAGACACACAACTCCATCTAGTATGTGAATCGGAGACCCCCGACGGATCTCTAGTGGGGATCGGGATCCAATCAGCATCTTAACATAACCCCGAGGGACTCGACCAATCATGTTAAACCCGTAAAAGTAGGCAACTCTTGCCAATCACAACTCCTTGTGATTCCCGTCCTATTAGACCTCCGAACGACCATGGCCTCGAGGGACTCGACCAACCATGATGTTCGATTAAGTTATCACCATCATTACAAGATGAGTTTGATTCGATGATATACTCTCGAGGGACTCGACCAAGCATACCATGTCGTCAAGTCACCGGTGACATCTTTAGGTCATAGATACGATAGCGAAATGCGATATAGGTGAGACTCGAGGGACTCGACCAACTAAACCTACACCGGGAATCGGTTCCTACCTATAACGATGGAAGGCCACGTGAGTCAATCTAATTGCCTCACGTTTATCAACTTAATATTATTAATAGAGGGGATTTTGATTTGGTCTCCTAACAAAATGTGTCACACACATGCATATTTAATATATATCTACATCACAT
The DNA here is from genome assembly GCA_024322285.1 of Musa beccarii. Taxonomy (NCBI): domain Eukaryota; kingdom Viridiplantae; phylum Streptophyta; class Magnoliopsida; order Zingiberales; family Musaceae; genus Musa; species Musa beccarii. The sequence continues at coordinate 17,245,070 of CM044402.1, forward strand.
GCAAATATATATACATATCTAATAAGTGTATAATCAATCACACATCACATGAGCAATCACACCAGATGATCGTGGACCACATCCTAATGTGATCAGGCCCGAGCCAGTGGGCCCAATCACTCACATCAAGATCTATATATGCTACGGCGCATCTCCATGCCCTATGATCATCCTTCTCGCTTTATCGGTTCCGTTGATATCCCAACGCATCTCCATGCGTCGGATCGTTCGTCTCGACCTCGTGGGTCCCGCTACTACTGTGCCTCTTCATGTAATTATAACATAATTATAGGCATGCAGGCCCGATAATAAATGAGAAAAATAGAGGCTCGCAAGCCCCAATAATAATAATCACATGTACACACATCACATCACAGGCCCATGATTATCTGTCTACATCATACATCACATGTATATATTATTTTATAGGACTACTAGATAAATAATAATTATTAATTAAATATTTTAATTAACTAATATTTTTTAAAATGGGGATATACATGAAATTTTTAAAATTTTAGAGGGTATTTTGGTCATTCAATCAAAAAGGACAAAATTAGAATTTCTAAAATTCCCAAGGGCAAAACTATCTTTTGCCCAGAAAGCCCTAATTCCTCTCCCTACTTTGCTGTGATGTGGTCGTGGCTACCGCCACCCTACCGGCGACGGCCATGCGCGCAGGGTGCCACATGGGAAGGGGGCGCCTCCCATGCCTGCGGGTAGCGCCACCGCTACATGCGGGCACAATGCCTATAGGCGTTGCCTCGCGGGCTCCCTGCGTGCATGGCCGCCTACAGGGATTCAGGGATATACGATCTCCCTAGGTACTTTCTTTTACACATGTAATTTTCGTGGATTTGTTTTTAACACACCGATCTTCGCATGACGATGGAACCTTTCATGTAAATCCAAGGTTTTTATTTTTCTATTCTTCTACTGTGCATGAGATGTCACCCCTTGTGAATTTCCCAACAGTGGTATCAATAACCATCCAGCATTCCGTCGGCGGATCAATCATTGAACTTATTCCCCAATGAGCACCTGCACTATACCCTTAGTGTCCCCACACGAGTACCTATGAGACCAGCCACCTCCATCATATGGATAGGTATACAGCACACTAATCTTTCTGATTATCTCAATGTCCCTCTCGAGTAACCTATGATCGGGATTATTCAGGGTTTGTGTTTAAAAGTGAATCGATCTCATTATCGTGATCTCATCACGATCCAATTCCCATTGCATAGATCTAAAAACATCACAATATATGCAACATACAAGATAAAGTGATAAAATGCCTGATAATAATAAGCAAAAGAAAGAGTGCATATTAAGTCACAAGTGCCATCACTCATGTGATTGGCTTGCAGGGCATATATGGCTAGCAATTGGGGCCTGTAAACCTCTATTTTTCTCGTTTATTATCAGGCCTGCATGCCTGTAATTATATTATAATTGCATGAGGAGGCACAGTGAGAGCGTGGAAGTAGTAGTAGGACCCACGAGATCGAGACGGACGATCCAACGGATGAAGATATGTTAAGATGCCGATGGAACTAACGAGGTGAGATAGACGATCACAGGGCATGGAGATGTGTCAATGCACATATAGATCTTGATGTAAGTGATTGGGCCCACTGGCTCGGGCTTGATCACTTTAGGATGTGGTCTATGATCATCTAGTGTGATTGCTCATATGATGTGTGATTGATTAGAGCGAGACTCAATTGGAAACCATATGGGCCTGACAGCACAATGTCTAATATACGGTCTCTAGGATATTAGATAGATGAGGGATTATAGGTACATAGTAACTAAGGACAGATAGGTCCAAAGGATTGGATTCCCCTGTATCGTCTTGGAACTACGACGTAGTGGCCTAGTACATCCGTGGTCAGTGAGTCAAGTGAATTATTATAGAGATAATAATTTACTTAGTAGAAGGAGTTCTGACAGATATGACTCACAACTAGATCGATATTGGGTCTAGAGGATCACACACATATGGTAGGTGTTGCGACGAGTAGAAGTTCGAATATGAGATATCCGTTGGAGCCCCTATCTTATTAGATATCCAATAAGCCCCTATATTATTGGATCCCATGGATGAGATCCAATAAGAGCTAGATTATTGGATAGAGACTCATTAATCTTAGAGGCTTGGGTAATTGGATGGAGATCCAATACCCAATATGGTAGGTTCCATTAGAGTTTACAGGAGGCCTCTATAAATAGGAGGAAACTAAAGGTTCATAGGCTAGGATTTTTTTGGTGGCCACCTCCTATTCTCCTCTCCCCAGAGAAGAGCATTATCATAGCTTCTACCGTGTGGATATCGCTAAAGAGGAGGACGCTTGAGCTCCTTCATCCTCCCCATGGATCTATAGGAATTCAGGGATATATGATCTTCCTATATACTGTCTTTACTATATACATAGTTTTTAATTTCGTGGATTTATTTTTTACGCATCGATCTTCGCACGACAATAAAACTATTCTATGGAAATCTAGGATTTTATTTTCTATTCTTCTGCTATACATATGATGTCGCCCTTGGATTTTTCAATAGCAATAGCCCGGGATCACCGAACAGCCACCAATAGTGGCTCAGGGTTGCAACGGAGGCATTTCCCTCTAGGCTCGGTGGAGGTGGGAGTTGTCCTCCAAAACCAAAGGCTGAATGCACCAGGAGTGGCACTTCTCTAGAGTGTTCACAAAAATTACCTGGCTGGGGGTGACCTTGCGACATCGGCCCTCCTTCAAGTGTCAAAATGTTAGTGAACCTTTATACCGTGGCCAAGGTATCAGTAAAGCTTAGTCTAGTCCCAAATACACAAGGTTGCCTACATGGATGTTCGGGTGGCAGAAGCAAGCATCGGGTCAGGTTGAGTTTGAGATTCATCTCCCGAGTGTTGAATCTCGTATTTTGATGATGAATTCAATTGATAGGTTATTTGATCTAAACCATATTATTGAGATAAGTGTGCAGGAGTAACTATAATAGCATGAAGACATAAAGCAATATTACTGGAGTCAAGTACGTTAAAAGTTCAAGAGTCCATCAGAAGTCCGAAGGATCATCGGAAGTGCTGCCGGAACCAACCACGAAAGAATCGGGGACTTACCGAAGGTTTTGAAAGTTCACCGGAAAGATCGTCGGAGGTTCATGGAGCTCACCGAGAAGGTTTGAAAGCTTGCTAAAGATTCATCGAACTCGGCACCAAGTCTAGGAGCCTGTTGGGAGTCCGCCGGAAGAAATCCAAGGGTGTGTCGGAAGTCCGCCAGAAGTTCACCGGAAAGCTCGTTGGAAGAAGACTCGACGTTGTCGATCTTAAAATTGCTTAGAATTATATTTCAATTTCATAGTTAGCACATAATTAGGGTAAAGATTAGGTGATAATCCTGATTAACTATAGTAGGGGCCAACTAGGCCTTGTTTAGACTGAATTGGGCCAGATTCAGGGCCCATTCAGTAGTGCTGGACCAGGTCTGGTGGTACGGTCTGGTGGTGGTACCACTGGACTTGGGTGGTGGCACCACCCTAGGAACAACTTCCCAGGTGGTCTAGGCGGTGGTACCATTGGCAATTATTACCTGCCAGCGGTGGTACCGCCATTCCACAGACCCTGAGGACTCTAACAGGCAGTTGTACCGCTAGACTAGGTGATGGTACCGCCTAGTACATTGATAGAGCAGGGTCAACAGGCAATGGTACCACCAATACCCAGAAATCCAAGATGTGACTCTTTTTGGCTCCATTTTTTAAAGCTAATTGAGTCTATAAATAGCCCTCTTTCCTCAATTGGTAAAGCACCTTTTGAGAAGTTGAAAACTGAGTCAAAGTTATAGCAAAATCTTATTTCGATAGCTTAAGTGTTCACCACCTCCCTCTTTCTCTTTATTAAAAAACTGTAAGAGTGTGAACCACTTGTAAAAGTTTGTAAGAGAGGTATTTGGTCCTTCCCCTTCAAAGAGATTTGATAAGTGGAAGTTGAGAGCCTCATCAGAGGAGGCTTCGGAAGTGGACATAGGTCATTTGACCGAACCACTATACATCACTACGTACTTTGGATGTGTGAGTTTTTAAATTTCTATATCTTACCTTTACTTAGCTGTAAATCACTCGGTCTTCTTCTTCCTACTCTTAATTGTATTCACTCAAACCATTTTAGCTAAAACCTCTTTCGTCGAATCAAAATTTCTACACGAACCAACTATATTTCAAATTAGTTTCGAAGTTACGAGTTTTAATCCGCTGCACTAATTCACCCCCCCCCCCACCTCTTAGTGCCATTCAGATCATTGGTATCAGAGTAGGTTACTCTCATTTGGTTTAAAACCCAAGAGAGAAGGCTTATTCCGGCATGCAAGAGGGTCATTCTATTACACGTCCACCTATGTTTAATGGGTCGGATTACACTTATTGGAAGACTTGTATGAAGATTTTTTTTATTTTCATGGATTTTGAACTTTGGAATATCATTGAAAATGGATTTCAAAAATCTTCTCTTCTGATGAACGAATGAAATGAATCGGAGAAGAAGGTTTTCGCTCTAAATGCAAAGGCTATGAATGCCTTGTTTTGTGCACTTGATAAAAATGAGTTTAATCGTGTTTTAATCTGTGAATCAGCTTTTGATATTTAGTGTACTCTCAAAATCACTCATGAAGGCACTAGCCGAGTGAAAGAGTCCAAAATCAATCTCTTGATGCATTCTTATGAATTGTTTCAGATGAAACCAAGTGAGTCCATCAGAGACATGTATACTCGTTTCACGGATATTGTCAATGGACTCAAAGCACTTGGTAAAAGATTTTCTAATTCTAAACTTCTCACTAAAATCTTAGGATCCAAAAGTTACGGTCATTCAAGAGGCCAAGGACCTTCAAACATTTCCTCTCGAAGAACTCATTGAGTCTTTAATAACCTATGAAATGGCATGCTATGCTCATGATGAGCTAGAGAACCCCCTTCCAAAGAATAGGAAGGATATGACATTGATAACATAAGAAGACCACTTGAAGGAATCTTCAAGTGATAAGGACCTTGATGATGAACTTACAATCTTAACTCGAAAATTCAAAAAATTTATAAGAAGGAATAAATTTAAAAGTGACACTAAAAATAAACTTGAACCAAAAAAGGACAAAGTCATATGTTGCGAAAGCAAGAAGCCAGGGCACTTCAAATGTGAATGCCCCCAAGCCAAGAAGAAGCAACCAAGGAGGAAGAAAGCTCTAAAGGCGATGTGGGACAACTCAAGTGGCTCCAAAGACGAAGAAGAAAATAACAAAAAAGAGGCCAACTTCACGCTAATGGCTTGAGGAGATGAGGTATGTGAGTTAATTAATGAAGATTTATCTTTCGATAAACTTTCAATAGATTTTCATGAATTATTTAATGAGTGTAGAACTATTAGTAAGAAGTTCAATTTATTAAAGAAGGAGCATGCTTTATTACAAGATAAGCATGATAGTCTTCGAACTCCCTCTTTACCCCCATGCTCTAAGTGTGAATACTTAGAGGTAATAAAAAATGAAATCTTGCCACTTAAAGAAACCCTATACAAGTTTAAGGTCAGTAGCAAGGGCTTAGACATTATCCTTACAAACAAGGGTCATGTCAGAAAAAGAAGTGAAATTGAATTCGTGAGTGGATCTCATCGAACTCAAACCACCTTCATTAAAGGACCCACAGTACATGTATCATCTCACTTGAAATATAATTTTTATTGTAAATTCGGACATGTTGCTTACAAATGTCCGTATAAGAAACTTAGCCCACATAGGTTGATATGAGTTACTAAAGGAACGATTAGGAACTCAATGAACAATGACAAGTTTAGTAGATCAATTCTTGAGGCACCCAAGTTCAAATGGGTACCTTAAAACTATCCTCTTTTGTAGACACACTCACCCACATAAGCTAGGAGCGGGTAGTAATATAATTCTTGATCGTAATCAAGCTCACTAGCTCGGGTAATAAAAAATCATTGAGTCTTATACATTGTGTACCATAACTTCCATTAAGTCTCTTGAAAATTGATTTCGGTAGAAACAATTGTGTCACCTTATAATTTGAAATCCTTCATTTTAAAATGATGTGATACTAGTTTTATTATATATATATCTTCCTTGAACATCAATGTAGATTGACTCATTTGGAAAATCCCTGTATATAATTGTAATGATGAATTTAGAGTTGATGAATTCCTCAAAATGATTCATGACTTCAAATTCTTGGAATCACAACTTCATAAATTTCATGACTCGGTTAAAACCACTTGATTCTCCCAATGCATAAATCACATACTCACTTGATGTTTACTACTGCAATATATTCTTCTTAAAATGCCTAGTGATGTATACTTTAAATCATATTTGACGATCTTTTATCTATCTTGAAATAATTTATGATAAGTAATGCAATGGTACTCCTTCACCCGATCTTTAAATATCTTGAATAACTAATCTGAGATAATGTGAGGAAGACATCTTTTGATTAAGTCTTACCTTCTTCAAAATAAAAAAAATGATCATTGTCGATATGCAAGTCTTTGTAACCTTTGCAAATCTTCCTTCATTTATCATTTAAAAATTTCCTATATCTATGTTATCTCTCGATCCACTTAAAAAATTATTTTCAATGTCTCTTGATAACAACACTTCATAATTGATGAGTCATTGTGCGTAACTTCTTTTTGTCGCATGATTATCATGTGATTCGAAGTAATAGAATGACATCACTCTATAAAAAAATATAGTGATCAGACACCTATAAGATGAATGATAAACAACAAAGCAATTTGAACAAAACAAGATGTTGCAACCCTCCCAGAAAAGTCTAAGTCAGGGTGCCAATGGTGGCACCTCCAAGGCTGGCGATAGCACTGCCTAAGCATTGTGTTCTCAGGCGGTGGCACCGCTTAGTTGGTGGTGGCACCGCCCAAGAGCCCCCTTTTATAAGGAGGACTTAGGGCCAGCGATAGAACTGCCCCCAATTCTTGGATTAGCTCCCAAGAACACTTCCCCCACTCTCTAAACTTCATCTTCCCTCTCCAGAAGACCAAGAGAGGCTTCTATCCCCTTGAATCTTGGATCAAAACTTTCATTTCTCAAGTAACCTCATCCAAGGTAATATTTGATTCTCCCTCTTTGTTTTTCTCAATACAAGGTTGTTTCCTTAAAATTTTTTTGTTCTATCATCATGTTTAGATAAATGACTCCTAGGAGATCATCTAGGGATAAAGGAAAGAGGAGGGAAGAAGATTCATATGACCAATCCCTCTTTAGGTCTAATGAAATAGCCCTTAGATATTCTAGTTTCGAAGCAAGAACTGTACATAATGGAAAATATGTTGATTTAGGTGAACTAAGAAACTTAGAACCTATTAGGTGGTTTGCAGATTTAGATGTCTTACCTATCTTACAAATAAACGAACCTATTTACCCTCGATTAGTTAGGTTGTTTTACACTAATTTAAGCTTAGATGATGATGATAATATGTCAACCTACCTCTTAGGAAACCAAATTCTAATTACGAACAACACAATATGTGACCTAATTGGAATCTTCGAAAAGGATAGGGGTTGTTACTTTAGAGGAAAATGGGATATAGATGCAATCGGAGTAGCCTACTCTGAGGCTTTAGGGACCGTTTTTGGAAATCCTAACCTAGCCATAGTCCTTAAAAGCTATGAACACTTATTACCATTTAGCTCTAAAATCCTCTATCACATTATAATAAGTATTTTAATTCCTAAATAGTATCACCACAATGAAATTTGTCAAATGGAGTTAGGTACCATGTACTGGATAATGACCAGGCAAAACAACTATTTTGGATATCTGATCTGGCAAAATATGATAGAAGTAGCCTCTAAAGACTTAATGTTACCATATGGGGGGTTAATCACTAGAATGTTACATGCATATAATATTAGAATACCACCCGACGAAGAAGTGATAAAAGTAGATAGATATAACACCATAAATAGAAACCTGCTCAAGAGACTTAGGTATATTTTTAGAAATGAAATATGGATTAGGCAGTTTAGAAGAACCGATCCAACTCCCCCTCCAGTAGAACAACCTAAAACATCAGTTTTTAGGGGTAGTGAATCTCCTCCTCCTAATCCCTTTAGTGCAGCACCATCAAAACCAACACATACTCCATTTACTAAAGATCCAATCATGTTAGAGATAAATCAGATCAAATCATAGCAAGCTGAAATTTTGAGTGAAGTACGACAGATGAATCAGAAGTTAGATCACTTGTATAGGCACTTTGGTATTCCACTTGAGGAATAGTTATTGTAATGAATCATTTGACTTCTGTTTTGTAAACCTTTATGCTATTATGGTACACTTTTGAGATTGTCCTAATACATGATGTTGTATGTTTCTTTTCAAAATGTTTAAACTTCGGTTTTGATAGTCTCAACTTGTTATTATTCTTGGATTTTTTATGACATCTTTATATCATCTTTTAAAACAAAGCTCTCATTTTTATCCTTCGTTCATAATATTTTAATAAAGCTATCATTTTCGATCATAATATTTTTAATCTTGATGAAGCCTTCATGATGTTGTAATATTTTGGATGATTTGCTATCATGATATTGTTCTCCTCCTTCTTCGAATGATGGATCTCAATTGTATAGTAAAATTCATTTTATACCCCCTTCACCTACTTTAAGCCTGACTAAAGAAATTTTATAACTTGCATTTCACATGAAGCTTAACATATGCATAAATTAATGTCATGAATTTTGCTTAAAAAATAAGCTCTTAAATGTTCATTTTGGATTTTTATTCTTGTGCTAATTCGAGGTTTTAAGACTTAATATATTTCACCTCATGTTTTCTATAAGAATGCCAAGTTGAATCTTTCTATGAAATGTTTTTATGTTTCACTTCATAAATTTGTAAATGCCAAGTTGAAGCTTTATGAATTTTAACATCTCTTTCTCATGAATTTTACCTTAAAATTAATATGAGATGTTTGATGAATGGCTTTGATGATCTATCCTTCTACTTTATAATTTTATTCTTGGATTTTCAAAATTGCATCTTTCATGTATGAATCTTTAATAGCTTGATAAATGATGATTAATCATTTTTAGGATTTCATAAACATGAATTAAAATGATGATCAAAACATTTTTTGGATTTATCCATCAAGGATGACATATTTTACATTATGATTCAACTCAATTTCTAAGCAAATATTAGACTCATGTATCATGTGTGTTTGATATGCTTGATAAATGACTACTCTTACATTCACCTCCTTTTTGTTGATGTCAAAGGGGGAGAAGAATGTGTAAATAAATTGATGACATGTGCAAATGACTTGATAAAATGTCTTGCATACATCGTATTGAGAAGAATATGACAAATAAATTAACAAATGACTTATATGTATCGTATCGTATCACAATGACTTATATGTTGTGTATTGCAATATGAAAAATGTCTTATATGCTTTATATTGCAATATAATTGCCTTTGCTATGCCTTATAATCGAAAATTGGTTGATGTCTTTAAAAGCATCATAGTAAAATTTGTATCATATCGCAATATATCACATGTATCGTAAATGCTTAATATGTAAACCCTTTTAAAAAATTGTTATCATATCATGTTTAAAATTTGGTATCCTTTATTGATATGATAAGAAATCATCTCATTTGATGTGTATCAAAAATGATATCATGCCTTGCATTTGTGCTCTTTATATCGATATCATTTTATATATGTTGTATTTCAAATTATAATTGGTATCTCTTGTCGAAGTGATAAATGTCTATCATTCGACTTAAAAAAGATGTCATGCCTTGACATTGTGAAAAATACGAAGTTTTATATTTATGGATGAAAAATCATGCTTGTTAAGCATGATGATAAGTTCAACGGATGAAACTTATCGGTTGTAGCTTGAATTCAAGGAGATTGAATTCAAGTGTCTTCTTTCTCATAATATGGCATATAGATAGGAGGAGTTAAAATTAACTTCATCATTAATTGATTATCATCATAAAAACGGGGGAGATTGTTGAATCTTGAATTTTGATGATGAAGTCAATTAATAGGTTATTTGATCTAAACCATATTATTGAGATAAGTGTGCAGGAGTAACTACGATAGCATGAAGACATAAAGTAAAATTACTGGAGTCAAGTACGTTGGAAGTTCGAGAGTTCGCCGGAAGTCCGAAGGATCATCGGAAGTGCTGCCGGAACTAACCAAGAAAGAATCGGGGACTTGCCGAAGGTTTCGAAAGTTCACCAGAAAGATCGTCGGAGGTTCGTAGTGTTGGAAAATCCGTCAGAGGAGCGACATCACATGCGCAGCGGAAGAATAGAAAACAAAAACCCCAGATTTCCTATAGAAAGTTTTCATCATCATGCGAAGATCGGTGCATCAAAACAAATCCGCGAAAAACTACACGTGTAAAAGAAAGTACCTAGGGAGATCGTATATCCCTGAATCCCTATAGATCTGTAGGAGAGGATGAAGGAGGTCAAGCGTCCTCCTCTCTGGCGGTATCCACACGACAGAAACTACGACGATGCACCTCTCTCTCTTGGGAGAGGAGAACAGGAGGTGGCTACCAAAAGAAACCCTTAGCCTGTAGAGCTTTGGTTGCCTCCTATTTATAAAGGCCCCCTTAAAACCCTAATGGATCTGTTTCCCTATTGGGTATTGGATCTCCATCTAATTACCCAAGCCTCTTGGATTAGTGGGTCTCTACCTAATAATCTCTTATTAGCAATTATTGGATCTCATCTCAGGATCTAATAATTCAGGGGCTTAATGGATATCCAATAAGATAGGGGGTTTAGTGGATATCTCAAATCTGAACCTCTACTCGTTGCAACACCTACCATATGTGTGTGACCCTCTAGGCCCAATATAGAGCTGGTCGTGAGTCATACTTGCCAGAACTCCTTTTGACTTAGTGAATTATTATCTCTATAATAATTCACCCAACTCATCGACTACGGACGTACCAGGCCACTACGCCGTGGCCCCCGACGATATACGAGAATCGAATCTCTTGGACCAATCTGTCCTCAATTACCATGTATCTATAGTCCCTCATCCATCCAATATCCCAGAGACCTTATACCGAGCATGATGCTGTCAGGCCCATACGTTCTCTCCTCGAGTCTTGCTCTTGTCGGATTCTCCCGAAGAACTCTTTCTCTCTCAATCCGAATAACCTTAGCCGAGGATTTGTTCGAGCAAGAACACATGGGATATTCCTCTCATGATACCAAGAGTGGATGATCCTCTATTAACACTCAATAGCCCTCGTAAGGTTGCCTACCACTCCCAATAACCAGTTGTACTAGATCTAGAACTTAACAAACCTATAAGTCCGGAATCAAAGAGTGGAGTACTCATACAGGACATCCTTGGTATCTCAAGTCTAAGAACCAGATACACTATTGGGACTACAGAATCGTTGTCTGACATGAGGTATCAATAACCATTCAGCATTCCGTAGATGGATCAATTAGTGAACTCATTCCCCAATGAGCACCTGTATTGTACCCTTAGTGTCCCCACACTAGTAGCTGTGAGACCAGCTACCTCCATCATATGGACAGGTATACAGCACACCACTCTATCTGGTTATCTCGATATCCTTCTCAAGTAACCTATGAGCAGGATAATTTAGGGTCTGTGTTTAAAGGTGAATCGGTCTCATTATCATGATCTCATCACGATCCGATTCCCATTGCACAAATCCAAGGACATCATAATATATACAACACGCAAGATAAAATGATAAAACGTCTAATAATAAGCAAAGAGAAAAAGTGTATATCAAGTCACAAGTGCCATCACTCATGTGATTGGCTTATAGGGCACATATGACTAGCAATCTCCCACTTGACCTAAAGCCAATCACCAACATGTCTGATCCCCATCAGACTTCTATGATGCTTAAAGACAATCTGAGTCAATGGCTTTGTTAGTGGATCTGCAATGTTATCTTCGGATGGAACTCTTTCCATTGCTACATCTTTTCGGGCCACGATCTCTCTAATAAGTTGGAACCTCCTTAGAAGACTTCTGATGAGACCCGGGTTCTCTTATTTGAATAATTGCCTCGTAGTTGTCGTAGTATAAGGGAATCAGCTCCTCACTACTCGGGACGACTCTTAGATCCATGATAAACTTCCTCATCCAGACTCCCTTCTTTGTTGCCTCTGCCACAGAAATGTATTCCGCCTTTGTGGTCGAGTCAGCAGTAGTGTCTTGCTTGGAACTCTTCCAGTATACTGCTCCTCCATTCAGAGTGAACACATACCCTGAATTAGACTTGCTATCATCGATATCGGATTGGAAGCTCGAGTCCATGTAGCTCTCAACCCTGAGGCTACTATCACCATATACCAGTAAAAGATCCTTAGTCCTTCTTAAATACTTAAGGATACTTTTACTGCTTTCCAGTGCTCCAAGCTTGGATTTGCCTGATATCTTCTCGTGACACTCAGAGCATGCGCTATATTAGGCCTAGTACATAGCATAGCATACATGATAGATCCTATCGCTAATGTATATGGTATCATATCCATGTGTGCTCTTTCTTTAGGAGTCTTTGGGAACATACTCTTAAAAAGTGATATTCCATATCTCATTGGTATGAGACCTCTCTTGGAATTTTCCATGTCAAACCTTTTGACAATGGTGTCTATGTACCTGGACTGGGACAAGCCAAGCATCCTCTTGGATCTATCTCTATAGATCCGTATACCCAATATGCAGGATGCTTCCTCTAAGTCCTTCATGGAGAAGTGCCTAGATAACCAAGTCTTTACTGTGGAGAGCATTCCTACATCATTCGCAATGATCAGGATGTCATCCACATATAATACCAAAAAGGTGATAGTGCTCCCACTTACTTTCCTGTATACACAAGGCTCACCTTCGTTCTTAACGAAGTCATAAGATCTGATCGCCTCATCAAATCTTATATTCCAACTTTGAAAAGCTTGCTTCAATCCATTAATGGACCTAAGCAACCTGCACACCTTATCTGGGTTATCCCTGGACACGAATCCCTCAGGCTATATCATATACACCTCCTCCTCGAGGTTGCCATTGAGGAATACAGTTTTGACATCCATTTGCCAGATCTCATAATCATAGTGTGCTACATGTGAGAAAGTTTCGTCATAGTCAACACCTTGCCTTTGACGATACCCCTTAGCCATTAGCCTTGCTTTATAGGTCTCTACCTTTCCGTCTACTCCAATCTTCTTTTTGAAGATCCACTTACAGCCAATGGGTATAATACCCTCGAGTGCATTAACTAGGTTCCAAACCTTGTTGGAGTACATGAAATTCATTTTTGAATTCATGGCTTCTTGTCATTTCCCGGAGTCTATGCTCATAATAGCCTCCTCGTAGGTCTGAGGATCAATATCCTTAACATCCTCTCTTCTGATATATCCCACATATCTCTTAGGAGGATGGGATACTCTATCGGACTACGTAAATTTGGAACTTGTGTGTTAGGTATCTGAACATATTCTGGAATGGTGCTTGAGCTAGGTTCTCTAACCTCACTCAACTCTATCATGCTCCCATTATCTCCACCAAGAATGTGTTCCTTCTTAAGTAACACTACTCCCTTGGCTACAAAAACCTTTTGGTCCTCAGGATGATAGAAATAATATCCACAAGTTTCCTTGGGGTATCCCACGAACTTACACTGTTCCGTTCTGGATTCTAACTTGTTAGGGTTGTGTCTCTTAACGTGGGTAGGGCAGCCCCAAATCTTAACAATCTTAATATCAGGCATCTTCTCATTCCATATCTCATATGGAGTAGACATCACTGACTTGGTTGGAATTATGTTCAGAAGGTAAATTACGGTTTCTAGGGTATATCCCCAGAATGAGATGGGTAGGTCGGCGAAACACATCATGGAACGCATCATGTCTAACAGTATGCGATTCCTCCTTTCTAATACACCATTAAGCTGTGGTGTATAAGGAGGTGTCCATTGGGATAAGATCCCATAGTCTTTGAGGAACTGGGTAAACTCTGTACTCAAGTACTCACCTCCTCGATCTGATCGAAGGGTTTTAATACTCTTTCCTGTTTGGTTCTCTACTTTATTTGTATATTCCCTAAATTTCTCAAAAGCTTTAGACGTGTACTTCATCAAGTACATATATTCGTATCTTGAGAAATCATCAGTGAAAGTAATGAAGTAGGAGTAACCACCTATGGCATGAGTCAACATGGGACCGTATACATCACTATGTATGAGTTCTAGTAACTCAGTGGCCCTCTCTCCAGTTCCACTAAATGGAGAGTTGATCATCTTTCCCCGAAGGCAAAGTTCATATGTCGTATATGACTCATAGTCAAATGGATCAAGATATCAATCTTTTAGTAACTTTTGAATCCTTCCCTCGTGGATGTGACCTAGCCTACAATGCCAAAGATATGCATTGTTCACCTCTTCTCGTTTCCTCTTAGACTCACTTACACTCATGATATGTGGAGCTGTATCTAGCATAAATAAACCATTATGAACAATGTTCCTCTCGTGATGATTTGATCATCTAATATTATTGAGCAACCATTATTCTCAAAAACTAATTTATATCCAATAACTGCCAGATATGAAATGAAAATAATATTTTTGATAATAGAAGGAACATAATAGCATACATCTAATGGAATAATAGCTCCACCAGGCAGATGTAAGGTGACCTTGCCAATAGCCATTGCAGCAACCTTTGCTCCATTGCCCATCTTAAGGTCAATCTCACCTCTATACAATCTCCTAGGTCCTGCCAGAACCTGCAATAAATTGTAAATATGATAAGCACTCTCGGTATCCAATACCCATGTGTTATCAAAAGATTCTGACAAATGGAGACTGATCATGAATGTACCTGAAACTTCTGCAAGCTTCTGTTTCACCCTCTCTACAAGGTACTCTTTGTAGTTCCTCTTCTAATACCCATCTTTGCCATAGTGGAAGCACTGGCCTTTGTCCTTTGTTAGGTCTTTCTTGGCAAACTTTGCCTTACCCATTTTGCCCTTGCCCTTGCCCTTGCCCTTCTTAAGGGTCTTCTCAGCCTTCCTTTTCTTTCTGGTCTCACCAGTGTAAAGAACTGACTTCTCTTTCTTGATGGTGCTCTCTACTTCTCTCAACATATTGAGGAGCTCTGGGAGGGTCACCTCAAGTTTGTTCATATTAAAATTCATTATAAATTGAGAAAAAGAATCTGGTAGGGACTGAAGCACAAGATCCACACACAGGTTATCCTCTAGGACCATTCCTAAACCTATGAGTTTCTCGATCCACTCAATCATCTTAAGGACATGGTTCTGAACTGGTGTCTCCTCAGTCATCCTAGCATGGAAAAGACTCTTCGGCACATCTCTATGCCCTGTGATCGTCCATCTCGCTTCGTCGGATCCGTCGGTATCTCAACGTATCTCCATGCGTCGGATTGTCCGTCTCGGCCTCGTGAGTCACGCTACCACTGTGCCTCCTCATGTAATTACAATATAATTACAGGTACACAGGCCCGACATTAAATGAGAAAAGAATAGAGGCTTGCATGCCCTAATAATAATAATCATATGTACACACATCATATCACACGTCCATGATCATCTGTTCACATCATACATCACATATATATGTTATTTTATAGGACTACCAGATAAAAAAAATAAAAGTTAATTAAACTATTTAATTAACATATTTACTTTTTCTAAAATCAGGGACATAAAGGAAATTTTTGAATTCCCAAGGGTATTTTGGTAATTTGACCAAAGGATATTTTGGTAATGTTGTCAAAAGGGACAAAATCTAAAATTTCTAAAATTCTGAGGGGTAAAATTATTTTTTATCATAAAACCCTAATCCCTCACCCTTTTTGCGCATGCGGCCGCCGCCACCTTGTCGGCGGCGCCCCTTGCGCGCGGGCATGGGCGCCCAACGCCGACACCTCTGCGTGCGGGCGCAGCGCCCACCGGCACCCCTACGGGAGGGCCGCAGGCCGCTGGCGCAGGCAGCCTGCCTACGGCCATCAGCCAACCGGCCGGCGGCTGTTGCCTGTGCAGGCAATAAGGCTGCAAGCAACCTTGCGGCCGCTGCACGAGCGTAGCAAGGGCAGCAACAGTTGCTACCCTTCCTGGCCCTTTTGCGCCAACGATTTTGGCATCAAAAGCAGATCCAAAACACAACCATGCAGTTTAAGATCCGATTTCGTACGAACAACTTGGCTTTGATACCACTGTTGGGAAATCTGTTAGGGGAGCGACATCACATGCGCAACGGAAGAACAGAAAACAAAAACCCCAAATTTCCCATAGAAAGTTTTCATCATCGTGCGAAGATCGATGCATCAAAACAAATCTGTAAAAAACTGCATGTGTAAAAGAAAGTACCTAGGGAGATCGTATATCCCTGAATCCCTGCAGATTTGTAGGAGAGGATGAAGGAGGTCAAGCGTCCTCCTCTCTAGCGGTATCCACACGACAGGAATTGCAACGATGCACCTCTCTCTCTAGGGAGAGGAGAACAGGAGGTGGCTACCAAAAGAAATCCTTAGCCAATAGAGCTTTAGTTCCCTCCTATTTATAGAGGCCCCCTGAAAACCCTAATGGATCTTTTGCCCTATTGGGTATTGGATCTCCATCCAATTACCCAAGCCTCTTGGATTAGTGGGTCTCTACCCAATAATCTCTTATTAGCAATTATTGGATCTCATCTCAGGATCTAATAATTCAGGGGCTTAATGGATATCCAATAAGATAGGGGGTTTAGTGGATATCTCAAATCCGAACCTCTACTCGTCGCAACACCTACCATATGTGTGTGACCCTCTAGGCCCAATATAGAGCTGGTCGTGAGTCATACTTACCAGAACTCCTTCTGACTTAGTGAATTATTATCTCTATAATAATTCACCCAACTCATCGACTGCAGACGTACCAATCCACTATGCCGTAGCCCCCAAACGATACAGAGGAATCCAATCCTTTGGACCTATCTGTCCTCAGTTACCATGTATCTATAGTCCCTCATCCATTCAATATCCCAGAGACCCTATACCGGGCATGGTGCTGTCAGGCCCATACAGTCTCTCCTCGAGTCTTGCTCTTGTCGGATTCTCCTGGAGAACTCTTTCTCTCTTAATCCAAATAACCTTGGCCAAGGATTTGTTCGAGCAAGAACACATGGGATATTCCTCTCATGATACCGAGAGTGGATGATCCTCTATTGATACTCAATAGCCCTCGCAAGTTTGCTACCACTCCCAATAATCGACTGTACTAGATCTAAAACTTTTCAAACCTATAAGTCTAGTATCAAAGAGTGGAGTACTCATATAGGACATCCTTGGTATCTCAAGTCTAAGGACCATATACACTACTGGTACTACGGAATCGCTATCTGACGTAAGGTATCAATAACCATCTAACATTTCGTAGGTGGATCAATTAGTGAACTCATTCCCTAATAAGCACTAGCATTGTACCCTTAGTGTCCCACACGAGTAGCTATGAGACCAGCTACCTCTATCATATGGACGAGTATACAGCACACTAGTTTATCCGGTTATCTCGATGTCCTTCTCGAGTAACCTATGACCAGGATAATTTAGGGTCTGTGTTTAAAGGTGAATCGGTCTCATTATCATGATCTCATCACAATCCGATTCCCATTGCACAGATCCAAGGACATCACAATATATACAACACGCAAGATAAAGTGATAAAATGCCTAATAATAAGCAAAAAGAAAAAGTACATATCAAGTCACAAGTGCCATCACTCATGTGATTGGCTTGCAGGGCACATATGACTAGCAATATCCCACTTGACCTAAAGCCAATCACCAATATGTTTGATCCCCATCAGACCTCTATGATGCTCAAAGACAATCTGAGTCAATGGCTTTGTCAATGGATCTGCAATGTTATCTTCAGATGGAACTCTTTTCACTACTACATCTCTTCGGGCCACAATCTCTTTAAGAAGCTAGAACCTCCTCAGAACACTTCTGATGAGACTCAGGTTCCCTTATTTGAGTAATCACCCCGTATTTATCATAATATAATGGAATCAGCTCCTCATGGCCTTGGATAATTCCTAGATCTCTGATGAACTTCGTCATCCAGACTCCCTCCTTTGCTGCCTCGACTGTAGCAATGTATTCTACCTCTGTGGTCGAGTCAGTAGCAGTGTCCTGCTTGGAAATCTTCCAACATACTACTCCTCCATTCAGGGTGAACACATACCCTGAATTAGATTTGCTATCATCGACATCGGACTGGAAGCTCGAGTTTGTGTAGCCCTCAAATCTGAGGCTACTTCCTCCATATACCAGTAAAAGATCTTTAGTCCTTCTCAAGTACTTAAGGATACACTTTACTACTTTTCAGTGCTCCAAGCTTGGATTTGCCTAATACCTGCTCGTGACACTCAAAGCATGCACTATATCAAGCCTAGTACATAGCATATAATACATGATAGACCATGCCACTAAGGCATAGGGTATCCTATCCATGTTTTTGGAAGCCATTGGGGATATCCTCCTAGAAAGTGATAACCTATGTCTCATCGGTATGAGACCTCTCTTGAAATTTTTCATGTCAAACTTTTTCACAATGGTGTCTATATACCTAGATTGGGATAAGCCAAGTATCCTCATGGATCTATCTCTATAGATCCGTATCCCCAATATGCAGGATGCTTCTCCTAAGTCCTTGTTAGAACCCTCCGCGGATTCTAAGCTTGGGGTTGATCTCTATAGGGGATCGGCCTCCTTGGAACTCTATAGGGGTTCCTTCCTCCAAGTTGCTGCACAAAGGCTGCTAAAGGATTGATCTATTCATTCATTAAAGAGGATGAATACATAGTTATTTATAGGGCTTCTAAGCCCTAACTCCTAATAGGACTCTTACTCAAGACTCCTACTTCTAATCAACTTCTAATTAGGACTCCTTCTTCTAGTAGGATTCCTAATTCTAATAGGACTCTTTCCCTAATAGGACTTCTACTTCTAATAGGACTCTTTTCCTAATAGGACTCCTACTTCTAATAGGACTCTTTTCCTAATAGGACTCCTACTTCTAATAGGACTCTTTTCCTAATATGACTCCTACTTCTAATAGGACTCTTTTCCTAATAGGACTCCCACTTCTAGTAGGATTCTTTCTCTAATAGGACTCCTTTCCTAAGAAGTAACCTAACCCTAACCTAGCCGGCCTCTTCACCTCTTTAATAAGGGTCGGCTAGATAGGATTTACATGAATGCCCTTATCAATGAAACTAAATTAGGACTCTGATAGCTAGAGTCCTAACAGACCCGCCCTCTTCAAATCAGCCTTGTCCTCGAGGTTGACGTTCCATGAATTCTGGGAATTTGATCTTCAAGTCGTCATAGTTCTCCCAAGTGGCATCTTCTGCTGGTAGGTTTGCCCACTGTATTAACACTTCAGTAGCAGGTCATCGTCGTCGAGTCACGATTCATCGATCAATAATGGCACTAGGTTGGGTCTGGAGCTCTCCTTGGGTAGTTATATTTGGTAGATGGCTTTGGACTATCTCGTGTTGTCCCAATTTGAGCTTCAAACATGAAACATGGAAGACTGGATGGATTTGAGAACTGGCGGGTTAGTCCAATCTGTATGTTACTGCTCTGATGCGCTCCAAAATCTGGTAGGGTCCATAGAACCGAGGTGAAAGCTTCATAGATGCTCTGGTTTGGATTGATGTTTGCTTGTATGACTGGAGCCGTAGGAAGACCCAATCTCCTATTGAAAATTCTCTTTCGCCTCTGTGTTGATCATATTGCTGTTTCATCCTTGCTTGTGCTGCAGTGAGATTATCTTTTATTAACTTCAGCATTTTGTCTCTATCTTGTAGTTCCCTATCTACTTGTTCTACTTTAGAGGTGCCCAACACATATTTTGGAATTACAGGGGGGGGTCGGCCATACATGGCCTCATAGGGAGTACATTTTGTGGAGGAATGATAAGTTGTATTATACCACCACTTGGCCCAGGGAAGCCACTTTGTCCATTCTTTTGGTCGGTCACTGGTGAAACATCTAAGGTATGTCTCCAAGCACCTGTTCACCACTTCAGTTTGGCTGTCGGTTTGTGGGTGATATACCATACTCATCTTTAATTTAGTGCCTTGCATCTGAAATAACTCTGTCCAAAATTTGCTCGTGAAGACCCTATCACAATCACTTACAATAGATCTTGGCATCCCATGTAATTTTATAATATTCTCCATAAAGGTTCGAGCAATACTAGAAGCAGTGTAGGGATTACGGATGGCACAAAAGTGAGCATACTTTGTAAGACGATCAACCATGACAAAAATTGTACCTTTTCCTTGTGATGAAGGAAGCCCTTCGATGAAATCCATTGATATATCAGTCTATATTGATTCTGGGATGGGTAGAGGTTGTAACTTTCTGGGACTTGCCACTGTCTCACCTTTGTGTCGTTGGCATATATCACATTGTGCTACAAATTCAGCAATAATATTTTTCATCCCTATCTAATAAAAATTTTGCTTAATTCTTTTATAGGTTCTAAGGAACCTGGAGTGCTTGGCCGCAGGTGTGGAATGCATCTCTTGAAGGATGGTTTTTATGCAAGTAGAATTTGGCACAAGCACAATGCGTCCTTTATATCGCAAGTCCTTTGAGTCCCAACTGTAATGAGCCATAGAGCTTGGTGTTTCCTTTAATTTTTTTATGATTTTACTCATTTCTGGATTATCTTGCCATTCCCTCCTAATATCCGCAAGGAAGTTGCTGGTCGGAAGTGAAACAGCCAAAAATTCAGCTTGCTCGGGTAGCTGTGAAAGCGCATCTGCAACAACATTATCTTTCCCTTTTTGTAAGTTATTTCATAATCATATCCAAGAAGCTTTGTTACCCATTTTTGCTACTTAAGTTGTACCAAAAAGCCGCTGCATCCTTTGTGCAAAATTTTCTCCATTCGTTGTGTGCAAATTGTCGTTACGTCGCCCCCACGTTTCTCGTACAATATCACCTGTTTTCCCTTGCTGTAAAATTTCATAATTAATTTCAAAAAATTCCAGGAAACATCACCTAATGTCATCAACCATTCGATGCCAAGCATGGCCTCATAATCATCGAGAGAGAGGAGGAAAAAATCTGCAATTATCTCTTGGTCCTGCAGCAATAGTTTCACCCGTGGGCACTTATGATCACACTTCAAAATTCGTCCATCTGCAACTTTAACATCGAACCTGCTGCAATTCTCAATAGGTAAGGCCATCTAGACAGCAACCTTGCTATTCATAAAATTATTAGTGCTCCCGGTGTCAATAAGAACGGTGATTGGTTGTTGCTTCAGAAATCCTCCCACTTTCATTGTTTGCGGGTTCGCATAACCGGCAAGGGCATGCATCATAATATCAATTGGCTGCTGTTCTTCATCCCTGACCTCTTCCTCATGCTCCTGGACCTCCTCTTCCCTGTCTTCAAGAGGTTCAATCAATAGGAGGCGGCCCCTTTTGCAGCGATGATCGCGGTTCCACGGCTCGTCGCAATGCCAACAAAGACTCTTTGCTGATCGATCACATAGTTCTTCTCTTGTCAATTTTTTGGGCAGCGAAGGATGGCTGGAAGCAGAAGGGGGTTTATATGTTGAGGTTCTAGGAGTGGTTCTCATCCTTCGAGAATCTTGGTTGAGTCGTTCTTCTTGTATTCGGGCAAAAGAAATCGCAGCCATCACGGTACGGGGCTGTTGTGCCTTAACTTCCCCTTTTATCTCTGGCTTGAGTCCTTCGATAAATGTTCCTAACAATTGATGGTCAGTCTAATCACGAGCAAGGTAAGATAGCTTCTCAAACCTGGTTTGGTACTCTTGAATCTTAGAGGTTTGTCGAATCTTTGCGAGTTGGCCGTCGATATTTTCATACTCCGTAGGTCCGAAACGGTTCAGCAGTGCATTCTTAAATTGATTCCTTGTCAGAGCCCCATGATTATATTCCAGCCAATTGTACCATTGAATAGCATCTTCTTCAAGGTGGATGACAGCAATCTCCACCATAGCATTATCCGACGTTCGGTAGTAGCGAAAGTAACGCTCTGCGCGCGAAATCCACCCCGCTGGGTCTCCTTCTTCCCATCGTGGGAAGTCCACCCTCATGCATGGCTGAAGCATGTCCAAGGGCTATCCCTCCTTCTCTGAGGTCCTTTCTAAATTCTCTCCTTGCTGCAGTTTGGTTGGACTCGATGGTTGTCCAATTCTGAATTCTGCAAACAAAGCGCGCAATTTGTCTTCCAAGCGCGATTCAAGCCGTGATTCAATCTGAGATTCCCATGCTTCAAATTTGGCATCAATTGGATTTGGGAAGCCATAGCATATGTCTGTAGATCAGAGATGCCCTTGTCTTTTTTCTGTTGACGGGTTAATGGCATGGGGTGGTGGAAGGTTCGGACAATAGATCAGTGATTGAAGGGTTCAGCTGTAATGGTTTACTGTTTTGGGCTGTGGTTTTTTATGCTGTTAGGGTTATGAAACTAGGTTATGATGGCTGCATCTTGAGGCTAGAGGGATGCCCTAAAGATGTCTTCATTTGTGGCAGCAAGGTGGCTAGGGTTTGGTAGGTTACGGAGAAGAAAAAAGGACAAAGGTGCAATACCAGATTTTTCGCCGAAAAAATTCCAGCAGTAAAGATGTAATTTTTCCAGAAATTTTCAAAAGAGATTCAAGTAAAACTCAAAGGGGATCTACTGATAAGGAAGAGGTAATATGATAAAAAATTTCGTAGGAAGAAACGACAACAAGAGGTTTGGCAAAATTGAGAATCACGAAGAGGTATTATAGCAGATTTTTACGTCTAAAGTGCAGCAGATTGGACGTAAAAGATAAGTGGTTTTTATTGAGAATTTTTTGACAAAACCAAAGGGAAAACCACTGTTAGGAAGTGTCAAAGCCGCCGTAAAAATTCCATAGAGAATTGGATAGAAAAAACACAATAGCAAGATCAAAAAGGCAGTGCTATGCGACTGAAATTCTGCAGTGCGACTTTCGTTGTAGAGATGAAATCTTTGCGACGAAAAGTTTATGCAGCAATTATAGGAACGAATTTTTTTGGATTTTTTGAATAAGGATAACTAAATTGCAGCAGCAATAGGGTAGATAACCAGAACCTGTTGCAATTCACGGGAAGATCAAAGGATGATCTACGGTGGTGGAGATGACGGTGGAATTCAGCGATGATCTTCTAAGCAATTGTGGGAATTGCTTTGCGCGGTTGTGGAGGGTTGGTGGATGGCTATGGAAGGGCAGCGAGATGCCAAGAACGCTGCTTTGATACCAAGTGTTAGAACCCTCCGCGGATTCTAAGCTTGGGGTTGATCTCTATAGGGGATCGGCCTCCTTGGAACTCTATAGGGGTTCCTTCCTCCAAGTTGCTGCACAAAGGCTGCTAAAGGATTGATCTATTCATTCATTAAAGAGGATGAATACATGGTTATTTATAGGGCTTCTAAGACCCAACTCCTAATAGGACTCTTACTCAAGACTCCTACTTCTAACCAACTTCTAATTAGGACTCCTTCTTCTAGTAAGATTCCTAATTCTAATAGGACTCTTTCCCTAATAGGACTTCTACTTCTAATAGGACTCTTTTCCTAATAGGACTCCTACTTCTAATAGGACTCTTTTCCTAATCGGACTCCTACTTCTAATAGGACTCTTTTCCTAATAGGACTCCTACTTCTAATAGGACTCTTTTCCTAATAGGACTCCTACTTCTAATAGGATTCTTTCTCTAATAGGACTCCTTTCCTAAGAAGTAACCTAACCCTAACCTAGCCGGCCTCTTCACCTCTTTAATAAGGGTCAGCTAGATAGGATTTACATGAATGCCCTTATCAATGAAACTAATTAGGACTCTCATAGCTAGAGTCCTAATAGTCCTTCATGGAGAAGTGCCTAGATAGCTAAGCCTTTACTGTAGAGAGTATTCCTAAATTATTGTTAGAACCCTTACGGATTCTAAGCTTGGTGTTGATCTCAATAGGGGATCGGCCTCCTTGGAACTCTATAGGGGTTCCTTCCTCCAAGTTGCTACTCAAAGGCTGCTAAAAGATTGATCTATTCATTGATGAAAAGAGGATGAATACATGGCTATTTATAGGGCTTCTAAACCCCAACTCCTAATAGGATACTTACTCAAGACTCCTACTTCTAACCAACTTCTAATTAGGACTCCTTCTCTAGTAGGACTCCTAATTCTAATAGGAGTCTTTCCCTATTAGGACTCCTAATTCTAATATGACTCTTTTCCTAATAGGACTCCTAATTCTAATAGGACTCTTTCCCTAATAGGACTCCTACTTCTAATAGGACTCTTTTCCTAATAGGACTCCTACTTCTAATAGGACTCCTACTTCTAAGAAGTAACATAACCCTAACTTAGTCGGCCTCTTCACCTCTTTAATAGGAGTCGGCTAGATAGGATTTACATGAATGCCCTTATCAATGAAACCAAATTAGGACTCTCCTATCTAGAGTCCTAACAGACCCGCCCTCTTCAAATCAGCCTTGTCCTCGAGGCTGACGCTCCATGAATTCTGAGAATTTGATATTCAAGTCATCATAGTTCTCCCAAGTGGCATCTTCTGTTGGTAGGTTCGCCCACTGTATTAGCACTTCAATAGTGGGTCGTCATCATCGAGTCACGATCCGTCGATCAATAATGGCACTTGGTTGGATCTGGAGCTCTCCTTGGGTAGTCATATTTGGTAGATGGCTTTAGACTATCTCATTTTGTCCCAACTTGAGCTTCAAATACGACACATGGAAGACTAGATGGATTCGAGGGCTGGCGGGTAAGTCCAATCTGTATACTACTATTCCGATGTGCTCCAAAATCTAGTATGATCCATAGAACCGAGGTGAAAGCTTCATAGATACTTTGGTCTTCAGATCATCTTGCCATTCCCTCCTAATATCCTCAGGGAAGTCACTGGTTGAAAGTGAAATGGCCGAAAATTTAGCTTGCTCAGGTAGCCACGAAAGTGCATTTGTAACAACATTCACTTTCCCCCTTTTATAAGTTATTTCATAATCATATCCAAGAAGCTTTGTTACCCATTTTTGCCACTCAGGGGAAGATATCTTCTGCTCCAAAAAATATTTTTAGCTTTTATGGTCGGTCTTGACTTGAAAGCGTCACCCGATCAAGTATGATCTCCATTTGGCCATCGCATGCACAATCGCAAGAATCTCCTTGTCATAAATAATCATCTTGAGATGGGAAGGAGATAACGCCTTACTAGTATAAGTGAGAGGGCGGCCATCTTTCATTAGTATAACACCAATTCCGACTCCGGAGGTATCGGCTTCAATAATAAAAGTCTTGTCGAAGTCGGATAACGCTAGTACGGACGTTGTTATCATTGCGACTTTAAGTTCATCGAAGGCGGTGGTGGCTTTGTCCGACCACTAGAAAGCATCTCTTTTTAGCAAGGAAGTAAGGGGTGCACTGATCTTTCCATAGTTTTTCATGAACTTACAGTAGTAACCTATTAAATCGAGAAAGCCGTGCAGCGATTTTATGTTCCTCGGGGTTGGCCAGTTCTGCATTGCTTCAATTATGGAGGGGTCCACTGCCACCCCTTCCTCTGATATGATATGCCCAAGATATTCTACCTTTTGTTGAAGAAAGCTGCACTTCATTTTTTTGACAAAAAGAATATGTTCTCGTAAAATTGTCAAAACAAGTCGTAAGTGCTGAATATGACTTTCAAGAGAAGGGCTGTAAATAAGGATATCGCAAAGAAAACTAGCACAAAATTTTAAAGATAACTCCGGAAAATATCATTCATAAGGCTCTGGAAGGTGGAGGGAGCATTGGTGAGACCAAAGGGCATTACCAGAAATTCGTAGTCATCATTGTGCATTCGAAAGGCAGTTTTCGGTATGTCTTCTTCGCACACTCGTATTTGATGATACCCGGATCGAAGGTCTAGCTTTGTGAGTACTCGTGCTCTCTTTAATTCATCAAGCAATTCATCTACTACTAGAATAGGATACTTGTCCTTGACAGTTATAACGTTGAGAGCTCGGTAATCAATGCACATTCGCCATGTTCCGTCTTTCTTTTGTACGAGGAGCACCAGTGAAGAGTAGGGGCCGTAACTTGGCTGAAGAACTCTTATTTCAAGCATCTCTTTTACAATCCTTTCTATTTTATCTTTTTGGAGATGTGGATATCAATATGGTCGAGTATTTGCTAGAGGTTTGCCTAGAAGAATCGGTATATGATGATCATACCGGCGGTTAGGAGGTAGGTTGCGTGGTTCGTCAAATATATCTGAAAATTCAGCAAGCAAGGGAAGTAGGTTTGGATCTTTAAATTTGGTTGGCTCTCTCTTAGATTGCTGCTCAAGTTGTACCAAAAAGCTGCTGCATGCTTTGTGCAAAACTTTCTCCATTCGTTGTGTGCAAATTGTCGTTACGTCACCCCCACGTTTCCCGCACAGTATCACCTGTTTCCCCTTACTGTAAAATTTCATAATTAATTTCAAAAAATTTAGAAAACATCACCTAATGTCATTAACCATTCGATACCAAGCACAGCCTCATAATCATCAAGAGAGAGGAGGAAAAAATCTGTAATTATCTCTTGGTCCTGCAGTAATAGTTTCACCCATGTGTCACGGACTTAGCTGGTTTTGCCTAAGCCGTGCGGCACCAATGCGTATCACCGCAAAGGTCAGCCTCCCCGAAATCTCCTACAATCCCTTAGGACCTGCAAAAGAGAAGACGGGACAGAGAAAACGCTTCACACGGGATCCACAAGCCACTCTTTTAGTGAACACTTTATAGCCAATGCACATTCCAACAATGGATATCACAAGCTCAGAACAGTTGCACAACAAAGGTATAAATTTGGTCCACTACAGACCGAATTCTAGTACAAGTATTCCCTCGACGCGTACTTTATGTACAAGCCTACAATGGCTGTCAAACTCACTCAAATAGGGCATTTTGCCTTTGGCAAGCCCTTTACAAGCTTTACAAGTGACAACCAACCAAAAGGGACACGGACAAGCACAAGCATTACACCGAACAAGCCGTTTACAATTTTGTCCGTGACATTCTCCCCCACTTATTCCTTCGACGTCCTCGTTGAAGCCTTTGCTGACGCTGCAACTTCTTTCTTTGTTGGATCTTCGATCTTCTGCTCCTGCTGCGATGCGCCCCTTTGACTCCCAATTGTTCTCCGCTTGTTGTTGTTGAGTCGTCGAACTTTAATCCGCCATGCTGCTTCAACTCGCCAATGACTCTGACTTTGGTGTGGGGTTGGCAGAGTTGTGCTGATCCTTGTTGGTTCTTGCGGATACCTCTGATGAAGGAAAAAGACCATCTTTGATATGCGCCAGTCTTCAATTTCTTCTAGTCTCTTGAACTGGATAGATGCTTGTTGGAGCTTTAACGAGCATCGCCTCGCAACCTTTAAAGTTTACAAGTCCTTCCTTCGCAAAATTTGCCCATCGAATCTTCTTCCACTTAGTTGTCTTCGAAGGGTCTTCACATCTGTGCAGAGCTCCTCCTTTGGATAACTAAGAGAGCTAGGGTACTGGAGTTCCGCCCATTCTCTTGGGAGTTGAGAAGGCAAAGGTTACTTGACTTCGCCCGCCTCCTCGAGGTTGTGCCGTGCGTCAAGTGAGTTCTTGGAATTCGCCTTTGCTCTCGGCTCACACTTCCAAGCACTTGAAGTGTTTGCAATCCCTTGCGTTGAGTCGCCTCTTGTGATTCACCTTCTCATTGCCATTGAACTTCGGAATGCAAGAAGTTATCACTCCAACTTGGAGTAAGTCTCCGATAGATTTGGTCGCCTTTGGGATTGTACCGCTTCTCCATCATTTCTTTTGCCGACTCCTCGAGTAATAAAGGTACAGCCGCATCTGCATGCTCGCTCCGATCCTTGGTCATGCACTCTTGCATCGACCAAGTCCTTCACTCACGGCTATCTTGATAGAAAGTCTGTTGACATTGGTCTTACGAAGTTCTCGGCCTTCGCCCTTGGCCTTGTCTTGGTACATGGAGTTTGCCAAAGCATTCTCCTCCTCCACGGCCCATATCACGACCAAGTGCTCTCCTCTAAGAGAGCAAGGGATTGATGACTCCCGGAAGTCCCGCCTCGGCGGTACCATGGCATTGCGACGCCAATGGCACTACTAACCGTTGTCTCGCATCTGCATCCCTTCTTCGTGATCGGTAGATCTGCCTCTGTGACATTGTGACACTCCTCTGAGTTCACCTTCAATCTAACGATGATGACCGATATTGGGTATTGAGTCCCTCTTGGACTCGTCATTGCTTCCTCGCCCTTTTTTCGACCACCCGCTTCGACACTGTGTTCTCCGAAAGCATTCCACTTGGTATGGAAAGACAGTACAACTCCCATGTATGGCACCGCCACACATGTTGCAGGATTTGCACCATTTCTGTTCTCCTTAGCTTCATTGGCTGCAACAACTCGGCCTTGTCCTCGACTTGGCTCCCTTAGCGAATGTGAGCTCAAGTAGTTCCACTCTTCAGCAGCTCGATCATACCTCTGATGATCCAGTCCCCAAATGGGACTCCCTGGTATTTGCATCTGAACTTCTTCCTTGAGAGTGCACAGCCCCCATAAGCTGATGTCCAAGGCTTCCATTCAATGCAACATTCGGTGCACGCACGGAAGACCCGCCTCTGCGGTACCATGGCATTCACTGCTTGAATCCATAGCTCTTCTTACCGTCGTGTTGTTCACCAACTTGGAGCTCCTTGTCGCGCTCCCGGTCATATCTCCAGATGACCATGTCCCTCACGGGACACACTGTGTGTGTCGTCTTGCCACGAACCATTCCACCACGATCTGCTGCATCATGTCACCGCCTGGTGACATCTCCCTGCATTCTGATCCCTGTGGTATGAACTCGAACTGCGATATCTCCATGTGTGGACTCCGCCAACACATCGCAGGGCCTTCGCCAGCTTCGATTCTGTTCGCTCCTTTGGCAATCGACCTTCGTCCACCCACTCTCGGGTCACACTCGGACGAAGCCTAGCTCTAGGACAATCCATTGCCTAGCAGCTCCTCTGAAGTCCCCTGACTTCGCTGAAATAGATGCACCATTGCCTGGATCCTGGGACTCTGCCCCTACCAGCACAATCTCCGCTGCGCACCGCTTTCATCATGACAACTTGAATAGCAACACTGTGGCATATTCTTCAAGAGTAGCTGTCTCTGCATCCTCTTGCCCCGTGCTAAGGCCTTTTGACACCAACTTTGCCTCAGCAAACTGCGTCACCTTAGAATCTCCACCAAGTGCTTCATCGAGATAAGATGTATGTGCCTCGAAGCTCCCTTCGTCTTTGGCACCATGCAAGATGGTTTGCTCCATCTGAATATGAAACCCATGGAACGACATGATCCGATTCTTGCCTCGGCAAGAGTCCATGTCCTTGACCTCGTGTAAGGAAAGCACCAAGCCTCCGCTCCATGTTCCGTCTTCAAAGCCAACTCCCTTCATGCGATTTGGGTACTTCACCAAGTTTTCCCCAAGTTGCTCTGCTTCTCGATTAGCATTGGATTAATGGTGGCCCTCACGCCCACCATTCCACGGGTCAGCCCTCTGTTGAGTCCGAACTCACTGTCGGCTCTTAGTGTGCCTTCACTTTGTGTTGCCCTGGGTTGCTCCCCCACTTGATCTCACTATGCGTCCACCAACGCATTGCCACTTGCGAGATCATGCGATGACTCCTCACCGCTCACTCGATCCATCGAGCTCTGTCTTGAGGTACTCCTCAAGCGTTCATTGCACCAGATTCACATTCTGGAGAGCGGGACTTATCCCTCATGGATATCTGCCCCGTTGGAGCAACATCTCTCTTCGCATCCTTCCCTCTGGAAGTTTTGGAGGCCACCGTCCCTTTGGACTACTCCGCCTTTGCTGAACAAACTGTGCCCAATTCTGCCTTCGCAAATGCACTTGCTAGATAGTGACACCTCACCAATACAGCTCGCACTGCACCCCTCGGGTCTAGCAACATGCTGCACCTGTTGCACATTTCAGCTTCATACGAAAGTATCCTGCACATGCCGAAGAGAAAGTTTCAATGCTCCAATGCACGGACCTTCAGCCGCCTTGGGATGGCCACGGACAGTCCATTGTCCGCATGCAAGACCTTGCATGAGTATCGAATTCCTTGAGTTTGCAACTTTCCTCACCTCTGTGAGCTTTGCACAACTCTTTCGATCATTGAGCAACCCACTGCAACTTGCACGGTCTCATCCTTGGCCAAGCACCCCGCTTGCCTCGAGCACCATCAAGTTTGGGTGTCAATGTCGAGCCACTGCTCGAACTCAGCCATCCCCACCTTTGTGCGCTCCGCAATTCTTCTTAGCTTGTTGTCCTCGTGGTGCCTCGCTAGGTCCCCCACGTATGCATGCTAAGTGTTTCTAAGTGGGCTTGTCCCGCTCTGATACCAACTGTCACGGACTTAGCTGGTTTTGCCTAAGCCGTGCGGCACCAATGCGTATCACCGCAAAGGTCAGCCTCCCCGAAATCTCCTACAATCCCTTAGGACCTGCAAAAGAGAAGACGGGACAGAGAAAACGCTTCACACGGGATCCACAAGCCACTCTTTTAGTAAACACTTTATAGCCAATGCACATTCCAACAATGGATATTACAAGCTCAGAACAGTTGCACAACAAAGGTATAAAATTGGTCCACTACAGACCGAATTCTATTACAAGTATTCCCTCGACGCGTACTTTATGTACAAGCCTACAATGGCTGTCAAACTCACTCAAATAGGGCATTTTGCCTTTGGCAAGCCCTTTACAAGCTTTACAAGTGACAACCAACCAAAAGGGACACGGACAAGCACAAGCATTATACCGAACAAGCCGTTTATAATTTTGTCCGTGACACATGGGCACCTACGATCACTTCAAAATTCATCCATTTGCGACTTTAACATCAAACCTGCTGCAATTCTCAATAGGTAAAGGCCATTTGGACAGCAACCTTACTGTTCATAAAATTATTAGTGCTCCTGGTGTCAATAAGAACGGTGATCGGTTGTTGCCTCAGAAATCCTCCCACTTTCATTGTTTGTGGGTTCGCGTAACCGGAAAGGGCATGCATTGTAATATCAATTGGCTGTTGTTCTTTATCCATGACCTCTTCCTCATGCTCTTGGACTCCTCTTCCATGTCTTCAAGCGGTTCAATCAATAGGAGGCGGTCACATTTGCAGCGATGGTCGCAGTTCCACGGCTCGTCGCAATGCCAACAAAGATCCTTTGCTAATCGGTCACGTAGTTTTTCTCTTGTCAATTTTTTGGGCAGTGAAGAACGGTTGGGAGCAGAAGGGGGTTTATATGTTGAGGTTCTAGGAGTGGCTCTCATCCTCCGAGCATCTTGGTTGAGCCGTTCTTCTTGTATTCGGGCAAAAGAAATCGCAGCCATCACAGCATGGGGCTGTCGCGCCTTAACTTCCCCTTTTATCTCTGGCTTGAGTCCTTTGATAAATGTTCCTAACAACTGATGATCAGTCCAATCACGAGCAAGGTAGGATAGCTTCTCAAACCTAGTTTGGTACTCTTGAATCGTAGAGGTTTGTCGAATCTTTGCGAGTTGGCCGTCGATATTTTCATACTCCGTAGGTCCGAAACGGTTCAGCAGTGCATTCTTAAATTGATTCCACGTTGGAGCCCCATGATTATATTCTTGCCAATTGTACCATTGAATAGCATCACCTTCAAGGTGGATGACAGTAATCTCCACCATAGCATTATCCGACGTTCGATAGTAGCGAAAGTAACATTCGACGCGTGAAATCCACCCCGCCGGGTCTCCTTCTTCCCATCGTGGGAAGTCCGCCCTCATGCATGGCTGAAGCATGTCTGAGGGCTGTCCCTCCTTCTTTGGGGTCCTTTCTAAATTCTCTCCTTGCTGTAGTTTGGTTGGACTCAGTGGTTGTCCAATTCTGAATTCTGTAAACAAAGCGCGCAATTTGTCTTCCAAGCATGATTCAAGTTATGGTTCAATCCGAGATTCCCATGCTTCAAATTTGGCATCAATTGGATCTTGAGAAGCCATAGCATATGCCTATAGATCAGAGATGCCCTTGTCTTTTTTCTGTTGATGGGTTAATGGCATGGGTTGGTGGAAGGTTCGAACAATAGATCGGTGATTGAAGGGTTCAGCCGTAATGGTTTACTATTTTGGGCTATGGTTTTTAATACTGCTAGGGTTATGAAACTAGATTATGATGGCTGTGTCTTAAGGCTAGAGGGTTCCCTAAAGATGTCTTGGCTTGTGGCAGCAAGGTGGCTAGGGTTTGGTAGGTTACGGAGAAGAAAAAAGGTCAAAAGTGCAACACCTGATTTTTCATCAAAAAAATTCCAATAGTAAAGATGTAATTTTTTCTAGAAATTTTCAAAAGAGATTCAAGCAAAACTCAAAGGGGATCTACTGATAAGGAAGAGGTAATATTTTTAAAAATTTTGTAGAAAGAAACGACAGCAAGAGGTTCGGTAAAATTGAGGATAACGGAGAGGTATTATAGCAAATTTTTACGTCTAAAGTATAGTAGTTGGATGTAAAAGATAAGTGGTTTATATTGAGAATTTTTTGACAAAACTAAAGGGAAAACCACTGTTAGGAAGTGTCAAAGCCGTCATAAAAATTTCATAGAGATTTGGATAGAAAAAATGTAGTAGCA
The DNA here is from genome assembly GCA_024322285.1 of Musa beccarii. Taxonomy (NCBI): domain Eukaryota; kingdom Viridiplantae; phylum Streptophyta; class Magnoliopsida; order Zingiberales; family Musaceae; genus Musa; species Musa beccarii. Next base: position 17,277,863 of record CM044402.1, read on the forward strand.
AGATAAAAAACACAGTGCTATGCGGCTGTAATTTTACAATGGAACTTTCGTTATAGAGATGAAAACTTTACGATGAAAAGTTTATGCAGCAATATAGGAACGAATTTTTTGGATTTTTTTGAATAAGGATAACTAAATTTCAGCAGCAGTAAGGTAGATAACCAGAACCTGTTGCAATTCATGGGAAGATCAAAAGATGATCTACGGTGGTGGAGATGACGGTGGAATTCAGCGATGATCTTCTAAGCAATTGTGGGAATTACTTTGGGCAGTTGTGGAGGGCTGGTGGATGGCTGTGAAAGGGCAACGAGATGCCAAGAACGCTACTCTGATACCAAGTGTTAGAACCCTTGCGGATTCTAAGCTTGGGGTTGATCTCTATAGGGGATCGGCCTCCTTGGAACTCTATAGGGGTTCCTTTCTCCAAGTTGCTACTCAAAGGCTGCTAAAAGATTGATCTATTTATTGATGAAAAGAGGATGAATACATGGCTATTTATAGGTCTTCTAAACCCCAACTCCTAATAGGACTCTTACTCAAGACTCCTACTTCTAACCAACTTCTAATTATGACTCATTCTCTAATAGGACTCTTAATTCTAATAGGACTCCTTCCCTAATAGGACTCCTACTTCTAATAGGACTCTTTTCCTAATAGGACTCCTAATTCTAATAGGACTCTTTCCCTAATAGGACTCCTATTTCTAATAGGACTCTTTTCCTAATAGGACTCCTACTTTTAATAGGACTCTTTTCCTAATATGACTCCTACTTTTAAGAAGCAACTTAACCCTAACCTAGCCGGCCTCTTCACCTCTTTAATAGGGGTCGGCTAGATATGATTTACATGAATGCCCTTATCAATGAAACCAAATTAGGACTCTCCTAGCTAGAGTCCTAATAACTATTCGTAATGATCAGGATGTCATCCATATATAAAACCAAAAAGGTGATAGTGCTCCCACTTACCTTCCTGTACACACGTCTCATATTCGTTCTTAACGAAGTCATAAGATCTGATCACCTCATCAAATCTTATGTTCCAACTTTGGAAAGCTTGCTTCAATCCATAAATGAACCTAAGCAACCTGCACACCTTATCTAGGTTATCCTTGGACATGAATCCCTCAGGCTATATCATATACACCTCCTCCTTGAGGTTGCCTTTAAGGAATATAGTTTTGATGTCCATCTACTAGATCTCATAATCATAGTGTGTTGTAATAGCCAATAGAATTCGAATGGATTTTAGCATAGCTATAGGTGAGAAAGTTTCGTCATAGTCAATACCTTGCCTTTGACGATACCCTTTAGCCACTAGCCTTGCTTTATAGGTTTTTACCTTTCCATCTACTCCAATCTTCTTTTTGAAGATCCACTTGTAGCTAATGGGTACAATACCCTTATGTATCAACTAGGTTCCAAATCTTATTGGAGTACATGGAATCCATTTCTGAATTCATAGCTTCTTACCATTTCCCGGAGTCTATGCTCATAATAACCTCCTCGTAGGTCTGAGGATCAATATTCTCAATATCCTCTCTTCTGATATGTCCCCCATATCTCTTAGGAGGATGGGATACTCTACCAAACCTACGTAAAGTTGGAACTTGTGTGCTAGGTATCTAAACAGATTCTAACTGTGAAATGGTGCTTGAGCTAGGTTCTCCAACCTCGCTCAACTCTATTATGCTCCCACTGTCTCCACCATGAATGTGTTCCTTCTCAAGGAACACTGCTCTCTTAGCTACAAAGATCTTTTGGTCCTTAGGGTGATAGAAATAATACCCACAAGTTTCCTTGGGGTATCCCATGAACTTGCACCATTCTGTCCTGGATTCCAATTTGTCAGGGTTGTGTCTCTTGACGTGGGCAGGGCAGCCCCAAATTTTAACAACCTTAAGATCGGGCTTCTTCCCATTCCATATATCATATGGAGTAGACATTACTGACTTGGTTGAAATTTTGTTCAGAAGATAAGCTATGATCTCTAGGGCATATCCCTAGAATGAGATGGGTGTTAGGGATCGAGTGACACTAAGAGGGGGGGAGGGGTGAATTAGTGCAGCGGTAAAGAACGATAAATTTCTATGATTTAAAATAAGTTCAGAAACTTTGTACGATAGAAATCACGTTTTTGACTAAAACCGATTTCGATTAAAGCGTAATAGAAAGTGCTTAAAGTAGGGAGTGTTTAGAGAGGAAGAAGGCAGTGATGAGTAAGTTGAGCAGCGAAGAAAAGACGGTTTGCAGAAGGATAAATGCAAGAACATAAATGCAAATCATTTTTATAGTGGTTCGGTCATCCGACCTACATCCACTCCCGATTCCTCTTCGCTTGAGGCCACCAGCTTTCCACTAGCTGCCTTCCTTCTAACGGACGAAGACAAACTCCCTTTTATAAACTCTGTTTACAAAGCTTCCCTCAACACCTCTCTTAAGAATACTTCTAAACTTTTGGAGGAGGGATTTCTACTTCAAATGATAGAGTTTTCCCTTAGTTTTCTTGCACTCTTCTTGCACTCTTAGCAAGAACATCTGGGGTATTTATAGACCCCAAGAGGATTCAAATTTGGAGCCCAAATTTGAATTGCCTTGGACTTTGTTATTCTTGTGGTACGACCACCTAACACTGGTGGTACCACCGCTAGTTTGACACTAACACAGTTAGTGTACCAGGCAGTGCCACCACCTAGCCCGGCGATGCCACTGCTTGGGCTTGCTACCCAGCGGCGGTACCATCGCCCAGCTCGACAGTGCCATCACCCGAGCTCTCGGGCACTGGGTGGTGCTACTGCCCAGTCTGTGCTCTCGGGTCCTGAGCGGTGCCACCGGCCGGGCATTTCCAGCTCACTAGTTGGGCCTTAAACTTGGCCCAAACCAATCCGAAATAAGACCCAATTGGCCCCTACTTGGGTTATATGATTAACACCTAATCCTAACCCAAATTAACATGCTAACTATGAAATTAAAGATATTTCCTAAGCTATTACAAAGTCTGACAAGTCAAGACTTCATCCGGTGAGCTTTCGATGAACTTCCAGCGGTCTTCCAATGAACCCTCGGAAACCATTCTATGGACTCCCGGCAAGCTCCTAGACTTCATGATGATCTTGGCGAGTTCCAACGAGCTTCTTTGACAAGCTCCGATCTTTCTTGGCAAGCTCCACGAACTTTCGACGAACCTTCTGGCGAACTTTCAAAAATCTTTTGGCAAGCTCCCTATTCATTCTTGACCAGTTCTGGTAGCACTCTCAATGAATCTTCGGACTTCCGTTGAACTCTTGAACTCCCAATGATCCATCACACTTGTCTTCTGGCATTTTGTTTCACTTTGCATCTTCATTGTTAGCGTAGTTAATCCTACACACACACAAACAAAAACTCTACTTCGATCTAGACAGTTATTACAATATGAATTGACATTCAGTTGTTCGGCACGTCATTGGTTGGTGCTTCATCCGATCGGTGCTTCGTCCGATCTTGCAGCTTATTGCCCAATCAGCGATTGACCTCCGTAACCCTGATATCCTTGGCGCAACTCCGCTCTTCTTGGCTCGATGCCTGACGTCCGAAGCCTTCTACCGATTGTTGACTAGACCTCTGGCTCGACATCCAATATCCTGACGTGATCACCCAGTGCAACGTCAATTCCTCTAGCGTCAACTGTCTAATCTTGATCGATAGTAGACCTGCATCACTCAAAACGTAGTTAGATCATAAAACATAATCAATTAGTTTCATCATCAAAATCTGAGATTCAACAATGAGTAGGTCGGTGAAACTCATCATAGAATGCACTATGTTTAACAGTGTGTGATTCCTCCTTTCTGATACACCATTAAGCTGTGGTATATAAGGAGGTATCCATTGGGATAAAATCTCATAGTCTTTGAGGAACTGGGTAAACTTTGTACTTAAGTACTCACCTCCTCGATCTGATTGAAGGGTTTTAATACTCTTTCCTGTCTGGTTCTCCACTTCATTCTTATATTCCTTGAATTTCTCAAAAGCCTCAGACTTATACTTCATTAAGTACACATATCCGTATCTTGAGAAATCATTAGTGAAAGTAATGAAGTAGGAATAACCACCTATGGCATGAGTCGACATGGGACCACATACATCACTATGTATGAGTCCCAATAACTCAGTGGCTCTCTCTCCAGTTCCACTAAATGGAGAGTTAGTCATCTTTCCCTGAAGGTAAGGTTCACAAAAAGTCTATGACTCATAGTTAAATGGATCTAGATATCCATTCTTTAGCAACTTTTGAATCCTTCTCTCATGGATGTGACCTAGCCTACAATGCCACAGATAAGTATTATTCACCTCTTCTCATTTCCTCTTAGACTCACACTCATAATATATGAAGATGTATCTAGCATAAATAAATCATTATGTAATGTTCCTCTCATGATGATCTCATCATCTAATATTATTAAATAACCATTGTTCTCAAAAACTAATTTATATCCACTAACTGTCAAACATGAAATAGAAATAATATTTTTGATAATAGAAGGAACATAATAGCATGCATCTAATGCAATAATAGCTCCACCAGGTAGATGTAAGGTGACCTTGCCAATAGCCACTACAAAATCTTTGCTCTATTGCCCATCTTAAGGTCCATCTCACCTCTATTCAATCTCCTAGGTCCTGCCATAACCTATAACGAATTACAGATATGATAAGCACTCCTTGTATCCAATAACCATGTGTTATCATAAGATTCTGATAAATAGAGATTGATTATGAATGTACCTGAAGCTTCTCCAAGCTTCTGTTTCGCCCTCTTTGCAAGGTACTCTTTGCAGTTCCTCTTCTAGTGCCCATCTTTGCTATAGTGGAAGCATTGACCTTTGTCCTTTGTTGGGTCTTTCTTGGCAACCCTTGCCTTACCCATTTTGCTCTTGCCCTTTCCCTTCTTAAGAGACTTCTCAGCCTTTCTTTTCTTTCTGGTCTCACCAGTATAGAGAATTGGCTTCTCTTTCTTGATGGTGCTCTTTGCTTCTCTCAACATATTGAGGAGCTTTGGGAGGGTCACCTCAAGTTTGTTCATATTAAAATTCATTATGAACTGAGAAAAGGAATCTGATAGGGACTAAAGCACAAGATTCACACACAGGTTATCCTCTAGGACCATTCCTAGACCTGTGAGTTTCTCGATCCACTCAATCATCTTAAGGACATGGTTCTGAACCGGTGTCCCCTCAGTCATCCTGGTATGGAAAAGACTCTTTGATACCTTATATCGGTGAGTTCTTCCTTGTTCCTCAAACAGTTTGTGAAGATGTAGGAGTATAGAATTAGCATCCATATTTTTATGTTGCCTTTGTAACTTAGTAGTCATAGCGGCCAACATATAATACTGAGCAAGAGTGGAATTATCTATGTACTTCACATAATGAGCGATCTCATCCTCACTTTCCCCTTCGTCAATGATAGGGATCACTATATCAAGGGCGTAGTGATTTTCTCTGCCATGAGAATGATTCTCAGATTGCGAAGCCAATCCGTATAATTTGGACCAGTGAGGCGGTTGGCATCAAGTATACCACGTAAAGGATTTAAAAGCGATATTTTTCTGAAATTAAAGATATAGCATTAATAAATAACATGTAGACTTTGTAAAAATTAAATAGTTAAGATAAGGACTTTTATCTTAATGTATTCCCACAAATTTTTCGTGAGACACATAACACCCTCTGATATATAAATCGAAGACCATTAGCTGATCTCTAGTGGGGATCGGGATCTAATCAGCATCTTAACGTAACCTCGCGGGACTCGACCAATCATGTTAAGCCCGTAAAGGTAGGCAACTCTTGCCAATCATAACTCCTTGTGATTCCCGTCTTATTCGGCCTCCGAACCACCATGGCCTTGAGGGACTCAACCAACCATGATGTTCAGTTAAGTCATCATCATCGTTACAAGATGAGTCTGATTCGATGATATACTCTCGAGGGACTCGACTAAGCATACTATGTCCTCAAGTCATCGGTGACATCTCTATGTCATAGATAAGATAGCGAAACGCGATGTAGGTGAGTCTCGAGGGACTCGACCAACTCAACCTACACCGGGAATCGATTCCTAGCTATAACGATAGAAGGCCACATGGGTCAATCTAATTGCATCACGTTTACCGACTTAATATTATTAATAGAGAGGATTTTTTTATTTGGTCTCCTAACATAATGTGTTATACACATACATATTTAATATATATATATATATATATATATATATCTACATCATATACAAATATATATACATATCTAGTATGTGTATAATCAATCATACATCACATGAGCAATCACACCAGATGATCATTGACCACATCCTAATGTGATCAAACCCGAGCCAGTGGGCTCAATCACTCACATCAAGATCTATGTGTGCATCGACTCATCTCCATGCCCTATTATCGTCCATCTCGCTTTGTCGGTTTCGTCAGCATGTCAACGTATCTCCATACGTCAGATCATCCATCTCGGCCTCGTGGGACCCGTTATCATTTTCACACTCCCGCTGTGCCTCTTCATGTAATTACAATATAATTACAGGCACGCAGGCCGGACAATAAACGAGAAAAATATAGGCTCGCAGGCCCAATAATAATAATCACATGTACACACATCACATCACACGGTCCATGATCATCTGTCTATATCATACATCACATGTATATGTTATTATATAGGACTACAAGATAAATAATAATAGTTAATTAAATATTTTAATAAACTAATATTTTTTTGAAATCAAGGACAGAAAGGGAATTTTCTGAATTTTGAAGGGTATTTTGGTCATTCAGCCAAAAGGATAAAACTTGAATTTTTAAAATTATGAAGATTATTTTGATAATTTTATTAAAAGAAATTGAAATTTCTGAAATTTCGAGGGACAAAATTATCTTTTGCCAAAAAAAACCCTAATCCCTCATTTGTAGTGCTGTGGCTACGGTCGCCGCCACCCTACCCGCGACGACCATACACGCGGGGTACCGTGTGGGAAGGGGGCACCTCCCGTGCCTGTGGGCAATACCACCGCTGCATGCGAGTGCAGCGCCCGCAGGTGCTGCCCCACGAGCTCCCCGCCGATGCCCCTACGGCGTTGCCCCACGAGTGTCACTATGGGCAGGCGCTGCCTCCTCAGGCGGCCTTGCCCCCCACGGGGACCGCCCCTGCGGGTGGCTATAGGCACTACCTGCCTGGTCGCGGATGGTGGCAATCGCCCCTACAGGCATTGCCCGCCCCTTGCAGGCAGGGCGCCTACGAAGGCAGCCTGCAGGAGCTACTTGCTTGGCGGCCAACACCGGCCATCAGCGGCCCCTGCGCACAGCGATGGCTGCAAGCAGCCTTTGCCTGTTCTACGAGCACAGCAAGGGCAGCAATAGTTGCTGCCCTTCCGCACCACTTTTGCGCCAACGATTTTGATAACAAAATTGTTCTAAATCACAACACATGCAGTTTAAGATCCGATCTTCACACGAACAACGTGGCTATGATATCACTATTGGGAAATCCTATGGGGCGACATCTCATGGGCAGTGGAAGAACAAAAACAAAATCATAGATTTCCCATAGAAAGGTTCCATCATTGTGCAAAGATCGGTGCGTCAAAAACAAATCCACAAAAGCTGCATGTGTAAAAGAAAGTACCTAGGGAGATCGTATATCCCTGAATCCCTGCATATCTGTAGAAATGATGAAGGAGGTCAAGCATCCTCCTCTCTAGCGATATCCACAAGGCAGGGACTGCGACGATGCACCTCTCTATGGAGAGGAGAACAGGAGGTGGCCACCAAAAAGAACTCAGCCTATAAAGCTTTGGTTCCCTCCTATTTATAGAGGCCCCATGTAAACCCTAATGGATCTTGCCCTATTGGGTATTGGACCTCCGTCCAATTACCCAAGCCTCTTGGATTAGTGGGTCTATACCCAATAATCTCTTATTAGCAATTATTGGATCTCATCTTAGGATCCAATAATTCAGGGGCTTAATGAATATCCAATAAGATAGGGGCTCCAACGGATATCTCATATCCGAACCTCTACTCATCGCAACACCTACCATATGTGTGTGATCCTTTAGGCCCAATATCGAGCTGGCTGTGAGTCATACTTGTCAAAACTCCTTCTAACTTGATGAATTATTATCTCTATAATAATTCACCCAACTCATCGATTGCGGACGTACTAGGCCACTACGCCACAGCCCTTAGACGATATAGGGGAATCCAATCCTTTGGACCTATCTATCCTCCGTTATCATGTATCTATAGTCCCTTATCCAACTAATATCCTAGAGACCCTATATCGGGCATGGTGCTGTCAGGCCTATATGGTCTCTCCTCGAGTCTTGCTCTTGTCGGATTCTCCCGGAGTACTCTTTCTCTCTCAATCTGAATAATCTTGGCCAAGGATTTATTCGAGCAAGAATACATGGGATATTCCTCTTATGATACTAAGAGCGGATAATCCTCTATTGACACTCAATAGCCCTCGTAAGGTTGGCTACCACTCCCAATAACCGGTTATACTAGATATAGAACTTTCCAAATCTATAACTTTGGTATCAAAGAGTGGAGTACTCATACAGGACATCCTTGGTGTCTTAAGTCTAAGGACCATATACACTATTGGGACTATGGAATCACTGTCTGACATGAGGTATCAATAACCATCCAGTATTCCGTAGGCGGATCAATCAATGAACTCATTCCCCAATGAGCACTTGCACTGTGCTCTTAGTGTCCCCATATGAGTAGCTATGAGACCAGCTACCTCTATCATATGGACAGGTATACAGCACACTAGTCTATCCGGTTATCTCGATATCCCTCTCGAGTAACCTATGACCAGGATTATTTAGGGTCCATGTTTAAAAGTGAATCGGTCTCATTATCGTGATCTCATCATGATCTGATTCCCATTGCACAGATCCAAGGACATCACAATATATGCAATACATAAGATAAAGTGATAAAATGCCTAATAATCAGCAAAGAAAAAGAGTGCATTTCAAGTCATAAGTGTCATCACTCATGTGATTGACTTGCAGGGCACATATGACTAGCAAAGCTATCATCATATAAATTCGAAATACAAGTCTTGTCATCTAAGTCATCAAGACCATAAAATATCATGATAGTGCATTTTTTATTTTTCTATCTTTCAAATTAAGTGAGCATGTTTAAATTTTTCATGTAAGAGTCATCATCAAAACCACCTTTCTTTTATTCAAAAAATTTATTGAAAGCAATGTAGGTTAATTTCAAGTAAGAATGCTTAACACAAGTATCAACATTCAAAACGGAAAGCCAAATTTCGTCAAAAGGATCATTAAGGTCAAAAATATAACATGTCAAACATACGTCATGTTCAAAAATTCGATTCAAAAGATTCATAACAAGCATAGATGTGTATCATGTTTAAAATCAAAATCAATATGAAAAGCATACATGGAATTGATCATGTTAGGTGTACAAGCATTATCTCACATCATTCAAGTATCACTTTTCATTTTCAAAAACACTAGCATGATATAATTTTTGAAAATAATTTTTATTTCCTACTAACTAAATTAAGCAATTCATGAAAAACATCAAGTAATCTCATAAGAAGGTTAAAGCACCTTGGGTGAGTTACTTACCTCATTGTCAAGAACCGTCAAAGCATAGTTTGTCGTTTTGCCTTCCGATGTACTTGATTCTTCTTAAAGTTCTTCCTTCTTTGGCTTCTTTTTCTTTTCTTCTGTATGCTCGTCTTTGGAGCTCTTCAGCTTCTTGCGTTCATAGCAAGAGTTGGTATTCATTTATGTTTTTCAATTCTTGTTTAATGAACTTTTTAAATTTTATGTCAAAAGTTCAATGTCCTCAATATTGTCCTCATCACTTGAGTCATCACTCAAGTGGAATTCTCTTGTTCGAAGTGTCAAATCTTTCATGTTCTTTAGAAGGTGGTTCATGTGTTCATCAAGTTTCAAAAAGCTCATTTCATATGTCATCAATAAGCCAATTAGTTCTTCCAATGGAAATTCATTTAGATCTTTAGTTTCTTGTATCGTCGTTACTTTTGGATCCTATCTTTTTAATAAGGATCTTAAGATCTTGTTAGTAAGTTCAAAATTCAAAAAACATTTACTAAGACTTTTCAAAGTATTGATGACATCCATGAAATGGGTGTACATATTGTTGATAGGCTCACTTTGTGCCATTTGAAAAAGCTCAAAATCATGTATTAAGAGGTTTACTTTCAAGTCTTTGATTCTACTAGTGTCCTCGTGCATGATTTCAAGTGTGTGCCAAATATCAAAAGCCGATTCACAAGAAGAAATCTGATTAAATTCGGTTTTATCTAAGGCACAAAATAAGGCATTCGTAGCCTTTGCATTTAATGAAAAAGATTTATTCTCTAAATCCGACCATTCGTTCATCGATTTAGAGGGAGTTTGAAAATGGTTGCAATAATATTTCATAAATCCAAATTCAAAGAAAGTAAGAAAACTCTCATTTGAGTTTTCATATAAGTGTAGTCTGACCCATTAAAGAAGGGAAGACAAACGATTAAAAAACTCTCTTGAAAGCCGTAAAGAGTCATTTCTCATGGGTGTGAATCCAAAAGAGAAATAACATAGCTCTGATACCACTTGTTGGGGATCAAGAACAGCACTAAGAGGAGGGAGTGAATTAGTGTAGTGGTAAAATTATGACAAATTCGATGATTTCAGAAAACCCCATACGAAAAGAATCACGTTTCGATTAAAACTATTTTGATTGCGTATTAACTTGAAGACATACATAAGAAGATGAAGAGGAAGTGGAGCAAGTAAAGTAAAAGCTTGTGGCAATGTAAATGACAATAAGTAAATACAAACTAGATTTTTATAGTGGTTCAGTCATTCGACCTATGTTCGCTCTCGATATCTCTTCATTGAGGCTACTGACTTTCCACTAGTTGTCTTCCTTCCTACGGGTGAAGACTAACTCCCTTATAGTGCTCTCTCCTTTTGATGGACTTAGGAGATAACCCTTACAAGCACTCACTCATCTCTTTAAGCTGAAAATAATCTAAGGCTAAGGCTAGATGAGGGTTTTCTTAAGTGATTTTTATAGAGTTTTCTCACTTTTAATGTATGTGTGCTTGTATATTTAACCCAAGGATGAGAGGGGTATTTATAAGCTCTAATTTGATTCAAACTTGAAGCCAAAAATTTTTCTATCCTAGGTTTTCTGGGTACTGGCGGTACCACCGCTTATCACTGGCGATACCACCACCAGCGCACACTGGTACTGTTAGTGTACTAGGTGGTACCACCACCTAGGTACACTGACATTGGATGGTACCATCGCCCAGTCTGGGTGGTACCATCGCCCAAACTCATTTTAGAAGACTGAGCCTTCAAGCGGTGCGACCGCTTGATGTGTCACTAGGGCACTGTTTGGGCCTTTCATCCGACCTAACAGAGCCCTAATTCAGGCCCAATTGACCCCTAATTGAGTTGGCCTAATTCCAACTTAATTAAACTTTAATCATATTTCAATCTAGATAATTATTATAACATGAATTGTAATTAATTGCTCAACATGTCATTGGTCCACTGATGCTTCGTCCGACACTTCGGCGCTTCATCCGACCTAGCGGCTTGTTGCCCAATCAACAGCTAACCTCTGCAGCCCCAATCTTCTTAGTGCAACTCTGCTCTTCTTGGCCCGATGTCCAATTTCTTTGTCCGAAGCCCTTTGTCGATCGTCGATCGGACCTCCAGCTCGATGTCCAATCTCTTAACATATTCTCCTCTAGCGCAACGCTGATTCATCCTGCATCAATTGTCTAATCATGATCGAGAGTAGACCTGTGTGACTCAAAATGCAGTTAGATCACCAAAATATAATCAATTAGTTTCATCATCAAAATATGAGATTCAACATTATCCTCTATGAAAATGTCTCTTTGATGATGAGTTGCAAGCATTGTTACTTCTCAGTTCACTGTTAGAAAGTTGAGAGACACTGGTGATTTTCCTTAGTAATTCTATGCTAGATGGTGTTGTCACTATGAGTTAAGTAACAAGTAGTTTGTTGAATGAGGAGAATTAGAAGAAAGAATTCAGCAACATCTCAGATTGATTCACAAGCACTTATCTCAAAAAATAGAGGAAGATCAAAGTCTAAAAATAGAAGCAATTCACGTATGGGTAGAAGCAAGTCAAGATCAAGAAAAGATACTATTTGCTACAACTATAGTGACAAAGGACATTACAAGAATCAATGCAAGCAACTTAAGAATGTTGGGATTTAGATCGGCACTTGTTAGGATCAGAGAGGCACTAAGAGGGGGGTGAATTAGTACAGCAGATTAAAACTTATAAGTTTGAAATCGATTTCGTAAATAACTTGTTTGTATGAAAATTTTGATTCGACGAAAGATGACTTAGTTGAAGTTGCTTGAGTAAAGGAGAGGAAAAACTGAATGATTTGCAGCTAAGTAAAGAAACGATTCAGAAATTTAAACACTCACACATTCAAGAACGCGACGATGTATAGTGGTTCGGTCAAGTGACCTACATCCACTTCCGAAGCCTTCTCCGATGAGGCTCCCAACTTCCACTAGCAAATCCTTTTGAAGGAGAAGGACCAAACACACCACTTACAACCCTTTTACAAGAAGTTCACACTCTTACAGATTTTTTAAAGAGAAAGAAGAAGGTGAACACAAGCTATCAAAAAACAAGGCTTTGCCAAAGCTTTTGCTAAATTTCTAACTCTCAAAAGGGTGCTCTTTCTGCTGAGAAAGGAGGGGTATTTATAGACCCCAAGAGGATTTAAATTTGAGCTCCAAATTTGAATTCTGTTTGGGTTTCTCGGTGCTGGCGGTTCAACTGCTTATCAGTGGTTGTTCAACCGCCTGTCAGTAGTCAGACTGATAGTATATAGGGTGGCTCAACCGCCCAAGGCAGCGGTTCAACTGCCCATGCATTCTGGTGCTGGGCGGTTCAATCGCCCAGCACAGGCGGTTGAATCGCCTGGCCCATTCAGCAAAGCTGAATAGGCCCTGTTTGAGGCCCAAATTGACCCAATAAGAGCCCGATTTGCCCCTACTAGGTTTAAACAGGATTATTTCCAAATCCTTACCCTAATTACGTGCCAAATACGAAATTGAAACATAATTCTAAGTGATTTAAACCAACATTCTTCAAGTCTACTTCCGGCGAACTCTCCTAGATTCCGATGGACTTCCGACACTTCCTTCGGATTTATTCTTACGGACTCCCAACATGCTCCTGGATTGTATGGTGAGCTCAACGAGTCTTCAGCAAGCTTTCAAACTTTCTCGATAAACTCCGCGAACCTCCGATGATCTTTGCGGTGAACTTCTAAAAACTTCGGTAAGTCCCTGATTTGATCTCGGTTGGTTCCGGCAATACTTCCGATGATCCTTCGGACTTCCGGTGACCTCTTGAACTCCCGACGGACTTGACCTCGGTAAATTGCTTTATGTTTTCATCCCATCGTAGTTAATCCTGCACACTTATCTCGATAATATAGATCAGAATAAATATTTCACCAATTGACTTCATTAAAATCCAAGATTTAACAATCTCCTTTTTGATGATGACAATCAATTGATGATGGAGTTACTCTTAACTCTCCCTATCTATATGCCATATCATAAGAAAGTAAAAATTCTTGAATTCAGTCTTTTGAATTCAAGCCAAGATCGATAAATTTCATTTAACATCAAGCTTAATAAGCAAGCTTAAGCATAAATACGAAAACTTCATATTTTAAATAATGTCAAGGTATTACACCTATAATGACAAGAAATATTAATTCAAGGATCAAATGATATCACAAATAGTGTTCAATATTAAGGCATGATATCAAATAAAATATTAGCTTATCATATCAATAAAAAAATAAAAAAAATGATATGATATCGATCTCAAAACACTTGAATTCAATCTTCTTAATACTATACAAGACATTTTATCAAGTTATTTTCATATGTCTCATCAATTTACATATTCTTCTCCCCCTTTGTCATCAACAAAAAGGAGATGAAGTAGCCACCACAAGGTATTATACTACAAAAAAAATGAGTGGTCAATTATCAAGCATATGATAAATGAGTTGAACATAATGCAAAATATGTCATCCTTGACGGAGAAATCCGAAAAATGTTTGGATCATTTTTATTCATATTCATGAGATCCAAAAGAAAACATTAGTGTCAAAATGCTCATGAAAAATTCATACATGAAGAATATAATACTCATTTTTTGATTGAGAATTCATAGAATTGTGAAAAGATAGATCATTAAAGTCATTCATCAAGAATTTCATATTTCACAGTAAACTTCATGATAATGAGATATCAAAACTCATAAAACTTCAACGAATGAAATATATCAATATCAAAAATTTGAAGGAAAAACTTTGACAAATGAAATATTCTTGTAGTGATTCATGAGGAGGAAGTCATAAAACCTTGAATCATACCGATTTGCACAAGAATAAAAATTGAAAATGAACATTTAAGAATACCACTATTTAAAGGAGGAGGAAAACAACATCATGATAGCTTTCATCAAGATTAAGATCAAAAGATAAAAATGAGATCTCCATGATATAAAGATGTTATCAAAATGCAAAAATATAATATCAATGTGAAATTATAAAACTGAAAATTTAATCATTTCATCAAAAGTCATAACTCAAAAAATTCATCAATAGGAAGATCAAAATGCCAAGATGATATTGTAAGGATGTCATTCAAAAATGAAGAGGTGATATTAAGATGATACAATCAAAACCGAAGTTGAAAAATTTCAGAAAAGAAATATACAACATCATGTATTAGAATAATTTAGCATGCCAAATTCTCTTCTAATGAAGTCAAATTGTTCTTCATTTAGGGGTTTTGTGAAGATATCCGCTAATTGGTGTTTTGTATCAACAAATTCTAGAATGACATTATTATTATTGATATGATCTCGTATAAAGTGATGCCTAATGTCAATATACTTAGTTCTTGAGTGTTGAATTGGATTTTTGGTTAGACAAACAGTGCTTGTATTATCGCATTTTATAGGAATGTTCTTTCAATAAATTCTATAATCTTCTAAGGTATTTTTCATCCAAACAACTTGTGCACAACATGCACTTGCGGCTATGTATTCGGCTTCTATCGTAGATAGTACAATCGAATTTTATTTCTTGGAAGTCTAAGAAATAAGTGCACGTCTTAAAAATTGGCATGTTCCGAATGTGCTATTTCTATCTATTCTACATCCACCAAAATCCATATTTGCATAGGCTTTTAAATCAAAGTTGTCAGATTTTGGATACCATAATCCTAGATTAGAAGTTCCTTTAAGATACCTAAAGATTCTTTTAACAGCTTTAAGATGAGATGACTTAGGATTAACTTGGAATCTTGCACATAGACCTACACTAAACATGATATCTAGTCTAGTTATTGTAAGGTAAAGTAAGCTACCTATCTGTTAGGACTCTAGTTAGGAGAGTCCTAATTTGGTTTCATTGATAAGGGTATTCATGTAAATCCTATCTAGCCGACCCCTATTAAAGAGGTGAAGAGGCCAGCTAGGTTAGGGTTAGGTTGCTTCTTAGAAGTAGGAGTCATATTAGAAAAAGAGTCCTATTAGAAGTAGGAGTCCTATTAGGGAAAGAGTCCTATTAGAATTAGGAGTCCTATTAGGAAAAGAGTCCTATTAAAAGTAGGAGTCCTATTAGGGAAAGAGTCCTATTAGAGAAGGAGTCCTAATTAGAAGTTGGTTAGAAGTAGGAGTCTTGAGTAAGAGTCTTATTAGGAGTTGGGGTTTAGAAGCTCTATAAATAGTCATGTATTCATCCTCTTTTCATCAATGAATAGATCAATCTTTTAGCAACCTTTGAGCAGCAACTTAGAGGAAGGAACCCCTATAGAGTTTCAAGGAGGTCGATCCCCTATAGAGATCAACCCCAAGCTTAGAATCTGCAACGGTTCTATCACTTGGTATCAGAGCAGCGTTCTTGGCATCTTGCTGCCCTTCCACAGCCATCCACCATCCCTCCACAACCGCCCAAAGCAATTCCCACAATTGCTTAGAAGATCATCGCTGAATTCCACCATCATCTCCACCACCGTAGATCATCCTTTGATCTTCCTGTGAATTACAACAAGTTCTGGTTATCTACCTTACTGCTGCTACAATTTAGTTATCCTTATTCAAAAAAATCCAAAAAATTTATTCCTATATTGCTGCATAAACTTTTCGTCATAAAGTTTTCATCTCTACAACGAAAGTTGCACTGCAGAATTTCAACCACATAGCACTATCTTTTTTATCTTGTCACTGTGTTTTTTCTATCCAAATCTCTATGAAATTTTTACAACAGCTTTGACACTTCCTAACAGTAGTTTTTCCTTTTATTTTGTCAAAAAATTCTCAATATAAATCACTTATCTTTTACATCCAAACTGTAGCACTTTAGATGTAAAAATCTACTATAATACCTCTCCGTGATCCTCAATTTTGCTGAACCTCTTGCTATCGTTTCTTTCTATAAAATTTTTAATAGTGTTACCTCTTCCTTATCAGTAGATCCCCTTTAAGTTTTACTTAAATCTCTTTTGAAAATTTCTGAAAAAAATTACATCTTTATTGCTGGAATTTTTTCGGTGAAAAATCTGGTATTGCACCTTTGTCCTTTATTCTTCTCTGTAACCTACCAAACCCTAGCCACCTTGCTACCACAAGCCAAGACATCTTTAGGGCATCCCTCGAGCCTTAAGACATAACCATCATAACCTAGTTTTATAACCCTAACAACATAAAAAACCACAGCCCAAAATAGTAAACCATTACAGCTGAACCCTGTAATCACCGATCTATTGTCTGAACCTTCCACCAACCCATGCCATTAACCCGTCAACAGAAAAAAACAAGGGCATCTTTGATCTATAGGCATATGCTATGGCCTCTCAAGATCCAATTGATGCCAAATTTGAAGCATGGGAATCTCGGATTGGATCACGGCTTGAATCATACTTGGAAGACAAATTGCGCGCTTTTTTTGCAGAATTCAGAATTGGACAACCACCGAGTCCAACCAAACTGTAGTAAGGAGAGAATTTAGAAAGGACCCCAGAGAAGGAGGGATAGCCCTCGAACATGCTTCAGCCATGTATAAGGGTGGACTTCCCACGATGGGAAGAAGGAGACCTGGCGAGGTGGATTTCACGTGTCGAACTTTACTTTCGCTACTACCGAACGTCGGATAATGCTATGGTAGAGATTACTATCATCCACCTTGAAAGTGATGCTATTCAATGGTACAATTGACTGAAATATAATCATGGGGCTCCAACGTGGAATCAATTTAAGAATGCACTACTGAACCGTTTCGGACCTACGAAGTATGAAAATATCGACGGCCAACTCGTAAAGATTCGACAAACCTCTACGATTCAAGAGTACCAAACTAGGTTTGAGAAGCTATCCTACCTTGCTTATGATTGGACTGATTGTTAATTATTAGGAACATTTATCGAAGGACTCAAGCCAGAGATAAAAGGGGAAGTTAAGGCGCGAAAGTCCCGTACCGTGATGGCTACGATTTCTTTTGCCTGAATACAAGAAGAACGGCTCAACCAAGATGCTCGGAGGATGAGAACCACTCCTAGAACCTTAACATATAAACCCCCTTCTGCTCCCAGCCATCCTTCGCTGCCCAAAAAATTGACAAGAGAAGAACTACGTGACTGATCAGCAAAGGGTCTTTGTTGGCATTACGACGAGCCGTGGAACTGCGATCATCGCTACAAAAGGGGCCGCCTCCTATTGATTGAACCTCTTGAAGACATGGAGGAGGAGGTCCAGGAGCATGAGGAAGAGGCCATGGATGAAGAACAGTAGTCAATTGATATTACGATGCATGCCCTTGCCAGTTATGCGAACCCGCAAACAATAAAAGTGGGAGGATTTCTGAAACAACAACCAATCACCATTCTTATTGACACTGGGAGCACTAATAATTTTATGAATAGCAAGGTTGCTATCCAGATGGTCTTACTTATTGAGAATTACAGCAGGTTTGATGTTAAAGTCGCAGATGGATGAATTTTAAACTATGATCGTAGGTGCCCACGGGTGAAACTATTACTGCAGGACCAAGAGATAATTACAGATTTTTTTCCTCCTCTCTCTCGATGATTATGAGGCCATGCTTGGCATTGAATGGTTGACAACATTAGGTGATGTTTTCTAAAATTTTTTTAAATTAATTATGAAATTTTACAGTAAGGGGAAACAGGTGACACTGTGCGGGAAACGTGGGGGCGACGTAATGACAATTTGCACACAATGAATGGAGAAAGTTTTGCATAAAGCATGCAGTGGCTTTTTGGTACAACTTGAGCAGCAATTTAAAAGAGAGCCAACCAAATTTGAAGAATTGGTATTGTACTAATGAAAGATGGCCGTCCCCTAACTTATACCAATAAGGCATTATCTCCTTCCCATCTCAAGATGACTATTTACGACAAGGAGATTCTCGCGATTGTGCATGCGATGGCCAAATGGAGATCGTACTTGATCGGCAACGCTTTCAAATCAAGACCGACCATAAAAGCCTAAAATATTTCTTGGAGCAAAAGATATCTTCTCCTGAGTGGCAAAAATGGGTAACAAAGCTTCTTGGATATAATTATGAAATAACTTACAAAAGGGAGAAAGAGAATGTTGTTACAGATGCACTTTCGTGGCTACCCGAGCAAGCTAAATTTTCGGCCATTTCACTTTCAACAAGCGACTTCCCTGAGGATATTAGGAGAGAATGACAAGATGATCCAAAGACTAGAGCATCTATGAAGCTTTCACCTCGATTCTATGGATCCTACTAGATTTTGGAGCACATCGGAATAGTAGCATACAGATTGGACTTACCCGCCAGCCCTCGAATCTATCTAGTCTTTCATGTGTCATGTTTGAAGCTCAAGTTGGGACAAAAGGAGATAGCCCACAGCCACCTACCAAATATGACTACCCAAGGAGAGCTCCAGATCCAACCAAGTGCCATTATTGATTGACGGATCGTGACTCGACAACGACGACCTGTTATTGAAGTGCTAATACAGTGGGCGAACCTATCAATAGAAGATGCCACTTGGGAGAACTATGATGACTTGAATATCAAATTCTCAGAATTCATGGAGCGTCAGCCTCGAGGACAAGGCTGATTTGAAGAGGGCGGGTCTGTTGGGACTCTAGCTAGGAGAGTCCTAATTTGGTTTCATTGATAAAGGCATTCATGTAAATGTTAGGGATCGAGTGGCACTAAGAGGTGGGGGGGTGAATTAGTGCAGCGATAAAGAATGATAGATTTTTCAGCGATTAACACAAGTTTGGAAACTTCGTACGAATGAATGCAGCGTTTCGTTTGAACCCGGAAAGATTGCATTTTAATTTTAAAGCATACGTAAGAAGATAAAGATGAAGTCGAGTAAATAAGGCAGCATATGAAAATGATTTACAGCAAAGTAAGTTGTGAGAAAATAAATGCAAACTGATTTATAGTGGTTCGGTCATCCGACCTACATCCACTTCCGAAGCCTTCTCCGATGAGGCTCCCAACTTCCACTAGCATATCCTTTTGTAGGGGAAGGACTAAATACCCCTCTTATAACCCTTTTACAAGAGGTTCACACTCTTACAAGTTTTCACAAAGAGAAGGAAATGAGGTGAACACTTAAGCAAATGAAGAACAAGACTTTCCCAAGACTTATTTTCAAAATCTAACACTCCAAGGTTCTACTTTAAGCTGAGAAAAGGGGGGTATTTATAGATCCAAAATGGATTCAAATTTGGGCTTCAAATTTGAAATCAAATTGGAGTTCCCGATGCTGGGGCGGTGCTACCACTTATCAGAGGCGGTGCTACTGCCTGTCAGTCTAGCAGACTGACACAACAGAGGCGGTACTACCACCCCACCAGCGGTGCTATTGCTCACCAGCGGTGCTATCGCCTGGCCTCAGCGGTGTTGGCGGTGCTCACGCCCAACACGTTTGGCGGTGCCACCGCCAAACACACATCTTCTTTGGCGGTGCCACCGCCCAACACATATCAACTTCTGGTTTGGGCCGAAAACTCAGCCCAAACCGGTTCCAAACAAGGCCCAATGGGCCCATACTTAGGTTAAAAGATTAACACCTAATCCTAACCCAAATTAATGTGTTAACTATAAAATTAAAGATATTCCTAAGCTATTACAAAGTTCGCAAGTCAATTCTTCTTCCGGCGAGCTTCTAGCGAACTTCCGGCGGTCTTCCGATGATCCTTCGAAAACTATCCTGTAGACTCCCGGCAAGCTCTCGGACTCCACGATAATTTTGGCGAGTTCCCCCGAGCTTCTTTGGCAAGCTCCAATCTTTCTTGGCAAGCTCCGTGAACTTCCGACGAATCTTCTGGCGAACTTCCGAAAACCCTTCGGCACGCTCCCTAGTCGTTCTCGGTCGGTTCCGGCAGTACTCCCAATGAATCTTCAAACTTCCATCGAACACTCGAACTCCCAACGATCCATTGTACTTGACTTCGGCCCTTGGTTTCACTTTACGTCTTCATCCTTATCGTAGTTACTCCTGCACAAACAAACACCAAACACCCTACTTCGATCTAGACAGTTACTACAACACGAATTGACATTCAGTTGCCCGGCACATCATTAGTCGGTGCTTTGTCCGATCCTTCGGCACATCGCCCTCTCTTACGGCTTGTTGCCCAATTGACGGTTGACCTCCGCAACCTCGATATCCATGGCGCAACTCCGCACTTCTTGTCCCGATGCCCGATGTCCGAAGCCTCTTGGCGATAGTCTACCGAACCTCCAGCTCGACATCCAATATCCTGACATGATCACCTTCGGCACAACGTCAATTCCTCAAGCGTCAACTATCTAATCCTAATCGATAGTAGACCTGCGTAACTCAACACGCAGTTAAACAACAAAACACACTCAATTAGTTTCATCGTCAAAATTCGAGATTCAACAATCTCCTCCTTTTTGATGATGACAACTAATTGATGACTGACGGAGTTAACGATAACTCCCCGGAGTTTAACACAAACTCCCCCTATCAATATACCATTGATAGAACCCTTGGATTATCCCAAATCCAAGTAACATGTATCATTCATGTAGTGAGAAATATAAATCCATCATGCAAATATATAAAATATTTAAGCATCATTACATTGCATGAAGTCATCAATCTACTTCTCCCCCTATGTTATCAATAAAAAGGAGTAGCATCATAGCTAGTTTAAAAGATATGCAAATTTCTTACAACACAATAGCTATTTATCACATTATACAACATTTTTGCAATACAACATCAAATAATACCATTCAATCATAGCAAGTTTCAAAGATGGGCAATGATGGTAATTTTCACTTGTTTCTTGAGATATGCAAGTTTGCACCTTGTTTCTCACGATAATAATATTTGCATCCTTTGATATAACAATTCTTAGCTTATCATGAAGTTGCAAAATAGGAATCAAGATGGCAAATTTTTGCAATGTTCGAGCTAAAAACTCTCCCCCTTTGTTAGCATCAAAAAGAAAGGGAGGATCAAATACTTCAAATAATCTTGCATGAGATTCAATAATAATTTGTAACAAAAATGTAAGCAATTTTGAAGAAGTAAAATTGAGCAAGATTTTTGCCTCTCTTGAGATAGCAACTTTTTGCTTCTCAATGTTCAAGCTAGCAAGATTTTCTCTTTTGATGCACAAGCTAGCAATTTTCTACCTCTTGAATGAGCTAGCAAATTAATCATGCAAGCTAGCAATAAACCTTCTCCTCCTTTGATTTTGTCAAAAAGAAGGGAAGAATACAATTCTTTTCCCTTTACATGAATGCTTCCATCATGACAAAATAACAAATTTCCATCATGAATTCTTAACATATCAAGTCATGAATTCAAGGGAGTCATAAACAAATCATGGTATGAGGGAAATTTATGACAAGCAAGCAAGCAATAATGATAAGCTAGCATACTTTGCAATACGCAAACTAGCTCCCTTTCAATTTTTCTCTTTTGCACCTAAGTTTCCGTTTTGCAAGTCATCAACTTTTTATTTGCAATGAGCTAGTAATTTTTGTAAAATTTATAACATTTTAAACATGCAAGCTCATGAGTTAAAAAATAATGTAACTTTACAATTTCTTTCTTCTCATTTTGAGAAGTGCAAGTTTTGCCTTTTGCAAGTTCTAGCTAGCTATGTTTGTCATTTTCACTTGTGATACATAAGCTAGCAAGCTAACTCCCCCTTTGTCACTATTGAAAAGAAGGGATGAATAATATTTCAATGAAATAATTTAGCACCAATCAATATTTTAATTTTTTCATGATGCATACAAAACATAGATGCAAAGAATTCATGAAAGATATCAATATGAAATATCAATAAGGATCAACACCAAAAGACATCATTGATGATTCATCATAAAGCAAATTTCATTTATGTCAAATGTTCAATTTACCACATAAGGCAAAGAAATCATGTCACTTTTAGGGTCATGAAATATATGACATCAAGGCTCATGATTCATTTAAAAAGATATAGCACAAAGAGTAACTTGATTCATGCATAAGAATTCCAAGTATCAAGTATTAAGATATCAAGACTTGGATTGTGATAAAGCTCACTCAAGTTCGAATCATCAAAATCATTAACATAGTTTATGAGATTCACAAAAAAAACATAAACTTGAATTGTTCTCCTCTTTGGTAAAATGATAAAAAGAAGCAATCATTTTTTAGATTCAAAATGCTAGTAATTTGCATTAATCATGACAAGTGATACATCAAAAGTCTACATCATTATTTCAATCAACAAGTCATGAAGCATACAAAGTAGTATTGAAACATGAGAGAAAAGTTCAAATTATCAAATTGTAATCAATTCATCGAAATCACTTCTATAATTTATGAGATTCTTAAGATATCATGAAATCATTATTCTCGATAAGATAGTAAATATAATTTCTTTATGTTTCATCATATAAGTATGTCTTTTGCCTTTATATGCCAAATCAAAATATTCAAAACCGAAAGACAAATTTCATTATAAACATTGTCAAAACAACACATTGTTTCAAGACATGAGATTTAATTTATCATGATAATGTGTTTCATTTTGTTTCAAACAAGTGTGCTCATGTTTCAAAAGATGAGTATCAAATTTAAGACCAAAACATGAGTTTGTCATCAAGATATGATATCACAAAGTCATTAAGTATGATAACAAACTTTTAGTACTTTCATTTCAATGATGATTTCATAATGTATGTTCAAACATTTATATGGAACCCATCATTGTAGAAATTCAAAACATAAGTTTGTCATTAAATCCATTAAGATCATATGCATCAAACATCATGATAGTACATTTTCTCATCTTTATGAGTTTCAATTTAAGTGATTTGATCTTTCATAAGAATGTTCAAATTTTTCATATGAAAATGTCATGCATCATATTCAAAAACGAAAATATCATCAAAATCATTTTAATTCTTTCTTACATTAGTTATAACAAGATGATCGATGCTCAAATTTTTGGTAAAATCATGCATCATTTTATAAATATAAAAAATAATTTTCGTCATGAAAATCATCAAGTCCAAATGTAATATAAGGCAACATTAAAATCACATTTCTTTCATTTGAAAAATTTATGGGTTAGGTCTTTATAATTGATTTCATGAAGACATGTATCATCTAAAAATTTCATCATAAAAAGGGTCAAGACCCATTAATCCAAGATAGAAGTTTTTAAATCAACATCACTTCAACAACTCATGCATGATATAAAATCATCAAGCATCATGTTTAGAGACAATGTAAACCATCAAGATACTCATGCATGGGTTGATTCTATTAGGTATCTAAACATTATCACAAATCATACAATCATCATTCATATTTTTACTTTTCAAAAATACTATAAAGAAAAGCATAGTATAATTTTTAAAATATTTTTTTTAATTTCTAAAAACACAAGAAAAGCATGAAAAAAAATTCCTACTAACTAAGTTAAGCATTCATGGAAAGCATCATGTAATTTCAAAATAAGGTAGAAGCAACTTGGGTGAGTTTCTTACCTCATTGTCGAAAACCGTCAAAGCCCATTTTGCCTCTTCTTTACTTGATTCTTCTTTGCAAGCCTTCGTCTTCTTTGGCCTCTTCCTCCGTTCAAGTTCATTGTCTATTTTAGATTTTTGTTTAATGAACTTATTAAGATTCATTAAAAGTTCCATATCCTCATTGTCCTCATCACTTGAGTC
Source organism: Musa beccarii (assembly GCA_024322285.1). Classification (NCBI taxonomy): domain Eukaryota; kingdom Viridiplantae; phylum Streptophyta; class Magnoliopsida; order Zingiberales; family Musaceae; genus Musa; species Musa beccarii. Next base: position 17,302,229 of record CM044402.1, read on the forward strand.
ATCACTCAAGTAGCATTCATTTGTCTGATGTTCCAAATCCTTCTTATTTTTTAGAAGGTGGTTCATATGTTCATCATGTTCCAAATGTTCGAAGAAACTCATTTCATATGTCATTAGTGAACCGATTAGTTCTTCCAATGAAAGATCATTTAAATTTTTAGTCTCTTGTATTGCGGTTACTTTTGGATCCCAACTCTTTGGGAGGGATCTTAAAATCTTGTTAGTGAGTTCAAAGTTTGAAAAATATTTACCAAGACTTTTTAAGCTATTGACGACATCCATGAAGCGGGTGTACATATCGCCGATAGTTTCACTTGGTGTCATTCGGAAGAGCTCAAAATCATGCAATAAGAGGTTTATTTTCGAGTCTTTAACTCTACTAGTTCCCTCATGCATGATTTCAAGTGTTCGCCAAATATCGAAAGCCATTTCACATATTGAAATTCGATTGAACTTGTTCTTATCTAAAGCACAAAATAAGGCATTCATAGCCTTTGCGTTTAAAGAAAAAGACCTTTTCTCCAAATCCGACCATTCGTTCATCGGTTTAAAGGAAGGTTGAAAGTCATTTTCGATGATGTTCCATAAATCTAAATCCATTGAAAGCATGAAAACTCTCATTCGAGTTTTCCAATATGTGTAGTCCGATCCGTTAAAGAACGGTGGACGAAAAACCGAAAAGCCCTCTTGAAAACCATTTAGAGCCATTTCTCACAGGTGTAAATCCGAAAGAGAAAGAATGTGGCTCTGATACGAATTGTTAGGGATCGAGTGGTACAAAGAGGGGGGGGGGGTGAATTAGTGCAGCGAGAAAGAACGATAGATTTTTCAGCGATTAACACAAGTTCGGAAACTTCGTACGAATGAATGCAGTGTTTCGTTTGAACATGGAAAGATTACGTTTTAACTTTAAAGCATACGTAAGAAGATGAAGATGAAGTTGAGTAAATAAGGCAGCATATGAAAATGGTTTATAGCAATGTAAGTTGCGAGAAAGTAAATGCAAACCGATTTATAGTGGTTCGGTCATCCGACCTACATCCACTTCCGAAGCCTTCTCCGATGAGGCTCCCAACTTCCACTAGCAAATTCTTTACAGGGGAAGGACCAAATACCCCTCTTACAACCCTTTTACAAGAGGTTCACACTCTTACAAGTTTTCACAAAGAGAAGGAAATGAGGTGAACACTTAAGCAAATGAAGAACAAGACTTTTCCAAGACTTATTTTCAAAATCTAACTCTCCAAGGGTCTACTTTCGGCTGAGAAAATGGGGGTATTTATAGATCCAAAATGGATTCAAAATTGGGCTCCAAATTTAAAATCAAATTGAAGTTCCCAGTGCTGGGGCGGTGCTACCACCTGTTAGAGGCGGTGCTACTGCCTGTCAGTTTGGCAGACTGACACAGCAGGGGTGGTACTACCGCCGCAGCCAAGCGGTGCTACCGCCCCAACCAGGCGGTGCTACCGCCTGGCCTGCTGGCTGCTAGGCGGTGCTACCGCCCAAGACACACAAGTTCTTTGGCGGTGCACCGTCGAACACACATCTTCTTTGGCGTTGCTACGCCTAGCACGCATCTTTGCGTCTTCTTTGGCGGTGCCACCTCCTAGCACAATAGCTGCTGGGCGGTGCCACCGCCCAGCACATATCAACTTCTGGTTTGGGCCGAAAACTCGACCCAAACCGGTTCCAAACAAGGCCCAATGGGCCCATACTTGAGTTAAAGGATTAACACCTAATCCTAACCCAAATTAATATGCTAACTATGAAATTAAAGACATTCCTAAGCTATTACAAAGTTCGCAAGTCAAGTCTTCTTCCGATGAGCTTCCGGCGAACTTCCGGTGGTCTTCCGACGATCCTTCGGAAACCATCCTACGGACTCCCGGCAAGCTCTCGAACTCCACGATGATTTTGGCGAGTTCCCCCGAGCTTCTTTGGCAAGCTCTGATCTTTCTTGGCAAGCTCCGCGAACTTTCGACGAACCTTCCGACGAACTTCCGAAAACCCTTCGGCAAGCTCCCTACTCGTTCTCGGCCGATTCCGACAGTACTCCCAATGAATCTTCGAACTTCCATCGAACACTCGAACTCCCAACGATCCATCGCACTTGACTTCGGCCCTTTGTTTCACTTTACGTCTTCATCCTTATCGTAGTTACTCCTGCACAAACAAACACCAAACACCCTACTTCGATCTAGATAGTTACTATAACATGAATTGATATTCAGTTGCCCGGCATGTCATTAGTCGGTGCTTCGTCCGATCCTTCAGCACATCGCCCTCTCTTGCGGCTTGTTGCCCAATCGACGGTTGACCTCCGTAACCCCGATATCCATGGCGCAACTCCACACTTCTTGGCCCAATGCCTGACGTCTGAAGCCTCCTGTCGATAGTCGACCGAACCTCTGACTCGACATCCAATATCCTGACGTGATCACCTCCGGCACAACGTCAATTCCTCCAGTGTCAACTGTCTAATCCTAATCGATAGTAGACCTGCGTAACTCAATATGCAGTTAAACAATAAAACACACTCAATTAGTTTCATCATCAAAATCTAAGATTCAACAGTAAATCCTATCTAGCCGACCCCTATTAAAGAGGTGAAGAGGCCAGCTAGGTTAGGGTTAGGTTGCTTCTTGGAAGTAGGAGTCCTATTAGAAAAAGAGTCCTATTAGAAGTAGGAGTCCTATTAGGGAAAGAGTCCTATTAGAATTAGGAGTCCTATTAGGAAAAGAGTCCTATTAAAAGTAGGAGTCCTATTAGGGAAAGAGTCCTATTAGAATTAGGAGTCCTACTAGAGAAGGAGTCCTAATTAGAAGTTGATTAGAAGTAGGAGTCTTGAGTAAGAGTCCTATTAGAAGTTGGGGTTTAGAAGCCCTATAAATAGCCATGTATTTATCCTCTTTTCATCAATGAATAGATCAATCTTTTAGCAGCCTTTTAGCAGCAACTTGGAGGAAGGAACTCCTATAGAGTTCCAAAGAGGCCGATCCCCTATAGAGATCAACCCTAAGCTCAGAATCTGTAAGGGTTCTATCCCTACCATTCTTATTGACACCGGGAGCACTAATAATTTTATGAACAGCAAGGTTACTATCCAGATGGCCTTACTTATTGAGAATTGCAGTAGGTTTGATGTTAAAATCGCAGATGGATGAATTTTGAAGTGTGATCGTAGGTGCCCACGGGTGAAACTATTGCTGTAGGACCAAGAGATAATTGCAGATTTTTTCCTCCTCTCTCTCGATGATTATGAGGCCGTGCTTGGCATTGAATGGTTGATAATATTATGTGATATTTCCTAAAATTTTTTGAAATTAATTATAAAATTTTATAGTAAGGGGAAACAGGTGATACTGTGCGGGAAACGTGGGGGCGACATAACGACAATTTGCATACAATGAATGGAGAAAGTTTTGCATAAAGCATGCAGCGGCTTTTTGATATAACTTGAGCAGTAATCTAAGGGAGAGCCAACCAAATTTGAAGATCCAAACCTACTTCCCTTGCTTGCTGAATTTTTAGATATATTTGACGAACTACGTAGCCTACCTCCTAACCGTCAGTATGATCATCGTATACCGATTCTTTCAGGCAAACCTCCAGCAAATACTTAACCATATCAGTATCCATATGAAATAGAAAGGATTGTAAAAGAGATGCTTGAAATAAGAGTTATTCAACCAAGTTGCAGCTCCTATTCTTCACCGGTGCTCCTCGTATGAAAGAAAGACGGAACATGGCGAATGTGCGTTGATTACCGAGCTCTCAATGACATAACCGTCAAGGACAAGTATCCTAGTCCAGTAGTAGATGAATTACTTGATGAATTAAAGGGAGCACGAGTCTTCACAAAGCTGGACCTTCGATCCGGGTATCATCAAATACGAGTGTGCGAAGAAGACATATCGAAAACTGCCTTTCAAATGCACAACGATCACTACGAATTTCTGGTAAAGCCCTTTGGTCTCACCAATGCTCCCTCCACCTTCTAGAGCCTTATGAATGATATTTTCCAAAGTTATTTTTGAATGTTTGTGCTAATTTTCTTTAACGAGATCCTTATTTATAGCCCTTCTCTTGAAAGTCATATTTAGCACTTACAACTTATTTTGATAATTTTGCGAGAACATGCTCTTTTTGTCAAAAAAACGAAGTGCAGCTTTCTTCAGCAAAAGGTGGAATATCTTGGGCATATCATATCAGAGGAAGGAGTAGTAGTGGACCTCTCCAAAATTGAAGCAATGCAGAACTGGCCAACCCCGAGGAACATAAAATCGCTGCGCGGCTTTCTCGGTTTAACAGGTTACTACCGTAAGTTCGTGAAAAACTATGGAAAGATCAGTGCACCCCTTACTTCCTTGCTGAAAAGAGATGCTTTCCAGTGGTCGGACAAAGCCACCATCGCCTTCGATGAACTTAAAGTTGCAATGATAACAATGCCCGTACTAACGTTACCCGACTTCGGCAAGACTTTTATTATTGAAGTCGATGCCTCCGGAGTTAGAATTGGTATTGTACTAATGAAAGATGGCCACCCCCCAACTTATACCAGTAAGGAGTTATCTCCTTCCCATCTCAAGATGACTATTTACGACAAGGAGATTCTCACCATTGTGCATGCGATGGCCAAATGGAGATCGTACTTGATCGGGCGATGCTTTCAAATCAAGACCGACCATAAAAGCCTAAAATATTTCTTAGAGCAAAAGATATCTTCTCCTGAGTGGCAAAAATGAGTAATAAAGCTCCTTGGATATAATTATGAAATAACTTATAAAAGGGGGAAATAGAATATTGTTACAGATGCACTTTCGTGGCTACCCGATTAAGCTAACTTTTTGGCCATTTCACTTTCAACCAGCGACTTCCCTGAGGATATTAGGAGGGAATGACAATGACGACTGATTATTGAAGTGCTAATACAGTGGGCGAACCTATCAATAGAAGATGCCACTTGGGAGAACTATGATGACTTGAATATCAAATTCTCAGAATTCATGGAGCGTCAGCCTCGAGGACAAGGCTGATTTGAAGAGGGCCGGTCTGTTAGGGCTCTAGCTAGGAGAGTCCTAATTTGGTTTCATTGATAAGGGCATTCATGTAAATCCTATCTAGCTGACCTCTATTAAAGAGGTGAAGAGGCCGGCTAGGTTAGGGTTAGGTTGCTTCTTTGAAGTAGGAGTCCTATTAGAAAAAGAGTCCTATTAGAAGTAGGAGTCCTATTAGGGAAAAAGTCCTATTAGAATTAGGAGTCCTATTAGGAAAAAAGTCTTATTAAAAATAGGAGTCCTATTAGGGAAAGAGTCCTATTAGAATTAGGAGTCCTACTAGAGAAGGAGTCCTAATTAGAAGTTAGTTAGAAGTAGGAGTCTTGAGTAGGAGTCATATTAGGAGTTGGGGTTTAGAAGCCCTATAAATAGCCATGTATTTATCTTCTTTTCATCAATGAATAGATCAATCTTTTAGCAGCCTTTTAGCAGCAACTTGGTGGAAAGAACCCCTATAGAGTTCCAAGTGTTGAATCTCGGATTTTGATGTTGAAACTAATTGATTATGATTTATTGTTTAACTGTGTTTTGAGTTACGCAGGTCTACTATCGATCAGGATTAGACAGTTGATACTGGAGGAATTGACGTTGTGCCGAAGGTGATCACGTCAGGATATTGGATGTCGAGCCGGAAGTTCGGTCGACAATCTGCCGAAGGCTTCGTACGTCGGGCATTGGGCCAAGATGCATGTTACGCCAAGGATATCGGGGTTACGGAGGTCATCCGCTAATTGGGCAACAGACCGCAAAAGGGGACGATGTGCCGAAGGATCGGACAAAGCGCCGACCAATGATTTGCCGGGCAACTGAATGTCAATTCATGTTGTAATAACTGTCTAGATCGAAGTAGAGTGTTTGTTTATTTGTGTGCAGGATTAACTACGATGAAGATAAAGACGTAAAGTGAAACAAAGTGTCGGAAGACAAGTGGGATGGATCATTAGGAGTTCGAGAGTTCGATGGAAGTCCGAAGATTCATTAGGAGTAGTTGCCAGAACCGACCGAGAACGAGTAGGGAGCTTGCCGAAAGGTTTTCGGAAGTTCGCCGAAAGGTTCGTCGGAAGTTCACGGAGCTTGCCAAAAAAGATCAGAGCTTGCCAAAGAAGCTCGATGGAACTCTCCAAGATCATCATGAAGTCCAGGAGCTTGCTGGGAGTCCGCAGAATGGTTTCCGAGGGTTCGTCGGAAGACCGCCGGAAGTTCGCCGAAAGCTCACCGAAAGAAGTCTTGTCTTATGGACTTTTAAATAGCTTAAAAACGTCTTTAAAATTTATAGTTAGTATATAATTTGGTTTAGGATTAGGTGTTAATCCTATAAACCAAATTTGAGCCAATTCAAACTTCGTTTGGACCGGTTTCGGCCGAGTTTTCGGCCGAAACCACTGTGCTGAAAAAAAATGACCTGGGCGGTGGCACCGTCCCAGGCTGGGCGGTGGCACCACCTAGAGGCCGAGACCTGGGCGGTGGAACTGCCCCAGGTAGGTGGTAGAACCACCCAGCACCTGCTGTGTCAGTCTGCTAAACTGACAGGCGGTAGAACCGCCTCTGACAAGCGGTAGCACCGCTCGACACCGGAAAACTCAAAAAAATTCAAATTTGGAGCCCAAATTTGAATCACTTTGAGGCCTATAAATACCCCTCACATTCTTGGATGAAAGGTGTCTAGAACTGAAAAAAAGAAGGGGGAAACTCTCTTGAAAGTTTGTCAAATCTTCTCTCTAAGTCTTAAGAGTGTTCTAGTCCAAGAGAGGGGTAGGAGTGCTTGTAAGGGTTATCTTCTAAGCCCGTCAAAAGGAGAAGTGTTGTAAGGGAGTTCATCCTCACCCGTTGGAAGGAGGATAGCTAGTGAAGAAGCTAGTGGCCTCAAGTGAAGAGGAATCGGGAGTGGACGTAGGTCGGATGACCGAACCACTATAAAAATCTTGTTTGCATTTACGTTCTTGCTATTTACTTTGCTGCAAACCCTTTCCACTTGCTCCCTTATTTACTCAACTTCATCTTCATCTTATTACGTATGCTTTAAAGTTAAAACGCAATCTTTCCGGGTTCAAACAAAACATTGCATTCATTCGTACGAAGTTTCTGAACCTATTTTAATCGCTGAAAATTTCTCGTTCCTTACCGCTGCGCTAATTCACCCCCCCTCTTAGTGCCGCTCAATCCCTAACAATTGGTATCAGAGCCATGTTCTTTCTCTTTCGGATTTACACCCGTGAGAAATGGCTCTTTTTGGCTTTCAAGAGGGCTTTTCGGTTTTTCATCCATCGTTCTTTAACGGATCAGACTACACTTATTAGAAAACTCGAATGAGAGTTTTCATACTTTCAATGGACTTAGATTTATGGAACATTATTGAAAATGGTTTTCAACTTCCCTCTAAACCGATGAATGAATGGTCGGACTTAGAGAGAAAATCTTTTTCCTTGAATGCAAAGGCTATAAATGCCTTATTTTATGCTTTAGACAAAAATGAGTTCAACCAGATTTCTACGTGCGAAACGGCTTTTGACATTTGGCGAACTCTTGAAATCATGCATGAAGGAATGAGTAGAGTCAAAGACTAGAAAGTTAATATTTTGATGCATGATTTTGAGATTTTCTGAATGGCACCAAGTGAGACTATCAATGACATGTTCTCCCGTTTCTCGGATGTCATCAATAGTCTAAAAACTCTTGGTAAATGTTTTTCGGATTTTGAACTCATAAACAAGATTTTAAGATCTCTTCTAAAAAGATGGGATCCGATAATAACCGCAATACAAGAAACAAAAGATCTAAATAACTATCCTATTGATGAACTTATTGGGTCTTTAAAGACCTATGAAATGAGTTTCTTGGAACGTTTTGAACTCAATGAACACATGAACCACCTTCTAAAGAACAAGAAGGATTTGGAACTTCGGACAAATGAATACCACTTGAGTGATGATTCAAGTGATGGGGACAATGATGAACTTGAACTTCGAACACTAAATCTTAATAAGTTCATTAAAGAAAAATTAAAAAATATAAATGAACTTGAACAAAGAATGAGGCCAAAGAAGAGGAAGGCTTGCAAAGAAGAATCAAGTAAAGATGAGGCGAAATGGGCTTTGATGGTTTTCGACAATGAGGTAAGAAACTCACCCAAGTTGCTTTTACCTTATTTTGAAATTACATAATGCTTTTCATGAGTTGCTTGAAATAGTTGGTAGGATTTTTTTATGCTTTTTCCTTTCTAGTAATTTTTTCGAAAATTAAAAATATGAATGATGCATGATTTGTGATAATGCTTAGGATTAATCCATGCATGTGTATCTTGATGTTTTATATTGCTTTTCGTTTCTAAACATGATGCTTGATGATTTTGTAACATGTATTAGTTTTTAAGTAATGTTGATTTGACTCTATATTGTGTATTAACGTATTTTTTTGGTCAAATTGTTTTCATGTCAAATTAAGATGACATTTTGAGATGATGAAATTTCATGTATACTTTCCATATCGGTTTTCAATCTTAAACATGATACATATCTATGTATGAATTTCTTGAAAATCTTTTGATGATAGATGTATGTATCTTGATTATAATTTGAAAACTTCCATCAATTTTTATTGATACATGTCTTCATGAAATCAATTATAAAGACCCAACCCACAAATTTTCAAAATGAAAAAAATATGGCTTTGATGTTGCCTTGTGTTATATTTGGACTTAATGGGTTTCATGACGAAAGTTATTTTTCAGATTTTTAAAATGATATATGATTTTAGCAAAAGTTTGAGCATTGATCATCTTGTTATAACAAATGAAAGAAAGAAGTGAAATGATTTTAATGATGAATTCATTTCTAAATATGATGATGCTCTCATGTTTAAATATGATGCATGACATTGATCATTCTTATGAAAGATCAAATCATGTAAATTGAAACTCTTAAAAATAAAAAAATGCACTATCATAATATTTTATTTTTGATGTGTTTGGTCTTAACGGTCTTTATGATGAAACTTACGTCTTGCTTTGAAAAGTTGATACATGCTCACATGTAATCAATTTATGTTGCTCTTAGTAAAATTTTCGAATGAAAGATTTTGATGTATTTGATCTTAATGGGTTTAATGACAAACTTGTATTTTGAATTTATACAATGATGGATTCCATATAAATGTTTGAACATACATTATGAAATCATCATTGAAATGAAAATATTAAAAATTTGTTATAATGACTTTGTGATATCATATCTTGATGACAAACTCATGTTTTGGTCTTAAATTTGATAATCATCATTTGAAACATGAGCACACTTGTTTGAAACAAAATGAAACATATTATCATGATAAATTGAATCTCATAATGTGTTATATTTTTATCTTAATGAATTTTATGATGAAGTTTGTCTTTCAATATTGAATGTTGATATTTCTATTTTATTTGACATCAAAAAACAAAGGCATGCTCATATGAAATAAATCATACAATGGAAATGCATGTTTCTTGAAATCTTTCGATTTTTCAAATAAAAGACAAGTGATAAATTCATTTATGATATTTTGTAAATCACTTGACTTATGAATGAGATTTTGATGATACGGTAATGACTTTATTCATGCTATGAATGCTAAAAATGATAATTTGATTAGGAGTTTTGAATTGACAAAATGAGTTTGAATAATTTTATGACTCCTCTCTTGATCACTTGAAATCATGACTTTGAATTCTTGACTTGAGATATTTTTGTGAATCAAAATATTTTCCTCTATGATTGCTTCTTTTTATCATTTACCAAAGAGGAGAACAATTCAAGTTTATGTCATTTGTGAATCTTATAAACTATGTTAATGATTTTAATGATTCGAAATTGAATGAGCTTTATCACAATCAAACTCTTGATATCTTAATATTTGATACTTGGAATTTCTTATGCATGAATCAAGTTGCTCTTTGTGCTATATCTTTTTAAATGAATCATGTGTCTTATTATCATATATTTCATAATATAGAAATGACAAAAATTCTTTGGCTTGTATGTCTTATGTGGCAATTGAAAAATAGATAATTGAAAAGAAATTTGCCTTATGATGAACCAATGAATCATGACTTGATCTATGAGAATGATATGTTTTTATGCATCATGATTCAAGATAGTATACCCTTTATCATGAATTGATATTTGCCATGTAAGCCTTATACTTTTCAAAATTAATGTAAAAGAATTATGCTTAATGATTGAATCATTAATTTATTCTTTTATCATGGCTTGAAAATGAATGAAAAGAAAATATGTTAGAACTTGTAATCATGATTTGATCCTTGATATTGATATGCTTTTATATATCATGATTCTTGGTTATATGACATTTATCTTGAATTAAAATTTGATAAATATAAATTTTGATTTTGCTAAAAAGAAAGTTATGAATCATGAATGATATCTTTTGGTTTTGATCCTTGTTGAATTACATATTGATATCCTTCATGACATGATTTCTTTGCATTGTTGTCTTATTTGCATCATGTGATGATTGAACAATTGATGTATATTTTTATTGATGTAAATTTATAATTGATATGAAAAATGGCTTATATAATGATTAAAATTTTTAGCTATTTAGTCCTCCCTTCTTTTCGATAGTGACAAAGGAGGAGTTAGCTTGCTAGCTTATGTATCACAAGTGAAAGTGACAAACATAGCTAGCTAGAACTTGCAAAAGGCAAAACTTGCACTTCTCAAAATGAGAAGAAAGAAATTGCAAAGTTGCATTATTTTTTTAACTCATGAGCTTATAGTTTTAAAATGTTATAAATTTTACAAAAATTACTAGCTCATTGCAAACAAAAAGTTGATGACTTGCAAAAGGGAAACTTAGGTGCAAAAGAGAAAAATTGAAAGGGAGCTAGTTTGCGTATTGCAAAGTATGCTAGCTTATCATTATTGCTTGCTTGCTTGTCATAAATTTTCCTCATACCATGATTTGTTTACGACTCCCTTGAATTCATGACTTGATATGTTAAAAATTTATGATGGAAATTTGTTATTTTGTCATGATGGAAGCATTCATGTAAAGGGAAAAGAATTGTATTCTTCCATTCTTTTTGACAAAATCAAAGGGGGAGAAGATTTATTGCTAGCTTGCATGATTAATTTGCTATCTCATTCAAGAGGAAGAAAATTGCTAGCTTGTGCATCAAAAGAGAAAATTTTGCTAGCTTGAATATTGAGAAGCAAAAAGTTGCTATCTCAAGAGAGGCAAAAATCTTGCTCAATTTCACTTCTTCAAAATTGCTTACATTTTTGTTACAAATTATTATTGAATCTCATGCAAGATTATTTGAAGTATTTGATCCTCCCTTTCTTTTTGATGCTAACAAAGGGGGAGAGTTTTTAGCTCGAACATTGCAAAAATTTGCCATCTTGATTCCTATTTTGCAACTTCATGATAAGCTAAGAATTGTTATATCAAAGGATGCAAATATTATTATCGTGAGAAACAAGGTGCAAACTTGCATATCTCAAGAAACAAGTGAAAATTACCATCATTGCCCATCTTTGAAACTTGCTATGATTGAATGGTATTATTTGATGTTGTATTGCAAAAATGTTGTATAATGTGATAAATAGCTATTGTGTTGTAAGAAATTTGCATATCTTTTAAACTAGCTATGATGCTACTTCTCCTTTTTGTTGATGACATAGGGGGAGAAGTAGATTGATGACTTCATACATTGTATTGAATATTTTATATATTGCATGATAGTTTAAATGTATTCTCATAACATTGTGATGAATGTTGCTTGGATTTGGGATAATCCAAGTGTTCTATCAATAGCATATTGATAGGGGGAGTTTGGTTAAACTCTGGAGAGTTATGGTTAACTCCGTTAGTCATCAATTAGTTGTCATCATCAAAAAGGGGGAGATTGTTGAGTCTCGAATTTTGATGATGAAACTAATTGATTGTGATATATTATTTAACTGCGTTTTGAGTTACGCAGGTCTACTATCGATCAGGATTAGACAGTTGACACTGGAGGAATTGACGTTGTGCCGAAGGTGATCATGTCAGGATATTGGATGTCAAGCCGGAGGTTCGGTCGACAATCGGTAGAAGGCTTCGTACGTCGGGCATCGGGCCAAGATGCATGTTGCGCCAAGGATATCGGGGTTGCGGAGGTCATCTGCCAATTGGGCAACAGACCGCAAAAGAGGACGATGTGCCGAAGGATCGGACGAAGCGCGACCAATGACGTCTTAGGGAAACCGAATGTCAATTCGTGTTGTAATAACTGTCTAGATCGAAGTAGAGTGTTTGTTTATTTGTGTGCAGGATTAACTACGATGAAGATAAAGATGTAAAGTGAAACAAAGTGCCAGAAGACAAGTGGGATGGATCATTGGGAGTTTGAGAGTTCGATGAAAGTCCGAAGATTCATTGGGAGTAGTTGCCGAAACTGACCGAGAACGAGTAGGGAGCTTGCCGAAGGGTTTTTGGAAGTTCACCGAAAGGTTCGTCGGAAGTTCGCGAAGCTTGCCAAGAAAGATCGGAGCTTGCCAAAGAAGCTCGATGGAATTCGCCAAGATCATCATGAAGTTCGGGAGCTTGCCGGGAGTCCATAGAATGGTTTCCAAGGGTTCGTCGGAAGACCGCCGGAAGTTCGCCGAAAGCTCACCGAAAGAAGTCTTGTCTTATGGACTTTTAAATAGCTTAAAATTATCTTTAAAATTTATAGTTAGCATATAATTTGGTTTAGGATTAGGTGTTAATCCTATAAACCAAATTTGAGCCAATTCAGACTTCGTTTGGACCGGTTTCGGTCGAGTTTTCGGCCGAAACCACTATGCTGAAAAAAAATGACTTGGGCGGTAGCACCGCCCCAGGCTAGGCGGTGGCACCACCCAGAGGCCGAGACCTGGGCGGTGGAAACGCCCCAGGCAGGCGGTTGCACCGCCCAAAGACTCTTGTGTCGATCTGCCAGACTAACAGCAAGAGAACCGCCGACAGCGTAGCACCGCCCGACACCGGGAAACTCAAAAAAATTCAAATTTGGAGCCCAAATTTGAATCACTTTGAGGCCTATAAATACCCCTCACATTCTTAGATGAAAGATATCTAGAACTGAAAAAAAGAAGATGGAAACTCTCTTGAAAGTGTGTCAAATCTTCCCTCTAAGTCTTAAGAGTGTTCTAGTCCAAGAGAGGGGTAGGAGTGCTTGTAAGGGTTATCTCCTAAGCCCGTCAAAAGGAGAAGTGTTGTAAGGGAGTTCATTCTCCCCCGTTGGAAGGAAGATAGCTAGTGAAGAAGCCGGTGGCCTCAAGTGAAGAGGAATCGGGAGTGGACGTAGGTCGGATGACCGAACCACTATAAAAATCTGGTTTGCATTTACATTCTTGCTATTTACTTTGCTGCAAACCCTTTCCACTTGCTCCCTTATTTACTCAACTTCATCTTCATCTTATTACGTATGCTTTAAAGTTAAAACGTAATCTTTTCGGGTTCAAACAAAACATTGCATTCATTCGTACGAAGTTTCCGAACCTGTTTTAATCGCTGAAAATTTCTCGTTCCTTACCGCTGCACTAATTCACCCCCCCCCCCTCTTAGTGCAACTCAATCCCTAACACCAAGGAGGCCGATCCCCTATAGAGATCAACCCCAAGCTTAGAATCCACAAGGATTCTATCACTATCATTCCCCTATATGTTTTTTAATCAAAATTTTCTCCACTTTCTACCGAGTCTAACTTGGTGAAAGTACTCATTGGAGTGTTGATGGCTTTTGAACTATCCATATTAAATTGTTTTAACAAATCTAATGTATACTTTGTTTGATTAAGAAATATACCATCACTAAGTTGTTTAACTTGTAATCCTAAGAAGAAAGTTAATTCTCCCATTATGCTCATTTCAAATTCATGACTCATACACTTAGCAAATGATTCACATAGTGATTCATTCGAAGAACCAAAAATAATATCATCAACATAAATTTGAACAATAAGAAAATTATTTTCAAAATATTTAATAAATAATATAGTATCAACCTTGCCTTTAGTAAAATTATTTGAAATTAAGAAAGAACTAGGCCTCTCATACCAAGCCCTAGGGGCTTGCTTTAATCTATAGAGAGCCTTAGTTAATTTAAACATATAATTGGGAAGAAGAGAATTTTCAAATCCGGGTGGTTGTTCAACATACACTTCTTCGAAAATAAAACCATTTAAGAAAGCACTTTTGACATCCATTTAAAAAAGCTTAAAATTATTACTACTAGCATAGGCAAGGAGCATCCTAATAGCTTCTAATCTTGCCAAAGGAGCGAAGGTCTCTTCGTAATCGATACCTTCTTCTTAGTTGAAACCTTTAGCCACTAGTCTAGCTTTGTTTCTAACCATGATACCCCATTCATCTTGCTTGTTTCTAATGACCCATTTAGTACCAATAACTAAATGGTCACTAGGTCTAGGAACAAGCTTCCATACCTCATTCCTTTTAAATTGATTCAATTCTTCTTGCATTGCGATAGCCCAAGAATCATCTTTCAAGGCATCGTTAATGCACTTAGTTTCAATTTGAGAAAGAAAAGTGGCATGGGCACAAAAATTTTTAAGAGAAGAACGAGTTTAAACACCTTTCGATGTGTCTCCTATAATTAACTCATTGGGATGGGCATCTACATACTTCCATTCCTTGGGTAAGGAAATTTGGGAAGAATATGCATCCAAGTTGCCATTTTGAGGAGAGGGTTCATTTAAATTCAAACCATCAAAATCAAAATCATCATCAAAATCTTTTTTCTTAAATTTAGAAATTTCATTAAAAACTACATGAATAGACTCTTCTATAACTAACATTCTTTTGTTAAAAACACGAAAAGCTTTAGAAACAAAGGAGTAACCAAGAAAGATGCCTTCATCGGATTTAACATCGAATTTTTCTAAAGCATCCTTTTCATTCAAGATAAAGCATTTGCAACCAAAAATTTTAAAGTAAGAAACATTAGGTTTTTTGTTATTTCACAATTCATATGGGGTCTTGGATAGAGATGATCTTACTAGAACCCTATTCATGACATAGCAAGCCATATTAATAGCTTCGGCCCAAAAGTATTTGGGTGGATTATGTTCATTTAACATGGTTCTTAGCATTTCTTGTAAATTTTTATTCTTTCTTTCTACTACTCCATTTTGTTAAGGATTCCTTGGAGTAGAGAAGTTGTGGTTATACCCATTTGATTCATAAAAATTTTGGAAGTCAAGGCATTAGAATTCACCATCGTGATCACATCGAATCGATGAAATCATGAAACCCTTTTCATTTTGAGTCAGTTTACAAAATTTAGAGAAATATTTTAAACAATCACTTTTGTGAGCCAAGAAATAGGTCCAAGTATATCTATTATAGTCATACACAATTACAAAGGCATATTTGCTACCTCCTAGGCTTGTTATGTCAATTGGTCCAATAAGTCCAAATGGATCAATTACAATGGTCTAGTGGTGCTAATTTGATTTTTTGGTTTGAAACTAGTTTTTATTTGTTTTTCTGGTTGACACACATCATATACTTTGTCCTTGACAAACTTCATATTGGGAATCCCTCATACTAACTCTCTAGATGAAATCTTAGATATTAGTTTGATGCTTGCATGGCCTAATCTCCTATGCCAAAGCCAAGCATCATCATTCAAAACTGAAAAACACATTTCATTACTTAGTTCATCAATACTAATGGTGTAGATATTATTTTGATTTAAAGCAATCATGGATATGTTGTTGTTTGATTTTTCAATGATGCAAGCATTAGATTCAATCTCACGATGTAACCTTTATCAAATAATTGACTAATGCTTAAGAGATTATGTTTTAGTCCATCAACTAATAACACATCATCTATTAAAAAACTTGATTTGTTACCTATGGTTCCCTTGCCAGTGATTTTACCCTTGTTGTTGTCTCCGAAGGTGACATACCCTTCTTCTTTGCTAGTGAGCATAGAGAATTGAGATGGATCTCCGGTCATGTGCCATGAGCATCCACTATCAAGATACCATCTCTTGCTCCTAGCTTGTGATGGTGAATATGTCTACAAAAGAAAATGGTTTTTAGGTACTCATTTGATTTTGGGTGCCTCAAATATTGATCTGCTAACTTTGTCATTTAGCATTGAATTATTTATGGTTCTTTTAGGAAACCATATCAATTTGACTAATTTTCTTAAATGGACATTTGTAAGCAACATGTCCAGATTTGCAACAAAAATTACATTTCAAATGAGAGGATACATGTAATGTTGGCCCTTTAATGAAGGTGGTTTGAGTTCGATGAGATCCACTCACGAATCCAATTCCATATCTATTTCTGATGTGACCCTTATTTACAAAGATCATGTCTAAGCTCTTGCTACCGACCTTAAACTTATTCAGGGTCTCTTTGAGTAGCAAGTTCTCTGTTTCGATTGCTTCTAAGTGATTACACTTAGAGCATGGGAGTAGAGGGAGAGAATCATGCTCAAGACTTTTAAATTTATCTAGCAATAAAGCATATTTCTTTTTTAATAAATTAAACCTTTGTGTAATAGTTCTACATTCATCAAATAATTCATGGAAAGCAATTGAAAGCTCATCGAAAGATAAATCTTCATTAAGTAAATTACTTACCTCTTCTCCCAAAACCATTAGAGCGAAGTTGGCCTCCTCTTTGTTGCTTGCTTCCTCATCCTCGGAGTCAGTTGAGTCATCCCATGTAGCTTTCAAAGCCTTCTTCTTCTTGAGTTGCTTCTTCTTGGCTTGGGGGCATTCATATTTGAAGTGCCCCGACTTCTTGCATTATAACATATGACTTAGTCCTTTTTTGGTTCAAGTTTATTTTTGGTTTCATTTTTAAATTTACCCTTTTTAATGAATTTTTTAAATTTTCTAGTTAAGAGTATAATGTCTTCACCAAAGTCTTCATCACTTGATTTTCCTTTCAAGTGGTTTTCTTGTGTTCTTAATGTCATATCCTTCCTGTTCTTTGGAAGGGGGTTCTTGAGCTCTTCATGAGCATGGCATGTCATTTCATAGGTCATTAGAGACCCAATAACTTCTTCGAGAGGAAAAGTTTTAAGATCCTTGACCTCTTGAATGGTCGTAACTTTTGGATCCCAACTCTTTGGAAGGGATCTTAAAATTTTAATTACAAGTTCAAAATTAGAAAAGCCTTTACCAAGATCTTTGAGTCCATTGATGACATCTGTGAAGCGGGTGTACATGTCTCCGATGGACTCACTTGGTTTCATTCGGAAAAGTTCGTAAGAATACACAAGAATGTTGATATTGGACTCTTTCACTCAGCTAGTGCCTTTATGAGTGATCTCAAGAGTACGCCAAATATCAAAAGCTAATTCACAAATCGAAACGTGATTAAATTCATTTTTGTTGAGAGCGCAAAATAAGGCATTCATGGCCTTTGCATTTAAAGCAAAAGTCTTCTTCTCCGGTTCATTCCATTCGCTCGTCGGAAGAGAAGATTTTTTAAATCCATTTTCAATGATGCTACAAAGCTCAAAATCCATGGAAATAAGAAAGATCCTCATACGAGTCTTCCAATACATGTAATCTGAATCATTAAACATAGGTGGACGTATAACGGAATGACCCTCTTGCATGCCGGAATAGGCCATCTCTCTTGGGTTTTAGACCAAATATGAGAGTGAACCTTGCTCTGATACCAATTGTTAGGATCAGAGAGGTACTAAGAGGGGGGGATGAATTAGTGCAGCAGATTAAAACTTGTAAGTTTGAAACCGATTTCATAAATAGCTAGTTTGTATAAAAATTTCAATTCAACGAAAGATGACTTAGTTGAAGTTGCTTGAGTAAAGGAGAGGAAAAACTGAATGATTTGTAGCTAAGTAAAGAAATAATTCAGAAATTTAAACACTCACACATTCAAGAACGCAACGATGTATAGTGGTTCGGTCAAGTGACCTACATCCACTTCTGAAGCCTTCTCCGATGAGGCTCCCAACTTCCACTAGCAAATCCTTTTGAAAGGGAAGGACCAAACACCCCTCTTACAACCCTTTTACAAGAAGTTCACACTCTTATAGATTTTTCAAAGAGAAAGAAGGAGGTAAACATAAGCTATCGAAAAACAAGGCTTTGCCAAAGCTTTTGCTAAATTTAACTCTCAAAAGGGTGCTTTTTCTGCTGAGAAATGAGGAGTATTTATAGACCCCAAGAGGATTCAAATTTGAGCTCCAAATTTGAATTCTGTTTGGGTTTCCCGGTGCTGGCAGTTCAACCGCCTATTAGTGACGGTTCAACCGCTTATTAGTAGTCAGACTGATAGTATACAGGGCGGTTCAACCGCCCAAGGTAGCGATTCAATCGCCCATGCATTCTGGTGCTAGGTGGTTCAACCACTCCCGGCTGGGCGATTCAATCGCCCAGCTTTCGGCCACTGGGTGGTTCCACCGCCCAGCACAGGCGGTTGAACTGCCTAGCCTATTCAGCAAAGCTGAATGGGCCTTGTTTGAGGCCCAAATTGACCTAATAAGAGCCCGGTTGGCCCCTACTAGGTTTAAATAGGATTATTTCCAAATCCTTACCCTAATTATGTGCCAACTATAAAATTAAAACATAATTCTAAGTTATTTAAACCAACATTCTTCAAGTCTACTTCCGACGAGCTCTTCGAGATTCTGGTGGACTTCCAACACTTCCTTCGGATTTCTTCCGACGGACTCCCAGCATGCTCCCAGATTGTATGGCGAGCTCAATGAGTCTTCGGCAAGCTTGCAAACCTTCTCAGTAAACTCCATGAACCTCCGACGATCTTTACGACAAACTTCCGAAAACTTCGGTAAGTCCCTGATTTGATCTTGGTTGGTTTCGGCAATACTTCCGACGATTCTTCGGACTTTCAGTGACCTCTTGAACTCCCGACGAAATTGACCTCGGTAAATTGCTTTATATTTTCATCCCATCGTAGTTAATCCTGCACACTTATCTCGACAATATGGATCAGAACAAATATTTCGCCAATTGACTTCATCATCAAAATCCGAGATTCAACAGCACTAAGAGAGGGGGTGAATTAGTGCAACGGTTAAGAACAAGAAATTTTGGTGATTTAAAAACTTCATTTCGACTAAAACCCGGTTTCAATTGAAGTGTATCGGAAAGTGCTTAAAGTAGGGAGTGTTTAGAGAGGAAGAAGGGTAGTAATGAGTAAGTTGAGCAATGAAGAAAAGACGATTTGTAGAAATATAAAAGATAATACATAAACATAAACTGTTTTTATAGTGGTTCGGTCATCCGACCTACGTCCACTCCCGATTCCTCTTCGCTTGAGGCCATCGGCTTTCCACTAACTGCCTTTCTTCCAACGGGTGAAGACAAACTCCCTTTTACAAACTCTGTTTATAAAGCTTCCCTCAACACCTCTCTCAAAGATAACTTTCAAACTTTTGGATGAGGGATTTCAACTAAGATTAACAGAGTTTTATCTTAGTTTCTTGCATAATTCTTGCTATCCTAAGCAAGAACATCTAGGGTATTTATAGACCCCAAGAGGATTCAAATTTAAAGCTTAAATTTGAATCACCCTGGATTTTCGGGGTACTAGCAGTACCACTACTAGCCTGACGCTAACATTGGGTGGTACCATCGCTCAGTCTAGCATTACCATCGCTTGACACACTGACATGATTAGTGTACTAAGCGGTACCATCGCCTAGCCAGTGGTGTCATCGCCCAGGCACTCTGCCCTAGGGTGGTACCACCACCGAGTCTGGGCGGTACCACCGTCCCAGACTACCTAGGAAGCTGGACTTGGGTTGTGCCACTGCCAGACAGTATCCAGCACTCCTGGTTGGGCCTTAAACCCAGCCTAAACTGATCCAATACCGGGCCTAGTTGGTCCTTAACAAGGTTAAAGGTTTAACACCTAATCCTAACCCTAATTATATGTAACTATGAAATTAAAGATATTTTCTAAGCTAATACAAAGTTCGCAAGTCCAGACTTCTTTCTCTGGCGAGCTTCCGGTGAACTTCCAACGGTCTTCCGATAAACCCTCGGATACCATTCTGTAGACTCCTGGCAAGCTCCTAGACTTCTTAATTGATCTTGGTGAGTTCCGACAAGCCTCTTCGGCAAGCTCCAATCTTTCTCAGCGAGATCCGCGAACTTCTGATGAACCTTCTGGTGAACTTCCGAAAACCCTTCGGCAAGCTTCCTACTCATTCTCGGCCTATTTCGGCAGCACTCCCGATGAATCTTCGAACTTCCATCGAACTCTCGAACTCCAATGATTCCATCATACTTGACTTTCGCACTTTATTTTGCTTTCTATCTTCATCGTTATCGTAGTTAATCCTACACACATAAACCTTAACTCTACTTCGATCTAGTTAGTTATTACAACGCGAATTGACATTCTGTTGCCTGGCACATCATTGGTCAACACTTCGTCCACTTCTTCAGTGCATCATCCTCTCTTGTGTCCTGTTGCCCAATGGCGATTGACCTCTGTAACCCCAATATCCTTGGCGCAACGCCACTCTTCTTGGCCTGATGCCTGATGTCCAAAGCCTTCTGCCGATTGCTGATCGGTCCTCTGGCTCGACCTCTAATATCCTAACGAGATTTCCTCCAAGCAACATCAATTCCTCCTGCATCAACTGTCTAATCCTAATCGAGTAGACCTGCGTCACTTAAAACACAGTTAGACAACTAAACACAATCAATTAGTTTCATCATCAAAATCCGAGATTCAATAATCTCCCCCTTTTTGATGATGACAACTAATTGATGATTGACGGAGTTAACCTTAACTCCCAAACTTTAACAAACTCCCTTTATCAATATGTCATTGATAGAAACCTTGGATTATTCCAAATACAAGTAACATTCATCACATGTTATGAGAAACAACAAACCATCATGTAAATATATAAAATCTACAATTCAATACATGAAGTCATCAATCTAATCTTCTTCTCCCCCATTGTCATCAACCAAAAGAAGAAGTAATATCATAGCTAATTTAAAAGATATGCAAGTTTTACAATTATATTAACTAGATTCTCATCAACATTCAACATTCAATCATGGCAATCTTCTCATGATATACATGATAGCACATGTTGTGATGGTGTTCATGATAGCAAGTTTTGCTTCCTCAGCATGCTAGCAATTTTGCTTTTATTTTCAATGCGCAAGCTAGCAAAAATGACATCACTTTAAACATACAAGCTAACTTTTCATTATAACATTCAAGCATAAAAGCATGACAAATGTAAGATTGCAAATTCTCTAAGTTTTGCATTTTTGCTTTCATTGATAGGCAAGTTAGCAATATTTGCATCCTTTGAGATAACAATTCTTAGCTTCTCGTGAAATTTGCAAGGTAGCAACTTTTTATGTTCGAGATAGTAAGTTCCTTCATTGCAATGAATGAGCTAGCAAATTTTTCATTGAAGGTGCAAGATAGCAATAAACTTTATCCCCCTTTGTTTTTTGTCAAAAAGAAGGGAAGAATACAATTCTTTTCTCGATAAACTTTGCGAACCTCTGACGATCTTTGCGGTGAACTTCTGAAAACTTCAGTAAGTCCCTGATTCGATCTCGGTTAGTTCCGGCAATACTTCTGATGATCTTTCGGACTTCCGGTGACCTCTTGAACTCCCGACGGACTTGACCTCGGTAAATCGCTTTATGTTTTCATCCCATCGTAGTTAATCCTGCACACTTATCTCGATAATATAGATCAGAATAAATATTTCACCAATTGACTTCATCATCAAAATCCAAGATTTAACAATCTCCTCCTTTTTGATGATGACAATCAATTGATGATGGAGTTACTCTTAACTCCCCCTATCTATATGCCATATCATAAGAAAGTAAAAATGCTTGAATTCAATATTTTGAATTCAAGCCAAGACCGATAAATTTCATTTAACATCAAGCTTAATAAGCAAGCTTAAGCATAAATACGAAAACTTCATATTTTAAACAATGTCAAGGTATTACACCTATAATGATAAGAAATATTAATTCAAGGATCAAATGATATCACAAATAGTGTTCAATATTAAGGCATGATATCAAATGAAATATTAGCTTATCATATCAATAAAAAATAAAAAAAATGATATGATATTGATCTCAAAACACTTGAATTCAATCTTTTTAATACTATGCAAGACATTTTATCAAGTTATTTTCATATGTCTCATCAATTTACACATTCTTCTCCCCCTTTGTCATCAACAAAAAGGAGGTGAAGTAGCCACCACAAGGTATTATACTACAAAAAAATGAGTGGTCAATTATCAAGCATATGATAAATGAGTTAAACATAATGCAAAATATGTCATCCTTGACGGAGAAATCCAAAAAATGTTTGGATCATTTTTATTCATATTCATGAGATCCGAAAGAAAACATTAGAGTGTCAAAATGCTCATGAAAAATTCATACATGAAGAATATAATACTCATTTTTTGATTGAGAATTCATAGAATTGTGAAAAGATAGATCATTTAAGTCATTCATCAAGAATTTCATATTTCATGGTAAACTTCATGATAATGAGATATCAAAACTCATAAAACTTCAACGAGTGAAATATATCAATATCAAAAATTTGAAGGAAAAACTTTGACGAATGAAATATTCTTGTTGTGATTCATGAGGAGGA
Source organism: Musa beccarii (assembly GCA_024322285.1). Classification (NCBI taxonomy): domain Eukaryota; kingdom Viridiplantae; phylum Streptophyta; class Magnoliopsida; order Zingiberales; family Musaceae; genus Musa; species Musa beccarii. The sequence goes on from CM044402.1 coordinate 17,324,960, forward strand.
AAACATAAAAACTTGAATCATACCGATTAGCACAAGAATAAAAATTGAAAATGAACATTTAAGAATACCACTATTTAAAGGAGGAGGAAAACAACATCATGATAGCTTTCATCAAGATTAAGATCAAAAGATAAAAATGAGATCTCCATGATATAAAGATGTTATCAAAATGCGAAAATATAATATCAATGTGAAATTATAAAACTGAAAATTTAATCATTTCATCAAAAGTCATAACTCAAAAAATTCATCAATAGGAAGATCAAAATGCCAAGATGATATTGTAAGGATGTCATTCAAAAATGAAGAGGTGATATTAAGATGATACAATCAAAACCGAAGTTGAAAAATTTCAGAAAAGAAACATACAACATCATGTATTAGAACAATTTAGCATGCCTAATTCTCTTCTAATGAAGTCAAATTGTTCTTCTTTTAGGGGTTTTGTGAAGATATCCGCTAATTGGTATTTTGTATCAATAAATTCTAGAATGACATTATTATTATTGATATGATCTCATATAAAGTAATGCCTAATGTCAATATACTTAGTTCTTGAGTGTTGAATTGGATTTTTGGTTAGACAAATAGCGCTTGTATTATCGCATTTTATGGGAATGTTCTTTAAATAAATTTCATAATCTTCTAAGGTATTTTTCATCCAAACAACTTGTGCACAACATGCACTTGCGGCTATGTATTCGGTTTCTACCGTAAATAGTACAACCGAATTTTGTTTCTTGGAAGTCCAAGAAATAAGTGCATGTCTTAAAAATTGGTATGTTCCAAATGTGCTATTTTTATCTATTCTACATCCACTAAAATCCACATTTGCATAGGCTTTTAAATCGAAGTTGTCAGATTTTGGATACCATAATCCTAGATTAGAAGTTCCTTTAAGATACCTAAAGATTCTTTTAACAGCTTTAAGATGAGATGACTTAGGATTAGCTTGGAATCTTGCACATAGACATACACTAAACATGATATCTGGTCTAGTTACTATAAGGTAAAGTAAGCTACCTATCTGTTAGGACTCTAGCTAGGAGAGTCCTAATTTGGTTTCATTGATAAGCGTATTCATGTAAATCCTATCTAGCCGACCCCTATTAAAGAGGTGAAGAGGCCGGCTAGGTTAGGGTTAGGTTGCTTCTTAGAAGTAGAAGTCCTATTAGAAAAAGAGTCCTATTAGAAGTAGGAGTCCTATTAGGGAAAGAGTCCTATTAGAATTAGGAGTCCTATTAGGAAAAGAGTCCTATTAAAAGTAGGAGCCCTATTAGGGAAAGAGTCCTATTATAATTAGGAGTCCTATTAGAGAAGGAGTCCTAATTAGAAGTTGGTTAGAAGTGGGAGTCTTGAGTAAGAGTCTTATTAGGAGTTGGGGTTTAGAAGCCCTATAAATAGTCATGTATTCATCCTCTTTTCATCAATGAATAGATCAATCGTTTAGCAGCCTTTGAGTAGCAACTTAGAGGAAGGAACCCCTATAGAGTTCCAAGGAGGTCGATCCCCTATAGAGATCAACCCCAAGCTTAGAATCTTTTCGGGCGACGTAACGACATAAAGAACGATAGATTTTTCAACGATTAACACAAGTTCAGAAACTTCGTACGAATGAATGCAGCGTTTCGTTTGAACCCGGAAAGATTGCGTTTTAACTTTAAAGCATACGTAAGAAGATGAAGATGAAGATGAGTAAATAAGGCAGCATATGAAAATGGTTTGTAGCAAAGAAAGTTGCGAGAAAGTAAATGCAAACCGATTTATAGTGGTTCGGTCATCCGATCTACATCCACTTCCGAAGCCTTCTTCGATGAGGCTCCCAACTTCCACTAGCAAATCCTTTTGTAGGGGAAGGACCAAATACCCCTCTTACAACCCTTTTATAAGAGGTTCACACTCTTACAAGTTTTCACAAAGAGAAGGAAATGAGGTGAACACTTAAGCAAATGAAGAATAAGACTTTCCCAAGACTTATTTTCAAAATCTAACTCTCCAAGAGTCTACTTTCAGCAGAGAAAATGAGGGTATTTATAGATCCAAAATGGATTCAAATTTGGGCTCCAAATTTAAAATCAAATTGGAGTTCCCGGTGCTGGGGCGGTGCTACCGCTTGTCAGAGGCGGTGCTACTGCCTGTCAGTCTGGCAGACTGACACAGCAGGGGCGGTACTACCACCCCAGCCAGGCGGTGCTACCGCCCTAACCAGGCGATACTACCGCTTGGCCTGCTGGCTGCTGGGCGGTAGCACCGCTTAGCACACAAGTTGCTAGGCAGTGCCACCGCCCAGCACATATCAACTTCTGGTTTGGGCCGAAAACTCGGCCCAAACCAGTTCCAAACAAGGCCCAATGGGCCCATACTTGGGTTAAAGGATTAACACCTAATCCTAACCCAAATTAATGTGCTAACTATGAAATTAAAGACATTCCTAAGCTATTACAAAGTCCGCAAGTCAAGTCTTCTTCCGGCGATCTTCCGGCGAACTTCCGGCAGTCTTCTAACGATCCTTCGGAAACCATCCTGTGGACTCCCGACAAGCTCTCGAACTCCACGATGATTTTGGCGAGTTCCCCCGAGCTTCTTTGGCAAGCTCTGATATTTTTTGGCAAGCTCCGAGAACTTCTGACAAACCTTCCGACGAACTTCCGAAAACCCTTCGGCAAGCTCCCTACTCGTTCTCGGCGGGTTCCGACAGTACTCCCAATGAATCTTCGGACTTCCATCGAACACTCGAACTCCCAATGATCCATCGCACTTAACTTCGGCCCTTTGTTTCGCTTTACGTCTTCATCCTTATCGTAGTTACTCTTGCACAAACAAACACCAAACACCCTACTTCGATCTAGACAGTTACTACAACACGAATTGATATTCAGTTGCCCGGCACGTTATTGGTCGGTGCTTCATCCGATCCTTCAGCACATCGCCCTCTCTTGTGGCTTGTTGCCTAATCGACGGTTGACATCCGCAACCCTGATATCCATGGCGCAACTCCGCACTTCTTGGCCTGATGCCCGACGTCCGAAGCCACCTGCCGATAGTCGACCGAACCTCCGGCTTGACATCCAATATCCTGACGTGATCACCTCTAAAGCAACGTCAATTCCTCTAGCGTCAACTGTCTAATCCTGATCGATAGTAGACTTGCGTAACTCAACATGCAGTTAAACAACAAAACACACTCAATTAGTTTCATCATCAAAATCCGAGATTTAATAGTAAATCCTATTTAGCCGACCCTTATTAAAGAGGTGAAGAGGCCAGCTAGGTTAGGGTTAGGTTGCTTCTTAGAAGTAGGAGTCCTATTAGAAAAAGAGTCCTATTAGAAGTAGGAGTCCTATTAGGGAAAGAGTCTTATTAGAATTAGGAGTCCTATTAGGAAAAGAGTCCTATTAAAAGTAGGAGCCCTATTAGGGAAAGAGTCCTATTAGAATTAGGAGTCCTACTAAAGAAGGAGTCCTAATTAGAAGTTGGTTAGAAGTAGGAGTCTTGAGTAAGAGTCCTATTAGGAGTTGGGGTTTAGAAGCCCTATAAATAGTCATGTATTTATCCTCTTTTCATCAATGAATAGATCAATCTTTTAGCAGACTTTTAGCAGCAACTTGGAGGAAGGAACCCCTATAGAGTTCCAAGGAGGCCGATCCCCTATAGAGATCAACCCCTAAGCTTAGAATCCGCAAGGGTTCTATCACTACCATTCTTATTAACACCGGGAGCACTAATAATTTTATGAACAGCAAGGTTGCTATCCAGATAGCCTTACTTATTGAGAATTACAGTAGGTTTGATGTTAATGTTGCAGATGGATGAATTTTAAAATGTGATCGTAGGTGCCCACGGGTGAAACTATTGCTACAGGACCAAGAGATAATTGTAGATTTTTTCCTACTCTCTCTCGATGATTATGAGGCCGTGCTTGGCATTGAATAGTTGACAACATTAGGTGATATTTTCTAAAATTTTTTGAAATTAATTATAAAATTTTACAGTAAGAGGAAACATGTGATACTGTGCGGGAAACGTGGGGGCGACGTAACGATAATTTGCACACAATGAATGAAGAAAGTTTTGCACAAAGCATGCAGCAGCTTTTTGGTACAACTTGAGCAGCAATCTAAGGGAGAGCCAACCAAATTTGAAGATCCTAACCTACTTTCCTTGCTTGCTGAATTTTTAGATATATTTGACGAACCACGCAGCCTACCTCCTAACCGTCGGTATGATCATTGTATACCGATTCTTCCAGGTAAACCTCCAGCAAATACTTGACCATATCAGTATCCACATCTCCAAAAAGATGAAATAAAAAGGATTATAAAAGAGATACTTGAAATAAGAGTTATTCAACCAAGTTGTAGCTCCTATTCTTCACCGGTGCTCCTCGTATGAAAGAAAGACGGAACATGGCGAATGTGCGTTGATTACCGAGCTCTCAACGACATAACCGTCAAGGACAAGTATCGTAGTCCAGTAGTAGATGAATTGCTTGATGAATTAAAGGGAGCATGAGTCTTCACAAAGCTGGACCTTCGATCCGGGTATCATCAAATACGAGTGTGCGAAGAAGATATATCGAAAACTGCCTTTCAAACGCACAACGATCACTACAAATTTCTGGTAATGCCCTTTGGTCTCACCAATGCTCCCTCCACCTTCCAGAGCCTTATGAATGATATTTTCCAGAGTTATTTTCGAAAGTTTGTGCTAGTTTACTTTGACAAGATCCTTATTTACAGCCCTTCTCTTGAAAGTCATATTCAGCACTTACGACTTATTTTGATAATTTTGCGAGAACATGTTCTTTTTGTCAAAAAAACGATGTGCAGCTTTCTTCAACAAAAGGTGGAATATCTTGGGCATATCATATCAGAGGAAAGAGCGGCAGTGGACCCCTCCAAAATTAAAGCAATGCAGAACTGGCCAACCCCGAGGAACATAAAATCGCTGTGCGGCTTTCTCGGTTTAACAAGTTACTACCGTAAGTTCATGAAAAACTATGGAAAGATCAGTGCACCCCTTACTTCCTTGCTGAAAAGAGATGCTTTCCAGTGGTCGGACAAAGCCACCATCGCCTTCGATGAACTTAAAGTTGCAATGATAACAATGCCCGTACTAGCGTTACCCGACTTCGGCAAGACTTTTATTATTGAAGTCGATGCCTCCGGAGTCAGAATTGGTATTGTACTAATGAAAGATGGCCGCCTCCTAACTTATACCAGTAAGACGTTATCTCCTTCCCATCTCAAGATGACTATTTATGATAAGGAGATTCTCGCGATTGTGCATGCGATGGCCAAATGGAGATCGTACTTGATCGGGCGACGCTTTCAAATCAAGACCGACCATAAAAGCCTAAAATATTTCTTGGAGCAAAAGATATCTTCTCCTGAGTGGCAAAAATGGGTAACAAAGCTCCTTGGATATAATTATGAAATAACTTATAAAAGGGGGAAAGAGAATGTTGTTACAGATGCACTTTCGTGGCTACCTGAGCAAGCTAAATTTTTGGCCATTTCACTTTCAACCAGCGACTTCCCTGAGGATATTAGGAGGGAATGACAAGATGATCCAAAGACTAGAGTATCTATGAAGCTTTCACCTCAATTCTATGGATCCTACTAGATTTTGGAGCACATCGAAATAGTAGCATACAGATTGGACTTACCCGCCAGCCCTCGAATCCATCTAGTCTTTCATGTGTCATGTTTGAAGCTCAAGTTGGGAAAAAAGGAGATAGCCCAAAGCCATCTACCAAATATGACTACCCAAGGAGAGCTCCAGATCCAACCAAGTGCCATTATTGATCGACGGATCGTGACTCAACAATGACGACCCGTTATTGAAGTGCTAATACAGTGGGCGAACCTATCAACGGAAGATGCCACTTGGGAGAACTATGATGACTTGAATATCAAATTCTCAGAATTCATGGAGCATCAGCCTCGAGCACAAGGCTGATTTGAAGAGGGCCGGTCTGTTAGGACTCTAGCTAGGAGAGTACTAATTTGGTTTCATTAATAAGGGCATTCATGTAAATCCTATCTAGCCGACCTCTATTAAAGAGGTGAAGAGGCCGGCTAGGTTAGGGTTAGGTTGCTTCTTTGAAGTAGGAGTCCTATTAGAAAAAGAGTCCTATTAGAAGTAGGAGTCATATTAGGGAAAGAGTCCTATTAGAATTAGGAGTCCTATTAGGAAAAGAGTCCTATTAAAAATAGGAGTCCTATTAGGGAAAGAGTCCTATTAGAATTAGAGTCCTACTAGAGAAGGAGTCCTAATTAGAAGTTAGTTAGAAGTAGGAGTCTTGAGTAAGAGTCCTATTAGGAGTTGGGGTTTAGAAGCCCTATAAATAGCCATGTATTTATCCTCTTTTCATCAATGAATAGATCAATCTTTTAGCAGACTTTTAGCAGCAACTTGGAGGAAAAAACCCCTATAGAGTTCCAAGGAGGCCGATCCCCTATAGAGATCAACCCCAAGCTTAGAATCTACAAGAGTTCTATCACTATCATTCCCCTATATGTTTTTTGATCAAAATTTTCTCCACTTTCTACTGAGTCTAACTTGGTGAAAGTACTCATTGGAGTGTTGATGGCTTTTGAACTATCCATGTTAAATTGTTTTAACGAATCTAATGTATACTTTGTTTGATTAAGAAATATACCATCACTAAGTTGTTTAACTTATAATCCTAAGAAGAAAGTTAATTCTCCCATTAGGTTCATTTCAAATTCATGACTCATACACTTGGCAAATGATTCACATAGTGATTCATTCGAAGAACCGAAAATAATATCATCAACATAAATTTGAACAATAAGAAAATTATTTTTAAAATATTTAATAAATAATGTAGTATCAACCTTGCCTTTAGTAAAATTATTTGAAATTAAGAAAGAACTAAGCCTCTCATACCAAGCCCTAGGGGCTTGCTTTAATCCAAAGAGAGCCTTAGTTAATTTAAACATATAATTGGGAAGAAGAGAATTTTCAAATCCGGGTGGTTGTTCAACATACACTTCTTCGGAAATAAAACCATTTAAGAAAGCACTTTTGACATCCATTTGAAAAAGCTTAAAATTATTACTACTAGCATAGGCAAGGAGCATCCTAATGGCTTCTAATCTTGCCAAAGAAGCGAAGGTCTCTTCGTAATCGATACCTTCTTCTTGATTGAAACCTTTGGCCACTAGTCTAGCTTTGCTTCTAACCATGATACCCCATTCATCTTGCTTGTTTCTAAAGACCCATTTAGTACCAATAACTAAATGGTCACTAGGTCTAGGAACAAGCTTCCACACCTCATTCCTTTTAAATTGATTCAATTCTTCTTGCATTGTGATAACCCAAGAATCATCTTTCAAGGCATCGTTAATACACTTAGTTTCAATTTGAGAAAAAAAAGCTGCATGGGCACAAAAATTTTTAAGAGAAGAACGAGTTTGAACCCCTTTCGATGTGTCTCCTATAATTAACTCATTGGGATGGGCATCTACATACTTCCATTCCTTGGGTAAGGAAATTTGGGAAGAATATGCATCCAAGTTGCCATTTTGAGGAGAGGGTTCATTTAAATTCAAACCATCAAAATCAAAATCATCATCAAAATCTTTTTTCTTAAATTTAGAAATTTCATTAAAAACTACATGAATAGACTCTTCTATAACTAACATTCTTTTGTTAAAAACAAGAAAAGTTTTAGAAACAAAGGAGTAACCAAGAAAGATGCCTTCATCGGATTTAACATCGAATTTTTCTAAAGCATCCTTTTCATTCAAGATAAAGCATTTGCAACCAAAAATTTTAAAGTAAGAAACATTAGGTTTTTTGTTATTTCACAATTCATATGGGGTCTTGGATAGAGATGATCTTACTAGAACCCTATTCATGACATAGCAAGCCGTATTAATAGCTTCGGCCCAAAAGTATTTGGGTGGATTATGTTCATTTAACATGGTTCTTAGCATTTCTTGTAAATTTTTATTCTTTCTTTCTACTACTCCATTTTGTTAAGGATTCCTTGGAGTAGAGAAGTTGTGGTTATACCCATTTGATTCATAAAAATTTTGAAAGTCATGGCTTTGGAATTCACCATCGTGATCACATCGAATCGATGAAATCATGAAACCCTTTTCATTTTGAGTAAGTTTACAAAATTTATAGAAACATTTAAAACAATCACTTTTGTGAGCTAAGAAATAGGTCCAAGTATATCTATTATAGTCATACACAATTACAAAGGTATATTTGCTACCTCCTAGGCTTGTTATGTCAATTGGTCTAATAAGTCCAAATGGATCAATTTCAATGGTCTAGTGGTGCTAATTTGATTTTTTGGTTTGAAACTAGTTTTTATTTGTTTTCCTAGTTGACACACATCATATAATTTGTTCTTGACAAACTTCATATTGGGAATCCCTCATACTAACTCTCTAGATGAAATCTTAGATATTAGTTTGATGCTTGCATGGCCTAATCTCCTATGCCAAAGCCAAGCATCATCATTCAAAACTGAAAAACACATTTCATTACTTAGTTCATCAATACTAATGGTGTAGACATTATTTTGTTTTAAAGCAATTATGGATATGTTGTTGTTTGGTTTTTCAATGATGCAAGCATTAGATTCAATCTCACGATGTAACCTTTATCACATAATTGACTAATGCTCAAGAGATTATATTTTATTCCATCAACTAATAACACATCATCTATTAAAAAACTTGATTTGTTACCTATGGTTCCCTTGCCAATGATTTTACCCTTGTTGTTGTCTCCGAAGGTGACATACCCTTCTTCTTTGCTAGTGAGCATAGAGAATTGAGATGGATCTCCGGTCATGTGCCATGAGCATCCACTATCAAGATAACATCTCTTGCTCCTAGCTTGTGATGATGAATATGTCTACAAAAGAAAATGATTTTTAGGTACTCATTTGATTTTGGGTGCCTCAAATATTGATCTACTAACTTTGTCATTTAGCATTGAATTATTTATGGTTCTTTTAGGAAACTATATCAATTTGTGTGGACTAATTTTCTTAAATGGATATTTATAAACAACATGTCCAGATTTGCAACAAAAATTACATTTCAAATGAGAGGATACATGTAATGTTGGCCCTTTAATGAAGGTGGTTTAAGTTCGATGAGATCCACTCACAAATCCAATTCCACATCTATTTCTGACGCGACCCTTATTTACAAAGATCATGTCTAAGCTCTTGCTACCGACCTTAAACTTGTTCAGGGTCTCTTTGAGTAGCAAGTTCTCCGTTTCGATTGCTTCTAAGTGATTACACTTAGAGCATGGGAGTAGAGGGAGAGAATCATGCTCAAGACTTTTAAATTTATCTAGCAATAAAGCATGTTTCTTTTTTAATAAATTAAACCTTTTTGTAATAGTTCTACATTCATCAAATAATTCATGGAAAGCAATTGAAAGCTCATCGAAAGATAAATCTTCATTAAGTAAATTACTTACCTCTTCTCCCAAAGCCATTAGAGCGAAGTTGGCCTCCTCTTTGTTACTTGCTTCCTCATCCTCGGAGTCAGTTGAGTCATCCCATATATAGCCTTCAAAGCCTTCTTCTTCTTGAGTTGCTTCTTCTTGGCTTTGGGGCATTCATATTTGAAGTGCCCCGACTTCTTGCATTCATAACATATGACTTGGTCCTTTTTTGGTTCAAGTTTATTTTTGGTTTCATTTTTAAATTTACCCTTTTTAATGAATTTTTTAAATTTTCTAGTTAAGAGTGCAATGTCTTCACCAAAGTCTTCATCACTTGATGTTCCTTTCAAGTGGTTTTCTTAAATTCTTAATGCCATATCCTTCTTGTTCTTTGGAAGGGGGTTCTTGAGCTCTTCATGAGCATGGCATGTCATTTCATAGGTCATTAGAGACCTGATAACTTCTTCGAGAGGAAAAGTTTTAAGATCCTTGGCCTCTTGAATTGTCATAACTTTTGGATCCCAACTCTTTGGAAGGGATCTTAAAATTTTAGTTACAAGTTCAAAATTAGAAAAGCCTTTACCAAGAGCT